>OU342745.1:204682467-206005666 GCA_910589775.1 Avena eriantha | reverse complement strand
CACATACAGTGACACTAGTGGATCCATGTGTGGTTTGTGAAAAGAGCAGACATGCAATGACTCTAGTTGTGGTTCATGAAAAGAGCACACATCTAGTGACACTGGTGGATCCTGATGTGGTTTGTGAGAAGAACACACATGCAATGACTCTAGCTGTGGTTGATGAAAAGAACACACATCCAATGACACTAGCTATGGTTCATGAAAAGAACACACATCCAATGACGCTAGCTGTGGTTCATGAAAAGAACACACATCCAGTGACACTGGTGAATCCATATGTGGTTTGTGGGGTTTGTGGGAAGAACAAACATGCAATGACTCTAGCTGTCGTTTGTGAAAAGAACAGACATGCAATGACACTGGTGGATCCATGTGTGGTTTGTTAGAAGAACACACCTGCAATGACACTGGCTGTGGTTCATGAAAACAACACACATCCAATGACACTTGTGGATCCTTACGTGGTTTGTGAAAAGAACACACATGTAATGACTCTGGGTGTGGTTCATGAAAAGAACACACATGCAATGACTCTAGCTGTGGTTCATGAAAAGAGCACACATCCAGTGACACTGGTGGATCCATATGTGGTTTGTGAAAATAACAGACATGCAATGACTCTAGTTGTTGTTCATGAAAAGAGAACACATGCAATGACTATAGGTGTGGTTCATGAAAAAACACACAACCAGTCACACTAGGTGTGGTTCATGAAAAGATCACACATGCAATGACACTGGGTGTGGTTAATGAAAAGAACAGACATGCAATGACACTGGTGGATCCATGTGTGGTTCATGAGAAGAAAACACATGCAATGACTCTAGGTGTGGTTCATGAAAATAAAACACATGCAATGACACTGGTGTATCCTTATGTGGTTTGTGAAAAGAACACACATGCAATGACTCTAGCTGTGGTTCATGAAAAGTGCACACATCCAGTGACACTGGTGGATCCGTGTGTTGTTTGTGAAAAGAGCAGACATGCAATGACTCTAGCTGTGGTTCATGAAAAGAACACACATCGAATGACACTGGTGGATCCTTATGTGGTTTGTGAGAAGAACACACATCGAATGACACTGGTGGATCCTTATGTGGTTTGTGAGAAGAACACACATGCAATGACTAGCTGTGGTTCATCAAAAGAACACACATCCAATGATTCTAGCTCTGGTTCATGAAAAGAACACACATCTAGTGACACTGGTGGATCCATATGTGGTTTGTGGATGAACAGACATGCAATGACTCTAGCTGTCGTTTGTGAAAAGAACAGACATGCAATGACACTGGTGGATCCATGTGTGGTATGTGAGAAGAACACCCATGCAATGACAGTGGCTATGGTTTATGAAAAGAACACACATCCAATGCCTTTGGTGGATCCTTATATGGTTTGTGAAAAGATAACACATGCAATGAGTCTAGGTATGGTTCATGAAAAGAACACACATGCAATGACTCTGGGTGTGGTTCATGAAAACAACACACATCCAATGACACTGGTGGATACTTATGTTGTTTGTGGAAAGTACACACATGCAATGACTCTAGCTTTGGTTCATGAAAAGAACACACATGCAATGACTTTGGGTGTGGTTCACGAAAAGAACACACAACCAGTGACACTGGGTGTGGTTCATGAAAAGTCACACATGCAATGACACTGGGTGTGTTTAATGAAAAGAACAGACATGCAATGACACTGGTGGATCCATGTGTGGTTCATGAGAAGAAAACACATGCAATGACTCTGGGTGTGGTTCATGAAAAGAAAACACATGCAATGAGACTGGTGTATCCTTATGTGCTTTGTGAAAAGAACACACATGCAATGACTCTAGCTGTGGTTCATGAAAAGAGCACACATCCAGTGACACTGGTGGATCGATGTGTGGTTTGTGAAAAGAGCGGACATGCGATGACTCTAGCTGTGGTTCATGAAAAGAACACACATCTAGTGACACCGGTGGATCCTTATGTGGTTTGTGAGAAGAACACACATGCAATGACTCTAGCTGTGGTTCATGAAAAGAACACACATCCAATGACACTAGCTGTGGTTCATGAAAAGAACACACATCCAATGACTCTAGCTATGGTTCATGAAAAGAACACACATCCAGTGACACTGGTGGATCCATATATGGTTTGTGGGAAGAACAGACATGCAATGACTCTAGCTGTCGTTTGTGAAAAGAACAGACATGCAATGACACTGGTGGATCCATGCGTCGTTTGTGAGACGAACACACATGCCATGACACTGGCTGTGGTTCATGAAAAGAACACACATCCAATGACACTGGTGGATCCTTATGTGGTTTGTGAAAAGGACACACATGCAATGACTCTGGGTGTGGTTACTAAAATGAACACACATACAATGACTCTGGGTGTGGTTCATGAAATAACACACATGCAATGTCTGTGGGGTTGTGGTTCATGAAAAGAAAACACATGCAATGACACTGGTGTATCCTTATGTGGTTTGTTAAAAGAACACACATGCAATGACTCTACCGTGGTTCATAAAAAGAACACACATCTAGTGACACTAGTGGATCCATATGTGGTTTTTGAAAAGAATATTCATGCAATGACTCTAGCTGTGGTTCATGAAAAGAACACACATCCGGTGACACTGGTGGATCCTTATATGGTTTGTGAGAAGAACACACATGCAATGACTCTAGCTGTGGTTCATGAAAAGAACACACATCCAATGACACTGGGTGTGGTTCATGAAAAGAACACACATGCAATGACACTGGTGGATCCATGTGTGGTTTGTGGCAAGAACAGACATGCAATGAATCTAGGTGTGGTTAATGAAAAGAGCATACATGCAATGACACTGGTGGCTCCATGTGTGGTTTGTGAGAAGAACAGACATGCAATGACTCTGGCTATGGTTCATGAAAAGAACACACATGCAATGACTCTGGCTGTGGTTCATGAAAAGAACACACATCCAATGACACTGGTGGATATTTATGTTGTTTGTGGAAAGAACACACATGCAATGACTCTAGATGTGGTTCATGAAAAGAACACACATACAATGAATCTAGGTGTGGTTCATGAAAAGAACACACAACCAGTGACACTGGGTGTGGTTCATGAAAATATCTCACATGCAATGACACTGGGTGTGGTTAATGAAAAGAACAGACATGCAATGACACTAGTGGATCCATGTGTCATTCATGAGAGGAAAACACATGCAATGAATCTGGGTGTGGTTCATGAAAAGAAAACACATGCAATGACACTGGTGTATCCTTATGTGATTTGTGAAAACAACACACATAGAATTACTCTAGTTGTGGTTCATGAAAAGAGCACACATCTAGTGACACTGGTGGATCCATGTGTGGTTTGTGAAAAGAGCAGACATAAAATGACTCTAGTTGTAGTTCATGAAAAGAACACGCATACAGTGACACTGGTGGATCCTTGTGTGGTTTGTGAGAAGAACACACATGCAATGACTCTAGCTGTGGTTAATGAAAAGAACACACATCCAATGACACTAGCTGTGGTTAATGAAAAGAACACACATCCAATGACTCTAGCTGTTGTTCATGAAACGAACACACATCTAGTGATACTGGTGAATCCATATGTGGTTTGTGGGAAGAACATACATGCAATGACTCTAGCTGTCGTTTGTAAAAAGAACAGACATGCAATGACTCTGGTGGATCCATGTGTGGTTTGTGACAAGAACACACATGCAATGACACTGGTGGATCCATGTGTGGTTTGTGAGAAGAACACACATGCAATGACACTGGCTGTCATTCATGAAAAGAACAAACATCCAATGACCCTGGTAGATCCTTATGTGATTTGTAAAAAGAACACACATGCAATGACACTAGGTGTGGTTCATGAAAAGATCACACATGCAATGATACTGGGTGTGGTTAATGAAAAGAACAGACATGCAATGACACTAGTGGATCCATGTGTGGTTCATGAAAAGAACAGACATGCAATGACTCTAGCTGTGGTTCATGAAAAGAGCAAACATGCAATGACTCTGGTTGTGGTTCATGAAAAGAACATACAACCAGTGAAACTGGGTGTGGTTCATGAATAGATCACACATGCAATGACACTAGGTGTGGTTAATGAAAAGAATATATATGCAATGACATTGGTGGATCCATGTGTGGTTCATAAGAAGAAAACACATGCAATGACTCTGGCTAAGGTTCATGAAAAGAAAACACATGCAATGACACTGGTGTATCCTTCTTTGGTTTGTGAAAAGAACACACACGCAATGACTCTAGCTGTGGTTCATGAAAAGAGCACACATCCAGTGACACTGGTGGATCCATGTGTAGTTTAAGAAAAGAATAGACATGCAATGACTCTAGCTGTGGTTCATGAAAAGAACACACATCTAGTGACACTAGTGGATCCTTATGTGGTTTGTGAGAAGAACACACATGAATGACTCTAGGTGTGGTTCATGAAAAGAACACACATCCAATGACACTGGTGGATCCATATGTGGTTTGTGGAAAGAACAGAGATGCAATGACTCTAGTTGTTGTTCATGAAAAGAATAGACATGCAATGGCACTAGGTATGGTTCATGAAAAGAACACACATGCAATGCCACTAGTGGATCCATGTATGGTTTGTGGAAAGAATAAACATGCAATGACTCTAGCTGTGGCTAATGAAAAGAGCAAACATGCAATGACACTGGTGGATCCATGTGTGGTTTGTGAGAAGAACATACATGCAATGACTATGGGTGTGGTTCATGAAAAGAACACACATCCAATGACACTAGGTGTGGTTCATGAAAAGATCACACATGCAATGACCCTGGGTGTGGTTAATGAAAAGAATAGACATGCAATGACACTGGTGGATCCATGTGTGGTTCATGAGAAGAAAACACATGCAACGACTCTGGCTATGGGTCATGAAAAGAAAACACATGCAATGACACTGGTGTATCCTTATGTGGTTTGTGAAAAGAACACACATGCAATGACTCTAGATGTGGTTCATGAAAAGAGCACACATCTTGTGATACTGGTGGATCCATGTGTGGTTTGTGAAAATAACAGACATGCAATGACTCTAGCTGTGGTTCATGAAAAGAACACACATCCAGTGACACTGGTGGATCCTTATGTGGTTTGTGAGAAGAACCCAAATGCAATGACTCTAGCTGTTGTTTATGAAAAGAACACACATCCTATGACTCTAGCTGTGGTTCATGAAAAGAATACACATCCAATTACTCTAGCTGTGGTTCATGAAAAGAACACACATCCAGTGACACTGGTGGATCCATGTGTGGTTTGTGAGAAGAACACACATGCAATGACACAAGGTGTGGTTCATGAAAAATAACACACATCCAATTACACAGGTGTATCCTTATGTTGTTTGTGAAAAGAACAGACATGTAATGACTCTGGGTGTGGTTCATGAAAAGAACACACATCCAATGACACTGGTGGATCCATATGTGGTTTGTGGAAAGAACAGACATGCAATGACACTAGGTGTGGTTCATTAAAAGAAAACACATCCAGTGACACTGGTGGATCCATGTGTGGTTTGTGGGAAGAACACACATGCAATGACTCTGGCTGTGGTTCATGAGAAGAAAACACATGCAATGACACTGGGTGTGGTTCATGAAAAGAACACACATGCAACGACACTGGCGGATCCATGTGTGGTTTGTGGAAAGAACAGACATGCATGACTCTAGCTGTGGTTAATGAAAAGAGCAAACATGCGATGACACTGGTGGATCCATGTGTGGTTTCTCACAAGAACAGCCATGCAATGACTCTGGATGTGGTTCATGAAAAGAACACACATCCAATGACACTAGTGTATCCTTATGTGGTTTGTGGAAAGAACACACATGCAATGACTCTAGGTGTAGTTCATGAAAAGAACACACATGCAATGACTCTGGGTGTGGTTCATGAAAAGAACACACATCTAATGCACTGGGTGTGGTTCATGAAAAGATCACACATGCAATGACATTGGGTGTGGTTAATGAAAAGAACAGACATGCAATGACACTGGTGGATCCATGTGTGGTTCATGAGAAGAAAACACATGCAATGACTCTAGTTGTGGTTCATGAAAAGAAAACACATGCAATGATACTGGTGTATCCTTATGTGGTTTGTGAAAAGAACACACATGCAATGACTCTAGCTATGGTTCATGAAAAGAGCACACATCTAGTGACACTGGTGGATCCATGTGTTGTTTGTGAAAAGAGCAGACATGCAATGACTCTAGTTGTGGTTCATGAAAAGAGCACACATCCAGTGACACTGGTGGATCCTGATGTGGTTTGTGAGAAGAACACACATGCAATGACTCTAGCTGTGGTTGACGAAAAGAACACACATCCAATGACACTGGGTGTGGTTCATGAAAAGAACACACATCCAATGACAATGGTGGATCCATGTGTTGTTTGTGGAAAGAAAAGACATGCAATGAATCTAGCTGTGGTTAATGAAAAGAGCAGACATGCAATGACACTGGTGGATCCATGTGTGGTTTGTGAGAGGAACATACATCCAATGACTCTGGCTGTGGTTCATGAAAAGAACACACATCCAATGACACTGGTGGATCCTTATGTGGTTCGTGGAAAGAACACACATGCAATGACTCTAGCTGTGGTTCATGAAAAGAACACACATCCAATGACACTGGGTGTGGTTCATGAAAAGAACACACATCCAATGACACTGTGTGTGGTTCATGAAAAGATCACACATGTAATGATACTAGGTGTGGTTAATGAAAAGAATATACATGCAATGACACTTGTGGATCCATGTGTGGTTCACGAGAAGAAAAGACATGCAATGAATCTAGTTGTGGTTCAGGAAAAGAAAACACATGCAATGACACTGGTGTATCCTTATGTGGTTTGTGAAAAGAAGACACATGCAATGACTCTAGCTGTGGTTCATGAAAAGAGCACACATCCAGTGATACTGGTGGATCCATGTGTGGTTTGTGAAAAGAACAGACATGTAATGACTCTAGCTGTGGTTCATGAAAAGAACACACATCCAGTGGCACTGGTGGATCCTTATGTGGTTTGAGAGAAGAACACACATGCAATGACTCTAGCTGTGGTTCATGAAAAGAACACACATCCAATGACTCTAGCTGTGGTTCATGAAAAGAACACACATCCAATGACTCTAGTTGTGGTTCATGTAAAGAACACACATCTAGTGACACTGGTGGATCCATATGTGGTTTGTGGAAAGAATAGACATGCAATGACTATGGGTGTGGTTCACAAAAAGAACACACATCCAATGACATTGGGTGTGGTTCATGAAAAGATCACACATGCAATGACCCTAGGTGTGTGTAACTACCTCGGACCATACGCTCTAAGTTCAAGCCTGGATGAATCGGAAGTGGTTAAAATAGTAAAGCGGGGGCCCAGAGGACCGCCCACGTGTAGACCCGTCGGTCGTCCTAACCACTTCCAAGACATCGGGACAAGAGCGAGCGGCGTAGGCAACAGGCGAAGAGATCAAATACATACACAAGTGAGTATGTATGTAAGCTACCATACAACAGTTTTCAGAGCCATTCCATCTAAAAGAAATAGAAATATTGCAACGCCATACGGCAAGATCCAAATATCCTAGATAGAGATAATAGTTTAGGATAGCTCCTCATACATCAAACATCAGAGTATCAGGCGGAAGCGGAAAACAATATCCGAGTACGCATAAGAAGCAAATCGGCATAAGATGCCACATAAATAAACACATCCTGCCCACAGATCTCACGGATCCCCATCCCCGGAATCTCTACGCAGAGTGATCGTTGCCGACATCCTTTGTCTCCTCCACCCAGTATCCATCTTGCGAATACACATGTTCATCTGGATCAAACAATTTATCGTGTGAGACCCTAGGGGTACTCAGCAAGTCTTTATGCCTCTAAAGGGCACATATACCTAGGGTGACGCAATTGCAGCAAAAGATAATAACTAACAAACCTATAGATACCCGCTAACCATCCGCCTAACCAATGATAGACGGATGTCCGTTAATTAGTAACAATGGTTTAACAGTTTAAAGTAACAGATCCATCCTCCTTCTCGCTTACCAACGAGAAAGCGGATGGACAACCCATCCGTTGGCAGTTTTATTAACCATTCCATGAGTATTGCACTATTTACTAGTCAGGTATTTAGTCCGATTAAAAGAGGTACTTTAGTTATACTTGTCTATGATCGAGAAACTGTGCTCCAAGTCGTCCATAACCGCGGACACGGCTTTCAGAAAGATTTATCTTGCAGGGGTGCACAAATAGCAACACACACTCGATCAACCTCGGAAAAACCAATTCAAAACCCAACGAGGCATTCACGACAAAGTGATCACAGGATTCAGAAATATTTCAGGGGGCCACCCCATTAAGCTACCCGCAACGAAGTTGGCCGGCTCCGGAACGGACCCATGGTTTGTGTGGACGGCGGTAAACGACTGGGAACCCAAAAATGTGACTGGGCTTGTCGATACAGCAAAAACGTGTCACGATCCAAAACAGTACAGGTGCTCCACGCACAATCGTAAATAAACAGTAAAGCATGGCATAAGTACAGGATAGTAATAAAACCCCAAACTAATTGTGGCCCCAAGAAATAGAAATGAATCAAGCTCTAGCTCAGGGGGGTCCATAAGGCCTCCCGGATGTGGATAGTGCGAATAGTCAAGGAATAGGAATCAAGTACTCGGGGTCCTACGGGACACAAGTGAGCATGAAAAACCAAATAGGGACTGCGGGTTGAGGGAAACAAAGTGCAGGAGCCTTTTGTAAAACTCCACGGTGGCTGACAGGTGGGGTTCGGTGGAGCGCGGGTTGATGAATACAAAATCAGCGGTACCTTTCTGTGAAACGGACACAGAGGCTGACATGTGGGCCCTAAAGGAGTGCGGGTTGCGAGACAAAAAGGTGGAGGGGGGTATCTGCAAGATTGCCACAACTACTGTTGTTCTTCTCTGAATCCACTGATGACAGATCGGCAATAGAGAATGGCGCGCGGCATGGCGGATCGAACCCGCGACCTGCAGCGCACGCGCAGCTGGGTGGAACCAGTGCGGTAGAGAGAGGGATGTTGACAGGAGGGGGGTAGGCGGCTAGGTAAGCTTCTACGGCATGACGACGAGCAAGCGCAAGCGCGCACGCCGGCGCACAGAGACCGCTCAGCAAAAAGGATGGCGGGACCAGGAAGAACAGCCGAGAGAGGGGGTGTCTGGGAGGTACCGGGGCTCACCGTGAGGTCATCGGAGGGCTTGGATCGAGACGGGGAGCAGCAGGCCGACGGCGATGCAGAGGCCGGCGGAGCTAGGGTTTTTCTCGGGCGCATCGACGCTCAACAGGTACTAGGGCTTCTCCTCCTCGGCTCCATGCACAGGGGAGACACCGGGGACCTCCTGACCTTCCTCGACAACCACAACACCTCGCCCACCTCCTTGATCTGTCGGTGGACGCCGATGCCGAGGTGGTTGACGAAGATGGAAGAGGGGGTAGCAGTAGGTGGGGAAGGAGGGGAAGGGTGAGGCCTTGGTGGATCTGGGTGACGACAGGCAGAGAGGAGGGAGTAGATAGGCAGAGGGGAGAGGGAGACACACATGGGGAGGCCGTGGGGAGGCTCGGAAGAAAAAGGTGGCTTCGGCCACCTTTCCCTTCTCTCCTTCTCACATGCTCGACCTGGGGGTGGTGGCTGCAGCTGGGCCAGCTGAGGGAAGAGAGATGCTCGGTGGGGCTCTCGTGCAGTGAGAGAAAGAGAGGGGCCGAGAGGGGAGGGCTCGGGTAGATGGTGCTAGGGTTGGGGGTAGCTCGGGCTAGGGTTGGGGTAGCTCGGGTTAGGTTAGGGTCGATGGGGTGGGTCCTAGTTGGTAGAGAGAGAGCAGCTAGGGGGTGCTCGGCATGGTGAGAGCAAGGTAGATGAGGGTTTAGGGTAGGGGTAAGGTGGTAGGTTAGGGTTTCTCATGAACAAAGCAAGGAGAGAGTGTGGTGATGGTTAGGGTTTTGAGCATGTACAAGACAAGACCAAGCAAGGGTTTTGGGTTTTGTTATGATCTAACAAGATCAACAAAGGTGGGGTGAGATGGAGAAGAGGGGTGAGAGGGTTTTTGTTGGACACATGGTGATGGTAGAAGGGAGAGGGGGAGATGGGGTTTATGGATATGATCTCACATGATCATGCATGGATGAAGGAGATGTGGTGAGGTAGGGAGGGCTTGATGCACTTGGCAAGGAACAAGATCAAGGTGAGAAGGTTGAGAGAAAAGAGAGCTCAAAAGAGAAGATCCACTCCAAAAATCAAAGTAAAAACCAAAAGAATGGAATGGTGAGGCTTTTCATGGCCCATGCATGAATAGTAGATGCCATGTTTAATTTTGTGAAAACAAAAATAAACCCCATGGCATTTATTCCCATGCATCCCAAAAATATGGAGTTAAAGCCAAGCTAAAATTAATTCAAAAGGATGTCCCATGTGGAGTAGATGGAGATGGTCATATTTGAATATAAATGGGACATGCTAGTGTGTTTGTTCCACTAGGTGTTTAATATCCTCAACAATATTCCAACATGAGCATTCATTCTAAATCAACCCATATGGAAGCTTGAAAAGGGGTACCACTCACAAGGCATGCAAAGGTGGCTCCACATATCAATAATGTGAAAACAACATGATGCTAGTGTGAGGGCATGTGGAAAATAGAAGTGGATCCATCCCAACCCACATGAGCTAGATTTAAATGCCAAAGGAAAAGTGTAAAAGCTCATGGATAATTAGGATGGTGGAATTATAAGGTGGTGATAAGGAAAAGGTGGTGGAGTTCAATAAAAGATATGCCCCCAACTCAACTTGGGCATCAAGCATTTATCAAGAACCAAATACAATATATCAAGAGCCAAATACAATTACTAATGCATATGAGAGAAGAACCAAATGAAAAGGGTTTTATATGATGCTCAAATGCAAGGTGGCATGATGACATGAGCATGATCTAATTATGCTGCAACAATTATATGTATGAAGTAGTAATTATATTACTAGACCATGTAGCAGTACATATGTTAGACAGATGGGATGCTACAACTCTCCCCTACTAAACAGGAATCTCGCCCCGAGATTCTAGGAAGAAGAAGAAGACACAAAGAGGTTAGGATACTTGGCACGGAGCTCGTCCTCGCATTCCCAAGTGGCTTGATCAACGGAATGGTGTGACCACTACACCTTGCAGAACTTGATGGACTTGTTGCGAGTCCTTCTTTCTGCGACTTCTAGAATTTTTATGGGGTGTTCTTGATAAGACAGATCTTCTTGGAGATTGATGAGTTCATGGTCCACGGTCCTGCCGGGATCCTTGAAGCACTTCTTGAGTTGAGAGATATGGAAAACATCATGGACCTTGAGTTTTTCAGGGAGCTCAAGAGCATAAGCGACTTCTCCCCTTCTTCCACGAACTTTGAAAGGACCGATGTATCTAGGAGCCAGCTTTCCTTTGGTACCAAACCGGTGCGTGCCTCTGATGGGAGTGACACGAAGGTAAACGAGATCACCAGGGACATACTCCATGTTCGTGTGCTTTCTATCATAGTTGCTCTTCTGGCAACTTTGAGCAACCTTCAGATTTTCAAGAATGATGTGAACCTTCTCCTCCGCTTGAGTTACAATGTCGGGGCCATACAATGTTCTTTCACCTGCGCCCGACCAACAGATCGGAGTTCTGCATTTGCGGCCATAGAGAACCTCAAACGGTGCCATCTTTAGACTTTTCTGGAAGCTGTTGTTGTTGTAAGAGTATTCAGCATAAGGAAGACATTCTTCCCACTTCATGCCGAAAGAGATAACGCAAGCACGGAGCATATCTTCCAGAATCTGATTCATCCTTTCAACTTGTCCTTGCGACTGAGGGTGGTAAGCTGTGCTCAAGTTCAATTTTGTTCCCAAAGCATTTTGGAAACTTCCCCAGAACTTGGAAGTGAAGATGCTTCCACGGTCTGAGCTGATCTCAAGAGGAACCCCATACAGAGAGACAATTCTGTTGATATAGAGCTCAGCCAACTGAATTGCAGAAATTGTTTCCTTGACGAGAAAGAAGTGAGCCACTTTAGAAAGCCTGTCGATGTCAACAAAGATTGCATTGTTGCCCTTCTGCGACCTTGGAAAACCAGTTATGAAGTCCATCTCTACTTTCTCCCATTTCCAATCCGGAGGCTTCAATGGCTGTAGAAGACCGTACGGTTTCTGATGGATAACTTTAACTCTGTGGCAGACATCACATTCGAAGACATACTTGGCACAACATCGTTTCAACCCAGGCCACCAATACTGTGTTTTCATGTCCATGTACATCTTAGTGCTGCCAGGGTGGATAGAAAGAACAGAATCATGCGCCTCCTTGAGAACCTGCTCTCTTAAACCCGGGTGTTCGAAACAAACATCCGGTGTTCAAAGAAAAGAGCGCCTTGGTCGTTGACGTGGAAGGACTCATACTTCGGAAGCTGAATGTTGGAGATGATGTTTTTAGTGTAAGGATCACCAAGTTGAATGGAGCGAACTTTTTCTTCCAAGAGAGGTGTTGCCAGAAGGTTCAGAAGATACCCTTGATCCACAATTTCAAGGTTGAGCTTTCGGAATTCCTTGCACAAGAGAGGTTGTTGTTCTTCCACCATGAGGTTGTTGACATAAGCTTTTCGGCTGAGAGCATCGGCCATCACATTAGCTTTGCTCGGAGTGTAGTTGATGGTCAAATCCAAATTGTTAATTGCTTCAATCCACCTCCTCTGACGAAGGTTGAGATCCGGCTGTGTGAAGATATACTTCAGACTCTTGTGATCAGAAAACATCTCACAACGGTTGCCAAGCAAGTAATGCCTCCATACTTTCAAAGCAAAGACAACTGCTGCGAGTTCAAGGTCATGTGTATGATAGTTGATCTCATGCGTCTTCAACTGTCGAGAGGCATAAGCAACAACTTGTTTTTATTGCATAAGGACCGCACCCAATCCTTGCAAGGAGGCATCACAGAATATCTGGAAAGGCTTTGATGTATCTGGAGGAATCAAGACTGGTGTGGAAGTGAGCTTCTCTTTGAGTGTTTCAATGCTTGCTTGACATGCAGGAGACCAAAGGTATTTCTTGCCTTTCTTGAGGAGATCGGTGAAGCAACGGCAGTAACTAGCCAAACCAAGGAAACTCCGGACTTCTTTGACATTTTTGGGTGGAAGCCAGTCAACAATTGTCTTAACAGTTTCTGGGTTGATGGCGATGCCCTTGGCAGAAATGACGTGACCAAGATAGGTGACTTCGGGCAGCCAGAACTCACACTTGGAGAACTTTGCATACAGGCAGTTCTCACGAAGCTTGTTTAGGACACACCGAAGGTGTTCTTCATGTTCTTCCTTTGACTTAGAATAGACTAGAATGTCATCCAGATAGACCACAACGAACTTATCAAGATACTCCATAAAAACCGAGTTCATAAGGCTCGAGAAGGTGGCAGGTGCATTGGTGAGACCGAAAGACATGACCGTGTACTCGTACAGGCCATAGCGGGTGGTGAAAGCTGTTTTGGGAACATCTTCCTTGCGAATCTTGATTTGATGATATCCACTTCTCAAATCAAGCTTAGAGAATACCACAGCTCCAGCTAGCTGATCGAAGAGGTCATTAATCCGCAGAAGGGGATATTTATTCTTGATGGTTTTAGCATTGAGAGCCCAATAGTCAACACAAAGTCTATCAGTCTTGTCTCGCTTCTTCACAAAGATGGTTGGGCTACCCCAAGAAGAAGTACTGTGCTGAATGAAACCCAACTTCTCTTGTTCATCAAGCTGACGTTTGAGTTCAGCCAACTTAGCAGGACCCATTTTATAAGGCCGCTTGGAGATAGGAGCGGTTCCAGGTTCAAGCTCAATCACAAACTCGACCTCTCGGTCAGGAGGCATACCTGGCAACTCTTCAGGAAAAACATCTGGGAACTCACAGACCATCGGAACACTCTAAATAGCTTCCATAGCATAATCATTCAGAGCCGCCAAAGAGAAAAGTTGAATTGCAGGAGTCAGACTTGGAGAATAGACTATATGGCCTTCAGGAATTTTCAGAGAAACCGAGCGTTCAGCACAATCAATCACAGCTGCATTTGCTGTTAACCAATCCATGCCCAAGATAACATCAATGTCAGAGTTGCCCAGAATAATTAAGGAAGCCGGGAACGAAGAGCCACCAATCTCAATTTGATTGCCATGGCTGATATGAACAGCCCACATGTTTGACCCAGGAGATTGTACCACAAGACGATGCAATAAGGGAACCATAGCCAGATCATGCTCATGTGCAAACTTGTGAGAAACAAAAGAATGTGAAGCACCAGAATCAAACAAAACTCGTGCAGGGACTGAGTTAACGAGAAGCGTACCCATCACAACTCCAGGTGCATGCTCAGCATGAGCGACGTTGACACAGTTGGCACAAGAAACCGTAGACCCGGGCTTGGTGTTGATGTTGAGAGCCCGAGGTGGAGGTGCACGAACCATAGAAGAACTTGCCGCGGGTCTTGGAGGTGGTGGTGGAAGAGCTTTGTTGTTCATTGGACAATTCCAGTGTTGATGCCCAGTGTTTCCACAAGTGTAGCAAGCACCAGGTGGTCGTGGAGCAGCGTAGCCAGGGACTCCGCCAGGCGCTCCAGGGTAGTTCTGGTTGTAGCCCCTAGGAGGCACGGTGAAGGAGTTTGGTGGCCTTCCCACGTAGCTTGATGGTCTTGGTGGAGCCGGGAGCAACGGTGGGGTGTTAGGAACCCACACACGGCGCTTAGAAGGAGCTGTCATAGCTAAAGATCTTGCTGCGTCACAGCTGTGTTTCTTTGACTCCTCAAACACTTGCCTACTTGCTTCTTCCTGCAGAGCTATATGTTGGAGTTCTAGAAAAGACCCCAGCCTTACATGAGTGATAGCATATTTGATTGATGCATTGAGCCCTTGCCTGAACCTCTTTTGCTTCTTCTTGTCATCAGAGATCTCATCGCCACCATACCGAGAAAGGTTCATGAAGTTTCTGATATAGGTATTGGCATTGTCACTGCCTTGCTTGAGGTTGAGAAACACTTCCTTCATCCTTTCCATGACAATTTCTGACAGGTATTGCTCTTTGAAAGCCCTAGTGAATTGCTCCCAAGTAGGCTGAAAACCAGAGTGGTCTGCCTTCAGGTAATTTTCCCACCACAGAGCTGCACCTCCCTTCAGAAGGTGAGTGGCACATTTTACCCATTCTTGCTTTGGAACATCCGCAGTCATCAGCAACCTTGACATCTCCCGCAACCAATCATCAGCATCAAGTGGCTGATCAGACACCTCAAATTGGCGTGGGTTGAACTTCAGAAAACTCTTGATGTCTCCTCCCTTGGGAGGTGGAGGTAGCAGAACAAACTCATTCCTCCTGACACTTTCTTTGAATCACTGCTGGTTCTGCTGCATTGCTCCCAAGGCATTAGCAATACTTGCCAACGCAGCCCCCAGTTCAGGTGGTATGTCCCCCTCAGAACGGCGTGGTGGTGCCATCCTGTGATTGATATAAAATACAAGTCAGTACTATAATGGAGAATAATAATAATCCAAAATAGTACCAAAATGGAATTAACCAAGATTAAAGGATACAATTCACTAAGATGATATTAAAATATCAACAAAGTTCAAAGCACCTAGAAGATATTAAGCATATCGCACACGACTGAACAAGGAGTGTGGTACACAAGCTAACAAACAAAAAAAATCCGCAAATTTCGGCATTAAAATACCACTATCTGCGCAAAACCACTTAACGAATCAAGATTAGTAACTCTACCAATTCAATATACAAGAGCGAATGATAACAGTAGTGGTATGGTCGCGACTCCATCCCGCACTCAAATCATTACTCCGCACATGAATAAGTAAAACACATATCCCAACACCTTCTTTTAAAAAGAACCTGAAGATTAGTAACTACGGAAATGAACACCCCAAACAAGAGAGCGCCGGATAACAAAGAGAAAGACAGATCACACCGGTATACAACGAATCAGATAGATCGCGTCAGTTTACAAGGGCCTGTCGGTATGGAATGTACCAACAGTTGATAACCAAAAGGCAGATAGTGATAACAAGTTGGATTCAACAGATAGACAAGGAATTCACATACACACACACACAACCTATGGTACTACGGAACCCAGAGCATGTGAATCGTAGTTTGAATTTTTAGAAGAGGATTGAAAACGTTACACTTCCTTACCAGAAAAAGGGTGGGTGGGTAGGTAAGAAGAAAAATGGAAGCAGTCCTACTCTCATGTTTTGTTTTTCCGTAGTATACATAGCTACCAAAAATATTTGCTAGACTGACAACGACCATTTGGCTGAGACCCTGAAGGGCGGGATGGCTCTGATACCAATTGTAACTACCTTGGACCCTACGCTCTAAGTTCAAGCCTAGATGAATCGGAAGTGGTTAAAATAGTACAGCGGGGGCCAAGAGGATCGCCCACATGTAGGCCCGTCGGCCGTCCTAACCACTTCCAAGACATCGGGACAAGAGCGAGCGGCGTAGGCAACAAGCAAAGAGATCAAATACATACACAAGTGAGTATGTATGTAAGCTACCATACAACAGTTTTCAGAGCCATTCCATCTAAAAGAAATAGAAATATTGCAACGCCATACGGCAAGATCCAAATATCCTAGATAGAGATAATAGTATAGGATAGCTCCTCATACATCAAACATCAGAGTATCAGGCGGAAGCGGAAAACAAGATCCGAGTACGGATAAGAAGCAAATCGGCATAATATGGCACATAAATAATCACATCCCGCCCACAGATCTCACGGATCCCCATCCCAGAATCTCTACGCCGAGTGATCGTTGCCAACATCCTCTGTCTCCTCCACCTAGTATCCATCTTGCGAATACACCTGTTCACCAGAATCAAACAATTTATCGTGTGAGACCCTAGGGGTACTCAGCAAGTCTTTATGCCTCTAAAGGGGACATATACCTAGGGTGACGCAATTGCAGCAAAAGATAATAACTAACAAACCTATAGATACCCGCTAACCATCCGCCTAACCAATGATAGACGGATGTCCATTAATTAGTAACAACAGTTATAACAGTTTAAAGTAACAGATCCATCCTCCTTCTCGCTTACCAACGAGAAAGCGGACGGACAACCCATCCGTTGGCAGTTTTATTAACCATTCCATGAGAATTGCACTATTTACTAGTCAGGTATTTAGTCCGATTAAAAGCGGTACTTTAGTTATACTTGTCTATTATCGAGAAACTGTGCTCCAAGTCGTCCATAACCGTGGACACGGCTTTCAGAAAGATTTACCCTGCAGGGGTGCACAAATAGCAACACACTCTCGATCAACCTTGGAAAAACAACCTCAAAACCCAACGAGGCATTCACGACAAAGCGATCACAGGATTCAGAAATATTTCAGGGGGCCACCCCACTAAGCTACCCGCAACGAAGTTGGCCGGCTCCGGAACGGACCCAGGGTTTGTGTGGACGGCGGTAAACGACTGGGAACCCGAAAATGTGACTGGGCTTGTCGATACAGCGAAAACGTGTCACGATCCAAAACAGTACAGGTGCTCCACGCACAATCATAAATAAACAGTAAAGCATGGCATAAGTACAGGATAGTAATAAAACCCCAAACTAATTGTGGCCCCAAGAAATAGAAATGAATCAAGCTCTGGCTCAAGGGGTCCATAAGGCCTCCCGGATGTGGATAGTGCGAATAGTCAAGGAACAGGAATCAAGTACTCGGGGTCCTACGGGACACAAGTGAGCATGAAAAACCAAATAGCAGATATTGCCCACCGGTGCCTCTTTCATTAGTTATCCCATTACTACTCAGTTTAAGTTGTTAAGGTACCTCGTTATCCATCAGACACTCACATACCCTACACATGCTGTTCTACGACTCACATGGCTCAAACAACTCCTGTAGTAATGGCTCATGGGATGAAGGAACAAGCTTCAGTGGGGTTTAAAAGTAAAGGCTATGCAGGACTTGGGATTCAATTTAACGCAATCGCGACTCAATGATGCAAGAATAAGATAGAAGCAATAGGTACTATATGTATGCAAGCATGTGGTAGTGCTTGACTGGCAGCTCAGTTGAAGCGAGAGACGGATCTGGGTAGTACTCCTGGGATTCCTGATATTTCCCCTGCTCGACGTCTATTCGAAGAAGAACCAAACAAACAAGGGCCAACATAAATAAAGTGCACACTCATATGAATTAAAATGCGATAAGCAAACAAACATGCCATGATGAATGATGCACAATTACATGGCAATAATGTAGCATGGCATGGGTGAGGTGTGGGGTACAAGAAAAAATCATTTTATTAATTATTTGGTCAAGTTTTATTGCCATAAACAGTTCTGATTTTTAATAAATGACATGATGCATGCTTCAATTCATAACATGGAATGCATAGTTAGAATGGGCTCGTAGCGCTGATCGATTTAGACATATTATTTGTTAAATTTGGAGTTATAGAATTAAAGTTATTAATTAATTAAGAAAGGGCATTTTATTGTAATTTTAATCATCTCGAAAATTTGAAGTGGTCAACCATTATTTTGAATAGCATATTTGAATTCCTCTCATTTTTCTAATTCAAAAACATATATCATTTGTATTATTTGGATTTACAAATTAAAAGTTATTAAAAACAGAATTAAATCATATTTAAACATTTCTAAAATTGTTTTATTTAAAACAGACAAACACCCAGACTTTTTTATACACAAGCCGAGCTAGCCACAGCCACAGATGGGTGGGACCTGCGCTGACTGGGCCCAGGAGGCAACAGTGCACAGCCGCGGCTTTTCTCACCGCAGCGGACGTGACCACGGCGACTGTCAGGTGGACCCGGCACTCGAGCGGGCCCACGCGCCAGCGGGTAAAAGGGGGTTTGCCACGTGTGGAAGCTAGGGACTGCGGGTTGAGGGAAACAAAGTGCGGGAGCCTTTTTTGTAAAACTCCACGGCGGCTGACAGGTGGGGTTCGGTGGAGCGCGGGTTGATGAATACAAAATCGGCGGTACCTTTTTGTGAAACGGACACAGAGGCTGACATGTAGGCCCTAAAGGAGTGCGGGTTGCGAGATGAAAAGGTGGAGGGGGGTATCTGCAAGATTGCCACAGCTACTGTTGTTCTTCTCTGATCCACTAACGACAGATCGACGACAGAGAACGGCGCGCGGCGCGGGGGATCGAACCCGCGACCTGCGGCGCGCGCGCAGCGGGGTGGAACCAGTGCGGTAGAGAGAGGGATGTTGACAGGAGGGCGGTAGGCGGCTAGGTAAGCTTCTACGGCGTGATGACGAGCAAACGCAAGTGCGCACGCTGGCGCACAGAGACCGCTAGGCAAAAAGGACGACGAGACCAGGAAGAACAGGCGAGAGAGGGGGTCTCTGGGAGGTACCGGGGCTCACCGCGAGGTCATCGGATGGCTTGGATTGGGACAGGGAGCAGCAGGCCGATGGCGATGCAGAGGCCGGTGGAGCTAGGGTTTCTTTCGGGCACGTCGACGCTCAGCAGGTACTGGGGCTTCTCCTCCTCGGCTTCGTGCACAGGGGCGACACCGGGGACCTCCTGACCTTCCTCAACAACCACAACACCTCGCCCGCCTCCTTGATCTGTCGGTGGACGCCGATGCCGAGGTGGTCGACGAAGATGGAAGAGGGGGTAGCAGTAGGTGGGGAAGGAGGAGAAGGGCGAGGCCCTGGTGGATCTGGGTGACGACAGGCAGAGAGGAGGGAGTAGATAGGCAGAGGGGAGAGGGAGACGCACATGGGGAGGCCGTGGGGAGGCTCGGGAGAAAAAGGTGGCTTTGGCCACCTTTCCCTTCTCTCCTCCTCACGTGCTCGACCTGGGGGGTGGTGGTTGCAGCTGGGCCAGCAGAGCGAAGAGAGATGCTCGGTGGGGCTCTCGTGCAGCGAGAGAAAGAGAGGGGCCGAGAGGGGAGGGCTCGGGTAGATGGTGCTAGGGTTGGGGGTAGCTCGGGCTAGGGTTGGGGTAGCTCGGGTTAGGTTAGGGTCGATGGGGTGGGTCCTGGTTGGCAGAGAGAGGGAGAGAGAGAGAGAGAGCAGCTAGGGGGTGCTCGGCATGGTGAGAGCAAGGTAGATGAGGGTTTAGGGTAGGGGTAAGGTGGTAGGTTAGGGTTTCTCATGAACAAAGGAAGGAGGGGGTGTGGTGATGGTTAGGGTTTTGAGCATGTACAAGACAAGACCAAGCAAGGGTTTTGGGTTTTGTTATGATCTAACAAGTTCAACAAATGTGGGGTGAGATGGAGAAGAGGGGTGAGAGGGTTTTTGTTGGACACATGGTGATGGTAGAAGAGAGAGAGAGATGGGGTTTATGGATATGATCTCACATGATCATGCATGGATGAAGGAGATGTGGTGAGGTAGGGAGGGCTTGATGCACTTGGCAAGGAACAAGATCAAGGTGAGAAGGTTGAGAGAAAAGAGAGCTCAAAAGAGAAGATCCACTCCAAAAATCAAAGTAAAAACCAAAAGGATGGAATGGTGAGGCTTTGCATGGCCCATGCATGAATAGTAGATGCCATGTTTAATTTTGTGAAAACAAAAATAAACCCCATGGCATTTATTCCCATGCATCCCAAAAATATGGAGTTAAAGCCAAGCTAAAATGAATTGAAAATGATGTTCCGTGTGGAGTAGATGGAGATGGTCATATTTGAATATAAATGGGACATGCTAGTGTGTTTGTTCCACTAGGTGTTTAATATCCTCAACAATATTCCAACATGAGCATTCATTCAAAATCAACCCATATGGAAGCTTGAAAAGGGGGTACCACTCACAATGCATGCAAAGGTGGCTCCACATATCAATCATGTGAAAACAACATGATGCTAGTGTGAGGGCATGTGGAAAATAGAAGTGGATCCATCCCAACCCACATGAGCTAGATTTAAATGCCAAAGGAAAAGTGTAAAAGCTCATGGATAATTAGGATGGTAGAATTATAAGGTGGTGACAAGGAAAAGGTGGTGGAGTTCAATAAAAGATATGCCCCGAACTCAACTTGGGCATCAAGCATTTATCAAGAACCAAATACAATATATCAAGAGCCAAATACAATTACTAATGCATATGAGAGAAGAACCAAATGAAAAGGGTTTTATATGATGCTCAAATGCAAGGTGGCATGATGACATGAGCATGATCTAATTATGCTGCAACAATTATATGTAGGAAGTAGCAATTATATTACTAGACCATGTAGCATTACATATGTTAGACAGATGGGATGCTAAAGTGTGGTTAATGAAAAGAACAGACATGCAATTCCATTGGTGGATCCATGTGTGGTAGATGAGAAGAACACACATGCAATGACTCTGGTTGTGGTTCATGAAAATAAAACACATCCAATGACACTGGTGTATCCTTATGTGGTTTGTGAAAAGAACACACATGCAATGACTCTGGGTGTGGTTTATGAAAAGAACATAGATACAATGATATTGGTGGATCCATGTGTGATTTTGTGGAAATAACAGACATGCAATAACACTGGTGTGGTTCATGAAAGGAACACACATCCAATGACACTAGTGGATCCATATGTGGTTTGTGGAAAGAACAGACATGCAATGACACTAGGTGTGGTTCATGAAAAGAACACACATGCAATGGCACTGGTGTATCCATATGTGGTTTGTGAGAAGAACACACATGCAATGACACTAGGTGCGGTTCATGAAACGAACACACATCCAATGACACTGGTGGATCCATATGTGGTTTGTGGAAATAACAGACATGCAATGACTCTAGATGTGGTTCATGAAAAGAACAGACATGCAATGACACTGGTGGATCCATGTGTGGTTCATGAGAAGACCACACATGCATTGACTCTGGCTGATCCATATGTGGTTTATGAGAAGAACACCCATGTAATAAACTCTAGTGGATCTATCTTGGCATTATTTGATGTATGCCATGATGTATTTCATTGTACAAGACACTCACTTTCGATTTTTATACTACTCAGTTTGCCCTTGGTTTTGTGATACTACTCAGTTTTGCCCTTCCCCCTCTCTCTCTTTCGTAGAAGCCTAAACCTGTGCTCACTCTGTCTGCTACGCCTTGATTGGTTGTCACAGTTGTCACGCGGCTCCTCCGCACCAACCGTTGATCCTATGTGATCCAACGATGATCGTTGCACACGTCGTGCCCTTCGCAGTATAGCGTGAGACAACACGGACGTCTCCCTCAGCGTGAGACAGCACGGACGTCTCCCTCTACAAGAAGGAACACGATGTCATCCATGGAAAAAGTCGTCGAGTGGTCATGTCACGTTTAATCTAGTTTGCAAAGGCTACTACTTCTACTACAACACATGCACAGGGCAATGGGGTCATTGAGTGCACGGTTGTCGACGGGACGCTGCAATTTATTGCCACTTGATTTTAATAAGACATATCCCATTTTTACGTAGAGCTCTCAATCTCACTTACAACTGGGCCCTACCGCTAGTAACTTCCATGAGTCAAGGGCCCCCTCAAGTAGATCCAACGTTGCTAGAAATGGGTTCCGCGCCACTTGCATGCAGTGGAATCGAGTTCTATCATGAGCGTGTTTTCAATGTAGCTCTAAAGTGGAGATCGTGGCTGTTTCATAAAAAGGGAACCCCAAAAAATGTGGAGATCGTGGTAGCCCCCCCGCCCACCACACGTGTGCACTCGAGGACTACGAACGGTCTGGTGTTTATAAACCCAGTCGACCTTCTTCTTCCATGTGCTCGTGTCATTTCCCCCCCAATCTGTATAGTCCCAAAACCCCAATGTTCACCTACCGCGCGCGCCGAAGCTCCCTCGCTTGCACTACCTCCTTCCCTAGGTGCGCCATGAAACGTACACGTGGAGACGAGCCGGAGGTGAATCCAGTTGAAGGCGCAGCAGTAGATGGCTCGGTCGTCGCCAAGCAGGCGGAGACGTCTTCTCCGGGCGCGAACGCCGCTCATCGCCGCGCCGTCGAGGGTTCGATCTCATCCGTCCAGCCAGTAGCTATCGCCGCCGAGCAGCAGGTGGCTGACAACGTCGTGGTGCCAGCGACATATCTGGATGGGGGGCAGGCGGCAGGCGGAGGCAATCCGGTGCTCTACATCAACGACCCCATCGCCGTCCAAGAAATCTTCGATGCAATCACGAAGAATGACGAGTTCGAGGAGGAGGTCCCTGATGAGGAGTCTGGGGTACTACATTGCTAGCTTCTCTAGTCGCAACCGCAGATTTCACTGTTCATACATAGGCTTTGCTCAATCGTGTACAGATTCTTTTGCTCTTGAAGTAGGGTAGTATATATATGTTTTGATCGGTCGATTGATGCATCTACCATCTAGTCACAAAATCCCAATCCGTCTAGTCACAAAACCCCAATCTGCTCATTTGCCATCTAGTTGAGTGTTGATTTCGATACACAACATGCCTATAACATTACATTTCTATTCCTTACTAAGCCCAATGATTCAATTTTTCCCCAAAATAGTGCAAGGGCATCTGATGGTGTCGTTTTCTTAGGGATGGTTAGTGAACCTGAGGCAGCACAGCACATAAACAATATAGGTTGTGTTGTTGGTATTTTGGTTCTCCGACTCCATCTCTTGAAAAAATGAGGCCCTAATTTTTTTCTCATATGGAACATATATATATAATCTTTGTATTGTTTCTGATCTATGAATGCGTCGTATGATGCATATGTATATCCCTGAATATTGTGTTGTACGATTACATTTCAATTTCTTATTGTGGCCAATGATTCAAATTTGCCCCAAAGAGAGGCCGACACATTGGTGTCATATTTTTTCAAGGATGAGTTAGCGAACCTGGGGCCATGTACAAGATCAATATAAGCTGTGCAATTGTTACTTGGTTCGCTTACGCCATTCTTGAAGAAACTTATGAGGCCACAATCTTTATTCTACATTCATAGAACTATGATATTTGAATTATCTATTCCATGCATTCATAGTGTATAAGAATTATATTTTAGTTTGTCACCGAGGCCGATGATTGAAATTTGCCCCAAAAGAGTTCAAGGGGAGACACATATGACGGTGTCGTGTTTTAGGGATGGGTTGGTGAACCTGAGGCAGCAATGCACACAAACAATATAGGTTGTGATGTTGGTACTTTGGTTCTCCAACTCCATCTCTGAAACATATTATGAGGCCCTAGATTTATTCTAATATGGAACTACATATATGATCCTTGAATTGTTTCTGATCTTTGAAAGATTCATATGATGCATATGTATATGAATGGTTTTGATCATAAGTATTTTTCACATGTACCTAAAGATTAACTGTTTGGTTTTTTATTTATAATTACAATATTCAGGCTTGTTTTTGTACCTGACTATGTATATCCCTGAATATTGTTTTGTACGATTACATTTCAATTTCTTATTGTGGCCAATGATTCAAATTTTCCCCCAAAGAAAGGCAGACACGTTGGTGTCAGATTTTTTCAGGGATGAGTTAGCGAACCTGGGGCGATGTACAAGAACATTATAGGTTGTGCAATTGTTACTTGGTTTGCCCACCCCATCACTAAAGAAACTTATGATGCCCCTAGATTTATTCTACATACACTCTCATGCAATTAATTGTCATTGTGTTGAGATGAAATGATATATGAACTAATCAAACTATTTTTGAGATTCTTTCTCTTTGATATCCACGTATATATTGTCTTACATGTAAATGTTGTTAATTCTTGAGTTGTAATACAATTCAATCATATGTATGAGTTCTAAATTATGTTCTTAAAAATCAACAGGAGGATGATGATGGAGTGGACGATAGGAAGGAATCCAGGGACAACAAGAGCCTCTACGTGCTGAGGCGGTTACGGTGTGGGAAAATCCGTTTCTACCGTAGGGGGGACTGTTTTGTCCATTCTGTTGCAGAGCAATCAACATGGACCTCGACAGCATGATCCAGCATGCGATGGGCGTTGCCAGAGGCGGAGGCAGAAGCCATAGGCCGATTACCTTGGCACGGCACGCAGCCTTCGGCAAATTCCTCTAGGATTATGTCAGGACTAGCATGTATCCCATCGACTAGGTTGTCCCTGCCTCCTGCTAATGCCCCTGCCCTTCTAGGCGTCTCCGTGTCCCGGCCTCCTGCTGTCGCCCTGCTTTTATTTTATTTTGGTTAATTATTACTTGTGTGTGGCATGTAAGACAATATATCAGTGGTGTCTCTGGTGAACCTTCTATATTAATCTACTCCTTTATATGGAGTGCCTTAAATTTTCTGGTATTCAATTATATTACTGATGATGCTCATGCACACTACAAAATATTTCTAGTGTTCGATTATATTATAATTGTCAAGGAATACATCAACAAGTTAAATTGGTCGAAATTTTGTATTTAAGTAACTAAATGATCTCACATCAGCGATGGACATTGGCAGAAGCCGAAGGCATCAACCGAAGACCTTGGAGAGACACGCAGTCTTTAGCAAATTCCTTACAGGTTCAACAACGGGTTGCCGCCTGATACACTGCTAACGTATCCATAATTTTTGATGTTCCATGCTTGGTTTTTTATCTGCTTTCTTATGTTTTGTCCACACTTTGGAGTACTTTTCATATGATTTCTTGGACTAACCTATTAACAAGAGCCACAGTGCCAGCTGCCTATTTTCTACTGTTTTTGGGTCCAGGAAAGTCAGAAAATGAATATTCTCGGAATTGGACGGGACAAAAGCCAAAGTCAGTTTTTCACCGAGGGACACACGGAGCTAGAATACGAGACGGAGAGGGGCCAGAGGGCGCCCACACCACCTGGCCGCGCGGCCAGGCTTGGCCCACGCTAGGAGGTGGTGTGGCCAGCCTAGGCACCCCCTCGGCCTTCCCTTCTGACTATATGATGCCTCCGATACATAAACCCTAAGTACCCGAAAAAAATTCCACGAAAGAGTTTGTAGTTGCCGTCGTCTCCATCCCTAGATTGGGAGGGATCTAAAGCTCTTCCCGGCACCCTACCGGAGAGGGGAATTCACCATGGAGGCCTTCTTCATCATCATGCAAGCTTCCGGTGTGATGCGTGAGTAGTTCATCTCTGGACTACAGGTCCATGTAGTAGCTAGATGGCTGGTTCTCCTCCTTTGTGCTATCGTGTTTAGATATTGTGAGCTCCGTTTATGATCAAGATCATCTATTTGTAATTCTACATGTTGTGTTTGCGAGGATCCGATGGATATTGAGATGCTATTTCAGATTAATTATTGATTCTATCATGTCTTTGTTATTTGTGATCTTGCATGCTTTCCGTTGTTAGTAGCTATTTTGGCCAAGTAGATGCTAGCAACTCCAAGAGTTAGTATTTATGCTCGATAGTGGGTTCATGCCTCTAGTAATCTGGGGAAGTGACCGAAATCTCTAAGCTACTAGATGTGTTGTTGCTAATAGGGAGAAAACAATAATCCATTGTTCATAGAACAATCGTATTGTTTACTTTACACGCAATTCGTAATGTAATTATCTATTTCTTGCAACTTAATATTGGAGGGGGTTCGGATGATAACCTGAAGGTGGATTATTAGTCATAGATGCAGTTGGATGGCGGTCTATGTATAATGTTGTAATTCCCAATCGAATCTCAAAGGAGTCAAGATGATTAGTATATGCATGTATTGCTTTCTTGATCTTTGTCAGTTGCCCCGGTCCTTTCTTAAGGAGAGCCACCACTAGTGAACTATGGACCCCGGTCCTTTCTTTTACCATCAATCTACAATCAACTGTTTACTGTTTTTTGTTTACTTTCTGCAAACTATTACTTTCTCCACCTCGATACGTTTAATCCTTTGTTTTTAGCAAAACCAGTGAGATTGACAACCTCATCTTAAGTTGGGGACAAAGTTCTGTGGTTGTGTTGTGCAGGTCTCCACGTTGATGCTGGCACCGGTAGTGCGCCCTACCAAAGTTCAGCTAGCAACACCTTTGGGGTGTTTCCTTGCTCCTACTAGATTGATAACCTTGGTTTCATAACTGAGGGAAACTTATTGTTGTGCTCATCATACCTTCCTCTTGGGGTTCCCCAACGAGCTCATTAGTACACGAGTCAGCAAGTGATTTACTGGCACTGTTGCCGGGAACTAAAGAAGAAGAAGCTCCCACGTCAACAACGTGCCATCAAAGTGATTTTCTGGCGCTGTTGCTGGGTATTCAAGGACATCTTCACAAGGGGAGTCCCTCATAACCGATCTCTTTACTTTGTTGTTTTTCTTTTTCTTAGTTTACTTTTTGCTTTGTTTGCTTGTTTCTTTATCAAAAACACAAAAAAGTAGTTTTACAAGTTTGCTTTCTTTATTAAAAACACACAAAAATGACTACTCTTGGAAATACTAAGTTGTGTGACTTCACTAGCACCAACAACAATGATTTTATGAGTACACCTATTGCTCCACATGTTCCTGAAGCTACTTTCTTTGAAATTAAACCTGTTGTGCTCAATCTTGTTATGAGGGAACAATTTTCTGGTATTGGTAATGAAGATGCTGCAGCTCATCTAAATAACTTTGTTGAACTTTGTGAGATGCAAAAGCATAGGGATATAGATGGGGATATTATTAAGCTTAAATTGTTTCCTTTCTCTTTGAGAGGAAAAGCTAAACAATGGTGTATTTCCTTAACTAGGAATAGTATTGATTCTTGGACTAAATGCAAAGATGCTTTCATTGGAAAATACTATCCTCCTGCTAAGATTATATCTATGAGAAGTGAAATAATGAAGTTTAAACAATATGATAATGAACATGTTTCTCAAGCTTGGGAAAGAATGAAATCTTTGGTAAAGAATTGTCCCACTCATGGATTGACTGCTTGGATGATTATCCAAACCTTTTATGCAGGATTGAACTATTCTTCAAGAAAACTATTGGATTCTGCTGCTGGAGGTACCTTTATGACCATTACTTTGGGTGCTGCAACAAAGCTTCTGGATAATATGATGGTTAACTATTCTGAATTGCACACTGAGAGATCCAAAAGGTAAGAAGGTAAATTCTGTTGAGGAAACCTCTTCCTTGAGTGATAAAATTGATGTTATTATGTCTATGCTTGTTAATTGGGAAAGCCCAAATTGATCCAAATAATGTTCCCCTAGCCTCTTTGGTTGCTCAAGAAGAGCAAGTTGATGTGAACTTTATAAGAAATAATAATTTTGGTAACAACAACTATAGGCCATATCCTCCCAACAATGGTAATGCTTATTGAAATTTCTACAACAATAATAAGAGTGCTCCCTCTGAACTTGAAGTTATGCTTAAAGATTTTATTAGTAAACAAACTGCTTTCAATGAAACTATTGAGGAGAAACTCTCTAATGCTGAAAGAAATATATCATCTTTGGCTGAAGCACAATCTTCTTTGAATAAAATGGCTGCTAAACCTGAAACTAATGAGAATCCTTTTGCTGCTACTAATGCCATACAAGTTAGAAATGATGAAAATGTTAGATTATTAGCTGAATTGCATGCTAAGTGGGAAAGAGAAGATGAAATTGCTAGAACATTTGTGTTTCTACTATCACTACCACTAATACTGAAGCTAGTAATAGTTCTACTACCTTAGATGATAATTGTGATTTTGATCTTGATGGTTGCAACATCTCTGAAGTAATTAAGTTTCTACAAAATCTTGCTAAAAGTCCTAATGCTAGTGCTATGAATATGTCCTTTACAAAACACATTACTGATGCTCTCATAAAGATTAAAGAAGAAAAGATGAAACATAAAGCTTCCATTCCTATAAAACAAGAAGATGGTTGGGACCCATCATTAATATGAAAGTGAATGATTTTGATTTCAAAGCTTTTTGTGATCTTGATAGTAGTGTTTCTATTATGCCTAGAAAGATTTATGATATGCTTGATTTGCCACCTCTTGAAGATTGCTATTTGAATGTTCCACTTGATGATAATGCTAAAAAGAAACTCATAGGGAGTCTTAATGATGTTCTTATTATGGTTAACAATGCTTATGTCCCTGTTGATTTCTATGTTTTGGATGTTGAATGCAATGCTTCTTGTCCTATTACTTTGGGAAGACCTTTTCTTAGAACTGTTGGTGCCATAATTGATATGAAAGAAGGCACCATTAAATATCAACTCCCACTCAAGAAAGGTATAGAACACTTCCCTAAGAAGAGAGAGAAGATTTCTTTTGCCTCTCCTATGAAAACAAAATTTTCTCTTAATGCTTCTTCATTTGAGAACACTTGATCCTTTTTCTTGCTTCTTATGCCTAACTTAAATGCGTTAAAGAAAAGTACTTATTGGGAGATAACCCAAAAATTTTAGATGAGTCTTGGAAGTTATTACCTCTGTAATAACCGCTCTTTGTCCTTTTTATTTTCTTTTTGTGCCAAGAGTAACCTCTAATGAGAGAGAAGTAATGATTGGGAAAGTTGCTGTCCCGAAACAGATTTATGTGCTTCACCGTGAACATCCGTGTAAAATCTCTGTACGTCCTTTTGAGGCGTGCATTTTTGTGCTTCTGCCCCAGGTTGTTATCTAACTTTCATTAGTTCAACACTTTTTGATTTGAGCAACATAAGGTCTTCTAAAAAAATCGTCTTTACCTGCTGGTCTGTTTTGATAGATTTCTACCATTATTTGCATTTGCTTCTTGTTGGTTCCTTTTTGAGTTCTTTTGGGGAATTGATCTTTTTGAGGGAAGTGCTACAGTAGCTTGTGTTTTAATGGATGTTTTATTGGTGTTGGAACTGAACCTAAAGACTTATTATCTTGAGTGCACTAATGTTGCTAATAAAGATTGTGTGAAGTTTTGTATGAAGGAAAAAATTTCAGGTGTATGGAAGGAACGAGTAATGAGATGAAGGATGGACTAAAGCTCAAGCTTGGGGATGCCACACATGTCAGCCCAAGAAATATCCAAGAAGTACAAGCGTCAAAGCTTGGGGATGCCCAAGGCATCCCCTTCTTCATCAATAAAAATCCCAGGTTTCTTCCAAACGCTTCATTTTTATTGTTTCATGCACGGTTGTGTTGTTCTTGGAGAGTCTTCTTTTTCGTTTTTGTTTTGGTTTTTCGTTTGATTGGTTTTCTTAGTTTGCTGAATAAATTTCTTCGATCCCCTCTTTCATGCATTGGTTTTCAAATAGTTTGGTTTGGATTGGAAAAGAGTAGAAAAGTTCATGCATAAGTGGGAAAGAGAGCTTGTTTTTGACTGTGGCCTATGCTTTGTCATGCCATGCTTGATATTGTTTTGACTTTAGGCATAGTATTCTTTGTTGTAGCATGACATGTTATAAACAATTGAGATTGCTTAATGTGCCTTGGAAGGATTATGCGTTGTTTTAGCATATTGAAGCATAGTATTGCGGTATTCTCCTTTGATGCTTTATTTGGGTTAACTTGGCACATGCTCACACCATGTTATGACTATCCAAAGTCACCATAGCCTTGATGATCCTTTATTTTTCAACTTGTAATATCACTTTATGCTTTGATCAATGATGTTTTGTCGCTCTGCATGATTATGGCCATTATTTCTCTCTTAGTTTGTCGCTCCCAGTCTTTTGATAGCCTCCGTAACAAAGTGTGAGTTCCGCTCATGCATCCAACTCCTTAAACCAAGTTATTCCAAAGAGTCCACCTTACCTACCTTTTAGAAAATGCTATTCCAATTATATTCATGCTTTTATCTACCTTGCAAATTAAACTTGTTATGTGAAAATTAGTGATTAAAGCTCTCACGAACTTGATGGCACACTTTACTTTTCTTGCCCTTAATAAAATTGAACCATTGTCTCGTCTATGTTGTATATGCTTGCACTTATTTGTTGGGGATTAGTAGAACCATGATGTCATGGGGAACGCTTTCAACATTGCACTTGTACTTTGTACCTAGTTGATATCATGCTCTTTTGTCTATGGATGTCGTCGGTGTGAAATGAAAGGGGAGCTTGTAAGTCCATGGAGTTATGTATATGTGTTAGAGAAACGCCTGGGCCGCTGGTCTAATCCATGTCGTCATGGTGGAAACCTGCAGCGTAACCATAATGAGCTATCTATGAAGCATTCTTCTTATAAAAAAAAAGAGTCAGATATTGAGAAAAAAGAGAAAAAGAAAAAAAATATGAGAAAAGAGGAAAGAGAGAAAAAAGAACCATTTTCCCATGGTAAATAAGAAGATTGTTGAAATGCTCGTTGTCTGCTTGCCTTGTCATTTTGATATGGGGATTCTTCCATATCATCGGGCAAAGGGTACCCCTTTAGCGGTTCTCTATGATACACATGTACTTATGATGACAAGAACTTACCGGTGACTAAACTTGAGTAGCATGAGGAGCGGCCCTCGTATTCAAGGGACATGAGACTTCCAACTTATACTTCGTCAAGCATATACTCCATAGTTTGTTCACTTTACCCTTAATCACTTCAAGATGCTTATGATAGGGGTAATGAGATCTGAAAGCTAACAAGTACCATAATTTTTGGAAGCTCTTTATGAAACTTGAATCTCGGCTTCCTTCTATGAAGGCCTTTCTTTTACTTTTACATTGAGTCTCCACCTTCTATCCTTAGGCACTTACTTTGAGAGCATAGTGGCCATTCTTAGTTCTATGTGCATTGTCCCAAGACTTGTTGATTGATGCATAACTTTGATATTGCTTGTTTTAAACTATTTGTATCTAGTCACTCTTATGAACTTTGAAGGTGTCCTATGCATTTATATTTTCTACTCTATGAGGGACAAGCTGAATGCTATTATGCTATGTTTTCTTTATGTGAAACAAACAAAGGTCTTCCAAAGTATTGTTATTCATGAATCTTTTGTTTGTGCCTTTTCATGTTACAACATAGTTTCTTTGTCTTATTTCTAGAACTTTGTCTTTCATGTTATGATTGAAGTACTATGATCCCAGCTTTCAATGTTTTACAAATACTTTGATCAAGGTTATGATGGTGTGATATGTTGCTAACTTATTTATAATGTTTGATGTTCCATGCTTGGTTTTTATCTACTTTCTTCTGTTTTGTTCCAACTTTGGAGTATTTTTATACATTTTCTGGAACTAACCTATTAACAAGATGCCACAGTGCCACTTGCCTGTTTTCTGCTGTTTTTGGTTCCAGAAAGTCAGAAAATCAATATTCTCGGAACTAGACCGGACAAAAGCCAAAGTCGATATTTTATCGGAAGACTCACGGAGCTAGAAGACGAGACGGAGAGGGGACAAAGGGTGGAGAAACCACCCATGGGCACGGGTCCCCCTGGCCGCGCCAGGGCATGGTGTGGGCCCCCTGGCTGGCCATCGACCTCGCCCCTTCGCCTATATATTCCTCCCGATGCAAAAACCCTAAATCGTCAATCAGAAATCCACAAAAAGTTCCACAGCGCCACTACCACCGAAGGGGAGATTCGGGGGACAGAAAGTCTCTATTCCGGCACCCTACCGGGACGGGGAAGTGCCCTCGGAGCCATCTCCATCGATCTCCACCACCATCTCCATCGTCGTTGCTGATTCCTATGATGAGGAGGGAGTAGTTCTCTCTCGAGGCTAAGGGTTCTACCGGTAGCTATGTGTTCATCTCTCTCTATGCATGATCATATTGTGATCATGACCTTTATAATCAAGTAGATCTACCTTGCTACTCAAGTGCTTTAATAGATCTCTGCTCTCCCCATGTGTGTGAAAGTGACAACGTGCACACCATGGTGGCACTTAGGCTAGAGATTACAAATACTTGTTATGAGTTATATTGGGAGTTGGATGTCTTTATGAAATTGTGGTGTTTGTTGGAACCATCTAGTGCTCAGGGTGACAGTGTGGGGTTATCTAGATGGGAAAGGCTTACTTTGAGGTGTGCTGTTATTGCCCTACCAACGATTAGAATGTCCAACCGGAGAGTAGTTCACCGTACTATCATAAATAAGAATATATTTATATGAGAGTGTTCACTAGTGAAAGTATGATCCCTAGGCCTTGTTTCTAAGCATTGAAACACCACTTGTAACTAGATCTGTTACATGTTTGCTTGCTTTCATCTTTATTTTAGTTTGCCTTTAGTCTCTTCCACACCATCAAGCTATTTTCTAGCACCGTTTTCTTATATCCATACCACTTGTATTTCACTATCTCTTCGCCGAACTAGTGCACCTATACACCTGACAAGTGTATTGGGTGTGTTGGGGACACAAGAGACTTCTTGTATCTTGATTGCAGGGTTGCTTGAGAGGGATACCTTTGACCACTTCCTCCCTGAGTTCGATAAACCTTGGGTAATCCACTTAAGGGAAAACTTTCTATTGTTCTACAAACCTCTACACTTGGTGGCCCAACAACTTTCTACAAGAATAGAAGCGCATAGACATCAAGCTATTTTCTGGCGCCGTTGCCGGGGAGGTAAGGTAAAAGGTATTCACATCCTCCGGTGTGAGTGCTCGAAGTTATTTCCTTTAGATTCTGCAATTTTGTTTTTTTGTTTCTTGTTTTCGCTAGTTAGGCTTAATGGAAAACAACAAAACAATTAGAGAGCTTTATAGTATTTATCTTGAGTTAGGACATGAAGTGTTTGAAGAGAAAATTAAAAAACCTATGGAACTTTATTTGGATGCTAATAACAATGTTATTAGTATGAATCTTTTGAACACCTTTGTTAATAATGCTATGGAAAAGTCTAAGCTTGGGGAAGCTAGTTTTTATGAAAATGATCTTTTTAGTCCCCCAAGCATGGAGGAGAAAATTTACTTTGATCATACTATACCTCCAATATATGATGATTACAATGATGAATATGATATTTTCAGTCCACCTACTATTGAGGACAAAATTAATTATGATTACAATATGCCTCCTATATTTGATGATTATAATGATGAGAATAATAATGATAGCTATTTTGTTGAATTTATTCCCACTATAATTAATAAGAATGACTATGTTTATATGGAGAGTATTAATTCTTTTATGCATGTGGCTCATGATAAGAATGTTTTATGTGATAGTTATATTATTAATTTTATTCATGATGCTACTGAAAGTTATTATGAGAGAGGGAAACATGGTTTTATGCATCTCAATAATATTAGGTTGAAAGTCTTGAAGTTGCACTTCTTTTGCTTTCCTGTGCTTGTTGCTTTGTGCTTTTATGACTTGTTTTTTTACACGATTCCTATGCATAGGAAGTGGGTTAGACTTAAATGTGCTTTGAATTTGCTTCTTGATGCTCTCTTTTACTTCAATTCATATTTCTTATGTGAGCATCTTCTCAAACTATCATGCCTAACTTAAAGGCGTTAAAGAAAAGTACTTATTGGGAGATAACCCAAAAGTCTTAGATGAGTCTAGGAAGTTATTACCTCAGTAATAACCTCTCCTTATCCTTTGTATTTGCTTTTTGTGCCAAGAGTAACCTCTAATGAGAGAGAAGTAATGATTCGGAAAGTTGCTGTCCCGAAACAGATTTATGTGCTTCACCGTAAAAATTCGTGTAAAATTTCTGTACGTCCTTTTGAGGCGTAAATTTTTGTGATTCTGCCCCAGGTTGTTATCTAACTTTCATTCAACAATTTTCGATTTGAGCAACATAAAGTCTCCTAAAAAATTCGTCTTTACCTGCTGGTCTGTTTTGACAGATTTCTGCCATTATTTGCATTTGCTTTTTGTTGGTTCCTTTTTGAGTTCTTTTGGGGAATTGAGTTTTTTGAGGGAAGTGCTACAGTAGCTGGTGTTTTAATGGAAGAACCTAAAAGACTTATTATCTTGAGTGCACTAATGTTGCTAATAAAGATTGTGTGAAGTTTTGTATGAAGGAAAAAATTTCAGGTGTATGGAAGGAACGAGTAATGAGATGAAAGATGGTCTAAAGATCAAGCTTGGGGATGCCACACATGTCAGCCCAAGAAATATCCAAGAAGTACAAGCGTCAAAGCTTGGGGATGCCCAAGGCATCCCCTTCTTCATCAATAAAAATCCCAGGTTTCTTCCAAACGCTTCATTTTTATTTTTTCATGCACGGTTGTGTTGTTCTTGGAGAGTCTTCTTTTTCGTTTTCGTTTTGGTTTTTCGTTTGCTTGGTTTGCTTAGTTTTCTGAATAAATTTTTTGGACCCCCTCTTTCATACATTGGTTTTCAAATAGTTTGGTTTGGATTGGAAAAGAGTAGGAAAGCTCATGCTTAAGTGGTAAAGAGAGCTTGTTTTTGACTGTGGCCCATGCTTTGTCATGCCATGTTTGATATTGTTTTGGATTTATGCTTAGTATTCTTTGCTGTAGCATGACATGTTATAAACAATTGAGATTTCTTAATGTGCCTTGGAAGAATCATGCGTTGTTTTTGCATATTAAAGCATAGTATTGTGTTATTCTCCTTTGATGCTTTATTTGGGTTGACTTGGCACATGCTCACACCATGTTATGACTATCCCAAGTCACCATAGCCTTGATGATCCTTTAGTTTTCAACTTGTAATATCACTTTATGCTTTGATTAATGATGTTTTGTCGCTCTGCATGATAATGGCCATTATTGCTCTCTTAGTTGGTCGCTCCCAGTCTTTTGCTAGCCTCCGCAACCAAGTATGAGTTCCACTCATGCATCCAGCTCCTTAAACCAAGTTATTCCAAAGATTCCACCATACCTACCTACTAGCTTATGATATTACAAGTATATTCATGTTTTTATCTACCTTCCGAATTAAATTTGTTATGAGAAAACTAGTGATTAAAGCTCTCACGAACTTGATGGCACACTTTACTTTCTTGCACTTAATAAACTTGAACCATTGTGTCCATCTTTGTTGCGTATATGCTTACGCTTTATAAGTTGAAGTTAGCAGAACCATGTATCATGGGGAACACTTTCAACATTGCACTTGTACCTTGTACCCTATTGATATCATGTTCTTTTGCTTATGGATCCCGACGGTGTGAAATAAAAGTGGAACTTGTAAGATCATGGAGTTTGTATGTGTGTTAGAGAAACGCCTGGGCCGCTAGCCTAAGCCATGCCTATTCATGGTGGAAACTTGTAGCATCACCATAATGAGCACTCTATGAAGCATCCTCAATAAAAACCTATGCAAATAGAAAATAAAAAGATCGCTCATTGTCTGCTTGCCTTGTCATTTTGATTATGGGATAGCTCCTGTATCATGTGCAAGGGGTACCCCGTTGGTGGTTTTTTATGATACATATGTACTTACAGTGACAAGAGCTTACTTGTGGCTAAAGTTGAGTAGCATGAGGTTCGGTCTTCATAAGTAAGAGGCGTGAGATTTCAGCTTATAACTTGTCAAGCATATCCTCTTAGTTGTGTCACTTTAACCTTAATCGCCTAAATATGCTTATGATAGGGGCAATGAGAGCTGAAAGCTAATAAGTACCATAATTTTTGGAAGCTCTTTATGAGACTTGAATCCCTATTTCCTTCTATGAAGGCCTTTTTTTTTACTTTTATGTTGAGTCTCCACCTTCTATCTTTATGCACCTACTTTGAGAGCATAGTGGCCATTCTTAGTTCTATGTGCATTGTCCCAAGACTTGTTGATTGATGCATAATTTTGATATTGCTTGTTCTTAAACTATTTGTATCTAGTCACTCTTATAAACTTTGAAGGTGTCCTATGCATTTATGTTTGCTACTCTATGAGGGACAAGCTGAATGCCACTATGGTATGTTTTCTTTATGTGAAACAACCAAACATCTTGCAAAGAATTGTTATTCATGAATCTTTTGTTTGTACCCTTTCATGTTACAACATAGTTGCTATGTCTTATTGTTAGAACTTTATCTTTCATGCTTTGTTGAAGTAATATGATCCCAGCTATCAATGTTTTACAAATACTTTGAACAAGTTTATGATGGTGCATGTCACCTCAAAAATTATTCTTTTTTTTATCACTTACCTACTCGAGGACGAGCAGGAGTTAAGCTTGGGGATGTTGATACGTTGCTAACGTATCTATAATATTTGATGTTCCATGCTTGGTTTTTATCTACTTTCTTATGTTTTGTTCCAACTTTGGAGTATTTTTATACATTTTCTGGAACTAACCTATTAACAAGATGCCACAGTGCCAGTTGCCTATTTTCTACTGTTTTTGGTTCCAGAAAGTCAAAAAATCAATATTCTCGGAATTGGACCGGACAAAAGCCAAAGTCGATATTTTACCGGAAGACTCACGGAGCTAGAAGACGAGACGGAGAGGGGCCAAAGGGTGGCAAAACCACCCCTAGGCGCGGATCCCCCAGGCTGCACCAGGCCATGGTGTGGGCCCCCTGGCTGGCTACCGACCTCGCCCATTCGCCTATATATTCCTCCCGATGCAAAACCCCTAAATCGTCAATCAGAAATCCACGAAAAGTTCCGCAGCGCCGCCACCATCAAAGGGGATATTCGGGGGACAGAAAGTCTCTGTTTCGGCACCCTTCCGGGACGGGGAAGTGCCCCCGGAGCCATCTCCATCGATCTTCACCACCATCTCCATCGTCGTTGCTGATTCCCATGATGAGGAGGGAGTAGTTCTCTCTCGAGGCTAAGGGTTCTACCGGTAGCTATATGCTCATCTCTCTCTATGCATGATCATATTGTGATCATGAGCTTTGTAATCAAGTAGATATACCTTGCTACTCAAGTGCTTTAATAGATCTCTGCTCTCCCCATGTGTGTGAAAGTGACAGTGTGCACACCATGGTGGCACTTAGGCTAGAGATTACAAATACTTGTTATGAGTTATATTTGGAGTTGGATGTCTTTATGAAATTGTGGTGTTTGTTGGAACCATCTAGTGCTCAAGGTGACAGTGTGGGGTTATCTAGATGGGAAAGGTTTCCTTTGAGGTATGTTGTTATAGTCCTACCAACGATTAGAGTGTCCAACCGGAGAGTAGTTCAACGTAGTATCATAAAGAAGAATATATTTATATGAGAGTGTTCACTAGTGAAAGTATGATCCCTAGGCCTTGTTTCTAAGCATTGAAACACCATTTGCAACTAGATCTGTTACATGTTTGCTTGCTTCCATCTTTATTTGAGTTTGCCTTTAGTCTCTTCCACACCATTAAGCTATTTTCTAGCACCATTGTCTTATATCCATACCACTTGTATTTCACTATATATTCGCCGAACTAGTGCACCTATACACCTGACAAGTGTATTGGGTGTGTTGGGGACACAAGAGACTTCTTGTATCTTGATTGCAGGGTTGCTTGAGAGGGATACCTTTGACCACTTCCTCCCTGAGTTCGATAAACCTTGGGTAATCCACTTAAGGGAAAACTTGCTGCTGTTCTACAAACCTCTGCACTTGGAGGCCCAACAACTGTCTACAAGAATAGAAGCACATAGACATCATGGTGCATGTCACCTCCAAAATTATTCTTTGTTTTTATCACTTACCTACTCGAGGACGAGCAGGAGTTAAGCTTGGGGATGTTGATACATTGCTAACGTATCCATAATTTTTGATGTTCCATGCTTGGTTTTATCTGCTTTCTTATGTTTTGTCCATGCTTTGGAGTACTTTTCATATGATTTCTTGGACTAACCTATTAACAAGAGCCACAGTGCTAGCTGCATGTTTTCTGCTATTTTGGGTTACGGGAAAGTCAGAAAATGAATATTCTCGGAATTGGACGGGACAAAAGCCAAAGTCAGTTTTTCACCGAGGGACAAACGGAGCCAGAGTACGAGACGGAGAGGGGCCAGAGGGCGGACACACCACCTGGCCACACGGCCAGGCTTGGCCCGCGCTAGGGGGTGGTGTGGCCAGCCTAGGCACCCCCTCAGCATCCTCTTCCGACTATATGATGTCTCCGATACAGAAACCATAAGTACCCAAAAAAATTCCATGAAAGAGTCTGTAGCCGCCGTCGTCTCCATCCCTAGATCGGGAGGGATCTGAAACTCTTCCATGCACCCTGCCGGAGAGGGGAATTCACCCTAGAGGCCTTCTTCATCATCATGCAAGCCTCCGGTGTGATGCGTGAGTAGTTCATCTCTAGACTACGGGTCCATGTAGTAGCTAGATGGCTGGTTCTCCTCCTTTGTGTTATCATGTTTAGATCTTGTGAGCTCCGTTCATGATCAAGATCATTTATTTGTAATTCTACATGTTGTGTTTGCGGGGATCCGATGGATATTGAGATGCTATTTTAGATTGATTATTGATTCTATCATGTCTTTGTTATTTGTGATCTTGCATGCTTTCCGTTGTTAGTAGCTATCTTGGCCAAGTAGATGCTAGCAACTCCAAGAGTTAGTATTTATGCTCGATAGTGGGTTCATGCCTCTAGTAATCTGGGGAAGTGACATAAATCTCTAAGGTACTAGATGTGTTGTTGCTACTAGGGAGAAAACAACAATCCTTTGTTCATAGAACAATCATATTGTTTACTTTACACGCAATTCATAATGCAATTATCTGTTGCTTGCAACTTAATACTAGAGGGGGTTCGGATGATAACCTGAAGGTGGATTATTAGTCATAGATGCAGTTGGATGGCGGTCTATGTATAATGTTGTAATTCCCAATCGAATCTCAAAGGAGTCAAGATGATTAGTATATGCATGTATTGCTTTCTCGATGTTTGTCAATTGCCCTGCTGTAGTTTGTTCACCCAACATGTTATCTATCTTAAGGAGAGCCACCACTAGTAAACTATGGACCCCGGTCTTTTCTTTTACCATCAATCTACAATCAACTGTTTACTGTTTTGTGTTTACTTTCTACAAACTATTACTTTCTCCCACTCGATACGTTCAATCCTTTGTTTTCGGCAAAACCGGTGAGACTGACAACATCATCGTAAGTTGGGGACATAGTTCTGTGGTTGTGTTGTGCAGGCCTCCAAGTTGCTGCTGGCTCCGGTAGTGCGCCCTGCCAAAGTTCAGCTAGCAACACCTTTGGGGTGTTTCCTTGCTCCTACTGGATTGGTAACCTTGGTTTCATAACTGAGGGAAACTTACTGCTATGCTGATCAAACCTTCCCCTTGGGGTTCCCCAACAAGCTCATTAGTACATGAGTTAGCACCGCCGCCCAGCTTCGAATTCGCTTGCAGGTCCAACATGGCAGAAATTGAGCTACCATAAAGACCTCGGCAGAGGTGGCAGAATTGGTGCGGGTACAACCACGGCGACGATGAGCTCAGATTCTAGAGGAGGAAAACAGAATCGAGCATGGTCGACACGGTGACAGATCTCACCGAGAACCAATTCTCGTCCCCGCACCGTGCCATGGGTGCGTCCATGGTGAGGGCGAGCTCCGACTCGGGATGGGGAGGAGAGCGGGGCCCAGGAGGTTCATTACGTCCCAGCTCTGCGCCATGGCTGCAACCACAGATTGCCGCTCCGGGGAAGAAGAAGACGCGTAATGGATGCTAGCGCCAACGCTGCAAGCCTACAGGGAGGAGAGCGGGGCCGAGCAGGTTCGTCCACGTCCCAGCTCTACGCCATGACTGTGACGCCCCACAGATTGCCGCTCCGGGGAAGAAGAAGACACGTAATGGATCCAGGTGCCAATGCTGCAAGCCTAATTGACACCTAAGCGACGGGAGCGATATAACGGCGAGAACTGATAGGGGGGCAATTTGACGGCCGTTAGCCTGATATTTTGTATTAAAACGTAAAGTTGAATTTGTGCCGAAAAAGACCCTCTCAGTATTTAGCACACCAACTGTAGTCATCGCGGCTGATTTCAGGCAACTTGGATACCGCGTTGCCTGGGCGCCCCAACTTTCGGGCCGCAAAATGATATTCTCCAATAAATGCTAGTATGTGCAAACCTCAAAACACACTTCCTTGCTTAGAACCACTTTTGGCTACACATTGTGGGTGCCCTTATAATTCCCATGTTTTCCGTACTAGGATTTTCAAGCTTCCTAACTAACTTTGCAAACTTCAGTGACTTTTTGTTGATTCAATGAAATAAAGAAAAAAGAAAAAAGAAAAGATTTACGCATGATGACCTATCATGTCGTGTGCACTACGTTCCATGAAAACAGTAACCATGGCAAGTAACACGCGTAAGAGGACGCCACATGAAAGTATTTTGTTTGTTATAATTTCTTTGTTTTATTTCCATGTCTTCAAAACATTATCAAATTTGTAGGCATGAAGAAGATTCTTAGCATGAACTTAGTTGCCTTTCTCAAAACTCGCGCTAGTTCTTGGTATATTGACAGTATTGGTACCTTCAAATGACATTTGTAAAATTCAAGAGCAAACCTATCGCGCTTACTTGTAATTCATATCTGACCTAATTTTTCTAAATCAACATAAAGTCCTCTAAGTAGGCGAAATTAGCTAGGAAGCTGGAAAAATGCTAAAACTAGGGAATTGTAAGAAAAGAATTGTCCACTTTGTCTGAAATGTGGGGTGATGGCATTTTTCCAACTAGAGGGTGGGACTAGAAGGAGCAAGATGCTTCATTTAACAACTTAACACGGTCAGTGGAAGTGCGTGTTATATCATGGAGCTCAAAAAAGAGAAAATTGCATCCAAATCCACATATTTAATACAAAGGGCCCTGAAAATAAGCATGGAAAAGCAGTTAGGTCTGGCTCTCATTCTCCACCCACTAGTCGAGGAATACTCTTTGTAAGGAGTACTGGAACTTGTACTTGCTTAACAAAGGAATTCAGCGTGGTGCTCACTTAGCCAGATCTTGTTGATAAAGTGCACCAAATGCGATGGGGCGTATCTTATCTTATCTTACCACTATATAGTGTGTACGAATAACTTTGAACATTGATCATTAGATCAAGACAGGCAAATCCCTATATTGCTAGTTGTTGGATCTTTTTTCCATTCTAGCATCTAGAACATTCTATTGATAGTCTTTAGCACAATAAACGCTAGTACGCGCAAACCGCAAAACATACTTAATTGTAAGTCCTAGTTATCATAGTCGTCCTGCTGTCCTTCATCTTGGTAATTCCTTCATAGTCTGGCCATAGGAATAGCTAGGGACAAAAGCCATGAGTACTCTTTAAGTACTCGCAAACTATCACTAACAAGTAAGATAGTACTAGTGGGAAATGCTAACTCTAAGTTTATCTGTAAGTTAAGTTTGAAAACTAAGCTGAGTTCAAAAACAAAGAAAGATAAAATAGTTCTAGAATCACTTAAATTGGGAAGCTAGTGTCATAGTCACAACCCTGTTGTGGTCAAGTCAAGATTCATCATTCATTTCATAAGTCATTTTGAAAACATCTGACAACAAAACAATATGGACACTCCAACTGTCCATAACCGTGGACGTGGCTATTCGAATAGTTTGACACTCTGCAGAGGTGGTACACTTTCACCACAAGATTCGATACATCTGTCAGGGATAACCCTGAATCATCATACTTAGTATGGAGATAATCAAGTATAACCTTTCTTTTACACACCCTAGTATAAGCACCTCTCCTATGAGCATCGCCTCCCAACCATGACCATCTATCATCTTGGGCACTGCATAGGTGGACAACATCAAGAGGTAGCCTTAGATCAAACCTCTCCCGCAAGGGAACTAATACTAATGCATATAAACTTCCGGCTAAGCCTTACCCAATTCAGGTATTGTGGTTGTACCGTAAACATTGGAATGGTATCGCATCCGAATCCAACCATCAGTTTTGTAAAAGGGCTAAGGCCCATGCCTCCACATTTTCATCAGCATAAACCATTTGTGTTTCTCAACATGTCAAAACATCTCAATAGAATGACTCATCATTCCAAGGTTTTCACAATTCATTTTCACCAAGTGTTCCCATCTAAAGTGACTCAAGTTTTGATTTAGCTCTAAGCTACTAAGTTAAGAGTGTTCACTAAGGTGGGATGATAATCTCAATCTCATGCCATAGAATGACATCTAAGGTTATCTAGATAGGTGAAGTTTTATACTTTTTATGCTACCTTCAAACAAGTAAGGGACTTTGGTAAAGTAAGGAAAGTAAAAGCTTGAAAATAAAACTTCGAGTAGGTATAAGTTCAAAGTGGTGTAACCAAAGCATGCATAATGCCTTTGCTTAGGTTATCTAGCTTGCAAGGGTTAGCTTTCATTGTTAATGGTGGCCTGCCTTGGTTGGTACAGTGGTTGAAGTTTTATTCGTCCTCCTCTTGGTAGAACTCCTCCTCCTCGAAAGCTTGGTCGGTACTATCTACTATAAATACATACGGGATACACAATCACCAAACAATACTTAACTACTCTACTTAGCACACTAAGGCACACATTTGATGAGCTATTATCATCACAAACATCACAAGGTTTAATTCACTAGCTTCATTCTTTTTGTTTGAGAAAAGTAATTTCTACTCATTGAAGTTAACTAAGATTTAATATTCTCTAATTAAAATATGGGATCATATGAACAGATGTCATCACCACATATTCTAACATATGGGAATGTGATTTAAAGGTTGGGTCTCATTTTAATAAGTTTAAGTTTAAAATTTAATGATTTAAAGTGACTAGAAATGCCTATATAGCATTATTTTGGTACTAGTCCAAAGTCACTTCATGTAAACCTTAATATTATTACATATTCAGATAGGTATGGTTAAATGTGATTTTTGAGAGTTGGAATCAACTCAAAAGCTATTATGGTTGATTATATAAAAATGTTTGAATGTGCAAATGCTTCTGTCTTGTTATTTTTACTAGGAGAGGTATCTAACTCTAAATGAATTAAATCCAATGGTCTTGGATAGATAATTTGAGTAGCTTTCCAACAAAATTGGAATCACTCAATTTGGTCTTGCACAACTCTCTGAATTGATTTTTGAACTAAGGGACAGAATTGAATTTAAACTTAAATAGAAAAACCTATATTTGAATTAACTGGGTCACACGGGAAAGCTAACGGGCCGGCCCAGTGACGCTCAGCGGTGCAGAGAGCGGCTGCCAGGTTGGTCCCGCTTGTCAGCGAGACTTAAAACCCGAAATGGTATCAAGCGATCTGGACCACACGATTAGAACGCGGATCAACGGCTCATAGTCGTCGTCGACGACGAACTCGTCGCCGGCGAGGCCAGACACTAAACGGATGGTGGGGGTCTACTAGGGACGTACCAGGGCTCCAGCTAGTGCGGTGAGGCGGGTGATCGAACTGGACGGCGATGGCGGACTCAGGCGAGGTAGCGGCAGGGGCTGAGGTGGACGGAATCGACGGTAGCGTCTCCTCCTCTGCTGCGGCTGCCTCCGGTGAAATTTCGGCGGCCTACTGCTCGAGCTGCTCCGGCGAGAGGTGGGGAAGGACTGGAAGTGAGAGGGGAGTCAAATGGTGTGGCGATTGAGGCTGGGGAAGGCCTCCTTATATAGGCTCGAGGAGGGAACCGAGGGGGCAACGGCGAGCTCGTCGGTGACGATGATACAGGGTGCTATAGGCATGGGCAGTGTAGGCGAACGGTGGCTTGCCTCCTAGCGGTGCTCTATGGCTTTATGGTGCAGCTAGGGGCGGTGGCATTTGGTCGGGAGCGTTGCGCGCTCTGGGAGACAAAGGCGGTGCTCGATGGCGATCACAGCGACTGTGGGTCGTGCGGCGATGCACGGTCGTGTCTGGTAGGTTGCTGGGGTCGAGGCGAAACGGCGTGCGCAGTATGCGATCAAGGCACAGTCTGCTATTTTTTGGCGGCAATCATGCTCTGGCTTGCTCGCAGAGGCAAAGGGCCGCGCTGCTAGGGAGTGGTCCAGGGGCTGGGGTTGATCGAGGGGTGGACCCTGGGCGGCGATAGGGTGGCGCCTAACTTCCTAGAGCGGCGAGAAGAGGGGTTGGCGGTCTCCTGCGCCTTGTGCACACTTGGCCGCCGAGCATGGCGTCGGGGCGGCATGGCACTGGCGCCAGAGGCTAGGGATACAGGTGGGTTTGGTCAGGTTGGGCCTGGGGGAGACAAGGATGATCAATGCAACCCAAATGGCTCGACAAGATTAGTTCCAAAACAATAATAGTTAGGCCATAATGATTTTGCTAACAAGGTGTTCGATCAAATGGCCGCATGAATAAAATATTTGAATTTTGAGCTCATTTTTGGTGGAGTGATGTAACTTATGCTTAAGCATCTAGGTTTGCTTGGGCTTTAAAAATGGAGTTCATTTGAGTGGTTTTTGAATTAATGTGATCTTGATACATACACTAGATTCAATTTTCAAATGTCATTTAAATTTAGTGTTTGAAAGTTTTTGGATGAAACAAAGTGGGCCTTGGCACATCACTACTTGTACTAGCAAGGGGTGCAAAGAACCACAATTGTTTCTGTTAAGATTTGAGTTCTAGGAATAGCCAAAGTAGGCTAGGTGATTAAAATGGCAAAAGTGACCATTTGCTTATTTTATTCTTTTTGATTTGTTTTTCTTTGGATTTTGCTTGGGGATGATCTAGATGATGGTTAATTCACCATAGAATAATTTTACAACCAATGGATTACTCAAACATGGCAATTCAAAACAACTCCTAATTTAAATGCACACACATATGAATGCTTAATGATTTTAAATGGAAAAGTTTTTGTTAACCCTAAATTGGGTAGATTTGATCTTGATTAACTTTGGATTAAGTTTTGGGATGTTACAAACCTTCCCACCTTAAACAAAAACTTGTCCCGAGATTTACGAAAGAAAACTAGCAACTAAAGAGATCTGGGAACCTGTCCTAATGTAATCTTCTCGCTGCCAAGTGGCTTCCTCTTCGGTATGGTTGCTCCATTGAATCTTGAGAAATTTGATACTCCTGGTCCTGGTGGTTCTGTAAGCTTCTTCCAAGATATGGATGGGCACTTCACGATACGTCAGGTCCTTGTTGATCTCAACAGCTCGGTGATCGATTTTCTTAAAAACTTCGGTCTTCTCCGGCACTTCTAAGCATTTGCGAAGTAACGAGATATGGAACACATTGTGGATGGCTAACATCCCTTTAGGCAGTTCTAGTTGATACGATACTTCTCCTCGACGATTCGGAATCTTGAAGGGCCTGATATATCTGGGGGCGAACTTTCATTTCAGACTAAAGCGTTGCGTTCCCTTCAATGGTGAAACCTTGAGATATACAAAATCTCCGACATTGAAAGTTAGGTCTCTCCTTCTCTTGTAAGCATAACTCTTATGTCTGGATTGGGCAGTCTTGAGGTGCTCACGGACTTTGTGAACCTTCTCTTCAGCTTCTCGGAGAATGTCAGGTCCAAATATCTGACTCTCTCCTACATGCGACCAATTCAAAGGGGTACGGCACTTTCTCCCGTATATGAACTCAAATGGTGCCATTTGCAAACTGGCTTGATAGCTGTTGTTATATGCTAATTCTACAAAAGGCAGGCAATCTTCCCATTTTGATCCATACTCTAACACACAAGCTCTCAACATATCTTCTAAGATCTGGTTGACTCTTTCAGTCTGTCCATCGGTTTGCGGGTGATAAGCGATGCTGAAATTCAACTTGGTTCCTAATCCTTCTTGGACTTTCTGCCAAAATCTCGAGGTAAATTGGGTTCCTCGATCTGATACTATGGTCTTGGGGGTTCCATGCAGACTAACAATTCTAGCAATATACAGCTCTGCTAGCTTCGAACTCTGGTAGGTTGTCTTCACAGGTATAAAGTGAGCTACCTTGGACAGTCTATCAATGATGACCCAGATTGAGTCATTTCCTCTAGTAGAAGTAGGCAAACCGGTGATAAAGTCCATTCCGACGGAATCCCATTTCCATTCCGGAATCTGCAATGGTTGCAACAGTCCTGCGGTTCTCTGATGTTCTGCTTTGACTCTTTGACAGATGTCACACTTGGCGATGTAGCTTCTAATTTCTCTCTTCATCTTGTGCCACCAAAATTGCTCTTTCAAATCCTGATACATCGTTGTTCCTCCAGGGTGGATAGAATAAAGAGTATCATGAGCTTCCTGCATGATAACTTGCTTCAGCTCCGAATCTGCTGGCACACAGATACGACCTTTGTACCACAGAACTCCTTCTTCGTCTTCAGTGAATCCAGGTACCTTTCCTGTACCAATACGATGCTTGATTCCGTCGATACTTTCAGTTGCCTTCTGGGCTTCCTTGATTTGGCTAATCAAAGCGGGTTGAAGTTCAATGCTAGCTAGAAATCCTTGGCTAACTAGCTCAGTCCTAAACTACTCCAACTCCTCATACAAATTGGGTTGGCTCTCCTTAATCATGGTGTTTAGCCTACAAGGCAATCTGCTAAGAGCATCCTCTACCACATTGGCTTTGCCAGGGTGATAGTGAATGTCAAGGTCATAATCCTTGATTAACTCTATCCATCTCCTTTGCCTCATATTTAGCTCCTTCTGAGTGAAAATATACTTCAAGCTCTTGTGATCTAAGTAAATATCACAGCGATTTATCATAAGATAATGACGCCATGTCTTTAATGCCAAAACTACCGCTGCTAATTCAAGATCATGGGTCGGATAGTTCTGCTCATGCTGCTTTAGTTGTCGAGACAGATATGCGATAACTTTTCCTTCTTGCATCAATACACATCTGAGACCAATCTTGGATGAATCACAATATACATCAAACGGCTTCTTGATATCTGGCATGATCAATATTGGGGCTGAAATCAATCTCTTCTTCAGTTCTTGGAAACTAGCTTCACATTTGTCGGTCCATTCAAACTTCTTTTCCTTCTTCAACAATTGGGTCATGTGTCTGGCGATGCTCGAGAATCCTTCTACGAACTTGTAGTAATATCCCGCTAATCCGAGGAATGCACGGACTTGGGTTTGAGTGGTTGGGGCTTCCCATTCTTCGACATCTTTAATTTTGGCGGGATCAACAGAGACTCCTCTGGCAGACACAATATGTCCTAGGAATCCTACTTCTTTCAGCCAAAACTCACATTTGCTGAGCTTGGCATACAACCGATGCTCTCTCAGGGTTTCTAGGATGATTTTCAGATGTTGCTCATGCTCTTTTTCTGACTTGGAGTAGATAAGGATATCGTCGATAAACACAACGACAAACTTATCTAGGAAATTCATAAAGATCTTATTCATGAGATTCACGAAATAAGCAGGGGCATTGGTTAATCCAAAAGACATGACCGTATACTCGTATAATCCGTAGCGAGTAGTAAATGCGGTCTTCAGAATATCCATTGCACGAATCTTAAGTTGGTGATAACCAGTCCTAAGATCAATCTTTGAGAATACCTAGGCACCAGTCAACTAATCAAATAGATCTTCTATCTTTGGCAAAGGGTACTTGTTTTTGATGGTGACGTCATTTAGCTTTCTGTAATCGGTGCACAAACGGTTGCCTCCATCTTTCTTGTCGACGAATAATACTGGCGATCTCCATGGTGATACGCTTGGTTGAATCAAGCATGTTGCTAACATAGCATCCAACTGCTTCTTCAACTCTAGTAACTCTGAGAGGTTCATGCTATAGGGTCTCTGGGCTATGGGTCCGGTTCGGGGATTAGTTCGATAATGAACTCAATATCCCTATCCGGGGGCATGCCGAGCGATTCATCTGGGAATACGTCGGGGTATTCATAGACTGCTCTGACTTGGTCTATGGTAGGTAGGGCTAGACTCTTGTTGCACTTGAATTGGCGAGGTAAGGTTTCAGATATATGCTCTACTGTTACTCCAGAGCTACTGGTCATGGTGATGGCTTTCTTAGCACAGTCTATCGGTCATTTATGCTTTGACATCCAATACATACCTAGTACTACTCCAATCCTTGGTTCAGAGTACTATTAGGTTAGCATAAAAATCTATCCCATGCATTCTGATAGGCACAACTTTGCAAATTTTTCTAGCTTTTGTAGTTGAACCGGGAATTTGAACTATCATGACATGCTTCAAGTTGGTTGGGTGGATATTACTAGTGCATGCAAATTCTTTGGTGACAAATGAGTGTGATGCTCCAGAATCAAACAAACTTGCTAAAACTGAGTTGACAGAAAACATACCCAGCACTACATCTGGCGCTTCTTGAGCTTCTTCTGCGTTCATGTGGAAGAGACGGCCGTTGCGGTTGTGAGGGTTCCCTGGGGCAAATCTTCTTCCTGGTTGAACACGACCCTGCTGTTGAGCTGGGGCATTCACATTGGCAGTGGCGGTAGTCTTCTTGGGGCACTCATTGGAATAGTGACCCTTCACTCCACACTCGAAACAAGTGATCTGAGACTTGTCTTTAGTTGCGACAGGCACATCATTGCTTCTAGTTCTGGGTGCAGTGTTGTTGTTGTTGTTGCTCTTGGGAGGTGCACGGTTGAAATTGCTGGTGTTGCCGGGGTGATTGTTGTTTCCTCTGGACTTCACATTACCTCAGCTACGGTTGGGGTAGCTTGGGCGAGACATTGGGGGTCGGTTGTTTCTTGGTGCATACCCTGCAGACGGGTTGGGACGGTACTTCTGGTGACTGTTGGATCTAGATTGGTGCATCATACGATGTTTGCGGTTGTCGTTTGCCTGGTTAATCTTCCCTTCCATCTGAATGGCAGAGTCGACTAGCTCTTCGAGATCCTCGAAGCGGATGTTGACGACGACAGTCTGCATCTCATCATGCAGTCTGTTCAAGAATATCTCCTTCTTCTTGGCCTCCATGTTGATCTCGTCAGGTGCATACCTGGCAAGTGATAGGAATTTTGTACGGTACTCCACCACAGTCATTCTGCCTTGCTTCAGTTCTCTAAATTCATCCCTCATTCTGGTGACTAGGCCCTGCGGCACGTGGGTGCGGCTGAACTTGATTTTGAAGGCTTCCCATGTCATTACTTGACCATGGTTCATCAGGAGGATGTTGTTCCACCAGGCTCTTGCATCTCCTGCCAAGTAGTGGGTGGCAAAGAGAACTTTCTCGTTGTCATCAACTCTGGCTACTTCCAAATTGTTCTCCATTATCTGTAACCAGCCATCAGCATCTAATGGGTTCTTCGGAGTGCTAAAGATTGGGGGATTGGTATTCTGGAAATTTTTCAGCTTGGATCCTTGATGCTCCTGATTGCCATGCGCTTGGTTGTTTTGGGCCATCTAGGCGATCTGCTGCAGTGTTGCTAAGTTGGCATGGCGCTCTGCCCTGCTTGCTTCACGGTCTGCAACTAACATCTGCATAATCTGCAGCATTGGGTCTTGCGATGAGCTGCTCCCTCCTTGATTTCCACGAGTCATCTGAAGATTGAGGTAGATAAACGGGTAAGAGCGAAAGTTCTAAGGTTCATTGTTTTGGTTTCAAAGCTAAAACTTTGAGTTTGACTTAGTTTTGCAACTAACCTGTTTTCATTCATTCAAACAAGCACACGATACAAACACACACACACCACAACAACAAGGGAAAACAGATGGTTTTAAGAACCATTCTGTAAGCTATGATACAATGGGGCCTATACATCTCATGCTACGATAGTGCTCTAGTGCATCTACTCATTGTCGATGAAGTCAGAGTCGTCATCGTCGGTGTGGAAATCCACGACATCCTCCTCCAGAAAGTCATCATCATTGCTGAGGTAAGAGTCCATATCTCCCTGGATGTCTTCACCTTCCTCTTCTTCCTCCTTGGCTGCATGTTGAGCTTCTTGCTCCTTGATGGTCTTCTCGAGGTCAGCCACCTTCTTATGAAGATGGGTGATGGTGCGATCCTTCTTTTCGCGCTGGCGGCGAAGAGACTGATGGTCCTTGACAAGCAGTGAGAAAGTCTGGGCCTTTTGGGTGGCAATGCCAAGGTTGTGGTTGGCAAACTCCCTAGCATTGTCCAATTCCTTCTGACGGTCGTATAGCAGGAAGTCAAGGTTCTCCACTTGACGCTTCAACTCCGGGTGACTTGGCATCTCCATTGGCATTCCCATGAAGTCACGCCTTGCATAGTGAACAAAGCGGGTTCCTTGGATTTGGTTGACACTAAGGGCAGATAGATGTGCGAGAGCTTCATGCATTTCCCTGGCTAACCCATCTAGCCAGTTGTTCTCTCTTACGGAGAACTAGATATTCCCAGACATTGGGGCTTTTATACTTCCTTGAAGATCAGCGGTGACTAGCCATTTTAAATCTCCTCTTGGGGGTCCAGGAAGTTGATCTCCAAGAAACTCCGGATGTGGGCGTCCCAAGAGCTCAGACAGTGAATCTAGATCCCTCTCGAAGATCAGTTCGCCTCCATTTCCCAACTGGTAGAACTTGCTGAACTAAGTCTCCATCTACAAGAATTTAGGATGAGGATGTTAGTGAAGTGATCAAGTGTGTCAAATTTTATGTAGTAATGGTAAGAATTGGAGGAACATGAATTTTTGAGAAAGAATGAATTCCCAAGGGTAAGAGAGGAAATAGTTTTTCATAAATAATCACTTTGGTTTTGAAATTAAGGTTTTGTTCGGACGTCCATTCTAACTAGGGTCTCCTATGGTCAGGATGGCTCTGATACCAACTTGTCAACACCCAGATTTTTAATCCTAGATGCCTGTTATGTCATTCATCATAATCCCAGGATTACCATTTTTGCGAGACATAACAGATTGGATATCACAGTACATCATCCATTACAAACCATAATAAGGTCTTACACAAATAAAGGATCTCATGATCTAGTCTTAATACAACAAGCAGCGGAATAAATAAGCGTAGCGATGGGGTCCATCTTCAGTGGCACAAGCAATGCTGACGATGGAAGATAGTCCTAGTTATCATAGTCGTCCTACTGTCCTTCATCTTGGTAATTCCTTCATAGTCTGGCCATAGGAATAGCTAGGGACAAAAGCCATGAGTACTCTTTAAGTACTCGCAAACTATCACTAACAAGTAAGATAGTACTAGTGGGAAATGCTAACTCTAAGTTTATTTGTAAAGTTAAGTTTGAAAACTAAGCTGAGTTCAAAAACAAAGAAAGATAGAATAGTTCTAGAATCACTTAAATTGGGAAGCTAGTGTCATAGTCACAACCCTGTTGTGGTCAAGTCAAGATTCATCATTCATTTCATAAGTCATTTTGAAAACATCTGACAACGAAACAATATGGCCACTCCAACTGTCCATAACCGCGGACGCGGCTATTCGAATAGTTTGACACTCTGTAGAGGTGGTACACTTTCACCACAAGATTCAATACATCTGTCAGGGATAACCCTGAATCATCATACTTAGTATGTAGAGAATCAAACATAACCTTTCTTTCACACACCCTAGTATAAGCACCTCTCCTATGAGCATGGCCTCCCAACCATGTCCATCTGTCATCTTGGGCACTGCATAGGTGGACAACATCGAGAGGTAGCCTTAGATCAAACCTCTCCCGCGAGGGAACTAATACTAATGCATATAAACTTCCGGCTAAGCCTTACCCAATTCAGGTATTGTGGTTATACAGTAAACATTGGAATGGTATCGCATTCAAATCCAACCATCAGTTTTGTAAAAGGGCTAAGGCACATGCCTCAACATTTTCATCAGCATAAACCATTTGTATTTCTCAACACATGTCAAAACATCTCAATAGAATGACTCATCATTCCAAGGTTTTCACAATTCATTTTCACCAAGTGTTCCCATCTAAAGTGACTCAAGTTTTGATTTAGCTCTAAGCTACTAAGTTAAGAGTGTTCACTAAGGTGGGATGATAATCTCAATCTCATGCCATAGAATGACATCTAAGGTTATCTAGATAGGTGAAGTTTTATACTTTTTATGCTACCTTCAAACAAGTAAGGGACTTTGGTAAAGTAAGGAAAGTAAAAGCTTGAAAATAAAACCTGGAGTAGGTATAAGTTCAAAGTGGTGTAACCAAAGCATGCATAATGCCTTTGCTTAGGTTATCTAGCTTGCAAGGGTTAGCTTTCATTGTTAATGGTGGCTTGCCTTGGTTGGTACAGTGGTTGAAGTTTTATTCGTCCTCCTCTTGGTAGAACTCCTCCTCCTCGAAAGCTTGGTCGGTACTATCTACTATAAATACATACGGGATACACAATCACCAAACAATACTTAACTACTCTACTTAGCACACTAAGGCACACATTTGATGAGCTATTATCATCACAAACATCACAAGGTTTAATTCACTAGCTTCATTCTTTTTGTTTGAGAAAAGTAATTTCTACTCATTGAAATTAACTAAGATTTAATATTCTCCAATTAAAATACGGGATCATATTGACACATGTCATCACCACATATTCTAACATATGGGAATGTGATTTAAAGGTCGGGTCTCATTTTAATAAGTTTAAGTTTAAAATTTAATGATTTAAAGTGACTAGAAATGCCTATATAGCATTATTTTGGTACTAGTCCAAAGTCACTGCTATGTAAACCTTAATATTATTACATATTCAGATAGGTATGGTTAAATGTGATTTAAGCGAGTTGGAATCAACTCAAAAGCTATTATAGTTGATTTTATAAAAATGTTTGATTGTGCAAATGCTTATGTCTTGTTATTTTTACTAGGAGAGATCTCTAACTCTAAATGAATTAAATCTAATAGTCTTGGATAGATAATTTCAGTAGCTTTCCAACAAAATTGGAATCACTCAATCTGGACTTGCACAACTCTCTGAATTGATTTTTGAACTAAGGGACATAATTGAATTTAAACTGAAATAGAAAAACCTATATTTGAATCAACTGGGTCGCGCGGGAAAGCTAACGGGCCGGCCCAGTGACGCTCAGCGGCACAGAGGGCGGCTGACTGGTTGGTCCCGCTTGTTAGTGAGACTTAAAACCTGAAACGGTATCAAGCGATCTGGACCACACGATTAGAACGCGGATCAATGGCTCACAGTCATCGTCGACGACGAACTCGTCGCCAGCGAGACCGAACCCTAAATGGAGGTGGGGGTCTACTAGGGACATACCAGGGCTCCAGCTAGTGCGGTGACGTGGGCGATCGAACTGGATGGCGACGGCGGACTCAGGCGAGGTAGCGGCAGGGGCTGAGGTGGACGGAATTGACGGCACCGTCTCCTCCTCTGTTGCGGCTGCCTCCGGTGAAATTCCGGCGGCCTGCTGCTTGAGCTATTCCGGCGAGAGGTGGGGAAGGACTAGGAGTGAGAGGGGAGTCGAATGGTGTCGCGACTGAGGCTGGGGAAGGCCTCCTTATATAGGCTCGAGGAGGGGACCGAGGGGGCGACGACGAGCTCGTCGGTGACGACGATACAGGGTGCTATCAGCATGGGCGGCGTAGGCGGACGGTGGCTTGCCTCCTGGCGGTGCTCTACAGCTTTATGGTGCAGCTAGGGGTGGTGGCATTTGGTCGGGAGCGTCGCGCGCTCTGGGAGACAGAGGCGGTGCTCGACAGCGATCACGGCGACTCTGGGTTACGCGGCGATGCACGGTTGTGTCTGGTGGGTTGTTGGGGTCGAGGCAGAGCGGCGTGCGCGATATGGGGTCAAGGCGTGGCCTGCTACGTGCTGGCGGCAATTGCGCTCTGGCTTGCTCGCAGAGGCAAAGGGCGGCGCTGCTGGGGAGTGGTCCAGGGGCTGGGGTTGATCGAGGAGTGGACCGTGGGTGGCGGTAGGGTGGCGCCTAACTTCCTGGAGCGGCAGAGTGGGGCTGGCGGTCTCCTACGCCCTGTGCACACTTGGTCGGTGAGCATGGCTTCGGGGCGGCATGGCACTAGCTAGGGATAGAGGTGGGTTTGGTCTGGTTGGGCCTGGGGGAGACAAGGATGATCAATGCAACCCAAATGGCTCGACAAGACTAGTTCCAAAACAGTAATAGTTAGGCCATAATGATTTTGCTAACAAGGTGTTCGATCAAATGGCCGCATGAACAAAATATTTGAATTTTGAGCTGATTTTTGGTGGAGTGATGTAACTTATGCTTAAGCATCTAGGTTTTCTTGGGCTTTAGAAATGGAGTGCATTTGAGTGGTTTTTGAATTAATGTGATCTTGATACATACACTAGATTCAATTTTCAAATGTCATTTAAATTTAGTGTTTGAAAGTTTTTAGGATGAAACAAAGTGGGCCTTGGCACATCACTACTTGTACTAGAAAGGGGTGCAAAGAACCACAATTGTTTATGTTAAGATTTGAGTTCTAGGAATAGCCAAAGTAAGCTAGGTGATTAAAATGGCAAAAGTGACCATTTGCTTATTTTGTTCTTTTTGATTTGTTTTTCTTTGGGATTTGCTTGGGGATGATCTAGATGATGTTTAATTCACCTTAGAATCATTTTACAACCAATGGATCACTCAAACATGGCAATTCAACACAACTCCTAATTTAAATGCACACACATATGAATGCTTAATGATTTTAAATGGAAAAGTTTTTGTTAACCCTAAATTGGATAGATTTGATCTTGATTAACTTTGGATTAAGTTTTGGGATGTTACACTAAAGCACCTCGCTCCTACCAGCGTAGTTTTTAGTTTTTCCAACTATCAGAAAAGAACATTCAATTATCAATTTTCCAAGTGATGATGAGATTGTTCTTTTCAGTAAAGGAAGTCCGAAGAATATGGATCTGAATGCCACAAGCCAAGCTTTGAGACATATATAGTGGACCAACATGTTTTACTTATGATTCCCATGTTTTAGGGGTTTTAAAACTTCCTAGCTAACTCTGCCGACTTGAGTGAGACTTTATGTCGATTTATCGAAATTAGGTCAAATTTGAACTACAAGTAAACTGTAGGTTGCTATGAAAGTTTTACCAAAAAGCTTTTGGAGGTACCCATCGAGGGGTAAATTAATATATTAGAAACCACCGTGATTTTTGACGGCAGGTTCAATTATTTGCTAAGATTTTGCATCTTGACAATTTAACAAAATGTGGTTAAACTTGAGCTACAAGTAAGCGCGCTAGATTGCTCTTTAATTAAATGTCTTTTCAGAGCTAGATGGGTGCGTCTTCTTATAGTAAACATATGTCTTCGGTGTGAGTTTCCAAGTATCAGGAAAGAAATTTGAAGTCTTAATTTTCCGAGTGATGACGAGATTGTTCTTCCCGTAAAGAAAGTCCCAAGAATATGGATCTGAATGCCACAAGCCAAGCTTTGAGAGATATATATACATATAGTGGACCAACATGTTGTACTTATGATTCCCATGTTTTATGAGTTTTCAAACACTACGTACTTATTCTTTATTTGAATGTTATCAAAATAGTGTCAATTTTGTCAGGATGCGGATGCATAGCCAGAACATGATTGTTTTAGAACTTTTAGTGGTTTTCGATGTACTGAATTCATGGTTAGCTTCAAAAGATTTTTGGAAAATTTTATGAGGAAACTATCGCGCTTACTTGTAGTTAAAATTTGACACGGTTGATGGGAGTATGGTTTACATCAAAGACCTCAAAAAATAGAAAATTACATAGAGGTCCAAGCCATATCCTTCGTACTACTATACTTGCTTCACAGAAAAACGCTCCTCACTTTCAAACCAGCGTGCTAGGGGTGTGCTTGGTTCTTCCTCTTCGAGGGTGTGAAATGGAATGACAAGGCAGGTCGACACACGTGGGCAGCGCCACGGTGTGGACGAGGGAGAGATTAGACGGCTGGGGTGTGTGGATGGTGATGTGGCAGTGAAGGAGAGAGAAAACACAATTTGTTTTGCGTGCATATATAGTAAAGGTCCTGAAATTTACTACTACTCACTATACCATGTACCTCATGTCAGGAACCCATCGCAGCTTTGCTCTAACATCGCACCACCTTTAAATCCTCCTCCTTGTTGCTCTCGTGCTGCCTCATGCATGCTCACGGTCTCTTCTCACTCCTAGATTTTTTTTCAATAGGGAAAACTCCTAGTGGCAAAATATGCTTTGTCATTCCAAGAAGCACCCATGTACTCTTACCAAATACGGGAAAACCACCATGCCAAGTTCTTGCATAGCTAATAACATGAATTTTTCAGAACTCCCGGTGCTTTTGCTATACCGAATTCCTAGTTAGCTTCGAAAGATTTTTGGAAACTTTTATGTGTGCCTTGGTACGACGCTTTGGCTCAATGTCTCTGTGTGTTCGTTAGCCGGGTTGTTATGGAGTAGGAGGAGTACATAGGAAGGAAACCAATTTGCTCCTTGGCGGTAAAAAAAACCAAAAAAATCGGTTTCAAAATTTGCACTTGCTTCCCAAACATCGGTAGGGGAGGTTATTCAAAATATCGTCCATTCATACTACTTCTTATCTTATCATATTTTTATCTTTATCTTGTCTTATCTCTTATATAAAGAGAGAACTATAGTGTACGAATAACTTTGAACATTGACCGTTGGATTAAGTTTGGCGAATCCAAACATTGCTAACTATTGGATCTTCTTTTCCATTTTAGTAGCATCTAGAGGATTCTATTGATAGTCTTTAGCACAATAAACGCTAGTACGCGCAAACCTCAAAACATACTTCATTGCTTTGAACCACTTTTGGCTACACATTGTGGGTTCCTTTATAATTCCCATGTTTTTATACTAGGATTTTTCAAGTTCCCTAGCTAACTTCGCACACTTCAGTGACTTTTTGGCCGATTTATAACAAAATAAAGAAAAAAGAAAAGATTTATGCATGATGACCTATCATGTCGTGTGCACTGCGTGCCATGAAAACGGTATCCATGGCAAGTAATACACGTAAGTGTACGCCACATGAAAGTATTTGGTTTGTTATAATTTGTTTTATTTCCATGTCTTCAAAACATTATCAAATTTGTAGGCGTGAAGTAGATTCTTATCATGAGTTAGTTGCCTTTCTCAAAACTCCCGCTGGTTCTTGGTATATTGATAGCGTTGGTACCTTCAAATGACATTTGTGGAATTCAAGAGAAAACCTATCGCGCTTACTTGTAGTTCATATCTGACCTAATTTTGTTAAATCGACATAAAGTCCTCTAAGTGGACGAAGTTAGCTAGGAAGCTTGAAAATTCTAAAACTAGGGAATTGTAAGAAAAGCATTATCCACTGATAGCTCCAAATTTCATCACTTTTTACCATTGGTTTTCCTCTTTATTGCCGGATTTCACTAACGATTTCCCCTTTCTACTAATGTTAATGTCGCAGTTAGCAAATCCTTGGTTTCTTGTGATGGTTTTCAGGAAATGAACATTTATTGAAGATCTAATAGCATTTATGGGCTAATTACACTAGAATAAGCAAATTCCCAATCGGAGCCACTTTCATTGGAGGTGTTCAGTACGCATAACGACCACTAGTACGGCCGGGGCGCGCCCGTACCGCCCGCCCGTACTACCCATTGACGCCTTCCTTATATCAATACAAGCAACTTTGGTAAGAGGAGACAGAAGAGAAGAACCACAGAACAGAAGTTACAGCCACCACAAGCCATCTAGAGGAGAATATCATTTTGCGGCCCGAAAGTTGGGGTGGCCAGGCAACGTGGTACCCAAGTTGCTTACAATCAGCTGTGTTGCCCAAAGTTGGCGTGCCAAATACTCAAAGGGTCTTTTTCGATACGAATTTAACTTTACGTTTCAATACAAATTATCAGGCTAACGGCCATCAAGTTGGGGCCCCCTGTCAGCTTTCGTCGTTATGTCGCTGCCGTCGTGGCTGCCATGTAGGCTTGCAGTGTTGGCGTATGCATCCTTTATGCGTCTTCTTCTTCCTCTGGGGCAGCAATCTGTGGTCGCGGCCATGGCGCGGAGCTAGGATTTGGACGAACCTGCTCGGTCCGGCTCTCCTCCCCATCCCGAATCGGAGCTCGCCCTCACGATGGTCGCACCCATGGCACGACATGGGGATGGGAATTCATTCCAAGGTGAGATTTTTCACCATGCCGACCATGCTTGGCCTCCTCCAGAATCTGAGCTCGCCGTCGCCATGGTCGCACACGCACCAGCCACGGCGCCTTCCTCTCCGAACCCCAAAGCAGCATCCACCCAGTTAGGCACAACGCCAACAAGGTGAAAATGCATCAAGTTTTGTTCTTGTGATTGTAGAAAAACATGTATGTACCGTGGCCGTAGCATACTCTAACAATGTACACATATGTTGTTTACTAGATTTTCATTTGAAATTAGTAGCTTCGTGATGATGAAACATAGAGAACCTAAATGGAATGATGATGACAACCATGTTCTGTACTTTGCATTGCATGAACAAGTGCTCGCTAACAAAGCAAGTTACCAAGAGAGTGGAGTTCATCAGCCATAGCCAAAAAATATGTGAACAAATCAATGAGTGATTCAATGCAAATACGCGCAGAAAAGCTAGATCCATGTCATCAATCATAAATAGGTGGCACATTCTAGTGATGCGTTCAAATGCGTATACCGTGTATCATTTTCTTGAAGTGGTTGTTATCCTAAGAAAAAATGCCTAGTATGAGCATTACCTTTGTATGTTCTATGCTGCAATTCTGTTGTTATGGGCGTGGAAAGAAAACCTGGGCTTCACTGAATATTACGCAGTTAGGCCTAACTTAGTCTTACACAAATAAGAACAGCTTAGTCTTTACACAAATAAGCGTAACTAGTGATAAAGATAAAGACAAATGGTTCATCGGATCTGCCAGTATGAGAACTAGGTCCCTGGAGTTGGTGGTATCGTCGGAATGAACCAGAATGCTGCGTTTGGTTGTCCGTAATTCTCCACCAAATCGTACGACCCCACTAATGAGCCAATTGTAGGCCCCCTCCCCCGACGTGAATTCGGCTCCAGGTCGGATCTGGAGTGTCAACATGATAGGCGCGTGAGTGTGTAGCAAACACACAGTCTGCTATAAAGACTGGAAGTGCTGGAACCTCAGCAACAACACCAGCATGTTCTTCCTCGACTCCGGCAGCAGCCTCAACAGGTATTTCGTCAGCTTCACCAGCAGCAGCCTCAGTAGGTATTTTGTCAGCTTCACCAGCAGCAGCATTAGCAAGTATTTCGTCAGCTTCACTAGCAGCAGCATCACCAAGTATTTCGTCAGCTTCACCAGGATCAGCAGTAGCTAGTTCTTCCTCAGCTCCACCGCCAGCAGCAGCACCATCAGGAGCCAGGGTTGCCTAAGTAATTACGGGTTCAACAGCTCCAGGGGCTCTAACAAAGAAAGGGTAGTTGATCCCAAGAAACACAGATTGTCCCTTCAGATTGTCGACTCTGCTCCAGACTTGCTCTATTGGGTCTTTGGATGGGCATGTGGACCTCGAGAAAACGTGACACCGCAGTGATGGCTATAAAGAAAGTTGTGTCCCCATATGTTCTATTGTATCACCAACGTTGTTTAGTGCTCCCCTGATATGAATCCACATGAGTTCAACATCTTGTTCCGTGTCGCCTCCGAGAGGTGCCAGGAACCAGCGATGTGTCCGAAGTTCAGCATCTGCTACTGCATCTTCGATGACCGGAGTTGGAATGATGCGCGGGGTTGCGTGGGGACCTGCGTGTTACTTACAGTCAGTAAGCAGAATTTGAATGAGATTTTACATGCTATATGACACCATGAATCACCCCAAATGGACGGCTCAGAAACACGCACGTCGCCGCTAGGTTCAGTGACCGCATAAATGCGTTGCGGTTTGTACGAAGAGTAGCTATAGGTGAAGACGGCGTCGACATACTTCTTCGGCCGTAGGAATTCATCGTGCAAGACTGTCCATTCCTTGTTTTCTGGGCATCTAATGAATGTGATTGCCTTGTCGAACACCGCTAAGAGATCGTACTCCCAGGTCTTCCACGCCCCCTCCCATGGTCTATGTGGGAGTTGTACCTTCAGGAGGTCAAGTTCTGCCATGTTGAACCTGTAAGTGAATTCAGAAATGGGTGGCAGCCACCCATTATTGAATGCAGTAATGCCGACACCCTCCAAAGATGGCAATGTAAGTCTCAATGATCTGTAGCCATTTTTTAGTGTCCAAGTACTCCCATCCTATGATAAAAGGACCAGCCACTCGCCGTTGCCACCCACCCAGTTCTGGTCATCTTCCATTTCCATCTCTTCTTCTTCCTGATATTCACCACTACTGATTCGGACCACTTATCCAGCAGCATCAGTTTTGCATGAATATTCTGCAGAGTTTGTTCTCAGTTGGTACAATCACCTAGCATGGATTCCATTGCAAATACAATTTGACAACTGGACCTTCAGATTAAAGTACACAAAATATCGCCTAAATACGAGTGTCTCCTCAGATATTGCCTAAAGTTTGCCTGTGTCACTACGAAGATACCCAATATATGGAGTAGGAGCAGAGCCCCCAGAACAAACTCCTAACGATGATCATAAACAGCTCGGGGCATAACAGCCTTAAATCGTCTAATCTGTTTGTTTTTATTTTAGGAAACAGAATATCACCTAGCAGGCATTCCATTGCAAATCGAAATTGACAACTCGTCTTTCACCTAAAGTAAGACTGTGCCACTACGAAAATACCAGACTATCAGGTACGAGCAGAGCTTCCGCTGTATAGAATAGTCTTAAATGGTTCGATTTGTTCAAACCGCGCGTGCACACAACACGTTCGACGAAAGAAACATAGGATTCCGATGAGAGTTCAGCACATATGAATCAACGATATGACTGAACCAATAAGCAAGATACTAGAACTTATGTGGCCATCACGGTCATTTGGCCATTTGTTGTTATCAGGGTAAAGAAGGCCTAGCGTGTCGAATGGTTGTTCGTCCATGTCCCGCATCGTCAAGCGGTAGCCAGGGATGCAGCAAGCGAGGCGGCCGGCAGAGATGATGTCCAACCCCGAGGCGATCATGTTCACGTTCGTGACGCTGAGGTTCGGCCATCCCCAATCCTCGTGGTGGCGGTCACCCTGGCCATCCGTGTCGTCGTTGCATGCCTTTCGCTTCAGCCTGCTGCTACCCCAAGCTCTACCCATAGCGGCAAATGGAGTCTGGAATCCGGTAGATTAATGGAGGCGTTGTGATAAGGAGGCGGATGGATTCGAGAGGGGATGGAATCAGGGATGGGGCAGTTGTTCGAGTAGGGAGTGACCCGGTGAGGAACCGCCGCCGCCGCCGGTTCGCGTCCGCGTGGAAGACAAGAAAGGGGGCGTAATTATTGAGGGTGCGCACCGGAACCGTCTAGAGGAAGTGAAAAAATTAATCGTAAGAGAGAGAAATGTGCAGCCCGCCTGTCAGTGAGTGAAGGTCGGCACGTGCAAACGTGACTACGTTTGACTTGGATCGTGCATAGCAGAGCTCGATTCCACCACATGCAAGTGGCGCAGAACAAATTTTAGGTAGCGCTAGTGTCGTCGTGTAAAACCGCCATTTTCTCCACCTTCACCCTACTACGAACGGTTGTGCACCATTCTACATATTGGTAAGGGCGGTTCCAATCTTTCACTTCTCCATCTCATTTCCTCCTCCACGGCCTCATCGTCTTTCTCCTCCACGGCCTCATCCATTTCCTCTGCCACGGCATCACCCTCTTCCTCTATATCCTTTCCCTCTTACATGTAGTCATGGACTTTTCGGACGTCCGAAACGATGGCAGGCAAGCGACTGCGCACTTCGATATAGAAGTACATGGCGGAAGAAGATCAATGTCGTCTACACCACCGACCCTCAGATGGTGACGAACACTCTGAGTAATTACACGAGTTGGCTGCGGTTCGAAGAAAATAGGTTCGTAGGTCTCGACCTCGAGTATAGCCGCGATCGCCGTAGGATCGCCGTGGTGCAACTCTCCATGAAGGGGCACGTCCTTGTATACCAGCCTTTTTGCGAGAAGGGGGCTGACGGTATCTGGTAGACTTTGTTGTCTTTTTGTTCCTGAACCGTCTGTTTGCAAAAGTTATTGCTATATTATTTGTCTGAATTCATTTTCATGCAGGTGGGGCGAAATGATTAGGGATCTGTTTCATGACTTTCTCGTGAACCAGCACATAACATTTACTAGTGTTGACATCACGAGTGACACTAAACTTCTTGAAAGCCCGACTGTCAATATTAGAATCCTAGAGCAGTGTAGAGTGGACATCAAGGAAATTTACTGGATCCTAGGGACGAAGGGCGGCAGGACCGGGATGGCCGATCTTGCCTCCGAACTCATCGACCCGTGGTACGCTGACATGAAGGACAAACTGCCGAGATGTTTGTGGAGGCATTTAGGACACGATTACTGGGAGGATAAGCCGCTTTCTAAACCTAATCTGAAGTACACTGCAATTGACGGGTATGTTATCCACGAGCTTTACCGCCAGATTGTAAAATCTCGTTCTAGGCATCGCATCATTGAACCACCACCAAGGCAGGTTGTTTGCCCAAGATACCGGAGTGTAGATGAATCTACAAGCCGGGGCAAGTGACCGAGGGCATCCTGGGGTTGGTTGTCTTCTCCAACAATCTGGGATGTAGAATTTTAGTGCATGATTGTTGTGTTTGTACGGGGCTTGTTATGTTTATGAAAACATGTTATTTCAGAAGTACATTATGTGAGCAATTACGAACTTCTATGTATTACCTTTGTAGACCTATAATCTGGGTTTGGTTATGACTTATGACTGTACCACACCTTATGCATGTCAGTCCTGGATTCTGCCGCATGCAAATGGCACAGACATAATTTGTAAGAATGAATGTTGAGCATACAAAAGGGGGAAATGTAATTCATATTGGTTAGCACAGGGATCATACGAGCTTGGTTATTACACACAAAATGCTTAGAAAATACATGCGAGATAAAATAAAGGCGAGATAAAACTAGGAACAAAATGCGAAACTAGTAGTGGTAAATAGCACACTCACCCACCCGCCAGATCATGTTGAGCATCTCATAGCTGACATACGCGTCCCTGGCTGCGTACTTGATCGCATCGTAATCCAGGTGCCTCCACTCCCATCGCTCGTGCAGGTGCTTCGGGAACTTGACTTTCATGCCGGCGTACTCGCGGTTGATGATGTCGGTAGCGAGTCTAGCCATGCCGGCTTTCCCCGTATCACCATCCGGGTACCTCCACAAACGCTGGAAATTGACGTGATTGACGACATGAACGAGGAGATCCTGCTCTAGCTTCGGAGTGTCGTTCTTGATGTCGACGCTGGCCAAGTAGATCTCCCTCCTGTGTAGGAACTCGCGAAGCTCCGGGCATACATATTTGGCCCTACATACGTGGTATAGGAGGCAGTGGTTGTGCATGGACAGCTGCAAAAGTTCCGCCCTCTTCCTATCTCTGGTATACTCGAGGTCAAGGCCGACGATCTTGTACCTGTCCATCGGCTCATGTTGCCACCGCTCGTACATTGCGATGACCTTGGCGACCTCCGCTTACGCATTTGTGTGGATGACCGTCAGCTTGGTGGTGCCATGGGCGGTGATGGTGTACTTGTCGGTTAAGTCGCTCCCGTCGCCGAACACGCCATACTCTGCGTCCATGGCAGAAGCTAATGTAGCGGCGGTGGCCTAGGGTCGGTAGCGGTGGCTGGGACTTGGCGTGGCGGTGGAGTGATCTGTTGTGGTGGTATGGCCCGGCGGAGGCGGTGCCTGCGGCAGCGTCGATGGTTCTTGTGGTGGCTGTGGTTGTGGCGAAGGGCGGCGGAAGGAATGAGTTGGGGATTTGCATAGTGATGTGCTGAGGAGACGGAAGGCGATGCTTAAATTGTGTTTACCAATATTCCGGTGATACCCATGTGGAAGCAAGTTTGACCGGGCGAGCACCGTTGGTTTCCAATCCTAGCAATTAAATTCGGCGTCCGTCCCGGTAGGTGATGGGACGTGGCTTTAGCGTGGCAGACACCGGTCACGTAGACCACCATCCTGTTGCCGTTCCGCAGCGGGTGCACGGTGCTGACGCGACGTAACGTGACAGGATAGAAGGAAGTGTACAGCTATTATTCCTAACCAGTTTAAGAAGTGTAAGCATAGACAGGGACCTTAGCATCTCTGCACCCTGGGGCAGCCGCCCAGCCGATCAGGCCTGCCGATTGCGCAAAGCTTGCAATTTCCTTTCTTTAATTTGGTGATTTTATCCATAATTTTCCAAATTGAAGCTTGTTTGCCCATGCTTCTACAAGTTTCTGTGTAGGCCACTTGTGTAAGCATGCACGATCAAGCAACTTCGCAACACGTGTCGGTGGAAAAGCATGAGGTTTCAATGCACCACATAGTTTAGGGATTTAGAATAGCTACATTGTGGAGCTCTACCCAAATTGCATGGTAAAGCCAAATTCAGCTTTTTGTCAGATTTAGGTATAGCAACATTGTGTCTTGTTTGTCCTCACTTTTTCCCTCCCGATATTCCGAAGCCCTCACATGCGCTCGGAGGGAGGTGTCGTCTAGTCAAAGGCTTGGCCGTTACGTACGCGCTGACGCCTAAATTGGAAGTTTTTTTGTTATTTGGCCACCTTTTCCGCTCTCTTGCTAACAGTTGTGTTTTTTTGCCCAAAAAGGTAGGGAATCTAGAGCAGCTTCTGTCTTCATTCATTGTTCCTTTTGCCCTTGTTTTTTCCCAATCTGGTAGCAAATCTAGAGCAGCAAAACTAACCAGCACCATAAATAAATTCAGTAAATAGAGCATATGTAGATAAAGCAGCTAATATAGGTTATATAGTACGGTACTTAACAAGACAAGACAAAAGAAGCTTCTTTATAGTAGCAGCAGCAGCTGATCAGTGGCCCCTCGTGGCCTCTGCCAGGAGGGCCTCTGCCTCCTCCCTCTGGCGCCTCCTCTACTTCTTGCTGCCTAGACCCTTGACCTTGGGCGCCTTGGGTTTGATCGGGGGCATGCGACCCTCCTCGATAGCCACCTTCTGGAGGCTGCGGAGGTGAAGACCGAGCGCCAGGTTCTTGGCTATGAAGCGGTGGATGTTTACGGACTCGCCACAGGTCCTCACGTCCTCGGCATGCTTCACGAGGGAGTTGAAGTCCGTGGCGCGGAGCCTCCTGGTGGGGAAGAAGGGGCACCTGTACACGTCGCCGGTGAAGAAGTTGTTATACTGGCCGGACTTTAGCCTCCTCAGCACATGACGAGTCTTGGTGTCCTTAGACTCGTCGTCGCTACGGACGTCGACGCTATCCTCCAGTTGGAAAAAAACAGTAGAGTGCAATAAGGACTTGATTGAGATACTTTCATTATCGGGATTAATTATTTGCATAGATTGACTGATTGAGATCTCCCGATTATTCCCGAAATGTCAAACCAAATCGAATACTGATCCCAACTACGAACAAGGGGATTCATCGAAAATCGAGATCTAACACAAGAGGATTAGCTACTGTAAAAATACGAACAGCCGAGCCCTAATAACATACGATCTAGCATCCAACGATGGGAACAGGGGGAGAATAAGGGAAGGGGAGAAAACCCTACTTACCTCCGACCATGGGTCGGCAATGCTGGTGTTGTATGGGTTCTCCGGCCTTATGTAGACAACCTCCTCATAGGGGTCCTAGCCGAGAGGGATCTGTCCGAGACCGGCGGGGGCTTCCTTGCCGGTGGCTACGGCGGATGCGGGGACGGAGATGGGGGTCTATACAGGGACGGGGGGCTCCTCGTCGGTGGCCTTGGATGCGCCGATGGCCACCGCGTCGTTCTTCTCCATCGCCGGCATGGTTGGGGTTTTGTTGGGCGTTTGAAGAAGGTGATGGGACAGTAGAGACGGTTGAGTGAGCAAGTGCGTGATGAGTAGGAGTGGGGAGGCCTCTATTAAAGGAGAAGGGAAGCGACGTTTCGTTGCACTACCGTGCATCGTGTATGCTACTGCACTGTGCACGGCCACACGTATATGCTACTGCACCACACACGCGTACCGTGAGTCACGTTTTAATCTTTCCTGATGGTATCAGTAGGGCTTGACATCTGCGTTCCATTCCCCATCGAACAAGGCTTTTCGCTGCCACTCTTGGGTGTGATCTCCTTACTGCCTCCCCTCACGGGTGTTGGCTCCAGGGTGCTAGCATTATTGCCTGACCTCTGCGGCGTGTTCTTCTTCAAATTAGCCCTTTTGCTGCTACTATTGGGCGTGTTCTCCTTCGTGCTGGCATTATTGCCTGACCTCAGCGGCATGTTCCTCTCCAAATTAGCCCTTTTGCTGCTACTATTGGGCGTGTTCTCCTTCGTGCTGGCATTATTCCCTAAGAACGGTGTGTTCCGCTCCAAATTAGTATTTTTTTTCTGCTCCCACTAGGTGTGGTAGCCTCCATGCTGGCCATTTTCGCCTCTTTGCTACCACTACTGGGAGTATTCACCACCGTGCTAGCCCTCTTAGCGTTTTTGCTGCTACCTTTCTGTGTGACATTTTGACTGGATCTCAGGGGTGTACTCTACGGCGTGGTGCCTTTTTTCGTTAGACTCTTGGGCGTCCTCTTCTCTAGCGTGGTCTCCTTGGTGAGGTTCTTCTTCGGGGTGCCCTTTCTAGGGATGCTCTACCTGCTCCTCTTATGACGCTCATATGTAAGACTCTCCTCTGTTCAAAGCTACCCTCAGTCGCACCAGCCCCAATGATGCCATGGATCATGTCACGCATGCCTTCTAAAAGTCCATCATCTCTATTGTCGAGTTCCAATTCCTCTCCAACCATTTGCACTATCAAGTGGAAGTACACTTGGCCCCTATAATGTTTCCTTGTAAATGGTACGACTAAATCCCTGGTATATTTCACTTCGATAGCCTTTTTGCTCATGTAACCAAAATATAACAAACGTGCTTCTTGGGAGGACCCCCACAACACCTTCACACGTAACGATGCCATCGGGCCAGCTAACTCTACCACTTCAGGACCGTATCTGCCAAGGATTACGTCAAACTCATCATAGAATTTTTCTGTGCCATCATCTAATTTTGTAGTATAATCCGCGACACCAATACGAACGATTACTTTGCCATCATCTGGTTCTTCAGGATAGAAACCTCTGAGAGGTTTGATAGGTGGAGTGGCACATCAGACCCAGCCCCAATGCCATCGCCGCCATCACCAGCGTCATCGTTAGCTGGATCAACCTCAGTGGAAGTACCAGGACCAGGATCAAGGTGAGGGCCCTTAGCAGCGGGAGCTACATTACATGGTGGACAGGCAGGGCCTCTTCTAACGGCAGCCACAATAGGATCAGCGGCTGCCATGCCACGTCGACGATCAGGAGCAAATGTTTCGAGTGCTAGCAGAGTCCAGACCATGGGCTAGCTCCAGACAAGCAGCTCGCTGAACCTGAGCACGGGTTCGAGGAGGACACAGGGCATCAGCCTTTGCAACAACAGTGGGGCAGCCTCCGGAAGCCTTAGTTTGCTCAACAGCGGTAGGGATTGGGTCAACAGCGGCTACATCAATAACAACACGAGGACGACAAGTACCAGCAGATTCCAGAGCACGGGTTCGAACAACTTGAGGACGGTTTCAAGGAGGAGCATCACACAAGGAAGCGGTCTTGGCAACAATAGCGGGGCAGCCTCTGGAAGCCTTAGTTTGCTCAACAGCGGCATGGATTGGGTCAACAGCAGCCGGAGCAACAACACCACGGGGACGACTAGTACCAACAGATTACAGAGCATAGTTTTCCACAACGGCGATATGGGGACTCCTACGAGGAGGTTGCCTGACAGAAGCATATCACGGACGAGGAACCACATTTTTCTCAACAACAGCAGGGGTTCGAGTTAGACCTCCCTGCCCAATAATAGCTGGGCGACTCCCAGTAGCAAGAGCTTCCTCATCCAGTATGTTACAAATCATCATAACCGTTCGAAGCCCAGCATACTGTTTCATCAACCTAATTAGCTGACTGTTACACGTTATAGGAACTGTGAAGCCTCATACATCAATGAAGCTGAACCGTGCAGTCTGCTCCGGCCTCATTTCAGCAAGTTCACGCATAGCAGCAACCAAACCACGGATAGTGCATAACTGCACAGGCTCTACTTCCATCTTCAGATTGTGAGCTTGATTCCACGTGCTCTTCCCATCTTCTAATTTAATGTGGTAGCCGTAGATGGTGACCAGAACCGTGTATTTGGGTTGAGCGGAGATCCTACTTGACAGAAAATTGGAGACAACAGATAAGAATTGTTTGTCAGCGTCGTGCTAGCAAACAATTCTATGTTCGATATATCTCTGTAATGCCAATAGCCAGCTAGAAGTTATAGGTAGTGCGAATAGCAAAGAGAAGAGTAGTTCACCCGCAAATAGCCAGAAGTACTTCTTCCTCGGCAAATGGATATGCCATCCTTCGTGCTGCTCAGCTCGTCGTCGGTAGAGGCGTGTTAGATCGTCGCAACGGCTGGCACGACATTCGGCATTAGAGCTCGATAGCAGCGAGTAGGCGCAGCAACTTGTCGTCGGAAGTCAAATGGCCGAAGAGATCATTCTGGTTGGAGAGGGGATTTTGATGCCGTCGGTGCTAGGGTTCATGCGAAAGGAGGGAGGGAGTGGATTTGTGAATTTGGTCAACGCACCATGCTCCTTTAGTCTCTCGTTTCGCCTACGTGGTTGCCACGTTGGCGCTCGCGTCACGGAAATATTACTGACATGAGGGTCCCGACCGTCTACTTCACGGGGCAGTTTCACGAAATGTTTGGATTTGGTAGGGGTGAGATGAGTTTGCATCGAAATGGCCCCTCTCGATAGATGGTGGCCCAACATTTCGAAACGCGGCAACTTAGGTACCGCGGTGCACTCGCCCGTGAACTTTGGTACCGCATCCTGGTAGCCCCCGTCTAGAGGGGGAGATCAGATCTGAAAGAGGAGAAGAACTTCACCTCGTTCCTCGACGATCTTCAACCTCTAAAACCACATACTCCACCATCATTCCATCATCACTTAGAGAGAGAGAGATTTGCACTTGTAAGATTAGGGTTTTATACTTTGATCTACCTACAGTTTGTATTTGATTGGATCTTTAATCGCTATTGTGGTTTGCTACAATAACTTTGAGATGATTTCTATTTGCAATACAATTATGCCTTTGATTTGTCCCCCTCCCATGTCTGAGTAAATCCCCATAGGCGTGGGAGATATAGGGGATTGGTGAGATGTGATGTGCCTCCTTTAATTCCATCCATTTGTGATCATGGTAATGTTTATTTAAACAATGAGAATGAATATCTATGTTTGCCTAATGCGCGTTATCTAATTTAAGGGCCCAGGTAACATGATCCAAAGATCTCATAGGTATGAACTTGTATGCTAGTAATTCGGCGACCCCCCGAGTGACACGAACGATGTCAAAGAAGTGCTAGCACTACTCGAGGACAACAAGGAACCATCAAGATTAAAGCCTTGATCCAGTCGAAAGACCTTAATTAATGTGCTGACAATGGCCGTGGTAACAGGCAGATGGATCATTGGGATTGGGAAGAATTGGCCATAAAGACTCCTAGTCAGTATATGGGTTGCTTGCCTACTCACTTATAAATAAGAAATATCAATATCACTTATTCCGCTTATTCCATTTGGCACTTTCACTATCACCATGAACTCATTCTCTCCGTGCCTAACTTCTCATCTGAAGGATCTTTACACACCTTTCGCATCTTTACTTTTATGCAATTTACTTATTTCCTAAGCAAGTTCCTCTATCTTTTACTCACCACTTCCACCGTCAACTTTTGCAGTCAATTCACTTGAGACCTATGACACCTTGGGTGCGACAGAAACAACGCATAAAAACACTTTCCTAGGCTCCTTGTTGGGATCGATATAAAACCTGGAATTAATACTTCCACGAAAACATTCTCTGATGAACCTGTGCACTTGTAGGCCATCAAGATATTTTCTGGCGCCGTTGTCGGGGAGCTAAGCACTAAGTGTTGTTTCTTGACAACAGAAACTATTGATACCATTCATGATCTCTGTTGAAGACAGAGGTACCACTCGATCAGGACAAACCTATTTACCTCCATATATTGACCATGTTCCGATCGAGAGACAATTAGAATTTATTGGAAGATTTACTAATTCACGTACTATAGATGTGAACAACTTGATTCGATTGATGGTAGATTTGACCATCACCTGAGGGGCCGAACTTGAGCTACCTTTGGGAGAGGATGGGAATCCATCTAGGCACTTGAGGAAAATGCCTATTCTTTGTCCTGAACTTGAGGGCCAGGAATTTGAAATATATCCCGAGCTAATATATATGATGAAAGAAATTGCTTTTGCAGAAAAAGAAGAGGAAGACCCTAGTGACCACTTGACAAGGGTGCACAACCTTTGTGTTACTCTTAAACCAGCAAGTTTACCAATAGAGTTTGTACGTATTAAACTCTTTCACATGTCTTTGAAAGATAATGCTTTTGCTTGGTTAAAATCATTACCTAATCACACTATAAACAGCTGGGAAGATTGCATCCGAGAATTCATGCATAAATATTGTTCATTTAATAAAATCATGCAAATCAAACAAAGTATAACAAATTTTCTGCAAACAATTGGAGAAACCTTTTATCAAGCATGGAATAGATATTACGCAATGATTATGAAATTTCCAAATCATGGGTTTCTAGTTATTCAATATTTTTTATAATGGTCTTAATGACGAGACAAAAGAGATGATTGATATATTTGCAGGAGGAGCAATATGCAACTTGACACTGTCGGAATGTGTAAAGCTTTTTGAGGTAAGATCCCTTAATGACAAACATACCACCTGATCTTATATCCGAGGTCAAAAAGTCCATGGAAGAGAATGGTATAGCTTCAGAACTTGTAAAAGAAACAAAAGTTGACATCCTTCAAACTTATGTAATAGAAGATGATTTAAATCTTTTAATGCAAAAGTTTAAATATCAACAGAATCAATTCCGTGGGAAAAACTATAAACGTATTATGACACAAGAAAATAATATAATAGACCTAACAGAAGTCTTTGACGACTTGGGTCAAGCCACAAAACATTTAGATAGATATCTAAGTATGGTTAAAACCTAGTGTGAGCAAATAAATGAAACCCAAACTTTGATTTTGAACAAAGGAAATTTCAATACTGTTTTTACAAACATTGTTACTAGGCGTGGTACAGGGACTCGGGAACCACAAGGGACACCTTGGTATCAATGAGAGCAAGCTCGAAAACCAAGAGAGACTCAGGAGATGAGTCACGAAGAAGATGATCTAGTCGTTCCCACGACAACATTGACTATGAGGCCCAGAAAAGGGAGAATGAAGCTTCCAAGACTCAAGGAGAAGAGGAAGTTGGGGATAAGCATAAACCATATGATTCGGACGCTAGGACTATCGATTCAAGGGAAGAAATCGATATTATCAAGGAACAAGAAGAGCAAGTTACCATCCCGCGTGAAGAACACGCCGATAAGCAAAACTCAGCTGCAAGGAAAAATAAAAAGAATATTGAACCGATGACAAAGGTAATAGAAAAGGTAATACCAACCAAAAAGAAAATTCATTATCCTAACCGAGTTCATTACGAAGCAGATAAAGCTATTTATGATTCTTTTGTTGGGGCACTGGGCAGCTTGCGTTTACAACTTCCTTTAACTAATGCTATTCAAGTTCCTACTTATAAAAAGTTTATGCGAGACATCCTTAATAGGAAAAAGAAGGTAACCAAGACTTAGCAGTTATGACAAGCTTTGGCGATAAACTTCTGTAACATTCCAAATCTTTAATCAAGGTTATCAAGATTCAAATCACCCAATTTAGGGTTAACAAAACTTTTATCGTTAAAATAATTGTGAATGCATGTGTGTTGCATTAATATAGAATTGTTTGGAAATGCCATGTTTGATTGTTCTAATGGTTGTAAAATGATTCAAAGCTGAATGCCACATCATCTAGATCATTCCCAAACAAAATCCAAAGAAAAAGAAATCAAATAAGATTAATAAATGCAAATGGTCATTTGTGCCATTTTAATCCACTAGGCCACTTTAGGTGTTCCTAGAAGTCAATTCTTAACAGAAACAATTTTAACTCTTTTCACCCCTTGCTAGTACAAGTAAAGATCTACCAAGGCCCACTTTGAACTCTCACAAAAACATTTAAATACTAATTTTAAATGGCATTTGAAAATGGAATCAAGTGTAGGTGCATAGATCCCACTTTTTCAAAAAACCACTCAAATGAGTTCACCTTGACAATCCCCAGCAACCACAGATGCTCAAGCATATGACTAACACACCGACCAAAAATCTTTTCAAAATTCAAATAAAATGTTCTTGCGGCCATTGTGTCGAACAGTTGGCAGGTAGAGATCATCTGGCCTAACTAATATTGTTGCTAATCAAGTTCTTGTCCCCCATTCGACCCCCTATGCTCTCCCTTGACTCCCCTAGCTCTAACCAAGCCATCAAGGAGCTACCCTTTAGCCTCTAGTAGCAGTGTCGCGCCACCCCGAAGCCATGTCCGCCGGTCGAGCAGGGGCAGCTCGCAGGAGACCAATCCGCCCTCTTCTGCTGCACTAGGGAGCTAGGCGTGATCACACCGCCGCCCATGGTCCCTTTCCCGAGCGCTGCCAGCCACTGGACCACCTCAGAGCAGTCGCGCGTCGAGCCTCTATGCCATGCACGGAGCAGCCAGAGCGCCATCCCCGACAGGCCAGCACACGCCACACCTCGACCTCAGCTTGCACGCGCCGCTCCGCCTTAACCCTAGCACGCCCCCAGACACCCCCGTTCGCCGCCAATTGACCCACAACCACGTCACGCCGCGTCGAACACCGCCTCTGCCACGCAGAGCGTCGACCTTTCCCGACTGCATGCCACCACCCCTAGTCGTGCCATTACGATGTACATGATTGCCAGGAGGCAGAGCATCGTCCGCCTACCTCACCCATGCCATTAGCCCTCTATACCATCGTCACCGACAAGCTCACTGTCGCACCTCACGGTCCCCTTGTCGAGCTATAAAAGGATCCCTCCCCCAGCCTGCATTTCCACAATACCTCACTCCCCTTTCTCTCTCTAAGAACCACCCCACCATCCTCGGAGCCGCTCGAGCAGCCATTCACCGAAATTGTGCCGGAGCTCGCCGCAGCAGAGGAGAAAGGGAGCAGTCGATTGCGACCACCCAAAGAGCCGCCGCGACAATGCCTGAGTCCGCCGTCGTCCACCAGTTCGATCGCCCCCATCGCCAAGTTAGCTAGAGCCCTGGTAAGCCCCCAATCGACCCCCACCGAGCCGCTAGGGTTCGTTTTCGCTGGCGACCTGTTCGTCGTTGACGATGAGCCACAATCGTCGATCTCTGTTCTAATCGCACGACCCACATCACCCCGTACCGCTTCGTGTTTAGTTGTGCCGCTGACATGCGGAGCCCCCTTATCAGCTGCCCTCTGCGCCGCGGAGTGTCACTGGGCCAGCCCATTTAGTTTCCCGCGTTGGACCTAGAATTCAAATAAAGATTTTTCTATTTAGACTTAAACTCAATTCTGTTCACTAGTTTAAAAATCAATTCAGAGAGTTCTGCTTAACAAAAATGCATGATTCCAATTTTGTTGGAAAGATAATTAAAATCTCTATCCAAGCCCGTTGGATTTAAATCAATTGGAGTTAGAGATCTCACCTAGCAAAAATAACAAGACAGAAACTTTTCCACATTCAAACATTTTTCAAAAATCAACCATAATAGCTTTTGAGTTGATTCCAACTCTCAAAAATCACATTTGACCATACCTATCTGAATATGTAATAATATTTAGGTTTGCATGCAGTGACTTTGGACTAGTTCCAAAATAATGCTATATATGCATTTCTAGTCACTTTAAATCATTAAAATGATAAACTTAAACTTATATTGAAATATGAGCCAACATTTAAATCACATTCCCATGTATTAGAATATGTGGTGATGACATGTGTCCACATGATCCCATATTTTAATTGGAGAATATTAAATTTTAGTTAATTTCAATGAGTAGAAATTACTTCTCTCAAATAAAATAAATGAAACTAGCGCATTAAGTCTTGTGATGAATGTGATGATACTAGATCATCAAGTATGTGCCTTAGTGCGCTAAATAGACGAGTTAAGTATTGTTTGGTGATTGTGTATTCTGTATGTATTTATAGACGATAGTACCGACCAAGTCTACGAAGAGGAGGAGTTCTACCCCGAAGAAGACGAGGAGAATTTCAACCACTTCACTACTCAAGGCAAGCCTAGCACTTCAAGTAAACTGAGCAAGATATTATTAGCAATCTAGAATTATACAGGATGACCTAAGCAAGATGCATTAGGCATGCTTGGTTATACATTTTGATTTATACCTACCCCAAGTTTTACTTGCAAGCTTTACTTTTTTTACTTTACCAAAGTTCTTTACTTTATTTATAGATAGCATAAAGAGTATAAAACTTGGCCTATCTAGTTAGACTTAGATGTCATTCTGTGGCATGAGTTTGATATTAGTATCCCACCTTAGTGAACACTCTTAACTTAGTAGTTAGAGCTAAACCAAAAACTTGATCACTTTAGATGGGAATACTTGGTGAAAATGATTATGAAAACCTTGGAATGATGAGTCATTCTATTGAGATGTTTTGACATGTGTTGAGAAACACAAATGGTTTATGATGATGAAAATGTTGAGGCATGAGCCTTAGCCCTTTATAAAAACTGATGGTTGGGTTCAGATGCGATACCATTCCAAATTTACCGTACAACCACACTACCTGAATTGGGTAAGGCTTAGCCGGAAGTTTATATGCATTAGTATGAGTTCCCTCGCGGGAGAGGTTTGAGCTGAGGCTACCTCTCAATGTTGTCCACCTATGTAGTGCCCAGGATGGCAGATGGCCATGGCTGGGAGGCCAAGCTCATAGGAGAGGTGCTTATACTAGGGTGTGTAATTGAAAGGTTATGATTGATTATCCGCATACTAAGTATGATGATTCAGGGTTATCCCTGAAGGATGTATCAAATTTTGTGGTGAAAGTGTACCACCTCTGCAGAGTGTAAAACTATTCGAATAGCCATGTCCGCGGTCATGGACAGTTGGAGTGGCCATACTATTCCGTTGTCAGATGTTTTCAAAATGACTTATGAAATAAATTGTGACATGACTTGACCACAACAGGGTTGTGACTATGAAAACTAAGTTCCGACTTAAGTGATTTAGAATTTTTATTTTATCTTTCTTTGTTTCTGAACTCAGCTTAGGTTTCAAACTTAACTTTGCAAATAAACTTAGAGTTTAGCATTCCTACTAGAACTACCTTTCTTGTTAGTGATAGTTTGCGAGTACTTAAAGAGTACTCATGGCTTTGTCCCTGGCTATTCCTATGCCTAGACTATGAAGAGGACTATCAGGAGGAAGGACAACAGGATGGCTACGATAATTAGGACTATGTCCCATTGTCATCATTGTCTGTGACACTGAAGATGGACCCCACCGCTACGCTTATTATTCCGCTACTTGTTTGTATTAAGACTGGATCATGAGATCCTTTATTTGTGTAAGACCTTATTATGGTTTGTAATGGATGATGTACTGTGATATCAAATATGTTATGTCTTGCAAAAATGATAATCATGGGATTGTGATGTATGGCATAACAGGCATCTAGGATTAAAAATCCGGGTGTTGACAAGTTGGTATCAGAGCCAGCCTGACCATAGGAGACCCTAGTTAGAATGGACGTCCGAACAAAAACTTAGTTTCAAAACCAAAGAAGTGAGTATTTATGAAAACATATTCCAACTCTTATCGTTGAGATTCTTTTAAAAAGATTCATGTTCCTCAAAAAAATTCTTACATTACTGCATAAAATTTGACACACTTGATCACTTCACTAAGTTACTCATCCTAAATTATTATAGATGGAAGTGCAGTATTGCAAGTTCTACCAGTTGGGCAACGGAGGCCAACTGATCTTCAAGAGGGATCTTGATGCACTGTCTAAGCACTTGGAGCGCCCGCATCCGGAATTCTTCGGAGCTCAACTCAACGATCACCTAGGAGGAGATTTAATATGGCTGATAGTTGCTGATCTTTGAGGCAAGATGGAAGCACCACTTTCCGAGAAGATTCAATTCACTGTGAGAGAGAACAACTGGCTAGATGGATTATCTAGGGCAATGCATGAAGCTCTCGCCCGTCTTTGCGGACAGAACGTCAACTTGATCCAGGGAACTCACTTTGCTCATTATGCAATGCGTGATTCGATGGGAATGCCGTTAGAGATGCCAAGTTACCTAGAGATGAGACGCCAAGTGGAGAACCTTGACTTCCTATTGTACGATAGGCAGAAGGAATTAGAGAATGCTCGAGAGCACGCCAACCACAACCTTGCCATTGCCACCTAGAAGGCCCAAAATTTCTCACTACTTGTCAAGGATCGTCAAACACTCCGTCGTCAACGTGCAAAGAAGGATCGCACCATCGCCCGTCTTCGTAAGAAGGTGGCCGACCTCGAGAAGACCATCAAGGAGCAAGAAGCTCAGCTTGCAGCAAAGGAAGAAGAGGAAGAAGGTGAAGACATCCAGGGGATATTCACTCGTACCTCAGCAATGATGATGACTACCTAGAGGATGATGCCATGGACTTCTACACCGACGATGATGACTCCGAATTCATCGATCATGAGTATATGCACTAGAGCACTATCGTAGGAGTGAGATGTATCGGTCCCATTGTATCTTAGCTTACAGAATGGTTCTTAAAACCATCTGTTTTCCTTTTGTTATGGTGTGTGTGTGTTTGTTTCATGTGCTTTGCTTGAATGAATGAAGGAGAAGTTGTTAGTTTGCCAAACCTGAGTCAAACTCAAAGTTTTAGCTTTTGAAAACAAAACCATGAACCTTAGAACTTTCCCTCTTACCCCTTTATCTATTTCAATCTTCAGATGACTCGTGGAAACCCTGGAGGAAGCAGCTCATCGCAGGACCCGATGCTGCAGATTCTGCAGATGCTAGTTTCCGACCGTGAAGCTGGTAGAGCAGAGCGCCAAGCCAACCTAGCTACCCTGCAACAGATCGCTCAGATGGCCCACAATAATCAAGGCCATGGAAATCAAGATCATCATGGATCCAAACTCAAAAACTTTCAGAATACTAATCCCCCTATCTTTAGCAAGTCTGAAGACCCATTAGATGCCGATGATTGGTTATAGACCATGGAGAATAACCTAGAAGTAGCAGGAGTTGAAGCATATGAGCAAGTTCTTTTTGCCACACACTATCTGGAAGGAGATGCAAGAGCATGGTGGAACAGCACCCGTACTATGAACCACGGGCAAGTGATGACGTGGGAAGCTTTCAAGACCAAGTTTAGACACACCCATGTGCCGCAAGGTTTAGTCACTACAATGAGAGATGAGTTCAGAGAACTGAAGAAGGGCAGGATGACTGTAGTAGAGTATCGTGACAGATTTCTGTCTCTTGCTAGGTATGCACCAGATGAGATCAACACTGAAGCCAACAAGAAGGAGAGATTCCTGAATAGATTGCATGATGAGATGCAAACGGTGTTAATCAACATCCATTTTGACGATCTCGAAGAGCTAGTCAACTCTACCATCCAAATGGAAGGAAAGATCAACCAAACCAACGACAATCTCAAGCATAGGATGATGCACCAGAGTGGATCCAATAGTCACCAGAAGTATCGCCCCAACCCGTCTGCGGGATATGCCCCATGGAACAATAGACCCCCAATGTCTCATCCAAGCTACCCCAACCGTAGCGGAGGAAATGTGAAGACCGGAGGGAACAACAAAAACCACCCCGGCAACTCCAACAACTTCAACCGTGCACTGCCCAAGTCCAACAACAACAATACTGCCCCAAGGACTGGAAGCAATGTCGTTCCTATTGCAGCCAAGGACAAGTCCCAGTTACTTGTTTTGAGTGTGGAGTGAAAGGTCACTACTCCAATGAGTGTCCCAAGAAGATTGCAGCCACTGCCAATGTGAATGCCCCAGCTTAGCAGCAACACCGTGTTCAGCCGGAAGGATATTCACCCCCGGGAATTCGCTCAACCGCATTGGCCATCTATTCCACATGAATGTTGAAGAAGCCCAAGAAGCTCCAGATGTCATGCTGGGTATGTTTTCTGTTAACTCAGTATTAGCAAGAGTGTTGTTTGATTCTGGAGCATCGCACTCGTTTGTTACAGAAGAATTTGCATGCACTAGTAAGAGTTCAAATACCTAGTTCAACCACCAAAGCTAGAAAAATTTGCAAGGTTGTGCCGATCAGAATACTTGGGATAGATTTTTATGCCAATCTAATAGTACTTGGAACCAAAGGTTTGGAAGTAGTACTAGGAACGGATTAGATGTCAAAACATAAAGGATTGATCGACTGTGCCAAGAAAGCCATCACCATGACCAGTAGCTCTAGAGTATCAGTAGAGCATATATCTGAAACCTTGCCCCGTCAGTTCAAATGCAACAAGAGTCTAGCCCTACCAACCATAGACCAAGTCAGAATAGTCTGTGAAAACCTTGACGTTCCCAGATGAATTGCCAGGTATGCCCCCGGATCGGGATATTGAGTTCATTATTGAACTAATCCCTCGAACTGGACCCATAGCTCAGAGACCCTATAGCATGAACCCATCAGAGTTAGTGGAACTAAAGAAGCAGCTTGCTGCTATGCTGGAGAAAGGCTTGATTCAACCAAGCGCATCGCCATGGAGATCGCCTGTTCTGTTTGTCGACAAGAAAGATGGAGGTAACCGTTTGTGCACAGATTACCGGAAGCTGAATGATGTCACCATCAAGAACAAGTACCCATTGCCCAAGATAGAGGATCTATTTGATTAGTTGACTGTTGCTAGAGTGTTTTCTAAGATTGATCTTTGGACTGGTTATCACCAACTTAAGATTCGTGCAACGGATATTCCAAAGACCGCCTTTACCACCATATATGGATTGTATGAGTATACGTTCATGTCTTTTGGATTAACCAATGCCCCCGCTTATTTCATGAATCTCATGAATCAGATCTTTATGAATTTCCGGGATAAGTTTGTTGTTGTGTTTATCGACGATATTCTTATCTACTCCAAGTCAGAAGAAGAGCATGAGCAACATCTGAGAATCATCCTAGAAACCCTTAGAGAGCATTAGTTATATGCCAAGTTCACCAAATGTGAGTTCTGGCTAAAAGAAGTAGGATTCCTCGGACATATTCTGTCGGCAGGAGGAGTCGTTGTTGATCCCGCCAAGATCAAAGATGTTGAAGAATGGGAAGCCCCAACCACTCAAACCCAAGTCCGTGCATTTCTCGGATTAGTGGGATATTACCGCAAGTCCGTAGAAGGATTTTCTAGCATCGCAAGACCCATGATCCAATTGTTGAAGAAGGACAAGAAATTTGAATGGACCGACAAATGTGAAACAAGTTTCCAAGAGCACAAGAAGAGATTGATTTCAGGCCCAATATTGATTATGCCAGATATCAAGAAGCCTTTTGATGTGTATTATGATGCATCCAAGATTGGTCTCCGATGTGTGTTGATGCAAGAAGGCAAAGTCATAACATATTTTTCAAGACAACTGAAGCAGCGTGAGCAAAACTACCCTACCCATGATCTTGAACTAGCAGTCGTAGTGTTAGCCTTGAAGACCTGGCGTCATTACCTTATGGGAAATCGTTGTGAGATTTATTCAAATCACAAGAGCTTGAAGTATATTTTCACTTAGAAGGAGCTAAATATGAGACAAGGAGATGGATAGAGTTAATCAAGGATTATGACCTTGACATTCACTATAACCCCGACAAAGCCAATGTGGTAGAGGATGCTCTTAGCAGATTGCCGTGTAGATTAAACACCATGATCAAAGAAACCCAGCCAAGTTTGCATGAAGAGTTGGAGAAGTTTAGAACGGAGCTTGTTAGCAAAGGATTTTTAGCTAGCATTGAACTTCAACCCACATTGATCATTCAGATCAAGGAAGCACAGAAGGGAAATGCAAGTATCGATGGAATCAAGCATCGTATTGGTACAGGAAATGTACCTAGATTTACCGAAGACGAAGAAGGAGTTCTGTGGTACAAAGGACGTATCTGTGTGCCAGTAGATTCGGAGCTGAAGCAAGTTATCATGCAAGAAGCTCATGATACTCTTTATTCTATCCACCCCGGAGGAACAAAGATGTATCAGGATTTGAAGGAGCAATTTTGGTGGCACAAGATGAAGAGAGAAATCGGAAGCTACATCACCAAGTGTGATATCTATCAGAGAGTCAAAGCGGAACATCAGAGACCCGTAGGACTGTTGCAACCATTGGAGATTCCATAATGGAAATGGGATTTCGTCGGAATGGACTTTATCACCGGTTTGCCTACTTCTAGTAGGGGAAATGACTCTATTTGGGTCATCGTTGATAGACTGTCCAAGGTAGCCCATTTTATACCTGTCAAGACAATCTATCAGAGTTCAAAGCTAGCAGAGTTCTACATTGCTAGAATTGTTAGTTTACATGGAACCCCCAAGACCATAGTGTCAGATCAAGGAACCCAGTTTACCTCGAGATTTTGGCAGAAAGTCCAAGAAGGATTGGGAACCAAGTTGAATTTCAGCACCGCTTATCACCCGCAGACCGATGGATAGACTGAAAGAGTCAACCAAATCCTAGAAGATATGTTGAGAGCTTGTGTGTTAGAGTATGGATCAAAATGGGAAGACTGTCTGCCTTTCGCAGAATTCTCATACAACAACAGTTATCAAGCCAGTTTACAAATTGCCCCATTTGAATTTCTATATGGAAGAAAGTGTCGTACCCCTTTGAATTGGTCGCAAGTAGGAGAGATCAGATTTTTGGACCCGACATCCTACGAGAAGCCGAAGAGAAGGTTCACAAAGTCCGTGAGCACCTCAAGACCGCCCAATCCAGACAGAAGAGTTATGCTGACAAGAGACGTAGAGACCTGACCTTCAATGTCGGAGATTTTGTGTATCTCAAAGTGTCGCCATTGAAAGGAACACAGCGTTTTAGTCTGAAAGGAAAGTTAGCCCCCAGATACATTGGACCCTTCAAGATTCTGAATCATCGAGGAGAAGTATCGTATCAACTGGAACTGCGTCAGCCATCTATAATGTGCTCCATATCTCGTTACTTTGCAAATGCTTAGAAGTGCCAAAGAAGACCAAAGTTTTCAAGAACATCGATCACCGAGCCGTTGATATCAACAAGGATCTGACATATCATGAAGTACCCATCCGTATCTTGGAGGAAGCTTACAGAACCACCAGGCCCAGGAGTATCAAGTTTCTCAAGATTCAATGGAGCAACCATACCGAGGAAGAAGCCACTTGGGAGCGAGAAGATTACAGTAGGACTGAGTTTCCAAATCTCTTTGGTTCCTAGTTTTTCTTTTGTAAATATCGGGACGAGATTTTGTTTAAGGGGGGAAGGTTTGTAACATCCCAAATCTTTAATCAAGGTTATCAAGATTCAAATCACCCAATTTAGGGTTAACAAAACTTTTATCATTAAAATAATTATGAATGCATATCTGTGTTGCGTTAATATAGAATTGTTTAGAAATGCCATGTTTGATTGTTCTGATGGTTGTAAAATGATTCAAAGGTGAATGCCACATCATCTAGATCATTCCCAAACAAAATCCAAAGAACAAGAAATCAAATAAGATTAATAAATGCAAATGGTCATTTGTGCCATTTTAATCCACTAGGCCACTTTAGGTGTTCCTAGAAGTCAATTCTTAACAGAGACAATTCTAACTCTTTTCACCCCTTGCTAGTACAAGTAAAGATCTACCAAGGACCACTTTGAACCCTTAAAAAAAATTTAAACACTAATTTTAAATGGCATTTGAAAATGGAATCAAGTGTAGGTGCATAGATCCCACTTTTTCAAAAAAAACACTCAAATGAGTTCACCTTGACAATCCCCAGCAACCACAGATGCTCAAGCATATGACTAACACACCCACCAAAAATCTTTTCAAATTTCAAATAAAATGTTCTTGCGGCCATTGTGTCGAATAGTTGGCAGGCAGAGATCATCTGGCCTAACTAATATTGTTGCTAATCAAGTTCTTGTCCCCCATTCGACCCCCTCTGCTCTCCCTTGTCTCCCCTAGCTCTAACCAAGCCATCAAGGAGCTACCCTTTAGCCTCTAGCAGCAGTGTCGTGCCACCCCGAAGCCATGCCCACTGGTCGAGCATGGGCAGCTCGCAGGAGACCAATCCGCCCTCTTCCGCCGCACCAGGGAGCTAGGCGTGATCACACCACTGCCCATGGTCCCTTCCCCGAGCGCTGCCAGCCACGAGACCACCTTAGAGCAGCCGCGCACCGAGCCTCTGCGCCCTGCACGGAGCACGCCAGAGCGCCGTCCCCGATAGGCCAGCACACGCCGCGCCTCGACCTCAGCTTGCACGCGCCACTCCGCCTTAACCCCAGCACGCCCCCAGACACCCCTGTTCGCCACCGATTGACCCACAGCCACCTCACGCCGCGTCGAACACCGCCTCTGCCACGTAGAGCGTCGACCTTTCTCGACAACATGCCACCGCGCCTAGTAGTGCCATTACGCCGTAGATGATTTCCAGGAGGCAGAGCATCGTCCGCCTACCTCGCCCATGCCATTAGCCCTCTATACCATCGTCACCGATGAGCTCATCGTCGCACCTCACGGTCCCATCGTCGAGCTATAAAAGAAGCCCTCCCCCAGCCTCCATTTCCACACTACCTCACTACCCTCTCTCTCAGAACCACCCCACACCATCCCCGAAGCCGCTCGAGCAGCCGTTCGCCGGAATTGTGCCGGAGCTCGCCGCGGCAGAGGAGAAAGGGAGTAGTCGATTGCGACCACCCTAGGGGCCACCGCGACCACACCCGAGTCCGCCGTTGTCCACCAGTTCGATCGCCCCCATCGCCAAGTTAGCTGGAGCCCTGGTAAGCCCCCAATCGACCCCCACTGAGCCGATAGGATTCATTCTCGCTGGCGACCTGTTCGTCGTTGACGATGAGCCACAACCATCGACATATGTTCTAATCGCATAGCCCACATCACCTCGTACCTCTTCGCGTTTAGTTGTGCCGCTGACATGCGGGACCCCCTTGTCATCTGCCCTCTGCGCCGCGGAGTGTCACTGGGCCGGCCCATTTAGTTTCCCGCGTTGGCCCTAGAATTCAAATAAAGAATTTTCTATTTAAACTTAAACTCAATTCTATCCACTAGTTTAAAAATCAATCCAGAGAGTTCTATAACCAAAATGCATGATTCCAATTTTTTTGGAAAGATAAATAAAAACTCCATCCAAGCCCGTTGGATTTAAATCAATTGGAGTTGGAGATATCACCTAGAAAAAATAACAAGAAGAGACTTTTCCACATTCAAACATTTTTCAAAAATCAACCATAATAGCTTTTGAGATGATTACAACTCTCAAAAATCATGTTTAACCATACCTATCTGAATATGTAAAAATATTTAGGTTTGCATGCAGTGACTTTAGACTAGTACCAAAATAATGCTACATAGGCATTTCTAGTCACTTTAAATCATTAAAATGATAAACTTAAACTTATTGAAATATGAGCCAACATTTAAATCACATTCCCATGTATTAGAATATGTGGTGATGACATGTGTCCACATGATCCCATATTTTAATTGGAGAATATTAAATCTTAGTTAATTTCAATGAGTAGAAATTACTTTTCTCAAATAAAATAAATGAAACTAGTGCATTAAGTCTTGTGATGAATGTGATGATACTAGATCATCAAGTATGTGCCTTAGTGTGCTAAATAGAATAGTTAAGTATTGTTTGGTGATTGTGTATTCCATATATATTTATAGACGATAGTATCGACCAAGTATACGAAGAGGAGGAGTTCTACCCCGAAGAAGACGAGGAGAATTTCAACCACTGCACTACTCAAGGCAAGCCTAGCACTTCAAGTAAACTGAGCAAGATATTATTAGCAAGCTAGAATTATACAGGATTACCTAAGCAAGATGTATTAGGCATGCTTGGTTATACATTTTGATTTATACCTACCCCAAGTTTTACTTGCAAGCTTTACTTTTTTTACTTTACCAAAGTTCTTTACTTTATTTATAGATAGCATAAAGAGTATAAAACTTGGCCTATCTAGTTAGACTTAGATGTCATTCTGTGGCATGAGTTGGATATTAGCATCCCACCTTAGTGAACACTCTTAACTTAGTAGTTAGAGCTAAACCAAAAACTTGATCACTTTAGATGGGAATACTTGGTGAAAATGATTATGAAAACCTTGGAATGATGAGTCATTCTATTGAGATGTTTTTACATGTGTTGAGAAACACAAATGGTTTATGATGATGAAAATGTTGAGGCATGAGACTTAGCCCTTTATAAAAACAGATGATTGGGTTCGGATGCGATACCATTCCAAATTTACCATACAACCACACTACCTGAATTGGGTAAGGCTTAGCCGGAAGTTTATATGCATTAGTATGAGTTCCCTCATGGGAGAGGTTTGAGCTGAGGCTACCTCTCAATGTTTTCCACCTATACAGTGCCTAGGATGGCAGATGGCCATGGCTGGGAGACCAAGCTCATAGGAGAGGTGCTTATACTAGGGTGTGTAATTGAAAGGTTATGATTGATTATCCGCATACTAAGTATGATGATTCAGGGTTATCCCTGATAGATGTATCGAATTTTGTGGTGAAAGTGTACCACCTCTGCAGAGTGTAAAACTATTCGAATAGCCATGTCCGCGGTCATGGACAGTTGGAGTGGCCATATTATTCCGTTGTCAGATGTTTTCAAAATGACTTATGAAATAAATTGTGACATGACTTGACCACAACAGGGTTGTGACTATGAAAACTAAGTTCCCACTTAAGTGATTTAGAATTTTTATTTTATCTTTCTTTTTTTCTGAACTCAGCTTAGGTTTCAAACTTAAATTTGCAAATAAACTTAGAGTTTAGCATTCCTACTAGAACTACCTTTCTTGTTAGTGATAGTTTGCGAGTACTTAAAGAGTACTCATGACTTTGTCCCTGGCTATTCCTATGCCCAGACTATGAAGAGGACTATCAGGAGGAAGGACAACAGGATGGCTACGACAACTAGGACTATCTCCCATCGTTAGCATTGCCTATGACACTGAAGATGGACCCCACCACTACGCTTATTATTCCGCTACTTGTTTGTATTAAGACTGGATCATGAGATCCTTTATTTATGTAATACCTTATTATGGTTTGTAATGGTTGATGTACTGTGATATCAAATCTGTTATGTCTCGCAAAAATGGTAATCCTGGGATTGCGATGTATGGCATAACAGGCATCTAGGATTAAAAATCCGGGTGTTGACAACTTCCTGCTAAGCTTGGGGATCCAGGGATACCAACCATCTCATGTGCAATAGGGAAAACTAATATATTCAATGATTTGTGTGATTTAGGAGCGGGTGTTAGTGTTATGCCATATTTCTTATTTAAGAAATTGAATCTTGAAGAAAGTTCTCCTACTTCAATAACATTACAAATGGCGGATTAGACAACTAAACAACCTATCGGAATGATCGAAGATGTTTTACTTAGAATAGATAAACATGTTATACCCACTGATTTTTTTATTCTTGATGTTCCTGAGGATGACAAAATATCTATCATCTTTGGAAGACCTTTTTTTAGTACAACTGGAGCTACCATAGATTGCTCTAGCGGTAAGATTGTCTTCAATATATATGATGATCAGATTGTTCGATACTTTCCTAAGAAACAGGAACACAATGGAAAATACATTCCACCACCTAAGCATGATCAAGCAGCAAAGACTAAAGAAAAAGCGCAGCTCGAGATGAACGCTGATGACATGGAGTTTGATTAGTCAAAATCCTAGAATAAAACACTTAATGGGAGTTGACCCATTCTTAATAAATTAAGTTTAAATTTTATTTATGATTACTATTTTATTATTCGTATGATCTAATAAGTTTGTTTTGAGTTTTGAATTCATTCAGATAATTTACCTTAGTGAAGTTAAGAAGCAAGGGAAAAATGAAGAAAAGGAAAGGGTTTAGCACAAATAACGAGCACTGGTACACCCGTACCGTGCGCCCGTACTGTGTCTCAACAAAACCTGCAGCAGGAACAGTGCCGGTGACGACCAGTGGTACGGACAGGGTATGTCCGTACCCCGCGCCCATACTAAACATCGTCGAAACAACCACGGCTCTCGAATAGATAACGACCACTAGTACGGCCGGGGTGCGCCCGTACCGCGCGCTCGTACCAGGTCCATCAGGTTTGATCTCGAACCCTAGAGTTTATCCAATAGTGACGACCACCAGTACGGGCGGGCTGCACCTGTACTGCTCGCCCGTACCGCGTGCGTCGCTAGGTAAAGGCTGACGACGACTGGCTCCCAGCTAGCCTTCTTCTACTTCTTCCTCCTTCTTCCTTGTTCTTTCTCTCTCCACCACAAACCCTAGCCTCCTAAAACCTTTGATTCTTCATTGTTTTTGTGTTTTTGAGTTGGGGAATCTTCACATCGGTAAGTTTCTCGTCCGATCCATACTGTATTTTCTGAAACCCATGGTTGAATTCATCACATTGGCTATTTAGATGAGTTCATCATATTTTGAGATTATTATTGATTCCTCGCGTTAGGATTTGTAAGTTCTACCTGTAATCGTTTGTTTATGTGATAGAAACTTGATGCCTATAGTTTTCTTCAAAAATTTCGCAGCACAATGCATAACGTGGAAGGATGTTCCACTCGGGAAAGGGCTTGGGTACGGCGGGAGCCTTGGGCTCTGCCAAGCCACTGGGCTCGAAAAAGAGACACTCAGAGGTGGATAGCTTGAGGGCTACCATGAGCCGAAACTATGAGAGGGTGAGCAACCGCAAGGTTTTGCCCACCAAGTGGGTAGACCGTCAGGGTCTTCTGGAGGACTTCGAGCAGATGAAGGTGCCTAGCTAGCATGGTCGACTTCTCCTACCTCTCTGTCGACACCTACAAGCTTTCCACGTATGAGTTCCTTTCGTCGTTCCACGACGATCTCGAGAGCCATGAGCGAAATTGCACTATAAGTTTGTGCTCAATGGGCAACTCCACAACCTGACCTTCTATGAATTTTGCAATAGTTTCAGATTCTCTCATGAGGGAGAGCTCGATATTAATGACAGTGTGCACACAGACAATGCAATCTTCCTGCCATAAGATCTGCTTCCCTAATACCAACAACCACCGCAACCGCAACACCCACGGTGACCTGGACGTCACCCGCACAATACCGATGATGCTTAGGCGCATCTCCGATCAAGGTAACCAAATCTCTAATCCGTTTTTTGTTTTGTTAGTAGTATAACAGGTTTAAGCATGTCGCCAGGAACTGCATTTTTTTAATCGTACTAGTACATATGGAGTACAAGTCACCGGGAACACCTATTCTTTGTGACACATACAAGGTCACTAGACATGTTGGTTTGCATTCGCTGCTCTACAAATTTCAAGTCATGCACATGTTTGTTATTTTGTCATTCACATGTTCTTAGCTACTCCGTACAACAGTAAGTGTCTGCTATTGTGTAGTTCTTGCAAAATGTAAAGTCAGTAGAAAATATTAGTGTAGATCTCTGCTCTACAGTTACTGAATCTATCTAGTTCGTCATGAGCTAAGTTACTGCTATTATTTCCTCCCAGACATCATTCTGCTATCCTGTAGTACCCGCACAAACTTTTTGTAGTAATTCGATTATAATTTTGTTGTTGCCATTTGGTTCTTCAAAAGCTGCACATTGACTATTTTCTTTTTCTTTGTTTAGAGCTCAAAAAAGTAACACCTAACATGTTGGTTTGCACAGCATCTTCTAAAGGTTCACAAGCGACGCTATTATATTTTGTATCTGGTGCTAGTTCGTTCTAAGAAACAACATAACTATCCTCTACTATGTAGTTCATTCGTGGTTTGCATACCTACTCTACAAGTTCTGGGATGATGCCATTATAATTTCTATCTAGTTTAATCTTAGCAACCATAGTAACTGCATGCCATTGTGTAGCTCACTGCAAATTCCGAGTCACCCAACGTCTCTTGCATTCTAGAATATACAACCGCTTCCATAAATATTTCTTGAAATAACCTGGCTAGTTTATATTTGCTAAATTATAACAAACACTTTGTTTGATTGCTCACTTCATTGTAGGCACACTTGTCTAATGCTTGCTTGTCATGTTCTATAGGTTCACAAGCGATGCCATTATATTTCGTATATGGTTCTAGTTCGTCCTAAGCAAAAATATAGCTATCCTCTACAGCTCTACTGTATAGTTCATTAGTGGTTTGCATTATGTTCTACAAGTTCTCGTATGATAACGTTATAATTTCTAATTGGTTCATTCTCAGCTACAACAGTAACTACATGCCATTGTGTAGCTCACCGTAAATTCTGAGTCACCCAACGTCTCTTGCATTCCACAGTATACAACTGCTTCCATATATATTTGTTGAAATGACCTAGCTATTTTATATTTGTTTAAATTCTAAGCCACACACACATTGTTTAATTACTCGTTTTTCATGGTAGACACACTTGTTTAGAGCAACTCTAGTAGAGGCGCCAAACTCGCCGCGTGCTAAAATAACTGCCACTTTCACGTGCCCGTGTGCCCCCTCCAGCAAGCGCGGCAAAATGAAGCGCTCGGCAAAAAAATTACAGCACGCGGGAAAAATTGTCAGCGCACGCTTTCTTTCAGGCGCCGCGCGCAACCAACTACGAGAATATTCAGTGCGAACCAATTATTTTCCCTCCCCACCGCTTCCTCGCCCACGTGTCTACACTACCGCTTCGGCGCGCCAGCGCCGATGCGTCCCTGCTAATGCCATGGCTCCCCAATCAGGATACCATGGCGTCCGCACGTGGCCCAACGGCACCTTCTATGCTGAGATCAGGACAGGTGATGAGCGTATCGGCCTCGACACCTTCGACACTGCGCATAAGGCGGCGCACGCGTACGACGTCGTGGTGTGGTGGCTTGGGCGTCTGCGCTCGAGCATGAACTTCTAGGACATGTGGAACTGCCAGCACGCGAAGGCGCTCGCACCGCCGCTGTGCCTCGTCACGCAGGAGGAGGAGCGCCGCCGCCGAGACAGGAGCATCGTCTTCTCATCGCTGAGCGGGACAAGCGTGCACGGATGGAGTGGGCGGAGTGCTTCCCCGAGGACGTCGCCGCTGAGGAGAAGTGGTACGAGGATCGAAAGGCCACAAAGAAGGGGGACCACCTCAGACGAAGGGCTGACAAGGCAGAGAGGCGGGCCTTTATCGAGGCGCAGCTCCAAGGTCCGACGACCATCGGCGAGGACGACCCCCGTTGGGATAACTTGTGGTTGTCGACTCCGGTGTCCCACACAACGAACTCCGATTTTTAGATTAGGTTCAATTTTATCTACACTAGTTTGTAAAATATGAAGTACTCTACCTCTATTTTCTATTCTATATTTTTAGTTTTATCATATTTTCTAGATCTTCTATTCTACTATTTCTCTGCAAAATCGTGTTTGCAGTGTTGCATTTTAGTGCACCTACTGGGGAGGGTGTTTTCTATTTTAGCGCACCGCCATTTTAGTGCTTCCAACAGAGGAACATCGATTACCGCGCGCTAAACTCAGATGACGCGCACTGCAAATCGAATTTAGCGCGCCTGGAATTAGCGCATCTGTTGGAGATGCTCTTAATCCTTGCTTGTCCTGTTTGATGAGTATTTGCCTTGTTTGATATATTAACTTGTTATTACTTAGTTTCATACTTCAACTATAGCTATCGCTACCAAAGAGGGGGCTGCAAGATCATGTCTCAAGGTGGTTTTCCACTATAGCTGTCACACTCAAAACGGAGATGCAGGTGATAGATTGAGAAAGCAAATAGAGGACTGCTATCAACTCGATCATCAACTGAAATGCCGATTTTTCTTTCCCTTGAGTTGATAATATGTAATGATTTTAAGAAGTTTGCAGCTGATATAATATCTAGATAAATCGCATAGGCCATGTAGGCATTTTGTTGATGTCGTCCTCATATGGCGGCAGGCGGTACCATAACTGCACCAGCCAGAACGATTAGGGAACAGTATGGGCTTTGTTATTGGCCTGTCTTGTGTTAGACCAACAATGATTAGTAAAAGATGCTCGCCAATTATACACCTTTTTAACCCTAAAAGACCCTAAAAAATTGTACACATTTTTTATGACATCGGCATCGGCTTTAGAAAAACCGAAACTGTAAAGATTGTAAACGTAATGGGCCGACACACTAGTGTGAACCTATTACATCGACGGGCCAGAAAAGTAACAGGTCAGTACAGTAACAGGCCAGAACAGTACAGACTCAGAAAACTTACCAGGCTAGAATAGTAATAGGCCAGAACAGTACAGACTCATAAAGAACTTACTAGGCTAGAATAGTAATAGGCTAAAAAGAATTACTAGGCCAGAACAGTAACATGCTTCTTGTGGACCTGAACAGTAGATAACCAGAACAGTAAAATGCAAGAATAGTAAAATATCATAACAGTAAAAGGCCAAAATAGTACCGGATCTTCTCAAAAAAGGGTTGTTAGTGAACGGCCCATGATGACCTGTAAGAACATTGACGGTCTGACCGCATGCCTTAACAGTACCGGACCAACTTGGCACAAGACGCTAATGGGTGGCATAGTGTTGGACCAACGTGGGCCTTTTATAGACTGAAACAGTAACAAGCTTAAAAGTTTATGGGCCATAGTGGGCTGCACATATGTGCCCATTTCAAACAGTGCAGGATGACATAGTAACGGCCCGTCTTCTTATTGGGCTCTCAGAATGGGCTAGCCCACTTAATAATTAGCAGGCCTTTGTTGGGTCTGGCTTCTACCATGGTTTCTATGGCCATTAACAGCGGTAATCGGCCGTTAAATGCTTTTTCCATGTGGCAGTTTGCATGATGTCAGCAGTCAATGTGGCTGACAAATAGAACTATGAAGGAACAAGTTTTCGTGGCTGAAGGGTGCAATCTGCCACGGTCGGAAAAAAAACCGTGGTAGAATCATTTGTGATGGCCTTTTACCACGAAGGCCATTCGTCATAGAGGACTTTTCAACCATGAAAACCAAGCCTTCAACCACGAAAAACATCTGTTGTAAAAGCCAATTTTTCTTATATTGCAATCTCCACCAGTTTGCTGCCAAGGCTACTGACGACCTGCTTCAGGGCCTTTGGTTCCCAAGCATCCAAAGGGAGGTCGTCAAAGCTGAGTTTTGAGAAGAAACGAAGCTTCCCCAAGCGATCGTCCCACCCACAGGCGTGATGCCAATGTCTGAAGATCATTTTCTCCCTATAGCACTCGATAAAACAAGAAAAATGCAGAACAGGCTCGTTGTCTGAGCTGTGCTCGAACTAGACGAAGAAATTGAATGGTGGCGCGCATACCTCAATATTGACCACATTTCGTATGATCCCAAAACGAGACCTGAAAGCTGACAGCAAGTCTACCGGAGACACGGCGGGACGCATGCCCAACACGGTGGCCATGAGAGTGTGGTCGTCAAACTCCTATGCCATGGCTACCATACCTTGGATGCATGACAGAACGCAAGCACCCGAGGTCGATCGCTGATCCGGATCGCCCGATGGGCCGCGCTCCGCCATGCGAGAAGGACTAGCCAAAGGTGGGAGGCTAGGTCAGGGACACGAAGCTCTGATACGGCGACTAGGAACAAGGATGCGACAGCAATGGCGGCGAGCTTGGATTAGGGGCGTGGGAGCATGACTGGACATGGCACGGATGCAAGGATAGAAACAACAAGCTCCGATTTGGAGATGAGCAGCCGGAGCTGAGCAAGGTAATGGGAAGGGGAACAAGGAGAATAGCAAAGTAGAGAAGAATATTTGGTCCACGTATGGGTAAACAAGTCCACGATCGCAAAGGATAACATGGAATACTTATAGGGAAAGCCAAGAAGAGTTGACGTAACGGTGGTATTTGAGTTTAACTATTTTCTTCTGGTTCAAACGACCGTTTGCCTATTATATTTGAATTCACCCCCAATTGGCCCCTCTAGGCAATTAGCAAAGCAACTACAACCCCTCCACGAGATTACAAGCAACTCAGACTCCGCTATGCCTTGGCCTCTCAACTTTGGGGCTGCAAAGTGACAAGCCCTCTTATCTAGGTCACAGGAGGTGCCATTTTGATTGATGATATGGCCCAGGTAGGCAATCTACTATTGTATGAAAGAACATTTCGATTCCTTGACGCACCAGTGACCGCGTTGCGGCAACTATAGCACTGTTGTCAAGTGTGTTGTGTGTTCAGACATAATTGTACTATAGACGAGTATGTTGATGACCCACAAGTATAGGGGGTGTATCGCAATATTTTCAATAAGTAAGAGTGTCGAACCCAACGAGGAGCAGAAGGTGCTGGCTAGTGGTACGGATCAGGAATTCTCTGCAAATACTTAGCAAATGGATTTTTAGGGGGTTTTGATAAAGCAAGTAAACAAAGTACGAGTAAATAAAAGACAGTAGGAATAAATGTAGCAAGTGGCCCAATCCTTTATGCAGCAAACGACAAGCCGGTTCTATTACTTAAGATGACCAAACGTTCTCGAGGACACATGGGAAGACTGTCAAGTGCTTTCGCTTCATATAGTTGATTAATCTTCTTTAGCTTGCTAAGTGTTGTGTGGGTGAACCTATGCTAATGTAACGACCTTCCTAGGACTAATACATACTTGTGATTATACCCCTTGCAAACATCCGTAAGTACAAGAAAGTAATTAAGGTAGAAACCTAACCACAGTTTTAAACTCTAAGACCCTTACGTCCCTTGTACAATGGTTTCCTAATGGGGGTTCAGGTTTCTGTCACTCCGGCAACCCCTACGATTAGTAGCCAAATACACAATGCATTCCCCTAGGCCCATATAGGTGAAGTGTCATGTAGTCGACGTTCACATGACACCACTAGAAGAAGTACACCACAACTTAAATATCAAACTATTGAATGTTTCTCAACACAACTCCACTACTAACAACATGACTTCTCCCATGTCCTCAAGAACAAAACAAACTACTCACAAGACATCATATGCATCATGATCAGAGATGGAATAATGATGTATAACAATCTGAACATAAACAATAATTCAATGGTTCACTCAATAGCATCAACTACAAAGAGTAATCAACACCGGGAAAGTTTCCCCTATGAACTATGCAAGATTCAACCCAATTGTTACAGCAATATGGAGATGGTGATGAGGGTGCTGATGGTGATGATGGTGACGATGGTGGTGATGATGATGATGATCCCGATGAATTCCAGCTTGATGGTGGTGTTGATGGTGACGATCTCCCCTCTCCGAGAAGGAATTCCCCCGGCAGAAATCTGTCTGTCGGAGAGATCTTTCTCTCTCGGTGTTGCGGGGCGGAATCTTTCTGTGGTCGCTCCCCGAGTCTTAGGGTTTCGGGAGGATAATATACACCAGAGGGGAGTGCCAGGGGTGGACCAGGGCGGCCACACCACCTGGTGGCGCGGCCTAGGCTAGCCCGCACCAGGGGGTGGTGCGGGCCCCCTGTGGCCCATCTCCAGCCCCCCTTCTGGCTTCCTTCGTCTTCTGGAAAAATAGGATTTTCCGTATATTTTCCCGGATTTTCTGATCTTCGCGAATTTTGCCTCCAAATAGCACATTTTCCATCAGAATCCTGACTGCAGCGGTCCATGCTCCAAAAGTCATCAACCATGCCAAAACAGATGAAATATCATAAGTATCACCCTCAATACAAAATATATCAATGAATAACAGTGAATTATGACATAGAATAGTGATGCAAAATGGACGTATCAACTCCCCCCAAGCTTAGACTTCGCTTGTCCCCAAGTGAAACTGAGCTCAATAAACATGGCCTCAGGTTTATGGAGTGAAGAGTTGATAAAACAATATGGACAAGAAGCATCACATTCATCAAATACAAAGATCATAATAGAAGACAACTCACTATTATATAACTCAACTTGCAGTGAGTAAAGGAAACACAATAAAGATACATAAAGTGAATCATAATTGGTAATGGAAAACTTAGCTCTTGGTCGAAGAATAGTTGATAATTTGCTGGAGTTCACAAATAACTGGTTTTCAATGATAGCTTTCAAAGTAGTAAACATCAAGATAAGAGCAATGTGCAAAACAAGGAACATAAGAAACATGATTGAATAAATCATCATATGAATGAATGAAACACAACAACTCAAAATACTTGCTGAGATAGAAGGGAATAGGTTTACTGACTCAACTACAAAGTAAAAGAAAGGCCCTTTGCAGAGGGAAGCAAGGATTGCAAGTCTCATAAAGAGCTCCCAAAAATTATGATACTTACTAGCTTTCATCTCTCATTGCCCCTATCATAGACATCTTTAGGTGATTAAGGTTAAAGTGACACAACTAATAGGATATGCTTGACAAGTTATAAATTCAAGTCCCATGCCCCTTACTTATGAGTATCGAACCTCATGCTACTCAACTTCAGTCATGAGCAAGCTCTTGTCATTGTAAATACATGCGTATCATTGAGAACCTCCAACGGGGTACCTCTTGCACATGACACAGGAGCTATCCCATAATCAAAATGACAAGGCAAGCAGGCAGTGAGCATCTCAGCGATCTTTTTATTTGCTATTTGCATAGGTATTTATTGATGATGCTTCATAGAATGCTCACTATAGTTACGCTGCAAGTTTCCACCATGATTAGGCATGGCATAAGCTAGCGGCCCAGGCGTTTCTCTAACACACATATGAACTCCATGATCTTACAAGTTCCACTTTTATTTCACACCGCCGGTATTCATAAGCAAAAGAACATGATATCAACTAGGTACAAAGTACCATGCAAGTGTTGAAATTGTTCCCCATGATGCATGGTTCTGCTAACTTCAACTCATAGAGCGCAAGCATATACGCAACAAAGAAGGACCCAATGGTTCAAGTTTATTAAATGCAAGAAAGTAAAGTGTGCCATCAAGTTCATGAGAGATTTAATCACTAATTTTCACATAACAAGTTTAATTTGGAAGGTAGATAAAACAAGAATTTACTTGGAATAGCAATAATGCTAATAGGTAGGTATGGTGGACACAAATGGCAAAGGTTGTGGTTTTAAGGAGTGGATACACGAGAAGAATTCCCTCTCAGTACAGGTTTTTGGCTAGCAAGGCTGGGTAGCAAGTACAAGAGTTGAAGGAAACAAACAAACATACAAGTGATAAAAACAAACATGCAATCTTCCTTGGAAGCACAAAAGATCTTAACTAGAGAATACTAGACTTATGAGAAAATCAAGAAACAAAGATGATGAAATTATATTTCTTTAGAGTACTTTTATCTTTTCTTTCAACTCTCAAAAATAGTGTGGTACTGACCAAGCCAGGTTTGCCAAAACCAACTAAATTAACTCAATGATCCCAAAGTGATACCAATACTAACAACAAGATCAATCATATAACCTCAAATTGAAAACTAATATAACCTATGCAAAAGAGTGAATGATGGAACTTATCATTAATATTCCATAACGGTAACTCACACCAAGGGATACATATCTAACGAGAGGGGAGACACTTCCATAATGCAAACCATCCTACATAATACCTTCTCTATTCATGATATGACTCTACTAAAAGGCAAAAAGATAGAAGATAGTGATGTGATACCGCGGCACTCCCCCAAGCTTGGAACAAACCAAGGGGATGCCAAACCTGATGATGAATTACTCCTTAGGTGGTGGTGGTATCTTCTCATCTTCGTCCGACTTCCAGGGTAAGGGCTTCCCATCAACAAAGGACATCGTGGTTTCCAACAGCCTGAAACTTGCAGCAGCACTTATGCGTTTAAACCTAACCTCATACTCACAGTTTTGATTTTGAACGTCATAGAACTGTGCTTGTAGTTCGTTGGTTGTTTGGCGGAGTGAGAGGACTTCGTCTTTGAGTTCAGCGGTCTCCTTTTGGTGCTCGGCGATGAGTTCGGAACAAATCTTATGGATGATATCCACTTCGCGCTCCGCCATCTTCTTGTACCTAAAGACTTCATGCTCTAGTGCTTCCATCCTGTCCTCCAGACTTCCTTCACCTTTAGGGCCTTGAACCTCCTTCATCCGTACCTCCCCATCTTCGAGCATTAGCTCCTTGGGATGAATCTTCAACTCTCTCATGTATGGGTTGATGATATCTACTAAGGAATCTCCCTCGGCCGATCCAGAGGAAGACATTGTGGCTCCAAATCTGGGACTCTACCTGGCAGAAACAGATCGAAACAAAAACACGACGAGAACACGATAAACAAACCTCGGGGGCTCCGGGGTATTATATAATACAAAGTTTCATAACAAAAGGAAGGTATTGGGCGAAAATGGGTTGGAGGCGGAGTCTGGGGTGGCCTCACCACCTGGTGGCGTGGCCAGGGGTGGGCCCGCGCCACAGGGTGGTGTGGACCACCCTGGCTCCGTTTCTGTCCCTTTTTCTCTTTGTAACTTTCCTCATTGACTGAAAACTGCAAAAATATAGTTGGATAGTATTTTCGCGGAACTTTTCTTACCAGAACTGTTACCTATTTGAAAGTGGACTCTGCAGGTCTCTGAATTCGGTCCTTAATAAATCTTTCCGAAGTTATAACTTGAAAGGCATCAACATCTTCATTATAAGAATCTCCAGCAATATAGTGTTTGAGTCGCTGCCCATTCACTACTTGTGTAATATTGTCTTTTAAAGAAGAAATTTTTATTGCTCCTGAACGGTATACTTCTTCAACAACAAAAGGTCCTTCCCATTTTGACAGTAGTTTTCCTGCAAAAAATCTGAGACAAGACCTATACAATAGAACCTTCTCACCAACATGAAATTCTCTCTTAAGTATTCGCTTGTCATACCATATTTTAACTTTTTCATTAAAGAGCCTAGCATTTTCATAGGCTTCACTCCTCCATTCATCTAAAGAACTTAAGTCAAATAATCTTTTCTCGCTAGCGAGCTTACAATCTCTATTTAGTTCTTTAACTGCCCAGTAGGCTTTATGTTCTAATTCTAAAGGTAGGTGACAAGCTTTCCCATAAACCATTTTATAAGGAGACATCCCCATAGGATTTTTGTAGGAATTTCTGTAAGCCCATAAAGCATCATTCAACTTTTTAGCCCAGTTTTTTCTAGATCTATTAACAGTCTTTTGCAAGATGGATTTAATTTCTCTATTTGATAACTCTACTTGCCCGCTAGTTTCGGGGTGATAGGCTGAAGCAATTCTATGATTAACATCATATTTAGCAAGGGTCTTTCTAAAACCACCATGAATGAAATGAGAACCCCCATCAGTCATGAGATACCTAGGCACTCCAAACCTAGGAAAGATAACATCCTTAAGCATTTTTAGAGAAGTTTCCCCATCAGCACTCTTCGTAGGAATGGCTTCTACCCACTTAGTAACATAATGAACGGCAACAAGAATATGAGTATAACCTTTCGAGGGAGGGCAAGGACCCATAAAGTCAAATCCCCAGCAATCAAAAGGTTCAATAACTAGAGAGTAGTTCATAGGCATTTCATTGCGTCTAGAGATATTACCAACACGCTGACATGCATCACAAGATAAAACAAATGTTCTTGCATCTTTAAAAAGGGTAGGCTAGTAGAAACCTGATTGTAGCACCTTTTGCGGAGTTCTATCTCCTGCATGATGTCCTCCATAAGCACTACCAGGACATTTACGCAATATCTCCTTTTGTTCATATTCTGGAACACATCTTCGCATAATACCATCCACTCCTTCTTTGTATAAGTGTGGGTCATCCCAAAAATAATGCCTCAAATCATAGAAGAACTTCCTTCTTTGCTGAGCTGTAAAAGTTGGAGGCAAATACTTGGAGACAATAAAGTTAGCATAATCAGCATACCAAGGGCTCCCTCGCGAGCTTACCCCTACTGCGGCTAACTGCTCATTTGGGAAACTATCATTAACAGGCATAGGGTCAAAATAGATGTTTTCCAATCGAGATAAATTATCAGCTATAGGGTTTTTAACACCCTTCCTATCTACTATATGTAGATCAAACTCTTGTAAAAGCAGCACCCATCTAATAAGCCTAGGCTTAGCGTCCTTCTTCATCATAAGGTATTTAATAGCAGCATGATCTATATGAATGGTGACTTTTGAGTCTACAATGTAGGGCCTAAACTTATCACAAGCAAAAACGACAGCTAGAAATTCCTTTTCAGTAGTAGCATAATTCCTTTGAGCAGCGTCTAGAGTCTTACTAGCATAATGGATAACGTTTAACTTCTTATCAATTCGTTGCCCAAGGACAGCACCTACCGCAAAATCACTAGCATCACACATTATTTCAAAGGGTAAACTTCAATCAGGTGGTTGAACAATAGGGGCTGTAGTTAAAGCCTTTTTAAGAGTTTCAAAAGCTTCCTTACAATCATTATCAAAAATGAAGGGTACATCTTTTTGAAGAAGATTAGTGAGGGGTTTTGATATCCTAGAAAAGTATTTAATAAACCTTCTATAGAAACCAGCATGAGTAAGGATACTACAAATACCTTTGATGTCTCTTGGGCATGGCATCTTCTCAATTGCCTCAACCTTAGCTCTGCCAACTTCTATGCCTCTTTTGGAAACTTTATGCCCGAGGACAATCCCTTCATTAACCATGAAGTGGCATTTCTCCCAATTAAGAACAAGATTAGTTTCTTCACATCTCTGCAAAACTTTATCAAGGTTGTGTAGACAATTATCAAAAGAAGTTCCATAGACAGAAAAATCATCTATGAACACTTCTACAATTTCCTCACAAAAACCATGAAAGATAGCAAACATGCACCTTTGAAAAGTAGTAGGAGCGTTACATAAACCAAAAGGCATACGTCTATAAGCATAAGTTTCGTAAGCGCAAGTAAACGTAGTTTATTCTTGATCTAGTTGTTTAACAGCAATTTGAGAGAAACCATAATAACCATCAAGAAAACAAAAATGTGTCTTTTTAGACAACCTTTCCAACATTTGATCAATAAAAGGAAGCGGGTAGTGATCTTTCTTAGTAACTTTATTGACTTTTCTAAAATCGATGCACATCCTATAGCCTACTACTATTCTTTGAGGAATAAGCTCATCATTATCATTAGGAACAACGGTAATAGCTCCTTTTTTAGGAACACAATGAACATGACTAACCCATTCACTATCAGCAATAGGGTAAATAATACCAGCATCAAGGAGTTTCAATACCTCATTCCTTACCACTTCCTTCATCCTAGGATTTAAACGTCATTGGTGCTCTACTACCGGCTTTGCATCTAGTTCTATGTTGATAGAATGCTGACATATAGTGGGTGAAATCCCTTTTAAATCATCCAGAGTATAGCCCATAGTTCATCGGTGTTTCCTCAAAACCTCCAATAGCCTTTCTTCTTCCTTTCCTAAAAGTTTAGCGCTAATAATAACAGGATATATCTTTTTATCATCAATATAAGCATATTTAAGATCATCAGGGAGAGGTTTTAGATCGAAAACCGGATCCTTTTTAGGTGGCAACATGGTGCCCAAGTCTTCTACGGGCAAGTCATGCTTAAGCATCTTAGGCTGATCACGCAGAATCCTGTCAATCTCATTCCTTTCTTCCATGAAGATTTCACTTTCATGATCTTCCATAAATTGCTGCAAAGCATTGTTAGGAGCAAGAGAAATAGAAGCAAGTTGTTCAACTCTAAAATCCTCATTATGGGTTTCCTCTTCACAAGGTTCTTTAGCAAATTTCGAGAAATTAAACTCATAAGATTTCCCAGCAAACTTAGTCAAGATTTTCTCCCTTTTGCAATCTATAATGGCTCCACAAGTACTCAAGAAAGGTCTACCAAAAATAATAGGATAAGTTTTACTAGCAGCTGAACCGAGTACTAGAAAATCAGCAGGATACTTAATCTTACCACAAAGAACTTCCACGTCTCGTCCAATACCAATTGGAGAGATGGTCTCTCTATTAGCAAGGTGAATAACCACATCAATCTCTTCCAACTCGCAACTCGCAAGGACTGATTTCATTCCCCTAGGCCCATATAGGTGAAGTGTCATGTAGTCGACGTTCACATGACACCACTAGAAGAATTACACCACAACTTAAATATCAAACTACTAAATCTTTCTCAACACAACTCCACTACTAACAACATGACTTCTCCCATGTCCTCAAGAACAAAACGAACTACTCACAAGACATCATATGGATCATGATCAGAGATGGAATAATTATGTATAACAATCTGAACATAAACAATAATTCAATGGTTCACTCAATAGCATCAACTACAAAGAATAATCAACACCGAGAAAGTTTCCCCTATGAACTATGCAAGATTCAACCCAATTGTTACAGAAATATGGAGATGGTGATGAGGGTGCTGATGGTGATGATGGTGGTGATGATGATGATGATGATGATCCTGATGAAGTCTAGCTTGATGGTGGTGTTGATGGCGACGATCTCCCCTCTCCGGGAAGGAATTCCCCCAGCAGAAATCTGTCTGCCGGAGAGATCTTTCTCTCTCGGTGTTTTCCGCCCCGTAGAGGCGGCGGAATATTTGTGTGGTCGCTCCCCGAGTCTTAGGGTTTCGGGAGGATAAATATACGCCAGAGGGGAGTGCCAGGGGTGGACCAGGACGGCCACACCACCTAGTGGCGCGGCCTAGGCTGGCCCGTGCCAGGGGGTGGTGTGGGCCCCTTGAGGCCCATCTCCAGCCCTCCTTTTGGCTTCCTTCGTATTCTGGAAAAATAGGATTTTCCGTATATTTTCCCGGATATTCTGATCTTCGCGAATTTTGCCTCCAAACAGCACCTTTTCCATCAGAATCCTGACTGCAGCGGTCCATGCTCCAAAAGTCATCAACCATGCAAAAACAGATGAAATAACATAAGTACCACCCCTCAATACGAAATATATCAATGAATAACAGCGAATTATGACATAGAATAGTGATGAAAAATGGACGTATCATATGTCGTCGAAGAAGACGACCACACACTTGCGCAACAATGGCTTCATGGTGGAATTCATGGCGCCAAGGAAAGTTGTAGGTGCTCCGACCAACCCAAATTGCATGATGGTGTACTCCTAGTGGCCAGGATGCGTCTAGCACACCGTTTTGAACTCTTATCCTGGGGAGAGGCGTATTTGGTGGTAGCCATCTCATAAGCCCATTTTAGAGAACCATTTGGCACCCACTAGTTCATCCAGTAATTCATCGATGATAGGCATTGGATATTTTCTCACCATGGTCATGGAGTTGAGAGCAATGTAGTCCATGCACATCCGCCATGATTTATCTTTCTTCTTGACTAATATGGCCGGTGAGGAGAAGTGGCTGGTGCTCTTCTGAATTATGCCAGACTGAAGTAGTTCTTGGACTTGGTGATCACTTTCAGACTTGAGCTCTTGATTGTGCCTATAGGCTCTTCTATTCACTGGTTGAGCATGATCTGATGGCCGCACTCTCGGTGAGGACGTAACTCCATGGGTTTATTAAAGATATCATTAAAATTTCCCAGAATCTGCTAAATATTGTTCAGGACAATCTCTTCTATGTGTAGTGCCATTGATTGCATATACATTTATGAGATGTGCTGCAGATTCTATGCGATAGAGTGTTATTCATTCCTGTGCAGATATTGCTGAACACTATATGTCACTGGATTTGTGGCATGTAAGTGTGACTATTCCAAAGCTTCAATGACTTGGCCACCCAATAAATGTCTAGGTTGCAGTAATCCAACCTATCCATGCCTAGAATGGCGTCTTAAGACCTAAGAGGAAGGATCTTCTGGTTTGTAAGAAATGTGTGTCCCATAGATGTCCATGCACACTTGGGGATAAAGGTTGTGCATCGATGAGAAAAACCATCAGCAACCTATACTCAACATGGTTTCTTTAGTGGCACTACCCCTGATAGAGTTTGAGCCAGTTGTGTGTTAATGAAAGATGTTGATCTTCTGGAATCAACCAATAGCACAATCTCATGGTCACCAATCACTGCATGGATTTGTATTACACCAGATGCTTCGGTTGCTGATCCATTCATCGCATGAACTGAGATTGAACACATTGTTTCAGTTTCAGTGTTTTCTGCGCTAGCAGGTTCAGAACCAGTTAACTCATCAGATGTGAATAAAGAGAATAATTCCTCCACAACATGTAGCTGCACTGTAGAAGGATAAGTGTGATCGTGGCCACATCTTCCCCACACTTGTAACATAAACCCTTGGCACGATGAAAATTCCACATACTGTCAACTGATCGATTGGACAACTGATCGATTGGACAATGTAGGTGCCAACGGTGACAGAGTGGTCACCGTCGGAAAACCCCGGTTGAAGTGTGCACGTTGTGGCCGGATTTCTTGTGGTCGCCCCATTGTGGCTGAAGGGGGCTGCGGTGGAGTCGAAGATTGCCACAAATCCACTCGCATCGATCACAACCACAATTGGAGCGTGTTGTAATAGATTGACTTGGACCTAGAGCTTGGCGAGGCAAGACTCGAGATTTGCCTTCCAAGCGCAGAGATTGGTCAACTACTTCGACATGGCTTCCGATCTGCTCATCAACATCTCGGTGCGAGAGATAAATGATTCCTTGATATTTTCTTGCTTCGCACGCATGTTGTCGAGGTACTCCTTCAAGGGCGGATCCATGGTGGTGAGGAGCCGACGCTGATCCGTGGTGTAGCGCCTGATTTCTGGAATTTTTCTAGGTGGGAGGGGATTGAGTGGCGACTGGTACTAGATGTTACCGTCCACTTAGGCTAGCCTAGCACTCGGCCCATGTTCTGGTTGTTTTTGCACACACAGCCCAACATTCAGCTGAGAGCCCACTCCATCCAAAAAGCCTAGACTGGTGACAGGAAGGAATCTTGCCCATATAAACTGTGTGTGGCCTCCTTCCATAGGCGAGGTAGGACTAAACCAAGTACCCTCCACTGGTCGTGTAGCAGCCCTAACATCTCATCACTCTAAGAAGTCTCTCAGAAAAGCATGGTGATGCTGGTTCTTACAAGATGTTAGAGGATAGATGGATCTCTCGGTTTTTCTCTCGATTATCATGAAATTTGTCTTACAAGGTAGGATTGCAAGGAAGGAAACTAGTCAATTACAAATAGAGCAAGCTCATCCACTATTGTTTCAGCCGTGATCTCGAGGATGATCAGCTCATGTATGCCTACTTCTTCTTATAGCTCCCACAGTAGTTACATTCCCCATTCTGAGCCCGGTTTTGGGGATATGCTAAATGGGTACCATCATTGAATGTTCTAATCCGGATAACTCGGGTGGCCCACAGTTGGTAGCACGGCCCATGGCCTGCTGGGCATCCTAGTTAGACGGATCTAGAAGGGAGTCCATGCCGGATCAAGGAAGGCTACGATTCAGTCACCGACCTACTCGGAGCCTTGGAGTACAAGACCCTAAGACTAGTTAGTATTAGTGTAGGACTCCGTAACCTGTCCCGCAAGGTCCTTTCCCTGTAACCCTAGGTTCTAGTGCCTTTATAAGTTGGGCATGTGGGAGCCTTTAGGGCAACAATTATAGTGTTTAGTGCAACACCTTGCACAGCGAACCGATCCCTGTAACTTGTCATATTGCCATTATAGTGATTTATAGCAGGAGTATAGTTCCGCCACTGTCACAGGACTTGAACCTAGGTAAGTTGTGTTACCTCGTACCCGTCAACTCACCACCTTCCCACACCTCTCTAAACATGCTCTGTGAGCACCCCTCCATGGCGTACTCGTCCGCAATACCACATACTTCGTGTGGCCAAGGATATTGGCATCAAGCGCATAGTTTGCTGTGGAGATTCTAACTTGATTGTCCAGCAAGTGGCTAGCACATGGAACACGTGGAACCCTATGATGGCGGCATATCGAGAAAAAGTAGACGAAATAGCCAAGTGCTTCGACGGCTATGAAGTCAAATACGTCAAAAGGGTGGACAATGAGGCGGAAGATCTGTTGTGTAAGCTTGGATCAGCTCGCCGACCAATTCCACTAGGCATTTTCCTAGAGCATCTACGGACACCAGCCATGAAAGGAGCAGACCCCGACAACCCAGAAAAGAGTGGACTCATTTGTTAATGCAGTAACAGCGACCTCTCCCGCTTGGACGAAACCGTTCATGGACTACCTTCAAGACGGAACAACGACCTCTCTCGCCGACAAAGTCGAAAGCCGGAAGATAGTACGCAGAGCAAAAGTCTACGCCATAATAGGTGGCCAACTATACAAAATAAGTACCACAGGAGTATTCCTGCGGTACATCTCCCAGCAGCAAGGTATGGATACCCTTAGAGAAATACATCTCGGAGATTGCGGGCATCACACCACTCCCCAATCATTGGTCGCTAAAGCCTTTGGTCAAGGATTCTACTAGCTGGCCACCAAGGAGGACACTGACAAGCTAGTGCAGACTTGTGTTGGGTGTCAGTTTTATGCAAGGCAACCACATGTTCCAGCTGAAGAATTGTGAACAATACCAATTACTTGGCCATTTGCAGTCTGGGGGCTTGACATGGTTGGGCCTTTGCAAACAACACCTTGTGGATTTACGCATCTATTAGTAGTAGTTTATAAATTCACTAAATGGATTGAAGCTAAACCCATTAGAAAGCTCGATGGGGCAACAACCCTAAAATTTGTCTGGGATCTAGTGAGATTTGGTCTCCCACATAGCATCATCACTGACAACGGAAGCAACTTGTCACTCAGAGAAGTTGAGGAGTATTGTCATGAAAAAGGCATCCGCCTTGACCTAGCATATGTGGTACAACTAGAGTCAAATAGGTAAGTAGAGCGAGCCAATGGACTAATTCTGCAAGAAATCAAGCCACGCTTAGAGGCACCACTACATAGAGTAGCTGGAGCCTGGGCGGAGGAGTTTCCATCTATTTTGTGGAGTTTGTGAACAACACCCAACATATCTACTAGCTTGAGCCCTTTCTTCATGGTCAATGGAGCAGAAGCAGTCCTACCATCCGACATCCTCCACGATGCACCAAGAGTCGCCGCCTATGACGAAGATGACGCTCAAGAATCCAGACGCCTATCTGTGGACCTGCTAGAGGAAGAACACGTCTTGGCATACTAGAGATCCACCATCGATAGCAGAAGCTATGCATCTACCATAGTCGCCGCATTAGGTATCGCTCATTTAAAGAAGGGGATCTAGTGCTTCAACTCAAGTAGCAAAAGTCACACAAACTATCCCCGCCTTGGGAAGGACCGTTCGTCATAAGAAAAGCATTGGTCAATGGTTCCTATTACCTCATTGATATTTGCAAGTTGAAAGATAGGCCAAAAGAACACAAGCCACAAGCAACGTGACTCCGATGATAATTTCCTAGAGACTGATTAGCCATGGAACATAGCATAGCTACATCCTTTTTTCACTTAGCATATTTTATATTATCTAATTAGTACCTTATATGATCAATGAAATAAATCATTTGGTTCACTCATATTTGTTGAGTCTTTTACCTCCTTTAGTGTTCATTTTTGGATCATGTAAACCCTTATGTGCAAGTTTGCATTTGCACTTGTGAAAATTCTGCCTACGGGCGTTAGCTTAAGTTTTCTGGTATACACATTTTCTATCATTTTTATGTAGATTCCGGAATAGTGACTTTTTGGCACTCAAAGCCAGTGATTTTGTTCTTAGGTTCTCGATGGTTCTATTAAGCATCATCACCTGAAAGCATGGTTCTGTGATGCGAGTCTTCCGTCTTGTGAAAGGTCAAGCATATGAACTAGAATAATGGATAAGCCAATACTTTCTCAAAAAATATATACATGCTGGATATAGATAAGTAGCAGGAGGCTTGCATCCAAGTTTTCCGCCTTACTTCTACAAAGTCTTCCGCATACATACAAAATATTGCAGAGACACATTTAATACAACAAGTGTTTATGGCTCTGCTGCAGTGGACTTCGATGCTGCATCATCAGCCATAGGAGAATCAGACTTGGCGAGATCATCTAACTCGGAGACTCGGAGGCTAGAGTCTGAAGCTGATGGTTCATCATCAAGATATTCGGCAGGCACGAAGTCGTTCGCCTGGACCATCTTGGCAACCTTGGTGTTGTAGCCAGTGAGGGAGTTCCAGATAGCATCACTGTCAATTTTGCGCCCTTCCTCGTCAAACTTCGGCATGCCATAGGTCACCACGTCTATGTCGGCTTCGTCATAGTGTGCCCTGACCAAGGACAAGGCCATCCTTGCACCAGCCTGGACGCAAGATGCTTTCTAGCTCTTCACTTTCTCGGGGCTCGGTGCAGGATTTCCGAATACTTGGCGGCAGAATCTACCCCTTGATGGTAATGTCCAGCGGCTTGGCTATCTCCTTGTCCTAGGTGATGGCAGTGTTGATGAAGTTGCCGGCAAGAATCATGCACTCCTTTGAATCTGGAGCACCTTCACCCATGTTGGTTAAACCAATGGCAGTTGCGTTTTCGTAAGAGACAAGGTTCATGAGCACAACAATAAAGTATAATTATTTGACTTACAGAATTGACAAAGATGGATAAAAGTGACCAAAGATGCTGGACTCGGCTTGTTGGCAGGTCTCCACCAAGATGTCATGCTCCTTTTGAAGCTTCTCGTACACATCAAGGCCCCGAGCATTCTGCTATGTGGCATCTTGGTTTTGCTCCTTGAGGCGTTCAATCTCATTCTTCAGGTGCTGCATCTCGGTGTCAGTAGATTCTTGCATAGCCTTCATTGCCTCTTCATGGCACTTGACAGCATCAGCCAGGTATTTATTTAGAATCTTTTTCTCATCATCGAGCTACTGGATATGCTTGGATTGCTCGACGATGCTCTTTGCCTTGGCGATGGTCTCTGTAAGATGGAATAAACATAGCATTGTGAGAATTCAGATGAAACGGTTCCAAGTGATAAATTGGGAGTTGTTGGAGGAAAACACATGCTTGTTATTTGTGATATGTTCCTTCAGAAAGGCTGTTTTACCCTTTTCAATGTCCAACGCTTCTTGTAGCTTGGCATATTTCTCATTCTGCAAAAAGAAGAAAGTACTTACTTTCCCTAGAGCATCTAGTCAGAACTTTTTAGTTTCAACTAAAGGCTCGGGGGCTACAGTATCAGATTTTAATTCATGTGTGTTCTCTCTTAGAGTATCTAGCCGGAATTAATCATTCTAACTAGAAACTCGAGGGCTACACTATCAAGTTCTACACTTTTCTTTGGAGCACTCAGGCCAATAACTATTGGTTTTCCGCCTAAGAGCTCGGGGACAGTGGGATATATCATAAAGAGAAATGTAAAGATCGAAGACTTACAATAGTAATAACCTTTAGATTGTTGGCCAAGTGAGCATATGCATTGTGGAAGGTTCGAGCATTATTGTAAATAGCATCTGCATGTTGGATAAGATCATCCAGGCTCAGTGTCGGAGGAGTCAGAGATATAGGAGTTGTAGAAGATGGAGGCATGGATGAAGCCCTAGCCATCTCCTGCATAATAATGGCAGTTGATGGCATAGTGGCTCCCGTCTTGGCTATTGCTGCTGCTTCTGCTCCCTCCGCTAGTTGCTTCACTTTCTTGGTGGCATCCTTAGTTGGAGCTTCATCCACTTTGGAGGAGGTACTCTCCTACGTTGCCTGGCCGCTGGGAGCAAGGTCCGTGCTGGCAGAGCCTGAGACATCTGGTGTTGGATTGATGTCTATCTCCATGACGGAGGTCTTAGAGATGACGGGGGATGAAGTTCCAGTGGAGCCTGTTGCGGGCTTGGAATCAGGAGTCGGGGGAGCAACGGCAGGCAATGACTTGGTAAACAGATCACGAATATTTTGGAACCTCCAACATCTTTGGAGGTCCACCTCAAAATGACACCAGATTTCTTCCTGAAACGTACAAAGTATAAGTATAGGGATTGAATAGGTGCAAAGCAAAGCTAAGTCGGAGAATGGATATACTTACACCACAGCAGGTGCCTTGGTTAAGGGGATGCCGGTGGACTTCTTCTTCTCTGCCTCTAATGCGGCATTGGATTTCTTAGAGACTCCACTCTTCGTTTTCTTCTTCTTGCCCTTGGCAGTAACGCCAGAGGTGTAGCTCTTCAACTTCCGCACTACCGGAGTTGGATGATCCTTGGAGGTTTCATCGTCAGACATAACCTGAATATCCTTCAGCATTGGATCGTAGACTTGGGAGGCCATCAGATCCACCGCCAAGGTCGCCAGCTGATGGGTCAAAAGCATGTCAGATGGTTGATACACTCAAGTTGGAAGTCTTAGAATATATATGAAAGCAATAAAGGAAACATGGTTACCTTTGGACATTTGCCGCACTCGTACATGTCGAAGGTGATCTTGAAGCCACGCTTCTTGTCTTTCACCTTGACAAGATCCTTAAGCCAGAGCTTGATGGAGTCCACAGAGAAGTTGTCTTTGGAAATCTGCATAGGATCTTCCCTCTCCTTGGAGTACTTGTGCATCAGCTCGGCACGGTACTGCAGAGGTTGGATCCACCTTGTGAACTAGCACATGGCTAGTTCCATGCCAGTTAGCCCTCCGTATACCAGCCATTCTATCCGCCTTATGGCGCGAGAGGCTTCGTCGTCGGATGGGAGGGGGCCTTGGGATTTCCAGGTGGTGGCCTCGGCAGATGTTGGGGGGATACCCCCGGGTAGGTTCACGCCGTGGTATAAAAGCCGAGTTAGCCGAGGTTCAGCAAGGCGAAAGCTGATGCTGGCCGGGTCACCTAAAGGCAGGCCGAATCACGGGGTAACCCGGACCAGGGGGCGTTCGCCTGACATTGTCTCAACTGACGTAAGGAGTAAGTCAGAGGTGCCTATTTTATTTGTATGCAGGAATAGGCGTGGCCGGATCAACTATGGCCCGGGTCATGCCTAGCTTCTAGGAGAAGGAAGGAATCTCGCTGGTCAAAAGAAGCCCCGGTACACACTGCCTGAGCGAAGCAAGCAAGGACAGGACCACCGGGGCGTGGCCGACAAGGGTGACGACGCCCATGTCGGCTGACGCGGGCGCCGCAGAGGCTCACATAGCCTCTGCATTTGTGACGCGGGGGAAAAGCACCCGGTCGGCTTACTACTTTGGGGGGAAGCATATTCTTAGGAATATGCTTCCACGTATGCCCTAGGCAGGGACCGAGCTCCCTCTATAAAAGAGGCGCTAGGGTTTCAGTAGAGGGGGTTGGTTTTTGACTATTCTGGTTTGGCTAGGGTTTTGGGTGCGATATGTGGGTGAGAGTAAGAGAGCTCCTTCTTCCTCCTCTCGCCAATACAGCTCAAGGAGCACTTGTAATCTTGGAATCAGAGCAATACAAACTACTATGTGGAGAATCACTTCACTATCCCTCCCTGGATTCCCCTAGCGTGTATTAGTCCCCACCTTTAGCCTATCCATGGCATCTGCCGTGACACCACCACGACAGTTGGCGCCCACCGTGGGGCTAGCAGCGCTAGCAGGGGTCAATATCCGGACGGGAAACATCATCGGCACCGGCGAACGCATCGTCTCCGGGCTCGTTCAGCGCTTTGGAGCGCTGGATTTCGTCAGCGACAACGCTGGCTGCTTCGGCACGCGTCCTCTTCCGTGCAATGGCCTCTTCGTCAGGCTCGGCGCGCACAAGGTCTACGTTGTTGTTGATGTATCATGTGTTCATCCGCGTCATGTCGTCGAGGCGAGGGAGCCACCCCTCACCGTGGTTCCCAGAACGCGTATCGCTCGCTCCCAGGACCATGCGGAGGTGATGATGACTGCGCCAGGTGCGGGCGCGAGCAAGGATCCGGCGCCAGATCCGGAGGTAACGCCTAAGGCGCCGAGGAAAGGTAGAGGTCCTCCACTTGAGAGGCCAGAGAACATATTGAGGGAAGCAATGGATAGCTTGGCAAACCCTGTAGTAGCAGCAGTAGATCCGGCTCGAGCGCAGGCCGAGCTGGAAGAAACTAGGCAGAAAATACTAGAGGGCGCAAAAAAGATAGACGCGGCACAGCAGTCGTTGAATATGACGCTGCGTGAGTACGCAAAGGCAAACAAGGTTGACGCTGTAAAAGTGAAGGGAAGAAATCTCATGAGTGAGATGAATAGAGAGGGTGATATTGCAATTGAGGAATCAGAAAACTGTTTGTCCGTGGGGCTGCCGAGGTATAGTACCCCGGCAAAGAACCTCAGAGCAGCGGATGCAGCTGCGTCCGAGTTAGAGGGTCTGACGGGTGAAGCCCGGCAAATACAATAGGATAGGGTTAATGAGCTGGTTCGGATCGCGAACAGGCAAAACGAGGAACTACTCAGAGCTAACCCGAAGAGAGCTGGAGCCTCCAAGATTGTCCATTCAGCGGTGGGTAACCCGGAGAAATCCGCTGGAGCCGCATTGTCTCCTCATGGTAGTCCAAGGAGAGAAGAGGTAGTAACCTCGACTAGACGGAACAAACAGATCGTCCCGTATGACCCAACGCGGGCAGGGAAAGGAAAATAAGCTTAGAAAAATGATGATCGACGGAGTGTGAGCCGAGGTGAAGCTGGCCGAGGTAACCGCGACCAAGGCAATGCCGGTCAAGGGAACATTGTCAACGGCAGTGCCGGACAGCGCAACTCGGCTGGAGCAGGACAACCGCAGCAGCGGAATATACCAAGGCAAGAGCAAAGTGTCGGCCGAGGTATGCAATAGAAAGGTGCTCCGCGAGAGCAAGATAGGTATAATGATGGAGACTCAGAAATGGCAAACGCGGGATACCCAAGGCCGGACTATCATGTGATAGGGTCAAGACTGGGAAGCAGGGATTTGATGCCGGATGATGCCAGGTTGAAACTGGATCAACTGTATAGGTCGGAACAAATTGAATGTCAAGGTCCACCGGGTCCAGCATGTTTTGGACCCCAGATCATGAAGGAGCCACCGGTACCCATCTTCCAGCTACCCAGGGGCACTACAAAGCCGGAGGATTGGCTGATAAATTATGCAACAGCTGTGAAAATTGCCACTGGCAACCTGAGATGGGCTGTACGATATGTACCCCAGATGTTGGAAGGACCGACAAGGGTATGGCTGAACAATTTGCCACCAGGAAGCATCAACTGCTGGATAGATTTCGAGGAAATGTTCATCAACAATTTTTCGAGTACGTATTAGAGGCCAAATAGGCCGCAGACCCTAGCTATGTGCAAGCAAAGGCCAAATGAGACGGATCAGGAGTTTTTAACCCGGTGGTGCACTGTGAGAAACTCGTGTGAGGGCGTGATAGAATCACAGGACATAGCATGGTTTGCACAAGGGTGCAGATATGCAAGCGAGCTGTGGCAGAAGTTGCAAAGGAAAATGCCAACTACGTTGGCAGAGATGATCCGGATTGCAGATTCGTATGCTTTGGGTGATCCGACTCAACCTAGGCTCGTATGAAATGAGTCAAACGATGACTACTATCAGAGAGATGGGGCCGGATCATCCCGGAGGAATGACTACAGAGGAAAAAGGAGAGATGATAGACCGGATCATAGATACGGTTCACACCAAGTTGCAGTTGTGAATCAAGATCAGCCCGGAGCAGGGGGCAGTCAACGCCAAAAAACTAGAGGGTAGTGGACTTCGAGAAACGATGGCAAGAAGACTTGGACACCAGAGCAAAAGAAGCAGTGGCAAGAAAGGAAAGACCGTCCGAGGTATACTTATGAGTCGAAGTTGGACCAGCCGTGTAAATTTCACACGCCAAATCCGAATAATCCAGCAGGTCATACGACGAGGCAATGTGAGTGGATGCGCAAGATTGAACAAGGTGGTTCGGGAATGCTCAGGCACCCCGGAATGATCAGCCTCGGCAGGAGTTACCCCGGCAGCAATTGCTCTCCGGAGCGAACACGCAACAACTAATGTTGCCTCCCCCTCCGCCGAGGTATGATAACAATGAGAGAAGGGATGCAGTGCATCAAGTAGAAAATCAGCATCAGCCAGATCATAGGTACCCCGGAAATGAGGGGAGAAACGAGTACAGGGAGCACCATCAGAGCTATTGTGTGTTCACCACTAAGGAAACAGATAGAAAGAGCTTGCAGCGTAGGCATATGGAGGTGAATGCAGTAATGCTTGCAGTGACGAGGTACATGCCTTGGTCCGATCAGGAAATCATCTGGAGAATCAGGGATCATCCCAAGCTCATGCCAAGCCCTGGTTCGTATGCGTTGGTGCTGGATCCGACACTCATTGGACCTAGTATTAATGTAAGGTTCTCAAAGGTATTGATCGACAATGGCAGTAGCATTAACATCATGTATGCGGACACAATGCGCAAGTTGGGTATCTCGGAAAACATGCTGCAGGCTACGAGGACAACTTTCCATGGTATTGTGCCCGGCATTTCTTATGAGCCCATAGGCAAGGTCCGGGTTGACGTCTTGTTCGGCACAAGGGATAACTGCCGAACCGAAAATTTGGAGTTCGAAGTGGTGAACTTGGAAAGTGCCTACCACGCATTACTCGGAAGGCCAGCCCTGAACAAGTTCATGGCAAGCTGTCATGTTAGCTACTTGAACATGAAGTTGCCTGGACCAAACGGGGTGATTACCATTGCAGGGGATTTCCGACGTTCCATGGAGTGTGCGTCGGCCGGGTCAAACTTAGCCGAGTCACTTGTGATTGTGCAGGAAAAAAGGAAAATTTAAGAGGTGGCGGCATTGGCTCAGTCCGCGCAGCAGTATATGTCGGCGCTGAGTAACCCGCATGAAAGTGTCTCCTTCCAGGCCACGAAAGATACCAAGAAGGTTCATGTTGATGGCATGTTCCCAGAGCGCACCGTAACAATTGGTGTCGGGTTAAGTGATAAATAGGAAAGCGAGCTCGTCAGCTTCCTCCGTGAGAATCGGGACATTTTTGCTTGGTCCACACAGGACTTGCAAGGTGTTTCCAGGGAGTTGGTCGAGCACTCTTTGAATGTGAGACCCGGAGCTAAGCCGGTGAAGCAACCTCTCCGCCGCTTCGCCGAAGATAGGATAAAAGTCATTGGGGATGAGATAGCTCGGTTGCTAGCTGCAGGATTTATCATGGAAGTTCTTTACCTGGATTGGCTATCTAATCCGGTGCTGGTGGAAAAGAAGAAGGATGACCCGAACGTGGCGGTGGTTTGGCGCATGTGTATTGATTACACGAACCTGAACAAGGCGTGTCCAAAAGATCCATTTCCGCTGCCAAGAATAGATCAGGTCATAGACTCAACTGCTGGATGTGAATTGTTGTCATTCATTGATGCATATTCTGGTTTCCACCAGATACCTCTGAATCCGGATGATCAAATAAAGACTGCGTTTATTACCCCGTATGGCGCTTATTGCTATCGCACTATCCCATTTGGTTTACGTAATGCAGGGGCAACGTACCAAAGATGTATGCAAAAATGTTTGCACGACCAAATAGGTCAAAATGTACAGGTGTACGTGGATGATGTGGTTATCAAGACCAAGGAAAGCAAAATGCTCCTTGACGATACCAGGCAAACGTTTGCGAACCTGAGGAGGTTCCGGATGAAACTTAACCCGGAGAAATGCACCTTCGGTGTCCCGGCTGGAAAATTGCTTGGTTTTCTTGTTTCTAGCCGAGGTATCGAGGTTAATCCAACCAAATTCCGGGCCATCGAACGAATGGAACTGCTGAAGTGTCTTAACGATGTCCAGAAGTTCACAGGTTGCCTGGCCTCGTTAAGTCGGTTTGTATGTCGGTTGGGAGAGAAGGCATTGCCTCTTTACCAACTCATGAAAAAGTCAGATAAGTTCATTTGGACGCCGCAGGCCGATGAAGCCTTTACCAACCTGAAGAAGATGTTAGCCACGGCACCAGTGCTAGCCTCACCACTATCAAAGGAGCCAATGTTGCTCTATATAGCCGCAACCAACCGAGTTGTAAGGGCAGTGATAGTGGTGGAGCGCGACGAGGAAGGTAAGTCGGTGCAAAGGCCAGTATATTACCTGGGCGAGGTGTTGTCAGCCTTAAAGCAGAACTATCCACACTATCAAAAGGTGGCATGTGGCGTGTACATGGCCGCCAAGAAACTGAAGCACTACTTTGAGGAGCATCCTATCCGGGTCATATGTGAGGCCCCCATATCCGAGATAATGAGTAATAAGGATGCGAGCGGCAGAATTGCAAAATGGGCAATTGAGCTAGCTCCTTATGCGCCGCAGTATGATAGAAGAGAGGCCATCAAATCTCAAGCTGTGGCGGACTTTTTCGTGGATTGGGCCGAGGTGCAATACGAACCGCCACTCCCAGATCTGAACTATTGGCGAATGCACTTTGACAGATCAAAAACCAAAACCGGGCTAGGTGCCGGAGTTGTACTCACGTCGCCAAAGAAGGACCAGTTGAAATATGTGCTGCAGATCCATTTCGCGGCATCAAATAATGTCGCTGAGTATGAAGCACTTGTGCATGGGCTCAAGGTGGCAAAATAGATTGGGATACGTCGGATTATATGCTTTGGCGACTCGGATTTGGTGGTGCAGCAAGTGTCGAGAGTGTGGGACGCCCTTGATCCAAACATGGCACTGTACAGATTTCATGTGCAGAAGATATCTGGTTACTTTGAGGGATGCGAATTTCACCATGTACCCCGGGTGGAAAATGAGGCTGCCGACATGCTGTCAAAGCTCGGGTCAACCCGACAAGCAATTCCACCGGGTGTAGCATTAGAGCACCTCAGGAAACCATCCATCAGGCCCTCCCAGAAACCGACTCGATCTATGTCCCAGAGGACACGGAATCCGGAGCTGTGCCCATGGACATTGACATGGGAAGTGGTGCGCGAAACCCGGGGACTGCCTCGGCAAACCCGGGGACTACTTCACTGAACCCGGGGACTACTCCACAAGACCCGGGGACTGCTCAGCGTGATCCGGTTGAAGTTATGCCGGTGGATCAGATGGAGATTGATGAGGATGTGTTCCCTGTGCGAGCAATACCAGCTTGGGCGCTACCTATATTTCAGTTCCTGAAAGATGGAACGTTACCCACTGAGGAAGTGTTGTCCAGGCAAACACAGAGGAGGGCAAAGGCTTACACGATAATCAATTCTGAACTATACAAAAGAAGTGTGACCAATGTCCTCCAGCGATGTGTTGACCCGGAAGAAGGGCTTGACATCCTCCGAGATATACATCAGGGGGAATGCGGGCATCATGCCTCATCCCGAGCCTTGGTAGCAAAAGCTTTCCGGCACGGATTCTACTGGCCAACTGCCTTAGAGCAAGCGGAAGATCTGGTGAGAAAATGTAATGGTTGTCAAAGGTACGCCACCAAGACACATATGCCAATGTCAGAACTCAAGACCATACCAATTACTTGGCCATTTGCCGTATGGTGCTTGGATATGGTTGGCCCGTTCAAACCAGCAAGGGGAAATATGACTCACATTCTGGTGATGGTGGACAAGTTTACGAAGTGGATTGAGGTAAAGCCTATAAGAAAATGTGATGGAGCTACGGCCATAACGTTTCTCAAAGATATCATCTTGAGATACGGTTATCCTCACAGTATCATAACTGATAATGGCACAAACTTTGCGGAAGGAGCATTTGCGCGTTTTTGTCGGGATAAGAAGATCTGGCTGGACGTAGCCTCGGTAGCCCACCCCGCATCGAACGGACAAGTGGAAAGATCCAATGGATTAGTATTATCCGGGATAAAACCCCGGCTCATTGAGCCGCTGCAAAGATCAGCGGGGTGCTGGATAGAAGAACTACCAGTGGTACTGTGGAGTTTAAGAACAACTCCGAATCGATCAACAGGCTATACGCCGTTTTTTCTGGTATATGGGGCAGAAGCTGTATTACCAGCCGACATAGAGCATGATTCGCCTAGGGTCACCCAATACACAAAAGCCGAAGTGCAAGAAGCCCGGCAAAATGATGTTGATCTGCTGGAAGAAGCGAGAGAACTGGCATTGTCCAGATCCGCCATATATCAGCAAAATCTCCGACGCTATCATAGCCGGAAAGTGTGCCCCCGAGTCTTTTGGGAAGGCGATCTGGTGCTCCGGTTGGTACAACGTACTACTGGCATGCATAAATTATCCCCCCATGGGAAGGGCCATTCATCGTAAGCAAGGCATTGCACAATGATTCTTATTATCTTATAGATGCAAAGCCACAGGAAAAGAACAAGGCGGACAGGTCCGGCGAGGAATCTAAGCGACCATGGAATATAGCTCTACTTCGTCCTTTCTACACTTAACTAAGAAGTGTATGTATCTGAGTCGTCTCCTATGTCGGTATGTATGTCGGTAATGAGCTTATCAATGAAATGATGGCACCTCAAGCAGTAACTCGAGGACTGCCTTAATAGTATTTGTTTTTCTCTGTGCGCTAGCTGGAATAAGTTATTCTACTTAACTCGGATTAGTAATGTGTGAGCACCAAGAACCTAACTCTTCGACTTGCTGCTGTCCAACAAGAATTGGCTTCATGGAAAGCAAGAGAATAAGTTTGGAATTGCGTAGCACATGAAAAATGACTAAGGAAAAGAATTTATTCGAGCCGACGTTTGTTTTTCGGACTAACCCTGTATTTATTTTCAAGTTATTATGCAGTGTTATTTTTGAGCTAAGTCTAAAAGTTTCCCAGTATTGTTAAGACAATTTTTGAAGCTCGGATTTGTAAGTCATAAAACCGAATCAAGGTAGACACGAACCGAGCCAAGAGATTGAACGAACAAGAAAAAGAAACTCGGGGACTATGCCCAAGTTAATACGGCATAAGAACTTAGTAGCAAAATATCACATGTGTTTGGAATACAACTCCCCCCGGCATACCGGGGATCTGATAAACTTTCGAGTTTTTTCGCTCAAGGAGCAGCAGGAGGAAGTTCGGCATCATCTTCGCCGCCTTCAATATCTGAGGCGTCATCTTCTCCTTCACCGTCCGAGCTATCCTCATCATTCTCAACCTCTTCGTCCGCAGCGGCTTCCAGGAAGCTCGGCCCCTCGACCCATTCATGAATGGGAGTGTATTCGATGAGGCTATGGGCGCAAGCCTGGTGCCGAGCTATCCACTCCAGGTCATTGGTCCATTTGGATCCTGTGCGCAGACGTGTCAGGAGGTTAAGATCGATCTTCTCATACCACGTGAGTATGTGGTGAAGAATGGTATCAGCTGCGGCACGTCCAGCGGACTCTCTCCAGAGGTCAAGCTGAGTCGTTCCATTAACTTCTCAATGAGAAGTGCGGTGGTCTCCGGGGCTTCTTCGCCGGGCCAGAACGTGTTGAAGATGCGAGCTGCAACGCCGAGGATATCCTTGCCGTAATTTTTGATGAGCTCCACGCGAGACGACAAGCTGACCAACAGGTCCTCCAGGTCATAAGGAATCCCTTCACCATCAGGAGCAGCCGGAGTACCCCTTTGTCGACGGAAGTTGGCAACTGATGCGCTCGCAATAGGAGTGCCCTCTGGAAATTTGCCTGGAAACGAGGCAAAGCAGGAAGGTCAAGAAAAGACATATGAAGTAACTCGGAGAAGTAGGTCGGAAAAGGGAAAGGAACTTACGTGATATATGACTGAGGATCCGGGTCAACTCCTTGGTGCAGTCATCCCGTCTCTTCCGAAGCTGCTCAAGCTCAGCATTCGCCGACCCAAGCTGGATGCCGGACTCCTTGAGAAGATCCTGGTCCTTGGCATACTGGAGGTTGAGGCGCTCGCGCTCTTCTGTGTAATTCTGGCCAGCCTTTTGAAGTTCGGACTGGTGCTGGGCCTTCATCCTCTCCATCTCAGCCTTGAGCCTGGCAATCTCATCGTCCTTGGTCCGGAGGAGGGCGAGCTCGTCATCTTTCTTCTTAAGCTCGGCTTGGTGCTACCCTGCTTGTTCGAGAAAATGCAGCATCATATCAGGCACGGGCACACTATCTTCAAGCGATGCTGAAACAGTGTGTTGGCCCGGCAGAGCTGAAGTATGAATATTTGCCGAGCCAAGGAGAAAAGGAAGTGGAAAGCACGGCAAGGTCGGACAGAAATAACTTACCCTTGATCTGCTCCAGATTTTTCCGCATAATAATGTTCTCAGCCTCCACCCCAGCTACGGAAACCGAAGGATGAGATTAGTTCGGCAAAGGGAGATGAAGAAAAATGAAGAAGCGCTAAGGAAGAAATTTACCCCTTTTCTCATATTCCGCGATAAGTGCAGCCTGCTTTGCACGCAGCATCTTGTGGGTATCCAGCAAGCGTTGGAATTCAGCACTCCGGCGATTGGTAGTCACCTAAAAGGGATACAGAAACATAAGTCAGCATGGTGCATATTTGAAGTGTGCCAAAATCCGGGCCAAGTGGAACTTAACCCGGCTCTAGGTGTGTGCATATTCGAAGTGTACTAAAAATCCGGGCCAAGTGGAGCTTAACCCGGCTCTAGGTGTGTGCATATTCGAAGTGTGCCAAAATCCGGGCCAAGTGGAACTTAACCCGGCTCTAGGTGTGTGCATATTCGAAGTATACTAAAATCCGGGCCAAGTGGAACTTAACCCGGCTCTAGGTGTGTGCATATTCGAAGTGTACTAAAAATCCGGGCCAAGTGGAACTTAACCCGGCTCTAGGTGTGTGCATATTCGAAGTGTGCCAAAATCCGGGCCAAGTGGAACTTAACCGGGCTCTAGGTGTGTGGATATTCAAAGTATACTAAAATCCGGGTCAAGTGGAACTTAACCCGGCTCTAGGTGTGTGCATATTCAAAGTGTATTAAAAATCTGGGCCAAGTGGAACTTAACCCGGCTCTAGGTGCGTGCATATTTGAAGTGTGCCAAAATCCGGGCCAAGTGGAACTTAACCCGGCTCTAGGTGTGTGCATATTCGAAGTATACTAAAATCCGGGCCAAGTGGAGCTTAACCCGGCTCTAGGTGTGTGCATATTCGAAGTTCTCATGGAGCTACGTTAGTTTTCTAAAGAGCATCCGGCTGAGTAATAAGTTACTCCCCCGAAGGCTCGGGGACTAATGGTTATTATCTACAGCATGTAAAGGGGAAGCGACGTACCTCCATCATCCGCCCAGCGAGGTTAATTGCCTTTGCGGCTGTGTTCATTTGGGCGGAAAACTCGGCGGGGCCGAACTTCTCCGGGAGATCAGCGTCTTGAACTACCTCTGCCTTATTCCAATTCATGACAAATTCGATCAGGCTCGGAGGGTACCGTTCACCGGTGTGCATATGGGGCGCCACCAAGCCCTTCGCATGCGCTTCTTTCCTTTCAATCAAGGCAAGGGCTGGGCTGGTGTGCAGAACCATCTGCTGTGCATCAGTTGGCTCGGAAGGGGCGTCCTTCGCTGTTGGAGTTTTCTTGGGAAGCATTGATGCGAGGGTACGCTGCCCAGCCTCGACGAATGTTGGCTTGGTAGCGTCCGGAGCCTTCTTGCCCTTGGCTTGCTGGGAAGAGGAAGTCGTCACAACAGATTTCCCCTTAGGGGCTGCCGGGGTAGTTCCTCGCCGAGATGAGAAGACTCGGATGAGGCAGAGGAGCCGGGCGATGGTGCTCTTGTTGCTGGACTTGATGCCGCTACTGATGTTTTTCCAGCCGGAGTTGGTGCTGATGCCGGAGTTGGTATTGGTGCTGGTCTGGTTGTTGGTGCTAGAGCTGGTGCTGGTGCCGAGGTAGCTTCGGTAGCTGCTGGTTGCGGCGATGCCAAAGTGGTGGATGCCGTCGCCTCGGCTGGCCTGGTCTCCCCTGCTCCAAGATTACCCTCCTCTTGCCGAGGTGGAGCAGGACCCGGAGCGGCCGCAGAACCCTCTGGAATAGGGCTCAGCGGACGTGAATCATCGTCGTGACGGGGAGAAAGGCTAGGTCAGAGAGGTAAAGAGATGCTAGATCCACTTTGAGGGACCTCCACCGGAGCCCTGCAAACTCAAATAATGTCAGAAGAGAAATTACAACGATGTAAGGAAGAGCAAGTTACAGAAGGAAGAGTGACTTACGCATCCGAGGTTTGGGCCTCCTTGGGTTTCCGAGCCCTCCGTGCTGGGGCCTTGCCTGCTGGCTTGGAGGCAGTCTTGTCCCCGGACTTCTTTCGCCTTTTAGCGGGCTGAGAAGGTCTGGAGGAAGAACTTGAAGCAGCCTCGCGCTTCTTCTTCGATGCCACCGGAATAGGTTCGCCCGTAGCGAGGGGAGGATCCTCGTGGATGTGACCACCGGGGTGAGCTGATGGCGGAAAAGCAAAAGAAAGGGGGACAGCCTCAACAGGTTCTATCACGTCGACATCCGAGTCATCCTCATCATCGGGCCAATCTCTAATAGAAGAGGATTTACCCGTGGGTCGTTTCGTGGCATCGGTCATCGGGGGGAACATCTCCTGGTCCGGCTCTTCCTCATCCGAAGTCTCCCGGTCCGGCGCCCACTTAAGGGTTGGATCGGTGCTGTCCTCGAGGGTCTGCTGAAGAAATTGATGAGGAAAGGAATGAACAATAGAGTCAAAAATACAACAATAACTGACATGTAATTAGCCCGGGGTAAGTTTGCAACATGAAGCTTACCGCGGGAGGAAGCCTATCGCGGCAATAATGCTCAATTCCCCAAGTCCACTCGGAGGAGAAGTCCTTGTGGGTGGTGAAGAGAGCCTTAACCCGGCGATATATCTCCGTGTTGCTCAGCTCGAAGGATGAGGTCCGGTTGGGGTCGCGGCCGAAGCTCATGTGGCACACCTTGTGGGTGCACTTCTGGAGGGGGGAAATTCGGTTGCGCACGAAAGTGATCATGGCATCCTCGTTGCGCAGCCCGAGCTTCTTCAGCTTCGCGAACCTTTTGTTGACCTGGTTGGCCAAGGCCGTGGGCTTTTTAGGAACGGCATCCCACAAATCCGGGTTAGGTGGACCCGGAGTATAGGGGAGCAGCCGGATTAAGTCTTCGGTGCTTGTGTTCCGGACGTAAAAGAAAGTCCGGGCCCACCCTTTGCAGGATTCTAACCCGGTGACCCAGGGGAAAACGGAAAACCTCCGGGGTGAGATGGAAGCCGCTCCGAATTGAGTGAGTTGCTTGTCCTCCGGATCGGCGTGGATGTTGGGGATGACGTTGCGACGAAGGCCGAAAAACCGGATCCATAGCTCCTTCGTGGGCCACAGTCCGGCATAGCCTTCGATCGTGGAAGCAAAGGCAGAAAGAGAAGTGATGGCATTGGCTGGAAGATGGTGCGCCTGGAGTTGGTATGTGCTAAGCCAGTCCCGAAAGAAGTCGCTCACCGGCAACCCGAAGCCCCGTTGGAAGTGGGACAAGAACACGACGTATTCACCCGGATTGGGTGAGGGGGCCAATTCAGAGGAGGCGAGGCGAGCCGCAACGCTGGCGGGGATGCGCCTGGTGCGGTAGAGCCAGTCCAGGTCGTCTTCACAGACCCAGGACCCGGCCCACGCACCGCGGTCCGCCGCCGCGGCGTCCTCCTCCATCTCCTGCTCAGCGACGATGAGCTCTTCCTCCGTCATCTGATCCTCGCTGCCCTCGCTGGCGCTAGCGGCGGCGGGGGGCAGAGGCCTGGATTGGCGAGGACCCGTGGCGAGAGAAAGTGTGTAGCGGTGGCGGCGGCACAGAAGTGTGAGGGAAAAGCACGGCGGCGACGCTGCTATTTGGAGCACTGGTGGCGGCGCGGTCGCAAGGAAGAGGAAGAAGAAGAGCAACGGGCAGAGGGGCACGGAAGGAGAAAAATCCTAAGGGATGCGCCCCTCCGCTATTTAACCACTCCCTCAAGGGGTGAGTGGGATCGTATCCTGCGGATTGGCCACACGCAGTGGCCGTGTATCACCTGCCCGGACCAATCAGTGGGGAGCCACAAGGAGGACCACAGAGCGGAGAAAATCCCATGACGTGACACTGTGATGCGATAAACGAGGAGGCAGGCATGACGTGACCCACGCACAGTGATAAATGACAATTACTGCGGCAGTTACTGTGCAGGCCCTTAAAATAAGACAACATAATGATTACCCTTCACATGGGTTGGCATACGAGAGAAGGAAACAAGACCCGGATGGAACTGTGGTAACCCGACCAGCAAGTGAAAACTTGGGATGTGCGGAGGGAAAGTAAAACCATGGGGTCCGAGTTAAAGTGGTAACCCGGCCAGCAAGTGAAAACTTGGAATGTGCGGAGGGAACGTAAATCCATATAATCCGAGGTAAAGAGGTAACTCGGCAATAACGACCGGAGCACAGAATTGAAACTGATGTGGCCTTAGCGGCCAAGGCAGCTAAGACCGCACCAGCTTCGGGGACTAATGTTGGGGGGATACCCCCGGGTAGGGTCACGCCGTGGTATAAAAGCCGAGTTAGCCGAGGTTCGGCAAGGCGAAAGCTGATACTGGCCGGGTCACCTAAAGGCAGGCCGAATCACGGGGTAACCCGGACCAGGGGGGGTCGCCTGACATTGTCTCAACCGACGTAAGGAGTAAGTCAGAGGTGCCTGTTTTATTTGTATGCAGGAACAGGCGTGGCCGGATCAACTATGGTCCGGGTCATGCCTAGCTTCTAGGAGAAGGAAGGAATCTCGCTGGTCAAAAGAAGCCCCGGTACGCACTGCCTGAGCGAAGCAAGCAAGGATAGGACCACCGGGGCGTGGCCGACAAGGGTGAAGACGCCCATGTCGGCTGACGCGGGCGCCGCAGAGGCTCACGTAGCCTCTGCATGTGTGACGCGGGGGAAAAGCACCCCGATTGGCTTACTACTTTGGGGGGAAGAATATGCTTCCACGTATGCCCTAGGCAGGGACCGAGATCCCTCTATAAAAGAGGGGCTAGGGTTTCAGTAGAGGGGGTTGGTTTTTGGCTATTCTGGTTTGGCTAGGGTTTTGGGTGTGATCTGTGGGTGAGAGTAAGAGAGCTCCTTCTTCCTCCTCTCACCAATACAGCTCAAGGAGCACTTGTAATCTTGGAATCAAAGCAATACAAACTACTGTGTGGAGAATCACTTCACTATCCCTCCCTGGATTCCCCTAGCGTGTATTAGTCCCCACCTTTAGCCTATCCATGGCATCTGCCGTGACACCACCACGACAGCGGAGGCTTCATCGACGAAGTCGGGGTACGAGTCTTCATGGATGGCTAGAGGTTTATCTGGATGTAGAAATATGCCCGATGCTAGTTTTTGCAGGACTCATGGCCGACGATTTCGGGGAACTGCCGGTTAGGACGGATCTTAAAACTAATGGTTCCACAGTTCCATAGTTTGTCCTTGGACTCTCCAGACTCTCTTGATGGTGAAAAAATAGATAAACAGATCTAACCTAGGTTTGATTCCTAGGTATCCTTCGCACAAAGCTATGTAATTGCTAAGTACAAGGATGCTGTTGGGAGAAAGATTATGGGGGAGAACCCAGAAGTGAAGGAGGATTTCAAGGAAGAAGTCGAAGACTAGAAGGCTAACGCCACATACTAGCTGAGATTTGAGGTAGACCTTCTCTCCGGCTTGGGGAGAAGGGACCACTTTGCCGGCCGGTGCTAGCCGCCATACTAACCCCTTCGTAGTGGGGAGGTATCCCTTAGTGATGAGTTCTTGCAGTTGTTCGGTGGAGAGATTGGATCCCCTCCACACTCTTTTGTGGGAGTCAGTCTCCTCCTCAGTAGCTTCGTGCGCCGCCCGAGTGTGGTCATCACAGGTGGTTTCCACCGCTGCGAAGACAGGCACCACCACCCCCTCCAATGGGATGGACACTCCCTTCGATGGCTCGATGGAAGCCTCGGGATCCGCCGCCATTGATGGAGCGCTGCTACTGCTGGCCATTGGATTGGTTGGTGGAGGAGGAGGAGGAGAAGTTTTCTGGCTAGGGTTTTCTCGCCGACGAGCTCGAACGGTCGCACGGCCAGAGGAAGAAGATGATGCGGGGAAGAATGTCTGTAAAAGAGATTATTTTGGCTGCAATAAAAATTCATAGACCCACGCATCAACATTCATGAGTGGAAATCTAATAGCTACTGTGTCGACAACGTGTGTTCGAACGTGCGTGGTAATTTCTCCACGTCCCTCGTTTGCTGCTTAACATTTTGGATTTTGCGCGCGGGGAAATCGCTAATGATTAATTCACTGCCATATGTGAGTTTCGAGGTAGCGTAGGCTATAGCCTATGTCATCCTACTAACTGTTGCAGTGGAGAAGTCACCTCTAAAGATTCCATTGAAGACGGATACTATCCGACTCTGGAAGAGAATAGTCGAAGAATCTTCGGCTTACATGATGAAGACAAAGAGGATTGCAGGGTTCTTTGGGAGACCTTCGAGATATTGCTAGACGAATTGACGGCATCACATAGACGGAGAATTCAAGACTAAAGGGCAAGATTCCGCAAGATATCAAAATCCTCCAGGGGCTACTATTGGGATATGCTAAATGGGTATCGCCATTGCATGTCTCTAATCTGGATAACCCGGGTGTCCCACAGTTGGTAGCACGACCCATGGCCTGCTGAGTGGCCCAGTTAGACGGATTCAGAAGGGAGGCCCATGCCGGATCAAGGAAGGCTACGATGCAGTCACCGACCTACTCGAAGCCTTGGAGTATAAGACACGAAGACTAGTTACTATTAGTGTAGGACTCTGTAACCTATTTGGCAAGGTCCTTTCCCTGTAACCCTAGGTTTTGGTGCCTTTATAAGCCGGCCTTGTGGGAGCCTTTAGGGAAACAATCATAGTGCTTAGTGCAACACCTCGCACAGAGAACCAATCCCTATAACTCGGCGTATTGCTATTATAGTGATTTATAGCAGGAGTAGAGTTCCGCCACCATCACGGGACTTGAACCTGGGTAAGTTGTGTTACCTTGTAACCGTCAACTCATCGCCTTCCCCCACCTATTTAAACATGCTCTGTGAGGACCCCTCCATGGAGTACTCGTTGGCAATACCACGACACCCAGGAACCTTTTGTTGGGATCGATGAAAGGCTTGGGCCTGACATGTCTGGTGGAGATGTCTATGTCCTCATCGCCAATAGTGGAATGGGTCCTAACAAAAACCTGTTGGTTACTCCTAACTGTAACAATGGAGTAATTACCTGCTGACTCCCTAGCGCTACAGAAAGATGAAGCACTCCATGAACACTAGGGGACTCTCTAGGGAACTCCTTCCCCTAGCCGTCGACACCATCGGCCGTGTCGTTGCCTAGTGGGGTATCCTCCTGCATCGGGGCATGCGGTGTCGAAGGTGACGCACAGTGTGTAGGCTCAGGCACCAGTCGTGGCGGGGATACGCGTCCTGCACCCGACACAGTTTTGGCACGCGGCCGCATGGCCTTGATGGTACAGGTGGCTGTCATTGCACGCAGGAGGAGGTGGTGTTGTGGCGCGGCATCCCTAATTCAGATAAATCTAGGGGGGCATCCACAGCCTGGCGGCCAAATCGCTAGTAGGATGGCTGGTCCAGCGAGAAGAGAATGACGAGGCGACCACATTGCCTACAACGTCTTGTAGGTCGTCCTTGTCTCTAACGATCCTGACTTCACCATGAGGTGGCCAAATGGCGGGCGCGTCAGAGCATAGGTGACCGAATTTGTGGAATCGAGTGTCGCCATGGATGTCTCCTGTTGGTTACTCGAGAATGGAAGGCTATCGGAAAGGAAGGGGACCGGATTAGTGTAGGACATTAAGGAATATGCTGTAGTCTCACGACCAAAGGCTTGCATCGAGGGAGAAGCCACGTTCTGCTTTTCTTCTCCCAGAGCCATTTAGGCGTTCCCATGGAGCCTATTCACTTCGTGAACAACCAAACACTTCATGAAAAAACAAACCCTTGTTTTTCTTCCTACTAGATGCAAGAAACGACTTGGTGGGCAAGCAAAAATGCCCTAAAGGCCCCCAATTGTTGGTGGTAAGAGCATGTCCGCTTGAGGTCCCTAAAGGCCTATGGGGTGTTCCCATGCCCAAAATGACGCCCAGCCGCGCCCCAAAATGTTATTTCATGTCGGCGTGGCCCGTTTAGTTATCCGGCGCCCCCAGGCCGAACCCAATCCACGGGGGGAAAGCGAGGGCGCCGGATGGAGTTGAACACGACGCGAGCCAGCCCTGTCGGCGACACGCGCCTACGAAGCCGCCCACATACTGCGTTCCCACCCACCCACCCCTTCCCCAACGACCACCACTCTAGCAACTTGACACCGCTACCACCCCTCGTCGTCGTCTGCCGTTCAGTCCGCTAGAGCCACCGCCGCAGCCACCGGAAATACTCCCCACGCCCTCCTAAGCCGCCCACACGCACTCCCGAGCCACCCCCACGCCTACCGGTAGCGCCCACCGCACAACCGCCATGCCCACTAGGTGTTCAGCGGTTTGCCAAAGGCATGGATTCGGATGAGAAAGAGATGTTGGCCGCTCTGATGGACGATGAAGTCATCATTGCTGCTGGCGTCCGAGACAACATCGGCAACGACGATCATCTCATGATCGTCACACCCCTCCTGGGCATGATCATCGACGCTGATGAGAAGCCACCTGCTAGGGGTTCGGAGCCTGGGCGGCGCAAGAGAAAACTGAGGCAGAGGATGGAAGGCTACTGCATGCTCTACGCCGACTACTTCGTCGACGACCCATTGCACGGGGACATCACATTTTGGCGCCATTTTAGAATGTGTCGGAAGCTTTTCCTGCAGATCGTCGAGGAATTGACGGAGTTCGACGACTACTTCAAACTGGAGATAGACGTTGTCGACACACTTGGTTTCTCCACAATCCAAAAATGCGCAGTTGCTCTCTGGATGCTTGCATATGAAATTCCTGGAGACAGACAGGATGACTACCTCCGCATGGCAGAGTCCACAGCCATCCACTGCATGTACAGATTTTGTAGGGCAATTGTGGCAGTGTATGGGAAGAAATACCTGAGAACACCCAATGCAAAAGACACAGTTCAAATCTTGGAACAGGATGCTGCAAGGGTTTTCTAGGAATTCTTTGAAGCATTGACTGTATGCACTGTGCTTGGAAGAACTGCCATTCGCACGCCAAGACATGTACAAAGGTCACAAAGGATTATGCAGTGTGATGCTTGAGGCTATGGCAGATCAGGGTCTCTGGTTTTGACATGCTCTCTTCGGTATGGCAGGACCACACAATGATATCAACATGCTACGGTGTTCAAATGTCTTTGCCAAGCTTGTTGAAGGAAGAGCTCCTCTAGTGCAGTTCGAGATAAATGGCCACCAGTATGACAAGGACTACTACTTGGCAGATGGCATCTATCCAAGATGGTCAACATCTGTGAAGACAATCTCAAACCTTGTGCCTGGAGGAAAGAAATCTTGGTTTGTCCAACAGCAGGAGGCTTGCAGGAAGGATGTGAAGAGGTATTCGGTGTGTTGCAAGCTCGATTTTTTATTGTCAGGTAACTTGCCCTTACCTGGTCGAAAGATCAGATGTGGGAGATCATGACTGCTTGTGTGATCTTGCGCAACATGATCATCGAGGCGAGCGGGAGACTCCGTATTATCGCCAAGGTCCACTTGCAGATATTGACCACTAAGTGTGACCTACATTTGATTCTTCTCTCGCTAGGTGGCAGAAAGTTCGAGACACAAATGCTCATAGCCAACTGCAAGATGATCTGGTGGAGCATATTTATGGAGGCTCAAAGGAGCCAGCTAGTTTTTTATTTGTTTGACTTTGTTTGCTATATTGAACATTTTAAATTGTTCGTTTAATTTCATGAACTTGTAATAAATTTGAATGTTAATTTATGTATTTGCTATATTGAACTTGTTTAAATTATTTGTTTCATAAATGAACTTACTGATTTGATAGAAAAAACTTGCTGATTTGATAAAAAAAACTTGTTGAAAACCATAAAGAGTATGACGATTAACTCAATAACAGTACAAAAAAACCAACTAGAGTGGAAAAGTGGGAGGTGACCATGAGCTGAATCATTGGATTTAGTTCATCGACACCACATCCCTTGGCCCCTACACCTTCAACAAGCCTGCCTCAAAGGAGCCTTCCTTTCTCAAATGGTCTAATCTACGTTTTACATCATATACACCAGAAAAACAAAACGGTGTGTCGTGGCAAATGAAAGAATGATATATGAAGGTTTGTCAGTGAAGTTGCATCCGTGCAAATAAACCCAATTGCCGCTGGGGCCTAGCAGGTCATGCGCTGGTAACACCAGACATCCAGAGCACAACGACAGGGGCTCTGGGATGAGAATCTCTGTAAGCCTCCGTGTACTTGTCTTTGAAGTTCAGTTTAGGCCGGTCATCCTGAAAAGCATCAGGAGATAATTAGCTAGGGTGAAGAACAATGAATATGTCATATATCATCTTCAACAGAAAATATATATACAGTAATTCACATTGTTCGAGAGTTTAAATAGATAAATTGGCATAGAACAAAGCCTCGTACAAAGATAAACATTAGAAGAACATTACATAATGAGTGCATATCACAAACATCAATTTGATTTGTTCAACAGCCACGTAGTGAGTACAGCGAGACTGAACCTAACTCCTCCAAATAATCATCAGGTCGCAAGAAAGACTTGCGCATGACAAGAGCAAGAAACTACAACCAATATAACATGAGAAGAGAAATGGCTGTTACCAGAATGAAATTTCAACAATTTCACAATATAGAAAGAGAAACTCAATGATTCAAAAATAAAGCTAACAGCACTAGCAACATGTAAAATGAGCAAGAAACCATTGACGGACATTGGAAAGCACGTGCACAAGCATACCTATATTTTGTTTCCGCTATTCAGACAACTAATAAACATTCATAAACATCACACTCCAAATAGTTACTAAATAGCAAATTGTCCCATTTCACATATGCATTATGAACTCTGGTGCCAATCTAAGAAATAGGGAAAAAAAGGTAATCCTAACAGCCATCCAAACAATATGGTAAAAGATGCAGATATATAAGGGCAATAGCTTCAATGGTTAGACAGACTAAACAACCAAGCAGACGTACCTGTTTCAACCAACACTCTTGATGTTTATGCTCATATTTGTCTGGTGAATAACAACCAAACTCTGATGGACAATAAACCCATATATTGCACTTCATTTCACCTGGCTTGGCATTCTTAGCCTGGTCAAGACATGCTTGACAACAATCTGCAGCAGATTCTTTGTGGTGCGTTAAGCCCCATTTCACGGCAGCGCCACCATAATCGGCATGTAGCTCGGCATTGCATTGTGGATCCAAGGGTGGACCTGCTATTATCTCTTCTTCTGCAACAATTTGTTTGAAATTCAATCTCTTTGAACAATTCAAAAGCTAATCTATAATTATAATCCTAACTAAAAAGGTCAGACTTGACAACATATTATGTGTTGAGCTTTATAAAACATAATTAAAATAGACAATGCAAGAGAAGCAACCTTCTGGTTCATTCTGAGGTTTGTCATCATGTTCGGTGTGTGGGACTTCTACTGGTATCCAAAGACCAATATCCTCCAATAGCGCATGCCAGTTGAATTCCAGGGTTCGCTTTAACATTCCTATAGAGAAGGTTGAAACCCAAGAATAACAGTTGAGAAGAAAAGAAAGAAACAATTTGGACGCACCAAAGAGGTACCAAATCATTAGAAAGGAAATTGAAGATTTAGAAGCGAGTAGTTTTTAACAGTAAAGTTCACATACGTGCTTCCTCATTGGAGAGGCCCAAATTTGATGAATTCTGAATAGATGCACTTTTGGTATGTTTTAGTGTCTCAACACGCCATGATTCCAAAGCTTCTGGCATATATTGGAAAAGAAACATAAGCATTTCAATATCACAAACCAAGATGACAGCTTAAAATAATCAAAGGAACGCTGCTTTTTAACAAAATAAAATAAAAATCAAGATATTGTATGTAGCAAATGCAAGTAATGAACAGCAAAGAAATGTTTTTAATTGTAGTGCTAATAATTTAGGAAGTCACACAAAACAGAAGGAATTGTCTCATGGAGTTATAACATAGATTCTTGATGGTTTAGTTGTTTCAGTCAGGAGTGTTGCTCTTCCAGCTCATGGACAGAATGTCTCTAGTTTCAAATCCTACAATTGCAATGTAAAAGTCAACTACACCTGCAAGACAGCGCTTGCAATGCAACATCTGACAAACTAGTCGAAATAATCAAAAGAATATCATGTAGGCACCTACTTCAGCCCTCTACTGAACGCGTGAAATGGCATTATGCTAAAAAAGGTAGGCCTGTCGCAACCAAAGCAGATAAGTCCAAAATCAATATCCTGGAAGGAACTCAGGAGCTCACTTCATTGTACATAAAACAGATACACTCCTACGGTGCTAATCTGAAACAAGATACGCAGAATACCTCGTTGCTGGATGATGCTGCTGTTATCCCCTAAATCGTGCAGCCGCCCCACGATGTCATATGACACCTTCTGTTTCAGCTCCAACGGCAGCTCCTTCCGCCTTTTCTCCTCCCGTGCGAAAACCTTCCGCAGCTTCTTCACCTTTTGCAACCGAAATAGCTCGAGAATTAGATCGCAAATCATAATAAGAACTACTAATCAGCTAGAGTATCAAATTTCGCAATGAGATTTAGATTGGCACCGCCTGGACGAGCTCGACGGGCTCCGCCTCCCGGCGAATCCGGATCGACTCCTCCACCCTCTTAATCTGCTCCTCCGTGTACTGCACAACCTCGACACGTGTGGGCGCGGGGGGCAAGGAGGTGAGGGAGCGGAGGACGAGCAGCGCGGCGACGAGGTTTGCGATGCACACGGCCACGGTGACGCGCCGGTACGAGAACCACCCCGCCGTCGCACGGCCGCCAAACGACGCCGCCCGCGCTATTCCCCTCGCCATATCGCCGCTGACACCGCCATCCCTACCGCCGCCGATGCGGCATTGCGCTTCGCGGCCGCCGCCCCCCGACTCGGGAGCTCCTCGATCCCGCAGGAGCACGGGCCGCGCGGACGGGATGCCGCCAAAGGCTAGCCGGGTTCGCTACCAGCCGATTGCCATAGTGCTCGAAGCTTCTAGAATCCGGGACGGGCGCGGCTCTCGTTTCCGCAAGATAGGAACTTGTGGAGGAATTGCGTTGGGGGGAGACGAGCATGGGAAGGTGGTGCGGTAAAGGTGGTAGAGGGATAAAGTACTCTGGCGTGGGGATTTTCCCACCTCCCGGACAGGTGGGTCCCAGCATGTGATGGCGTAGTGGCCCTTGATGCCAGCCGCCGTATTCAGAGAACTACCGACAGCGTGTAGGTCAGGGTTCAGTGGAGCGGTGGCGAAGATTTGCTACGATCGGTGAGATCACAGTGGATTAGTCACGTGGATTAGTTAGGCCTTTCGAGCACGTCATTTTAAGAAAAATAAATGATTAAGATACAAATTCTTCAATACATTTAATGCTTTAGATGACATGTATGCATTTGATTGGCCTAACCATATTTTTTTGCCTATGGTTTCGTGCAAGAGGTGTTTCTTAACTAAGATACAACATCGCTCTCTTTCTTCATTAACTATAGTGCAACATAGGCGAAGTGTCTAGGATACACCGCTAAGAGCCACCCACTGTGAAAGGCCTTAGAGCATCTCCAGGCAGTCCCAGGCCTAAAAGTTTGCTCCGGATGGATGCATTTTTTGGGTTTGAGAATGACTTTCTTCAGCCGTGTTCCCAGCTCCCGTCCCCGTCCTGCGCCAGCTACGACCGCCTCGGCTTCCCCGGCACGACTGCAGCAGATGGCCTTGGCCGTGGCCATGGCGGCGAGACATGGCCGCTGCGCCGTCCCCCGCCGCGCACACCCAGGACACCTTGTTTGACCCCAATTCCATGTCTCCCCTGCCACCGCCGCCGATGTCACAGCTGCTCCAGCAGGAGGTCTTCTCGCTGTCGCAGCTCCCGTGGAAGCTCCCTCTCCCGACATAGCCGCAGCCATAGCCGGTTCCCGCCCCCAACAGAGAAGGAGATCTCGAGCCCCAGGCAGCACGCCGCGTCGACGCCGGCGACTCCACTGGGGCGCGCGAGATATTGGTGCGGCTCACTCAATCAACGACTCCCCTCGCCGCCCGTGCCACCGGGGCACCCTCCCCTGCTCCGCGCTCAAGCTCGCCACGCACAAGGCGCTGGCGGACACGTCCCCGACCGTCCAGTTCGTCGGCTTCACTTTCACGCAAGCCTTCCTAGACGTGCTCGGCGGCGCGCGCCAAGTCCACGTCGTCAACCTCGACGTCGGAGGGGAGCGCGCGGGGAGCTTGACGTGGGCGGTGGCGGGCAGAGATAGGGGAGAGAGTGGGCGACAAAGACAAGGGAGAGAGAGGGGACACGTGTTGGGGAGAGATAGGCCAATTGTTTCATCCGGCGTTCCCAGCTTCGTGAGATTGGCCTGGGAACGCCGGATGTATTTGGGGCAAAATATGACCTGGGAACGCCTCCTAGGAACTCTACTGGAACGTTTTTGCAAATCCGGATGAAAAAACGTGCTGGAAATGGCCTCCTGAGAATGCTAGTGGAGATGCTCTTACGTGGAGAAATATAGCACCTCCACTAGCATTCACAAGAGGGTATCTTCAAGGCTGATTTTTACATTAGACAGCGGTTTTTCATCCACTTTTTCGGCGGATTTGGTCCAGGTTTCATTAAGCGTTTCCAGGTTAGGTTCGACCTAGAAACGCCGGATGAAGCAGAAACTATGGGGGGAAACTTTGAGTTGGTGGCCCTTGTTGGAATATTAGTCATAATCTCCATAATTAATTTTAGAATATAAATCATGATAGCAACATGTATAATCACGTGAAACTCTAACATACTAGATGTATTAATCAACATGAACAGTAGTAGTACATACGCGATAACAACCATACTATAACAACCGATCAGATCATGGTGTACGTACTAATCGGTTGCCGATGTAGGCGTTGTTGGTGCAGAGGTCGTCGTAGATTGTCGAAGAAGTCGGCATTGAAGACGAGTCGCACGTGAATCAAGAGATCGCACAGGAAGACGCACCGTGATGACGAACTTGAGCAATCGCGTAGAGCGTTTTCCAAAAAAATTATTCGCCCTCTCCTGTACAGGATCACAAAGGCGAGTGGTTCCGGAGACATGCTCTTTCGTCCGCCGGTGCACGCCGGCGCGCGGGATGGAGTAGACTATGGTAATGGTGCAAACAGAGAGGTTGGCAAAAACATAGATTGGTTCGGTCTTTTTCCCGTACAAGACACAGTGTGGACCAAGCCCACGTCGTGCATGTTCTGGTCAGTTACAGATAGCTCACGATCCGGGAGCAACCCAAACCCACTAATTGTTGACACGTCTCTCATACTGCACACATCTTCATGAGTAGCAAAATAAATATCGGCTTGACGAGATTCCCATAACTAGTGGCGCACGCGCGTCATGACGAGATGAGTGGGCGAGCGAGCGGCGTCGTCATCGGAGGAGCGCGCGTTTAGCACTTCTCTTCTCACTCACTTACAAAGTGGTGAGACACTCGATCTTATAAAGGTGGTGTAACTCCCCTCCAACTTTTCAGTAGGACTAAACTTTAGCTCCTCTTGTCACACACATGTTAGCTGCCACCAAATTGGGTCAAATCATGTATGGGCTTCCACACATGGGTTTTGAGATTTAGGCAAAATCTGAAATCACACATGGGTCTAATATTTTAGCCTATTATTTATAACAATTCCCCACTAGATCTCAATTTCCCATTTGAAGATTTGTCAATCCTCGCTACTTTTTTATATACCAGTGTTTCAGCAGAGACTGTTAAGTTGAACTTCTGCCTAGAATCTTGAGCTACCTCTATCAGCAACTTGAACAATGGACGAACCTTGAATGGCAAATTTGGTGCCCAATGACCCACAAGTATAAGGGTTGTATCGCAGTATTTTCGAGGGAAGTGAAACCTAATTTATTGATTCGACACAAGGGGAGCCAAAGAATACTTATCAGCCTTAACAACTGAGTTGTCAATTCAGCTGCACCTGGAAACAATCTTGCTCACAGCAGTTTATCAGTAGCAACAATTTTGTAGTAGAAATAGTAAAGTAACAGTAGTAGCAAAGCAAAGACAGTAGTAACAAAAGCAGTAAACAGTGGGATTCGAGTGCGGTAGGCATAGGGATGGATGGACGGGCGTTGCATGGACAAGACAATTCACATAGCCATCAGAACATAGGGCAATTGCAGATAAATAAAATAAAGCACCCAAGTACTAGACAATCCTATTCATGTGTTCTATATATAGTCATATGTGCTCGCAATGAGAACTTGCACAACATCTTTTGTCCTGCCAGCCCGTTTACAGCGGGGCCTCTAGAGAACTACTGGAAATTAAGGTGCTCCTTTTAATAGAGCACCAGAGCAAAGCATTAACACTCCGTGAACACATGTGATCCTCACATCAAAGCCTTTCCCTTCCGGCTACCCCGATTTCTATCACTTCGGGACCATAGGTTCCGGACAACGACGTGTGTATACAACTTGTAGATAAGACCCAAAACAATACTATCATGATGAATCAATAATAAGTTCAGATATGAAATCATGGTACTCGGGCCCTAGTGACAAGCATTAAGCACAACAAGTCGCAACAATGTCATAAATCACTAATAAGAGATACTAGGCACCATGCCCTAACAATATGATGCCATTAGATGAACGATCTCATCCAATCCCTACCATCCCCATAGCCTACAGTGGGGGATTACTCACTCATAGATGGAGGAAACCTGGATGGTCGATGGAGATGATGGTGGAGATCGATGGAGATGGCTCCGGGGGCACTTCCTCGTCCCGGCAGGGTACCAGAACAGAGACTTTCTGTCCCCCGAATCTCTCCTTCGGTGGCGGCGGTGCAGCGGAACTTTTCGTGGAAAAACGTCGAACCCCCCTAAAGTTTTTAGGTCAGAAGGCTTCTTATAGGCGAAGAGAGAGGCCGAGGGGGTGCCTGGGGCCACCACACCAGGCCCTGGCGCGGCCAGGCCTAGCCCACGCCTGGGGGGGTGTGGCCAGCCCCTGGCCCTCCTCCGTCTCGTATTCTGGCTCCTGGAGTCTTCTGGAAAAATAGGCACTTTGGCTTTTGTCCCGTCCAATTCCGAGAATATTCATTTTCTGACTTTCCTGGAACCAAAAACAGCAGAAAACAGGCAGCTGACACTGTGGCTCTTGTTAATAGGTTAGTCCAAGAAATCATATGAAAAGTACTCCAAAGTGTGGACAAAACACAAGAAAGTGGATAAAACCAAGCATGGAGCATCAAAAATTATAGATACATTTGCAATGTATGAACATCCCCAAGCTTAACTCTTGCTCGTCCTCGAGTAGGTAAGTGATAAAAAGAATAATTTTTTAGGTGACATGCACCATCATAAACTTGATCAAAGCATTTGTAAAACATTGAAAGCTGGGATCATAGTACTTCAATCATAACATAAAAGACAAAGTTCTAGCAATAAGACAAAGAAACTTTGATGTAACATGAAAAGGCACAAACAAAAGATTCATGAATAACAATGTTTTGCAAGACGTTTGTTTGTTTCACATAAAGAAAACATAGCATAGTGGCATTCAGCTTGTCCCTCAATAGAGTAGCAAAAGTAAATGCATAGGACACCTTCAAAGTTTACAAGAGTGACTAGATACAAATAGTTTAAAACAAGCAGTATCAAGGTATGCATCAATCAACAAGTCTTGGGACAATGCACATAGAACTAAGAATGGCCACTATGCTCTCAAGAAAGTGCTCAAAGAATAAGTGGAGACTCAACAAGTAGAAGAAAAGGTTATGAATAGTTTGAAGGGCTTCCAAATGCTTAAAGTATGGTACTCGTTAGCTTTGAGCTCTCATTGCCCCTATCATAAGCATCTTTAATGTGGTTAAGGTGAAAGTGACACAACTAAGAGGATATGCTTGACAAGTTATAAATTGAAGTCTCATGGCCCTTACTTACGAAAACCGATCCTCATGCTACTCAACTTTAGTCACAAGTAAGCTCTTGTCATTGTAAGTATATACGTATCATAGAGAACCGCCAACGGGGTACCCCTTGCACATGACACAGGAGCTATCCCATGATCAAAATGACAAGGCAAGCAGACAATGAGCATCTCAGCGATCTTTTTATTTACTATGTGTATAGATTTTTATTGAGGATGCTTCATAGAATGCTCATTATGGTTATGCTGCAAGTTTCCACCATGATTAGGCATGGCTTAGGCTAGCGGACCAGGTGTTTCTGTAACATACATACAAACTCCATGATCTTACAAGTTCCACTTTTATTTCACACCGCCGGGATCCATAAGCAAAAGAACATGATATCAACTAGGTACAAAGTACCTATGAAGCGTTGAAAGCGGTCCCCATGATACATGGTTCTGCTAACTTCAACTCATAAAGAGCAAGCATATGCGCAACAAAGAAGGACGCAATAAAGTGCAGGAAAATAAAGTGTTCCATCAAGTTCGTGAGAGCTTTACTAACTAACTTTCTCATAACAAGCAAACATTTTATTCGGAAGAAAACAAGGCATATTGAATATGCACGGAAGTAGCAAATGATGCTAATAGGTAGGTATGGTGGACACATTGACAATATTTGGTTTTAGGGAGTTGGAAACATGAGTAAAACATACTCAGTGAAAGTGAAGGCTAGCAATAGTAAGGAAGCGACAAACGGGAGAGCAATAATGGCCATAATCATGCAGAGCGACAAAACATCATTGATCAAAGCATAAAGTGATACTACAAGTTGAAAACTAAAGGATCATAAAGGCTTATGGTGACTTGGGATAGTCATAACATGGTGTGATCATGTGCCAAGTCAACCCAAATAAAGCATCAAAGGAGAATACCACTATACTATGCTTTAATATGCTAAAACAACGCATGATTCATCCAAGGCACATTAAGCAGTCTCAATTGTTTATAACAAGTCATGCTACAGCAAAGAATACTAAGCATAAAGCCAAAACAATATCAAGCATGGCATGACAAAGCATAGGCCACAGTCAAAAACAAGCTCTCTTTACCACTTAATCATGAGCTTTCCTTCTCTTTTCCAAGCCAAACCAAACCATTTGAACACCAATGTATGAAAGAGGGGGGGTCCAACCAATTTATTCAGCAAACTAAGCAAACCACGCAAAATAAAAACCAAAACGAAAACGAAAAATAATACGCTCCAAGAACAACACAACTGTGCATGAAACAATACAAATGAAGTGTTTGGAAGAAACCTGGGATTTTTATTGATGAAGAAGGGGATGCCTTGGGCATCCCCAAGCTTTGATGCTTGTACTTCTTGGATATTTCTTGGGGTGACACGCGTGGCATCCCCAAGCTTGAGCTTTAGTCCATCCTTCATCTCATTACTCATTCCTTCCATACACGTGAAATTTTTCCTTCATACAAAACTCCACACAATCTTTATTAGCAACATTAGTGCACTTAAGATAAATAAATCTTAAGGTTCAGTTCTAACATCAAATAAACTTCCATTAGAACACTAGCTAGTGTATCAATTCCCTCAAAAAGCTCAATTCCCCAAAAGAACTCAAGAACGAACCAACAAGAAGCAAATGCAGAAAATGGCAGAAATCTGTCAAAACAGACCAGCAGGTAAAGACTAATTTTTTCGAAGACCTTATGTTGCTCAAATCAAAAAGTGTTGAACTAAAGAAAGTTAGATAACAACCTGGGGCAGAAGCACAAAAAATTACAGCTCAATCCGACATATAGAGCTTTCTCAGGAATATTTATGGTGAAGGACAGAAATCTGTTTCGGGACAACAACTTTCCCAATCATTACTTCTCTCTCATTAGAGGTTACTCTTGGCACAAAAAGCAAATAAAAAGGATAAGGAGATGTTATTACAGAGGTAATAACTTCCAATACTCAACTAAAACTCTTGGGTTATCTCCCAACAAGTACTTTTCTTTAACGCCTTTAAGTTAGACAAAAGAAGCAAAAACTAAAATGGATAGATTAGAACTAAGCGGAGATAATCATGGTGAAAACATTGTTTTGTTTAATAAAATCCTTAACAAGGTTGATCAGGTATTGTTACCAAAACAATTCTATATGAGGCAAAACTTTGTATCCCACTAATGACTGTGTTACCTCAACCTTGATAGCAATGGTCCCAATCATAATAGTTTCAAATTTTTCTCTTCGTATGGGACAATATATTTCTCCAACTTGAATGCCCTCAACATGTTCAATTGAATTCAAACCATAAGTCCTTTCAATCTTCTTGAGGAAATAGACAATGTGTTCATTGAAGGTCACCTTTCCTTGATTACAATTAATAACAGCTCTTGCAGTATTTAAGAAAAGGTCTCCCAAGAATAATAGACATATTATCATCTTTAGGCATAAAAGTTTGAGAGGATGCTCTCATAAGAAATATGAGTTGAAGTAAAAGAGAGCATCAAGAAGCAAATTAATAACACATTTAAGTCTAACCCACTTCCTATGCATAGGAATAATGTATGCAAATAAATTCACAGAGAACAAAGTGGCAAGCATAGGAAGATAGAACAAGAGTAACTTCAAAACTTTCAGCACATAGAGAGGTGTTTCTATACCATGAAAACTTCTACAACCATATTTTCCTCTCTCATAATAATTTTCAGTAGCCTCATGAATAAACTCAACAATATAACTATCACATAAAGCATGCTCTTCATGATCTACAAGCACTAGAGCTTTATTATAAACACTATCAAGAGAAACCTCAGGAACATAACATTCATTCTCCTTTAGTAAGCAAGGGGGACAATCAAATAATGTATGGGATAAAGAGTTACTCTGATTAGAAGGTAGGCATGGGTAGCTAATCCATTCTTCCTCCTTTTGTTCATCACTCTCCTCCTCTTTTTCATCTAATGAGATTTCAGGTTCATCAATTTCTTCTTCCATGGGATCCTGCAAGGCATTAGTCTCTTTCATTTGTGGAAAGCATCTATTAAAATATTCAAGAATATAGCAATTTTCATCCTTGTAATTATCAAAGCAAAATTTAAGTATACCATACACCTCATATTTGTAAGGTGAATCATCAATATTTTCAAGCAAACTAGCAAGTTCAAAAGCACCCTTCCAAGCAATAAATTCTTCAATTTGTTCCGCATCATCAAAGTCATAAATTCCTTTAGCATAGGAAGATATGGTATCATTATCACTATACTCACATTGAAAAGGGAGGTGTTTATACCTCTTTCTGCAACAAGACTCATCACAACAATAAGTAACATTATAAGTAGAGCACACGTTCCTAGCAATGGTATACAATCTATCAATTTGTTCCCATAAGTGTTTCCCTTTTTGTGAAGCGGTGTTCCTTACAATAATATTTTTGATCTTCCGTGAACCCACCTTGCCAATAATCTTCAGTTTCCAAGAAACCAACCATTGACAACAAGCATGATAAGGCAAGACAATAACAGACCAACGAAAATAACAACTAGAGTAAGAACTAATTTTTTTTGTATTTTTGATAAAGAAACAAGCAAACAAGGAGAAAGATAAACTTAGCTTGAACAATAGTGAATCCAAGTGAACTTGATAAATAAAGCTATGCTCCCCGGCAACGGCGCCAGAAAATAGTCTTGATGACCCACAAGTATAGGGGGTGTATCGCAGTATTTTCGAGGGAAGTGAAACCTAATTTATTGATTCGACACAAGGGGAGCCAAAGAATACTTATCAGCCTTAACAACTGAGTTGTCAATTCAGCTGCACCTGGAGACAATCTTGCTCACAGCAGTTTATCAGTAGCAACAGTTTTGTAGTAGGAATAGTAAAGTAACAGTAGTAGCAAAGCAAAGACAGTAGTAACAAAAGCAGTAAACAGTGGGATTCGAGTGCGGTAGGCATAGGGATGGATGGACGGGCGTTGCATGGACAAGACAATTCACATAGCAATCAGAACATAGGGCAATTGCAGATAAATAAGATAAAGCACCCAAGTACTAGACAATCCTAGGCATGTGTTCCATATATAGTCATACGTGCTCGCAATGAGAACTTGCACAACATTTTTTGTCCCGCCAGCCCGTTTGCAGCGGGGCCTCTAGGGAACTGCTGGAAATTAAGGTGCTCCTTTTAATAGAGCACCGGAGCAAAGCATTAACACTCCGTGAACACATGTGATCCTCACATCAAAGCCTTTCCCTTCCGGCTACCCCGATTTCTGTCACTTCGGGACCATAGGTTCCGGACAACGACGTGTGTATACAACTTGTAGATAAGAACCAAAACAATACTATCATGATGAATCAATAATAAGTTCAGATCTGAAATCATGGCACTCGGGCCCTAGTGACAAGCATTAAGCACAACAGGTGGCAACAAAGTCATAAAGCACTAATAAGAGATACTAGGCACCATGCCCTAATAGTCTGATGCCATTACATGAACGATCTCATCCAGTCCCTACCATCCCCATAGCCTATAGCAGGGGATTACTCACTCATAGATGGAGGAAACATGGATGGTCGATGGAGATGATGGTGGAGATCGATGGAGATGGCTCCGGGGGCACTTCCCCATCCCGGCAGGGTGCCGGAACAGAGACTTTTTGTCCCCCGAATCTCTCCTTCGGTGGCGGTGGCGCAGCGGAACTTTTCATGGAAAAACGTCGAACCCCCCTGAAATTTTTAGGTCAGAAGGCTTCTTATAGGCGAAGAGAGAGGCCGAGGGGGTGCCTGGGGCCACCACACCAGGCCCTAGCGCGGCCAGGCCTAGCCCGCGCCTGGGGGGTGTGGCCAGCCCCTGGCCCTCCTCCGTCTCGTATTCTGGCTCCTAGAGTCTTCTGGAAAAATAGACACTTTGGCTTTTGTCCCATCCAATTCCGAGAATATTCATTTTCTAACTTTCCTGGAACCAAAAACAGCAGAAAACAGGCAGCTGGCACTGTGGCTCTTGTTAATAGGTTAGTCCAAGAAATCATATGAAAAGTACTCCAAAGTGTGGACAAAACACAAGAAAGTGGATAAAACCAAGCATGGAGCATCAAAAATTATAGATACATTTGCAATGTATCAGTGCCAAAAGATTTCTCCCAAAACCATAACTAGTACCTGGCTACCAGTAGCCTACCCCACGGGTTGGAGCATATGTGTCATACTCCCTAGTCTCTTCATGAGTTTACTAGAGGCCATCCAAGTCTCATAGACCGCGATGTTTACAGTCAAACTCATATAGGTGTTCTTTCAAGAATGCCCTGTAGGATGGCACATTTGCTAGTTATAGCCAACATAAACACATTAAGGCATGTTGCCCACCTTTCTTACAGATTTTGAGAGTTATGCATCTTCACATAGAAAGGGTTACATAATACTCTCATCAGTCAAACTACTAGCTTGTTCTTCCCAGGTCCTAATTGACGGGATCTCCGATCACATAGGCTGGGTTACCACTATGGTGTAACATCGATGAGTCTCAACCCCATCTCCCTCGATGCATTTTCTATCACAATTTGTGATAGTCTCTTTATAAAGGGATCTGCCATGTTTTTGTCTGTTTGAATATACGTAACAGTTATTACTTCGGAGTTTCTCAATTTCCTAACAGATTTCAAACGTCTCTTTACATTTCTTGATGATTTCGCATTATCCTTAGAATTGTTCACTTTGAAAATCATAGTTTATATGTCACGATTCAAAAGGATCATTGGCACAGGTTTTTCAACCACAAGCAAGTCCATCAAGAGCTCACGCAACCATTTTGACTCAATAGTGGTTGTGTCTAAAGCAGTAAGTTCTGCTTCCATAGTTGACTTCGTTAATATGTCCTGTCTATGAGATCTCCACGACACTGCGCCACATCCAAGGGTAAACACATACCCGCTCGCAGCGTAGAGTTCATTAACACCAGAGATCCAGTTCGAATCACTATATCCTTCAAGCATAGAAGGGTGCCTCGAATAGTGAATCACATAGGTCATTATACCACATAGATAACACATGAACCTTTCAAGTGCATGCCAATGATCGATACCCAGGTTATACATGAACCTACTCAACTTTCTCATAGCAAAAAATATATCAGGTCTTGTAGCATTTACTAAGTACATGAGAGAACCAACATTTTGTGAATATTTCAACTGATCTATTGGTTCCTTCTTATGATTTCGCAATGTCAAATTGTCATCATAAGGTGTTGGAGAAGTCTTGCCATCAATAAAACCAAATAGTCTCAAGACCATCTCAACATAATGAGATTGCATTAAAGTAATCTCATTATCATTCTTAATAAGCTTGATGTTCAGAATCACATCAGCCTCTCCCAGATCTTTCATGTCAAAACTCTTTGACAGGAAATACTTGACTTCATTTATCACTTTCATGTTTGTACCAAAGATCAGAATATCATCCACGTACACACATAATATTGAAAGGAATATGCCCGAGAGACAATAATAAATGGTTATTATATTATTCCAGGTTTATAATAGATGTTTATTTTCATGCTATAATTGTGTTAACCGGAGACATTAATATATGTGTGTTCAATAAACAAAAATAAAAGGTTCCTAGTAATGCCTATCATTACACTAGCTTGTTGATTAACTGATGATCAAGGTTTCCTGACATGAACACTGGATGTTGTTAAATAACAAGGTCATATCATTACAGAATGATGTGATGAACATTCACCCACAGTAGGTTTAGCAATACGATCATGTCTTCAAAGTTTATATTGCTATCTCATTCAAAGTAACACGAATCCTTAGACCATGAGATCACGTCAATCACTAATACTGCAAGATTACTCTGATTCCATCAAACATTACACCATAATAGGGTGATTATAAAGATGTCGTTAGGTACTTGGAAAGTGTTAGTTGAGGCTTGTGGATCAAGAGTGGGATTTTTCCATCCTTATGACGAATAGATATACTTAGGGCCCTTTCGGTGATATCACATTGACATAGCTTGCGAACAAGTGATAAGATCACTAAGAATGTTATATCACGGGAACGAGAAAAGAGTACTTGTTGGTAACAAGATCGAACTAGGTATGGATGATACCAAATGATCGGATCTCAGACAAGTAAAATTTCATGAGAGAAAAGGAATTGTTTACTATGAAAAAGGTTCACACGATGACTAGTTCATCGTTGAGTAAGTGGGAGTCGTTATGGATCTCCAGATACAGCTAATGATTATTTATCGGAGAGAGTCTCGATCATGTCCACCTAGTTCACAAACCCGTAGGGAGACACACTTAAGCCTCGTCGACGCATTTGAGTGGATACAGAATGCAGGAGAAAATACTAGACAACACATAAATTGTTTTGATAAAACTGCTGAAATAGTTTTGGTGTATCGAAATATTGCAAGAGATTAAATTGTTAATGTGTTCATTAAATGAAGTACTCATTAAATGATGTGTTCATTAAATTGACTGGCATTAAATCAAGTGGATTAAAAAATTAATGGAAAGACTCTTGATTTTGAGTGGAGATTAAATGGGAGAAAGTGGCTCTTGATATTTGTGAGTGGAGAGTCCACTAGACATTAAGAGGGGAGAGGTGGGGGCACCACCATGGGGCACTGGCCACCCCCTTGGTGTGCCTCCCCCTCTCCTATAAAAGGAGGGGTGGTGCTCCTCTCCTCTCACTCATCCCTTTCTCTCATGTGCCCTTTGGCTGGCATCTTCTTCCCCTTGCTAGCTTGTCCATTACCACAAGCACGGTGCTTAGATGAAGCTGAAAGGGAAAAGGATGTCGCCTAGAGGGGGAATAGGAGTTTTAAACTAGTTATGGTTTAGTCTCTAATAAATGCGGAATAAAACTAATGTTTAATTTATCAAAGCACAAAACCTAAAATCACTAGGTTCACTATGTGCACCAACAACCTATGCTAAGCAAGACAAGCAACAAGGTGATATCAAGATAAAATACTTCAAGCACGATGGCTATCACAATATAAATACATAAGCGAAGGGCTCGGTTGAGAGATAACTGATGGACACAAAGACGATGATTTTTATCCCGAAGTTCACTTCCAAAGAAGCTATGTCTCCATTGGAGAGGTGCGATGGCACAATGTACTCTGAATGCCACAAATGGCTCACTTTGAGGTGTAGTGGCTCGATGCTCACCCAACGCCACACAAGGCCTCAACCCAAGATGTGAAGGCACGTAACTCACTGACACCACAAAAGGCTCACCCTATTCTACCGTGAGCTCACCACAAAGGCCTACTCACGATTCACTGTAGGACACTTGAGGGTGGTCACCGAACCCGTACACGGCTTGGGGAAATATCCACAACTCAATTGGAGGGCTCTCAAGAAACACCACAAAGGCCACAAGCTTGAGGAATCTCCACAACAATTGGAGGCCCCAAGAACAATGCCATAGTAGGCCACAAGCTTGGGGAATCTCCACAACTCAATTGGAGGCCCCAAGAACTCACTACTACTCCACACAACCGTCTAGGGTTCCAAGAACCCAAGAGAAACAAGCCCAAGAGCTTGAACTCGCCGAATCTACAAGGAGAACTCAAACCTATGCACCAAATGCAAGAGTCAAGTCCTTCACTCTCAAATTCCACCAAAGCTACAAGAGCTATTGGGGGAATAAGAGAGGAAGAACACAAGAGGAGAACACAAAACTCTCTAAGGTCTAGATCCCAAGGATTCCTTCATAAAGAAGGGATTTGTTTTGGTGGGGTTGTAGATCTAGATATCCTCTCTCAAATCACTCAAAAGGATGCAAGAATCATAGGAGGGGGAAGGGGAGAGTGTAAGCTCTTCAAGGTCAACAATGGAGGAGAGAGTGAAAAACGGACCAAAAGAACTAGTGCCCATGAAGGGGAAGAGGAGCCCCTTTTAAAGGGCTCCCAAATCGGACCATTTGAGTAAAATCGCGACCCTGGCCAGTACTACCGGTGAATGGCTGGAACTACCACCGGCACCCAGCCAACAGTCAAAACATAGCGGGACGAAAGGGAGAAAAAATATCCTCGCCAAAACTTCCTCCGGTGCACCGGTACTACCAACGCGGGTGGTACTACCGCCTTTACTTCCAACCAAAGTTCTGTCAAATAGCAATAACCAAACAGAGAGGATACTGGCCCGAAACCAGGATGAGCAGAAGTTAGCCCGGTACATCCACCGGTACTACCAGCGGCAAAGTGCCCGAGCGGTACTTCTGGCGGATCAGCAGTACTTCTGCCTGGGACAATACTATCGCCCAAAGTTTCGATCAAACTTTCATCAAATAGAACTCACCAAACAGAGATGCTACTAAACTGCACCCAGAATGAGCGGAAGTGGCCCCGGTACTGCCGCCGGAAAAAATGCCCTAGCGGTACTACCAGTGGCTCGCTGGAAATACCGGTCAGGAAAAACCTCTAGAACCAAAATTGTCATAACTTTCGCATTCGAACTCCAAACAAGTTGAAACCAATTTTGTTCGAAATATTGGGTATCACCAAGTGAGAAAATATCATGAATATATATGTGAGATATCTACCAAGGTGTGGATCCAAAAAACCCGCAAGATCAAAAACACAATAAGATATATCAAGGAAATCCGTTTTTGATGAACTATAGCTTGTTATGATGATAACCACAAGCTCAAGATCCTCACATGGACAATATCTAAACAACAACCGAGAAATATGATGCAAGAATGCAAAGGTTTGATCTCTCTCCGAAATATGCGATCAAGTCACCCACTCAAGATCCCCTCTTGATAGTACGGCTATCTATCCTAAACCCGGTCTCCCAACACTACAAGAGACCAGTAAAATAGAAAACCTATCAAGATCATACCTTTGCCTTGAGCATTCCACTTGAGATTGATGTGGACCGTCTTGTCCTTCTCAATATGGAACACCTTTCTTGATTGATCTTGCTTTCTATTGCTTGATGAAGACTTGCGAATTGCTCCCCCGTACTCCATGGGGGAACCTCTTCTTTGAACTTGTCTTCATCACTCCATACCAACACATGGTCCAATGATGCCAATGGACAAACCTACAAGTGAAACTAAATTTGCACATTAGCCTATAGAGATTGTCATTAATTACCAAAACCACACATGGAGGCATACATGCGCTTTCAGAAGCCCTGCTCAAGATCTTATCCACCACCGCCACCATGTCGTAGTGCTGCAGAAGTTCCCGAGTATCCACTACTTCCGCTGCCCAACTGGAGCAAGGAACAGAGGTCGTTGTCACGCTGAACGTGTGACCGATTACGGAGGCATTGATCGTCTTTGCGTCCTTGAGGACGGTCGAGTATATTCTACACCAGCCATGTTTGTTTGCGTGGAATGTTATCCCGCTTACGATCTTCGAGGGTGAGCCCTTCTGAAACTATTAAAAATATCGCCTAGATTTGATCTTGGAAGTTGCAATCGTAGGATTTTTTTTGTTTTCTATCCCATCAAATATAACACTATCTCCCCCACCATGGCGATAGTACACACACCTATCAGCCTCATTAATGACAAAGCCAGTAGAAAGTAGAGCTCCGTCAAACTTCTCATGCCATTGCTTAAGTGCTTCTTTCAGGCCATATAAAGATTTTAATAACTTGCACGCATTTGTCTCTTCACCTTTTACCACAAACCCATCTAGCTGATCCATATAGATCTCCTCTTCCAACTCTCTATTAAGGAAAGATGTCTTCACGTCCATTTGATGAACAAGAACATAAGAGGCAGCCAAGGACAGTAGTACCCGAATGGTGGTTAGTCTAGCAACGGGTGAATAGGTGTCAAAGTAATATTCGCCTTCTTTCTGTGTGTAGCCTTTGCTACAAGCCATGCCTTGTACTTCTCGATAGTACCATCAGGCCTTAGCTTATTCTTGAACACCCACTTACAACCCACAAGTTTATAATCGTAGGGTCATTCTCATAACTCCCAAGTTCCATTAGAAAGAATCGAGTCCATATCATTTTGGACAAATTCTTTCCAATCATCCGCATCAAGAGATGCATATGCCTTAGCAATGGATCTGGGACTATAGTCCACAAGGTACACGATGAAATCATTATCAAAGGATTTTGCAATCCTCTGTCTCTTACTCCTCATGGGAGGTTTGTCGTCATCCTTCTCAGGGACTTCGTCATGTGGTTGTTTAGAATTCTCAATAGATGCACTAGATTCAGGAAGTATTTGAAGGGGTTCCATAGCAGAAAACATAAAAATTACTACGCATGACATCCTAATGCTCAGGATCTATCTAGTAAGTAATGTAGTAATGAAGGAAGACAGTGGTAACATACCCTTGTAGACCGAAAGCGCGTTACGCTCATGCGGGCGTGTGGATGATGTAGTCGTACCCGTACGACCTGAAGGTCACGCAGCTCCTCGCACATCACCCCTTGTCTAGGTCCTTACATGATGGTTAGGTTCCTACTAATGGTAGCTTCCCCCGAGTTATCACACATATAAGGTGCAAGACAATGACTCCCGGGCTTTGATCCTTGCCGAGGTTGCGGAAGTAGATCTCCTGGCCGAAATCCTTGTAGCACAATGGCGTGCCGCAACGGTGTTGACTTTGCGTGTACAGTCCTTCTCCAAGACCATGCCACCGCCAAGGCAACGAGAGAGAGATTCTATCCTCTAAGGAAAAGTGCCTTAGACAATATTGGATTGGTGTATTTAATGCCTCCCATGGGCACCCCTTTATATAGGTGGAAGAGGGGTACTCCCCACCAAAGGTTAGCCATGTGGGACTAAAAATAGTCAAAAGAAATAGGAAAAACAGGGGGTTGGCCGGCTGGGCTTGAGGCGGTGGCCGGGTGGGCCATCTACCTCACGCCGACCCAGCAAGCCAGCACCAGGCACATCAGCCAGCAACGCGGCCGGGCGGGCTGCCGTGCGCGTGCGGCCCTACTAAGCGGTGGTGTCAGCCAGCGTAGCCAGCAGCAGTCGGGTGGGCTTGCCACTTGCGCCCGCGGCCCGCTAGGCAACGTAGAAGCATGCGGCAGCTGGAAGGCCCGGGTGGGCTGGCTTCGCCCGCCCGCAACCCAACTGGTCGCAACGAGGCAGCAGCAGCGGCTGCAACCCGGGTGGGCTGGCTAGTTGTAGCCTGCTGGCAGCAACATGCTATGTGCCCCCTCCCCATGCGGTGCCCAGTTCTGCCTGCTCATTTGCATGTGTAGGCTGCATGGCCCACAAGTAGTGCATTTTGCTGTCTTTTTCCTGCGGTTTCCTTCTGAGTCAATTTCCTCTAGGGTTTTTCCCTAGTTTAGGAAGTTGTCCTCAGATATTAATTCAAATATTTATTTAGTATATATTAATTCACAATTAACATATAATAAATGCATATTATAAATTGCCATTTATCTGAAACACCTTTCGGTTTTTTCCTTTCTTTCTTTCTCCGAACAACTTTGGATCTCTCTTCGGAATGATTCTAGTTTCTCTCTCTTCCATGATTCCATTTTACATGAAGATCTCTAAGTGTCGTAGTTCCCTTAAGTGTTTCCCTACGATTTTGGAATGTCACATATATGATCGAGATAATCTCCGATCAATGATCAATAGCGGGACCGGGATGCCCATAATGACCCCTATGCGCTCCATGAATCACCTTCGTGTCGAACCTTAAATGATATATCCAATTCCCTTTGTTAATCGGTACTAGACATGTCTGAGATATGATCATCGGTATCATGATACCTTGTTCAATCTCATTTCCAACAAGTACTATTTTCTCGTTCACGTGAAATTCCATCCCCATGACCTAGTCATATGTTGCATAGCTTATTGATGTAATTCATCGAGTAGGCCTAGTGTATCTTCCCGTCACATAGGAGAACAAATCTCGATCTTGATGCATAGGCCTCAACATGCCCCTTTGGAATACCCGACATGTACCTTTATGGCCATCCAGTTACGGACATGACAGTTGATGAAGTCAAAGAAATCCTAGGGTAACAATGATTGATATGATCTCACGGTCTAAGGATTAGGACACTCCATTTCTGACAATTGCAACTATGAACTACGTGACATGGTCATGTTGCAACAATCATCGGTGGGAAATGTCCATCACATCATCTTCAGATGATATGACTTCATTGTCACTTGGCTATAGAAGCACCATGATCAGGAAACCATCATCAGCTGCCCAACGAACTAGTTGAATAGAGGCTACTAGTGAAAGGACATTTATTTTCCTAATCTGTTTTGGTATTCGTTAACAACATGAGGATCATTTTACTGTGTGTTAATGTCTATAGGTCAATCTAATGAAAAGAGAAAAGGTCATAACATAGTGGGAAAATCCCTGCATAAAACTAAGGTTTCCTAAAGAATCCAGACCGGAGTCTCCAGTGTGCAGACACTGGAGTCTCCGGTGTGGTCCGGAGTTTCCCCGAAAGTCCCCGGAGTGGACTCAAGATGCAGCCTAGGGTCATTCTGTGTGGGGGTCCGGAGACAGACCGGATGTTGGCCGGAATCTCCGGTGTGGTTTCTCGGACCAGAGTTTCCACTATGAAAACACCAGAGTCTCCGGTGTCCCCAGACCGGAGTTCCTGGGAAGTCTCCGGAGTGAGTGAAAATACAAGGGCCGGGTCATTCTGATAGGCATTTCAGAGATGTAGCGGAGATGGGCTAGAGTTTCCGGTGTAGACCGGAGTCTCCGGTGTGGAAGGTCTCCAACGGCAGAAAATGATCAGAAGTAGTGGAGGCTATAAATACAGGACCTCATCTTCTACCTCGAGCTGCTCATTCCGCAACAGAAAAGCAACACCATTAGAGCCACCAAAACTCTAAGATCTCTTCATCCAACCACCCAAAGTCACTGATCTTTGGGGAATCGAAGGAGGAGGCCTTGATCTACAACTTCACCAAGAGAGATCTTCATTTCCCCCTCATTTACTTGAGGGCCCGTTGCTTTAGTGTTTCACTGGAAACCCTATGCCTTGTTTTGGGTCTTATAAGCTTGTATTTGATTGTTGTGACAACTTGCTTGGATTTGAGAGCCTCCAGTTAAGTTGTGGATGTGTGCCTCGAACTTGTTGTGAGAGTGCCGGCTACCACCTTGAAGGTTGCCAATATAGTGAAGCGTGAATCGATCCCTTTGGGGTGAGGTTCACCGGAGAACATGGGAGGCCTCTCGTGGCGTTGGTGGTTTGATACCACCCCCTCTCCAAATGCAGACGTACTTCCCCTCAAAAGGAAGGAACCGCGGGAAACAATCCTTGTGTCCCTGTGTGCTTCACTTCGGTTACTTCTATCCTTTACCGCACCTTACTTTATCTAGTTCTTGCTTAGTTAGTTGTGCTAGTGTGACATATAGGTAAATTCACCTTAGTTGCATGTCTAGAGAATTTACCTTTTGTGTCAAACCCTAATTTGAAAAAGAGTAAAATTTGAAATAGCATCTATTCAGCCCCCCTCTAGGAGCCCATACGATCCTTTCAACTAGGTACCTGGGTTTGTTTATATATCACACATGTATCAATGTTTCTTGTTGATATAGTTGTAGCATGATATAAAACTATTATGAACTAATGAGATATGATAATAAAACCCTTTATTATTTGCCTCTAGGGCATATCTCCTTTAGTCTCCCACTTGCGCTAGAGTACAAATAATCTAGTTGCACTGCTACTAATCATAAACCATATCCTATATGTGTTTATTGATCATGCTTACTCATGGAGGCCTTCCTGTCCTAAATCTGTTTTACCAGATTCATAAGGTCCTATTTGCAAATCATTAATGTCACCTATTTGACATTTACAACATTTCATTTTGGTGACAATGTGAGACTTCTGTTTTTTAGTATACAATGACGATCTATCACTTTCAAGATGTCATGTGTATCCATTAAAACACACTTAGTTGAAAGTCAAACTTTCTTGAACTAAAACCACTTCTGGTTACTCTGAAGTATTCTAATACTTCTATATCTATAGAGACTTTGATTAAATTGCAATATTTGCAACTTTGATCCTAACCATGCTTCCTTTGCGCTAAACTTAACTCTGGTGCAGTGATTAACTTTAATCACTCAGAAACCTGTTATTACATTTTAAGAACTTGGGTCACATTATGTCAAGTATAATTGACATGGGTTTTTCTAGAAAACCTATGGCCAAGGCACAGGTGATGCGATGCATCTCTCTTTCCTTTGAACCATTGTCATGAATACTGAGTCACTACTCAATACTTATCCTAATTTCTCAAGTAAGAACCAATTCTTGATGATGCACTGGTTCTTTGCTTGTTTGTGCTTATGAATCTGAATGTGTAGTAGATATTATACTCCTTCACCTTCCCCTCAGTTGACAAAAGCTATATAACAAAATAGATGTCTTGGATTATTTTACATATTCTCAAATGTTCTGGCATTTCAAAAACAGGATTCAAGATGCCCTTACCATCACAAATATTTCAGAATCTCTATTAACAATATTATGGAGATCTATATGATATCATCTCCTTGTATTTTCAAAATAGAACTTCCCAGTGAATCTTACCACTAGTTTTTTCCAAAACCTTTTATAAAACTTTTGAATTCCAATCTTGGTAGAAGTATCAAGGACTCTTACCTACTTCAAAACCCAAACTTTTCAAAATACCCACATTTACCTCAAGCTAAGATTGATGGAACTCTTAGTAGTAGAATTACGAGGTTTGTAAGATGAATTGCTTTGATATGCTATTTGACTTACTTGAATAGGGAGTTTGCTGAGATAACCTAGGAGCATCCTTTAGCTACAAACTTCCCAAAAAATATAACTCTACTCCTTTGAGAAGAAATCATAAAAACCTAGTAGGAAGATAATCTCTCTCCATGTTATCAGGATCATCTTTTGGATAAGCTACTTAGAAACCCCTAACTCCTGATCTAAGGCCTAGTGCCACCTCTACAATCATCTTTGGGAAGTGCCTTACCATCCCCTACACTCTCTCTTGATCAATGGATCCATTCATCAACTCTCCCAAGCTTGTCTTGATCCTTAGTCATGACCATGTGTTTTCCTTATCAGGCTCCATTTTGAGTCAATCCCTTTTCATAGCTTTCATAATAGAAAGGGCCAACTCAAGCCATGGATCCTCTCTAATTAACCCAATCTTCACCATCACCCACTTGGTTATGACTTTGGAACCTTGCATCCTCTCAAAAGCATCACCCCTTGTATCCTAGTCAAAAACCCCAAATCTGCCAAAATTTGAGTCTAGAACTGTTATCAACATCACTTCTTTGAGTCTCTACCTTTTTCAAACCTTGTGAATTTTTGGAAATGCACTTGAACCATCTTATAAACCATCCTAAGTACTCCCAAATCACACTCTTTCCCTTGGCTTAATCATCCTTTGACCCACTTCTTCTTGATGGTTTTGCATGCAAGAAAAAAAACTTTTCAGCAAATCTTATCAACTTACCTACTTGGAAAGAAGCTCCCATCTTCATGCCACCTTATTTTGATAAACTCTTGGCATGTTTGTGCTCCCCTCAACTTGTTATAACAACCCATGCTTCACTTGCTTCCATTAGAGCCTTGTGATTCTTAAATCCACTTGGTTTTTAGGCTAAATAATAATATGTCCGGACCACCTTATTTTCAACAAACTTTGGCATCAATTCTAGGAAAGACCCAGTCATGATCAACCTCAATCTTTTGAACCATGTCGATCTACATTAGATGGAGTATCAAACTATTTGCCCCATGAGTCAAATGGATCTTTGAATCACCTTCTATAGCTTGCCAAAGGTAGTATGAAAATATTAAAACCCAAGATCCCAAATAAACCCCTCAAATCCAAATCAAATCTTCTTAATTTGAATTCCTCTCAAAACCAACTAGTAATATTTATCAACATCTCACTCACTATGAATTATGCCAACATCATTCCCTACCCCTCCTCGCCATTTGACCGCATAAGATCTTGAGGATTAAATAAAAACCAAAGCTTTAATTCAAATACTCCCTTTGTTTCAAAATATAAGATGTTTTAGCTTTGTTAAAGGAATGTACCTAGAACTCTTTTAGTATACATGTTCACTCCAAACCTACATGAACCTATGCACTAAAAGGGTCCCAGATACACTCCTTTCACAAAGCTAAAACATCTTATATTTTGAAACGGAGGGAGTAACACTTAACTAAAATACCACAAATCCTCACCAAAGCTCATGGAAGACCACCACATCACCCTAACCTCTCCTATGGTCACATCACTATAGCTATACAGTCCCTAGCCCCCTCCTCTTTGTCCACTAGTGTTTGGAGAGTGTAAGAGAGGGAGATACAAGCATATCTAGGAAATCTTGCTCATTTACTTGCTTGGTAGCAGTGACACCTTTTCCCTCCATTCCTCTGCATCAACCAGCAACCCACACACCACCCAGGTCTGCCCAGCTCGAGACCTTGCAGCTATACCCGGAGCTACCCCTAATGAACATCAAGATCTACACCTTGGCCACCTTGTCAAACACCACCCCACTTCCCCTCCTGGTCACTCTCGACCATGCTTAGAGGAGGAGAAGCTCTCCAGCACCTTCCCCACCCTCGCACACCTCGCCTCCCCAACGCTCTGACTATCCCAGAGAAAAACCATGGGGCTCGGCTTTACCTCGAGCAGCTCACAGGCAACTGACCACTCCCCGACCACCACTGTCCAACTACTCCTGGACACGCGCACGCATCCAAAACACTATGCCTACCCGCGCAGCAACTCCTCCACCGCCACGCTCACCCAATCACTGGCCATCCCCCTCTCCCTAACCCCGGGCATGCGCTCGATTTACCGCGGACCTGGCCACCTCTGATATAAGGCCACACATACCTCCTCCCTCCCACACCTTGCCATTTCTCTTCTCCCTCCATTCCTACACACTCTAGAGAGCGGAGGCAAATCTTACCATCCTCCCCCGTCAGAGAGAACCGGTTATCCTCCTTGGTACTGGGAGTTTGCAGCTAAGGTTTCCCTCCCTCTCTGCATCATTTTTCTCTCCTTGTCGAGTCCTCTCTAACCCACCTTCTCCTTGTTCTAGGGGACCTCGGTGTCACCATCGCCATCGAGCACCTAGCGCGGGTGTCGTCGACCGCACTATCACTATGGGTCGGTATCCATCAAACTAGGACATCCCCGCTGCCGAGTCGAGCTCCCACATCATCACCACCCTCCCGCCATCGCCCCTCAGTGTCCTAGGTGAGCTCCCTCCATACCTATGGCCGCGTTAGGGTATCACCCTGATGTGCTCGTCATGAGGAGGACGACACGTCCCCTCCGTCGAGCTTTGCCTATTCCAATGGCCCATGTTGCACGATACGTATTCACCCACTCATACTCACTGCTAACCAGGCCCCACTCCGTGGGTTTAAAAAACCGCCTCCCGCACGCAGCGCGTCCCTAGGTGGGCTGATTCCGCTCAGACGACCCATTTCTAGTGCAAACCCAGCCTAGTTGCCCTTTTTAATTTAAATCTTTTATCCATATCTGTTTAGTATCTGTTCAATTTAAATCCAAACCAAAATGGAAAATGCAAGAAAGTGTTCAGATCTAAATTTATTTGGTTCCCTATGTTTTCTCTAACATGCAGAACAGGAGTTTGACCAAAATATTGTCTAGGTTTTTCCTAGAAAAATAAACCCACATATGTATTCATTTTACCTAAGAATTATCTTTGGTAGTTTGGTAACTTCATTTTGGGTGAAACAACTGTGTGCTGTGAGGTATTTTACATACCTTGCATGCCACCTTGACCCCAACCCAAAAAGCCCTAAAATTTGTCTATATCAAAAATGACAAAAGAATTCCAAACTACCTTTAGAAAATTCCCTAGGTCAAAATATAATCTATGTTGACCTGTTTCCAACTCCTAGAACACATCCAGTCCTTTAGCTACCCATTTCTAGGAGCTCATATTTATTTGGCCTCTGGAGAATGTTTTAACTACTTCTACATGGGATTGATTCACTAGATAAATAATTCCAGGAGTTTTACAACTCTAATAATGGTGAATACAACTTATACAGAAAGGTATTTCAAATATCTACCATGTGTCCTTGGATTCATATCAAAAGGATCTGTAGATTTAATCTGGTGAAAAAGACAAAAAGCTTGCAGAACTGAATTTGGGATTTTCTGAAGGGCATTCTATTAATTATTCTGAAATGAATCTAACTCCCAATGAACCATCACTCAAATACCTTCTTAATCCTAGAAGTAAATAATTTTTGGACTTGCAAATCTTTCCTAGTGAATTATTCACCTAAACTAGTGTTATTTTCACTAGAAAATTCATAACTAAATGAAGAAAATTGATAAAATCATGAAACCACTTTTGGTGGCTTTGTTCTGTCACCACCTATATGATGATATCGTTATTGTACATGGGTATCATACATAATCTGTTCTTGGTTTAAAACCCCTTACTTAGGTAGTTTTGGCCTTTAAATCACAAAACAAATTTCAATAATGCAATTCAAGCATTCCCAAATGTCTCCAACTCAACTTCTCCAAAACTTAATTGAAGTGTAGTGGTACTTATTCATTTGCTTGCGGTATTGAATCGGTGCTTGTTTTCCTTGTATTGATTGTGGTATTGTTTGTTTGCATGTATGCCTCGTGACGACGATAGTTGCGATTGTGTTAACTTTGAGAAGAAGAAGGTCCTATATATATTTTTTATTGTTGGTTTTATAAGAAGAAATCCAGGGACATATTACTAATCACAGGCAATACACCCTTCCCAGATTCCAATACTTGTCCTACTCATTTTATACACTTGCTTTACATCTCTTTCATAAATTGCATATTATCTGCATGTTTTTTTACTACAATTGCGATAGTAACTTGGCCCCTCCAAGTTATGACAGGGTGTCTAGTAGGACACTCCCCCTTGTGGATAACCTACCATACCCCTTAGATAGAGAGTACGGTGGTTAGCCCCTACCTCGTTGGAATCCTCGGAGTTGATTAACCAAACTATTTTGGGGATTACCCTACTACAAAGGTTTTGAAAATGTTTTGTAAAACCCTTGGGATGGGCATCGTTTCCAAGTGGATGTTTTAAAGAAAAAAAGGGGTGATTTTGAGAAGTGAACACGATGGACTTGATAAAGAGAAGGGATATTCTACGCCATTACCAGAACAACTTAACCGTGTAACCACATTTAGCCAGAAGCTAGAGCTTAACTCGTAGTTTGTTCTCTTTAGCATGGGCAGCCCCTACATGTACTATAGGGGAGAAATTCCTTGAATTCTGGGCTTTCCCCTATAAAGGTCTATGGATCTGGGGTTGGTGGATGTCTCTGACAAGGGCTGGTGCAACAATTGGGTCCCCCGCGAATGGTATGACTTAGGAGTAAGGAAGGAAGTGGAATCACTTAATCATGCCATATCCCAAACATGAGGTTTGGATATAGGCATGTACGAAAGGGAGGATTAGGGTGCAGAGAGACACATACACATTTTCAAGGAGGACAAACCCAAAAGGGAATGGTGCATTTGCTAGGGTCAAAAAATGAAAGGTTATGTTTGATTATCTGAACCCCCGTTTACCATGTGTAGCAGGCCGTGGTGGAATCCTAGCGGGTGTATTGATTCTTGTGGAGAAAGTGCACAAACTCTATAGAGTATAATCTATTTGAATATCCGTGTCCACGGTCAAGGACAGTTGGAAAGGTGATTGCTAGGAGGACCCAAGTGGTGATCTTGGAAAGATGGATGAAAGTATGGAGGTCATGCGAGGATCTGAGATTGAGGTTTTGTTTTGACCATGGATGGTTGAAGATGTTTAAAAATGGGTTTTCCTCTAAAAATGTTTCCAAAAAAGGTTTTCAACAAGGATACGAAGATATCCAGATTCTAAAGCGGAGACATGTTTTCAAAACTCTTTTTCAACAAAGATATAGAGATGACATATCTACAAGAGAAACTAGGATTTTCGAAAACAACCATAGAGGAAGCTATCTCGCCACAGCCAAATTGCATTCCTTGTTTATCTTATCTTGGTGGTTTGTGAGTACATTCAAAGTACTCACTAACATTGTCCCTGGCTATTTACTTGGCCAGACTTTCAGAAGCATGAAGGATATTGGAGTCATTGACGTCTATGCGAGATAGGCTGTCTTCCCAGTCAGTTTCCTGTAGGTTAAGGCATGATTGGGCTCTGTGTTCGATGAAGATCCGTTGCTGATGTCGGTATAGCCATAATGGAAATAATGTAAGTCTTATGCTCACTATGTAATGGATGTTTACTTTGATACTTGTCGGTAATGTTACACGGCTCATTGATCATGGGAACATGGATTTATGCATAACAGGGATTCTCGGACTGTCACTCTAGGGGACCCAAAGAGTTGGAATCATAGCCATCCTGACTATAGAAGACCTTAGTTAGCATGGACGTTAGTCAGGAACTAAAAACCTATTTTCTACAACAAGGAAAAAAGAAGATGACTATTTTCATAAAAGTGCTTACATCTCCTCCCCTCTGTTTGAAAAAATACTTGCACTAAGACAAGTTTCTAGTATTAAAACTTTGCACACTTGTCATTAACCAAACCCTAACTTAAAAAGTATTGTAGATGGCCCCTTCTCATTCGAAGTGCATCATCATTGGAGAAAGTTCCTAGCCCTTTGAAGAGCAGCTTCATGATCTGTTGAAGATAGTAAGCATGCCCTTGCCAAGGATTGAAGGGACCGAGCTCCCTCGCAGAAACACTAGTGTGACACAATGGGTCATCAAGGTCATCATCGCCGCCCGTGAAGCCGACACCGAGCCCACCATCTTCACCTTTATTGACCACAGCTAGATTGATGTTGTAGTGCGAGAAATACAAGATATCATGGCACGCCTCTGCAAGATTCATGAATATGAGCTGAAGGACACCCCTTATCACCAATTCATGAAGCACGATAAGGATGGATTTCCCACCGAGTCCTTCCCCACCTGCTGCATTAGGAATCAACTAGGAACATGGAGTACTTACTACAGTATCACTAGGAAGATCTCGACAAGAACCGTTGTTAGAACCTACACATGCGGATGGATCTCGCCATACTCTGAACTCGGGAGAAGAGTATGAGAGTTGTCAATGCTTGCCTGGAAAAGAAATTGGCCATTGGCGTGCCCTCAACCCCTGATGCTACAAACCCCGAGACTAAAGACAACCACCTATCTCTCCATGATTACCACCCCATCTCTCAGTCACAAACTCCGGAAGAACCAATCCTCGAGACTGCTATTTGGGAAGGCACAACCCTTACCTTTACCGCCAAAGAATTGAATATTACCCAACCTCTAAGGATATACAGTAGATGGAAACCGTAACTACTCCGTTAGAAGTCGTTGAATATGCTCTTTCCTCACTTACACTCCGCACTCACCTGCTTAAGCATAGGGTAGAGTAATGTATCATCCCTGATCGCGTTTTGTAATGTCTTAGTACTATTGCCACCTTCTTTCTTGTTCCGTATGAAACTAATTTGAATTTCTATGCTTGTTTGGTGTTCTGTCTTACGTGTTTTACCCAAGACGTTGCATCAGACCCAACCCGGAACGACCGTGTCCGAAAGACCGCGCCTCCCAGTATCTAGCATTGACCCTGAACGCTGGATAACTGCAAGCACCTCATTAACTACCTCATAGGATATTGAGAACCCTTTGCTTGATTTGTTTGGTATAAAGTCAATGGGTTCTTCTAACCACATCCCCTAAATACCCTCTTAGAAGTTTACCCCAGAAGGTTACCCAACCAATTCATCCTCCTAGCCTGAAGGAGCACCCTCGCAGTCGTACGCTCAACCAAGATGGCCATGAGGACCGGAAGTCAGAAGAAAGCATGCAGCCCTTGCAGGGAAGAAGGTCATCAAGCCAACCATTGCCTAGGAAACTACCCAAACTGCAGAGCCACCCACTCATCAAAGAACTATCCAACCCAATATGCGATGTGCTACCTGTGTGAGAGTCACCATCATGTTCGTGCCAACTACCCCTTAAATATCCTGGTTGAAGAACTCCATCAACTCCCGCACAGGCGTGTAGAGGAACTAAGGAGAATTGAGTGCAAAAGGCAAGGTACCTGTTTCTCCTGTGATCAACCGGGTTATTACATCCGAGAGTGCCCCCAGTAGAGAAGGAAACCACCGTCGGTCAACTCCCGCAAGAAGCACCTAGACCAGGAGCATTCCAGCCCCATGAGAAGTGTTCCTCTTCAAATTGCCAGCAAGTCCTCGAAGAAACAGCTCCAAATGCCATGTTAGAAGAATAAAGGACATCAACCTCAAGACCACCCAAGCCTCGTCAACTACAACTCGGCACCACTCCCAACTCGCCATCCCACCTCAATAAGGAAAGATCAAGTCAAACCAAAACTTCTATAGAATGACCCTAAGGGGGAAAGACGCAGTGTTTCCCACTATAACTGAATAAGCGCTTGGTTAAAGCCAACCTCCAAAACCTCGACTAGACAAGCCCTCCAAGATCCAGAAAGAATAGAAGAAGATCAACCTCCACCAACTAGAAGGGAAGCCTACCTCCTCAAGCTACGTACGGACTCCGCCCGCATCTACGAAGATCAAGATGAAGCACCCTAGTGATTCCACCAGCATCCTCTAAACTGGACTCTCAACCACTCTAGGAGCAGAAGTAACCAAGCACAGACCTAGTACTAACGTAGTAGTCTGGCTGTAAGCCTAGTACCTCTGAGTTACCACATACATAGTACAACCCCTTGACACAGTTCCCCTGACCTTACTCTCCCGAATCTTGGGACGAGATTCTTGTAAGGGGAAAGGTCTATAACACCCCAAATTCAGCAACCTTGCTTAGTTGTGAGAATGCAAAAATCAGGGGGAACACAAACTTTTTCTTGCTTGATGATGCAGTGGTTGTTTGCTTGTTTGTGCTTATCCATCTGAATGTGTAGTAGATATTATACTCCTCCACCTTCTCCTTAGTTGACAAAATCTATTTAACAAAAGAGGTGTCTTGGCTTATTTTACATATTCTCAAATGTTCTGGCATTTCAAAAATAGGAGCCAATATGCCCTTACCATCACAAATATTTCAGAATATCTATTAACAATATTATGGAGATCTATATGATATTATCTCCTTGTATTTTCAAAATAGAACTTCCCCATGAATCTTACCTCTAGTGTTTCCAAAACATTTTATAAAACTTTTGAATTATAATCTTGGTAGAAGTATCAAGGACTCTTACCAACTTCAAAACTCGGCCTTTTCAAAATACCCACTTTTACCTCAAGCTAAGCTTGATGGTACTCTTAGTAGTAAACTTAAGAGGTTTGTAAGATGAATTACCTTGATCTGCTATTTGACTTACTTGAATAGGAAGTTTGGTGAGATAACCTAGGAGCATCCTTTAGCAAAAAACTTCCCAAACAATATAACCTATACTCTGAGAAGAAATCATCAAAACTTAGCAGGAAGATAATCTCTCTCCCTTTTATCAGGATGATCTTTTGGATAAGCTACATAGAAACCCCTAACTCTTGATCCAAGGCCTAGTGCCTTACCATCCCCTACACTCTCTTGATCAATGGATCCATTCACCAACTCTCCCAAGCTTGTCTTGATCCTTAATCACTAAAGTGACCATCTATTTTTTCCTTTTCAGACTCAATTTTGAGTCAATCCCTTTTTATAGCTTTCATAGTAGAAAGGACCAACTCAAGCCATGGATCCTCTCTACTTAACCCACTCTTCAACATCACCCACTTGATGATGAGTTTGGAACCTTGCATCCACTCAAAAACATCACCCCTTGGATCTAGTCAAAAAACCCAAATCTGCCAAAATTTGAGTAAGTCTGGAACTGTTATCAACATCACTTCTTGAGTCTCTACATTTTTCAAACCTTGTGCATTTTTTGAAATGCACTTGAACCATCTTGTAAACCATCATAAGTACTTCCAAATCACACTCTTGCCCTTGGCTTAATCATCCTTTGACCCACTTCATCTTGATGGTTTTACAGGCAAGAAAATAAACTTTTCTGCAAATCTTATCAACTCACCTACTTTGAAATAAGATCCCATCTTCATGCCACCTTCATTTGATCAACTATTTGCATGTTTGTGCTCCCCTAAACTTGGTATAACAACCCATACTTCACTTGCTTCCATTGGAGCCATGTGATTCTTAAACCCATTTGGTTTTTGAGGCTAAATATTAATATGTCCTAACCACCTTATTTTCAACAAACTTTGGCATCAATTCTAGGAAATACCTAGTCATGATCAACCTCAATCTTATGAACTATGTTGATCTACATCACCTGGACTATCAAACCATTTTACCCGTGAGTCAAATGGATCTTTGGATCACCTTCTATAGCTTGCCAAAGGTAGTATGAAAATATTAAAACCCAAGATCCCAAATAAACACCTCAAATCCAAATCTCCTCAATTTAAATTCCTCTCCAAACCAACTAGTGATATTTATCAACATCTCACTCACTCTGAATCATGCCAACATCATTCCCTACCCCTCCTCACCATTTGACCACATAAGTTCTTGAGGATTTAATAAAAACAAAGCTTTTATTCAAATAACACTTAACTAAAATACCACAAATCCTCACCAAAGCTCATGAAAGACCACCACATCACCCTAACCTCTCCCCTAGTCGCAGGACTGTAGCTCTACAGTACCCAACCTCCTCATCTTTGTAAACTAGTGTTTGGAGAGGGTATGTAACACTCCTGAATCGGGTCTATGCAGATCTTAGCATTTCCGGCTAAAACCCGCATAGAAACGATTCAAAGACGCCGACCAGACACTTTCGTGTGGGTGGGATTTGATTACAAGTAGTTACAACACAATAGTTTACAACAGAGTCCACAAGAACTTATATATACAACAATGACTCAACGAGTCAAGAATAAAATGATACAAATCATAAAGAAAGCTAAATAGTATCCAAGTATGGATAAGATCCAAATGGGACTTGGAGTCCTGAAGAATAACCAAGCGGTATCCATAAACCCTGTCCAGGCCAAGCTGGAAGGGTAACCTCGCTAATGTCGTCGATCACATACCTATCAAAGCCTATGGGTGCCGGCAAAGGGCAAAGGAAACAGAAAGAGAGCGGTCAGTACTGAGGCCAATACACGGCGAGTCTAGAATTCGGCGGTCCTCGCCTACATAGGTATGGTCGGCTCAGCAGCAGAAATCTTACACTATCTAACTTATAGAGACATGCTACAGCTTCGGCTATTAGAGCGAGATAATAAGGGAGCTCTATACGGTAACAATAATATAACACGAGGCATAACCCATCCGAAGATTCCCCCTTGAAGACCAGTCAAAGAAGTCCTCTTGCGAAACACACACGGTGGCAATTTTAATTAAGCGGGTGTTTAGTTGATAGGGCTAATTACTAATCATATTATTAGAGGCAAAACATTAGTGGCATTGTCTATGATCATCACACCATACTCCTGAGGAGTCCATAACCATGGACACACGACTTCTCGAAAAGATTTACCCTGCAGGAGTGTACTACTATCCCCAAACGCATGTTCAACCCTTCAGGCAACATATTATGCGTGCCGTTCGAATCTCACAACAAGAATTGTCCCATAACTATGCGCGTATCCAGAGGTATCACCTACTGTATGGAACCAACCAAGAGGTACGACGATTCTCAAGGAAGGCACCGCGTTTGCGTCTACTGATGGATCAGGCCATGTGGGGTAACTTGTACACACCGTGGGTGCCACCACCGTGGGTGCCACCACCGTGTACCGCTTTTTATGTATCCAAGCCATGGCAGTCCACCAAAATATCAAGTCCGAAGACATATTCAACTCACCCATGTACGAGGACATATTATGCGTATGCACCAAATGAAAAACCACTTTTGTGACCCTCTGGATAAACGAATAGCACCGGTAGTTGAGGAGGGATCCCAGAGGCCCCATGTTTTGTTAGCGCGATCAACTCAAAACTAGTATTCTAGAACGAACTGTTCCTAGGTCGGCTCAAGCAGTTCTCAAATTAAAGGTGGTCCCTGTTGGGGCCTTATTATTAGGTGAAACCATAACCAACAACATCAGATTAATTATCTTATCACCAACAATATCCAAGTATCATGTTCCACCTGTATGAGAGCAATACTAAGCATGCCTACGACTCGCAAGGGCACATCTAGCTAATCAAACAAGGCAATAGGATAACAAAGGCAATATAGTGGAGCGGGTAAATAATGGAATGGTGCTAAAGCATAGATAATCAGGATAGCAATAGATCAAAACAAGGAAGTAAAGACTATAAATGCAAAATAGGTAGAAGGGAGAGAATGCTCGCTTGTGATACAAAGTCAGTGATCGAAGGCTTGTCGCATCTCGCATAGACTCATCATGCTAACCGGTGAAGAAGCCAAGCACTAGAAGAACAACCAGTGCACTATTTAATACTACGGCAGAAGATCCGGCAGGTTTATGATATGATGCATGACATGTCAATATGCAGTCTATCTTAGCGATATTAAGCGAAATCGGGATCCCGTCATTCAAATAGAAGGTTCAACTTATTTATCTACCCACAATTAAATGTTGGATTAAGAAGGCAAAACATGGCATTGGTGAGCTACACAATTTAAATGGAGTCAAGCTAAGACAAAAGAATCCCGCATATAGGCTCCATATTTAATTTAGATGAATTCCTATTCAACCCAAACCACATGATAATATGTATGCGAACATGTACAATTTAATATGCAACAAGCTATATGTCATTTATAAAAATAGCATAGGGGTAGGGTCTCATGAGTTGAATCGAAGAGGCGGATAAAATGGGCTTCAAGTTGAAGTTGAAGTACCGTAAGTAGTCAATGTTGCGGAAGTAATCGACGTCGAGAAGAAAACCTTGTTGGAGGGGTGTCGGTGTCGGATGGCATGATCCGGTGCGGCGTGATGGAATGAAGCCGAACTTGTTAAAGAAAAACTTGGTAGACAGTGGAATAGATCGGACATGTTAAAATAGAAGAAGCCGAAGCTGAAACACATGCGAACATATTGGTGAACAGGTGTCAGTCATGTGCCAACAGACAAGGGCAAAAGTGATGTGGAGGAGAACTACATCTACTGCTTGACGGGACAAGGCCGCTGCTGGTCGCGTAAACGCGGCAGGAAAAACGATGGCGCCGCTTCCTAGGATCTGCACAACAACATGCGACAAGGAAATGATTGGTCGTGAGATGGTCAACTAATAGCTTGCTCATGTGAAGGATTTGAATCAAGTGGAGACATGGATTCATGGTACAGAGTAGCAGATCGGTGCATACCTTGGACGCTCGAGAACTAGGCGAGCGGATGCCATTGGTGTACATGGATTGGAGATGGTTGTAGATAGATACGAGAAAACAAGGCTGCGACGAAATTGTTACGGGAAGAACAAGCTCACCGTCAGCTGAATTTTGGTGAATTTGGGTAGGAAGGGAGCACAAAAAGAAAGGGGATTTTTCAGAAGGGAAGGTGGGGATTTTGGCAATATCTAGATCTCAGATTTGGGGTTAGGGTTTGGAGTGAAAGAAAGGGGATAGACTATTTATATAGTCCAAAGTAGACTAGATGGGGCTAGTTTTGGGTTAAAACATTAGACGAGCTTTTTTCCTAATTTTTATTTTTAGTGAAATAAGAAAAAAATTATGGTCATGTAAAGGACCGGAATATATTGTTTTGTTTAGATTTAAAATAAGAAAAAAGAGAGACGAGTTTAATTAATCCACACGGATATTTTAGTAAAACAAAAATAGCGTTCTAGCAAAAATATTTTTAGATGAATTAATGCAATGCTATGCATGATGTCAGGATGATGCATAAATAAAAATAACAGGCAATTTTAATTGGGGATATTTTACGGGGCATTACAACTCGACACCACTAGCAAGGATCGTGTCCCAAGATCCAAGCAAGGACACCGGGGAAGGGGTTTGATGATCAGATCTTCTTGCGTTAGGTTGATGGTCGCGACATCACAAATAAAAATTCTTGCTCCATCTGGAAATTGTCGACACCACCAACAAAGGGTTGTTTCTCATGTTCTTCGAGGAAGCACTTCGGAGAGGCAAAGACGGAAGTAAAGGTATCGGAAGATAAGGTCACCTCTAACTTCCATGGATGGAGTAAAAGTCACATTAATCTACCGGTGCAATGTATAGAGCGAATGATAAGAGCAGTGGTATGGTCATGACTCCATCCCGCACTCAAAGCATTACTCAGTACATGAATAGGAGGATCGTGCAACTAAAATCTCGGAATTCAGATTGAAGATCTTAACAAGAAGTATTCGGAAAGCTTCGAAAAAAGATCCAGATATGAGGAGGTCGTCGTCCTAGAGGTCGCCACACCGAAAACATCCGAAGAGAGATTAGATAGAGAGAAAACTAGATGTAGCACCACCGTTGCAAAAGGGAAGGAAGCGAAACCCTAAAGGTACAGCAGAAACCTAACCACGAGAAACCCTGGACTTGAAAAGGTAGCAGATTCAAAACATGCAAAGATAAGAAGAGAATAGCATAGGGGTAAGGAATAAAAGTAGAGCTACTCAGATCTATCCAACCGATTGTGCAAAATAGTTTTGACACTCTACATCGTCCATTGACAAGGTTAACCTACATGCTGGACAAGTGGGGTACCGTAAACCTTTACTCTGATACCACTTGTAATGCCCCCGAATCGGGTCTATGCAGATCTTAGCATTTTCTGGCAAAATCTGCATAGAAACGATTCAAAGACGCCTACCAGACACTTTCGTGTGGGCGTGATTTGATTACAAGTAGTTACATCACAATAATTTACAACAGAGTCCACAAGAACTTATATGTACAACAACGACTCAATGAGTCAAGAATACAATGATACAAATCATAAAGAAAGCCCAATAATATCCGAGTATGTATAAGATCAAAATGAGACTAAGAGTACTGAAGAATAACCAAGCGGTGTCCATAAACCCTGCCCAAGCCAACCCGAAAGGGTAACCTCGCTAACATCATCAATCACATACCTGTCAAAGCCAAAGGGTGTCGGAAAAGGGCAAAGGAAACAGAAAGAGAGCGGTCAGTACTGAGGCCAATACACGGCGAGTCTAGAATTCGGCGGTCCTCGCCTACATAGGTATGGTGGGCTCAGCAGCAGAAATCTTACACTATCTAACTTATAGAGACATGCTATAGCTTCGGCTATTAGAGCGAGATAATAAGGGAGCTCTATACGGTAACAATAATATAACACGAGGCATAAGTCAAGGAAGTCCTCTTGCAGAACACACACAGTGGTAATTTTAATTAAGCAGGTGTTTAGTTGATAAGGCTAATTACTAATCATATTATTAGAGGCAAAACATTAATGGCATTGCCTATGATCATGACACGGTACTCCTGAGACGTCCATAACCGTGGACACACGGCTTCTCGAAAAGATTTACCCTGCAGGGGTGCACTACTGTCCCTAAACGCATGTTCAACCCTTCATGCAACATATTACGCATGTCGTCCGAATCTCACAACAAGAACTGTCCCATAACTACGCGCATATCTAGAGGTATCACCTACTATGTGAAACCAACCAAGAGGTACGAGGATTCTCAAGGAAGGCACATCGTTTGCGTCTACTGATGGATCGGGCCCTGCGGGGTAACTTGTATACACCGTGGGTGTCGCCACCGTGTACCGCATTTTATGTATGCAAGCCATGGAAGTCCACCAAAATATCAAGTCCGAAGACATATTCAACTCACCCATGTCCGAGGATATATTATGCGTATGCACCAATGGAAAACCAATTTTATGACCTCCTTGATAAACAAATAACGTCGGTAGTTGAGGAGGGGATCCTAGAGGCCCCACATTTGGTTAGTGTGATCAACTTAGAACTAGTATCGTAGAACGAATGGTTCCTAGGTCAGCTCTAGCATTTCCCAAAGGTGGTCCCTACTAGGGCCTTATCATTAGGTGAAACCATAACCAATAACATCAGATTAATTATCTTATCACCAACAATATACAAGTATCATGTTCCACCTATATGAGAGTAATGCTAAGCATACCTACGACTCGCAATGGAAAATCTAGCTAATCAAACAAGGCAATAGGATAACAAAGGCAATATAGTAGAGCAGGTAAATAATGGAACTGTGCTAAAGCATCGATAATAACGATAGCAATAGATCAAAAGAATGAAGTAAAGACTATTAATGCAAATTAGGTAGAAGGGGGAGAATGCTCGCCTGTGAGATAAAGTCGATGATCGAAGGCTTGTCGCATCTCGCATAGACTCATCATCCTAACCAGTGAAGAAGCAAAGCAGTAGAAGAACAACCGGTGCACTATTTAATACTACGACAGAAGATCCGGCATGTTTATGATATGATGCATGACATGTCAATATGCGGTCTATCTTAGCGATATTAAGAGGAATCGGGATCCCATCATTTAAATAAAAGGTTCAAGTTATTTATCTACCCATAATTAAATGTTGGATTAAGAAGGAAAAACATGGCATCGGTGAGCTATACAATTTAAATGGAGTCAAGCTAAGATAAAAGTCTCCAACATATAGGCTCCATATTTAATTTAGATGAATTCTTATTCAACTCAAACCACATGATAATATGTGAAAGAGAATGTGGGCCCCTATGTGTGGTTTTGGTAATTAATGACAATCTTTATGGACTAATGTGTGTAGTTGCACTTGTAGGAATTGTCCATTGGCATCACTTGGAGTATGTGTTGGCTCCAAGGTGGAAGATATGAAGAAGAAGATGCGTTGTGGAAGCTCAATATGTGCCATCCCTAGAAGATATCATGTTGGGTGCTTGCCATCCTCGGTGTTTATGGATCGATGAAGACATGACCAAAGGATGCTCAAGGCAAATGTATTCTTGATAGGTATTCCCTTTTACCAGTCTCGTGTTGACCTGGTTTAGGATAGATAGCCGTACTATCAAGAGGGGCCCTCGAGTGAGTGTCTCGATCATACCGTTCGGAGAGAGCTCAGACCTTTACATACTTGCATCATCGTATTTGGTTGTTTTGTCTTATCCACGTGAGGATATAGAGCTTGTGGTAATCTTCATAACAAGCCCTTGTTCATCAAAATTGGATCCCCCTTTTATATCTTGTTGTGATTTTGATCTTGGCGGTTTTCCAGATTCTCACCGAGTGAGGTATCTCACATTATACTACTTGATACTTTCCCACATTTTAGTTGGATTGCTCTTGTCGTTCCCTTTCCAACGCAATTGGAATCAGGTCAATCGGAGTTACCAATCAAAAGTTATAGTCGTTTGATTATTTGTTGTTTGCATTTATAAAAAGAAAAAGGGTTTTCGTTGTTTTTGGGCCGCGGTACTACCGCCTGGAGCTACCGCCCAGCCCAGCCCGCGCGGATCGGCTCTCTGTTTGGTCCGGTGGTTGCCGGTAGTACTGGGCCGGCCTAGCGGTACTACCGGCCCACCCTGCCGCGTTGCCCAGATTCCCGCCCCAGCGCTAGCCCGCCTTTCAGCTCCCAGCCGCTCGCCTCGCTCCCGCCTCTCCCCCCGCGCTTGCTCCCTCGCCTCCCTCGCTAGCTCCTGTCGCTGCTTTTGGGCCTCCTCCGTGTGAGGCCCGCTCGGCCGCTGCCACCGCTAGCACTGCTCCCGCTCCCTCGCCTCTCTTGCGCTGCTCGCTGAGCCGGCCCATCCAGCCGCCGCCCGCTTGGGCCTCGCTCTGGTGGGCTCCCAGGCAGCAGCGCTGGCCCCGCTGCTCCCGCTCGCCCGCTCGCATCGATCGCCCCCCTCCCCTCCCCGCGTGCGGCCGCTCCGCCTCGCCTCACTCGCTGGCTGTTGCGTTGACCCCGCTTGCTTCCTGGCGCTGGTGGGTTGGGTCCGGTAGTATCGGTCCAATCCAGTACTACCGGCCCGCCCTGGCCAAAAACTCCCCAACGGCCAGATTTTGTATATGTCCTATAAAAGGCCTTCTCTCTCCTTTTTCTAAGTAGTTCTTCCTCCTCTATTTTCTTCAAGCTTTGTCCCTTTGAATTAAATCTTTTGTGCTTGATTTCTTCATCCCCCTCCATTGATTCTTGCCAATATTTGAGGGGTAGATAGAGGGGATCTAGATCTATATTTTGACCAAACCAAGTCCACTCTTTGTGAGTGAACCTTTGGGATCTAGATCTTTGGGGCTTTTTGTGTTCCCCTTTTGTGTTCTTCCTCTCTTATTCCCCCCAAGTGCTTTAGTAGCCTTGTTGGAATTTGAGAGTGAAGTTGTGGAGCATCTTTGTGGTGTTCTTGCCTTTTGCATTTGGTGCATCGGTGTGTTCTCTCCGGAGGATTTGTTCAGTGATATTCATTGAAGCTTGTCCCTCTTGGGTTCTTGGAACCCTAGACGATTGTGTAGCCTTTGTGGCATGTTCTTGGGGTCTTCAATTAAGTTGTGAAGCTCCCCCGAGATTGAGGCCTTGGTGGCGATTATTGGGAGCCTCCAATTAAGTTGTGGAGATAGCCCCAATCTTGTTCAGGTTTGGTGACCGCCCTAAAGTGTCCCATAGTGGAACGGGTGCTTGCCCGCATGTGGGTGCTCGGGAGAATAGGGTGAGGCCTTGGTGGCATTGGTGGTCTCAGTACCGCCCACCCCTCCAACGAGACATACTCCCTTGTTGGGAGGAACTCGGTAAAACATCGTTGTCCCCGCGTGTCTCGGTTATATCTATACCCGAGCTCTTTACTTATGAAATTTACATTGTGATAGCCTTCGTGCTTGAAGTAATTATCTTGCTATCATATTGTTGCTTGTCTTGCCTAGCATAAGTTGTTGGTGCACACAGGTGAACCTTAGTATCTAGGCTTTGGGCTTAATAAAAGAAAACACTAATTTTATTCCGCCATTGTTAAGCCCATCTCGTAGAAGTTTTTAATCGCCTATTCACCCCCCTCTAGGCGACATCCGTGATCTTTCAATATGTATGCGAGCATGTACAATTTAATATGCAACAAGTTATATGTCATTTATAAAAATAGGGTAGGGGTTGGGTCTCACGAGTTGAATCGAAGAGGCGGATAAAACGGGCTTCAAGTTGAAGTTGAAGTCCCGAAAGTAGTCAATATCGCGGAAGTAATCGATGTCGAGAAGAAAACCTTGTTGAAGGGGTGTCAGTGTCGGATGGAACGATCCGGTGCGGCATGACGGAATGGAGCTGAACTTGTCAAAGAAAAACTTGGTCGGCAACGGAATAGATTGGACATGTTAAAATAGAAGAAGCCGAAGCTGGAGCCCATGTGAACATATTGTTGAAAAGATGTCAGGCATGTGGCCACAGACACGAACGAATAATGACATGGCTTGGAGAAACAGACGCTAGAGATGTTGAAAAGATGCAACATGGCCTCCTGAACACGCAGTAGAACAAACAAGCAAAAACTTCTCAACTACATCGGTACAAGGCAATATGAAAGGCCTGTCGGCGGGATTGAGCATGGTCGGAAACCGGGTACAGCGCACTGCGCATGCACGCGAGTGAAGAAGCGTGGGCAGCATGGCGGCGGGGGCATCACCGGATCCCAAACCGAAGGCACCGCGGAACAGCGTCGGCTCGCAGGCTGCAGCGGTCCCGCAAGTGCCTCCCACCTCCACTCCGCCTCCACCAGCTCCTCGACGGGAGCCAACCGTGGCCGCCGTCGCCGCGCGCAACGTGCTCGATCAAATGGCAACTAGTTACAAATTTTCATTTTTGTTGTCTTTTTGACATACATGCAAATGTGTTATAGTAGGATTATGACATTTGCGTTAATTGTAGTGTCGATGACGATAGTTTCTTGGAGACTATGGAGGTTGCCGGTTCATCTTTTGCTCAAACGCAAAATGAAGATGAAAATGCGATGGATGAAGAGGTGGTGGAGGAGGAATACGATGAGGTGGATGAGGAAGGGGAGGGCATGGTGGAAGCGCCGGGGGGTAGGAAGGAAAACTACACCGTAGATGAGGACGTGTTGCTTTGCAAAACTTGGTTGAAGATTGGTATGGATCCTACAGTTGGCACTGATACATTGCAAATGTATCTATAATTTTTGATGTTCCATGCTTGGTTTTATCTACTTTCTTGTGTTTTGTTCCAACTTTGGAGTACTTTTCTTATAATTTCTTGGACTAACCTATTAACAAGAGCCACAGTGCCAGTTGCCTGTTTTCTGCTTTTTTTGGTTCCAGGAAAGTCAGAAAATCAATATTCTCGGAATTGGACGGGACAAAAGCCAAAGTTCCTATTTTACCGGAAGACTCACAGAGCCAGAATACGAGACGGAGGAGGGCCAGGGCCTGGCCACACCCCCCAGGCGCGGGCTAGCCCTACCCACGCCACCAGGTGGTGTGGGCCCCCTGGCACTCCACCGACCTTGCCTCCTTTGCCTATAAGAGCCTCCCGATACCAAAACCCTAAATCATCAAGCCTCCAGCCATGAAAAGTTCCGCATCGCCGCCGCCACCGAAGGGGAGATTCAGGGGACAGAAAGTCTCTGTTCCGGCACCCTGCCGGGACGGGGAAGTGCCTCCGGAGCCATCTCCATTGATCTCCACCACCATCTCCATCACCATTGCTGATTCCCATGATGAGGAGGGAGTAGTTCTTCCTCGAGGCTAAGGGTTCTACCGGTAGCTATGTGTTCATCTCTCTCTATGCATGATCATATTGTGATCATGAGCTTTGTAATCTAGTAGATCGACCTTGCTACTCAAGTGCTTAATAGATCTCTGCTCTCCCCATGTGTGTGAAAGTGACAGCGTGCTCACCATGGTGGCACTTAGGCTAGAGATTACAAATACTTGTTATGAGTTATATTTGGAGTTGGATGTCTTTATGAAATTGTGGTGTTTGTTGGACTCATCTAGTACTCAAGGTGACAGTGTGGGGTTTTCTAGATGGGAAAGGCTTACTTTGAGGACTGCTGTTATAGCCCTACCAAGGATTAGAGTGTCCAACCGGAGAGTAGTTCAGAGTAGTATCATGAAGAGAAGATATTTATATGAGAGTGTTCACTAGTGAAAGTATGATCCCTAGGCCTTGTTTCTAAGCATTGATACACCGTTTGCTATTAGATCTGTTACATGTTTGCTTGCTTTCATCTTTATTTCAGTTTGTCTTTAGTCTCTTCCACGCCATCAAAGTATTTTCTATCACCGTTACTACTTATAATTATCCATATCACTTGTATTTCACTATCTCTTCGCCGAACTAGTGCACCTATACATCGGACAAGTGTATTGGGTGTGTTGGGGACACAAGAGACTTCTTGTATCTTGATTGCAGGGTTGCTGGAGAGGGAATACCTTCGACCACTTCCTCCCTGAGTTTGATAAACCTTGGGTGATCCACTTAATGGAAAACTTGCTGCTGTTCTACAAACCTCTGCACTTGGAGGCCCAACAACTATCTACAAAAGTAGAAGTGCGTAGACATCAAGATATTTTCTGGCGCCGTTGCCGGGGAGGTAAGCTAAAAGGTACTCACATCCTCTGGTGTGAGTGCTCGAAGTTATTTCCTTTAGATTCTGCAATTTTGTATTTTTGTTTCTTGTTTTCACTAGTTAGGCTTAATGGAAAACAACAACAAAATTAGAGAGCTTTATAGTATTTATCTTCAGTTAGGACATGAAGTGTTTGAAGAGAAAATTAAAAAACCTATGGAACTTTATTTGCATGCTAATAGCAATGTTGTTAGTATGAATTCTTTGGACACCATTATTGCTAATGCTATGGAAAAGTCTAAGCTTGGGGAAGCTAGTTTTGATGAAAATGATCTTTTTAGTTCCCCAGCTTTGGAAGATAGCTATTCTATTGCTTATGATGATACAAAACCTCCAATATATGATGATTACAATGATGAATATGATATTTTCAGTCCACCTACTATTGAGGAGAAAATTTATTATGATTACAATATGCCTCCTATATTTGATGATTATTGTGATGAGAATAATAATGATAGCTATTTTGTTGAATTTGCTCCCACTACAATCAATAAGAATGACTATGTTTATATGGGGAGTATTAATTCTTTTATGCATGTGGCTCATGATAAGAATGTTTTATGTGATAGTTATATTGTTAATTTTATTCATGATGCTACTGAAAGTTTATGAGAGAGGGAAACGTGGTTCTATGCATCTCAATAATATTAAGTTTCCCCTCTTTATGTTGAAAGTCTTGAAGTTGCACTTGTTTTGTTGTCCTATGCTTGTTGCTTTGTGCTTTCATGACTTGTTTCTTTACAAGATTCCTATGCATAGGAAGTGGGTTAGACTTATATGTCCTTCGAATTTGCTTCTTGATGCTCTCTTTTACTTCAATTCATATTTCTTATGTGAGCATCTTCTCAAACTATCATGCCTAACTTAAAGATGTTAAAGAAAAGTACTTATTGGGAGATAACCCAAAAAATTTAGATGAGTCTTAGAAGTTATTACCTCTGTAATAACCTCTCCTTATCCTTTTTATTTGCTTTTTGTGCCAAGAGTAACCTCTAATGAGAGAGAAATAATGATTGGGAAAGTTGCTGTCCTGAAACAGATTTCTGTGCTTCACCGTAAACATTCGTGAGAGAGCTCTGTATGTTGGATTGAGCTGTAATTGTTTGTGCTTCTACCCCAGGTTGTTATCTAACTCTCGTTAGTTCAACACTTTTTTATTTGAGCAACATAAAGTCTTCTAAAAAATTCGGCTTTACCTGCTGGTCTGTTTTGACAGATTTCTGCCATTTTCTGCATTTGCTTCTTGTTGGTTCATTTTTGAGTTCTTTTGGGGAATTGAGATTTTTGAGGGAAGTGCTACAGTATCTAGTGTTCTAATGGAACTTTATTTGGTGTTATAACTGAACCTTAAGACTTATTTATTTTAAGTGCACCAATGTTGCTAATAAAGATTGTGTGAAGTTTTGTATGAAGGAAATATTTCAGGTGTATGGAAGGAATGAGTAATGAGATGAAGGATGGACTAAAGCTCAAGCTTGAGGATGCCACGTGTGTCACCCCCAAGAAATATCCAAGAAGTACAAGCGTCAAAGCTTGGGGATGCCCAAGGCATCCCCTTTTTCATCAATAAAAATCTTAGGTTTCTTCCAAACACTTCATTTTTATTGTTTCATGCATAGTTGTGTTGTTCTTGGAGCATCTTTGTTTTCGTTTTTAGTTTTAGTTTGCTTGGTTTGCTTAGTTTTCTTGAATAAGTTGGTTGGATCCCAACACACTTCTTTTGGAGAGAGACACGCTCAGTTTTCATTGCCTAGAACACTCTAGTTTTCATTCTTATTGTTCTGTGAGTGTTCTCTTTTGCTAGCACCGTGTTTAGCCTTAGTTTTCTCGTGCTTTCAGCTTAGAACTTTTTAATTCTTCTTTGTGGATTTGTGAGACAAGCTCACTGATCTTTATTTATTATCATCTTTGTGAGTTGTTTCAAATAGTTTGGTTTGGATTGGAAAAGAGTAGGAAAGTTCATACTTATGTGGTAAAAAGAGCTCGTTTTTGACTGTAGCCTATGCTTTGTCATGCCATGCTTGATATTGTTTTGGATTTATGCTTAGTATTCTTTGTTTGTAGAATGACTTGTTATAAACAATTGATATTGCTTAATGTGCCTTGGAGGAATCATGCGTTGTTTTAGCATATTAAAGCATAGTATAGTGGTATTCTCCTTTGATGCTTTATTTGGGGTGACTTGGCCCATGCTCACACCATGTTATGACTATCTCAAGTCACCATAGCCTTGATGATCCTTTAGTTTTCAACTTGTAGTATCACTTTGTGCTTTGATCAATAATGTTTTGTCGCTCTGCATGTTTATGACCATTATTGCTCTCTTAGTTTGTCGCTCCCAGTCTTTTGCTAGCCTCCACAACAAAGTATGAGTTCCACTCATGCATCCAACTCCCTAAACCAAGTTATTCCAAAGAGTCCACCATACCTACCTACTAGCTTATGCTATTTCAAGTATATTCATGCTTTTGTTTACCTTCCACTTGTTATGAGAAAACTAGTGATTAAAGCTCTCATGAACTTGATGGCACACCTTACTTTTTTGCCTCTAATAAACTTGAACCATTGGGTCCTTCTTTGTTGCGTATATGCTTGCGCTTTATAAGTTGAAATTATCAAAACCATGTTTCATGGGGAAGGCTTTCAACATTGCACTTGTACTTTGTACCCTGTTGATATCATGTTCTTTTGCTTACGGATCCCGGCGGTGTGAAATAAAAGTGGAACTTGTAAGATCATGGAGTTTGTATGTGTGTTAGAGAAATGCCTGGGCCGCTAGCCTAAGCCATGCCTAATCATGGTGGAAACTTGCAGTATCACCATAATGAGCACTCTATGAAGCATCCTCAATAAAAACCTATGCAAATAGCAAATAAAGAGATCGCTGAGATGCTCATTGTCTGCTTGCCTTGTCATTTTGATTATGGGAAAGCTCCCGTATCACGTGCAAGGGGTACCCCGTTGGCGGTTCTTAATGATACACATATACTTACAATGACAAGAGCTTACTCGTGACTGAAGTTGAGTAGCATGAGGATCGGTCTTCGTAAGTAAGGGGCATGAGATTTTGGTTTATAACTTGTCAAGCATATCCTCTTAGTTGTGTCACTTTAACCTTAATCACCTTCAAGATGCTTATGATAGGCGCAATGAGAGCTGAAAGCTACAAGTACGGTAACTTTTGGAAGCTCTTTATGAGACTTGAATCCCTACTTCCTTTTACAAAAGGCTTTTCTTCCACCATTATATTGAGTCTCCACCTTCTATCTTTATGCACCTACTTTGAGAGCATAGTGGCCATTCTTAGTTCTATGTGCATTGTCCCAAGACTAGTTGATTGATGCATAACTTGTTATTGCTTGTTTTAAACTATTGTATCTAGTCACTCTTATGAACTTTGAAGGTGTCCTATGCATTTATATTTACTACTCTATGAGGGACAAGCTGAATACTATTATGCTATGTTTTCTTTATGTCAAACAAACAAACGTCTTGCAAAGCATTGTTATTCATGAATCTTTTGTTTGTGCCTTTTCATGTTGCATCATAGTTTCTTTGTCTTATTGCTAGAACCTTGTCTTTCATGTTATGATTGAAGTACTATGATCCCAGCATTGTATGTTTTACAAATACTTTGATCAAGTCTTTGATGGTGCATGTCACCTCAAAAATTATTCTTTCTTTTTATCACTTACCTACTCGAGGACGAGCATGAGTTAATCTTGGGGATGTTGATACATTGCAAATGTATCTATAATTTTTGATGTTCCATGCTTGGTTTTATCTACTTTCTTGTGTTTTGTTCCAACTTTGGAGTACTTTTCTTATGATTTCTTAGACTAACCTATTAACAAGAGCCACAGTGCCAGTTGCCTGTTTTCTGCTGTTTTTGGTTCCAGGAAAGTCAGAAAATCAATATTCTCGGAATTGGACGGGACAAAAGCCAAAGTTCCTATTTTACCGGAAGACTCACGGAGCCAGAATACGAGATGGAGGAGGGCGAGGGCCTGGCCACACCCCCCAGGCGCGGGCTAGCCCTACCCGCGCCACCAGGTGGTGTGGGCCCCCTGGCACTCCACCGACCTTGCCTCCTTCGCCTATAAGAGCCTCCCGATACAAAAACCCTAAATCATGAAGCCTCCAGCCACGAAAAGTTCCGCATCGCCGCCGCCACCGAAGGGAGATTCGGGGGACAGAAAGTCTCTGCTCCGGCACCCTGCCGGGACGGGGAAGTGCCCCCGGAGCCATCTCCATTGATCTCCACCACCATCTCCATCACCATTGCTGATTCCCATGATGAGGAGGGAGTAGTTCTTCCTCGAGGCTAAGGGTTCTACCGGTAGCTATGTGTTCATCTCTCTCTATGCATGATCATATTGTGATCATGAGCTTTGTAATCTAGTAGATCTACCTTGCTACTCAAGTGCTTAATAGATCTCTGCTCTCCCCATGTGTGTGAAAGTGACAGCGTGCTCACCATGGTGGCACTTAGGCTAGAGATTACAAATACTTGTTATGAGTTATATTTGGAGTTGGATGTCTTTATGAAATTGTGGTGTTTGTTGGACTCATCTAGTACTCAAGGTGACAATGTGGGGTTTTCTAGATGGGAAAGGCTTACTTTGAGGACTGCTGTTATAGCCCTACCATGGATTAGAGTGTCCAACCGGAGAGTAGTTCAGAGTAGTATCATGAAGAGAAGATATTTATATGAGAGTGTTCACTAGTGAAAGTATGATCCCTAGGCCTTGTTTCTAAGCATTGATACACCGTTTGCTATTAGATCTGTTACATGTTTGCTTGCTTTCATCTTTATTTCAGTTTGCCTTTAGTCTCTTCCACACCATCAAAGTATTTTCTATCACCGTTACTACTTATAATTATCCATACCACTTGTATTTCACTATATCTTCACCGAACTAGTGCACCTATACACCTGACAAGTCTATTGGGTGTGTTGGGGACACAAGAGACTTCTTGTATCTTGATTGCAGGGTTGCTGGAGAGGGAATACCTTTGACCACATCATCCCTGAGTTCGATAAACCTTGGGTGATCCACTTAAGGGAAAACTTGCTGCTGTTCTACAAACCTCTGCACTTGGAGGCCCAACAACTATCTACAAGAATAGAAGTGCGTAGACATCAGGCACCGACCAAAGTAGAGACACATATTGGTTAAGGATGAAGGAGTACTTTGATGCCAACAACACAAGTGGAGTTTGTCGCACCAACCGCTCTCTTTGGTCCCGATGGTTGGTCATCGACCAAGATTGTTCAAGGTGGGCAAGTGTGCAAAAGACGGTTGATGATATCAACCCAAGTGGCACCAATGATGTTGATAGGGTAAGTTGTTGTATTGTGTTCTACTATTTTGTTGACATGTGCATATGTTTTATGTGTTCTTTGCTCATTTCTACTACAATGTAGAACACCATGGGTCAAGGCATGTTCCGAGATGAGGGGAAGAAGACCAAGAAAGGCAAGAAGGGCAAGAAAATCCTCTCCAAGCCATTTACCTTGCACCATTGCTACGACGTGCTCGCGAATGAGGAGAAGTGGAAGAACCGTGGAAGAATTGATGTGCCAACATTTTTGGCGCAACAAGCAACCATGGAGGAAACCATCATTGACAATGATGATTCAAGTGGTGATGATAGAAAGATAAGAAGCTCCACTCATCACTCGGTTACCAAAAGGCCGCCGCTTGGAAGGAAGGCCGCCAAAGAATTGAAGGGGAAGAAGGCCGGTGATGATGACATAGCGAAAGCTATGGAGAAGATGGCGAAGGCAAGGGAGGAATACAATGAGGGCAAGAAGGAGGCCGAGGCGTGGAGCGTGGCATTGGAGGAGAGGTTGGCGGCCGCCGAGGAGAGGAGGATGGCAATGGAGGAGAAGAAGATGGCCAATGAGGAGCATCAACGCTTATTGGACAAAGAGAGAAAGCTCTTTTTCATGGACACCTCAAACATGGATGAGAGGCAAAAGGAGTATATCAACCTTTCTCGCGATGAAGTGTTGGACAAAAAAAGAAAGTTGGCAAACCTCACGAAGGCCCAAAATGAAGGAATGAGTGCACCGGGAGGCTATGGAGGCATGTGAGGCTATGGAGCACCACTTGGAGGCTACGGAGGCATCAGAGGCTTCGGAAGCTTTGGAGGTATGGGAGACATGGGAGGTTTTGGAGCACCACCGGCGGGCTACGAAGGCATGGGAGGCTATGGAGCATCACCGGCGGGCTATGGAGGAATGGAGCACAAGCGGGAGGCTATGGAGGCATTGGAGCACAAGCGGGAGGCTTTGTAGGCATGCGAGCACCGTCGGGAGGATTTGGAGGCTATGGAGGCATGGGTCTTGGAAACATGGGTGGGATGAGTGGGAAAGGCGCCATGGGTGGCATGGGAGCACCACCGGGAGGATTCATGGCCTCCTTGGTTGATCCATCTCCGTCTACCAATGAAGCATATGGAGATTCAATTGGCAACACCATCGTCCAAGACTCCGATGAAGATGCCCAACATGGAGGTGGCGGTGGTATGGAGGATGTTGACAAGTGATGATGATGATGTGTGTATGTTGGGTCTAAAATTTGTGTTTGAACTATGTCATTTGTATTTGAACCATGTCATTTGTGGATGAACTATGTCATTTAGGTGGTTGGAGGATTTTTAGAGTCATTTATGCATGAATTTTTTGGTCCATTTTGATCTTATTTGTGATGGTTACAATTGTGTTTTTGGTTTGCGTCTGTAGCGCACGCTGTATTTTGCAGAGCCTGGCGGAGGCTCAAAAGTCGCCAAAACAGCACACGCTGTATTTTAGCGCCTCCACGGAGCTCGCGCGATTTTGCAGCGCTCAAACACGATAGCGCGTGCTCGATATGAGATTTCCAGCGCTGAAAATAGGGCGCCTGGTGGAGATGCTCTTAGTTGTTGTGAAGGGGCAAGGGGCGGCTCAGCGCTGTCACACGCATAGAGACGTAGCAAGATAGGGGCACACTGTTCTGCTGATGCTGGCATAAGGAGACAAGGGAAGCGGTGATGTGGAGCAGAACTACAACTGCTGCTTCACGGGACAAGGCCGCTGCTTGTCGCGTATGCGCGGCAAGAAAAATGGTGGCGCCACTTCATAGGATCTATACTACACAACAACATGCGGCAAGGAAATTATTGGTCGTGAGATGGTTAACTAATAGCTTGCTCACGTGAAGGATTTGAATCAAGTGGAGACATGGATTCATGGTACAGAGTAGTAGATCGGTGCATACCTTGGACGCTCGAGAACCAGGTGAGTGGATGCCGTTGGTGTACATGGATTGGAGATGGTTGCAGATAGATATGAGAAAACAAGGCTGCCATGAAATTGTTACTCCCTCCGATCCAAATTAATTGATTTCGATTTTTCTAAATTCGGATGTATCTAGCACTAAAACATGTCTAGATACATTCGAACCTAAATAAATCTGAGTCAATTAATTTGGATCGGAGGGAGTACGGGAAGAACAAGCTCACCGTCAACTGAATTTGGGGAGGAAGGGAGCACAAAAAGAAAGGGTTTTTTTAGAAGGGAAGGTGGGAATTTTGGCAATATCTAGATCTCAGATTTGGGATTAGGGTTTGGAGTGAAAGAATGGGGGATAGACTATTTATATAGGCCAAAGTAGACTAGATGGGACTAGTTTCGGGTTAAAACATTAGACACGCTTTTTTCCTAATTTTTATTTTTAGTGAAGTAAGAAAACTTTATGTCATGTAACGAACCGGAAAATATTGTTTTGTTTAGATTTAAAGTAAGAAAAAGTAGAGACGAGTTTAATTAACCCACAGGGATATTTTAGTAAAACAAAAATAGCGTTTTAGCAAAAATATTTTTAGAGACAAATTAATGCAATGTTATGCATGATGTTAGGATGATGCAAAAATAAAAATAACAGAGAATTTTAATTGAGAATATTTTACGGGGCATTACAGTGTAAGAGAGGGAGAGACAAGCATATCTAGAAAATCTTGATCATTTACTTGCTTGGCAGCAACCACTCCTTTTCCCTCCATTTCTCTACATCAACCAGCAACCCCACACACCACCCAGGCCTGGCCTAGCTCGAGACCTTGCACCTATCCCCGGAGCAACCCCCAATGAACATCAAGCTCTACACCTCGGCCACCTTGTCAAACACTACCCCGCCTCCTCTCCTGGTCAGTCTGGACCACGTTCAGAGATGGAGAATCTCTCCAGCACCTTCCCCACCCTCGCATGCCTCGCCTCCCCCATGCTCTGACCCTCCCTGAGAAAAAACATTGGGCTCAGCTTTACTTCGAGCAGCTCACAGGCAACGCGACCACTCCCGGACCACCACTATCCAGCTACTCCTAGACACGCGTGCATGACCAAAACACTTCGCCTACTGATGCAGCTACTCTCCACCGCCGCGCTCGCCCAATCACTGTGCATCCCCCTCTACCTAACCCCGGGCATGCGCTCGGTTCACCATGGACCTGGCCACCTCTGATATAAGGCCACAGGTACCTCCTCCCTCCCACACCTTGCCATTTATCTTCCCCCTCCACCCCTACACACTCTAGAGAGTGGAGGCCAAGCTTATCATCCTCCCCCGACTTAGAGAACCAGTTATCCTCCTCGGTGCTGGGAGTTTGCGGCTGAGGTTGCCCTCTCCACCTGCATGCTATCCCCTTCCTCTCTGCATCATTTTTCTATCCTCGTCGAGTCCTCTCTAACCCACCATCTCCTTGTTCCAGGGGACCTTGGTGTTGCCGTCGCCACCGAGCACCCGACGAGGGTGTCGTCGACCGCACCGTCTCTGAATTAATAAGTCTCTTCGATTTGATCGACATGACTAAAGTATTTAAGTTAATTTTAGCATAAAAGGGACTTGTGAAAGTTGTTTCACAAATTATGATAATTGGACGAATTCAAACTGTGTTGAAATGTCTAAAATATCATAATCATTTTGTATTAGATGCATATGGTATAATATTATCTCTTATTGGGGTTATAGTTGTCGTTTAGAGTTAGAGATCAAAATAAGCAAAACACTCGTTTGAAATACAAAGCAACATCTAAAAGATTCATGGAAACAACACCATAAGTGTTATGGCAAGTTCGAGTTTCTGGAGATTTCGTTAAGTCGAATTCGTGGCGAATAAACAAGTATTTGTAGAGCATTCTTAGGAAGCTATGAATGCATCTTCCACAAAGGGGCAAACCTGCTGTTGTCCAAAGTTGACGTGTCTTGATGAAGATACAGGTGGAAGAAAGTAAAAGGATCAAAACAAGGTATTTGACCTTGCCTCTGAATTATTGAGTGCCACGGCGGAATTTGTTTCGGGAAACCAAACTCTACATATAGAGGAGAAACCAATGATAATGATCATTAAGTTTCAGCGAATACTTTTACTAAAGAAAGTAGGATTCGACAATGTATTCTACAAGTTCGTGGAATTATATTATTGATTCACTTGTCATGTTTTGAACAAGACATATCTATGAAATACAAAGAAGCATTATGGACCTAAATGCGAGAAATGAATGGTCATTGATATCTCGTTAGTTGAATTCTCGATTTGATGGTAATCAAAGAATTTTGGAATGTCCAAGATTATCGAGAGGACCTGGATTTGAGTGGGACCAAATCATCTTGGCTAAATCATAATGTGTAGCTGACATATTTTGAGTGGGAGCTAAGTGAAATCTCTGGATCTCAAAAATGGATGCAATATTTGAGTGGGAGCGTGAAATCATTCTGTGATATGTGGACGACATATATGAATGATGTGATTGGTGTTAATAACATTTAAGTAGATAAATAAGGATGAAGTTGAAGTTATTAAACAAGAAAATCTATCGAGATAGATTAGTGAGTTTAATAAACACTGAATGTCGAATGCTTCCTGGACTTGATTCTGAAAGATGTTCAGAATGTCCTAAGACAAGATTCTGAAGTAGCTCGGAATGGAAAACGGTAAGAAAGAAGTTCTTACTGTATGAAGCATTGAGTTAGTATTGCAACTATGGTTGAAAGAAAGAGATGCGTTGCATCTCCTATGCCTCAGTCATAGGTTTTTCCATATAACCATGTTGTATATTTGACGTAATGTGTCCAGCGGTTCTGGTTGGTAGGACAAAGTCTTAACTGTAATAACGTGTCTCTAAGTGATTCCTGAGTTGATCACTGAACCAGAATTAAGTTTGTACTTAAATGGCAAGAAGCAAAGTAAGTGGCATAGTTGCATTTCATGCACTAGGATCTACATAGATATAGAAGTATAAAGGCTACATCTGATGTGATGTATAATGTTATGGCGGGGCTAGTTCGCTTTTAACATAGAATAATGTGTCCCAGGGCATAGTGCCCATGAGAAAGCCCTCGAGGTTGATCTAAAGTCACTGTAGGATCCTGGAATTCGGCCTCGTTCTTCTGCCATAATTGTCGTACATACACAAAGGATAGCAAAGTGTGTTTCGAAGTTTAGATGACAACAGTGAAAACGACCGTCATTATAAACACTAGAAACAAAGTCTCACTTGTTGGGTCCGTAGCATAGAAAACAAAAAATTTCCTACGGTGTGAACAACACGCCAAGATCTATCTACTAGGTACAATGCAACGGGTGGACATACATCCAACGAGAACTTACCCTCGAAGACAACGAGTTTTGTTAATGAGTAGGAACTCGTGGTTGATGTAGTCGTACACTTGCCGATCTCAAGATTGTGAGGAAGTACAGCAGGTCCGGCTCCAGCACGTCCATCAGATCTAGCTCTAGCACCACCAAGTCCAGCACCGCAAAGTAGAGGTGCATCCGTGATCGCACACACGTCCGGTACCCCAGCAACCTCCGTCCCTCGCTCCAGCACAGCAGCGGAAGCAACAACTCCTTTCTAGATAAAGCCACCGGGAACATGTATCTCGCTAATCCGAGACCATGGGAATAATACTAGAGGGGGAGAGAGATCCTTCACAAGGAGGCGTGTTTGAGAAGTGAGGAGAGGGTGGCCTTTTATAGGAGGAGGGGGTGCCCCTCCTTCATGGCCGGCGCATGGAGGAGGTGTCTCTTCACCTCCTCCATTCATGTGGTGGTAACCCCTCCACATTAAAATGCCTCTTCACATTTCCTTTTAAAGTCTCCACTTTAAATGCATTAAATTTCTCCAAATTTAATGCTCTCTCATTTAATAAAACTCTTTTGTTATTTTTATTCAGAATTTTGTTAATTACTTTAATTAACAAACATTCACATAAAACCCCCTGTAACATTTCAATATTACATGCAGAACCAATTTTAGCAATTTCAGCTGAAACAGTTTCGGTGTCTATTGAAATAATTCCAGCGCTTTCTTAAATCTTTATCTGAAACATATTTGCTCCAAATGGTGTCGGTATCCCTTAAGTGTGTCACCCTACGGTTCGCGAATAACACAGACATGATCGAGACCCCTCTCCGGTCAATAATCAGCAGCGGGACCTAGAGATCCGTACTGACTCCTACACATTCAACGATGACTTCTGTGATCGTGAGAACCTTTAACGCTTGTAACTAAATCCCTTTGTCTCGCAATATATTACATGTCCGAGATTCTATCATCGGTATCTCCATACCTAGTTTGATCTCGTTACCGACATGCACTCTTTTCTCGTTCCCGTGATATAACATTCTAGTGATCACATCACTTGCTTGCAAGCTATCTTAATGTGATATCACCGAGAGGGCCCAGAGAATATCTATCCGTCATCGGGATTGACAAATTCCACTCTTGATCCATGATCCTCAACATAACACCTTTGTAGCACTGAACCAACCTTTATAGTCACCCTGTTATGGTGTGATGTTTGGTGTTATCAAGATACTCTTCCGGTGTTAGCAATTAACATGATCTCATGGTCTAAGGACTAAGATTACTTCATATGATGTTATAGCAATATAAACATAATGACTTGATCATAATGCTATACTTCGGATGAATGTTCATCACATCATTCCACCAATGTTGTGACCTCCTTATTAACAACATCCAATGTCCATGATCAGGAAACCTTGATCATCTTGTTAATCAACAAGCTAGTCTATAAGATATGCATAAATAGGAACCCTTTTTGTTTATTAAACACACATGTATTGACGTTTCCGATCAATACAATTATAGCATGCAAAATAAACATTTATCATAAACATGGAATAAGATAATAACCACTTTATTATTGCCTCTCGGGCATATTCCCTTCAGTCTCCCACTTGCACTAGAGTCAATAATCTAGTTTGACAAACTTTGCGTATTGAACACCTATGGGTTTCTGGTGTTGCATATACGCGATTGCTAGTGGTTAACATAATCTCCGGATCTGACAGTTTCAGGTCCGTGTGTATTTGCATGTCTTTGCGTCTCTACGCATCACTCATTCTCAAATGAGATGGCATTGTATAAATTTGGTCCTTTGGTGAGACCTTTAGTTCGTTCGGCTCAAAATATGTTGATATTATTGTCACACAATATATCTTCATAGTATTATCCCACTTTGAACCACACCTAGTTTGATAACAAACTACTTAACACAAATGCCCTCCTATGCTGCTACTATAGCAGTCATATACTTAGCCTTTTGTTGTAGTATCCGTCACAATGTCTCAACTTTGGAACTCATCCAAATCCATTATGGAACATCCTTTCCATTACATTGTGCCACCCATAGTCTAAATTGAGATAAATTTAATTTGTATCTTGTGACAAAACTAGTATCAATGTAACACTTTACAATGAACTACCTTTAACTATTTGTCACTTATACATGATATATTCTTAGTTCTTCCAAAGCTCATAAGAATATCTTTACTATTGTCCAATGATCATCTTATGAGTCATTCTGGTATATGCTCATAACATTTAGAGCATAGGACATTCTGGATATATACATATCATGGTATAATCGATCAAAATCTTCATGTGATTTTAATCACCAAGTGTTGAAACACTTGAATTTTGATACAATCCTTTTCATGCAGCAAGAACCTTTCTTGTTGTTTCCATATTGAACCCTTTCAATATCTCATATATGTATGTCTGGCACAACCATATTAGCGCCTCAATCTATCCATATAGATATTGATGCCAAATATTCCAGTTTTGCCCAAGTCTTTCATCGAAATCTTATTTTAATGAAATTCTTAACATGTGTCAATACAAGATACATCATTTCCAATCAACAATATGTCCTCTACATAATGTATTAGAAATATGTCTCTGTGCTCCCACTTAATTTCTTGCAAATGCAAGCATCTTCATCATCTCCGATGAATTTAAACTCCTTTGACAGTTTCATCATGGTGAAGATTCCAACTCCGCTATGCTTAATTAAAATATTGAAGTTTGCATGCCCTTTTAGCACCCTTTGAATTAACAAAAACCCTTCGGACCGTGTCATGTACACGTCCTAGGTAACCATTCTATTAGAAGAACCTTGTTTTGTTTATTCAACTACCATATACCAAATTATATGTAGTGGTTGCTACATTAATCCGTCAAGACTAAATATCACTATGAAAGATCAAATCTTGTCATAGTCAACTCCTTGAACATTGTCATAAACTTCTTTCCGACATGTCGACTATTTCATAGATGTTAAACATCCATGTCTATTTCTTTATAGATCCAAACACAACTGATAGGCTTCACACCTTTTCGGAGGGTCTTCCAAGTTCAGAAACTTGATTTCTCGTGTATGGATACTATCACGAATTCTATGACTTCTAGTCATTTTATGGAGTCAGGGCCCATCATTGCTTCTTTGCATGTAGTCAGTTCATCATTGTCAAAACAATAACGACTTGCTTATCAAATCACACTATTTGATTCTTACCGACCCACACGGTTCAATAGGAACTCTAATCTCCGAGATCACACCTTTTGTAATCATGGGAGCCATGAGCATTGTGGCCGCCACCGGGACACTTTCCGGCGCTGCGCTACTTAGCACATATAGCTAAGGTTCAACAACCTTATCAAAGTTCTATTGTCCTCCCACTTAACTTTTCGTTAAAAATTCCTTCTCAAGAAACTTGACGTTCCAAGTGACAAACTCTTTTGTCCTCGGTGTTATGGAGAAATTCCCAACAAATTCTTTGGGATAACCTACAAAGACGTGCTTATCCGAATTTGGTTGTAAACATTTTACTTATGCATAGCATACCAAAATTTAAGAAAAGACAATTCGGGTTTTATCCCAAACCATAACTCATATGGTGTCATTTCAATGGATCACGATGGTGCTCTTTTCAGTGTAAAAGCGGTAGTCTCTAAATGTAGCATCCCAATTGTCTAACAATTTTAATGCTACTTGGTCTAGTAAGATATTGGGTACTTCCTATATATAATTTTTGCATCATAATTATATCATGCTCATGTCATCATGCCACCTTGCATTTGAGCATCATATAAAACCCCTTTTCTTTTGGGTCTTCTCTCATATGCATTATTAATTGTATTTGCCTCTTGATATTGTATTTGGTTATTGATATATTGTTTAAATGCCCAAGTTGAGTTGGGGGCATATCTTTTATTCAACTCCATCACTTTTCTTTTCACCACCTTATAATTCCACCATCCCATTAAACCATGAGCTTGTATTTCTGTTCTTTTGAATTTATTCTTAGCTCATGTGAATGGGGTGGATACAATTCTAATAATTCTTTTGATTGGCCTTATTCCACTTCTTGGAAATGCATAAGTATAATGCCATATTATTATTGCTTTCACAAAATCAATCATGGCATTTATTATTTTTTGCATGGGCCATGCAACCATCATCACCACCCTTGTCCCATTGGTTTTCCTTTGTTTTAGTGGTCCATTCTTTGTGGGATCATCTATATATCTCTCCACCATCTCCATATCCTCATCTACACCATTTTATTCTTTTCCATTCATTATGCAAGTGAGGCCTTTTTCCCATAAGCTTTTTCCTTCTCTTTTTCTTGATTACTTTTTCACCTCATCTTAGCCTAAATCCAAGCCCTCTCCTCACTCCCTAGCTAGCCCTGTTCCATTATTCAAAATATGCAAAAACTTCCAAAAATAATATTTCTTGGGCTTGTTTAAATCTGCAACAAATCAAAATAAAAATCAAAACAGATAATAAAACAAAAAGAAATAAAAAGAGAAAAACCTTACCTGCAGCTCAGCCAGTAGCCCAGCAGCAGCCTCCCTACCTGTCCGCGGCCTAGCAGCAGCGCCCGCCCGCGGACCAACCTCCTCCCCAGCCCGATACCTCTTCGCCGTCAGGCCGTCGCCACATACCCCTGTTCCTCTTCTTCCCGCCTCTGACGCCGTCTCGCTCGCTCCCTCTCAGCCGCAGACGGAAAGCAGTCGCGGGCAGGTGGCCGTCCTCCGTCGTCAGCCCACGCCGCCCGCACGCCAGCCCCTCCTCCTTATCCTCGCGCCGAGCCGCCTTTTTTCCCTAACCCTAGCTCTGCTCCGTTCCCCTCTCCCTCTTCTCCGCGTGTCCGCCGCCAGTCAGAGCTCCGCGCCGCCGGTGCCGCCCTAGCGGGTGACCGCGGTCTCGCCGGGGAGCGTCGCCGTGGTCCGAGGCGTCGCTTCCGCCTGCAAGGAGGAGCCGAGCTCGCCCGCAAATGCCCACGTCAGAGAGCCGCCAGCACCACCGCCACGACCTCGCCATCCCCTCCGCTCCGGCCGTCCCTGCCTCTGAATTCCGCGGGAATCGGACGAGGTGAGCTCCCCCCTCGCCCTCTTCCGTTTCCCCTCTGCGTGCCGTTCGCCGCCCGTATTTCGCTCCCGCCGGTGGACTGCCCTGCCGCCGCACAGACCCAGCCTGCAGCTCCCCCTCTGTTCCCCGACGTGCCCCGTCCTGCACAGCCCGCCGCTGACGAACCTCCCTGAACAAGATCCGTAGCTGGCACTGCCCTCTCTCGTTTTTGTTGTTACGACAAGGTCTATCTCACCGCGGTTGCGACGCCACCATCGCCGGAATACCTCGCCATCGTCAGGTTGTGCCGCAATTCAGAGACGCCAGGTTCAGTCAGAGCTCGCGCGGCTGTTTTGCAAAAAGGACCCCCGCGCTTTTGTCGATCACGCCCAGGTCCCTAGCAGCCCAGTGCCCCACCTGTCAGCCGTCTGGCAATTTGCAGAAAACCCCGCAACATCCTAGGCCCTCAACCCGCACTCCTTCCCCGATGCGCGACGTGGTTCACCCATGCCCCCTCGCTGTCACGTGGGACCTGCTTCACCGTTGGGCCCGCATGTCAGCGCCTGGGCTGGCTAAGCCGCGGTAGCAAAAGATTTTTTCTCGCGTGTGTGGCCCCAGTCCATAGTGGCCCACCCGTCAGCGTCTGGGCTAGGTTTGCCTGAAGTGTAAAATGTTTTCTGTTTTTCTATTTTAATTAAACTTTTTCAGTAAATGTTTAAATTCAAAATTCAAACTAGATTTTACATAACTTTTAAAATACAAATCTTAATAATACAAATGATATATGTTTTGGAATTAGAAAAATGTGAGGAATTCAAATATGCCATTCCAAATATGTTTTGAGCACTTTAAATTTTTGAGATGATTAAAATTACAATAAAATGCCCTTTTCCTTAATAAATTAATAACTTTAATTCTATAACTCCAAATTTGGCAAATAATATGTCTAAATCGATCAGCGCGACGAGCCCGTTCTATCTAAGCAGTCCTTGTTCTGAATTGAAGCATGCATCATGTCATTCTTACAAATCTGAACTGTTTATGGCAATAAAAATTGGACTAAATAAATAATAAAATTCTTTATTTCTTGTATCCACACCTCACCTTTGCCATGCTACTTTAATGCCATGTAAATTGTGCACCATTCGTCATGGCATGCTTGTTTGCTTGACGCATTTTAATTCATATGCTTGTGCACTTTATTTATGTTGGCCCTTGTTTGTTTGGTTCTTCTTCGAATAGACGCCAAGGAGGAGAATTATCAGGAATCACATGAGTACTACCCAGATCCATCTCTCGCTTCAACTGAGCTGCCAGGCAAGCACTACCACATGCTTGCATACATACAGTACCTATTGCGTCTATCTTATTCTTGCATCATTGAGTCGTGATTGCATTAAATTGAATCCCAAGTACTGCATAGCCTTTACTTTTAAACCCCACCGAAGCTTGTTCCTCCATCCCATGAGCCATCACTACAGGAGTTGTTTGAGCCATGCGAGTCGTAGAAAAGCATGTGTAGGGTATGTGAGTGTCTGATAAAAAACGAGGTACCTAAACAACATAACCTGAGTAGTAATGGGATAACTAATGAAAGAGGCACCGGTGAGCAATATCTGCTATTTGTTTTTTCATGCTCACTTGTGTCCCGTAGGACCCCGAGTACTTGATTCCTGTTCCTTGTTTATTCGCACTATCCACATCCGGGAGGCCTTATGGACCCCCCTAAGCCAGAGCTTGATTCATTCTTATTTCCTGGGGCCATAATTAGTTTGGGGCTTTATTACTATCCTGTACTTATGCCATGTTACTGCTTTATTTAAGATTGTGCGAGGAGCACATGTACTATTTTGGATCGCGCCACGTTTTCGCGGTATCGACAAGCCTAGTCACATTTTCGGGTTCCCAGTCGTTTACAGCCGTCGTCGCAAACCCTGGGTCCGTCTCGGAGCCGGCCAACTTTGTTGCGGGTAGCTTATTAGGGTGGCCCCCTGAAATATTTCTGAATCCTGTGATCGCTTTGTCGTGAATGCCTCGTTGGGTTTTGATTTGGTTTTTCCGAGGTTGATCGAGTGTGTGTTGCTATTCGTGACCCCCTGCAGGGTAAATCTTTCTGAAAGCCGTGTCCGCGGTTATGGACGACTGGGAGCACAGATTCTCGATCATAGACAAGTATAACTAAAGTACCGCTTTTAATTTGACTAAGTACTTGACTAGTAAATAGTGCAATACTCCTGGAATGGTTAATAAAACTGCCAACGGATGATGGGGGTTGTTTGTCCACTTCCTCGTTGGTAAGCGAGGAGGAGGATGGATCTGTTAATTATACTGTTATAACGGTTGTTCTTAATTCACGGACTTCTGTCTATCATTGGTTAGGCGGAAGGTTAGCGAGGATCTGTAGAATTCTTAGGTATTATCTTTTGCTGCAATTGCGTCACCCCAGGTTGTGTCCCCTTTAGTGGCATAAAGACTTGCTGAGTACCCCTAGGGTCTCACACGGTAAATTGTTTGATTCAGATGAATAGGTGTACCCGCAAGATGGATACTGGGTGGAGGAGACAGATGATGTTGGCAACGATCATTCGGTGTAGAGATTCCGGGAACAGGGATCCGTGCGATCTGTGGGCGGGATGTGTTTATTTATGGGGCATCTTATGCCGATTTGCTTCTTATCCGTACTCGGATCTTGATTTCCGCTTCCGCCTGATACTCTGATGTGTGCTGTATGAGGAGCTATCCTAAATTATTATCTCTATCTAGGATATTTAAATCTTGCCGTATGGCGTTGCAATATTTCTAGTTCTTTTAGATGGAATGGCTCTGAGGACTGTTGTATGTGGCTTGCATACATACTCATTTGTGTATGTAGTTGATCCCTTCGCCTGCCGATTACGCCGCTCGTTCTTGTCCCGATGTCTGAAAGTGGTTAGGATGGCCGAAAGGTCTACCGTGAGTGGCCCTGGGCCCCACCGTACTATTTTAACCACTTCCGTTCATCCAGGCATGTAACTAAGAGCGTAATTCACCGAGGTAGTTACAATTGGTATCAGAGCCATCCCGCCCTTCAGGGTCTCAGCCAAAATGGTCATTGTCAGTCTAGCAAATATTTTGGTAGTTATGTATACTAGGGAAAAACAAAACGTGAGAGTAGGACTGCTTCCATTTTTCTTCTTACCCACCCACCCACCCTTTTTCTGGTAAGGAAGTGTAACGTTTTCAATCCTCTTCTAAAATTCAAACTAGGATTCACGTGTTCTGGGTTCCATAGTACCCTAGGTTGTGTGTGTGTGTGTGTGAATTCCTTGTCTATCTGTTGCATCCAAATGTTATCACTATCTGCCTTTTGGTTATCAACTTTTGGCACATTCCATACCGACAGGCCTTTGTAAATTGACGCGATCTATTCTGATTCGTTGTATACCGACGCGATCTATCTTACTCTTTGTTATCCGACGTTATCTTGTTGGGGTGTTCTTTTTCGTAGTTACCAATCTTTAGGTTCATCTTAAGAAGAAGGTGTTGGGTTATGTGTTTTACTAATTCATGTGCGGAGTAATGATTTGAGTGCGGGATGGAGTCGCGACCATACCACTACTGTTATCATTTGCTCTTGTATGTTGAACTAGTAGAGTTACTAATCTTGATTCGTGAAGTGGTTTTGCACATATAGTGGTATTTTAATGCCAAAATTTGCGGAAAATTTTTCTTTGTTAGTTGTGTACCACACTCCTTGTTCAGTCGTGTGTGTTATGCTTAATATCTTCTAGTTGCCTTGAACTTTGTTGATATTTTAATATCATCTCAGTGGATTGCATCCTTTAATCTTGGTTAATTCCATTTTGGTACTATTTTGGATTATTATCATTCTCCATTATAGTACTGACTTGTGTTTTATATCAATCACAGGATGGCACCACCACGCCGTTCTGAGGAGGACATACCACCTGAACTTGGGGCTGCTTTGGCAAGTATTGCAAATGCTTTGGGCACTATGCAGCAGAACCAGCAGCGCTTCGAGGAAAGTGTGAGGAGGAATGAGTTTGCTCCGCTACCTCCACCTCCCAAGCGAGGAGACATCAAGAGTTTTCTCAAGTTCAACCCACGCCAATTTGAGGTGTCTGATCAGCCACTTGATGCGGATGACTGGCTTCGTGAAGTGTCAAGGTTGCTGATGACTGCGGATGTTCCCGAGCAAGAATGGGTCAAATGTGCCACTCACCTTCTCAAGGGAGATGCAGCTCTCTGGTGGGAAAATTACCTCAAGGCAGATCTTTCTGGTTTTCATCCTACTTGGGAGCGGTTCACTGCTGCTTTCAAAGAGCAATATCTGTCAGAAATTGTCATGGAAAGGATGAAGGAAGTGTTTCTCAACCTCAAGCAGGGCACTGACAATGTCAACACCTACATCAGAAACTTCATGAACCTTTCTCGTTATGGTGGCGACGAGATCTCTGATGACAAGAAGAAGCAAAAGAGGTTCCGGCAAGGCTTCAATGCTTCCATCAAATATGCTATCACTCATGCAAGGCCGGCATCTTTTCTGGAACTTCAACACACAGCTCTGCAGGAAGAAGCAAGTAGGCAAGTGTTTGAGGAGTCAAAGAAACACAGCCGTGATACAGCAAGCTCTTCTGCTATGACAGCTCCTTCTAAGCGTCGTGTCTGGGTTCCTAACACCCCACCGTTGCTCCCTGATCCACCAAGACCGTCAAGCTACGCACCAAGGCCACCAAACTCCTTCACTGCGGCTCCCAGGGGCTACAACCACAACTACCCTGGAGCGCCTGGCGGAGTCCCTGGCTACGTTGCTCCACGTCCACCTGGTGCTTGCTATACTTGTGGAAACACTGGGCATCAGCACTGGAATTGTCCAATGAACAACAAAGCTCTTCCACCACCACCTCCAAGACCTGCCGCAAGTTCTCCTATGATTCGTGCACCTCCACCTCGGGCTCTCAACATCAACACTAAGCCTGGGTCTACGGTTGCTCGCGCCAACTGTGTCAACGTCCCTCAAGCTGAGCATGCACCTGGAGTTGTCATGGGTATGCTTTCTGTTAACTCAGTTCCTGCACGAGTTTTATTTGATTCTGGTGCTTCACATTCTTTCGTGTCATACAAGTTTGCGGAGAGTAATGGGTTACCTTCTGATGCTTTACCAACTCGCCTTATGGTGCAATCTCCTGGTTCAAACATGAGGGCTTCTAAAATCAGCCTTGACAATCAAATTGAGATTGGTGGCTCTTCGTTTCCGGCTTCTTTAATTATTCTGGGCAATTCTGATATTGATGTTATCTTAGGCATGGATTGGTTAACAGCAAATGCAGCTGTGATTGATTGTGCTGAACGTTCGGTTTCTCTGAAAATTCCTGAAGGCCATATAGTCTATTCTCCAAGTCTGACTCCTGCAATTCAGCTTTATTCTTTAGCGGCTCTGAATGATGATGCTATGGAAGGTATTCAGAGTGTTCCTGTAGTCTGTGAGTTCCCAGATGTCTTTCCTAAAGAGTTGCCAGGTATGCCTCCGGATCGTGAGGTTGAGTTTGTCATTGAACTTGAACCTGGTACCGCTCCTATCTCCAAGCGGCCTTATAAAATGGGTCCTGCTGAGTTGGCTGAACTCAAACGTCAATTGGATGAACAAGAGAAGTTTTGTTTCATTCAGCACAGTACTTCTTCTTGGGGTAGCCCAACCATCTTTGTGAAGAAGCGAGACAAGACTGATAGACTTTGTGTTGACTATCGGGCACTCAATGCTAAAACAATCAAGAATAAATATCCCCTTCCGCGGATTAATGATCTCTTCGATCAGCTAGCTGGAGCCGTGGTATTCTCTAAACTTGATTTGAGAAGTGGTTATCATCAAATCAAGATTCGCAAGGAAGATGTTCCCAAAATAGCATTCACCACCCGCTATGGCCTGTATGAGTACACGGTCATGTCTTTCGGTCTCACCAATGCACCTGCCACCTTCTCGAGGCTTATGAACTCGGTTTTCATGGAGTATCTTGACAAGTTCGTTGTGGTCTATCTGGATGATATTCTAGTCTATTCTAAGTCGAAGGAAGAACATGAAGAACACCTTCGGTGTGTGCTGAACAAGCTTCGTGAGAACCGCCTGTCTGCAAAGTTCTCCAAGTGTGAGTTTTGGCTGCCTCAAGTCACCTACCTTGGTCACGTCATCTCTGCCAAGGGAATTGCCATCAACCCAGAAACTATTAAGACAGTTATGGACTGGCTTCCACCCATAAATGTCAAAGAAGTCCGGAGTTTCCTTGGTTTGGCTAGTTACTGCCGTCGCTTCGTTCAAAATTTCTCAAAGATTGCGAAGCCTCTTACCGATCTCCTCAAGAAAGGCAAGAAATACCTTTGGACTCCTGCATGTCAAGCAAGCTTTGAAACACTCAAAGAGAAGCTCACTTCCACACCAGTCTTAGTTCCTCCAGATACATCAAAGCCTTTCCAGATATTCTGTGATGCCTCATTGCAAGGATTGGGTGCGGTCCTTATGCAAGAAAAGCAAGTTGTTGCGTATGCATCTCGTCAGTTAAAGACGCATGAGATCAACTATCCTACACATGACCTCGAACTTGCAGCAGTTGTCTTTGCTTTGAAAGTATGGAGGCATTACTTGCTTGGCAACCATTGTGAGATCTTTTCTGATCACAAGAGTCTGAAGTATATCTTCACACAGCCTGACCTCAACCTTCATCAGAGGAGGTGGATTGAAACAATCAATGATTTCGATTTGACCATCAACTACACTCTGGGCAAAGCCAATGTCATGGCCGATGCTCTCAGCCGAAAAGCTTATGTCAACAATCTCATGGTGGAAGAACAACAACCTCTCTTGTGCGAGGAATTCCGCAAACTCAACCTTGAAATTGTGGATCAAGGTTATCTTCTGAACCTTCTAGCAACACCTCTCTTGGAAGAAAAGGTCCGTTCCATTCAGCTTGGTGATCCTTACACTAAAAAGATCATTTCCAACATTCAGCTTCCGAAGTATGAGTCTTTCCACGTAGATGACCAAGGCACTCTTTTCTTTGAACACCGGATGTTTGTTCCGAACTACCCGGGTTTAAGAGAGAAAGTTCTCAAGGAGGCGCATGATTCTGTTCTTTCTATCCACCCTGGTAGCACTAAGATGTACATGGACTTGAAAACACAATATTGGTGGCCTGGTTTGAAACGATATTGTGCCAAGTATGTCTCGGAGTGTGATGTCTGTCGCAGAGTTAAAGTTGTCCATCAGAAACCTTCCGGTCTTCTACAGCCATTGAAGCCTCCGGAATGGAAATGGGAGAAAGTTGAGATGGACTTCATCACTGGTTTTCCAAGGTCGCAGAAGGGCAACAATGCAATCTTTGTTGTCATTGACAGGCTTTCTAAAGTAGCTCACTTCTTTCCAGTCAAGGAAACAATTTCTGCAATTCAGTTGGCTGAGCTCTATATCAACAGAATTGTCTCGCTATATGGGGTTCCTCTTGAGATCAGTTCAGACCGTGGAAGCATCTTCACTTCCAAGTTCTGGGGAAGTTTCCAAAATGCTTTGGGAACAAAACTAAACTTCAGCACAGCTTACCACCCTCAGTCGCAAGGACAAGTTGAAAGGATTAATCAGATTCTGGAAGATATGCTCGGTGCTTGCGTTATCTCTTTCGGCATGAAGTGGGAAGAATGTCTTCCTTATGCTGAATTCTCTTACAACAACAGTTTCCAGAAAAGTCTAAAGATGGCACCATTTGATGCTCTCTATGGTCGCAAATGCAGAACTCCGATTGGTTGGTCGGGCGCAGGTGAAAGAATATTGTTTGGCCCCGACATTGTAACTCAAGCGGAGGAGAAAGTTCACATCATTCTTGAAAACCTGAAGATTGCTCAAAGTCGCCAGAAGAGCAATTATGACAGAAAGCACAGGGACATGGAGTATGTCCCTAGTGATCTCGTTTACCTTCGTGTCACTCCCATGAGAGGCACGCACCGTTTTGGTATCAAAGGAAAGCTGGCTCCTAGATACATCGGTCCGTTCAAAATTCGTGGAAGAAGAGGAGAAGTTGCTTATGCTCTTGAGCTCCCTGAACAACTCAAAGTCCATGATGTTTTCCACATCTCTCAACTCAAGAAGTGCTTCAAGGATCCCGGCTGGACCGTGGACCATGAACTCATCAATCTCCAAGAAGACCTTTCTTATCAAGAACACCCCACAAAAATTCTTGAAGTCGCAGAAAGAAGGACTCTCAACAAGTCCATCAAGTTCTGCAAGGTGCAGTGGTCGCACCAGTCCATTGATGAAGCCACCTGGGAACGTGAAGATAAGCTCCGTGCCAAGTATCCTAACCTCTTTGAGTCTTCTTCTTCTTAGAATCTCGGGGCGAGATTCCTGTTTAGTGGGGGAGAGTTGTAGCATCCCAATTGTCTAACAATTGTAATGCTACTTGGTCTAGTAAGATATTGGCTACTTCCTATATATAATTGTTGCATCATAATTATCATGCTCATGTCATCATGCCACCTTGCATTTGAGCATCATATAAAACCCCTTTTCTTTTGGGTCTTCTCTCATATGCATTATTAATTGTATTTGCCTCTTGATATTGTATTTGGTTATTGATATATTGTTTAAATGCCCAAGTTGAGTTGGGGGCATATCTTTTATTCAACTCCATCACTTTTCTTTTCACCACCTTATAATTCCACCATCCCATTAAACCATGAGCTTGTATTTCTGTTCTTTTGAATTTATTCTTAGCTCATGTGAATGGGGTGGATACAATTCTAATAATTCTTTTGATTGGCCTTATTCCACTTCTTGGAAATGCATAAGTATAATGCCATATTATTATTGCTTTCACAAAATCAATCATGGCATTTATTATTTTTTGCATGGGCCATGCAACCATCATCACCACCCTTGTCCCATTGGTTTTCCTTTGTTTTAGTGGTCCATTCTTTGTGGGATCATCTACATATCTCTCCACCATCTCCATATCCTCATCTACACCATTTTATTCTTTTCCATTCATTATGCAAGTGAGGCCTTTTTCCCATAAGCTTTTTCCTTCTCTTTTTCTTGATTACTTTTTCACCTCATCTTAGCCTAAATCCAAGCCCTCTCCTCACTCCCTAGCTAGCCCTGTTCCATTATTCAAAATATGCAAAAACATCCAAAAAGAATATTTCTTGGGCTTGTTTAAATCTGCAACAAATCAAAATAAAAATCAGAACAGATAATAAAACAAAAAGAAATAAAAAGAGAAAAACCTTACCTGCAGCTCAGCCAGCAGCCCAGCAGCAGCCTCCCTACCTGTCCGCGGCCCAGCAGTAGCGCCCGCCCGCGGCCCAACCTCCTCCCCAGCCCAATACCTCTTCGCCGTCAGGCCGTCGCCACATACCCCTATTCCTCTTCTTCCCGCCTCTGACGCCGCCTCGCTCGCTCCCTCTCAGCCGCAGACGGAAAAAAGTCGCGGGCAGGTGGCCGTCCTCCGCCGTCAGCCCGCGCCGCCCGCACGCCAGCCCCTCCTCCTTATCCTCGCGCTGAGCCGCCTTTTTTCCCTAACCCTAGCTCTGGTCCGTTCCCCTCTCCCTCTTCTCCGCGTGTCCGCCGCCAGTCAGAGCTCGGCGCCGCCGGTGCTGCCCTAGCGGGTGACCGCGGTCTCGCTGGGGAGCGTCGCCGTGGTCCGAGGCGTCGCTTCCGCCTGCGAGGAGGAGCCGAGCTCGCCCGCAACTGCCCACGTCAGAGAGCCGCCAGCACCACCGCCACGACCTCGCCATCCCCTCCACTCCGGCCGTCCCTGCCTCTGAATTCCGCGGGAATCGGACGAGGTGAGCTCCCCCTCGCCCTCTTCCGTTTCCCCCCCTTTGCGTGCCGTTCGCCGCCCGTATTTGGCTCCCGCCGGTGGAATGCCCCGCCGCCGCACAGACCCAGCCTACAGCTCCCCCTCTGTTCCCCGACGTGCCCCGTCCTGCACAGCCCGCCGCCGACGAACCTCCCTGAACAAGATCCGTAGCTGGCACTGCCCTCTCTCGTTTTTGTTGTTACGACAAGGTCTATCTCGCCGCGGTTGCGACGCCACCATCGCCGGAATACCTCGCCGTCGTCAGGTCGTGCCGCAATTCAGAGACGCCAGGTTCAGTCAGAGCTCGCGTGGCTGTTTTGCAAAAAGGACCCCCGCGCTTTTGTCGATCACGCCCAGGTCCCTAGCAGCCTAGTGCCCCACCTGTCAGCCGTCTGGCAACTTGCAGAAAACCCCCCAGCATCCCAGGCCCTCAACCCGCACTCCTTCCCCGATGCGCGACGTGGTTCACCCATGCCCCCTCGCTGTCACGTGGGACCTGCTTCACCGTTGGGCCCGCATGTCAGCGCCTGGGCTGGCTAAGCCGCGGTAGCAAAAGATTTTTTTCTCGCGCGCGTGGCCCCAGTCCGCAGTGGCCCACCCGTCAGCGTCTGGGCTAGGTTTGCCTGAAGTGTAAAATGTTTTCTCTTTTTCTGTTTTAATTAATCTTTTTCAGTAAATGTTTAAATTCAAAATTCAAACTAGATTTTACATAACTTTTAAAATACAAATCTTAATAATACAAATGATATATGTTTTGGAATTAGAAAAATGTGAGGAATTCAAATATGCCATTCCAAATATGTTTTGAGCACTTTAAAATTTCGAGATGATTAAAATTACAATAAAATGCCCTTTTCCTTAATAAATTAATAACTTTAATTCTATAACTCCAAATTTGGCAAATAATATGTCTAAATCGATCAGCGCGACGAGCCCGTTCTATCTAAGCAGTCCTCTGAATTGAAGCATGCATCATGTCATTCTTACAAACCTGAACTGTTTATGGCAATAAAAATTGGACTAAATAAATAATAAAATGTTTATTTCTTGTATCCACACCTCACCTTTGCCATGCTACTTTAATGCCATGTAAATTGTGCACCATTCGTCATGGCATGCTTGTTTGCTTGACGCATTTTAATTCATATGCTTGTGCACTTTATTTATGTTGGCCCTTGTTTGTTTGGTTCTTCTTCGAATAGACGCCCAGCAGGAGAATTATCAGGAATCACATGAGTACTACCCAGATCCATCTCTCGCTTCAACTGAGCTGCCAGGCAAGCACTACCACGTGCTTGCATACATACAGTACGTATTGCCTCTATCTTATTCTTGCATCATTGAGTCGCGATTGCATTAAATTGAATCCCAAGTACTGCATAGCCTTTACTTTTAAACCCCACCGAAGCTTGTTCCTCCATCCCATGAGCCATTACTACAGGAGTTGTTTGAGCCATGCGAGTCGTAGAAAAGCATGTGTAGGGTATGTGAGTGTCTGATAAAAAACGAGGTACCTAAACAACATAACCTGAGTACTAATGGGATAACTAATGAAAGAGGCACCGGTGAGCAATATCTGCTATTTGGTTTTTCATGCTCACTTGTGTCCCGTAGGACCCCGAGTACTTGATTCCTGTTCCTTGTTTATTCGCTCTATCCACATCCGGGAGGCCTTATGGACCCCCCTAAGCCAGAGCTTGATTCATTCTTATTTTCTGGGGCCATAATTAGTTTGGGGCTTTATTACTATCCTGTACTTATGCCATGTTACTGCTTTATTTAAGATTGTGCGAGGAGCACATGTACTATTTTGGATCGCGCCACGTTTTCGCGGTATCGACAAGCCTAGTCACATTTTCGGGTTCCCAGTCGTTTACAGCCGTCGTCGCAAACCCTGGGTCCGTCTGGGAGCCGGCCAACTTCGTTGCGGGTAGCTTATTGGGGTGGCCCCCTGAAATATTTCTGAATCCTGTGATCGCTTTGTCGTGAATGCCTCGTTGGGTTTTGATTTGGTTTTTCCGAGGTTGATCGAGTGTGTGTTGCTATTCGTGACCCCCTGCAGGGTAAATCTTTCTGAAAGCCGTGTCCGCGGTTATGGACGACTGGGAGCACATATTCTCGATCATAGACAAGTATAACTAAAGTACCGCTTTTAATTTGACTAAGTACTTGACTAGTAAATAGTGCAATACTCCTGGAATGGTTAATAAAACTGCCAACGGATGATGGGGGTTGTTCGTCCGCTTCCTCGTTGGTAAGCGAGGAGGAGGATGGATCTGTTAATTATACTGTTATAACGGTTGTTCTTAATTCACGGACTTCCGTCTATCATTGGTTAGACGGAAGGTTAGCGAGGATCTGTAGAATTGTTAGGTATTATCTTTTGCTGCAATTGCGTCACCCCAGGTTGTGTCCCCTTTAGTGGCATAAAGACTTGCTGAGTACCCCTAGGGTCTCACACGATAAATTGTTTGATTCAGATGAACAGGTGTACCCGCAAGATGGATACTGGGTGGAGGAGACAGATGATGTTGGCAACGATCATTCGGTGTAGAGATTCCAGAAACGGGGATCCGTGCCATCTGTGGGCGGGATGTGTTTATTTATGGGGCATCTTATGCCGATTTGCTTCTTATCCGTACTCGGATCTTGATTTCCGCTTTCGCCTGATACTGTGATGTGTGCTGTATGAGGAGCTATCCTAAATTATTATCTCTATCTAGGATATTTGAATCTTGTCGTATGGCATTGCAATATTTCTATTTCTTTTAGATGGAATGGCTCTGAGGACTGTTGTATGTGGCTTGCATACATACTCATTTGTGTATGTAGTTGATCCCTTCGCTTGCCGATTACGCCGCTCGTTCTTGTCCTGATGTCTCAAAGTGGTTAGGACGGCCGAAAGGTCTACCGTGAGTGGCCCTAGGCCCCACCGTACTATTTTAACCACTTTCGTTCATCCAGGCATGTAACTAAGAGCGTAATTCACCGAGGTAGTTACACTAAAGCTTCAATCATTAAAACATAATGGCAGTTTTATAAATGACACCTTTGATCCTACCATGTCAAACATGGTTTGATTTCATGTCTCGAACATACCATACCCCTGTGGTTTATCGGGAAATCCAAATTCATGGAACAATTCCTCAAATCTTAGGTGTTTTGCTAAACATGTAACTCAAATATCTTCCTTTACGATCAAATCATAAACTCTTTTATTTTCTTGTTACAATGATTTTTCACTTCATCTTGAAAGTCTTTGAACAACTTTCAAATGTTTCATACTTCTTCCTTATTAAGTAAATATACAGATATATTCACTCAAATTTTTGAAGAAAGCATATGAAGCAAAAAGATCCATCGCATATGGCTACACATAATGGACTATGCACATCAGCATGCACAATTTCCAATAAGCTAGTCATTCGTTCCTCTCTGGCCTATGGACGGAGTTTCAATTATCTCGAGGAAAGTCTCATATGTGTCAATTGATCAAAATCAAAGACTCCAAAAATCCATCAACATGGAGTTTCTTCATGTTTTCTTTCCAATATAATTTAAACAACGATGTCACTTCATAAGTGATCTTTCAATCATTTGTCTTGCGACATTTTAGCAATTGTGTTTATGGATGTGATTTCTCCCACTAGACTTGTAAAACTTCATCCATCCTTTATGGAATACGGTAATTATTTGAACAACCATTGTTCTCGTAATACCGGAACAAAATAACAATTATTGAAACAAATCTTGAAGGATAGGTTTGACGACAACGAAAAAGCACAATAACACTTTATTTGTTTTCGATGATCATCATCACTTATTCTCTTGCTAGTTACTTAGGCCATTGCAGTTCATGAATTGCGTTGTCCTGTATGACACTTCATACCAACCAATTCGGTATCCAATACCGGTATCTAATACCTAAGCACCACATTGTTTAATAAGCAAGGAATACAACCATAACATGTATATCTTCTATATACCCAAGTTGGACATCTCCAACCTTTTATTTTCTGCCAAATATTTTATAGATTCTCTTTTAGCAATTCCTTTTCTTTTAAAAGAATCTATCAACATCAATAGTGGTGTCATCCACATGACACATGGTACAAAGCTTGTATATAGTCAAATACTAATACCTTTGGACTTGCACTTTGAAGTGGATCACCATCATCAAATGTTTGGCATTTTTCAAAAATCCATTCTTTAGTAATCTATTAGTGTAGTAAACATTTTACTTACATCTTCTATTCATCCTTATCATGAAAACTTTCATGATCAAGCTACTATAGCCTATAAGGAAGAATCGCGAGTATAATATCAGTTCCCAAAACCTTTTTGGTAGATTCGGATGCCTAGCATCTCCAACCTTCACAAATTCTCATACAATATGAGAACATGTATTTTGCTAAATTATACTCTATCATTATACAACCAAAAACATTGTTTCAGATATCACAATATCTTTCACACATGATGGTTTCTGAAACAATTTTCAGCTCCAATATAATCTTGATATTAAAACAACTTTTGAATATCAATAATCATGGAGGCAAACATGATACTTTAGATACTAACATTGGAATTCTTACTCTTGATTTAATACCACTTATTAAACTTCATGGAGTAAATAGAGTTTGCTGAAAGTTTGCAATAGGACTTATAAACTTTAAATTGACATTCAAAACAATACGATACTAGTTCGTAAAGTAAATATCCAGAATTCTATAGTTCTATTATCTCAAATAAAAACTAAGCATAAGGTAGAAAACGAATGCCAATGACTACAACAAACTATGCAAATTCACTTTGATTTAATTTATGACAAATTTGGTCCGACTAATCCAAATTAGAAATGAACTCCCACTCAAAAACGACATCCCTCGTGACTTTTTGGTGATTACATGAACCAAATCCACTACACTAAGTCTGATCATCACGTGAGTTGATGTAGCTTCAAAGGCGAGCATCTATATGGGCATCATATCAACTATATGACTCATGCTTAACCTTTCGGTCCGTGTTCCGAGGCCATGTTTGTACATGCTAGGCTCTCCAAGTAAGAACCTTAGTATTCACGTGTGTAAAACTGTCTTACACCCGTTCCTATGAAAGCGTAGATTCGAGTACACCCGATCATCACATGATGTCTCGAAACACGATCCACAGAACGGTGCATACTTAAGGAAGAACACATTTTTATCTTGATATCTAAATGAGGGATCATCTTACAATGCTACCAAATGCGCCAAACTAGCAGTATAAGACGCTAACATCTAATGTGTAAAGTGAGATGATATGGTCCATGCATTTGATCTCAATCACTTGCATCATGGTATGATCTCTATCATTCCTTTGTGTGTAAGGCCAAGGTCTATGGAACTTACACGTTGAGTGTGTTGTAAGAGTATCTATCATACATCTACTTACAACAATACCATATCAAGACACTAGCCCAGCAACGATCTAAACTAGACGCCTCTAATTTATCAATTGCAAGTTTTACGTGGCTTAGGGCTTTCGGAAATAGAACCGTTCTTACCTACGAACATGAACCACAACGAGGATAACCAAGTTATTAGAAACTTGTTGTAAATTAGATATTGACTATAGTAGGAGAGACAGACACCCGCCAGCCACTTATGCAAAACAAGTTGCATGTCCGTCGTGGAACCGGTCTCATGTACGATGACATGTAAGGTTGGTCCGGGCCGCTTCATCGCACTATGCCACCAATATCCAAAATACATAGAAGATGCAATAACATGATCATCATCGCCCACATATAAACATATGTGTACTACCCGTGCAAAGCACCTACGCATAGATCAGGCTCTGATACCACTGTTGGGTCCACAGCATAGAAAACAAAAAATTACCTACGGTGTGAACTACACCCCAAGATCTATCTACTAGGTACAAAGCAACAAGTGGACATACATCCAACGAGAACTTACCCTCGAAGACAACGAGTTTCGTTAACGAGTAAGAACTCGTGGTTGATGTAGTCGTACACTTGCTGATCTCAAGATCGTGAGGAAGTCCAGCAGGTCCGGCTCCAGCACGTTCATCAGATCTAGCTCCAGCACCACCAAGTCCAGCACCGCAAAGCAGCGGTGCATCCGTGATCGCACACATGTCCGGTACCCCGACAACCTCCGTCCCTCGCTCCAGCAAAGCAGCGGAAGCAGCAACTCCTTTCCAGATAAAGCCACCTGGAACATGTATCTTGCTAATCCGAGACCATGGGAATAATACTAGAGGGGGAGAGAGATCCTTCACAAGGAGGTGTGTTTGAGAAGTGAGGAGAGGGTGGCCTTTTATAGGAGGAGGAGGGGTGCCCTTCCTTCATGGTCGGCGCATGGAGGAGGTGTCTCTTCACCTCCTCCATTCATGTGGTGGTAACCCCTCCACATTAAAATGCCTCTTCACATTCCCTTTTAAAGTCTCCACTTTAAATGCATTAAATTTCTCCAAATTTAATGCTGTCTCATTTAATAAAACTCTTTTATTATTTTTATTTAGAATTTTGTTAATTACTTTAATTAACAAACATTCACATAAAACCCCCTGCAACATTTCAATATTACATGCAGAACCAATTTCAGCAATTTCACCCGAAACAGTTTCGGTGTCTATTGAAAAAATTCCAGCGCTTTCTTAAATCTTTATCTGAAACATATTTGCTCCAAATAGTGTCGGTATCCCTTAAGTGTGTCACCCTACGGTTCGCGAATAATGCAGACATGATCGAGACCCCTCTCTGATCAATAATCAGCAGCGGGACCTGGAGATCCGTACTGACTCCTACACATTCAACGATGACTTCTATGATCGTGAGAACTTTTAACACTTGTAACTAAATCCCTTTGTCTCGTGACATATTACATGTCCGAGATTCGATCATCGGTATCTCCATACCTAGTTTGATCTTGTTACCGACATGCACTATTTTCTCATTCCCGTGATATAACATTCTAGTGATCACATCACTTGCTTGCAAGCTATCTTAATGTGATATCACCGAGAGGGCCCAGAGTATATCTATCTATCATTGGGATTGAAAAATTCCACTCTTGATCCATGAGCCTCAACATAACACCTTTGTAGCACTGAACCCACCTTTATAGTCACCCTATTACGGTGTGACGTTTGGTGTTATCAAGATACTCTTTTGGTGTTAGAAATTAACATGATCTCATGGTCTAAGGACTAAGATTACTTCGTATGATGTTATAGCAATATAAACATAATGACTTGATCGTAATGCTATACTTCAGATGAATGTTCATCACATCATTCCACCAATGTTGTGACCTCGTTATTAACAACATCCAATGTCCATGATTAGGAAACCTTGATCATCTTGTTAATCAACGAGCTAGTCTATAAGAGAGGCATAACTAGGAACCCTTTTTGTTTATTAAACACACATGTATTGACGTTTCCGATCAATACAATTATAGCATGCAAAATAAACATTTATCATAAATATGGAATAAGATAATAACCACTTTATTATTGCCTCTCGGGCATATTCCCTTCATCACTTTGTTGCCAAACAAATGTTTCGACCCATTATACGATAATGGTGTGAATGTCAAATTAGGAAGACAATAACGATTTGCAAAAGACATAATGATCTGGTAAAAAAGAACATGGACATGACGTTTCCCGTGAGCATGCATCATCAATAAACGCATATGTTATATGGTCTATATGAGTAAAATGCGAGCTAGATTATTTGTACTCTAGTGCAAGTGGGAGACTTAAGGAGATATGCCCTAGAGGCAAATAATAAATAGGTTTTTATTTTCATATCTCAGTTAGTTTATAATAGTTTCATATTGTGTTATAAATGTATCAAGTAGAAACATTGGTACAGTTGTGGTATGAAACAACCAAGTCCCTAGTAACCTCTATTCATACTAGTTCATTGGTCATGAGGATGATCTGGGTTTCAAGATCATGGGAATTTATGCGAATTGACAACGTGGTCGTATCATTGGAGAATGATGTGATGGACATTCCTCGAAGGATTGCGACACGATCAAGTCATATGGTTCATTGTTGCAACAGCTAAATCTAGACTCCTAATTCCTTAGACCATGAGGCTATATCAATCACTGTCTTCCGAGAGTGCTTAGATAGCATCAAACGTCATATGGCAATACGGTGGCAATAAAGGTGTGTTCAGGTACTAAGAGGAACCGTAGAGGCAATATATGCCAAGAGCGGGATTTCTTCACCCACATGATGGGTAAAGATACATACGGCCAGCTTGGTGATATTACATCCATAAATGTTGCAACATGTGACTCAGTCACGGGGATGTAATATCATGGTAACAAGAAAACAGAACTTGTTGTTAACAAGATTGAACAAGGTATGGGATACCAATGATCGGATCTCGGACAAGTCATGTCGAGAAACAAAAGGAAATTGGATGCTACATTTACCGGTCCAAACGACATTGTCATCAGGAATGCATAGGGGTCACATAGACATCCCTGGTCCCTCTGTTGATCATTGATATAGATCATGTCTAGAGCATTCCCGAGCCGTGAGGGGATACACTTAAGGGTACGATGAGAGCGATCATTCGTAAGACGTAATCATAGTACAGAAAGAGAAAGCCGGAATTGTTCCATGGAGAGATCCGAAGCTGTTCGAAGAAAGAATAAAGGAAAAGACCAGAAAAGTGTTTTCAGATAAATGGGATTTTAAATATATGTTTATTATATGTTAATTATGAATTAATATATTCTAAATAATATTTAAATTAAGATTTATAAAAGCAACTTTTATATTAGGCCAAATCCCCAGAGGGAAATAGCCTAGAAGAAATGCTGCTGGAAAAAGGAAAAAGGAAAAGGCAACTGCTGCCGCTATGGGCTAGGCGGCCCACTTAGGGCAGGCACCGACATACAGCTGGCCGCGCGGGCGGCAGATAACCGCGCGCCGTGCAGGGTCGCTGGTGGGCAAGCAAGCCGGGCCACGCCGCGGGCGTTGCTGGCAGGCCGCCACCTCGCAGCCCACCCAGGCCGTGCAGGTTGCGGGCCCAGGCCGCCGCGCTGCTGGGCCGTCGGAGGCACCAGCCCACCCGGGTCACCACCACCGCAGGTCACCAGCTTCCGAGATGGGCCGCGTGGGCATGCGCCGGGGTCAGCCCACTCGGGCGCGGTAGCAGCACTACCTGCTGGCCGACGGTGTTGGGCCCCGGGCGAGGCTCTAGCCCACCCGGGTCAGTTGCTTGCTGGTTATTGGGCTGAGTGCTTTTGGCCCATCCGGCTAGGACGAAATTCCTACTCTTTTTTCCTTTATCAATTAGTCCCACATGGCTTAGCCTTTGAGAAAGGCACACCCCCTTAACCCATATAAAGGGGTGCCCATGGGTGGGATTAAAACACACCAATATTTAGAGAAGTCCTTTGGTTGACTTTCTCCTTCCCTCTCTCTCTATACCTTGTGACCATGGCCCCAAGTTTGGGCTATGAAAACGAGGCACACCTGCAGCACACCGTTGCGCTGCAGGGATTCCTAGCTGGATATCAACTTCCGCACTCCCGACGGGATCGGGGAGCCGAAGGTCTCATCGTGCACCGGATGTGTATGAAGACACGAGGCCCAGCACTTGGGGTGCTTAAATGTCATGAGCCGAAGCTTCTGCACGATGAAAAAGGAGCAAGGGGTGACCTGCGAGGAGCTTCGCGACCTTGAGGTCGGCTACGAATACGACTACTTCAACCACGTTCCCCACGGAACGTTAACCGCGTACGGTCTACAAGTGTATGTATTCTCTACCTGTTGGCCATTACCGCATTACTACATAGATAGATCATATGCAGTTTTTGGGGTTCCAACGTAGGAAAAAAATTGTTTTCTGCTGCGGATCCCCTTCACGGATGCCCCACCCTCATGGGCCAAGAGGATTGAATCCAAGCTCAAGGAGGTGTTTTTCCTCCAAGCCGACAATCAAAGGCGCATGTATGAAGATCATGTCTATGCCAAGAAAGCATGCTCTCGTCAGAAAGAGATGATGGAATCCCAAGGTTTGGCAGTCTCCGAAGGCTCAGAGAACAACATCACCCCCGAAGAGCAATGAATCTCCAAGCATAGCAACTGGGATGATGATGATGATGATGATGATGATGCCACTTCTTCCTTCCGTGCCCCAAGGTTCCATGATGATGATGGTTATGAGGAGTGATATTTGGGACATTAGTCTTGCTCTTCTCCCTTTTTGGCATCTTGATGCCAAAGAGGGAGAAGTTGCAACATAGGTTGTGCGGGATTTGCATGGGAAAGTCACTATCTTGTTCTTTCTTTGATCTTTGGTTGCTTGTGAACTTTATTCGCCTCATATTATTTGTGAACTCTATGTGCTACCTATGTGTGACCTATTTGTGCTCTATGTAAGTGAAGACTTTGTGGTTATGCATTATGTGGATCTATCTTATGTGATGGATCTATCTTATTACCCTTCAAATTCTCATCACATAGGTTTGTGCAAAGGTATGAGTTACAAGTCAATCTCTTCTTTTCCTTACACGTCTTGTTGGTTTGTAAAATTGAGGGGGAGTGTTGATCCTAGTGTGTGCTTGGTATTGTTCTGCACATATCAAGGGGATCCCATCTCTATTTTCTAAACCTCACGCGTTATCATATATATTTTATGCAAAATTTGTGTATAGTCATTAAACACCAAAAAGTGGGAGATTGAAAGATCATTTTTCTCCCTAAGTGGTTTTGATGTTTGATGATAACACCCATCCTAGACTAATCGTTTGCTAAGTGCGTTTCAGGCTCTCTATGTATGCATGGCATTCGATGCCCCTCAAAAAGGTCATTAGCAAGACATAGGTTTTCCTAGGTCCTTTATTTGTGTCGTAGGAAAACCGTACTATCAAGAGGGGTATGTGTTGGAAAGTTTGGGTGGAATCAACTCGACATCTTTTTGGACCATCCAGCTTTTCCTCAATGGTAGAGAACTGAGTGAGAATTATGTCCCTGTTGTTGTTGCCCATGCATTCAGTACCAACCGGTAGTACCGGATATTCCATCCGGTACTACCTCTTGGAACCGGTAGTGCTGCTCAGCGGTGCAACACACATCTGAGGGTGGATGCAAGTCGTGGCTCCTCCTCAGACTCGCCCGATACCAACTTCCAGCACTACTGCTGTGGGCAGTAGTACCGCTCCACCTCTGCTAGTACTGCTTGGTGGTAGTACCAGATCATGCAACATGTTTACCTGTGGCATATGATGTGTTATCACCTTGGTTTGTTTTCGTTCGGTACCATTCTGGTAGTGCCGGTCGTAACAGGAAGCAACTGGCAGATTCCCTCTCTGGGGTATAAAAGGGCCCTTCTTCCCCAATGGGAAGGGTGCCTCTTTTATCTCTATCCTCCATTGTTCTTGAGCTAAATTTCTCCTAGATCTCCCCCCATAGTGCTCCAATATCCTCGATTGTTTGGGATTTGGTGGAGGAGGTCTAGATCTAGGGTTTTGCCAAAACAAAGTTGATTCCCCTTGTTTTCCTTTGTGGATCTTGTTACTATTGGGTTCTTTGAACCCTAGATGGAAGAGGTCGGTCTCGGAGCTTGGGCATTGGTTGTAAAGCTTCGGGATCGTGTTGGCAGACTCCAAGTGTTGTGGAGGTCTACTCAACATGTTTGTAAAGGTTTCGGTTGCAGCCTTCAAGGCCACTGCATAGTGGATCGTGTACTTGCCGTGAGGCGGGTGCGCAGGAGAATAGGGGAGGCGTCCTGTGGCGCTGGTGGTCTTAGTACCACCCACCCCTCCAATGGAGACGTATTTCCCCTCAAAAGGAAGGAACTTGGGGAAAACATCTTCGTGTCTACTATCAGTTATATCTATCCTTTACTCCCTATCATTCTTGGTTGGTTTCTTGCTTGCTTGTCATATAGGTTCTCACACATAGTTGCATATCTTGAGAACTTACTTTGTGGCAAGCCTTAATTTGAAAAGAAACTAAAAATTGAGTAGCGTCTATTCCCCCCTCTAGTCACTTATACCGATCTTTCACTATTTAAATGCTACCGTTGTGTATCTAATAGTAGCACTCAAACAAGATGCACACAAAGATTAAACATCATATCTAATATAAATGTGATATTACATGGTTGTATTTGCGCTCCTTGATCTCCATCAGGTGCTCCGGCAGGATCTCCATCAGGCCACCAGTTTGACGCCAAGTCCACGACGCCACCGGTCTTGTCGTTCAACATTGCAATGACTACTACTATACAACTTAGTAATATGAAATTGAACTACCTTACCTTATTCATGACTCTAACCATATCACATCACAAGCTTTCCTTGCAACATAAAGTTAGACGCCTCTACTTTATCTATTGTAGTTTTTACATGATTTTTATGCTTTCACAATAGAATCGTTTCTACCTACGAACTTCCAACCACAACATGGATCCAATAGTTGTCTCTACTACACCCCTTACGGGGCCTTCTGTTGTAGATGATATATCAACTACTGTGAGAGAGACAGATACCCGCGAGCCACTTATATGGTACACGCCCTATGTTGATCATGGAACCAGTCTCGTGTAAGATTACGCGTAAGTTCGGTCTGGGTCGCTTCATCTCACAGTGCCACGATATAAACAAATACACGTGGGAAGGAAACAACTAGAGAATCCATGCCCACACTCTGCATGTGTCTATCTGTATTAGCATACTACACATAGACTGGCTCTAATACCACTGCAGGGGTTCCATAGCAAAAAACAAAACTTTTACTACGTGGAACACCCTAATTCCCAGGATATATCTAGTAAGTAATGCAGTAACAGAGGAAGACAACGGTAACATACCCTTGTACTCCCTCCGTTTCAAAATATAAGATGTTTTAGCTTTGTGAATTGAGTGTATCTGGACCCTTTTTAGTATTTAGGTTCATTCCAAACCTAGATGAACCTACGTACTAAAAGGGGACTAGATACACTTCATTCACAAAGCTAAAACATCTTATATTTTGCAACAGAGGGAGTAGACCGAAAGAGCGTTATGCTCATGTAGGAGCGTGGATGATGTACTCGTACCCATTTCACCTCAAGGTCATGCAGCTCCTCGCACATCACCCCTTATCCAGGTCCTTGCAGGACGGTCAGGTTGCTACTAATGGTAGCTCCTCTTGAGTTATGGCACACATATGGTGCAAGACAATGACTCCCGAGCTTTGATCCCTGCCGAGGTTGCAGAAGTAGATCTCCTAGCCGAAATCCTTGCAGCACAACAACGTGCCACAATTGTGTTGACTTTGCATGTACAGTCCTTCTCCGGGACCGTGCCACCGCAAAGGCAATGAGAGAGAGAGAAAGGAATTATATCCTCTAAGGAAAAGTGCCTTAGAGAATATTGGATTGGTGTGTTTAATCCCTCCCATGGGCACCCCTTTATATAGGTGGAGGGGGGGTACTCCCCACCAAAGGTTAGCCATGTGGGACTAAAATAATCAAAAGAAATAGGAAAAATAGGGGCTGGCCGGCTTGGCTTGAGGCGGTGGCCGAGTGGGCCACCTGCCTCGTGCCGGCGCAGCAGCCAACAACACGGCCGGGCAAGCCGCCACACGCGCGGCCTAGCTAAGAGGCGGCGGCAGCCAGCATGGCCAGCTGTGGCTGAGTGGGCCTGCCACCTGAGCTTGTGGCTCGCTAGGCAGCGCAGCAGCACGTGGAAGCTGGGCAGCCCGAGTGGGCCAACTTCGCCCGCCCACAACCCAACTAGTCGCGGCGAGGCAGCAGCAGCAGCTGCAGCTTGGGTGGGCTGGCCACCTGCGGCCCGTTGGCGGCGGCAAGCTATGTGCCACCCCATGTTGTGCCCAGTCCTGCCTGCTCATTTGCGTGTGTGTGCTACCTGGGCCACACGTGATGCCTTTTGCTGTATTTTTCCTACGGTTTCCTCCAGGGACAATTCCCTTTGGGGTTTTGGCCTAGTTGAGGAAGTGGCCCTCAAATTTTAATGTAGTCGTCCCGTACGACCTCAAGGTCGTGCAGCTCCTCGCACGTCACCCCTTGTCTAGATCCTTGCATAATAGTTAGGTTGCTACTAATGGCAGCTTCCCCCGAGTTATCACACACATAAGGTGCAAGATAATGACTCCCGGGCTCTGATCCCTGTCGAGGTTGTGGAAGTAGATCTCTTGGTCGTAATCCTTGCAGCACAACGGCATGCCGCAACGGTGTTGAGTTTGCGTATAAAGTCCTTCTCGGGACCGTGCCACCACAAAGGCAACGAGAGAGAGATTCTATCCTCTTAGGAAAAGTGCCTTAAACAATATTGGACTGGTCTGTTTAATGCCTCCCATGGGCACCCCTTTATATAGGTGGAAGAGGGGTACTCCCCACCAAAGGTTAGCCATGTGGGACTAAAAATAGTCAAAATAAATAGGAAAAATAGGGGGTTGGCTGGCTGGACTTGAGGCGGTGGCCGGGTGGGCCACCAACCTCACGCCGGCCCAGCAAGCCAGCACCAGGCGCAACAGCCAGCAACGCGACCGGGCGGGCTGCCATGCACGTGTGACCCTACTAAGCGATGGTGGCAGCCAGCGCAGCCAGCAGCTGTCGGGTGGGCTTGCCACTTGCGCTCGTGGCCTGCTAGGAAACGCAGCAGCGTGCGATAGCTGGGTGGCCTAGGTGGGCTGGCTTCACCCGCCCGTGGGCCAACTGGTCACGGCAAGGCAGCAACAGCGGCTGCACCCCCGGTGGGCTAGCCAGTTGTAGCTCACTGGCGACAACATGCTATGTGCCACCCGTGAGGTGCCCAGTTCTGCCTGCTCATTTGCTTGTGTGGGCTGCCTGGCCCACATGTAGTGCCTTTTGTTGTTTTTTTCCTGTGGTTTCCTTCTGGGCCAATTCCCTCCATGGTTTTCGCCTAGTGGAGGAAGTTTACCTCAAATATTAATTCAAAAATTTATTTAGTATATATTAATTCAGAATTAACATATAATAAATGCATATTATAAATTGCCACTTATCCAAAACACCTTTCGGTCTTTTCCTTTCTTTCATTCTCCGAACAACTTCGGATCTCTCTCTGGAATGATTCCAGTTTCTCTCTCTTCTGTGATTCCATTTTACCAGAATATCTCTAAGCATCATAGTGCCCTTTGATATCTGTGAGATTCGATACATTTTTGATGGTTTTTTCCCATATTTGATCATTTTCTAGCTTTACCTAACACTAATACTTCGGTAGCAAAGAAAACTTGGTTTTTAATGTGTGTTTCAGGTTTTGAACATCAACATAAGGTTTTAACCAGAGAAACACAATATTCAGGCGAAAACAAGGAAGTCTCTCTTTGGAAGCAATTGAAGGAAGCACACAGAGGCTTTAACGAGCAACTATATGACGGGAACATTTTTCTGGCCGTACAGTTCCCGCCGTATAGCTGCCACCGCCTCCGTCTTGTCAAAAGGGACAACTTCCGTGAAGAGGTCGAACGCGAATCATAACACATCAGTCGCCATCCCATCCAAAAAGGAGATAGAAGAGATCCAAAGAAGAAGGGGGAGACGTTCTTCATCTCGCTCCACGATCTTCGACCTCCTAGCCATCACACCCCCATAGCCATTACTTGTACTTGAGTGAGATAGAGAGAGAGATCTTCACCTTGCAAGATTAGGGTTTGAGATTGTTTCTTCCTATCTTGAATTGTGTTGGATTACTTTTCCATTCTTATTGTGGATCTCCATGGTAATATCAAGAAGAACTCCCTTTATTTAATTATATCGATGATGCTTTCTTCTCTCATGTGTGAGTAAGTTCCTTGGGCGTTGGACATGTAAGGGATTGGTGAGATGTGATGTGCCTCCATATATTTTCCATTAGTTTGTGATTGATTTTAATTACTATATTATGTGTGCTTGACTATCTGTGGGATGCCTAATGCTTGTTGTCCAATTAAGGGCCCAGACAACATGATGTTTTGTTCTACATAGATAGGATCTGGTTCGCTCAAGTGACACGGGGATATCAATGGGAAACTAGTTGACTCGAGGATAACGAGGAACCACCATGTATATTGCATTAGTCCAATCCAAGGAGCTTAATTGATAAGCAACCTGAAGGATCTTAATCGTCTAGTGTCTGACCATGGTTTTGGTAACAGGCTAGTAGGATTATTCAAGTTGGGATGAAATCTACCAAGAGGATTTCCGGCTAATTATGGGTTGCTCGCCTACACATGTACTTATAAGATTACAATTGTTACACTTATCATTCGTCCACCTGGCACAGTCACTATCACCATGAACTATATCTCCCTGCAACTTTTCCATCATCTGCAGAAAACAGCAAACAACCGAATCGTTCTTTACTTTTATGCTTTTTATTTCCGAAGTTTACATTTTAGTTTTATTTAAATACATCTAGTTTAATCCAAATCTCATTCTTGTTTCACACTTGCAGTCAATTCACTCAAAGACCTGTGACAACTTTGAGTGTGACAAAGATTTCACCCATAAACACTTACCTTTGGGCTCCCTGTGGGATCAATATCTATACTTCGAAACTAGATACAAACGATCTGTTCACTTCAGACATCACTCTTCAGTGTGTTTCCTTGTGGTTCAGGAATGTCACAAACATGATTGAGATAATCTCCGGTCAATGATCAATAGCGGGTCCGGGATGCCCATAATGACCCCTATGCACTCCACGAATCACCTTCGTGGTGAACCTTAAATGATATATCCAATTCCCTTTGTTAATCGATACTAGACGTGTCCAAGATCTGATCATCGGTATCATGATACCTTGTTCAATCTCGTTTCCAACAAGTACTGTTTTACTCATTCACATGAAATTCCATCCCCATGACCTAGTCATACGCTGCACAACTTATGGATGTAATTCACCGAGTAGGCCTAGTGTATCTTCCTGTCACATAGGAGAACAAATCCCGATCTTGATGCATAGGCCTCAACATGCCCCTTTGGAATACCCAACAAGCACCTTTATGGCCACCCAGTTACAAACATGACGGTTGATGCAAACAAAGCAATCCTCAAGTAATAGTGATTAATATGATCTCATGGTCTAAGGATTAGGACACTTCGTTTCTGACAATTCCAACTATGAACTATATGACATGATCGTGTTGCAACAATCATCGATGGGAAATGTCCATCACATCATCTTAAGATGATAACCTTGATCATCAGCTATCCAATGAACTAGTTGAATAGAGGCTACTAGGGACCTGGGTTTGTTTATATATCACACATGTATCAATGTTTCCGCTTGATACAGTTATAGCATGATATAAAACTATTATGAACTAATGAGATATGATAATAAACCCCTTTATTATTTACCTGTAGGGCATATCTCCTTCAGTATTTGAGAAGAAATTCTACCAATGCTATGCATATATTTGATAGGAAACATATTCCCAAAGAACGTTGCATCACGAGATTCCATTATAGTATCAACATGCATATCAGGTACCTCAGATTTAACCACTAAAAATCTATAGCCTACACTCTGTGGAGCATATCCTAGAAAGATACAATCCATTCTCTTAGGTCCGAGCTTACGTTTCTTGGGAATCGGTACATTGACCTTTGCCAAACACCCCAAGTGCACAAATATGAAAGTAATGGTTTTGTCCCAGCCCACTCATCATAAGGGGTCTTCTCTTTATTCTTGTTAGGAACTCTATTCAGGACATGACATGAAGTCAACAAATCCTCCCCCACCATGCCTTTGATAAACTAGAAGTGGCTAACATGGAATTCACCAAGTTAGTTAGTGTGCGGTTTTTCCTCTCGGCAATCTCATTTAATTAGGGCGAGTAGGGAGGTGTCCTCTCATGAATAATGTCATGTTCTTCACATAATTCATCGAATATTTTAGGAAAATACTCACCACCACGATCCGACATAAGACGCTTGATCTTTCTCTCTAGTTGATTTTCAACTTTGTCCTTATAAGTTTTAAAGTGGTATAAAGCCTCATGTTTAGTTTGCAACAAGTAAACATAGCAGAATTTAGTAGCATCATCTATCAACGTCATGAAATATCGCTTTCCACCTTTTGTCAACACACCATTCATCTCGCATAAATCAGAATGTATGAGTTCTAGAGGTGCCAAGCTTCTATCCTCGGCAACCTTGTGAGGCTTTCAAGGTTGCTTTGATTGCACATAACTATGGAACTTAGAACCTTTGGCAATAGTGAAATTCAAAATTAAACTCATGCTGGACATCTGGGAGAACAAACCAAAATTAATGTGACATAAACAAGAATGCCAAACACTTGTATCATCATTAACACCGCCACCAATATGATTCATGGATTTATTACAAAACTCTAAAAGAGAGAAATGGAACAAGCCTCCAAACTCATAACCTTTACCAATAAATTATCCATGTTTCGAAACAACGACTTTATTAGACTCTAAGACAACCTTAAACCCATCTCTGCATAAAAGGGAGCCTCTAACGAGATTCTTGTTCATGGTAGGGACATGTTGCACGTTCCTCAGCTGCACGATCTTTCCGGGAGTATACTTCAGATCCACCGTGCCAACACCATGAATAAAAGCATGTGATCCATTCCCCATTAGGACAAAAGAATCCTGATCGGTCTGATAAGAAGTGAAGATAGATATGTCATAACACACATGAATATTAGCACCCATATCAATCCACCAACATGGTGATTGAAACACCGCATGAACAGTAAACAAATTACCATACCCATCCATGTTTCTAGCTGTCACGATGTTGATATTCTTCCCACTTTTCCCTCTGTGATTTGCACGTTTTGGATAGTCCTTGGAAAAGTGTCCGAGCTCTCCACAGGTATAGCAACCTAGCTCGGCCTTCTTATTCTTCTTGAAGATTGTAGTTTTTTCAGGCTTGTTGAAGGAGGGCTTATAGTTCCCTTTATTCTTGCCAAAGGTCTTGTTCTGCACCATGTTGGCACTAGACCGACCCTCGCCTCCTTTCTCATAAGTTTCCTTAGCCCGAGCCTTCTCCTGAACATCAAGAGACACTATCAGGTTTTCAACCGATATCTCTTGTCTCTTATGCTTGAGAGTTGTGGCGAAGTTCCTCCACGAAGAAGGCAAATTTGCAATAATGCACCTAGCCACAAACTTGTCGGGTAAGATACACTTAAGGATTTCAAGCTCCTTGGCAAAGCATTGTATCTCATGAGCTTGTTCGACTACAGAACGATTGTTAACCATCCTATAATCATGAAAGTTCTCCATGATGTACAGTTCACTGCCAGCATTTGCTACTCCGAACTTAGCGTTTAGTGCCTCCCAGAGATATTTTCCATCTTTGATGTGCATGCACACATCAAACATCTTATTGTCAAGAACACCGAGAACACATCCCACAAAGGCAAGATTGGTTTCCTTGAACTTGTTCTGGACCTTGTCGGATATAGTTCCTTCAAATAAACCCTCACTAGCCTCGAATACTTTCAGAGCTTGCAGCTGCATAGTGGTCTTATATTGCCACCTCTTAAAATGAACACCGATAAACTTTTCCGGCTTTGTTGCATCGGCCAAGTGTCCCATGTTTAACTCAGGAAATTGCCTATAATAAGGTTTTTGGATTGTTGGAATATTAGGCATAACTTTCACAATTAATTCCAGAATATATACCATGATAGCAACAACAACAATCACATGAAACTCTAACACACTAGATGTATTAATAAACATGAATAGTAACATTGCATACGCGATAACAACCATAGTACAGCTCGGATCATGGTATACGTACTGATCGGTTGCCGATGTAGTTGTCATTGGTGCATAGGCCGTCGTGGACTGTCGAAGAAGTCGGTGTTGAAGACGAGTCGCCCGTGGACCAGGAGATCGCCTAGGAAGATGCCCCGTGACGACGAACTTGAGCAGTCGCCCAGACCGCTTCCCAAAAACCTTATTCACCCTCTCCCGTACAGGATCACAAAGGCGAGTGGTTTCGGACACCTGCTCTTCTGTCCACTAGTGCATGCCGGCATGCGGGATGGAGTAGACTACGGTGGCGGCGCAAACAAAGAGGTTGGTAAAACCCTATATTGGTTTGGTCTTTTGTGGTGGAGGCCGCACATGCACTTATATAGAGCAACTCGGAAAATACCATACAAGACATAGTGTGGACCAAGCCCATGTCGTGCATGTTCGGGTCGGTTACAGATAGCCCATGATCTGGGAGCAACCCAAACCCACCAATTGTTGACATGTTTCTCAAACTGCACACATTTTCTTGAGCAGCTAAATAAATCTCGGCTCGGCGAGACTCTCGCAACCAGTAGTGCACGCGCGTCGTGACGAGACGAGCAGGTGGGTGGCATCATCGGAGGAGGAGAGCGCGTGTAGCACTTCTCTTCTCACTCACTTACAAAGTGATGAGACACTCCACCTTATAAGGTGGTGTAACTCTTCTCCAACTTTCCACGTGGGACTAAACTTTAACTCCCACTTCTCTTGCCACACACACACATATGAGCTGCCACCAACTTGGGCCAAATCATATATGGGCTTACACACACATGGGCTTTGAGATTAAAATGTGAAATCACACATGAGTCTAATGTTTTAGCCCATTATTTCTAATAGCCATGGCCTGTCAGCAAAAGAACGGTTGTGTTCTCATCCTTAGCCTAGGCTCCCACGTCGGGCCGGTGGGCAAAACAATGCATGCCCATGTGGTAGCATAATGGTGCTCCACTGCCTGCCCATTGAAAGGACATTTATTGTCCTAAACAGTTTTAGCATTCGTTAACAACATTAGGTTCATTTTACTGTGTGCTAATGTCTATAGGTTAATCTATTGAAAAGAGAAAAGGTAATAATAATGTGGGAAAGTCCCTGGCCAAAACTGAACTTTCCTAAAGATTCCAGACCAGAGTCTCCGGTGTGCAAACACCGGAGTCACCGGTGTGGTCCAAAGTTTCCCCCAAAGTCCCTGGAGTGGACTCAAGAAACAGTCCAAAACCATTCTGTGAGGGGGTCCGGAGACAGAACGGATGTTGTCCAGAATCTCCGGTGTGTTTCCTCAGATCAGAGTTTCCGGTGTGTGAACACCGGATTCTCCGGTGTCCCCTCTCCGGAGTTTCTGCCAGAGTCTCCGGAGTAAGAGTCAATACATTGCCCAAGTCAGTCAGATGGTTCGGAGATGGGCTGAAGTCTCTAGTGCAAAGCGGAGTCTCTGGTCTGCCAGACCAGAGTCTCCAGTGTGGAAAGTCCCCAACGGTCAGAAAACGGTTTGCATCTGTGAGGTCTATAAATAGGGGACCTCATCTTCTACCTCAAGCTGCTCGTTCCAAAAAAGAAGAGGACCTCCATTAGAGCCACCAAAACTCCAAGATCTCTTTATCCAACTACCCAAAGTCGCTAATCTTTGGGGAATCGTAGGAGGACGCATCGATCTACAGCTTCAACAAGAGAGAACTTCATTTCCCCCTCATTCACTTGAGGGCCCCTTGCTCTAGGGTTTCATTGGAAACCCTAAGCCTTGTTTTGGTTTGATTTGATTCTTACAAGCTTGTCGTTGATTTTGTGACAACTTGCTTGGACTCGGGAGCCCCCAATTAAGTTGTGGGTGTGTGCCTCGAACTTGTTGTAAGGGTGCCCGCTACCACCTTGAAGGTTGCCGATTTAGTGGAAGCATGAATCGATCCCCTTGGGGTGAGGTTCACCGGAGAACAAGGGAGGCCTTCCGTGGTGTTGTTGGTTAGATACCACCCCCTCCCCGAACGCAGACGTACTTCCCCTCAAAAGGAATGAACTGCGGGAAATAATCCTTGTGTCCCCGTGTGCTTCACTTCGGTTACTTCTATCCTTTACTGCACCTTACTTTATCTAGTTCTTGCTTAGTTAGTTGTGCTAGTGTGACATATAGGTAAACTCAGGTTAGTTGCATATCTAGAGAATTTACCTTTGTGTCAAACTCTATTTTGTAAAAGAGTAAAATTTGAAGTAGCACATATTCACCCCCCCCTCTAGGTGCCCATATGATCCTTTCAATTGGTATCAGAGCCTCGGCTCTTTATTCGGGCTTAACCGCCTAATAGAATATGGGCAACCCATAAGATGAAGGAGAGGGTGAGACTAGCACCTCAGTGACCATGGTAGATCTCAAGAATTTGGAAACAAGCTTGAGCTCTACCTTGGGCAACGAAATCCAACATTTGCGTCAACTTGTTAAGGAAAAGACAACCTCACCACCTAACCCTAAGGGAAACGCTCCGGCTAAGCCAATAGGTGAAGTGGTGGGGGATGAACATAATTCCACCGACTCCACCACCAAAAAGGGTGATGGGAAGGAAGAGCACCATGCGGTTCCTGGATGGTACTCTCCCGCCCCTCCAATACCTCATCCCCATATAAATAATAAAGGTGACCCACCTAAGTTAGCTGCACATACTTTTGCTCAATGGCAAGTTTTAATGAAATCTGATGTGCACAGCTCTTGCATTGACTTGTGGAACATTATTGAAGATGGACTCAAAATTGAGGATCCAACCAACTTGACAAGAAGAGAAGTGGTCAATAGTCAACTCAATGCCACCGCCTTGCACATGATCCAACTTGGAGTGGGGCCAAAGGACTTTCCCATTGAGCACTACAATACCACCAATTAAGCTTGGGATGCTCTCATTGACTTGTTTGTTGGAAACGAGAGCATGATAAGAAATAGATATGATGCCTTAAGCAATGAAGCTAAAAGTTTCTTTATGAATGATGGTGAGGATCATGAAGACATGTATCGAAGACTCAAATCCACAGTCACCGCCTTCAGAAATGTTGGTGCCTCTCACATTGATGATGCTTGGATCAAGAGGAAGTATGTGAGTGCGCTCATGCCCTTCGAGCCCACTAACTTGAAGAGTCTCCAAGGAAGACACAACTACCATCTCATGACCTCCAATGAAGTTATGCAAGAGATGGCTAATGACTGCAAGTGCATAGATTATTTGTAGCTAGTTTCGAAATAAAGATATCGATCCCACAGGGAGCAGGAGTCTGAAGTCTAATAACTCTTGAAATAAATATTACACTAGTAATGCTAAATAAAGTTCTAAGTGACAAGATAAAATATGAGTATTGTGTAAAAAGGTGTTTTGGGGTTTTTGGTATAAGAGCAACAATAAGTAAAGTAAAACAGCTGAATACAGAAAGTAAGTATCGCGTATGTAAGAGAGATTGGAACTGCAATAGGGAAAAGGCGTTCTCAGGGAGTAGCGGATTCACCACTAGCATTATAAGGAGCTAATGTAAAGATTATTATCATGAACATTCTCAACTATGTATGTGTGGGAGGAATTCCGTATTTGGACAAATAGGTAGCAACTGCTGCTCACATCATCCTCATAACCACAGCAGTCAACAATCGAAATCAATCGAATTACTGCGCTATTAAGGGACGTAATCCCGTAGGACGTATCCCATGGCATGGATAGTGTTTTGTGAGTTTCCTCGGTTTCCCAAGTTGATACGTAAGGAGTGCCAACAACTTTATAGTCACTGTAAGTGCTAACACACCTCTGTCTACTAATAAGTAGTTCCCTCCATCAAGTCCCCATGAGAGGCAAATATTCAGAGGTCGAATTCTCTCAACATCAAAATGAAGACAATCTAACACATGGTCACAACAATGAATATCATAATAAAATTTATCTTATTTCAATCTCATACTAGGGTTTCTTCATCTCCCCAAGAACTACTGATCTACTCATACATGGAGGCAATAAACATCATAGCAGTAACAATGGAATCTATCATAGATGAATAGTACTTGTATAAATCCACAACGAGTATGGAAATTACAATAAGATCTAGACAAGATGTAGATGGGGTGGATGGAGATGGTGGTGATGCAGCGGTTGATGATGAAGATCTATGCCTTAGCCTCCTGGATCTGCGCAGGGCGAAAATGGATCCCCGGTGGACGAGTTCCCCCTCCAGATGCCTTTTGGAGGTGAGGTTTCTACGATTTCTGGGTGTTCTATATGTCGTCTCACCAATCCAGTTGCACGGGGTGAAAATATTTGAGGAGGCGGTGGTGGCGCCAATGATATGGCTGGAACTATACGGCCAGAAAATTTATCCCTCCCGTATAGTTGGTCATTAAATCGTCTGTCTCCCTTGATTACTTCAGATTTTGATGTCTGCGCACTTCTATTCTTGTAGACAATTGTTGGGCCTCCAAGTGCAGAGGTTTGTAGAACAGCAGCAAGTTTTCCCTTAAGTGGATCACCCAAGGTTTATCGAACTCAGGGAGGAAGTGGTCAAAGGTATCCCCTCTCAAGCAATCCTGCAATCAAGATACAAGAAGTCTCTTGTGTCCCCAACACACCCAATACACTTGTCAGGTGCATAGGTGCACTAGTTCGGCGAAGAGATAGTGAAATACAAGTGGTATGGATAATTATAAGTGATAACGGTGATAGAAAATAGCTTGATGGCGTGGAAAAGTCTAAAGGCAAACTAAAATAAAGATGGAAGCAAGCAAACATGTAACATATCTAATTGCAAACGGTGTATCAATGCTTAGAAACAAGGCCTAGGGATCATACTTTCACTAGTGAACACTCTCATATAAATATCTTCTCTTTATGTTACTACTCTTAACTCCTCTCCGGTTGAACACTCTAATCGATGGTAGGGCTATAACAGCACACCTCAAATTTCATCTTTCCCATCTAGATAACCCCACACTGTCACCTTGAGTACTAGATGAGTCCAACAAACACCGCAATTTCATAGAAACATCCAACTCCAAATATAACTCATAACACGTATTTGTAATCTCTAGCCTAAGTGCCACCATGGTGTGCACGCTGTCACTTTCACACACATGGGGAGAGCAGAGATCTATTAAAGCACTTGAGTATCAAGGTAGATCTATAGATTACAAGCTCATGATCACAATATGATCATGCATAGACAGAGAGATGAACACATAGCTACCGGTAGAACCCTTAACTTCGAGAGAGAACTACTCCCTCCTCATCATGGGAATCAACAATGGTGATGGAGATGGTGGTGGAGATCGATGCAGATGGCTCCGAGGGCACTTCCCCGTCCCGGCAGGGTGCCGGAGCAGAGACTTTCTGTCCCCCGAATCTCTCCTTCAGTGGCGGCGGCGCTGCGGAACTTTTCGTGGCTGGAGGCTTGACTATTTAGGGTTTATGCATCGGGAGGCTTCTTATAGGCGAAGAGGCAAGGTCGGTGGGCGGCCAGGGGGGCCCACACCACCTGGTGGCGCGGCCAGGGCTAGCCCGCGGCACCACATGGTGTGGCCGCCCTGTGGCCCCTCTCCGTCTCGTCTTCTGGCTCCGTCAGTCTTCCGGTAAAAAATCGACTTTGGCTTTTGTCCTGTCCATTTCCGAGAATATTCATTTTTTGACTTTCCTGGAACCAAAAACAGCAGAAAACAGGCAGCATGCACTATGGCTCTTGTTAATAGGTTAGTCCAAGAAATCATATGAAAAGTACTCCAAAGTGTGGACAAAACATAAGAAAGTAGATAAAACCAAGCATGGAACATCAAAAATTATAGATACATTTGCAATGTATCAACATCCCCAAGCTTAACTCCTGCTCGTCCTCGAGTAGGTAAGTGATAAAAAGAAAGAATAATTTTTGAGGTGACATGCACCATCATAAACTTGATCAAAGTATTTGTAAAACATTGATAGCTAGGATCATAGTGCTTCAATCATAACATGAAAGACAAAGTTCTAACAATAAGACAAAGCAACTATGTTGCAACATGAAAAGGCACAAACAAAAGATTCATGAATAACAATGCTTTGCAAGTCGTTTTTTTGTTTCACATAAAGAAAACATGGCATAGTGGCATTCAGCTTGTCCCTCATAGAGTAGCAAATATAAATGCATAGGACACCTTCAAAGTTCATAAGAGTGACTAGATACAAATAGTTTAAAACAAGCAATATCAAAGCTATGCATCAATCAACAAGTCTTGGGACAATGCACATAGAACTAAGAATGGCCACTATGCTCTCAAAGTAAGTGCATAAAGATATAAGGTGGAGACTCAATATAATGGTGGAAGAAAAGCCTTCATAGAAGGAAGCAGAGATTTAAGTTTCATAAACAGCTTCCAAAAATTATGGTACTTATAGCTTTCATCTCTCATTGCCCCTATCATAAGCATCTGAAAGGTGATTAAGGTTAAAGTGACACAACTAAGAGGATATGCTTGACAAGTTATAAGCCGAAATCTCATGCCCCTTACTTACGAAGACCGATCCTCATGCTACTCAACTTTAGTCACAAGTAAGCTATTGTCATTGTAAGTACATGTGTATCATAAAGAACCGCCAACGGGGTACCCCTTGCACATGATACAGGAGCTATCCCATAATCAAAATGACAAGGCAAGCAGACAATGAGCATCTCAGCGATCTTTTTATTTGCTATTTGCATAGGTTTTTATTGAGGATGATTCATAGAGTGCTCATTATGGTGATGCTGCAAGTTTCCACCATGATTAAGCATGGCTTAGCCTAGCGGCCCAGGCGTTTCTCTAACACACATAGAAACTCCATGATCTTACAAGTTCCACTTTTATTTCACACTGCCGGGATCCATAAGCAAAAGAACATGATATCAACGGGGTACAAAGTACAAGTGCAATGTTGAAAGCGTTCCCCATGATACATGGTTCTGCTAATTTCAACTTATAAAGCGCAAGCATATACGCAACAAAGAAGGACCCAATGGTTCAAGTTTATTAAGTGCAAAAAGTAAAGTGTGCCATCAAGTTCATGAGAGCTTTAATCACTAGTTTTCTCATAACAAGTTTAATTTTGAAGGTAGACAAAAACATGAATATACTTGGAATAGCATATGCTAGTAGGTAGGTATGGTGGACTCTTTGGAATAACTTGGTTTAGGGAGTTGGATGCATGAGTGGAACTCATACTTGGTTGCGGAGGATAGCAAAAGACTGGGAGCGACAAACTAAGAGAGCAATAATGGCCATAATCATGCAGAGCGACAAAACATCATTGATAAAAGCATAAAGTGATACTACAAGTTGAAAACTAAAGTATCATAAAGGCTATGGTGACTTGAGATAGTCATAACATGGTGTGAGCATGCGCCAAGTCAACCCAAATAAAGTATCAAAGGAGAATACCACTATACTATGCTTTAATATGCTAAAACAATGCATGATTCTTCCAAGGCACATTAACCAATCTCAATTGTTTATAACAAGTCATGCTACAACAAATAATACTAAGCATAAAGCCAAATCAATATCAAGCATGGCATGACAAAGCATAGGCCACAGTCAAGAATAATCTCTCTTTACCACTTAAGCATGAACTTTCCTACTCTTTTCCAATCCAAACCAAACTATTTGAAAACAAATGTATGAAAGAGGGGGTCCAACAAATTTATTCAGAAAACTAAGCAAACCAAGCAAACAAAAAACCTAAACGAAAATGAAAAAGAAGACGCTCCAAGAACAACACAACTGTGCATGAAACCTGGGATTTGGAAGAAACCTGGGATTTTTATTGATGAAGAAGCGGATGCCTTGGGCATCCCCAAGCTTTGACGCTTGTACTTCTTGGATATTTCTTGGGGTGACACGCGTGGCATCCCCAAGCTTGAGCTTTAGTCCATCTTTCATCTCATTACTCATTCCTTCTATACACCTAAAATGTTTCCTTCAAACAAAACTTCACACAATCTTTATTAGCAACATTAGTACACTCAAGATAATAAGTCTTAAGGTTCAGTTCTAACACCAATAAACTTCCATTAAAACACTAGATACTGAAGCACTTCCCTCAAAAAGCTCAATTCCCCAAAGAGAACCCCAAAAGGAACCAACAAGAAGCAAATGCAAATAATGGCAGAAATCTATCAAAACAGATCAGTAGGTAAAATCCAATTTTTTCGAAGACCTTCTGTTGCTCAAATAGAAAAGTGTTAGGCATGATAGTTTGAGAAGATGCTCAATAAGAAATATGAATTGAAGTAAAAGAGAGCATCAAGAAGAAAATTCAAAGCACATTTAAGTCTAACCCACTTCCTATGCAAAGGAATCTTGTAAATAACCAAGTCATGAAAGCACAAAGTAACAAGCATAGTAAAGCAAAACAAGTGCAACTTCAAGACTTTCAACTTAAAGAGGGGAAACTTAATATTATTGAGATACATAAAACCATGTTTCCCTCTCTCATAATAACTTTCAGTAGCATCATGAATAAAATTAACAATATAAGTACCACATAAAACTTTCTTATCATGAGCCACATGCATATAATAATTATTACTCTCCACATAAAAATAGTCATTCTTATTAATTGTAGTGGGAGCAAATTCAACAAAATACCTATCATTATTATTCTCATCAAATATAGGAGGCATATTGTAATCATGATTAATTTCCTCCTCAATAGTAGGTGGACTGAAGATATCATATTCATCATTGTAATCATCATATATTGGAGGTTTGGTATCATCATAAGCAATAGAATAGATATCTTCCAAAGCTGGGGAACTAAAAAGATCATTTTCATAAAAACTAACTTCCCCAAGCTTAGAAGTTTCCATAGCATTAGTAATAATGGTGTCCAAAGAATTCATACTAACAACATTGCTATTAGCATGCAAATAAAGTTCCATAGGTTTTTAATTTTCTCTTCAAACACTTCATGTCCTAACTCAAGATAAATACTATAAAGCTCTCTAATTTTTTTGTTGTTTTCAAGCCTAACTAGTGAAAACAAGAAACAAAAATAAAAAATTGCAGAATCTAAAGGAAATAACTTCGAGCACTCACACCGGAGGATGTGAGTACCTTTTACCTTACCTCCCCGGCAACGGTGCCAGAAAATAGGTGTTTGCTATGGAAGGTTCTTCTTCTTTAATCCTCCAATGTGAATACCTTTTACCTTACCTCCCCGTCAACAGCGCCAGAAAATAGCTTGATGTCTACGCACTTCTATTCTTGTAGACAGTTGTTGAGCCTCCAAGTGCAGAGGTTTGTAGAACAGCAGCAAGTTTTCCCTTAAGTGGATCACCCAAGGTTTATCGAACTTAGAGAGGAAGTGGTCAAAGGTATCCCCTCTCAAGCAATCCTGCAATCAAGATACAAGAAGTCTCTTGTGTCCCCAACACACCCAATAAGCTTGTCAGGTGTATAGGTGCACTAGTTCGGTGAAGAGAAAGTGAAATACAAGTGGCATGGATAATTATAAGTGACAACGGTGATAGAAAATGGCTTGATGGCGTGGAAAAGAGTAAAGGCAAACTAAAATAAAGATGGAAGCAAGCAAACATGTAACAGATCTAATTGCAAATGGTGTATTAATGCTTAGAAACAGGGCCTAGGGATCATACTTTCACTAGTGAACACTCTCATATAAATATCTTCTCTTTATGATACTACTCTTAACTCCTCTCCAGTTGAACACTCTAATCGATGGTAGGGCTATAACAGCACACCTCAAAGTTCATCTTTCCCATCTAGATAACCCCACACTGTCACCTTGAGTACTAGATGAGTCCAACAAACATCACAATTTCATAGAAACATCCAACTCCAAATATAACTCATAACAAGTATTTGTAATCTCTAGCCTAAGTGCCACCATGGTGTGCACGTTGTCACTTTCACACACATGGGGAGAGTAGAAATCTATTAAAGCACTTGAGTAGCAAGGTAGATCTATAGATTACAAGCTCATGATCACAATATGATCATGCATAGAGAGAGAGATGAACACATAGCTACCGGTAGAACCCTTAGCCTCGAGAGAGAACTACTCCCTCCTCATCATGAGAATCAGCAATGGTGATGGAGATGGTGGTGGAGATCGATGCAGGTGGCTCCGGGGGCACTTCCCCATCTCGGCAGGGTGCCAGAACAGAGACTTTCTATCCCCCGAATCTCCCCTTCGGTGGCGGCGGCGCTGCGGAACTTTTCATGGCTGGAGGCTTGACTATTTAGGGTTTATGCATCGGGAGGCTTCTTATAGGCGAAGAGGCAAGGTCGGTGGGTGGCCAGGGGGGCCACACCACCTGGTGGCATGGCCAGGGCTAACCCGCGCCACCACATGGTGTGGCCGCCCTGTGGCCCCTCTCCGTCTAGTCTTCTGGCTCCGTGAGTCTTCCGGTAAAATATCGACTTTGGCTTTTGTCCCGTCCAATTCCGAGAATATTCATTTTCTTACTTTCCTAGAACCAAAAACAGCAGAAAACAGGCAGCTGGCACTGTGGCTCTTGTTAATAGGTTAGTCCAAGAAATCATATGAAAAGTACTCCAAAGTGTGGACAAAACATAAGAAAGTAGATAAAACCAAGCATGGAACATCAAAAATTATAGATACATTTGCAATGTATCAGGTTTTCTTCTGGTATTATTAATATTTCCCAAATAAGCGTTTTTCATTGTTTTTGACTCCTTTTCTCCTCAGTACAACTACTTCAAGAATTGTGTCCATTGTATCCATCATCTGTCCTGATCCTAGTGAAAACAGACATAAAATGTGCGCAAGAGCGCCGTAAAATACCAAGATCCTACATATACAATGCAAAATAACAATATAAAACATGATGCAAATATGCACTCATCAACTTCCCCAAGCTTAGACTCTTGCTCGTCCCGAGCAAGTTTAGCTTGATGGATGTGATCCTCATATTCATGAAGCTGAGTCGATAAAATAAATGAGGCGGTTGCAGCATGTATTTATCATATATGATACATAGGAAAAAGTTCATGAATAGTACATTACTCGAACCATCTGAATAGTATTAGCAGGCTTCCACACGTTAGTGATCAATAGTTCATGAAAGATGAATCTCAACATAATGTAAAAGTATCCGGTTCAACCGAATGAGTTAGCGAGGTATTCCCAAGTGTATGAGGATTAACATATTCACTTGGGATTCAAAATCTCAAGAGTGTCTCTTTGTCATATTACAATATAGTGGTGTATGCCTATTTGCTCTTTGCACATCCGCTCTTTTTTTCTTATATATATGCTCACACTTTTGTTTAAGTGTTGTGCAAAGGAGCTAGCCATGCATTCCACTTCACGTAGGAATTCAAAGTTTAACGATCTCAATTATTAAATTCCAATTGTATATGAAGCATCTTTATGACTTGAAGATTCTACCTCGACTTATTCTCACTCTATTTTTGATAGCACTCTTTATTTTCCTTTGTTCAAGGTTTTCTTTTTCAACTCAACATGTTAGATATATTTTCTTTCTTTGTAAATCAAACCATGTACTTACAACATATTGACCAAATATCTTTGTATGTTCCATTAATACCAATGGTGTGGAAGACTCATATTGCTATCATCAAGTGCAAGTAAAATTATACTCAAGCTATTCATATATCCAATAAGACAAACACAAACTCAAAATTGCTCCATATATAATTAAAAAACTCAGAATTTCATAAAAAAGATCAAGTATTCCTGAAGGGAATTCTAATGATGCAAACTTATTTCTAGTTTGAACTAATGCAGAAATAGTAATAAAAACTTATAAGATAGATTACAAGGTCTTAAAGATCTCCCCAAGCTTGGAATCAAGCCAGGCGGGATCAAAAAATCCCTTGCGATATTTGATACCATGATTATTGTAGATCACTATGGCGCCATGGCGCATGGTATCTTCTCTTCACGGGCCAGCCTGAGACGTAGGGATTGATTGACTACTTCTAATTCTTTAACACGCAGCTTGTAGAAAAGATTATTCCTCTCCAGCACTTTCACTTGTTCTTTAATGAACTAATTGTTATCCTGAAGGGTTTGCAGTGCCTTAAGACTCATAGAAAAACCTGCTTCGGTTGTCTGCTTAGTATCTTCATCAAGTTTGTCAAGATAAAGTCGCAAAACCGAAGATTTTTGGGTGTCCCTGGTGTCTCCATTTCCATCTCCTCAATATTCAGCTCGAGGGACTTCAAATCCCTCTTCCGACACCCATGGTCGGTGTCGAGGAATTCTAAAGGGATAGCCTTGATCTCCTTGCCTTGCTTGCTATTGCTCCCGATCTCCATAGGAACCTGTCTCCTTGACTTCCGTCCCTTGGTTTGCATGTTCTCGAGTATGAAGAAGAGATAGATTGGTTCCTGAAGATTATGATTAGAGCGAGAGACAATGGAAGTATATAAAGGGGTCAGAGGTCGGTAAAACTCGCGAGAAACACCAAATTGTCGTCCAAGAAAAGAATCTTAACGAAACAGGGAAATAAATCACGGATTTGGAAGAGTCCTGCTACGTAACGACCACCTATATGGGCACGACCTGAATAGCTCCAGCCGTATAGTTGGTTCTGGGCAGATATTTCCAAATATCTCGAGTCCAGGTCGGTTAAGTTACGACTCGAAACCGACAATAACGTTTTTTTGTAGAATAACAAAAAGGCAAACAAAAAATGTCCGGTAGTTTAACGACCAACTACACGGCCGAAAAATTTGCTCCGGTCGTATAGTTGCGACTGTATAAATACAGACACCAAAAATTAAAAGTGCCTGAGAGTTCAATGACAAACTATATGGCCAGAATTATTACATCCAGTTGTATAGTTATACCCATACAGTTCCAGACATCGAAAACAATTTCGCAAAGAAGATACAGAGAGTTTAACGACCAACTATACGGCTGGAGATTTCTCTCCGATCGTATAGTTCCGCTCGTATAGTTGGTAAAACCCTCAAAAACTTCAGAAAAACACAAGGAATTCAAAGGCAGATTTTTTAGGGGTAAAATCTGTGAAAATAAATCACTTATTGGAGTAAGAACACTTACCTTGGTCTTACCGTTTACTTATTCGGGGATGAAAAACTCCTCCAACAACAAAGACTTCTTCTCCTTTGAAGGAATTGAGCTTAGTTCATTGAATAATTCTCGTAAACGAAAATCGCCAGGACTAAAGTTCCTCTCAAAAAGAATGGTTTCTTGCTGGGCAAACATGGACACTTCATTCAACATTTTTATTTCCTACCTCTACATAATCTGCAACTCAAATTCCTGAAGTGAAAGAATCCAACGGAATAGTCTTGACTTACGGTATTTCCTTTCAAGGAGTTCTTTTAAGCCATCACAATCCATATGAACTCTTACTTTTGCATCAACTAAATAAGAGCGAAATTTATCACAAGAGAAAAATACAGCAAAAAGTTCCTTCTCTTCCCTAGGATAATTCTTTTGAGCACCATTAAGAGTTCTACTAGGATGATGTATAATAATAAATCTGCGACCAATGTGTTGTCCCAAAGTTACTCCTACAACATCATCACTAGCTTCACATATTAAGTCAAAAGTCATATCCCAGATAGGAGGTTTAATAATAGGATCACGAGATAAAGCATTCTTGATTTTATCAAAGGCTATAAGACATTTATCATCAAAATTAAATCTTGCTCCCTTTTGCAGGAGGTTAGTTAAAGGTTTAGATATTCCAGAGAAATTTCTAATGAATCTTCTATAAAAACCCACATGACCAAGGAAACTTCTTATACCCTTAATATCTCTAGGTTGTGGCATTCTCTCTATGGCCTCAACCTTAGCTCTATCACTTCAATTCCCTTACCTGGTACCTTATGTCCAAGGACTATGCCTTCTTTGACCATAAAATAGCACTTCTCCTAGTTTAGAACAAGATTGGTTTCTTCGCAATGTTGCAGAACTCTTTTGAGATTATCCAAGAAACTAGTAAATGAAGTTCCATAGACAGAAAAGTCATCCATAAATACTTCCATTATCAGTTCTATAAAATCCGCAAAAATAGCAGTCATGCATCTTTGAAAAGTAGGTGGAGCATTGCATAAACCAAAAGGCATACGTCGATAAGCATGTAAACCATAAGGACTAATGAAAGTTGTTTTAAGTTGGTCATCCGGATGAACAGCTATTTGAGAAAAACCAGAGTATCCGTCCAAGTAGCAAAAATGAGTGTGGTTTGCTAACCTTTCTAAAGTTTGATCTATGAATGGTAAAGGATAGTGATATTTCCTAGTTTATTTATTCAATTTCCTGAAGTCTATGCACATCCTATGCCCAACAATAGTTCTAGTAGGTATCAATTCATTGCTTTCATTAGGAACAATAGTAAAACCGCCTTTCTTAGGGACACAATGAACATGACTTACCCATTCACTCTCTTTAACATGATAGATTATACCTGTGTCTAGTAGGCGTACAATTTCTTTCCTTACCACTTCTTTCATTTCGTGCTTCAGCCTTCTATTAAATTCTGCAACTAGTTTAGCACCTTCTTCCATGAATATTCGATGGACGGTTATCATGAGACTAATGCCCTTAAAATCATCCATTGAGTACCCAAAGGCCTTGCGATGCTCCTTGAGTATTTTCATGAGTTCTTCTTCTTCTCCTGAAAGTTAAGCACTAATAATAATAGGAAATTTATTTGTATCATCTAAAAACTTGTATTTAAGATTATCTGGTAGAGTCTTCAACTCCGGGGGTGGTAATCCCTTGTCCCCTCTCTTTTTTGGCTCTTCAAAAGCCTCATCAATTGGAGGCCCTATAATGGGAGGTGAATCGAGTTCATCTTCTAGTTCTTCTAGGGAATTGTCCTCCATAACTATTTCTTCATAATTTGAGTCTTCATTTATTTCTTCTTCTTGATTACTAAAGAAAAGAGTTGTCATTTCCTCGATAGTTTTCTCTTTCTCTTCTTATTGTATTTATGGAGGCCTATCTTTAAATTTGGAAAAGTGGAATTCCTTTTCCGCTCCCCCAAGCTTAAGAGACACTATTTCCTTTTTAAAATCAACATAGGCCCCTATATCACTCAAAAAGTTCCTTCCAAATATAACTGGGCAAAGAGTGTCAACTGGCATATCAACAACTAAAAAATTGATAGGAAAGTTTTCTGGCCAATTGTGATAGTTGCATCTTTAACCACTCCCATTGGAATTCTAATTTTTTTATTGGCTAACATAATTGTCATATCAGTATTTTCAGTTGTAGCTGGTTCTATTTATTCTTTTATTTCTAAATAGAAATCATAAGATATAACATTAACTTCGGTGCCAAGATCACATAAACCATAATGCGAGGTTTCTTTAAATATGCAGGGAAGAATAGGCTTACCCACATTTTTTACCTTTGTCTTACCTTCAACCAATACGGAAGTCTCTTCATCAAGTTCAACTATGTTACAATGCGCGTACATAGCCATAATTGCTTCCTTGGTTACCTCTTCATCTTTGGTTTCTTCCAGATGTTCGACGACCTCCAGCATACTTTCCTCTTCATTCTTTTCATGTGCTGCTTTGACCTATTTGTAGGGTTGCGGGTAGGCTACACTAGCGTAAAATCAAAATTTTCTACCGCGTCAACCAGGAATACTATTGTCATAGATCACGGGATTACCGCTAGACGCGCAGGTGCGGAACTCGATGAAGCACGTTGCGGCAGTGTAGATGTTCTACGTCTCCTCCTCGTCCTCGTCCCACGAGCAGCTCCCCTTTGCGCGGCTCGTCCAAGTGCTACAGATGCAGCACCTCCGAGGTATCCACACGTCCGGAGTGGAAGCCGTCACACGCCAGACTGCTAGGTCTGTGCGTGCAACACAGGCGGAAGAGGAGTGGCGGCTGGGTGGAATGCTCTCTCCTTTTCAGCTCGCCTCACTCCCTCTTATATAGGCATCCCTGGTGGGCTTCTACATTAGCAGCCCATTAGCAGCCTAAGCCTGGTCTAATTCGGATCCAATCCTCATTAGGCTTCCAGCCCCTAAAGTGTGTGACCCTATAGGTTCATACACGTATAGACATGACGCGAGTACACTTACTCCGTCAATAGTTGGTAGCGGCCTCTAGCAAGACGTGCCAACTCCTAAACGCATATAAAGATCATTCGGACGAACCATCACAAGGTTGAGTACATGTCTTTCCCTTTGCCTCACGATATTTGGTCTAGCTCTAAGCTGACCTCTCTTTCTCAATACTGTGATTCAGAATCCCTTTACTAGGTTAACTCTTAACCATATGTAGCACGGCCATGCATTTCTGGATCCGATCACTCGAGGGGCCCAGAGATATCTCTCTCAAGTAGAGAGGGGCAAATCCCATCTTGATTGACCGATGCCTTGCAGCATGTATCAGGACAAACCCGAAAGCTACCTTTATAACTACCCAGTTACGGAGTAGTGTTTGATAGCCCCAAAGTAGGTCGATCCACATCTCAAGTACATGCGACAATCTCAGGTCTAAGGACAAAACATACACGATGTGTAGAGAGAGCTGCAAATATTATTGCTAGTCTCATGTTGGGTCAGTCCAACCCCATGTTCATAACATGCGTCCACATCATTGGTTTGACATCTCTATGTCAATGACTTGCGAAACATAGTCATTAACCAATCGATGTGCTAGTCTAATATTCACGTGTGTCCTCACATGAACTCCGACTAGGGACAATTATTAGATAACCATACAAGTAAAGAGTTTCACAAACAATTCACATAATTGCCAATCAATACAAGTTGCCTGGTATATGGATATTCAAGGAACATTATAATAACTCATGGATACACATGAAATACAATCATCTCTATGATTGCCTCTAGGGCATATTTCCTTCACTATTCATATGCAAAAATATGCTTGTGTGCAGTGTTAGGGAAAGGTATCTCATATGTTGGTTCTAGGGAGGCCAGTGTTGCTTTAACTTCTTTTTTCTTCTCAGGTTCGGGTGGGGGATCATACTTTACCAAACCCTCTTTTGGAGCTTTGATGTGTTCTGTAAAAGCTTTAACAACTTGCAACACAAGATCTGAATCCAAATAAAGTTCTTTAGATAATTCTTTAACATGGCCTATTTATTATAGTCATGAATACAATCATGTTCTATTTCTCCGCCTCCTTCACTTCCTAGACCAAAATTCCATGAAACTCTATGATTGTGAATTCTATTAAGTAAAGCCCAAGCTTTAGTTATAGGAAGATTCATAAAGGCTCCTTGCACGAAAGATTATAGTTCAATTTTATTAGGTTCAATTAAACCGCCATAAAAGATATGCAATAAATACCCTTCGGGAAAATTATGATGAGGAAATAGTGATACGTTGCTAACATATCCATAATTTTTGATGTTCCATGCTTGGTTTTTATCTACTTTCTTATGTTTTGTTCCAACTTTGGAGTATTTTCATACACTTTCTTGGACTAACCTATTAACAAGATGCCATAGTGCCAGCTGCCTATTTTCTGCTATTTCTGGTTCCAGGAAAGTCAGAAAATGAATATTCTCGGAATTGGACGGGACAAAAGCCAAAGTCAGTTTTTCACCGAGGGGGACACGGAGCCAGAATACGAGACGGAGAAGGGCCAGGGGCGACTAGGCCTGGCCCACGCCAGGGGTGGTGCGGCCACCCAGGGCACCCCCTCAGCCTCCCCTTTCGCCTATAAGATGCCTCCGATACAGAAACCCTAAGTACCCGATCAAAATTCCACGAAAGAGTTTGTAGCCACCGTCATCTCCATCCCTAGACCAGGAGGGATCTGAAGCTCTTCCCTGGCACCCTGTCGGTGAGGGGAATTCACCCTGGAGGCCTTCTTCATCATCATGCAAGCCTCCGGTGTGATGCGTGAGTAGTTCATCCTTGGACTACGGGTCCATGTAGTAGCTAGATGGTTGGTTCTTCTCCTTTGTGCTATCATGTTTAGATCTTGTGAGCTCCGTTCATGATCAAGATCATCTATTTGTAATCCTACATGTTGTGTTTGCGAGGATCCGATGGATATTGATATGCTATTTTAGATTGATTATTTATTCTATCATGTCTTTGTTATTTGTGATCTTGCATGCTTTCCGTTGTTAGTAGCTATCTTGGCCAAGTAGATGCTAGCAACTCCAAGAGTTAGTATTTATGCTCGATAGTGGTTTCATGCCTCTAGTAATATGGGGAAGTGATAGAAATCTCTAAGGTACTAGATGTGCTGTTGCTACTAGGGAGAAAACAACAATCCTTTGTTCATAGAACAATCATATTGTTTACTTTACACGCAATGCGTAATGTAATTATCTGTTGCTTGCACCTTAATACTGGAGGGGGTTCAGATGATAACTTGAAGGTGGATTATTAGTCATAGATGCAGTTGGATTACGGTCTATGTATAATGTTGTAATGCCCAATCGAATCTCAAAGGAGTCAAGATGATTAGTATATGCAAGTATGCTTTCTCGATGTTTGTCAATTTCCCCACTGTAATTTGTTCACCCAGCATGTTATCTATCTTAAGGAGAGCCACCACTAGTGAACTATGGACCCCGGTCCTTTCTTTTACCATCAATCTACAATTGTTTATTGTTTTCTGTTTACTTTCTGCAAGCTTTTACTTTCTTCCACTCAATACGTTTAATCCTTTGTTTTCAGCAAAACCGGTGAGATTGACAACCTCATTGTAAGTTGGGGGCAAAATTCTGTGGTTGTGTTGTGCAGGATTCCAAGTTAGCAACAACACCTTGGAGGTGTTTCCTTGCTCCTACTAGTTCGATAACCTTGGTTTCATAACCGAGGGAAAACTTGTTGTTGTGCTCATCATACCTTCCTCTTGGGGTTCCCCAACGAGCTCGATATATTTTGGGCCATCAAGCATATTTTTTGGCGCCGTTGCCGGGGAGTCAAGGACATCTTCACAAGGGGAGTCCCTCATAACCAATCTCTTTACTTTGTTGTTTTTGTTTTGCCAAGTTTATTTCTTGCTTTGTTTGCTTGTTTCTTTATCAAAAACACACACAAAATAGTTTCACTAGTTTGCTTTCTTTATTAAAAACACAAAAAATGACTACTCTTGAAAACACTAAGTTGTGTGACTTCACTAGCACCAACAACAATGATTTCATGTGCACACCTGGTGCTCCACCTGTTTTTGAAGCCACTTTCTTTGAAATTAAACCTACTTTGCTCAATCTTGTTATGATGGAACAGTTTTCTAGAATTGGTAATGAAGATGCTGCTGCTCATCTAAATAAGTTGAACTTTGTGAGATGCAAAAGCATAAGGATATAGATGGGGATATTATTAAGCCTAAATTGTTTCCTTTCTCTTTGAGAGGAAAAGCTAAAGAATGGTTTAATTCCTTACCTAGGAATATTATCGATTCTTGGACTAAATGCAAAGATGCTTTCATTGGAAAATACAATCCTCCTGCTAAGATTATATATATGAGAAGTGAAATAATGAAGTTTAAACAATTTTACAATGAACATGTTGCTCAATCTTGGGAAAGAATGAAATCTTTGGTAAAGAATTGTCCCACTCACGGACTGACTACTTGATGATTATCCAAGCCTTTTATGCAGGATTGAACTATTCTTCAAGAAATCTATTGGATTCTGCTGCTGGAGGTACCTTTATGACCATTACTTTGGGTGCTGCAACGAAGCTTCTGGATAATATGATGGTTAATTTTTCTGAATGGCACACTAAAAGAGCTCCACAAGGTAAGAAGGTAAATTCTGTTGAAGAAACATCCTCCTTGAGTGATAAAATTGATGTTATTATGTCTATACTTGTTAATGGGAAAGCTCATATTGTTCCAAATCATGTTCCTTTAGCTTCTTTGGTTGCTCAAGAAGAGCAAGTTGATGTGAACTTTATAAGAAATAATAATTTTAGCAACAATGCCTACAGGAATAATTTTGGTAATAATAACTATAGGCCATATCCTCCCAACAATGTTAATGCTTATGGAAATTCCTACAACAACAATAGGAGTGAACCCTCTGAACTTGAAGTTATGCTTAAAGATTTTATTAGTAAACAAACTACTTTCAATAAAACTATTGAAGAAAAACTCTCTAATGCTGAAAGAAATATAGCATCATTGGCTGAAGCACAATCTTCTTTGAATAAAATGGCTGCTAAACCTGAAACTATTGAGAATCCCTTTGCTGCTACTAATGCCATACAAGTTAGAATTGATGAAAATGTTAGACTATTAGCTGAATTGCATGCTAAGTGGGAAAGAGAAGATGAAATTGCTAGAAATATTAGTGTTTCTACTATCACTACCACTAGTGTTGAAGCTAGTAATAGCTCTACTACTTTATATGATAATTATGATTTTGATCTTGATGGTTGCAACACCTCTGAAGTAATTAAGTTCCTACAAAATCTTACTAAAAGTCCTAATGCTAGTGCTATGAATATGGCTTTTACAAAACACATTAGTGATGCTCTCATAAAAATTAAAGAAGAAAAGATGAAACATAAAGCTTATATTCCTATGAAACAAGAAGATGGTTGGGAACCCATCGTTAATATAAAAGTGAATGAGTTTGATTTCAAAGCTTTATGTGATCTTGATAGTAGTGTTTCTATTATGCCTAGAAAGATTTATGATATGCTTGATTTTCCACCACTTGAAGATTGTTATTTGAATGTCCCACTTGATGATAATGCTAAAAAGAAACTCATGGGGAGTCTTAATGATGTCCTTATCATGGTTAACAATGCCTATGCCCCTGTTGATTTCTATGTTTTGGATGTTGAATGCAATGCTTTTTGTCCTATTACTTTGGGAAGACCTTTTCTTAGAACTGTTGGTGCCATTATTGATATGAAAGAAAGCACCATTAAATATCAACTCCCACTCAAGAAAGGTATAGAACACTTCCCTAAGAAGAGAGAGAAGATCTCTTTTGTTTCTCCTATGAAAACAAAATTTGCTCTTAATGCTTCTTCATTTGAGAACACTTCATTCTTTTTCTTGCTTCTTATGCCTAACTTAAAGGCGTTAAAGAAAAGTACTTATTGGGAGATAACCCAAAAGTTTTAGATGAGTCCGCTCCTTATCCTTTTTATTTGCTTTTTGTGCCAAGAGTAACCTCTAATGAGAGAGAAGTAATGCTTGGGAAAGTTGCTGTCCCGAAACAGATTTTTGTTCTTCACCGTAAAAATTCGTGTAAAATCACTATACGTATTTTTGAGGCGAGCATTTTTGTGCTTCTGCCACAGGTTGTTATCTAACTTTCGCTAGTTCAACACTTTTTGATTTGAGCAACAGAAGGTCTTCGAAAACATTCGTCTTTACCCGCTGGTCTGTTTTGATAGATTTCTGCCATTATTTGCATTTGCTTCTTGTTGGTTCCTTTTTAGTTCTTTTGGGGAATTGAGCTTTTTGAGGGAAGTGCTATAGTAGCTTGTGTTTTGATGTAAGTTTTATTGGTGTTGAAACTGAACCCAAAGACTTATTATCTTGAGTGCACTAATGTTGCTAATAAAGATTGTGTGAAGTTTTGTATGAAGAAAAATTTCAGGTGTTTGGAAGGAATGAGTAATGAGATGAAGAATGGACTAAATCTAAATATTGGGGATGCCACGCATGTCACCCCAAGAAATATCCAAGAAGTACAAGCGTCAAAGCTTGGGGATGCCCAAGGCATCCCCTTCTTCATCAATAAAAATCCCAAGTTTCTTCCAAACACTTCATTTTTATTGTTTCATGCACAATTGTGTTGTTCTTGGAGCGTCTTCTTTTTTGTTTTGATTTTGTTTTTCGTCTGCTTGGTTTTCTTAGTTTTCTGAATAAATTGGTTGGACCCCCTCTTTCATACATTAGTTTTCCAATAGTTTGGTTTGGATTGGAAAAGAGTAGGAAAGTTCATGCTTAAGTGGTAAAGAGAGCTTGTTTTTTACTGTGGCCTATGCTTTGTCATGCCATGCTTGATATTGTTTTGGCTTTATACTTAGTGATCTTTGCTGTAGCATGACATGTTATAAACAATTGAGATTTCTTAATGTGCCTTGGAAGAATCATGCGTTGTTTTAGCATATTAAAGCATAGTATTGTGGTATTCTCCTTTGATGCTTTATTTGGGTTGACTTGGCGCATGCTCACACCATGTTATGATTATCCCAAGTCACCATAGCCTTTATGATCCTTTAGTTTTCGACTTGTAATATCATTTTATGCTTTAATCAATGATGTTTTGTCGCTCTGCATGATTATGACCATTATTGCTCTCTTAGTTGGTCGCTCCCAGTCTTTTGCTAGCCTCCATAATCAAGTATGAGTTCCACTCATGCATCCAACTCCTAAAACCAAGTTATTCCAAAGACTCCACCATACCTACCTATTAGCATATGCTATTCCAAGTATATTCATGTTTTTGTCTACCTTCAAAATTAAACTTGTTATGAGAAAACTAGTGATTAAAGCTCTCACGAACTTGATGGCACACTTTACTTTTTGCACTTAATAAACCTAAACCATTGGGTCCTTCTTTGTTGCGTATATGCTTGCGCTTTATAAGTTGAAATTAGCAGAACCATGTATCATGGGGAACGCTTTCAACATTGCACTTGTACTTTGTACCCCGTTGATATCATGTTCTTTTGCTTATGGATCCCGGCAGTGTGAAATAAAAGTGGAACTTGTAAGATCATGGAGTTTCTATGTGTGTTAGAGAAACGCCTGGGCCGCTAGGCTAAGCCATGCTTAATCATGGTGGAAACTTGCAGCATCACCATAATGAGCACTCTATGAATCATCCTCAATAAAAACCTATGCAAATAGCAAATAAAAAGATCGCTGAGATGCTCATTGTCTGCTTGCCTTGTCATTTTGATTATGGGATAGCTCCTGTATCATGTGCAAGGGGTACCCCGTTGGCGGTTCTTTATGATACACATGTACTTACAATGACAAGAGCTTACTTGTGACTAAAGTTGAGTAGCATGAGGATCGGTCTTCGTAAGTAAGGGGCATGAGACTTCGGCTTATAACTTGTCAAGCATATCCTCTTAGTTGTGTCACTTTAACCTTAATCACCTTTAAGATGCTTATGATAGGGGCAATGAGAGCTGAAAGCTATAAGTACCATAATTTTTGGAAGCTCTTTATGAAACTTGAATCTCTACTTCCTTCTATGAAGGCCTTTCTTTTACTTTTATGTTGAGTCTCCACCTTCTACCTTTATGCACCTACTTTGAGAGCATAGTTGCCATTCTTAGTTCTATGTGCATTGTCCCAAGACTTGTTGATTGATGCATAACTTGATATTATTTGTTCTTAAACTACTTGTATCTAGTCACTCTTATGAACTTTGAAGGTGTCTTATGCATTTATGTTTGCTACTCTATGAGGGACAAGATAAATGCCACTATGCTATGTTTTCTTTATGGGAAACAAACAAACGTCTTGCAAAGCATTGTTATTCATGAATATGTTGTTTATGCCTTTTCATGTTGCAACATAGTTGCTATGTTTTATTGCTAGAACTTTATCTTCATGCTATGTTGAAGTACTATGATCCCAGCTTTCAATGTTTTACAAATACTTTGATCAAGTTTATGATGGTGCATGTCACCTCAAAAATTATTCTTTCTTTTTATCACTTACCTACTCGAGGACGAGCAGGAGTTAAGCTTGGGGATGTTGATACGTTGCTAACGTATCCATAATTTTTGATGTTCCATGCTTGGTTTTTATCTACTTTCTTATGTTTTGTTCCAACTTTGGAGTATTTTCATACACTTTCTTGGACTAACCTATTAACAAGATGCCACAGTGCTAACTGCCTGTTTTCTGCTGTTTTGGTTACAGGAAGTCAGAAAATGAATATTCACGGAATTGGACGGGACAAAAGCCAAAGTCAGTTTTTCACCGAGGAGGACACGGAGCCAGAATACGAGACGGAGAGGGGCCAGGGGGGCACCACACCACCTAGCCGCACGGCCTAGCCTGGCCCGCGCCAGGGGGTGGTCTGGCTGCCCCAGGCACCCCCTCGGCCTCCCCTTCCGACTATAATATGCCTCCGATACAGAAACCCTAAGTACCCGATCAAAATTCCACGAAAGAGTCTGTAGCCGCCGTCATCTCCATCCCTAGATCGGGAGGGATCTGAAGCTCTTCCCGGCACCCTGCAGGAGAGAGGAATTCACCTTGGAGGCCTTCTTCATCACCATGCAAGCCTCTGATGTGATGCGTGAGTAGTTCATCCTTGGACTACGGGTCCATGTAGTAGCTAGATGGCTGGTTCTTCTCCTTTGTGTTATCATGTTTAGATCTTGTGAGCTCCATTCATGATCAAGATCATCTATTTGTAATCATGCATGTTGTGTTCGCGGGGATCCGATGGATATTGATATGCTATTTTAGATTGATTATTGATTCTATCATGTCTTTGTTATTTGTGATCGTGCATGCTTTCCGTTGTTAGTAGCTATCTTGTCCAAGTAGATGCTAGCAACTCCAAGAGTTAGTATTTATACTCGATAGTGGGTTCATGCCTCTAGTAATCTGGGGAAGTGATAGAAATCTCTAAGGTACTAGATGTGTTGTTGCTACTAGGGAGAAAACAACAATCCTTTGTTCATAGAACAATCGTATTGTTTACTTTACATGCAATGTGTAATGCAATTATCGGTTGCTTGCAACTTAATACATGAGGGGGTTCAGATGATAACCTGAAGGTGGATTACTAGTGATAGATGCAGTTGGATTACGGTCTATGTATAATGTTGTAATGCCCAATCGAATCTCAAAGGAGTCAAGATGATTAGTATATGCATGTATGCTTTCTCGATGTTTGTCAATTGTCCCGCTGTAATTTGTTCACCCAACATGTTATCTATCTTAAGGAGAGCCACCACTAGTGAACTATGGACCCCGGTCCTTTCTTTTACCATCAATCTACGACTATTTACTGTTTTCTGTTTACTTTCTGTAAGCTTTTACTTTCTTCCAATCGATACGTTTAATCCTTTGTTTTCAGCAACACCGGTGAGATTGACAACCTCACTGTAAGTTGTGGGCAAAGTTCTATGGTTGTGTTGTGCAGGATTCCAAGTTGGCAACAACACCTTGGAGGTGTTTCCTTGATCCTACTGGTTCGATAACCTTGGTTTCATAACTGAGGGAAAACTTGTTGTTGTGCTCATCATACCTTCCTCTTGGGGTTCCCCAATGAGCTCGATATATTTTGGGCCATCACATAGGCAAAGTAAAACTTTAAGTATGATATAAGCCCTTACTAGTCCTTCATTAGAACGGTTTTTCCAAGTCATTATAAGATGCCTGATTCCAAAAGATTTTGATAATTGATAATATTTTTCTAGAAATTCACAAGCTAGATTATCCCAAGTAGTAGTGGCTTCTAGGGGTAAAGATCTATATCATGAGAGAGTTGTACTAGTCAAAGTCTGACTAAAAAGTTTAACCCTTACCACATCAGTAGTATATCCCGTCAGTTGAAAAGTGCCACATATATCTTTGAAACATGCAATATGCTCATATGGATCAGGATCTTCTTCATTTCCATTAAATTGTTTCTTGTGTAGAATACCAAGTAATAGAGGATTTATTTCAAACCCCTTGTCTTTTCATTGGAGTTGTCTCTTCTATAAATATCATAGGGCTTCCCAAAGTGGTTGAGTGGGTTAGCACTAGTCATATGCTCAAACTCCATCATGTTGGTGGAAACCTGTAACTCAAAACAAAACTTATAAAGACAAAAATAAATAAGAAAAAACTAAAAGACCTACAATGCTTAGCTCCCCGGTAACGGCGCTAGAAAATAGCTTAATCACGGCAAGTGCACAGATCGTTTGTAGCTAGTTTTGAAATAAAGATATCGATCCCACGGGGGGCAGGAGTCTAAAGTCTAATAACTCTTGAAATAAATATTACACTAGTAATGCTAAATAAAGTTCTAAGTGATAAGATAAAATGCGAGTATTGTGTAAAAAGGTGTTTTTGGGTTTTTGGTATAAGAGCAACAATAAGTAAAGTAAAACAGCTGAATACAAAAAGTAAGTATCGTGTATTTAAGAGAGATTGGAACTGCAATAGGGAAAAAGCGTTCTCAGGGAGTAGCGGATTCACCACTAGCGTTATAAGGATCTAAGGTAAAGATTATTATCATGAACATTCTCAACTATGTATGTGTGGGAGGAACTCCGTATTTGGAAAAATAGGCAGCAACCGCTGCTCACATCATCCTCATAACCATAGTAGTCAGCAATCGACATCAATTGAATTACTGCGCTATTAAGGGACATAATCATGTAGGACGTATCCCATGGCATGGATAGTGTTCCGTGAGTTTCCTCGGTTTCCCAAGTTGATTGTAAGGAGTGCCAATAGCTTTATAGTCACTGTAAGTGCTAACACAAGTAGTTCCCTCCATCAAGTCCCCATGAGAGGCAAATATTGAGAGGTCGACTTCTCTCAACATCAAGATGAAGACAATCTAACACATGGTCACAACGATGAATATCATAATAAACTTTATCTTATTTCAATCTCATACTAGGATTTCTCCATCTCCCCAAGAACTAATGATCTACTCAGACATGGAGGCAATCAACATCATGGCAATAACAATGAAATCTATCATAGATGAATAGTACTTGTATAAATCCACAATGAGTACGAAAATTACAACAAGATCTAGACAAGATGTAGATGGGATGGATGGAAATGGTAGTGATACTGCGGTTGATGATGAAGATCGATGCCTTAGCCTCCCGGATCTGTGCATGGTGAAGATGGATCCCCGGTGGACGAGTTCCCCCTCTAGATGCCTTCCGGAGGTGAGGTTTCTACAATTTCTGGGTGTTATGTATGTCGTCTCTCCGATCTAGTTGCATGGGGTGAAACTATTTGAGGAGGCGGTGGCGGCGCCAACTATACGGCAGGAACTATATGGCCGGATTTCTGGCCGTATAGTTCTCGCCGTATAGTTGGTCGTTAAACCGTCTGTCTCCCTTGATTGCTTCAGGTTTTCTTCTGGTATTATTAATATTTCCCAAATAAGCGATTTTCGTTGTTTTTTGACTCCTTTTCTCCTTAAGACAACTGCTTCAAGAATTGTGTCCATTGTATCCATCATCTGTCCTGATCCTGGTGAAAACAGACATAAAATGTGTGTGGGAGCACCGTAAAATACCAAGATCCTACATCTACAATGCAAAATAACAATATAAAACATGATGCAAATATGCACTCATCAATGGCCGCCTTCAAGGTTGCTGCCAAGAATGCCAAAGATGCCCGTTCTCGTGCCATTGGAATGAGTAGTGGTGTCAATCTTGGCTTGAAGGCCAAGGTTGTGGAGTATTATGAAGAAGAAGGAAGTGATGATGCACTCTCTATGAGCCACCCCGAAGATGTCAAGGTTTCTCGTGGTGAATACATGGCTTTCTATGCAAGAAATTTCTGGAAAGATCCCGCCAAGGCCAAGATGGAGATGCAACGAAGAAGCAACCCAAGTGGTAGAAAAGAAAATGCTTCAAGATTAACTACTTGCTTCAATTGTGGTGACCGCTATCATTTTGTTATCGGATGTCCTTATGGGAAGAGAGAAGACAATGGTGGTGCACTCATATTGAAGAAAAATCCAAAGGACCCTTTCCAGAAGCCTTTTACAAGAAGAATGCCACCAACAAAAAGTCCGGTAACATTGCATTGATATCACATGAAGAGTTCTCTTGTGATGATGAGGAGGAGGAAGAAGAAGAAACAACAAATGGTGTGGTTGCCATTACCACTACCTCTACACCCACCTTCTCCCTCTTTGATTCCCCAAATGAGAACACATCCAACAAGAACGTCACTTGCCTTATGACAAGAGCATCGGAGGTATCAACATCTTCTCTCTCAACCCCTAGTATCAATGATGATTTAAATGCTGATATAACTCTTGAGGTGAAGGAGGAATTAGTTGCTTTTGATGCTTATATGACTAACTTGCAAGGGGAGCACAAGAAGCATTTTGTAGATCTCTTGAACCAACTTGATCACACACAAGAGCTCCTTGATGAGAGATGTAAGCTTGGGAGAGAGAATATACTTGAGATGGATGCTCTAACTAATGCTCTTGAAGAAGAACAAGAGACTAGGGTGTATCTTGAAGAAAAACTTGAAGGCCTTGATGAGGCAAATGATCAAATTATTGCTAAAATCATTAAGGCACATGATCATGCCATTGCTAAATACAAAAAGGCTAAAAGGACAAAATTAAGTTTGGTGTTGTTCATGATAGACTTGCCGAGGATTATGAGAAGCTTAACAAGGCTCAGAAGGCCTTGGAAAGTGATCTCATGACTCTCACAAAGTCTAGTGAACAACTTCAAACTCAATTGACTAATGTCACTTCACCTAGTATTTCCATTCCCCCTAGTAGTACAAACATCCTTGAAGAAAATGCTAGGTTGAAGGGGGGCTTGCAAAGGCAACCTTTTCTAAAGGTAACTAGTCTCCTGATGACCTTTTACGTAAGCAAAGGCCAAATAATGAGAAAATAGGTCTTGGCTATGTTTCCAAAGCCAAGAAGAAGAAGAACAACAAGAATAAGAAGGCCAAGCCCGCTCAACCAAAAGATAAGACCATTATGGGTAGTAATGCCCAAAGTGGCAAAACTATGTCACAAGATGACTTTGCAGAAAGTGTTAACCCTCACTATGTCTTAATGCACAATTCCTATGGTGATGTTTATGCACAATATGTTGGTCCACTTGATGGTTATATTTCTTGGTCTATTTGGGTTCCAAAGACCCTTATCACTAACAAAAGAGGACCCATTGGAAAATGGGTACCTAATAATCTATCCTGATCTTTTGTAGAACTATGCTTCCGGAGGGTCTAAGTGGGTGCTTGATAGTGGTTGCACAAGTCATATGACTAGAAGCAAAGCAATAATGACAGAAATAAGGGCAAATCAAGATCATATAACCATCACATATGCCGATAAGTCAAAATCTTAGGTAATGGGTCTTGGAAAAGTTGTGGTTGCACACGATGTTACTCTCATGGACGTCATGCTTTTTGAGACTCTTGGCTATAATTTACTTCCAGTCCGTGCCCTAGGCAAGATGGGTTTCACCGTATTTATTGATAATGATATTGTGGTCCTTTTGTGGAGCAAGACTCTAAAGGTCGCTTTTGTTGGGTATGCCGAAAATGACTTGTATGTGGTGGACTTTTCGGGGAAAACCACTACAAGTGCAATGTGCTTATTCGGAAATTACGATGTGGGTTGGTTATGGCATCGCTGACTAGCCCATGTCAATATGAGAACTTTGCAAAGCCTCCACAAGGGTGGCCATATTATGGGACTAATGTTTGTTATGCCAAAGATCGTGTTTCTAGGGCTTGTGTTGAAGGAAAGATGCATGGTTCTCCCCACAAGCCAAATAACATTATAAAGTCAAAGAGGATCTTGGAGCTCCTTCATGTGGATCTATTTGGTCCTCCATCTCATGCTAGCCTAGGTGGGAAGAAATATTGCTTGGTGATTTTTTATGACTACTCAAGGTATTCATGGGTATATTTCTTCAAGTTGAAGAGTGAGACCCAACAATAGTTCATCGACTTCATCAATATGGTTCAACGTCAATACAATGTGCTCGTGCTAACAATAAGGAGTGACAACGGCACCGAGTTCAAGAACTACACATTAAATGGTTTTCTTAGTCATGAGGGGATAAAACATCAATATTCCGCTGCATATACCCCTCAACAAAATGTTGTAGCTGAGAGGAAGAACCGGACTTTAATGGATATGGCAAGGTCTATGTTGGAAGATTTTAAGTCTCCATACATTTTTTGGGCGGAGGCAATATCCACCACATGCCATGCATCAAACTGGATCTACCTCCACAAATAGTTGAACAAGACGCCATATGAAATACTTACCGGTAACAAGCCCAACATTTCATATTTTTGGGTGTTTGGTTGTAAGTGTTTCTATCTCATAAAAGGTGTTCATTTGTCCAAATTTGATTCCAAAGCTTTAGATGGTATTTTTGTTGGCTATGGTCTCGATTCCCACACTTATAGAATCTATGATAAACTCTCGGAAATTGTCATAGAATCTTGTAGTGTGGTTTTCGAAGAATATGATGGCCCCCAAGCGGGGCATGTTGATGTTTGTGATGTTGATGATGAAATACCTCAAGATTCCATAAGAAGAATGGGTGCGGGATTCATCTGCCCCATTGAGGAACCCCTTGTGATGGATCGAGAAGAACTATGCTCTACTCAAGTGGAGCCCTCATCTTCACAACTTCAACAAGCTCCTATTATTGAGGACAATGATGACCAAATCCAAAGACAAGATGACAACCCTCACCATGATGATCAGGCAGGCGGCTCGAGGCTGGATGGTTCAGTCTCTCCACTTATTGAATTGTACAGCCCTGTGCAGTCAGTTGCTCAAGGCAGGTTTATTCAGTCGTCTACAAGATCATCTCAAAGCCTTTCTAGTAGCATGCCTAATCAAGACCAAGATTAACTTGTACCTCTTGCGGATGAAGCTGAACAAGATGTTGATCAAGGTCAAAATGATGGTCAAGACGAGGACCAGAATGATGAAGAGACTCCTGCAAGGAACAACAAGGAGATTAAAACTCATCACAAAGCTAGAGTGGACAAAATGTTAGAAAGAAGAGAACACTCTCTTGAGAATGTTCTTGGTGATCTAAGGAGTGGAATGTCCACTCGAACCCAATTGAAACATTTTGGTGAGCATCAAGCGCATATATCCATGGTGGATCCAAAGAAAGTTTGGGAAGCTCTTGAAGATTCATATTGGCTAGAAGCAATGCACAAAGATCTCAACAACTTTGAGAGAAATAAAGTTTGTAAGTTAGTAGAAAAGCCCAAGGAGTGCCGCAATGTTATTGGCACTAAATGGATATTCAAGAACAAGCAAGATGAACATGGTATTATTGTGAGGAACAAGGCAAGATTGGTAGCACAAGGGTTCTCTCAAATTGAAGGCATTGATTATGGAGAGACTTATGCTCCCGTGGCTCGCCTTGAGTCCATCTGTATCCTTCTTGCATATGTTGCACATCATAATTTTAAATTACAACAAATTGATGTGGAAAGTGCTTTTCTAAATGGTCCATTGCATGAGTTGGTTTATGTTAAGCAACCCCCGGGTTTCGAGGATCCCAACTCCCCAAACCATGTCTACAAACTTGATAAGGCGCTCTATGGACTTAAACAAGCTCCACATACTTGGTATGAGCACCTTAGAGAGTTGTTGTTTGACCGTGGATTTGAGGTTGGGAAAATTGATCCCACTCTTTTTACTAGGAAGGTTAATGGGGAGCTTTTCATTTGTCAAATATATGTTGATGATATTATCTTTGGCTCATCTAACAAAGTTTTAAATGATGAATTCTCGAAGCTTATGTCTAACAGGTTCAGGATGTCTATGATGGGGGAGTTGAGGGTATTTCTTGGTTTTGAGATCAAGCAAATAAGAGGAGGAACCTTTTTCAATCAAGCCAAATATACCCAAGACATGATCAATAGGTTCAACATGAAGGAACTAAATGGATCTCCAACTCCCATTGCAACGAAGACTCATCTTGAACTTAACCCAAATGGTAAAGATGTTGATCAAAAGGTATACCGGTCCATGATTGGTTCTTTGCTTTACCTATGTGCATCTAGACCGATATTGTGTTAAGTGTAGGAGTGTGTGCAAGATATCAGGCGACTCCTAAAGAAATCCACTTGATGGCGGTCAAAAGAATCTTTCGATATTTGGTGCATACCCCAAACTATGGTATATGGTATCCTAGGGGCTCAACATTCTCTCTTTGTGGATACACTGATTCAGATTGGGATGGTGAAAAGGATGATAGAAAATCAACCTCTGGGACTTGCCAATTCCTTGGTAGGTCCTTGGTATGCTGGTCTTCTAAGAAGCAAAACTGTATATCTCTCTCCACCACCGAGGCTGAGTATGTGGTTGTAGCTAGTGCTTGCACTCAATTGTTATGGATGAGGCAAACTTTAAAGTAATATGGTGTCCGTTGTGACAAAGTGCCTCTTTTATGTGATAATGAAAGTTCTATCAAGATTGCCTACAATCCGGTGGATCATACAAGGACAAAGCATATTGAGATCCGTCGTCATTTCATTAAAGATCATGTTGCCCGAGGAGATATTGAGCTATCTTATGTATCAACCAAAGACCAACTTGCAGATATATTCACGAAGCCACTTTATGAAGCAAGGTTTTGTTATTTTAGTAATGAGCTAAATATCGTAGATTCAAGAAGTTTGACTTGATCATCTTGCATACACACCTATTACTTGATCATTATGTGGTTTAGGTGCAGGCATGGACATAGGGGGAGTGCGATCCTAATCCATTGGGTTATCCCTCCCCCCCCCCCATAATGCCAAAATTAAGAAAATTAATTCTCTTAATATCATTTAGTGATATGTGAGCTTCATTGATGAGTAGAGGTTATGAACCCAAGGATAATTCTTCATGGTTTCATGCCTCATACTCTTACATGGTGGCCTCGGCCACCGCCCCCTTTATTATGAAGGATTGGTTCTTGGTTTCAATTGATTTGGAGTTTCACATGACCATTTAGTGGAATTTCATTGCCTATTTTGGTTATTCACAATTTGAGATCTAAACCTAAGCCTGTCACCCTCCCATATAAACATTCTATCTATCACATATGTCCCAAACACTTGAAACTGACGGTTTTTGGTCGAAGAGGGCCAGAGACTCCGGTGTGTATACACTGGAGTCTCTGGACTGGGGCGGTTTCTGCTTGTGACTTAAGGGGACCGGGGTGAAAGAGTCACTCAGACTCTATCTTCCACCCCGACCCCCACTATCACACCCACCTCCTCCTCCTCCAAAACCGCCATCTGGAGGCCGTTTTGCCACCAGGATCTGTCGTGCCACTGGCCAACTCCATCCTCTCCACCCCTAGGACCTTCCCCACCGGTGGAACTTCTCCAATGGACAGATCTGGTACTCATCTCCTCACCATGGACCTAGGGTTCATCCCCTTTGTTTATCGTGGGATTTGTATTGTTTTTGGCCACTAGAATCACTAGTCTGCGTGCATTCTATCACACTAGTCTCATATCCTTGCCCGATCTGCTAGAATCAATCTCACATGTGGTATCCATGTGCAACCCGAAATCTCTAGACCGGAGATTCTAGTTGGTCAGTACAGAGACTCTGCAACTTGAAATCTCCAGACCGGAGATTCCGGTTGGTCAGTCCAGAGACTCTAGCCCAGGCCGGAGACTCCGGTCTATCGGACCGGAAACTCCGGTCCAAGTCGGAGATTCTGGTGTTACACACCGGAGACTCTAGTTAGATTGCCTCTAGCACATCTAGCAACATTTTGCGGGTCTTGTGTATACCTCCCGGACATATGTGCTTACCCCCATACTATCCCCCTCACTTTCTGTTCATAGGAGGCTCTGGTTCTCATCGTGGCCGCACCAAGGCCAAGTCCAAAACGGCGGAACCTCGACTTGATGAAGAAGCTAGTCAGTATGTGATCCCACCATCCAACCGCAGGCAGCAGCTCCGAGATGCTGAGTACATGAGGAAGAATCATGAGCGCATAGAGGAGGAAAACCGGTTCCAAGAGGTCCAAATATGACAATTTGCAATCTCTTGCTCACATGACCAAGAAGGAGTTTCGTGACCTGCGCAAGACCAACTTTTATGAGCTGCCAAGGAGCTGTGATAATCCTGGTTATTGGAGAAAGGAGCAGAAAGTGTTCATGACTGATATCTATAGCAAGCTCACCAAATCCCCAGTTTTCCCTCAGAAGTATATGGAGCTCGAGTACATGCGTGCCAACAACTACTTTGTAGATGCTCTATGGATCACTGAGAAGCCCGGGCTGCATGGGCTCATAGAGCTCCGAGAAAATTATAGCATTCCTCTTGTCCAACAATTCTATGCAACTGCGGTGTTTGGGGCAGATCAAGCAAGGACCATGACTTGGATGACTGGCAATGCCCGCTGCACTGCTACCTTCTATGACTTTGCCAGGGTCATCAATGAGACTTTCCAGGGTGTGTCTGTTCTTAATTGGGCATTGTATGCATGATGCTGCTATTGGTGAGAGCAAGACCAAGTTGGCTCCCCTAAATGGTGAGAGGGTAGTAGTTGGTGAGGCCAAGGTCCTCAAGCCTCTCTACAACTTGCTACTGAGGATATTCCGCCACAACTTTTCTCCCAGTGTTGGCAATGATGATGCTATTAAATATGGGCTTGTCAACTTACTTCACCATGCTCACAAGGTATACCTTGCTGGACCTGATGCTGAAGGCTATGGTATTGATGTTATGGATTACATTTTTTAGGAGATGCATTGATACCTTCGATCCGGATTATGGATGTAGTATAGCCCTTTTTCCCTAGTAGACCTAGGTTATCGAATCCACGGGAAGCGAATGCATAGTGAAGTTACTTTAACAGACCTTCGGGAGTTTTAGAATTCCTTTTGTGTTTTTACCGGACCAGTAGCTTGCGTCTTTTTTTGTTGTCGATGATGGAGAGAGAGGGCCTAGGGCGTTCGGTTTCACGTGTAGCTGTGCAAAAACATCTGATGGAAATAAAAGATAGAAATAAAGTATGCGTGTACTTGTTAGAGCAAGAGAAATTATATGTGGGCAGTGCATCCATAATTGCTATTGCCTCCGCAACCACTTATAGCAATAACCTACTAGTCTCATCCATAGAAGAAAGAGAACTAATGTCATCGTTAATCCCAAGCAAATCCCTCACATACAGCCGTAATACCCCTTCTGTCACTAGGGTTCCCAGCATGCAGATCAGTCATCACTCATACTCCCTATGCCTGGCTCGACCCTCGGGGTCTTGGGTACCTAACAAGTCCTTGGATTGAGGCAAGAGAGGATACAATAATCATCATGTCATACAAACTAATACACGATCCCATCTATGATAAATCACATGCACAATTGCTACATGGCTAGGCCGAAGCCCTTAGCCCAAGGAGAATTACTCACACATAGATATGAGATCAACAATCATAAACATTGCAATGAAAATCATAAGATTGATAGCAATAGTATTACAATGTCGCCAATCGAAGAAGATATCTACTATTATAAGTGGTGGAAGATGGCTATGGAGGTGGAAAGGGTGTGGAGATCTGGAGGCGGCTTTCTGGCGAGGTATGGCTTCTTCGGGGTCCGGGGCACAGCGAGAGATGTTTTCCCGTCGCCTGAGGCTTATTTATATAGGGTCCCTTCACGAAAGTTGTTCTGTTTGACCTAACGGTGGCGGCGCCAACCATACGACCGGAGCTATACGGTCGGAATTTTTGCTCTGGCCGTATAGTTGGTCATTACGGCATCTGCCTTTGTTGGACGGCTCCTGGTTTCTTCTGGTTGAAGGAAATAAATATCGTATCTTTGACTTTAATATAGTGATTCCCTCCTTTAAACGACATTATCTGCGCAGGAAAAATACAAGAACAAAGGATTGCATACCCCTCTGAATATTAGCATTAGTGGCAGGGTTTAGAGAGATATTTCATCAAAAATATGATTAATATCCAGTTTAAATGTGGACATAGATGGCTATATTTCAGAGCCATCAACCTCTCCAAGCTTAAACTTGATCGTCTCGAGCAAGAAAACCAAAATCAAAAAGGAACTCAGCATTTAAACTGAAATAATGAGATGGTGATCTTACTCATGATTAATAGTCTCGTGTTTCCTCCACTTCATAAATCTGAAAAACTTTAGCATAGATAGAGTAATGGCAAGCATATCATACGGGTTTCATGCATCCTTATAGCGCAGCAAAATTATTGTAAGCATGGATGATCCAAATGAGTAAATCTTATTCCATGTCAAGTAATCAACTCATAGGCCTGCCTTTGAACAGTAAAGTATAATCATGTAAATTAAGAGTGTGAGGGTTGTCATGAAAAGCATATATACTAGAGTATCTCAATTCTCCCACATCAATGAATCAATACTTTGCAAGCACTACTTTTCTATTCATTGTCCTTCAAGAATTTCAGTCTTTAAGTAATTGAGAGCATGCCAAAAAAATATTAGTTTATCAGGCTGTGATGGACACTCGTGGCATCACTAAGGTTTTTGTTCCTTTTGCATAATGATTACTCGTAATAGCCAGAGGAGTGATTCCATCATGATTACAACTACCCGGGAGTGCCAAGAATCTTACCCACTATAGCATTATTTCTACAAGTGTTTAATCAACTCATAGCTGAAATCTAGGAGTTTCCTCCATGAAGATCGTTTGTAGGCTAGCGAAGTTGTTGGCATCCCATGAAGTTTGACACGCATAAAGCTATATCATTCTTGTGATTAACAAGTCAAACTTTGGCATGCTCACAAAAACCGCTAAACATTAATTCAATCGAACAAATCCTTTCAAAGAGAGCTATCAAGTCAATCAACATTTTTCAGTGGTGTCAAGTGTCTCTAGAAATAAGCCTTCAAGACTAAGCACTACAACACCCAAGCCTTCAATTGTGAGACTTTCTCTTATTACAATTGTTTAGCAATTTTTAGGCAAGACTTGGTTAATTACGAGAGCTTGAACAAAATGAGCCCAATTAAATACCCATGCAAATGAAAATTTTACTATGATACAAAGACTCACTCCACCAATATAAGATCTCAACATTCACTAACAATTAGCATGGGTTTCTCAAACTTCAAAAGTGGGGAGTCATAAGGCATACCTCTCATGTTTGATTCCACTTCTCTCTTCCTTTTTTATTTGTTTCTTGGAAACTCGAAGTCGATCACTCTCCTGCAAATATATGAAGACCTTGAGGCGGAAAGAAAAGAAAGAGGGAAAATAAGGAAAAATGGAGAAATGGAGAAATCTTTTTGTGATTTTTAAGAGAGGGAAATAAAGAATAGAAAATTGGCAGCAAAACTCGGCTAGAAAATTTTGAAAGCAAATAGAAAGAACTAAAGATAAAGTGTTGGAGAAACCAACATGAGTGCTTATAAACTCAAATAAAAACGTAACCTCGAAATAAAATAAAAGCAAATAAACGCCAATGAAAGATACATGAGGAAACTTCCCCAAGCTTAGGCTTTTGCAAAGCCCTTCAAATCATTGTGGTGGCAGGAAAAATTCGTTACTCCATTTCGTGAATTGAGTGGAGAGGTTACTTGTTGATTCTCGGAGGTTCAAAGAGAGGTTGTGCATCCTCTCCACAGTCCCTCCAAGTCCTTGAAAATCTTGGTATGTGGCAAACCGGGTTTGTGGCTGCTCCTCTTGATGGGGAACTTCTTGCTCCTCCTCTTGGTCCTCATCCTCTTTAGGAATCTCCTCCTCGGGTTGGTACTGCTCAACCTACACATCATATAGCAAACATCCTTCCTCTATAGAGAAAAGACCATTAGGCAAAGGAGCGGGGTAGATACGCCTAGCTCCAGCAATATAGCAAATGTTTAATTTCTATCACCTGACTTTCTTGTACTACATGATTATATTGCTGCACATCGTCAGGGGGAGCATAGTTAGCATAGTCATGTCTCTGATTAAAAAATTCCATGCAAAACCTCTTGTTGTCACCGAACACCAAAAATGGGGGAGATTGAAAGGACATTTATTGTCCTAAACTGTTTTGGTGTTCGTTAACAATATTTGGTTCATTTTACTGTGTGCTAATGTATACAGGTCAATCTGTTGAAAAGAGAAAAGGCCATAATAGTGTGGGAAAGTCCCTAGCCAAAACTGAACTTTCCTGAAGATTCTAGACCAGAGTCTCCGGTGTGCAAACACCGGAGTCTCCGGTGTGTTCTAGAGTTTCCCCCAAAGTCCCCGGGGTGGACTCAAGAAATAGCCCAAAACCATTCTGTGAGGGGGTCTGGAGACAGACCGGATGTTGTACGGAATCTCCGGTGTGTTGTCTTAGACCGGAGTTTTCGGTGTGTGAACACCAGAGTCTCCGATGTCCCCTCTCCGGAGTTTCTGCCAGAGTCTCTGGAGTAAGCGTCAAGACATTGCCCAAGTCAGTCAGATGGTTGGTCCAGAGATGGACTAGAGATGGGACGGAGTCTCCGGTGTAGACCGGAGTCTCCGGTGTGGAAAGTCCCAAACGGTCAGAAAACGGTTCACAACTGTGAGGTCTATAAATAGGGGACCTCATCTTCTACCTCAAGCTGTTGGTTCCAGAAAAGAAGAGGACCTCCATTAGAGCCGCCAAAACTCCAAGATCTCTTCATCCAACCACCCAAAGTTGTTGATCTTTGGGGAATCGGAGGAGGAGGCATCAATCTACAGCTTCACCAAGAGAGATCTTCATTTCCCCCTCATTCACTTGAGGGCCCCTTGCTCTAGGGTTTCATTGGAAACCCTAAGCCTTGTTTTGGTTTGATTTGATTCTTACAAGCTTGTCATTGATTGTGTGACAACTTGCTTGGATTCGAGAGCCCCCAATTTAAATTGTGGGTGTGTGCCTCGAACTTGATGTAAGGGTGTCGGCTACCACCTTGAAGATTGCTGATTTAGTGGAAGCGTGAATCGATACCCTTGGGGTGAGGTTCACCAGAGAACAAGGGAGGCCTTTCGTGGCGTTGCTGGTTTGATACCACCCCCTCTCCAAACGCAGATATACTTCCCCTCAAAAGGAAGGAACTGTGGGAAATAATCCTTGTGTCCCCTTGTGCTTCACTTCGGTTACTTCTATCCTTTACCGCACCTTACTTTATCTAGTTGCTGCTTAGTTAGTGGTGCTAGTGTGACATATAGGTAAATTCACCTTAGTTGCATATCTAGAGAATTTACCTTTGTGTTAAACCCTAATTTGTAAAAGAGTAAAATTTGAAGTAGCACCTATTTACCCCTCCTCTAGGTGCCTATACGATCCTTTCACCCGTCTTCCCGCCTTTTCCTGAAACTCCCGTCCTCGTTGCCACACCCCTCCCGCCCTCGTCCTGCTTTCCCCAAATGGCTATAAATGCCATCCATCCTCGTCGTCTTCATAGCACACACCTCCCCTCCATTCCCCCATCTACGCAGTTCTAGGCGAAGTCCTATGCGGAGCAATGACGGAGAGGTTCCCCGATGATCCCGCGGCAGTGAACGGCTTCAGCCGCCACTCGCTCCAGCTGTGGTGCCATCGGATTTCCGGTGCCCGCCGACCTAACTGCTCAACACGGGTGGCATACCGTGCCGCCAGTGCTGAAAGGAGATGAACAGATCGACGAGATCCAGATGGCCCTCGCCGACATGGACGAGGAGGAGAGGGAGCACCCTAGCCGCCACTCTGACAACATGGCGGCTTGGGACGAGTACTTCCGCGAGCGCCGCGGACGCTGGCTGGCCTATCATGAGGGCGGAGGCCCGCCGCCGGTGCGTAACAACGCCGCAGGCCGGCGCCGCTGGTGGAGTGCGCCCGGTCGAACCCTCGCTGCCGTCCTCGAGCATATCTCGGTTGGCAACAACCCGCGGCTGGGGTATTTGTCGTGCTCGCCTCCGTCCTCCTCGTCGGCGTAGGCCTCACGCTCATCCAGCTCGGCGGTCACTGACTCCACCCCGCCGCCTCGACCAGTAAAGCCGGAGCCTGAGTCCTCGCCACGCTCTGCGTCGTGCATATGCTCGCGTGGGATCGTCATCAACAAGCGCTGCCCTCCATCGCCAATGAGCGGCCATCTTCGCCCCGTCAGACCGAAGGAGCCCAACACCGGTGGGCCGCTGCGCATGCCGAAGAGGGAGCTGGCGGAGTGGGCCTCGCCGAACATCGATGACGACTTCCTCCTCAAGATGGCCATGGAGGCGTCACTCAACGACGTCCCGCCAATGCCAGGCGTCGCCGCATGCGCCTGGTCCAGGTCGGACTGGAAACGGCGGAGGCCGAACGCCTCCGCTGCCTGCAGGAGCAGGCCGCACGGGAGGCCGCACGCCCCGCTCGCCGTCGACAACTCATTGTCCTCGATGACTCCGAGGAAGATGAGGGCGGGCCGAGGCCCTCATCGTAGCAGTGGCATAGCGGCGACCCCAGGCAGGGCTGCAGCTCCTAGCCGCTGAGCTACGAGCCGCCGAGCGACGACGACAACGGCGGCGGTAGCAACAACGCCGACTACACGGTGTTCTACCCCGCCTCGGCATGAACTAGGAATTTGCCACGTTTTTTGTGTTTTTTAGCCTAATGTAAGTCGAATTCGACAAAATATGTATGAACTTGTCTATAGTATAATGAAATCGTCTAAATTAGTATAAAATTTGCTCAGTTTAGACAAACTTTAATCGCAAATCAAACCTAGAAACGTGAGTGAGAATTCGGTCATTTCCAGATAAAAATTGCATAACCGGTATTATTTAGCGCCAGATTTCGGCCCGACTGGAGGTGCTCTTACCCGTTGGACTACATAGCAGAACGAACCATGACAGATTGTCAGCCGCAAACATGCCTAATAGTCCCAAATTAGTTGCTTTAACTTTGTCGAGATTGGTATGTATCTAGGAATTTAATTTAGTTGTAAGCGACTCTGATTATGGTTAGTGAATGGGGGGACAGAGCAGACTCAGCTGGGGAGTGGCGACTAATCAAGCTCACAATCAATCTTGCAGGAGTATTAACAAAGCAAAGCATATCTCTTTCCACCAACGGATGCGGTGAAACGTGCCATTCATCGTCCCAGGAACCAACCAACTCAGTCATCAGAAATATCAAGGCCTGTCTGCATTAGCCACGACGGCTGATCTTGTCACGCTGTAATCCCAACAACAATGCTTAACTTTGTGTATCTACAGATCAGCCTAACGAGGTATCAACATCACAAATTAACTATAGACTTAAGTTTGGTAAAAAGCAAGCATTCTTAAGCCATGTGGGAGTATGTGTCTATGGCTAGTGGGCCCAAGAAGAAAAAGATTAAACAAGGCTAGCTTAAAGAAAATGAGTAATTAGCTCATGCCTGCCTGAGGAAAAAACCAAACGAACTTAGTTAGAGCATCTTCAATTTGTTGGGCGCACAAAAATCCGTCGGTGCAAAAAACGGCTATTAGTGAGCACTCCGACGCAAATTTGTGCTCTAGCAGACGTCTAAAAATAGGTTACGCACAACACAATTTAGTGCACGCACATAAAAAGCCTAATCCTTAGCTGCAAATTTGGTGTGTTGGCCCGCGCTGCCCAACCGTCAAACTGAAACTTCCGCGTGCGACCTCCTTCATCCCGCCGCCAGCGAAATCCCAGCCATGGAGGGATATTTCGCCACTCTCCCAACCCCTTCTCCTCCACCCCCACATCTGCCGACGCAGCTGTTTCATCGCCTCTCGTAGCATCCCCTCATCGCCGCCGCTGCACCTAGACCTAACATCAGCATCGTCTGCGGCTAGATGTTTGCGCCACCACGACCGACGAATCTGCATGTTGTCGTCCACCGCCCGCCTTGAAGCCAAGGAATGTCGTGCCCAAGCGGATGACAACTATTGTGGTTCAGGGCAAGATCGGCATGGATCCACACGACAAACCTGTAGCAGGGCATGCGGCCGGCCAATTCTAGCCACTGCAACCTCTACTACAGCCACCCCAGCCGCGAGCGACTACGGAGGAGGTAGCATCATCTGTTGCGTCCAACATGTTCGACCCAATGACGACAAGGCGCATAATTGCTTTTTTTATTGTTTTGAATTATATAGATGAATATAAATGATGAAATTTAATATAGTTTGATGTGTGTTAACTTTCATGCATTGTAGTATGGATGATGAAACGTCTATGTCAACCATGAATGTTGGGTCATCACATTCACAAGAGTATTGGTCTCAAGAATATGAAACTGAACAACATGATGAAGAAGTTGACATGGAGAATGATGGTGAGGGTGAGGGTCTCAGTGATGCACTGAAGGGGCGGGCAGCCAACTACACCATGGAGTAAGGCATTTTACTATGCAACACATGGTGCAATGTGGGCATGGATTCAGTCATAAGCACGGAGTAAACAAGAGACACTTATTAGGTTAGGATGAAGGAGTACTTCAGTACATACGACCAAAGTGGAATTGGGCGGACGGATATATATTTTCGTTCCCGTTGATTTGCATTTTTATTGAATTGTCAAAGGTGGGCGGTGACATTGGCAAATGTTGAATGAATGAACCCAAGTGGCACAAATTACAGAGATAGGGTATGTTGTATTCTTTTGTGACATATTTTATCTTCCATGTGGATACTTTGTTCAATTTTTTATTGTCCATGACTAATTTTCTCTCTTTTGGTTTATGTATCTCAACATTGCCCGAAATTTATTCAAGGGGTATCCAAAGAGAACCAAGAAGGACAAGCTGGTTCAAGGAAGGCCATTCATATTGGCCCATTATTATAGGAGCTAGAGAATGAAGAGAAATGGAAAAATGTTATGTGTTGCAAGTGCCAAAGAGAGACAAAGTCAACTATGGAGGCAAGAATCATTGATGATGATGAAGCATCAAGCAAGGATGGAAAGAGAATCCCTACTCCAAACTCGGTTGACAAAACAAAAATAAGACCCACCGAAAGGAAACAAGCAAAATAAAAGGAGAAGAAGACTAGAGATGGTGACATAATGAAGTCATTGGACGCTATTGTGAGTGTAAGAAAGGAAGCTTTTGAGGAGAGGAGGTTTTCGAGGAACAAAGAAATACAGGATAGGTCGACGAGCGATGAGAGAAGAGATGTAGCCGAGGAGAGGAGGACCTTCGTAAAGGAGAAGAAAGTTGTTATCGAAGAAACTATCTGTCTCATGGATCATGAGAAAAATATCATCTTCATGGACACAACCAACCTCGATGAAAGGAAAAAGGAATACATCAACCTTTGTCGTGATCAAGTCTTGGATCAAAAAAGAACGATAGGAAGTTACATGAATGGATACATGGAAGGTGCTAACATGGGTGGCATGGGAGCGCCTAAGGGAGGCATGGGTGGAATGAGGGCACCTATAGGAGGCACTGGCGGCATGGGACCAGCTACAGGTGGCATTGGAGGCATGGGTGGCATGGGTGTACCTATTTGGGAGGCATTGGTGGCATGGATGCACCTATGGAAGGCATTGGAGGCATGAGTGCACCTATAGGAGCTATAATGGATGGCATTGACGACATGGAAGCACCTTCGGGTGGCATTGGAGGCATGGGATCTACAATGGGTGACATGTGAGCTAAAATGGGTGCATTCATGACTATTATGGTATCTCCCATGCCTCCCATGAGTGGTTGTTTTGGAGTTTACATGGGTGATGGCACGTGCTCCTAGAATACACCAACACCGTCCAAGTTTCCAATGATGATGAAACATAACATGGAGATGCCCATGGAAAGGACGAGGCATGATGGTCGAAGGCATTGATGTTAATGTTTTATGTGTTTATTTGAACTTCAATTGTGATGAACTTGGTTGTGTTGAATTATGCTATGATTTTGAACTATGCCATGGATTTAATCTATGCTATGATGATCAAGTCATGTTCTTGAATTTATATGTGTGTGTTGGGAATTAGATTTATATGTTCGTCACTTTTGTTTGATCTTGGCAAGTTGAGATGCGTTTAATCTTAGCAAGTGAAAGCCAATCGCGGCTAATTTTAGTGCGGCTAGAAAACTGCTGCTTGCACAGTGTTGCATTTTAGTGCGCCTGGAAATGGTGTAGTGTGCCGCACCCACTAAAACAGCCAAAATAGCGCCCAAAAACCAAAAAGTCATGCACTCTTTTAGTGCAAAATGTTGGATATGCTCTTAAGATTGGTAGTTGACGGACCTCTTGCAGGCGTTGAGTTTCCCTTCAGCAATCACCATGGAATCGACCTAGGCGTCCACTGTGTCGTAGTTGACGATCTGATGATATAGACGGAAGGATGTAGACACCCGAGTGCTAGGGGTCGCACACTCACCTCTATTGATGACACCTCCATGCGCACCGCCGTGCGGGAAGTGGAAGAGAAGGTCTATCACAGAGTCAAGTTGGAAACAATTTGAGTTCTTGTGCCAAAATCTAAAACTTTTCTTAAATTGTCCTTGTAGTTCTTGAAGTCTTAAAGACCCGAGCGATTAAATCAACTGTCTCTTCGAGTAAGGTCCAACATGATATGCTTCCGTCGGTACCTAAAATAAATCATGTCTTCTATATTGTACTAAACTCTAATAGTTTGACATCTATCAATAAATAATGGAGAGGTGTTAAATAAGTCTTACTTTATTCCCCACACGGCTAGCTGACTGTCTACGGTGAGAATCAGGAAGAGATCGAGAAGGCCCGACTGCTAAAGACGAGATTGAGTGTCTCCATGTACAATAACACTACAAACATATACGTTCTAAGCGGTGTCACAATTAAAACATCGGTTAGTGTGACAAAACACACTGTGTACAACGCCATGAAGACGACCGTGTCCGTCTAGGATAGCTTTCAATTCAATCGAATTTGATTGAACCAAACTAGTCACAGAAAAAAAAATGCAGGATCTGTTCGTCCAGCCAGCCCGCCAGTCAGCCGTGCATATTGTCCATATCTGCTCTCCAGCCGGGACTTAGCACTGTGTAAGTATTTCCACACCATCTTCCGTGATCAGTAACGTGTGCTCAAACTGTGCTGACAAGCTCCCGTCTTCCGTCACAGCGGTCCAGTGGTCGGACCATATTGTAGCGTTTGTGCTGCCTACGGTTAACATCGGCTCTGATGACACGAACAGGCAAATGAGTTGTGAGTGTTCATATGCTTTTCTATGAACAAGACTGGTGATGCTTATAAAAAGACCTCGCTGGAGCTATGCTGAAGATGGTTGAATTATACTCATTCAAGAGGAAAATGATATACTTGTGCAAATACCAGTTCCTTTAGCTTCTTTTAGTTTTTATTATTGTGCTAGAGTTAAAAATTTAATGCGCAAAGGACAATCTCAAGAGTTAAGGACAAGATGATCCCATCCCGTGCAGTAACTGAATCAGGTGCACAGTATACATCAGTGCTTGTGCAGAAAGATAGCTATGACCAAAAGTCAGTATTCTAAGTAGAATTCCTGAATGCTATAAAAAGCACATGCCTTGAAAGAGTACAGTTTTGTTCATGAAGTAATCGCAGTTAACATGTGCCATGCTTATCCAAGGTAACAAGCACACAACATTCTTTAGTTGATGCTAGAAATAAGGACAGCACTACGTGCACACACTAGACAGTGGAAAAATGTACCTATGGTAAATGTTTGGTTCAAGATCATGCGGCCCCTTTCATTGTTTCCTGCAAATTCCAGAGACGTTAGTCCAGGCAGCACACATATTCCATATCGACACTGATCTAGAGCAAATACAACATCAATCCATCCTCTCTTAAACCCGAGGGCAAACTAGAAGCTCAATAGTGTTTAAGATAGCATTGAGTAAAACATATAGTTTCTCATGTCGAAACTCACGGTAATGAAGCACCGCAGGTTCAGCATGAAACACCTTTCCTACACCATGGCCGACAAACTGTTGAACTACGCCGTACTTGAATTTGTCAGCATGGTCCCTTCAATCAAAAATTGAAAAGTTCATTAAGGTAGTGCTCAGTTTGAAGAAATGATGAGGATATCCAATAAGCAGACTAATAATCAGAAGTTAATAGAAGGAGTAAGGGTTCAATTAACTATGCAAAAACAAAACTCCGCTAGCATACAGTCTACCTCTGTGAGTGCATCACTGTACTGCGCACTGGTACAATTTTTTTTCCAAATTCTAACAAGCCAAGTACAGTGCAACACAAAGTAACATGGATAAGGAGGAAAGTATGTTTAATACTATAAGATACTAATATAGTTTATTCAAGGACACAACTAGTTATCGCTTATCAGAAACAAGCAACCATTCTTATGTCCACTGTAATCAAAGTCCAGGAAACTGGTATTATCAAGTTCTGTACGAATGCAGCAGAGCCGAACAGCACTAGTTTCTAACTTCTGCCGCAGAAAGTTTCCGAAGTTAAATTTAAATATAGAATCCCCTGGTTACAGAATCAACAGATTGCAGAAGAGTAATGAGGAAAATACAAGTGTGTATGTATTCTTCATAATGCAACCTCTCCATTTACTTACTGTATGGTTCTACCAATGCGGTTGATCTCCACTCCAGGAGCACAGATTGATATAGCCTTGTCAAGAGATTCTTTTGTTACCTGGTTGGAAAAGGACATTCGATAAAACTTTGAATAAAATAATGCATAGGAAAAAAACCTTTAGCTTTTCTAAGAAAAACTTACGTGATCTTATTGCCGTATGACTGGAAAATAGAAGTGTGTAGTACACATATATATTTTAAAATACAAATAAATTAAGTCCAGATTGCATGGGTACATATCTATCCCCCATTGTATAGCATATATGACTGCTTAAAGATGACCATCTGTGGAAGTACAAGAGGCAAAATACAAGAAATATATGAAAGGGAGTTTAGGCACATCGCTAATGCCAGTAAATGGCAGGAGTTCAAGCCTTCATAGACTAATGCATATTTAATGACAGAGAGTATTAACCAAACATTCTTATCGCAGAATTGAAATTACCTGAACTAATTTCTTTGCTTCATCATCAACATCACCACAGAGAAATGTAGCAGATGTATCACCATGGTAACCCTGGAACCAAAAATGCATTGACCAGAAAAATGTAATGGGTCAAGTTTAGATACCAATTATAGCATCACCATTTATTAAAAAAACTACAATACTCATATATACATAATGTATATCAACTGAAGCTGCACATGAGAAGTTATAACTTCTAAGCCCAACCTAGGTTTTCTATTCTCTAATATGGAAAAAGAAATGTGGGATGTTTGTTCATAACCATGCAAGAAATCAATAAAATAAAATATCCTCTAGAAAATAATCAGAAGGATATCTACCACAAATAAGAACTTCAGTTTCTTTCTTTATTTGCTCTTTGTCCGTGAGAGAAGCGTAGCTAGCGAATAAAAATGGGTCAGCTCAGCAGATGTATAGATTATCCTAATATCCTTGGCTTACATTGAGATAAACAGTAACATCGATGTTGATGATATCGCCATCCTGCCCAAAAAAGTTATTAAATGTAAACTTCTTGGTATGTGTTCAAATCCATTATCTCCAGACTCTGCATGGTTTACCTCAAGTGGACGAGAATCTGGTATCCCATGGCAGATGCATTCATTCACTGAAGTGCAGGCACTCTTTGGAAATCCACAATAACCAAGAGGTGATGGGTAGGCTCCATTATCTATTATCATTTGGTGCACCGCTTTATCTATCTCATCGGTTGTGGTGCCTGGCTGTAAATAAGAACAAATCAATTTATGATACTTGAGCCTTAGACCACATGTGTATGAGAAATACGAGAATAACAGGCATGATCATACATCAAGTTGTACGGAAAATCAATTGTCATACTTCCTGAAGGGCTACACACAATTACTTCTGTGTTTTAGGTATAGGCCATAAGAAAAGTAAATAACACAATAAAATCTAATCACATGCCAGAGCACACTAATGGAGGGGGAGAAGGGCCGGGTCCCCCTTGACATGCAATAATTTTCAGCAAATGCAATACTTTAGATGAGAAGGCAGTTTTACTTGGCAAACTACTTAAAAGGTTGTATAAAACGTGTATCAGTTGTGTCCAGCACCTTAACCATTACCAGATGATCATTTGCTTGGTGTGCTCTTTTCTCTTAACAAAGTATTGGAAGAATAGAACGAGGTTTCCCTTGTGAATGTAATGTTCCACCAATTAAAAAGAATAACATGTACTAATAACAATAACAGCATTACTTTCACAAGTGTCCCGGCAAACTTCAAAACTTGTGCGGCAAGTTTTCCAGAAGCTCTCATGCATTCAATCCCTTTTTCATCATGTATTTCAGGTCCATTGTTCATGTGGGGTCTTTGACAGGAATTGAGATACGGAGGAAGCTGTATATGACTGGGAACACTTAGACGAGGAGACACTTTCCCAGGTCGTAGGCGTCTAGGGTTATTTTCCAGTGAGTCATCCTGACTTCTGTCGAGGTCCAAAAAAGAAAAACTTCAAATGTGAATCTACATGTATGCTCCATACAAATAGTAAAAATATCAGACACCTATAAACGATGGGCACAATGCCAGAAGAGACCAATACAACAGTATTCTTCATTTTTTATCTATGATTCGACATCTACAAGTAATATATTTAACAGGCAGAGCATAATGTACGCCATGGTTTTCACTATACAAACATATATGAGCAGCACAGAGTACATACAGGCACAAACCGTGTTCCATAAGATCAGTAAACTCAGCGAACTTCATACCCCTACTTATCTAACAATACTTCAAATGCTGTTTACATAACTCTAATACAAGTTCACTTAGCACTCCATCCCCTGGAAATGAAAGCATCAAAGAATGTTTCCAGAAAGTACAATCAGATTGTATCACCAGAACGGGAAAATCCTACAACCGTGGGCAACAAAAAAGTAGCTCCCTGTTGGCCCTTGTGTTGAAAAATAACTTGGTGAACCACACAGTTCACCCTCTCCAGTTTTTGTTGCAAAGGGACATTATGTGCACTTTTCTACAATGATTCGCATACTTGATGAATCTCAAAACATCTTAGTGAGTGTAATATGGCCAATTTCAATAGTTACATAATCCCTGCCACGTATCAAGCTTCAACCACTGCCTCCAAAACCTTAATGAAACAGGCAATGCACAGTAGTGGGGTGGGAGCACCCGAGATTTCCGGTTGCCATGTAACAGAAACAGGGAAGGAATAAACTGGCATTTCCAGCTGTGGCGCCGATTTAGAGGGCTGGTCAAGAATATGGGAAACAGACGTGTTCCTCCCAAATAGAGTAACCAAAATCAGGCCATTATGTGTCCATTTATGGGTCAAGCTGCATCACTACAGAGGTATGTCTACCCTAATGCTATGCTACCCTAATGCTATGCATACCACTTGCAAATTACCCAGGAACAGAAAGAACAATTCGCGGTCAATTAACAGTTGTGGCAGTCCAGCAAGCAGGGCAAGGAAACGTAGCCCTCACCTCCTATTGAAGAGGGCATCCACCAAGTTGGAGAGCGTTCTCGTGGCCTGGCACGTCACCCGCCTGTGCCCTGCAAAAGGAGACCCAAGCCGGAGCCATCTCAGCGAAAAAAATTCCCCCCGAGGCAGAGACGACGAAGCACGGGAGGCGAGCAGCTGCGGGCACCAGGCCCGCGCGGCACCAAAGGGGGAGGGGCGGGTCACCTACCTCTACCTGGAGCGCCGGAGCGGAGGAACGGCCTGGCGGAGAGGGCGCCGAGGCGGTCGGCGAGGAGGGTGGAGAGGAGGCGCGGCGACGACGGGCTCGCCATGGGCACGCCGCACGCGGGAGCGGGATATGAGACGGGGGAGGGAAGGAAAGCGAGGGCTGTGGCTGGGGTTCGTGGTTTTGGCCTTTTGGGGCGAGGCGGCGCGGCGAAACTCTCGACCGCGCTCGGCTTGTCTAGCTCTCGAGTCTCGACCCGAGCACGAGTCCAGTCTTAAGCTTTTCTTGGCCCAAACTGTTTTTCGAGCCCAAACTTTTCTTGGCCCTCACTTTTCCTTGACATTTTATCTCTCTCCTTCTATCTCCCGAACAGCCGCCAGCGCCGCCGCATCGCTCGTCTCCCTCGTTCCCCTGCGCCGCTCGGAATCTAGGCGGAGACCGCTCCGACCCGCGCCATGGCGACGAGGTTGCCTTCGGTGGACGTGGAGGCCGGCCTCCTCGCCCATCTCAACACCAACGCCGAGATCACGGACTCCCGCTGCTTCGCCTCCTCCCTCGGCGTCCCGCACAAGGAGCTCGAGGACGTCATCAAGAGCCTCTCCGCTTTCCGCATCGTCGAGAGCTCGGTACTCTCCTGCCTCTCCCTCTCCGTCCCCAATCCCCCCAAATTCTTACCCCAGTTCCTAACAAGCTCGCTTTCCCGCAGGACATCACCAAGGAGACGTGGGTGCTCACGGACGAGGCCAAGGGGTACGCCGCGAGCGGCTCGCCCGAGGTGCAGCTCGTCGCTGCCATCCCACCGAAGGGTGCATCCAAGGGCGCGCTCAAGGTGGTTTCTCTTCCTACCAGCATTAGGCATTCAATTGCAGTCAAGGGTTTGGGTTTAGGTGTTCAATTGGAGTCGAGGGTTTGGATTCTGAGGGATGCTGATGCTTAGAGTCATGCCCTGCAGGAGAAACTGGGGGACGTTTTTGACATCGGAATGAAGGCAGCCGCCAAGAACAAGTGGATTGGCTTCGAGAAGGGGAATAAAGACCTCGTGTTGAGAAAGGTATGAAGCTGAGCTCAGTTTATTTCATGTCTTTGGAGAACTATAGAGTTTAGCTCATTTTGTTTCACCTATTTTCAGAGGTATATCTCTATAGGAAACACGCCTGCTGTATCTAGTGTCCTTTTAGGCAATGAGTTCAATTCATATCTGAATTGTAGATGTATGAATTGGCTGATCATAGTTCTTTCAAAATGCAATAACTAATTCTGTGTTCAGAAAGAGGTCTCTTGACAGTGCTTTCATCTATCAAGATTTTATCTGTAGGCATGGCATCTAATAAGTTCTTATTTTATTCAGGTCGAGGACACCAAGGATGAGTTGCAAGAGCAGCTTAAAAGGCTGGAGAATGGGGAGGTTTGTGTTCTTATTGCTCGTTATTCATCAAACGTTATGCACTTACACTTTAATCATTTACCGAATTGTGGTGATACTGAATTGTGCACAAATAGCTGTTAGGTACAATAGATAGTATCGAGTCTTTTTTTTATCCTTGGCAATGCAGCATATCCTTTTACCTCTGACAACTTTGGTACTTTTTAATCTGTACAAAATAAATTATCCTGTATTGTAGTATTCTGTTTCCTACAATTTTACTGTGAATTCTTTACCTCCCTTTGAGAAAAAAATTCTTTTGTGTAGGTTATTGCTGACCAAGTGATCGATGATTTGAAGAGAAGAAAACTTATAACAAAGGAGTAAGTACCTTATTTGAAGAGAACTTTTTTTTTTTTGCGGTTTGTAAATTTGTTTGGTTAAGATGACTTGGGTTCTTGGACACTATAGCTGTTCTACATTTGCTGTGGCACATCTCAAAATCGATAAATTTCCTGGTTGACACTATTAAATACGGTCTTTTGGAAAACCAGGGCATAGAGTGAAAAGGTCATATGCTTGCTATAAGAAGTCAGCAGAATCTAGTTGCCATTACCCACTTCTCTGTCTTCGTCTCTCTTTAAGGGCAAACATGATCTGTCATACTAGTTATCTGCCAAATTCCAAAATAAGAATACTTTAATCTCTTAGGTCTGTTCCAGAAAATTACAGTGGCTTTATTGTCCATAATAAATTTATTGAGAATGGTAACCAAGTGTCTATTGTTGTTAAGTTTTACCTTAATAATGTCAGTTTTGCCTAATCCTTACACCTGATTCACTGTTTTTCAGGAAGTCAATTTGGTACTCACTAAAGAAAGGACCTGAGTTTGTTGTAAAGAGAAAAATCTTGGCAACTGATGTCACACGGGAACATCTCAAGAGGTAATTTGGTGTCACTTCGCTCAAGCCAGTTTCCAAAGTTGAACCTATCGTCTTGTCATGGGCTATGTAACATTATTTTGTGATTTTGTCAGAATTGACTGTTCCATTTATTCTGTATACCCATACACTTATTGTCATGCTAAATCAATTATTTTGAACTATTGTGTGTACCTATTGATGCATACAGTGACAGAGTTCTGATATTCATTTTCTGTTCAAATGTTTTTCTTTCCTGAAGTGGTGAATGGAAGGATCTAGAATTTAAAGATTATAATTATGGAGCTCATGGACAACCTATCTCGATGGGATATGTGCAACCGTTGTTAGAGGTACTTTCTTTTATATAGTTGCTCCATTTCTTCATACAGCTCCTGTGATAAAGCAGATAACCCAAAACTGTTATTTGGTGGATTTGCGTCAGGTCCGTGATGCCATCCAGAGCATTTTCCTAGAGATGGGGTAAACAAAAATAATCTTCTCGCGATATTTTCAATTAGAAAAGCATATTAGAAAATGGATTAATTTATTTTATTGATGTAACAGATTCTATGAGATGCCGACAAACATGTTTGTAGAGAGCAGGTGCGTTCTAATGTTTGTATTACACAAAAGTAACCATAAGCTGTATACCGTCCATACCCTCAACTGGTCCTACTCCAGCTGATAAACTGCCGTGCTATGTAAAATAAGACATTCTATTGTTATTTTACATACTGCTTGTGGTTAGTACCTTACCTTGTAATGATAGATCTTTTCAACAAACCTGAAGTTATTTCAGGGGTAATAGATCGAAGACAACACCATTTAACAACTTAAAGATAATGTAGTGTATTGAGCATGTCACTGTTTCCTGGATATGGTTATATACATGTATCTAATATTATGTATGGTTCCCATTTCTTTGGTAGCTTCTGGAATTTTGATGCACTGTTCCAGCCCCAACAGCATCCTGCTCGTGATTCACATGATACATTTTTCCTCAAAGGTAAAGGTTCTGTTAATCTGTTCAGTCATCACTTCGATGTAAACATATTTGATTGATCATGTTTTTTTGCAGCCCCTGCTAAAACAACACAATTACCTGATGACTATCTTGAGAAAGTAAAGCAAGTCCATGAGTCTGGTGGTTATGGCTCCAAAGGGTACGTTGAGGTGTTTATGTTGGGATTTAGCCCGATATAGTTTATAATTTGAGGTTGTTGTCTGCAGATATGGTTATGATTGGAAGCGAGATGAAGCAGAGAAAAACCTGCTTCGTACTCACACAACTGCAGTTTCCACAAGGATGCTATACAAGCTAGCGCAGGAGGTATAGCAATTAAGTGATGCTTATTATATTTCTTTCCAGTCTAGTTCCTTGTAACGTATAAGTTAGTGGAGCTGATATCAATTTGCGTTTTCTGTTCTATTGAATGATCCATGAGCTATTTTTTCTTTGATATACACCACCATGGGTTGTTCAGAAACCTTTTGCTCCTAAGAGATACTATTCGATTGATCGTGTTTTCCGGAATGAAGCTGTGGATCGAACTCATCTTGCAGAATTCCACCAGATAGAAGGTAACCATTCTCTTCTTTCTTGCCTTGGGTTCTAATTAGTTGATATTTGGTCCACATCTTGGACGTCACACAGTAACCTTCTTCCTAGGAAGCTACTTACAATGCTTCTTATTTCAGGACTTATTTGTGATTATGGTTTGACGCTTGGTGATCTGATAGGTGTATTGGAAGATTTCTTCTCGAGACTAGGTGCTAAGCCCAAACCATCAACATTTTTATATAATATCTTGCTGTTGAGTTCGGAAAAACTGTACTGTCCTGTGTTTAACTGTTCCAACAATATTTATTTCCATGCACATCTGCAAAATATTCGACTAGTTGGCTTCTAGGGCTGCAGTATAATTAAGGTGGATAGTTTAAATTGCAGTATAAACACTATACCAAGATAATGGAGGACATATTTACACGTCTCTTAAACAAGCTTTAATTAATGCAAAATAGTGACTTTGTGGTCTTCTATTTGGTGATAACAGTTGCTTCGAGGCGCTTTGTCCTTTTGTGCTCTTCTTGCCTTCAACTTTGTTAATGCTGCATTCCTGGAGAACCCTCTTAAATTTATCATGTTTGAGAAATACAACCATGCTCTTTAAGTAGGAACACAAGAGAAATGTCTATTAGATTCTTTATCTTGTGAACCATCTGTCCATCTCTATTTGGATTACGTATTCCGAAGATAATTTTGTTATTGTATAATGTTGCATACTGCCAAACAAGTTCTTACTGTGAGGCATTCATTCACTTATATCCAGCTGTAGAATTCGTATACCTCAAACTATCTTTTGTATGCTGATGTTCTTATTTGTCCTGTATCTGTTGCATCTGCTACACTTGACACATAGAGATTTAAGAATGCTGCATCTCGATTTCTGACTCTTAGGCATGTCAAAGCTGCGTTTCAAACCTGCCTACAATCCCTACACTGAACCAAGCATGGAAATTTTCAGGTCAGAACACCTTCGTTTGCTCTTATTTTCATGATTATCGTGATCCCATGAATCATTGTTGTGTTTCCTATTTCAGCTACCATGATGGTTTGAAGAAATGGGTGGAAATCGGCAACTCCGGCATGTTCAGACCCGAAATGTTACTTCCAATGGGACTGCCAGAGGGTGTTAATGTTATTGCATGGGGTCTTTCACTTGAAAGGTAAAACTAGATCCCTTTATGTGCATTTACCTTCTGAATGGTATTTTCCTAAAATGTTTCATCCTCCAAATCCCTGTATTGCCTAATGTCTTGAATAGAAGAGCTAGGGGGAAAAACTAAACGTGATTAAGTACTGTTTGAACTATATGTTGCAAGAAATCTTGCTTTGCCTATCAAATTGCAAGAAATCTGTGCTGACTCAGTTTTACTGCTTAATCCAGGCCAACCATGATCCTCTATGGCATCGACAACATTCGGGACCTCTTTGGGCCAAAGGTAGCGTGCTATTATCTTGTTCCTGCTATTTTGAGCCTGTGCTAATAACCTGATCTTTCCAGGTTGATTTCAATCTCATTAAGAACAGTCCGATGTGCCGCTTGGGGATGTAGTAGCCTGGTTATTATGGTTAAACTTAGTTGGAGGTGACATACTTGTTGAGAGTTGAACAGCTGCTGAAAGCGAAGGATTTTTGTTGTTGATGATGTTTTGCCAGTACATGTGCACTTTAACAGAGGAAGTACAAAATCATATGTAGCATTGTACTCCCTCCGTCTCAAAATAGATGTCGTAAATTTGTCAAAATTTGGATGTATCTATACACTGTTTAGTATATAGATACCTCCAAATGTAGACAAAATCCTGACATCTAGAGGGAGTATTACAGTTTTCATGTGTCTATGCTCGATGTTACCTTCTCACTTTCAGTGTAGTCTTCACCTTTTTAACAAGGTCGACTGCACACGGCAATAGGTGAACACGGTGTCCCTTATGGTAATGGGATTTACAGCATGAATTCTCTTATTTTACTGCAAGCGAAATTGATCTTTTGCTCCATCTTTCATGGGAGTATACGGGACTTCGATTATTTGCATGTACCTTTGCTTCCCTTCTGGTGATACCAGGAAAAAAAGCACGCCCCCACAGACAAGCCCGACACATACTACCCCTCGCAAGCTCTCTCACGAAGAAAACGACAACCCCCTTCAATTTGATCGGATGTACCGTCTCCAAATGCTCTTAATATCAGCGGTGGAGGTGAGCTCACAAATCAGTATTCACTGCTCCGTCCGTTTCAAAATATAATGTTCCCTTTAATCCAAATTAATGTTTGTCGGAGATGCGTCCCGCGAAGGAAGGAACAGGGGTCCAAGGAGTCCTAAGTTCGAGTGGGGGCTGAATCATGTGTTTCGACCTTCTCAACGACAGTGAAGATAATGGTGCACGTTGTAGCATTCCAATTATCTAACAATTGTAATGCTATTTGTCTAGTCTATATGTTGCTACTTTCTACATGTCATTCATTGCATCATCATTATATCATGTTCATGTCACCCATGCCACATTGTATTTGAGTATCATATAAAACTTTCTTTTATTTGGTTCTTCTCTCATATGCATTTGTCACCATCTTATAATTCCACCATCCAAACCATATATGAGCATTTGCATTTCTTTTGGTATTATGTCTAGCTCATATATACTAAGATGGATCCACTTCTAAATCTACATGCTCACATATATGACCTCTATTGTTTACACAATATTAAGTATGTGGAGCCCCATAGCCACCTTTGCATGCCATATGGGTAGAATTCCTTCATTAAGCTTTCATATGGTTTTATCTACTATATGCTCATGTGTGATGCTAGGGTTAGCTACAAGATGATCTAGTGGAAAATACACACTATAATGGCCATTTAGCTTCACATGTGTGTATATGCTATCTAAATTCACATGAGTGCAAGCTTGTTGATTTTGTAGGGCCATATTTCAAATATTGTTGAATGCATGCATAAATAAATGGCCATATGGGTATCCAGATATTTTCACAACTAGTCCTAGTGGTCAATTTGAACTATGCATGGCCCATGCAAAACTTGCACCCTTTCTCTCTTCCATTTGGATTCTTTTGGGGTTTTGTGAGTATCTTGTTTTGTTTTGAACCCATTCAAGTGGTCTTTTCAACCAAGCATAAGAGCACACCTCCTTAATTCTATCTTGGTTCTTTTGGAAGGCTCCAAGTATACATGCATGTTTGCATAAATTCCATTGCTAGTGTGATCTAGTTTGTTTTCACAAACTACATCACGCATGCATGCATAGAGCATGTAGCCAAGCCACCCCCCCTTCTTCTTTTTCTTTTGAATTCTTGTGAGTTTTCAAGGGTTTTTGAATGGGTCGAATTCAAATATCAAGTAAACAAATAACAAGAAAAGAAGTTAAATCCTAAACTACCCCATCTAACCACCCTAGCTAAGCCCCTCTCGGTCTGGTTGAACCAAACCATCCCATGCCATCACACCACCAACTCCACCATGCCACCCTCCCTTCCTGGACCTGAACCCAGCTCCCTCACCACGCCTGGACCACGCCTTCTCCCTCTCTCGGCTTCAAGACAAGAAAGAAAGAGAGAGAAAGAGAAAAGAGCCTAGCTACCCTCCCATCTCTCCCTTTTTCCTCTCGGTCAAGAAAACAAAAGGAGAGAGCCACCCCATGTGCCCTCCCTTATCTACCCTCGATCGAGATCTGGGTCTCTAGAACCCGAGGGTATCTGGCTGTTGTTGGTGCTCCCCTCTTTAAATCGAGCCGCTACACGTCCGAATCAGCGCCAAAACGAGCTCGCGGTCGTGCCCGCAAGTCGACGCCATCGTTGTTCCGTCGCGTGCGCGCAAACAGCAGCAGCACACCCCCCTCAGTTTTCCGAGCGTTGAAGACCTCCGTTGACGAACCTCGGAACAGAAAAGTCATAGCCCATTGTTCACTCTTCAAAACGAGCCCGAGAACGCCTCTTTTCGCACTCTGAGGGCATCTCCACTCGGGGTCCTCAAAGGCCCCTTAAAGGCCTACGAGGGACGCTGGCGCCAAAAAACGCGCCCAGCTGCGGCCCTCATTCTAGAATTTCCGCCGGCGTGGCCCAATTATTAACCCGGCGGCCCCAGGCGAAACCCTATCTACAGGGAGGCAAGCGGGGGCGCTGGAGGGGAATAAAATACTGCCCTGTTAGGCCACGCGCCCTTCGGCGGCCACGCGTCGGCCGGAAGTGGCTGCCACCGCATTCCCGCCAGTTCCTTCCCGCAAGTTCCACCGCTTCCAGCCAGTTCCTTCCCGCCAGATCCACCACTTCTCGTCTCAACTTCCCGCTATTTCCGACTACATAGGCCACGACCGCCATTGCCATATCTCAGATCTACATGCAATGTCACCCTCCACACCCCCCCCCCACACTAACATACGCTGAGGCGGAGGCGCTGTGCGCCTCCCACTACCCCTGCCCGACGGGGTACGGGTGCCCTCCGGGCTGGAGGTTGAGCGCTGGTGGCGTGCCGGTCCTGCCCGTCCCTCAAGGTGCTGCCCGCCGGGTGGCCATCACCAACCACTACTACGGCGAGCTCACGCCGGAGCAGCGGATGGACACCAACTGGGACCTCGACAACGCCGCCACCTGGAACGCCTTCTTCGCGAACCATCGCGAGCGGCAACTCGCCATGTACGATGGGGACGGTCCGCCGCCCGTCAACAACAACGAGGAGGGCCGTAGGCTGTGGTGGGGCGCCCGGACTCTTGCCGGCGTGATGGACCACATAATGGCGGGCGACTATCCCCGCCTCTAGTACCCACACTTCCAGCAGAAAAAGGGCGGAAGTCGCGTGGTGTTCTGGGATCCTCTTGCCCCGCGCGCGATGCTACGCCTCGACCGGATGTTGGAGGCTCGGCCGGAGCCTCAGCCGAAGTGGATGGTCCATCCAGAATACGTCGTGGTGGCGCGCCAGCAGAGGCGTCCTAGCGACCCGGAAGAATTTCCGGGCCAGCGTGCGGCCATTCGCGTGTCGCTCGAACCGACGCCGCCCGGGGACACCTGGTGGCGGAAGGAGGAGGAAGCCTATCGTGCGCGCGGTGGAGGCGACGGCGAAGGCTGCAGCCATTGCGGGTGCCGGTCCCAAAGCGACGATCGCTTTTCGGCGATCGTTCGATGTGGTACGATCGTGGCCGGCCAACGCCGCCGAGGCCGGAGCGCGCGCCGACCGACGACGAAGACGGCGGCTCCTACGACGACCACGAGGACGAGTACTACAAGGCTAGGCACGATTATGACTAGTTTTCTATTTTTTATATGTAATAAAATTAGGTTTTCTCTATTTAAATATTATTTTACTAAAATATGTGTTTACTTTGGGGGCACGGCTAGCAAGACGGCCCCCCCCCCCCCCATTTCCGATTTCGCGCCGACGGCCCTCCATACGGGCTAAAAACTGGCCGCACCGGAATCCGTATGGGGTTACGAGTGGAGATGCTCTGTGTCGCTCAGAAACATCTTCGCAAAATCGCTCACGTTTTCCTGTCGTTTTTAAGTCCGTACCGACCCATGTTTTTCACCTCTGTTTATCGCAATATCCCGGCCAATATAATCCACCTATGACGAAACATCCTAAACAGAAGTTGTAGTCCGTGATGTCCTCTTCACCTTTTGTTTTTGCGGCATTGCGAAATTCGAAACGTGTTGGTCGCCATCGTCTTTGGAAGATGGCTTCAGCTAGTAGTTTTTACAAAATCGAAATCAGTTTCGTCAGTGAACCAGCCGTCCGGGACCTTTTGTAAAAAGGCCCGTGGAAAATTCCCAGCGTCACACAGCGGTCCTTCGGTTCGTTGTTAGATGGGCCGGCTCAGTTCCTTCCCTGCTGCCCGCGTGCGTCATGCAATCCGCGTCGCGGCCCAGTTCTTTCCTGGTGGCCCATTTCTGTTTACTGATTCTTTTTATATTTCTAATTCAAATATAATTCAAATTCAAACATAAATTCATAATTCCAAATCAGTGTTGAATTTGCAAAAACTTTCAAAATGAAAAGTGGTCCATTTTTAAATTTTAATTCAACCATATTTAGAAATTTGCCTAGATTTGATTCTATCTAGTCAAACCTGTGACATTTCACCCATTTTTAATATAACTTGATTTAAATATTGTTTAAAATTCATATTTTTAAATAATACAAATAATATATGTTTTCTGATCAGAAAAATTCCATAAATTTAAATATATCATCCAAAATAATTTTTGAGCAATTTAAAATTTCGAAGTTATTTAAATGCATATAAATACCCTTTCTTAATAAATTCATAACTTTAAATCTATAATTCCAAACTCGACAAATAATATGTCTAAATTGATCAGCATGATGATCCTGTTCTAAATATGCATTCCATGATATGAATTGAAGCATGAATCATATAAATATTAAATATTTAGAACTGTTTATGAGAGTAAAACATGCCTAAATAAATTAACAAAGTGCTTTATTATTGTCTCCACACCTCATCCATGCTATGCTATGTTGTACCATGTAACTGTGCATCATTTTATCATGATATATCTTGTTTTCTTGTTTCATATGATTTATATGATTGTGCAATGTATTTATTTGGGTCCTTGTGTGTTTGGTTTTTATCCGGATAGACACTGAGCAAGAAGAATACCAGGAGTTTCAGGAGTATTATCCGGATCCTTCTTATTCCGCAACTAAACTGCCCGGCAAGCAGTTCTCATGCTTGCATACATATAATACCTATGCTTCTATCTTACTCTTGCATCATGGAGTCGCGATTGCATTAAATTGAATCCCAAGTATTGCGTAGCCTTTACTTTTAAACCCCACCGAAGCTTGTACCTCAATCCCATGAGCTATTACTGCAGGAGTTATTTGAGTCATGCAAGTCGTAGAATTGCATGTGTAGGGTTTGTGCGAGTCTTTTGATAACGAGGTACCTAAACAACTTAAACTATATAGTAATGGGATAACTATAGAAAGAGGCACCGGTGGGCAATAGTTATTATTTAGTTCTTCCACGCTCACTTGTGTCCTGTTGGACCCAATTACTTGATTCATGTTCCTTGACTATTCGCACTATCCACATACAGGAGACTATATGGATCCCCCTTCGCCTGAGCTTGATTCACACTTTATTTCTTGGGCCACAAACTAGTTTGGGGCTTTATTACTATCCTATATTTATGCTATGTTTTACTCCTTTATTTACGATTGCGTGTTGAGCGCCTGTACTGTTTAGGATCGCGACGCGATTTTGCGGTATCGACAAGCCCAGTCACACTTTCGGGTTCCTAGTCGTTTACAACCATTCTCGCAAACCCTGGGTCCATCTTGGAATCGGCCAACTTCGTTGCGGGTAGCTTTGTGGGGTGGCCCCCTGAAATAATTTATGAATCCTGTGAATGTATTGTCGTGAGGCCTTGTTGCATTTTATTTGGTTCTTCCCGAGGTTGATTGTGTGTGTTGCTATTTGTGCACCCGTGCAGGGTAAATATTTATGAAAGCTATGTCCGCGGTAATGGACGACTTGGAGCACAGTTTCTCGATCATAGACAAGCATAACTAATGTACCGCCTTTAATTTAACTAAGACATGTCTAGTAAATAGTGCAACACTCATGAAATGGTTAATAAAATTGCCAACAGATAGGATGTTCTTCCGCCTTCTCGTCGGTAAGCGAGAAGGAGGGTGAGCGATGTTTATTTCTGATGCTTATATAACTGTTGATATTAATTAACGAGCGTTCGCCCATCTCTGATTGGGCGGATGTGTAGCGTGTCTCTATAGAACTTTGTAGATATTATCTTTCACTACAATTACGTCACCCCTAGGCTATTCCCTTTAGATGCATTAAGACTTGCTGAGTACCCCTAGGGTATCACACGATAAATATTTGGTTCAGATGGACAGATATACTCTTAGGAAGGTTACTGGGTCAAAGAGACTGATGATGGTGGCAACGACTGTCAGGTGTAGAGATTTCGAGGATGGAGATCCGTGAGATCTATGGGCGGGATGTGCTTATTTTCAGGGAATCTTATGTCAATTTGCTTCTTATCCATACCCGGATCTTATTTTCCGCTTCCGCTTGATACTCTGATGTGTGATATATGAGGATGTATCCTAAACTATTATCTCTATCTAGGATATTTGGATCATGTTGTATGGCGTTGTAATATTTCTATTTCTTTTAGATGGTGACTCTGATGTACTATTGTATGTCGAGGACATACACACTTGTGTATGTTTGATCGTTTTACCTATCGAGTACGCCGCTTGTTCTTGTCATGATGTTCTTGCAAAGTGGATAGGGTGGTTAGCCGGGACCATGCCCTGTTCTGCTCAGACGGGACCTACACGTGGGTGGCCCTTGGGCCTCCTCGGTAGGACATCTTATGCACTTTGGGTTCATTCTTGGCTTGTTACTTAGAGCGTAGTGTCCGAGGTATTACAATTGGTATCAGAGCCATTCCGCCCTTCAAGGTCTCAGCCAAGATGGTCATTGTTAGTCTAGAAAATATTTTGGTAGTTATGTATATTTGGGAAAAACTAAACATGAGAGTAAGACCGCTTCCATTTTTCTTGTTACCTACCCACCCTATTCTAGTAAAGAAGTATAACGTTTGTCTATCCTCTTCTGAAAATTCAAACTAGGATTCACGTGTTTGGGGCTTCCGTAGTACCATAGGATGTGTGTTAATCCTTTATTGATCTATTGCATCCAACCTTGTTGTCATAATCTGCCTTTGGTTATCTATTGTTGGTACATTCCATACCGACAGGCTTATGTGTAAACCGGCGCGATCTATCCGGCTCTTTGTAAACCAGTGCGATCTGTCTTACTCTTTGTCACCGACACAATCTTGTTAAGGATGTTCTTCCTTCCGGCATGCTTTCACAGAATCTGTTAAGTGGTTTTGCGTATCTAGTTGGTATTTTAATGCCGAAAAATGCAGAATTTTTTATTTGATACATATGTGTTTCCACACTCCTTTTTAGTCGTATGGGATATATTATTTCAGCTTATTTTATTGGCATATCAATGCTAACTCGATCTTTTGCTATCGATGCTTCGATGTAGAATTTTACTTCATCTTCAAATTCTTTTGGAATAAATGCATAACTTGTGTCGATCTGATGCTTGCGGTTGTAATTTGGTTTTCTATTTAGCTATATGAAACTTATCATGAGTGGAATATGGCCATTGTTATCAATCTAATCCCCCAAATTATTGCGGTTATCTTGTGATTTTGTGTTATACCGTGATAATACCTTTATCAGATTCAAGTATCTTTGGCAATCCGGAGGTTTCTTTAGGCACTTGGTGGATTATCATCCGTTTATCCTTCTTCACATCTATTGAACCTCTTATCCGTGAAGGTTCTCTTTGATATAGGAGAATCTCTCCGTTCATCTATGATATCTTTACTTAAATGCATGAGTTATCATTGCTTCTATATCCAAAACCTCTTCTCGTTCCAGCCGATGATCCAATCAACTATGTGAACAGTCAGTATTCCTTTTATCATCCGAAGGGCCAGGTAATCTATTCTCCCCATGCATCTCTTCCAACACAAAATCCTTGCTCATAACATTGATTTTCAAAGAGCGTTGAGCTCAGAAGGTGTTCAAGTATTCATTTGTTTCTCTCGCCTCTTGAACTTGGTATTCCTGGAACAACTCGATAATTCTTGGTGGTATATCTTGATGATATGCTTGCCTATTCTATATCAATGGCAGAACATGGAAGATCATCTGCGTCTCATCCTCTCAAGCTTCGTGAATACCGCTTGCGTGCAAAGTTCTCAAAGTATGAATTCTGGCTTCCTGAAGTCGTCTATCTCGGCCACTCCCTTCTGCTAAAGACATTGCTACAATTGTAGAATCATCAATTCAAGTGTTAATTCCATCCTCCACCTTCAACCAAATCCAGAGCTCTCCTTGTTTTGGCAAGTTATCGTCGTCGTTCCGCTGAAGTTTTCCTCAAGACGGCCAAATCTTTCTCAGATCTTCTCAAGAAGAACAAGAAACTCTGTTGATATTCCGCTCATTAAGAAACCTTTTGAAACCCTCTCACTTTATCTTCTATCATCAGTCCACCGGATGCCACGAAGATTTTCCAGATACTTTGCAATTATTCTATTCAAGTTTGGTGCTATCGTTAATCTATATGTTGAAGCCTTCATCTATTTGTCGTGAGCTTCCTTCATATCTCTTCCGATGGCTTGGGACTTCCGACACGATGACAACATCATCATCTTTATCCGCTTGGATCCGACGAAGTGTTGTATCACATCTTTGTTTTCTTATGGAGCTTCATGAATTCTGCTTATCAAGATCTTCAGTCTAAATTTCTAAGAGTTGGGTTGCACGGTTGGAGTAATGCTTTGGGTGTGGTATGGAGTAGCTACCATACCACTAGTCTTATCATTCGCTTTGTACGATGAATTGGTGGATTAATGCGATTTTACTCATTCCACAAGAGATAGAAGTGGCCTCTATCTCTTGATACTTTTATTTCTGTCCTTGTTTTCCGGAGTGCTCTTGCAAAGAGCGTAATCAATAACCTCTTGTTGGTGGTCTCGTATAATTCAAGTTGGAGCAAAATCTTCAATGATCTGGTGGAAACAAATGCAAAATCTTCTTCGTCCTCTTCATTCTACCGGTGCTCGACATCATCAAACAAGATGGATGGAAGATATATATAATTTCATCTATCAAATCCTTTTTCTATTGGTAAAGGAAATTATGGTCGATGTCATCAATTGCAAAATCTATTGCATTAACATCATGGTTAAGAAAAACAATAAGCATCTCTACAATAAACTCCAAATCTTCGATATTCAACTTCTTTCCCAGGATTTCACCAGAAACTCATGTCACTCTTTCTTGTGAAGATAAATCCGCACACCTCAATTGTATGATCCTTTAGTTCTTACCGACGCAAGAAGAATCTAATACGATAACTCCTAACCCAAATCTTTCTGTTGATATCAAGGAACTCCGTTGTTTGAAGGCGACATTGTTTTCCCAAACTTCTTTTCTTAAATCCGAAGGAAGAAACAATGTTATTTTCAAACTAGTTAATAACTTCTCCAAAGTTAGTATTTACTTCCGACGAAACAAGGAATCATATCCACTTACATCCTTCAAGCTTGAACCCTAACGATGTTTCTTTCTTTTCTCTCCTCGATACATCGTCTTTTTAGATTCTTTCAAGAAGTGGTTCTATTCTTTTATCGTGTTTCTCGAGAGCACCGGAGCTATGTTCATCCTATCTTTCTCATCTCACAACAATCTTCTAGGTTCTTCAATTCCTTTGTTTCTAACAAGCAAAACACAAGACTCACAACAAGTCGAGCAAGTTTTGCAAGGTTTAATGGTCGCACCATCCCGTTGTTCATCAACGGGAACACGAGGATCACCTTCGTTCTGAACACCCTCCTCTCCTAGTGTCTTTTATTTTTCCTAGGAATCTCGAGGCAAGATTCTTGTTTAGTGGGGGAGAGTTGTAGCATCCCAATTGTCTAACAATTGTAATGCTACTTGCCTAGTCTATATATTGCTACTTCCTACATGTCATCCATTGCATCATCATTATATCATGCTCATGCCACCCATACCACATTGCATTTGATCATCATATAAAACCCCTTTTCATTTGGTTCTTCTCTCATACGGATTTGTATTCTTATTAATTGTATTTGTCTCTTGATGCATTGTAGTTGGTTCTTGATATATTGTTTAATGCTCAAGTTCAGTTGGGGGCATATCTCTTTAAGTCCACCACTTTTCTTTGTCACCACCTTATAATTCCACCATCCAAACTATATATGAGCATTTGCATTTCTTTTGGTATTATGTCTAGCTCATATATACTAAGATGGATCCACTTATAAATCTACATGCTCCCATATATGACCTCTATTGTTTACACAATATTAAGTACGTGGATTCCCATGGCCACCTTTGCATGCCATATGGGTAGAATTCCTTCATTAGGATTTATCTACTATATGCTCATGTGTGATGCTAGGATTGGCTACAAGATGATCTAGTGGAAAATACACACTATAATGGCCATTTAGCTTCACATGTGTGTTTATGCTATCTAAATTCACATGAGTGCAAGCTTGTTGATTTTGTAGGGCTATTTCAAATATTGTTGAGTGCATGCATAAATAAATGGCCATATGGGTATCTAGATATTTTCACTACTAGTACTAGTGGTCAACTTGAACTATGCATGGCCCATGCAAAACTTGCACCCTTTCTCTCTTCCATTTGGATTCTTTTGGGGTTTTGTGAGTAGCTTGTTTTGTCTTGAACCCATTCAAGTGGTCTTTTCAACCAAGCATAAGAGCACACCTCCTTACTTCTATCGTGGTTCTTTTGGAAGGCTCCAAATATACATGCATGTTTGCATAAATTCCATTGCTAGTGTGATCTAGTTTGTTTTGACAAACTACATCATGCATGCATGCATGCATAGAGCATGTAACCAAGCCACCCCCTTCTTCTTCTTTTTCTTTTGAATTCTTGTGGGTTTTCAAGGGTTTTTAATGGGTTGAATTCAAACATCAAGTAAACAAATAACAAGAAAAGAAGCTAAATCCCAAACTACCCCATCTAACCACCCTAGCTAAGCCCCTCTCGGTTTGTGATGACCCACAAGTATAGGGGGTGTATCGCAGTATTTTCGAGAGAAGTGAAACCCAATTTATTGATTCGACACAAGGGGAGCCAAAGAATATTTACCAGCCTTAACAACTGAGTTGTCAATTCAGCTGCACCTGGAAACAATCTTGCTCATAGCAGTTTATCAGTAGCAACAGTTTTGTAGTAGGAATAGTAAAGTAGCAGCAGTAGTAAAGCAATGACAGTAGTAACAAAAGAAGTAAACAATGGGATTCGAGTGCGGTAGGCATAGGGATGGATGAACAGGCGTTGCATGGACAAGACAATTCACATAGCAATCAGAACATAGGGCAATTGCAGATAAATAAGATAAAGCACCCAAGTACTAGACAATCCTAGGCATGTGTTCCATATATAGTCATACGTGCTCGCAATGAGAACTTGCACAACATCTTTTGTCCTGCCAGCCCGTTTGCAGCGGGGCCTCTAGGGAACTACTGGCAATTAAGGTGCTCCTTTTAATAGAGCACCAGAGCAAAGCATTAACACTCCGTGAACACATGTGATCCTCACATCAAAGCCTTTCCCTTCCGGTTATCCCGATTTCTGTCACTTCAGGGCCATAGGTTCCAGACAACAACGTGTGTATACAACTTGCAAATAAGACCAAAAACAATACTATCATAATGAATCAATAACATGTTCAGATCTGAAATCATGGCACTCGGGCCCTAGTGACAAGCATTAAGCACAACAAGTTGCAACAAAGTCATAAAGCATTAATAAAAGATACTAGGCACCATGCCCTAACAATCTGATGCCATTACATGAACGATCTCATTCAATCCCTACCATCCCCATAGCCTACAACGGGGGATTACTCACTCATAGATGGGGGAAACATGGATGGTCGATGGAGATGATGGTGAAGATCGATGGAGATGGCTCCGGGGGCACTTCCCCATCCCGGCAGGGTGCCGGAACAGAGACTTTCTGTCCCCCGAATCTCCCCTTCGGTGGTGGCGGCGCAGCGGAACTTTTCGTGGAAAAACGTCGAACCCCCCACGAAGTTTTTAGGTCAGAAGGCTTCTTATAGGCGAAGAGGGAGACCGAGGGGGTGCCTGGGGCCACCACACCATGCCCTGGCGCGGCCAGGCCCAGCCCGTGCCTAGGGGTGGTGTGGCCAGCCCTTGGCCCTCCTCCGTCTCGTATTCTGGCTCCATGAGTCTTCTAGAAAAATATTCACTTTGACTTTTGTCCCGTCCAATTCCGAGAATATTCATTTTCTGACTTTCCTAGAACCAAAAACAGCAGAAAACAGGCAGCTGGCACTGTGGCTCTTGTTAATAGGTTAGTCCAAGAAATCATATGGAAAGTACTCCAAAGTGTAGACAAAACATAAGAAAGTGGATAAAACCAAGCATGGAGCATCAAAAATTATAGATACATTTGCAATGTATCAGTTTGGTTGAACAAAACCATCCCATGCCATCAAACCTGGCCAACGGGCCGGCCCGGCTCGACACCGGCCCGGCACAGGTTTCACGTGCCTGGCCCGGCATGGCACGCGACAGCCCGTCAAGCTCACGGGCCGGGCCGTGCCGGCACGGGGGCCTGCGTCCGAGGCCCGGGCACGGCACCAGCGTTAGACGGGCCGGCCCACGGCACGCCAGGCACGCGGGGGCACGCCGGCCCATTGACTAAGGCCTCTCTTCTTTTCCTGCAGGCCTTCAATATATCCCTTAATAGGTACCAATCTGCTAACATGACATAAAAGATTGAGTGTCCCGGTGGTTGAGGGCAGGGTGGAGCATGCCGAGGTTGTTGGTTCGAACCTCGCTAGCCTCTATTTTTGCGCGATTGTTCTAATATTGACTTGCCACGCTGAGCTGAGTGCTAAACGGGCTGTGCCGGGCCGGCCCGCGTGCTCGAGACCGCGTCCCCAGCACGACCCCGCTCCTTCACGGGCTGGCACGGCCCCGGCACACCACGGACCGAGCCGGGCTGGTGCCGTGCCGTTTTCGCATGCTACGGGCTGGCCCGCCCAAAGCCCGGCCCGTTGAACGACCTGAACCCAGCTCTCTCACCACGCCTGGATCACCCCTTCTCCCTCTCTCGGCTTCAAGATAAGAAAGAAAGAGAGAGAAAGAGAAAAGAGCCTAGCTACCCTCCCATCTCTCCCTTTTTCCTCTCGGTCAAGAAAACAAAAGGAGAGAGCCACCCCATGTGCCCTCCCTTATCTACCCTCGATCGAGATCTGGGTCTCCAGAACCCCAGCCATCCCTTCTTCCTCCCCTCTCTTTGTACCAGCAAAGCCATGGCTCTCCATGGACAAAACCCTAGCTAGTTTTGGCCATTGCAAGATCTGCTCGAGATTTTACTCTCCAAGGTCGGTCAAGGTGTCCTGGGCACCCCTTCGTCCTCTTCGTCGTCTTGTACCAGCCCAGCCTGATAGAGATCGCCGGAGTTGACGCCACCGCCGCCGTGCCCGAAGCTACTGGACACGAGCCCTGCCTCCGTTCCACACCGTCTCGAGCTCGCCCCTTGCACCTGCAGGTCGCTGGTGAACCCACCTACCCCCTCGACACCCCCCAGACATGCCCCCTACCGCCTTGTCGCCTTGCTTCGCCGCCATGGTCGCCGCCGTGTGCCGTCGCCACCGTGTTCAACCCAGTGCATGCAGTCTGCTGCCCTGTTCTAGTTGATGTAGTCATCGACACTGTCTGAGCCAGTCAAATCCGAGGGTATCTGGCTGTTTCTGGTGCTCCCCTCTTTAAATCGAGCCACTCCATGTCCGAATCAGCGCTGAAACGAGCTCGCGGTCGTGCCCGCAAGTCGACGCCGTCGCTGTTCCGTCGCGTGCGCGCAAACAGCAGCAGCACAGCACCACGCATGCTCTCTGTTCCCCCTCAGTTTTCCGAGCGCTGAAGGCCTCCGTTGACGAACCTTGGAACCGAAAAGTCGTAGCCCGTTGTTCACTCTTCAAAACGAGACCGAGAATGCCTCTTTTCGTGCTCCGAGTCGCTCAGAAACATCTTCGCAAAATCGCTGCAGCTCACGTTTTCCTGCGTTTTTCAGTCTGCACCGGCCTATGTTTTTCGCCTCTGTTCATCGCAAGATCCCGGCCAACTTAGTCCACCTATGACGAAACATCCTAAATGGAAGTTGTAGTCCGTGATGTCCTCTTCACCTTTTGTTTTTGTGGCATTGCGAAATTGGCAACGTGTTGGTCGCCAATTAGTAGTTTTTGGAAGATGGCTTCAACTAGTAGTTTTTGCAAAATCGAAATCAGTTTCGTCAGCTGAACCAGCCGTCCGGAACCTTTTGTAAAAAGGCCCGTGGAAAATTCCCAGCATCACACCGTGGTCCTTCGGTTTGTTGTTAGCAGGGGCGGCTCAGTTCCTTCTCTGCCGCCCGTGTGCATCATGCAATCCGCGCTGCGGCCCAGTTCTTTCCCGGTGGCCCACTTCTGTTTCGTGATTCTTTTTCTTTCTAATTCAATTATAATTCTAAATCTGTGTTAAATTTGCAAAAACTTTCCCATTTTCAAATTTTAATTCAACCATATTTACAATTTTTTCCCAGATTTGAATCTATCTAGTCAAACGTGTGACATTTGACCCTTTTTAATATAACTTGATTTAAATATTGTTTAAAATTCATATTTTCAAATAATACAAATGATATATGTTTTCTGATCAGAAAAAGGCAGAAATTCAAATATGCTATCCAAAATAATTTTTGAGCAATTTAAAATTTCAAAATTATTTAAATGCCAATAAATGCTCTTTCTTAATAAATTCATAACTTTAAATCCGTAATTCCAAACTCGACAAATAATATGTCTAAATTGATCAGCGCGAGGAGTTTGTTCTAAATATGCATTCCATGATATGAATTAAAGTATGCATCATATAAATATTAAATATTCAGAACTATTTATGAGAGTAAAACATGCCTAAATAAATTAATAAAGTGCTTTATTATTGTCTGCACACCTCACCCATGCTATGCTATGTTGTACCATGCAATTATGCATCATTCCATCATGGCATACCTTGTTTGCTTGTTGCATATGATTTATATGATTGTGCAATGTATTTATTTTGGCCCTTGTGTGTTTGGTTTTTATCTAGATAGACACTGAGCAAGGAGAATACCACGAGCCTTAGGAGTATTACCCAGATCCTTCTTATCCCACAACTGAACTGCCAGGCAAGCAATTCCCCATGCTTGGATACATATAGTACCTATACTTCTATCTTACTCTTACATCATGGAGTCACGATTGCATTAAATTAAATCCCAAGTATTGCATAGCCTTTTTTTAAACCCCATCGAAGCTTGTACCTCAATCCCATGAGCCATTACTGCAGGAGTTCTTTGAGCCATGCGAGTTGTAGAATTGCATGTGTAGGGTTTGTGTGTGTCTTTTGATAACGAGGTATCTAAACAACTTAAATTGTGTAGTAATGGGATAACTAAAGAAAGAGACACCGGTAGACAATAGCTGTTATTTGGTTCTTCCACGTTCACTTGTGTCCCGTAGGACCCCGAGTACTTGATTCATGTTCCTTGACTATTCGCACTATCCACATATAGGAGACTCTATAGATCCCCCTTCGCCTGAGCTTGATTCATACTTTATTTTTTTGGGGCCACAAACTAGTTTGGGGCTTTATTACTATCTTGTTCTTATGCTATACTTTACTGCTTTATTTACGATTGCACGTGGAGCGCCTATACTGTTTAGGATCACAGCACGATTTTGCAGTATCGACAATCCCAGTCACACTTTTGGGTTCCCAGTCGTTTACAGCCGTTCTCACAAACCCTGGGTCCATCTCGGAGCCAGCCAACTTCGTTGCGGGTAGCTTTGTGGGGTGGCCCCTTGAAATAATTTATGAATCATGTGAATGCATTATCGTGAGGCCTCATTGCGTTTTATTTGGTTCTTCCCGAGGTTGATCGTGTGTGTGTTGCTATTTATGCACACCTCCAGGGTAAATTTTTCTAAAATCCATGTCCACGGTTATGGATGACTTGGAGCACAATTTCTCGATCATAGACAAGCATAACTAAAGTACCGCCTTTAATTTGACTTGGAATGGTTAATAAAATTTCCAACGGATGGGATGTTCTTCCGTCTTCTCGTCGGTAAGCGAGAAGGAGGGCGAGTGATGTTTATTTATGATGCTTATATAACTATTGATATTAATTAACGAGTGTCCGTCCATCTCTAGTTGGGCGGATGTGTAGCGTGTCTCTATAGAACTTTCCAGATATTATCTTTTGCTGCAATTGCGTCACCCCAGGTTGTTTCCTTTAGATGCATTAAGACTTGCTGAGTACCCCTAGGGTCTCACACGATAAATATTTGGTTCAGATTGACATGTATACTCTCAGGAAGGCTACTTGGTCAAAAATACTAATGATGGTGGCAACGACTGTCAGGTGTAGAGATTCTGGGGATGGAGATCTGTGGGCGGAATATGCTTATTTTCAGGGCATCTTATGCCAATTTTCTTCTTATCCATACTCGGGTCTTGTTTTCCGCTTCCACTTGATACTCTGATATGTGATGTATGAGGATGTATCCTAAACTATTATCTCTATCTAGGATATTTGGATCTTGTCATATGGTGTTGCAATATTTCTATTTTTTAGATGGTATGACTCTGATGTACTATTATATGTCGAGTACATACACACTTGTGTATGTCTGGTCGCTTTACCTGTCGACTACGCCGCTCGTTCTTGTGATGATGTTCTTGCAAAGTGGATATGATGGTTGGCCGGTACCGTGCCCTGTTTTGCTCAGACGGGACCAACACGTGGGTGGCCCTTGGGCCTCCTCGGCAGGACACCTTATGCACTTTTGGGTTCATTCCTAGCTTGCTACTTAGAGCGTAGTGTCCGAGGTATCACACACACACACGACAGAGAGGTTGACACGGTGTTTTTACCCAGGTTCGAGACCCTCGTGAGGAGGTAAAGCCCCTACTCCTGCTTGGTTGTATTGCTCACATTGCTTTGCGCAAGGGTAGGATGGAGAACCAATGTCTAGGGTTACAAGGTCTGTCCCCTGTCCAAGGTAGAGGAAGACCTCCTTTTATAGGGTGGTTGGGCCTCTTCCCAAACATGAGGCGGGAAGGGTCACCATACTACCGCCCCTCGAGGACCCGGTCTACCAAACTACTTTCCCTGGACACGGCCTATACAGCTTCGGAGGCTCCAGTACTTCTCATGCCTTCGGTCATGGATGACCTCTGTTCTTGCAGAACGTGTCGCCTCTGGCTCCCCTTGCACTGAAATAGGGAGGCATCATTCCAGCTATTGGGCCCTTTACCAGGGGCACCTTTGACCACCCCGGACCGCTTTGAGTGTAGCGAGGCGGAGTATCCTATGCTCCTCCCTTGCCCTACTTATCACCTCTTTGCACCTGAACGCATTCGCCTTCGACCCTCGCGAGGGGGCTTCCAGATGGAACCGCCTAAGGTCCCAGCCGACTAGGGACCCAGGGTACCCCCGGTGCCCTTGGTCCGACAGTAGCCCCTAGGCGCGCGGCTCGTATGCTTCCCTCTGGAGCGCAGGGTCAGGCGACCCAACGGTCGGCTAGAGCCATCAGGACACGCGTTGCGTCCACTCCTCGGGTACTATGCCTGCGGCACCACGTGGTGTGGATCAGGGACTCGGGCCCACCAAGGCGAGGACTGCTGTTATAAGGTTGTGCCCTTGCTCGCCGGGTATCCCTGCTTCCAACCACCGAGCCGCCTCCGCTTCTGCTTCCTCTATCGCCCCATCTCTGATCTGACCAACACGAAATGTCTCGCCGAGCGGCCTCTGCTGCCAAGATGAGGCCTACCTGCCGAGTCCTCCCGGGTAGAGGATGAAGAGGAGGAGACTAGCGAGGTGTTGATTCCCTCCACCATCCGCTTGGACTCGGTGATCGAAAGATTCCATTCACAGCTTGCCTCAGACTAGAATGAGTGGGGAGTGACCAAGGCATGGTCTGGCTCCGCAGATCCGACGAGTCTCGCCGATTTTGTGCAACCCTTCTTCTACCACACAGTCCTCACCGGCCTGGTTCCCCCGTCTTCTCCTTTCTTTATGACGGTCCTGGAGCAATACCAGATCTCTGCCTTGCACCTCCATCCCAATTCCATCACTACCTTGTCCATCTTTGTCTGCTGGTGTGAGATGTTTGTCGGGGTGAAGCCCTCCATGGCGCTGCTATGGCATATGTATGCCCTTCGCCTCACCTCCACCTCTCACAGTGTCGGTCGTGTTTCCTTTGTAAAGGAAGGAGCCTTTGGATTCCCGATGGGCTGGTAAAAATGGGTGGAGGACTTTCGGAAGCACTAGTTCTTCATGGATGTCTTGGAAGACAACCCGTGGCTCCATCTTCCCACCTCCCTGGCCAAAAAGGTCACCAGTCGGTGGTCTACGGCTGAACCGGAGGGGGACAAGGTTAGCGCCTTGGAGACGTGCATTGAGAAGCTCAATGCCTCGGGCTTGACCGGGCCCTTGGGAGCCATGTAGTTCCTCCGCCGCCGCATCGCCTTGCTTCAGAAGCACCGCAAGGACCTGTGGGACCTGGATGAGGAGGACCACCTGTTCATGGGGGACGACATCACTGACGACTCCGCCATAGGGAGGTTCCTCCATGAGATCCTTCACACCTCCACTGCGTCGGAACTTCCTACGAGGGTTCTCTCTCTTTGCCTCAACCCTCAGAAGGTTGAGATCTATTTGTCCCTTCCTCAGTTCGATGAATGGGGTATCCTTCCCGCTGGACATGAAGTGAAGCGAGAGAATCCTCTAGGCCCGGCATCTCCCAGCCCTAACGAAGGAGGCCAACGTGTCACCTCTAGAGAGACCACGGAGGCCAAGAGTGGGGCCAGCGAGTCCGGTCCTCGGGAGGCATCCTTCCAGAAATGCGCCCGGCCGCCCACCCCCGAGGGTGCCGGAGGGGAGGTGACTTCACCTTGCAAGACCGGTGCAAGCGGGAGCGGCGCCTCGGGGCTGGCCAAGGACTTCGTGCCGCCCAGTGTGAGGTGAGGGAGTTGGGGCTCCCAGATCTTGTTTGCCGGCGCTCCCAGGTAAAGCTCGAATGACTCTTGGGCGAAGTCCTGCCTCTCCTGATTGTGTGCTTTCCTGACCGTACTATCGCGTGGCTTGCAGTGGAGATCTCTCAGAAGAGGCAGGTGAAAGGTACCTCCTCGCGGAAGGCCCGCCTGGTGGCTCGCGGCAGCAACCTCCCAGTTCGCTCTGCAGACGAGTCTGCCCTGTCTAAGGCCCTCGAGGCGAGGGGAGCCATCATGCCCGTGCGCGGTGAGGTGGGAAGATCCCCGAAGCCGAGCAGCCCCTTGGCTTCTGCCGCCCTCTCGGAGGCAGACACGCGGGGCGTCTCCCCCGTGGCTACCGCTGCCATCCCTCAGGCGTCCCAGGAGGGGGCATCCTGCCGCCACGGTTGAGGCCACTTACCCGCGTTAGGCTGTCCTGGTGACCTCTTCAGTTAAGATCTCTACTCAGGGAGGATCTTGCGGGCCGGTCTGGGCGCCTCTTGCTCCTTCTGGCTCTAGCCCCCAGCGCTCTCCCGAGGCTCAGACCGCCTCCGAGGCGGGTCCCACTGAGTCCCGGGCGCTAGTCTTGGCCATGCCGGAGCTCTCGGGATTCGGCCGGGTCGAACACATGGGGAGGCTCATCTCTGGCGTTCGAGTGGAACTGGATCGATTCCTAGCAGACGCCACAAGGGAGGATCTCCAGTTGGCGCTGGACCGAGACCGACTCAGCGAGGCCCAATGCGGAGCAAGAGAAGGCCTACCTCTCCATGGAGGCGGCGCTTCAGGATGCCTTGGCATGAGCGATGAAGATTAACACTGATGCAGAGGCATGTGCTTCTTCTTAGGAACAAGCCTTGGCCATACGTGATGGATCCATTTCTTCGTGGGAGGCGGCCGTAGCCAAGCACCATCTCGAGCTCGACGGCCAGCTCCATGAGGCAAACGCCAAGTTACAGGAGGTCCAAGGCTCCCTGATCAAGGAGCGGGGGGGGGGGGGAGATCTCGGCTGCGCTAGGCCCTCGAGGATGCGGGGAAATGCCGCGATACCTCGCTTCGCGAGGTCGAGGACCTCAAGAGCGAGGTAGCAGCCTTGAAGAAAGATGTTGCCACCACCGCCAGGGTCCGCGAGGAGTGCGGCCGGTTAGCCCATCAGGCACTGGAGGCCCACAGGAAGTTGTTCTCTGCCCTCGCTGAGCAGGGCTCGGCCATTCTCCCCTCCCTTGGCATCGAGGGATTCCGTGTTCCCGACCTGTCCGCCGGGCACGAGGCAGAGGCGTTCCTTGAACTTACCCACATGATCCTCGCTCCTCTTGAGGGGGCGGTGCAGGGCCTGGATGATTTCATCACCCAGGAATTCCGGGCGATGCTAGGCATCATGGGAGAGCGCTCTTCACCAACCTCCTGTAGCTTGCTCCTGATGTGGATTACGCCTCGGTTGTGCGGCCAGCTGCCGTCGTGGCCACCCTAGAGCCCCAAGTTTCTGAGATCACGGGTCTACTGGTCTAGGCATTCCCCCGTCGGGTGGACGAGGTGGCATATGGCGAGTCGGACAATGTTGAAGACTCCACTACCCCGAGCGTTAGTTCTGACGCTCAGAATACCGACGCCGTAGTCCGCGAAGTTTGACATTCGTCCATGTAATGCTATAATACACCCTGGAACTGCCCTTCTCAGCTGGGATTGTGTGAGCGCTGAACCTGTCCGCCCGCTCTTGTTCGTGCCTTCTTGCTCCTTGGTCCCTCGAGGAGGTGACCCTGTACTGGCCTGTCGACCCCTCGAGGAGGTGGTCTTGGCATATGACAACATTTGAGCCGCTTGAGGTGGAGTTCCTCGTGGGCTGCCTCGCTTCCCTCTCTATGAGAGGTCCACGGGGATTGTACCTGTCCTGTAGGCTCCTTGGGGGCAACCTGTAGGCTCTGTACGTTCGGATCCGTCCTATAAGCCCCTCGGGGAGGGAGCCGTAGGACGCGTACTTCCCCTGAATAGTTCCTCGGGGAGGAACTGTAGGTTCTGCATGGTGAATGCTTTTTCCGTGTGTGTCATGTGAGGATTATCAAGCACCAAGAATCGTGGGTCAGGTGACTTGCCACCGGAGCTAGTCCGTAAGTTAGAGCTCGACACTTTAGGCCTAAGCGTCAATCGAGGGTGGCTCCAGCAACATGCACTGTGCCTAGCCCCCGCTCACACGACTCGCACTAGGGAATAACACCACAAAAAAAATGAAGAAGTAGTGAAAACCATAACACGGAACACCAGAAAAGCGTCAACTGTTCTCAAGTCTTTCAGATGGCGGAAAAAGGGAATAGGGGGAGAAAACGAAACAATGCAAAAGAAAAAAGGGGGAACAAAAGCAGGACTAGATGCCAGCTCCGGTGGGGATCATGGGTAGATCTTATGGAGGTGCTGGATGTTCCACGCGTTTGGGATTTGCACCCCTTCTCCCGTCTCCAGTCGGACCGCTCCTGGTCTTGAGACATGGGTGACCCGAAAGGGTCTATCCCACATCAGGGAGATCTTGTGGAGGCCCTTGTGAGAGAGAACCTGCCGGAGACGAGGTCCCCCACCTCCAAGGTACGGGCTCGCACGTTGCGGCAGTGGTAGAGGCGTAGCGCCTATTGGTACCTGGCTGCCCGGACGTTGACCTTGTGGTGGGTATCCTTCAGGAGGAAGATGTCTTCTTGTCAGAGCTCCTCCCGCGCCGCCTCATTGAAGGCCAGGACCCGCGGGGACCCGTGCTTCAGCTCAGCTGGGATAATGACTTCAGCTCCGTAGACGAGGTAGGACGAGGTCTCGCTAGTTGGCTTGGTCATAGTGGTACGTATGGACCACAACACACTTGGGAGCGTGTCGATCCAGCCTTGGCCGCACTCCTTAAGCTTACAGTGAAAGCTCCTTATCTTAAGGCCCCTTAGCACCTCCGCGCTGGCCTGCTCTGCTTGCCCATTGCTGCACGGATGGGCGACGAAGGTGTAGCAGATCTTGGTCCCAATTGAAATGGATCGTATGGGAACCTAGAGGGGAGGGGTGAATAGGTGCTACTTCAAATTTTAATACTTTTTCAATTTTAGGCTTGACACAAAAGGTAAATTCTCTAGATATGCAACTACGTAGAATTTCCCTATATGCAAACCTAACTACTAGCGAGTAAAGGCGAGTAAGACTAAGGAACGAGGAAACTGTAGTGGAGCACGCAGAGACACATGATTTGTCTTACCGAAGTTCCTTCCTTGTTAAGGGAAGTATATTTGTGTTGGAGGGGTGGGCGGTACTAAGACCACCATGCCACAATAGGCCTCACCCTGTTCTCCGACAGATCTCTCCACCAAAGGCCTGATTCACCTTTCCACTATTGGAACCCTTCGAGGAAGGAACCGATGCCTTTACACAACTAGCGGGGCACAAGTCCACAACCGAATTGGAGGCTCCCGTAATGACAACAAGCTGTCATAAGAACAAATGTTATCAATATCGAAACACTAGATCTAGATATTAACAAGAATACTAGATCGAGAAATCTCCAAGTGAATGGAGTGGAGGTGAAGCGCTTGATTCATGATGTCGATGAATGAAGTCTCCTCCTTCAATTCCCCCAAAGATCGAAGCCTTCAGGTGGTTGAAGTGGGAGATCTTAAATGAGAGCTTTTGCAACTAATCAGAACTTTTTTGAATGAATCAAGAGATCTGAAAGGAGGGGTGATTGGGGCTTTTATACCCCTTGTCCAAACAGAGCCGTTGGAGTAGTCTGGGGCTGGATTATCCGGCCTAAGTGAGGGCCAGATTATCCGGCCTGGGGAAAACTCCGCCCAGACTCGAATTATTCGGGGGATAATCTGCCCCCAGACAGAAGGTCGCGCCGAGCCACCCTTGGCAGCTTCTCCCGGGGGGCGAATTATCTGGCCCAAGAGAAAAGCCGAATTATACGGCCAGGGGAAAACTCTGCCCCCAGCCACGGATTGTCTAGGGGATATTCTGTCCCCAGATAGAAGGTCGCGGCAATCCTCCCTTGGCAACATCTCCTGGGGCGGATTATTGGCCCAAGAGAAGGCCAGATTATCCGGCCGGGGGAAATTCCGCCCCAGCCTCGGATTATCCGGGGGGAAATCCGCCCCTAGACAGAAGCTCACACCATGACCAACTATGGCCAAGAGGGTCAGGCCGGATTATCCGACCCTTGAAGGGGGCGGATTATTCGGCTCCCTAACAACATGTTTTCTTACCTGCAGCACTTAGCACACATGAGGTACTCCACGGTATTGTTATCTAACACACAAAAGACTAGAGATCATGAAATGTTCTTTCAATCTCCCCCTTTTTGGTGTTAGATGAAAATACTAGGAGTTGCAAGATAGCTCTAATAACAACATTATTTAGCAAATGAAAAAGACTCCCCCTCAATGTGTGCATAATAAAAAAATTCATTTGAATACAAATGCACACAAGTAGGTACAAGTCTATTTCATTGGAACGGAATCAACACATAAATGATGGGCTAGCTCAGAAAATATCATACCACCGTGAGAGAGGCATCCTCAATATAGTATAAGAATAGCCAATGTGATAACCATTATAAACGCCTTCCACCAGAGATAGATAACCAATATAGCCAATGATAGATCCATAATCACGAGGAAAGAATCCACTTGATAATTCCAGAGCCACACATTAAGATAGTCTCATAAAGCAAATCACAAATAAGGGTTCAACGCTAAATGGGCATAAGCAAGAAAAAAACCGAAATGATAAAGTGCAAATGCTTGCACCCGACCCATGCAAATCCACGAAGACCTAATAGAACTACTTCTCCCCCTTTGGCATCGAAACGCCAAAAAGAAAGAAGAATGATGCTAGTGCCCCAAAAGATCACTTGGACTCCTCATCATCTTCCTCGTCCCTATCCTCGTCTCCATCATCATACTCCTCGGTGTCTTCCCCTTCCTCATCAGAAGTGGACTCCCTTGCTGGGGTAGGAAACAGGTGACGCTCAAGCTCTCCATAGTTGAGTCCAGGTGAAGAATTCCACTGAGCATATGGGGTGGGAGTGGTAGGAGCAGGAGGAGCACCGAACGCCTCAGACACATGGTGGAGAATGAGTTGCTGAGTATGGGCCATCTCGTGGCGCTGCTTTATACGCCGCATACTGCCCCTTGTGAGTGTCCACCCCCATGCACAAAATGTTCTGCTGGAACCAATTCAGCTGCTTCACCTCACGAGCAATAGGAGGCACTCGGGGCCTACGGGCACTGGCACGGGCATCCCTCATGAAGCCCTCAGAAGCAGAAGATGGATGAGAGATCTTCCTTGCCTTATTGTATATCTTCTTGGCCTTATGCACAACATCAGTGTGAAACTCTCTAGTTTGAAGCAAGTGCTTGATCAACATCATAATATAAGGCGCATACAGGATGGAGAGCCTATTGAACATTGCATCAGTCAACTCATGATAGATGAAATCCATCGCATCCAGCTTGTAGTCAACAGATTCATCTTCACAAGAGGCCACCTCATGAGAAAAGGCAAGCAGCTGAACCAAGTGACCACGAATACTGTCATTGTTTCCCCCACTTGCGTGATAGTCACGGAAAATGCCCACCAAGCTAGCAAAAAGAGGTGAGAGACCAGCAAAAGATCCCACAATACCATTGTTAATCGTGCAAGGAGAAAGAACAACATCTTTGTTGGGATTGAGTTGAGTAATGATGTGATAGCCACTAGCATGGTCCCTGTTGTGGAAAGGATATCCAAGCACCTCAGCAAAGGTCCAAAAATAAGTTTGCATTGGAATGTCACGAGTCATCCACTTCATGGTGTGGTACTCATCGCCACAAATGACCAAAGTGGAGAAGAATTGATTCAACACCTCGGAGTCATAGGAACACTGAAGGGCCATAAGATGGTGCAGCCCCATCCACTCAGTCACCTCCATAGCATCAGCAAGTTGAGGATTCTCCATAGCCTCAAGAATGATCATGGGATGCATAGGGAGAATCTTTAGCAAAGCATAGACATCTTCATAAATAGACTTTTGGTCAGCACACCAAAAGTGGGAGTCACCAAGCTCAGTATCTTGCTCAGATTCCGCAAACAGATCACGATGGCGAATGTAAGAGTAAGTGAGAGCATCCATTTTCCTATAGTCGACCTTTGGTGCCTTTCCCTTTTTCTTGGACACACCCTTCCTGCTCCTGTCTCTCTTTTCCTGTTTAGCCATACGGTCAGCCTCTTTGTTCCTCCTCAGTTCAACCTCGTCCACGAGACCACCTTCACCGTGGTCCCAGAAGTAGAGGCCATGGGGACGGTGCTTGTAGGTTTTGGGAGCACTGGAACCACATGTGAAACGAATAAGATGGATAGCATGGGGATAAGCACACATACAAGTCCCGAAGAGAAAGTAGAAATAGTAGACAAACAATCCATAACCCACACATACATCATGCAAAAATCTATAGAAATCTGAAGTAGAGATGAATCTGTCAGGCCGGATAATCCGGCCTGGCCAGGGGCGGATAATCCGGCCTTGGCAAAAAAATTCAGATTCTGCCTAGATTGAGTGCAACAACATAGATCGGGTAGAGGAATTGCTAGACTATGATTTCTACGCGAAATAACAACCATAAGGAGACTCCTAGTCCATGTTCCACCAACTAGTAACACATCAACACAAAAGATGGGAGAGAGTGAGTTACCCTCATTCGTTGAAGTAAGAACGCTGAGGAGAAGGTACTCGGAGGCGTGGGGAAGAAGATCTCGGGGAGGCCCGGAGAATCCGATGGCCGAAAAGGTTCCGAGGAGGGTTGCGGCAGCTTGCAACGGCTTGGGAGAGAGAGAGGGGTCAGGGGAGAAGAACTACTCTGTGTGAGCCCTTTCCCCCGATGCCCAGCCCTTATAAGACAGAATCCGCCAGGGCCGGATTATCCGGCCACCACTTGGGCCGGATTATCTGGCCTGGTTTCTGAATTTCTGTTATACACAGATTCATGCCCACACATCCCCAAACAAAACCCCCACAAGATAAACAATGGATTTGTGTGCAAGAAGAGATGTATTAGAGATAGAGAGAGGCTTGGGATTAGACAACCAAACTGAGATGGTACTACACACTTAAGATTGAAAGAATCAAATCAACTAAAATCCAAAATTGAGTGTGATTTCCATAAGAACAAGAGATAAGCAATAACAATCAAAAAGATCCACATAGAACCAACTCTTCTCATGGAAGAGGGCGGTGGCCGAGGCCACCTTGTTGGAGTGCATGGTATGACACCACGAAGATATATCTTGGGTTCATGACCAATACTCATCAAATAAGCTCACATATCACAAAATGATATTAAGAGAAATGATTTTACTTGCTTTTGACGTTATGGGGGGAGGGTTAGCCCAATTAAATAGGACCACACTCCCCCTATATCCATGCCCACACCTAAACCAAATACAGAGGATATAGAAGGTGAGTGCATGGGTAATCAAGACAAGCTCCTTGAATCAATGATATTTAGCTCATTCCTCAAGTAACAAAACCTTGCTTCATCAAGTGGCTTCGTGAAAATATCAGCAAGTTGATTCTTCGTGCTCACAAAAGATAGATCAATATACCTCGAGCTACATGGTCCCGAATAAAATGATTCCGAATCTCAATTGCTTTGTCCTTGTGTGCTGCACCAGATTGTACACAATTTTGATTACACTTTCATTATCACATAAAAGAGGCACTTTGTCATAATTGACACCGTATTCCTTTAAAGTTTGCCTCATCCATAATAATTGAGTACATGCACTAGCAGCAACCACATATTCAGCCTCGGTGGTGGAGAGAGATATTGTCGTCGGATTGATGACAAGTACGCCATGAGGGGATCCTCGAGGCGTGTGGAAGAGAGGGGTGGGTATTCCGGGATGGTGAGCACACAAGTTTACCCCAGTTCGAATCCGCTGGCTTTGGACGAATCCTACTCCTGCTAGCAATCCAGTAATACGGCAGAGCCGGAATATGGGTTACAAGGGTTTTGCCTGTGCGAGTTGAGTTTGTAGACTATTGAGTTTATTGCCCTAAAGGCTCTCCCTAGGACGGCTTATATAGATATCCGGCCTAGGGTTTACATGAGAGATCTATCCGGCTACGACTAAGAGTCAGTTACAGAGTGCATCTTGAACTACAAGTAACACTATGGGCCTATGTCAGTAAGTCTTCTGGGCCTTCCCGTAGCCGAACTGGGCTCCGTCTCTTCTCCCTGACTGGGCCGCCCGTGAAGCACTACTCTAACTTGAAGTGGGCCACCCTGGTCAGTGAGGTATAGTGAGGATACCCGGAAAGTATATCCCCAACAGCATCCCCCGGAAGTCTCCAAGATCCAAAGTCGGATTCATCATTGTCTAACTTGATCTTCGGCTTGCAGAATCTTGAAGGGTTCCTGAAACTTCAAAAGAAAAGATACGGTCCGGGTCTCAAAAATGAGTCAGACCTATGAATATGTTACTTGGGTTTCCAGCTCGAAATTCAAACTAAGCCGGAACTTGGTCTCTACCGTCATCTGACACCAGTCATGGTCAAGTCATGTCACTGACAGACATTTCCTGTCAGCACGACCATTGGTGGGTCCGCCTTTTGCGGAACCGAGGTGCCGTTTCAATGCGTGCGTGGAGATCGAGGCAGCATAATCATCGCGCGGGGGTTACCCAGTTCTTTCCACGATGCGTGGCACGTTCACTGTAGCGTTGACACGAATCTTGACGCGGCCGGTGGATATAAGTGGTGAGGATCCTTTTCCTCATCTCCCTCACCAGCACTTTGCGCCGTTTCCTTCTTCCCTACATCTCCCACGAACCTAGAGCTCCTCTGCTCCCTAGAAATCTCCAGCGCCACCCATCCAAGGTCACCGACACACAGGAAAAATGGCTTCTGCATCATCTTCCGGTACGGCAGCGATGGCAGCAGCGGCGGAGAAGGAGAGCAACCATGGGGTTTGGATACCGTGCATCCTTGATGTTGCCAAGCTCCATGTTGTGGAAGAAGAAGGGCTCCTCCGCGCCAGCGACTAGCGGAGCGGCATCGGTGAAACCATCCCCAACCCTGCGACGGTGAGCGAGTACACTTCGGTACTCACCTCGACAGAGGTTTGAGCTTCCCTCCCTCATATTTCTTTTCTTAGGTTATAGATCACTACGGAGTTCATCTCCATCATCTTCCCCCAAACTCTCTCTTAGAGATGAGCACGTATGCATCTTTGTGCGAGGGTTATCTTGGCATTAGGCCGAGCCTTACTCTTTTCCGGTTCTATTTTCATGTCCGAAGAAATTCCATTACTGCCGATAATCCTTATATTACTGGTACTATTAGTTTTTCTGTTAGAAGAGAGTGCGTCTATCCTCAGATTATGGCCAGTGAGTCGGTCAAGCAATGGCCATCCACTTTCTTCTATCACAAGGATATTCCCGCTCCCGGCAAAGCTACTACTTTGCTGGCTTTCATCGACGGAGTCACCACGCCCCAAGATTCCTGGGATGAAGTCGCACCGGCTCTCAGTGACGATCTGCTTCTTGCCAAGAGGCGGATTGAGTATTTGATGAAACACAAGGGCCTGGAAGGGTCTGATTTAGTTCAATGCTAGGTGACATGCCGGATCTAGCCTCTTCAACATCACGGAGATCGACTAATGCACTCCATCACGTCGTCCAAGAAAGATTCCCTACGAATCAGCCCCAAGGCCTACTCGGAAAAATACTACGTCTGCCAAATCAAATGGCTGATAAGGGAGCGGATTGAGAGGAAGATTCTGGAGCTATCTCTGGATATGCATACGGCAAAAAATCCCGTGGTGCTGGTAAGCTTCAGCAACAACTCATATTATATGCTCATCTTTATATTATTTTGCAATACTGAGATACTTCTTCTTTTTAGCTTGCCGACCTCCCCGAGTTGGAGCTTGCTCCTATCGAGGGATATCCTCCCGAGTTTTCTCAAGATGAGGGAGAATTGGTTCCACTGCCGGAAGCCTTTACTCGGAAGCGCAAGGTTCCGACAGTGTCCACTGGCACAAAGGAGGTGCCCGTTGTGAAGAGGTAACTTTCCTCACAAATTCCGCCTTTGTACTCAGTTGTAATTCTTTACGAGATGTGATGTTCTTTATTCTATTATCTTCTCAGAGGTAAACAGCTCACCAAGGGCAAGGGGAAGGGAGTCACCTTGAAGCCCCTGCATCATTCGAAGCTAAACTTGGCTTCTCCTGCCATAGCTCCTCCAACTCCTGCCCCTCAACCTTCTACCGCATCTGCTCCTCAGCCTTCCGCGGCACCGGAGATTACTCCATCTCCGACTGTCGTGGAAGATCTGGCTCAATCAGCAGAGCCAGTGATCCTTGGGTCCCAAACTGACGTCACCATGGGTGACTAATGTCTTGATAAGGGTGAACCCTCTTTGGGTAATGATCCCTCGACAGAAATCTTCGCTGAGAATCTTCTCAACAATCCGGGTCTTGCCATGCTTGGCATTACCTGGAAATCTGTAGAGGAAATCTAGCGGCTCGCTCAACAATGCTTGGAGAGCCGGAATATTACTGCCGAGGAGGTTGCACAAGAAGCAAAAGATATCAAGTATTCCGAACTCCTCGAGCAAATTCGTCTTCGTGACGAGGGACTAAGATCCGGTGTGCTTCCGCCACCACCAATTATTCCACTCACCCTTGCTGAGAAGGTTTCTGCAGTAGTGAACGTGAGTTTGAGCAAACTCACTCACGAGCAACATGTAAGTCGGAATTCCAACTCACTTTTTCTTTATGCTATTTTACATCATACCCTCTAGCCCCCAATCATGAAGTTGGATAGATAAATCCGGATTTATATTTTATTAGGATGCCAAAGAATGAACTAGTGTAGCCCCCAAGGCTCGTGCTGATATTAGTTACAATATTAGCTCGAGTCTTTAGTAGACTTATGACTCTGGGTATTCTGACTTACAGGAAGTTAATTCATATAACCAGGAATTGTTGAAGAATATTTGCAACAAGCGGAAAGAGATCAAAGCTCTCTGACTTAAAAATGCTCAATTGAAAGTATCAAGGGGTGAGGCTAAAGGTAAATATCCCAGTACTCAAACCTTGCTCTTTAGTTCATAGTCGAATTTTTATTCAACTGTTGTTCCTTTGACTATAGCACTAGTAAAGCAATCATGTGCCATGATTGAAGAAGCCGAGAACCTAAAAACCTTGGTGGTGGAGAATGCCAATTTATGTCAGGAGCTGGAAAAATTGAAGTCGGATCATGAACAGAGCATTGCTCAGATTCTTGAATCCTCTTCAATGGCCACCGACGAGCGTGATCGAAGGATCGCCGCCCAGGATCAGAAAATCTCGGATATCAGCAATGAATTATTCAGAGAGAAGGATATCATCGAGGCACTCCGGGCTGAACTCCATAGTCTTCGGGAGGAGAAGACCAAAGTCGATGATGTCATCTTTGGTATGTTTCCCAGTTCCTGAATTTTTGCATCTTTCGACTCTTTCGAGGTCGGATTTCTTTTATTAACCATTTTGCATTACATGCACAGGTTGAACTTACTGGATTCAGCCTCTGCCGAATCTCGCACCAGCCGGCTTACACAAGTCGGCGATCTGCTTCATGACTTCCGCCAATCCATTGAAGATATTGGCAGGTTCTCAAGGTTCCGGATATGCAGAGCATGCCCGGTTTTGAGGTCCGAGACAAGGCCAAGGAGATGCCGCAGCTTGTCTAGGACTGGAACTTGTCCTACGCGCAAACCGCGGTGCAGAATGCTCTCACCATGGTTATGAGCCACCATGGAAGCATGGAAATATGGCAAGTAACCAGAGGGTATTCTACTATGGACAAAGACGGACAGGAGCAAAATATCATAGCCATCATGGACTCCTGCGTCGGATATGGATGTCATGTAGCCAACTTAACCAGCTACGACACTCCTTCTTCACCCGCGTGGAGACGCCACCTCCGCCTATCGAAGAAACAACAGAAGTTTCTGATGATGATCAAACCGCATCGGATTTGAACATCTCGGAACGGTATCAAGGCGAGGCTGATGTATCCAGCGAGACGACAACTCCTACCTCTCCCCTGCATCATAGAGTTTTAGAAAGAATAATGTGTTATTCTGAAAACAATTTGGGTATGTAAATAAGTAGTATGATACTTTTGCTAGTGCTAAGATTCTATTATCTCTATTTAGCACTTTTGGCTTTAATTTTATGTGCCTGAAATGTTTGCAAAAGCACTTGTGTTTTTTGTCTGCACTCATCATTTATCTAGCTTTCCGCCTCTTCCCTTTCAAGAGCCGGCCAACCTTTAGCACGGAAACTTTGCCGAGCAACGAAGCTCAATTGCTAAACCAGTTTAAACTCGGAAACAAAGCCGGCTTCTAGTACCAATAATTCACTACTCGGAAAGTACTCGCATCCGGCAATCAGACAAATAACCAAAACACAGACTATAAATTTAAATTTATACCCAAGGGTAGCAATTTTAGAATCGGAAATCTAAACCAGAACAAACATGAGCATAAAGTACTTTCAAGTATTCTGGGATTTTCGATTGTGACATGATCATTCAGAAATAAGATGGTAAAAAACTTTTCAGAAAATCTTAGAGGCAACCAATACTTTATTTATTTTTGAACATGTACACACATATGATTACAAAGAAGGATAAACTAAGAATAAAAGGGACGTAGCTGAGCAATATTCCATGGTTTGTCTAATTCTTCCAGGTTTGTACTGCCTCCAGCTCTCTTTCTCTTCTTAGTAGCAGGTCTTTCTTTGACTGGCCGCATATCAGTTAGGTAGTATGAACCATTGTGCAATACTCGACTAACCAAAAAAGGCCCTTCCCATACTGGGGAAAGTTTGTGCTTTCTTTGTTGCACAAGTCGGAGAACCAAATCACCCTTATTGAAAGACCGGTTTCTGACTCTCTGGCTATGATACTTGCATAGCTTTTGCTGACAGGCTATTGATCTCATTTCTGCAACGACGTGAACTTCTTTGATTAAGTCGAGAAATCTCGGCATCCTCTTCGATATACGCGGCAACTCTAGGAGAATTGTGAATCAAATCACTAGGAAGAACTGCTTTAGCACCATAGACCAAGAAGGAAGGTGTGTATTCGGTTGATCTGTTCGGAGTTGTTCGCAAACTCTATATTAGAGAGGGTAATTCCTCTACTCAAGCCCCCGCAACACGTCTTAGTGGTGCTTCGAGTATTGGCTTTAGGTCTTGTAGGATTAAACCATTTTCTCTTTCGACTTGTCCATTAGCCCGTGGATGTGCGACTGAAGCAATGTCAAGTCGGATATTTTGTTTGTTGCAGAATTTGGCAAGCTCTCCCATAGAGAAGTTACTCCCGTTGTCCGTGATAATGCTATGCGGATAACCATATCAGATTATAACATCCTCGACAAATCTTCTGGCTGTTGCTCCATCACAACTAGTGATGGGTTTAGCCTCAATCCATTTGGTGAATTTATACACCATCACTAAGAGCTGAGTAAATCCACTTGGAGCCGGTTTAAACGGTCCTACCATGTCAAGCCCCCAGACCGCGAAAGGCCATGTTATAGGTATTGTTCGCATCTGATTCGCTGGAACATGAGCTTGTTTGGCATACTTTTGGCAGCCCTTGCACGTCTTGACTAGCCGCTCAGCATCTGCCTTGGCTGTAAGCCAGCAAAAACCGTGTCAAAAATCTTTTGCCACTAAAGATTTGGCTGCAGCGTGGTGATCACACTCACCTTCGTGGATTTCTCGTAAGATTTCCACTCCTTCTTCCGCAGATACACAACGCTGAAATACCCCAGACGTACTCCGCTTATAGAGCTCACCGCTAACTATAGTATATGATTTTGCTCATCGGACGATCTGTCGGCTCAGAACTTCGTCTTCGGGTAATTTGCCATCTACCAAGTAATCAAGGTAGGTTTGAGTCCAACTGGGAATTATAGCCAGAACTATTACTAAAGGTGAGTCGGATTTGGTTGGATTTTCCTCGTCTACTCCTTTTATAGAGGGAGCTTTGAGGTGCTCTAAAAATGCGCCATTCGGGACCTGTTTCCGTGCAGAGCCTATTCAAGATAATGCATCTGCTTCCTCATTTTTTGCTCGAGGGATGTCTTGAACCTCGAATCCCTCGAACGTTTTAGATAATTCATCCACGCCAACTTTATATGCTGCCATGTGCTTATTTGCATTACAGATATCCGACACTTGTTGAGCAACAAGATCCAAATATCCATAACACATCAAACATCGGATGCCGATATCCTTAGCAATCCGGATTCCATGCAGCAGTGCTTCATACTCGACAATGTTATTTGTCGCTGTGAAGTGGATCTGCAACACATATAGAAGTTTATCACCTTGGGGTGATTTGAGCACCATGCCAGCCCCCGAGCCCCCTCGAGCCTTAGACCCATCAAAATATAGGGTCCAATATTCCAACTCCGGGAGGGTCATATCCTCCTTTGTCTCTGTCCAATCAGCAACAAAGTCAGCAAGGATTTGGGATTTGATTGCTGTTTGAGGTTTATACTCAATGTCGAAAGCTGAAAGCTCTATGCCCCATTTTGCGACGCGCCCTTTAGCCTCGCTATTGTTGATTATATCTCTCATGGGAGTTGTGCTCACCACGGTAATTGGGTGTTCCTGAAAATAATGTCGTAACTTACGGAATGCGAAAAACACACCATAAGCTAGCTTTTGATAGTGCAGATATCGCTGCTTTGATTAAGTTAGGACTTCGCTGAGGTAGTAAGTCGGATGCTGCACCAGTGTTCCTGATTTTCTTCTAGTCTCTCTACTACGATGACGACACTGACAACCCTATTTGTCACAGCGAGATAGAGCAACATCAGTTCCGTTAGTTCCAGTGCTGGAAGGATAGGAGCAGACGAGAGTACTTCTTTCAGGTCTTGTAGTGCAGCTTCAGCTTCATCAGTCCAAACAATTTTTTTGGTCTTTTTCAGGAGCTTGTAGAGTGGTGCGGCTCTTTCTCTGAGCCGGTTTACAAACCGACTGACTGCAGTAATGCAACCAGTTAGTCTTTGAAGATCCTTTAGGCGAGTCGGCCTGGAAATATTGAGTATAGCCTTGATCTTGTCTCGGTTCACCTCTATGCCTCTTTGAGACACGATGAAACCTAACAATTTTCCGGCTGGGATTCCAAAGAAACATTTCTTCAGATTAAGCATTATGTTGTATTTTCATAGATTGGCAAACATTTCCTCCAAGTCAGAAATTACCGTTTCCTACGTTTTGGACATCACCGCAATGTCATCCACATATGCATGTACGTTGTGTCTGATTTGGTCGTGGAGGCAACGCTGCATAGTGCGCTGGTACGTAGCTCCTGCGTTTTTGAGCCCAAAGGGCATCGTAACGAAACAGAAGGTTCCTAAGGGGGTTATGAATGAAGTTTTGATTTTATCCGATTCCTTCATCCGAATTTGGTGACAACCGGAATATGCGTCAAGAAAACAGAGGAGTTTTGTGCCTACCGTAGAATCGATAACTTGATCAATTCTAGGCAGAGCGAACGGATCTTTGGGACAAGCCTTGTTCAAGGCAGTATAATCAACACACATCCTTAAATCAGTGGTGTCCTTTTTAGGGACCATTACAAGGTTGGCCGACCAATCAGTATGGATGACCTCTTCTATGAATCCGGCTAACTCGAGCCGGGCTAGTTCCTTAGCTATTGCCTTACGCTTTACATCGCCAAAACATCGTAGGGACTGTTTGACGGATTTAGCGTTCGGGTGTACATTTAGAGAGTGCTCGGCAAGTTCCCTAGGTACTCCGCTCATGTCAGATAGCTGCCATGCGAAGATATCTTGATTTTCTTGGAGGAACTTGACGAGCGTGCTTTCCTATGTGCTATCTAGGCCTACGCCTATCTGGGTCACCTTGGAGGGGTCATCATCCTTCAACGGCATCATATTTGTCTCTTTCGATGCCTTGAACTCCGGATTCGGCTTTGTCACCTCCTTCTTTGTTGCGGGCATCTCGGACGGATCTATGGTCTTCTTGATCGCCTAGTACTCCTGGGCGTGTAGCACGGCTTTAGCAAAGGTCTACCCTGATGGTCATCACGCCATTGGGACCTGGGATTTTCATCATATTGTAAATGTAACACGGACGAGCCATGAAAGCCCAGTAAGCCGGACGTCCGAATATAGTGTGGTACGCGCTCTTGAACGGGGCCACTTCGAAGGAAAGTGCTTCCATCCGATAGTTCTTTGGAGTTCCAAAGGTAACATCCAAAGTGATTTCTCCTAGGGAATTTGCTTGTCTTCCTAGGACAACTCCATGAAAGATCACATAGCTGTGATTCAACTGGGTCTCCGAGATTCGCATCCGGCATAGCGTTTAGACATATAGAATATTGATGCTGCTACCACTGTCCATGAGAGTCTTGGAGAAACCATAGCCATCAATAAATGGATTGACGACTAAGGCATATTTTCCTCGCCTATGAAACTTAGGCGGATGACCAGCACGGTCAAAAGTGATTGCAACTTCTGACCAGTCCAGGTACTGAGGGACAACCGGAACTATTGTGTTGAGCTCATGTAGAACTGCTTTCTTGACCTTAGCTGGTTGAGATCCGAGGAAGGTGACGTAGGTGTCTTTCTTTGTGGGGAAGGTTTTCTTCCCCTCCGGCTTGGGATTTGAAGGGTCCGCTTCCTCCATGTCGGAATCTTCCTTGGTCTGTTTATCTTTTTCGGGATTCTTCTTTCCCTTCTTCCGCTTAGCCTTGTAGCGAGTGGTATCGTCTTTCTTGATGTCGTCATTAAAACAACACTCGGCCTTTGTGTGAGACGAGCCCCCATTGGCGTCTAAGTGATGCACACATGGGTTATTGGCAATGTCGGCCCAGGAGTAGGTTTTGCTAGGTTGCTGGTCTCCTCTAGCCTGGACTCTTGATGTCCCACGACCGCGTCCACGGCCACCGCCGTGCCCTCCTCGTCCTCCAGACCCGAAAGTAGCAGTGACCACTGCTGTTTCCGTGTTGGATTTTTCTTCCGAGGTATTCTTGCGCTTCTGAGCTTGCTGCTTTGGTTGTTTTGCCGACTGTGGTACAGCTAGGGCTTCAGTAATCCCTCTGTGTCATCTTCAGCATCTGCATACTTGCTCGCTGTTTCTATCATTTCTCCCAGATCAGTGACCTTGTCACACTTCAAGCGATGACATAGTAAACCAATTGGGAGACTTGCAATGAAGGCTTCAATCGCAGTTTGGTCATTTAATCCCTCACAGGAGTTCTTAGTGTCGATCCATCATCCGAGATAATCTCGGCAAGTTTCTCCGGCTTTCTAGGTGCAACGCTGTAGGTCTCCTACCGTACAGGGCCTCCGATATGTGCCTTCGAAATTCTGAAAGAACGCACTTTGCATGTCATACCAGTTGTGGATGGTGTTCTCTGGAAGTTCATTCAGCCATTATTGCGCCGTCTTCCGCAACATAAGTGGGAGATATCGGGTTGCGACCAAGCTATTTCTGCCTTTAGCGATGCAGCAAGCCTGGAAAAAATCCTGAAGCCAAGTATCTGGCCGAGCTACACCATCGTAGGGCTGGATGTGTCTTGAGATAGCAGATCCTTCCGGGAATTTTGTTGCTCTTATGCGTGGTCCGAAGCATTTTGGGCCCACGTATATATCATCATTTTCGTAGTGCCGCGCCTCTATGTTGGAGTTAATCCGGTGTCTCGCGTCACTTGGAGACAGAGATTGTCGTCCTGATTGACGGCTATGGCTGTGGTGTCTTAGAGCCGGACTTCGGCTTCTACCACCACCTCCTCCGCCGCGACGCCCTCCTTGGCCTCCTTGGGAGTCGTTGTGATGGCTACTTGGTGGAGAAGGTGGGGCAGCTAGATTGTTTTCGGCTGATTGCCGGCCCCCATCCGGAGCGTCATTATTCCGGTTTCAGGGAGGGTCTTTATTACGACAAGCCCCCTGCTGGCTTGTCACGGCACGGTGTTCGTCGTTCCTTCATCTGTCACTCCCACCATAGTGGGGCTCAACCGGATAGCTTGTAGGTCTAGGAGGTGGCATTCTTTGACGGTCCTCCTCCCGACACTTCTCTTTGTCTTCTTCCCTGCGATCGTTCGACTCTCGCCGGGGAGGATTCCTCGGATACAGTGCAGCAATTGCCTCTTGCTCAGCAGCCGGAGCGATGTTGCGCTAGTCATGTGTAGTTCTGTGATGTTGCCCTGAAATCTAGTTCTTGAGTAGTTGTCTTCCCGACAGTCGGAATGGTGATGCTATTCCGGAACCCGTTGGGGTCTTATGTCATTCCAGGCCGGATCCGTGCGACATTGGTCGGATTGGGAGACCAATTTTCCGCTTCCGGATGTCGCGGCCTTCTGTTGCTCCAGACCCTTGGTGAGTAGCTTAATGCCCAATCGAACCTATTCTAGGTCTGGATTATTTGCCAGGATATCTCGAGCTGCGACAGTGTTTTGCACCAGCATTGGGTACACTAGATCTCCCTTGCTATCGAGTCGAGGCATCCCTAGGTCTCCCTCAAATAGGACCTTGTGAACTTCGGGAAATTGATCGTCACGTGTGTGACGTTTCCGGGTCTTTTGATGCTACCGAGAGATGTACTTCTCTGCAGTTGCCATGCATTTCTTTTCTTCCTCGATGTTTTTGGCTTCATCCAGGAGTACTTGGCGACACGCTTCTAGGGCCTAGGCCCTTTCATCTAGTTCTTCAGCAGTAAGTTCTACAGCTGTAGGGATAGGTGTAGTTAATGCAACAGCTATGAGTTTACGCGCACCTGCGGTGACCACGTGTCCATCCATCGACTCTTCTTTGGGCTCGTCTGGGATAAGTGCTCCATCTAAGCCTTCCTCATATTCCTCGGCGATCACTTCCTTTGCCAGAAGATCTTTTGCCGGGGTCTTGTTCTTCTTGTTCTTCTTCTTTGCCTTCTTGGCAACGCTTGTAGCAAAGATGGCTTTGGGCCCATTTCCCGGAGTCAAACTCTGATCGGTACTTTCGGCCATTTGGTCCTCGGGATTATCTTCGAGATCCATGTTATCCTCCGCTTTAGGAGAGTTTTCTCCGGATCCTTCGTCCATGGCTTCTCCTTCTTCTGCAGCTGTGGAGTTAAGCTCCTCTTCGTATTCTGCGGAGAACTTTCGAAAATCTACCGACGTCATGGAATCATCCGAAGATGTCGGTAAGTTGACACTTGTTCCGATTGCCTCCAACACCGAGTCTTTGTTGTCCCCAGCATCGGCAGAGCCGGATCCAGAGCCAACATATCCGACAAAGTGCGACGCATGCCTCTTGAGATAGTTGCGGCTCTCGTGGCCGGCTTCCTCGAAACACCTGATGGTCTCGAGAATTTAATCCATGCTTGCATCTTGCATCATCATGCGCCCCAACATGTATCTCATGAAGGGTTTATCAGTTCCGGTACTATCAGAGCCGGAATCATAGTTGTTTTCTTGCTCTTCCTGGATTTTGACCTTTGCAGGTGTATCGATCTGGGATTCGACCTCGCTAGGGAGATCCACTCCAGATTCGACTTGTACTGCAAGATCTGCTTTAGGTTCAGCTTTCTCCACTATCTCCGCAATGGGTGCGGGCTGGGTGGGATTAGTGATTTCTGAAATCCGGAACCCTGCCACCTCCGCGGACAGAGGGGACCCAGAATTTTCTTCTGCCTCTATCATCACCGCTGGGGTGGGTGGGGCAGGTTCAGCGAAACCGATGTAAACATCGATCTCGCCAAAAGACATGATGGTGTGAGTGGTCACAACTTCCCTAGCCGGAATCCAGGTCTTGTCAAGAACGATAAGAGGGACGTCACTGGCGTAGAGGATGTGACCGATGACGACAGTCTCGTCGATTCCGATTCTTGCAGATTCCGCTCGGAACGCAGATCCAAAGCTCACTTGCCCCACTGTGGGCGCCAACTGTCGTCAGATTTATGACAAGTACGCCATGAGGGGATCCTTGAGGCGTGTGGAAGAGGGGGTATGAGACGTACGGTATTCCGGGACGGTGAGCACACAAGTTTACCCAGGTTCGAATCCGTCTGCTTTGGACGGATCATACTCCTGCCAGCAATCGAGTAATACGGCACAGCCGGAATATGGGTTACAAGGGTTTCGCCTGTATGAGTTGAGTTTGTAGACTATTGAGGTTATTGCACTAAAGGCTCTCCCTAGGACAGCTTATATAGATATCTGGCCTAGGGTTTACATGAAAGATCTATCCGGCTACGACTAAGAGTCGGTTACAGAGTACATCTTGAACTACAATTAACACTATGGGCCTATGTCGGTAAGTCTTCTGGGCCTTCCCGTAGCCAGACTGGACTCCGTCTCTTCTCCCTGACTGGGCCACCCGTGAAGCAGTGCTCTAACCCGAAGTGGGCCACCCTGGTCAGTGAGGTACAGTGAGGATACCCAGAAAGTATATCCCCAACAGATATACAATTCTTATTTTTAGAAGACCAACATACCAAAGACCTTCCCAAGAACTGACAAGCTCTAGAAGTTGATTTCCTATCATCCTTATCACTAGCCCAATCTGAATCATTATAGCCACATAGAGAGAAATTGGAGCCCTTGGGATACCATAGACCATATTAGGGGAATGAACCAAATATCAGAAGATTCTCTTGACCGCCACTAAGTGGATTTCTTTAGGAGCTGCTTGATACCTTGAACACACACCTACACTCAACACAATATCGGGTCTAGATGCACAAAGGTAAAGGAGAGAGCCGATCATGGACCGGTATACCTTTTGGCCCACATCTTTACCATTGGGATTGAGTTCAAGATGGAATTTAGTTTGCATCGGTGTGGCAGCGCCATTAAGATCCGTCATCTTGAATCTCTTGAGCATGTCTTGTATGTATTTTGCTTGATTTATGAAAGTTCCTTCTCTAAGTTGTTTGATCTCATATCCAATAAAGAACTTGGAGTAGTCTAGGTCTGGATTATCTGGCATAAGTGAGGGCCAGATTATCCGGCCTGGGGAAACTCCGCCCTAGACTCAGATTATCCGGGGATAATCCGCCCCCGGACAGAAGGTCACGCCGAGCCACCCTTGACAGCTTCTCTCAGGGGGGGTGGATTATCCGGCCCAAGAGAAAAGCCGGATTATCTGGCTGGAGGAAAACTCCATCCCAGCCACAGATTGTCTGGGGGATATTCTGCCCCTAGATAAAGGTCGCACCGATCCTCCCTTGGCAACATCTCCTGGGGGCGGATTATCCAGCCCAAGAGAAGGCCAGATTATCTAGCCAGGGAAAAATTCTGCCCCAGCCTCGGATTATTCGGGGGAAATCTGCCCCATAGAGAAGCTCACACCGCGACCAACTCTAGACAAGAGGGCTAGGCCGGATTATCCATCCCTTGAAGGGGGCAGATTATCTGGCCCCCCAACAACATGTTTTCTTACTTGCAGCACTTAGCACACATGAGGTACTCCATGGTATTGTTATCTAACACACAAAACACTAGAGATCATGAAATGTTCTTTCCTCGATGTCTTTGCAATATGATTTGAACTTCCCACTCGTGAACTGGCTACCGTTGTCGGTAATGATGCGATTTGTCACACCAAAATGGCACACCATGCTGCGAACGAATTTGATCGTTGATCCCGCGGGGATGGTTCTGAATGGCTCTACCTTAGCCCACTTGGTGAATTTGTCGATGACGACATAGAGATACGGAAGCCCCCATGTGTCCTAGGGAAAGGCCCCAGTATGTCTAGCCCCCAGACCGTGAACGGTCACGAGAGTGAGATGGTTTGCAGCTGCTGAGCGGGTTGGTTAATCTGCTTTGCGTGGAATTGGCAGGTCTCGCATGACTTGACCTGCTTCTCCATCTTGGCCACGATGAATTGTTGCTTCCCTGCTGACTGCCGTCTTGGATTTTGCTTCACCGGGCGCGCCGTTGGGCACACCACCAGGTGGTGCTCTATCACCTCTCGGGGCGCCCCGGTCATGTCTGACAGAGTCCAGGCGAACATGTCCGTGTTGGCATGCAGGAAGGTGACAAGCGCCCGATCCTCTTCCACCGCGAGATGCACCCCTATGGTGATGGTGGCGCTCGGGAGGGCAGGGTCGAGCGGCACCTTCTTGGTTGCCGCGTGCTCCTAGGAGAACTATGGCTTTTTCTTCTCGGCCACACCGATGGAGGGGGATACTTTCCCCTCCAGGGGAACCGCCTGCTCGTTTCAGGCTCCCCTGCCCACACATCAAGGAGGGGTCGGCCTCTTGGGCGTGTGAGGTTCCATGTCCCCCGGTTCCGCTCCCTCCTCGGGGCAGGAGGCAGTTGCCCCCTTGTATACTTGTTCGAGGGAATGCCAAGCCTCCCCCTTGTCACAATGAACCGTGAGGGTATGCCCCATGCTACCCAGCATCTTGATCACGTCGTAGGCTCTATGGGTCACGGCCATGAACTTTGCCAGGGCTGGGTAACCCAGGATGGCATTGTATGGTAGCCCGATGCGGGCGACATGGAAGGTGATGAGATTGGTATGGTAATTTTCACTCGTGCCAAACATGACAGGAAGCCGCACCTGCCCGAGGGGCACAGTCTCGCTTTCCATCGCGCCCGTGAACGGCAATGCCGGCGCCAGGCGGGTCATGGACACCTGCATCTAGAGGAACACCTCCTCCGAAAGCATGCTCAGGCCGGCTCCGCCGTCCACGAGGGCCTTGGACAACATGACGCCGTTGATGGTGGGAGAGAACACCGTGGGTATGACTCTCACCAAGCGCATGGACTCGGGGTGGTCGTCGACGCTGAAGGAGACCGGTTTTTGCGACCATTCTAGCCGGGCGGAGGTAGCGCCGGGCATTGCCGCCGCCAGCTTGCGCGAGAGCTGCTTGAAGTGCCTTCCCGAGGCAGTAGCCTGGGAACCCCCCAAGATGCACGCGACAGTGCCGGGGGCGTATGATGTGGAGCGGTGTGGCCTCCCGTTGTCCCCAGCGCCGGTCCCGGGGTCTGGTGGCCGGTCGGGCCCAGGCCGCACCTTGGGTCGCCCAGGAGTCCAACGGGGCAGGCATGCCATGCCGCACGCTCGGGAGCAGCTGGGACATGGTGGAGTAAACTCCGAGCCTCACTCAGCATGTGCTCCTGAGCGGAGGCGTCCGCAGAGGCTAGTCGGTGGTACCACGTGTCAGGGCCCAGCGCCATGCCGCCAAAGTCGATAAAAATCCCCGAACCGCGCCTCAGCCCGCTACCTAGCGCGCCAAATGTCGGGGATGCGTCCCACGAAGGAACGGGGGTCCAATGGCCCTAAGTTCTAGTGGGGGGCTGAATCACGCGTTCCGAGCTTCTAAACGATGGCGAAGATGACAGAGCACGCACACGACAAAGAGGTTTACACGGGATTTTTTACCCAGGTTCGGGACCCTCGTGAGGAGGTAAATCTCCTACTCCTGCTTGGTTGTATTGCTCACAGTGCTTCGCACGGGTACGATGGAGAATCAATGTCTAGGGTTACAAGTCCTGTCCCCTGTCCAAGGTAGAGGAAGGCCTCCTTTTATAGGGCGGCTGGTTCTCTTCCCAAACATGGGGCAGGAAGGGTCAGCACACTACCGCCCCTCGAGGATCCGATCTACCATACTACTTTCCCTAGACCCAGCCTATACAGTTTCGAAGGCTCCTATCCTTCTCATGACTTTGGTCATGGATGACATCTGTTCCTGCGGAATGCGTCGCTACTTGTTGGCCCAAAATATATCGAGCTCGTTGGGGAACCCCAAGAGGAAGGTATGATGAGCACAACAGAAAGTTTTCCCTCAGTTATGAAACCAAGGTTATCAAACCAGTAGGAGCAAGGAAACACCTCCAAGGTGTTGTTTCCAACTTGAAATCCTGCAAAACACAACCACAAAACTTTCCCCCCCAACTTACAGTGAGGTTGTCAATCTCACCGGTTTTGCGGAAAACAAAGGATTAAACGTATTGTGTGGAAGAAAGTAATAGCTTGCAGAAAGTAAACAATAAACAGTTGTAGATTGATGGTAAAAGAAAGGATCGGGGTCCATAGTTCACTAGTGGTGATTCTCCTTAAGATAGATGACATGTTTGGTGAACAAATTACAGCGGGGTAATTGACAAACATCGAGAAAGCATACATGCATATACTAATCATCTTGACTCCTTTGAGATTTGATTGGGCATTACAACATTATACATAGACCATAATCCAACTGCATCTATGACTAATAATCCACCTTTAGGTTATCATCCGAACCCCCTCCAGTATTAAGTTGCAAGCAACAGATAATTGCATTAAGCATTGCGTGTAAAGTAAACAATACAATTGTTCTATGAACAAAGGATTGTTGTTTTATCCCTAGTAGCAATAGCACATCTAGTACCTTAGAGATTTCTGTCACTTCTCCAGATTACGAGAGGCATGAACCCACTATCGAGCATAAATACTCCCTCTTGGAGTTGCTAGCATCTACTCGGCCAAGATAGCTACTAACAACGGAAAGCAGGCAAGATCACAAATAAGAAAGACATGATAGAATCAATAATCAATCTGAAATAGCATCTCAATATCCATCGGATCCCCGCAAACACAACATGTATGATTAAAAGTAGATGATCTTGATTATGAACGGAGCTCACAAGATCTAAAATGATAACACAAAGGAGAAGAACCAACCATCTAGCTACTACATGGACCCGTAGTCCAAGGATGAACTACTCACGCATCACACCGGAGGCTTGCATGGTGATGAAGAAGGCCTCCAAAGTGGATTCTCCCCTTCGGCAGGGTACCGGGAAGAGCTTTATATCCCTCCCAATCTAGGGATGGAGTTGATGATGGCTGCAGACTTTTTCGTGGAATTTTGATCAGGTATTTAGGGTTTCTGTATCGGAGGCAATATGTAGGCAAAAGGGGAGGCCGAGGGGGTGCCCTAGGTGGCCACACCACCCCCTGGCGTGGGCCAGGCCTGGCCGCGCGGCCAGGTGGTGTGGCCTGCCTCTGGCCCCTCTCCGTCTCGTCTTCTGGCTCCATGTCCCCCTCGGTGAAATATTGACTTTGGCTTTTGTCCCGTCCAATTCCGAGAATATTCATTTTCTGACTTTCCTGGAACCAAAAACAGCAGAAAACAGGCAGCTGGCACTGTGGCACCTTGTTAATAGGTTAGTCCAAGAAACTGTATAAAAATACTCCAAAGTGTGGACAAAACATAAGAAAGTAGATATAAACCAAGTATGGAAGATCAAAAATTATAGATACATTAGCAACGTATCAGTCGCCTCTGACTCCCCTTGCACCGAAATAGGGAGGCATCATCCCAGCTATCGAGCCCTTTACCAGGCGCACCTTTGACCACCTAGGACCCCTTGGAGTGTACCGGGGCGGAGTATCCTATGCTCCGCCCTTTCCCTACTTGTCGCCTCTTGCACCTGAATGCATTCTCTTTCAACCCTCACGAGGGGGCTCCTCCTGAGTTCCTTGCGAGGCATCCAGATAGAACCGCCTGAGGGCCCAGCCAACTAGGGACCTAGGGTACCCCCGATTCCCTTGGTCCGACAATGTTCTCAGATTTGTCTAGATTCGGATGCATCTAGCCTTGTATTAGTGTTAGATATGTCTGAATCTAAACAAATCAATGAACATTAATTTGGATCGGAGGGAGTACCTTTTCTGTCTAAAATAGATGTCGTAAATTAGTCTAGATTTGGCGGTATCTATATAGACACGGCTAGAGAGCCTCTGGGGGCTGGTTAATAAGAAGGAGCACATTTAATTCCACGAAAAACAAAATTAAAAAGTCATAACTCATACCGTGTGTCCGAATTGCTATTCGTTTTCACTGTTAGCCCCCTCGTGACGAGATCTTTGAAACTAGATATCATTTGTACATGTTTCGACAAACTTTTTTGAAAGAAACTTAGTGTTAGTGAATATACAACTTCATACAAAAATTTGCTTACACCACTTTTATGTATAGTCTGTAGTCAATTTAGTTTTCGAGATACTAACTTAGCAATAAGACTTAGCAACATCATATTACCAAGCCCGCAACTTTGAACTATTAGTTGCTTATCACATATTTTACTCCCTCGATCCAGAAATAAGTGACTTGCATTTGTCTAGATTCGTATGTATCTAACACTAAAAAATCTCTAGATACATGCGAATCTAGACAAGTCCAAGTCACTTATTTCTGGATGGTGGGAGTAGTATCGTCGTTAACTAGATTTCTGAGGTAGAAAACTTAGTAGCAAGGAAAATACAACTTCATAACAAATACTACTCAACTTAGATGCAGCGGTAGCCAACTTGATGATAATGGTATGTTACTTCATAGTAGTGATGCTACAACACTATAATCGATGTTCATATGTTCAATAAGTTGTTGGATATGTTTAGTTGTGCTATCCCCGCGAGGTTGTAATGGGATCAACCACCCTCGTTGGTGTAATCATGAGCCGCCGCCGTCATGTTGCGGTGTCCCTGCCCTGACGCCGCTTCCTGCAGCTCGAGCAGATGACCACCAGCGGGAGAAGGAGGAAACCATCACTGCATAACAAGTTGTGTCCCATCCGAGCTCCATGGTGGCAAAGTATAATTGAGCACGTGTGTGAAGAAATCGTTTATGGATGACAAATGCAACTTATCATCTTCAACTTGCAACTTTGCTTGTTATAGCTACAACCGAGTTGGTAAATTGATACAACTAGGGATAAAAAGTAACTTGTTTCTTCTGGTGTTTTAGTTGCATCCATACTCCCACTGAGTTGTATTTGGTATATTTTGTAACCAACTTAGTTTCTAGCACACTCACTTAGCAAAAATGCAACTTCATAGTACTAGCACGCGTGACTTTGCACTACTAGGTGCCCAACCATATTTTTTAATATGATTGGTAAGTTAGTTTCTTAAGTAGACAACTTAGTACCAACAAAATTACAACTTCAGAAAACAGTGTGCAACTGAAACACATCGGTGGGCAACGTCATGACGATGGTATGAAACTTCACAACAGTGGTGCTACAACACTAGAGTTGTTGTTGGCTAATCAAAAATAAGATGTTTTTTGTTCTGTTTTAGTTGCATCTGTCTCCACTAGGTTGCAAATAGAGCGGTCATATCCACTAATTTTCGGCGTAATCATGACATCGCTACCGCCGTGCTATGATGGCATGCTGAGGTGGCCTCCGTCCTAACGCGTCGATAGCAACAATTTGAGCAGGCGACCACTAGCGGGAGAACAAGGAGACCAACGCTACAGAACAGGTCGCGGGCCATCTGAGCTCCATGGTGTCAAAACACAACCTACCAGATGTATGAAGTAATAATTTACTATTGGTGAATTCAACTTATCATATTTAGCATACAACTTTGTTTGTTCCAGATACAACCTAGTAGTTAAATGGATGCAACTTAGGTAAAAATAAACTTGCTATTAGTGGTTTTTTAGTTGAAGTTGTACCCCCACAGGGTTGTATTTAGGTTATAGTTGCTCCCACTCCTTGAAATAAGTTACTACCACTAGTGTAGAGGCAGACAACTTGGGGGTATTCTACTTCACAGATATATACAACTTAGCAATAATCGGAATGCAACTTAGCACGTTTTTGTGAAGCAACAATCTACTATCGATTAATGTAACTTATCATCTCAAACATGGAAGTTTTTCTCTCCAAACTAATACTCAGTTGGAAAATGGATGCGACTTGGGATGAAAAGACAAATAACTGTTGTGTTTTTCTTGCATCCATGTCCGTCCGAGTTGCAGTTGGTGTGGGCTCTAGTTATTGTCAGTTCTTAAAATTAGTTGTTGCCACTTTAGTGTAGAGTATGCAAATTCATATTTAGATATGCAACTTAGCACTAGGGGTATGCATGTATGCAGATACAACTTAGCTCATATGTGGAACTGTCGTTGGATTGAAGACATGTACGTCGAGAGGGGGTCCTCGAGGCATGTGGAGAAAGGGAGTGTGAGGCGACGATATTCTAGGACGGTGAGCAGAAAAGCTTTACCCAGATTCGAATCTGCTGGCTTTGGACGGATCCTACTCCTTCTAGCAATCCAGTAATACGGCAGAGCCAGAAGTACAGATTACAAGAGAGGTTCGCCTGTGCGAGTTGAGATTGTAGATTGTGGGTGCCATAAAGGCTGGTCCCTAGGAAGGCTTATATAGATATCTGGCCTAGGGTTACAGGAGATACCTATCCGGCTACGACTAAGAGTCGGTTACACAGTACATCTTGGACTACAAGTAACTAAACATGCCTAAGTCGGTAGGTCTTCTCTGCCTTCCCATAGCCGGATGGACCTCCTTCTCTCCCTGACTAGGCCGCCCGTGAAGCAAAGCTCTAACCCAAAGTGGGCCACCCTGGTCAGCGAGTCACAATGGGTATACCCAGAAAGTATGTCCCCAACAGTAGCCCCCAGAAGCCTCCAAGATCCATAGTCGGTTTCCATCGTCTAGCTTGATCTATCTTCGGCTTGCAGAATCTTGAAGGGTTCCTGAAACTCCAAAAGAAAAGTAGGATCCGGGTCTCAACTTGAGTCAGACCTATAAGTATGTCAGGTATCTTTGCCCAACTTGATTTCAATCTAAGCCAGAATACTGGTCGCTGACGTAACCTGACACCAGTCAAGGTCAAGTCATGTCACTAATAGACATTCCTGATAGTGTGACCGTTGGTGGGTTCACCTATCGCAAAACCGAGGCACCGCTTTAATGCATACACGGATATCAAGGCGGCATAATCTTCTCGAGGAGGTTACCTGATGGCTCTGAAATATAGCCATCAAAGTCCAGATTTAAACTAGATATTAATCATACTTTTGATGAAATATCTCTCTAAACCCTGCCACTCATGCTAATATTCAGAGGGGTATACAATCCTTTCTTCTTGTATTTTTCCTGCGTAGATAATGTCGTTTAAAGGAGGGAATCACTACATTAAAGTCAAAGATACAAGATTTCCAACAACCAGAAGAAACCAGGAGCCGTACAATGGAGGCAGACGCCGTAACGACCAACTATATGGCCAGAGCAAAAATTTTGACCGTATAGCTCCGATCGTATAGTTGGAGCCGCCACCGTTAGGTCAAATATATCAACTTTCGTGAAGGGACCCCTATATAAAGAAGCATCGGGCGACGAGAAAAAAAGCCTCCGAAGAAGCCATACCTCACCAAAAAGTCTCTGCCATAGATCTCCAGCCGCCTCTAGATCTCCAAAGCCTTCTCCATCTCCATAGCCATACTCCACCACTTGTAATAGTAGATCTCTTCTTTGATTGGCGACATTGTAAGACTATTGCTATCAATCTCATGATTTTCATTACAATGCTTGTGATTGTTGATCTCATCTCTATGTGTGAGTAATTCTCCTTGGGCTAAGGGCTTCGGCCTAGCCAGCAATTGTGCATGTGATTTATCATAGATGGGATCGTGTATTAGTTTGTATGACATGATGATTATTGTATCCTCTCTTGCCTCAATCCAAGGACTTGTCAGGTACCCAAGGCCCCGAGGGTTGAGCCAGGTATAGGGAGTATGAGTGATGATTAATCTGCAGGTTGGAAACCCTAGTGATAGAAGGGGTAGTACGGCTGTATGTGAGGGATTTGCTTGGGATTAACGATGACATCACTACGCATATCATTAGTTCTCTTTCTTCTATGGATGAGACTAGTAGGTTATTTCTATAAGCGGTTGCGGAGGCAATAGCAATTATGGATGCACTGCCAACATATAATATATCTTGTTCTAACAAGTACACGCATACTTTATTTCTATCTTTTATTGCCATCAGATGTTTTTGCACAGCTACAAGTGAAACCGAACGCCCTAGGCCCTCTCTCTCTCCATCATCGACAACAACAAAAAGACGCAAATTATTGGTCTGGTGAAAACACAAAAAGGGATTTTAAAACTCCCGAAGGTTCGTTAAAGTAACTTCACTACGCATTTGCTTCCCGAGGATTCGATAACCTTGGTCTACTAGGGAAAAAGAAGGTATACTACATCCGTAATCCGGATCGAGGGTACCAACCCTTTTTCTGGTGCCGTTGCCGGGTAAGCAATAGCTACCCTGGTAAGGTTATTAGGAACCTTGATAGTTTTAATTCTTGTTTTTAATTTTGTTAGTTTTCTTTTAGTCTTTATTTGATAAACCAAAAAAATGTTAGTCTTTAAATTCTTGCTTTTACTATGATTGTTCTTTGTTTAAGAAAACCCAAAAACATAGGAAATATGGTTGAAAAGAAGCTTGGGGAGTTTTCTACTCCCAACAATGATTATTTGCATACTCCTATTACTCAGCCAGCAATTGTTGCTGATGACTATGAAATTAAGCCCCATTATTTACGTTTGGTTCAACAGAATCAATTTGGAGGCTCTGCTATTGAAGACACATGTCTGCACTTGAATACTTTCACTGAAATATGTGATATGATGCGTATAAAAGAGTTTGACTCCAATGCGGTCAAATTGCGTCTATTTCCTTTCTCTCTTAGAGGAAGAGCAAAAGAATGGTTGCTATATTTGCCTAAAAATACTATTACATCATGGGTGGGATGTACTTATTTATCTATGACCAAATTTTTCCCACCTGCAAAGACTATGCAACTCAGATCTAATATTACTGGTTTTAGACAGGAAGAGCGTGAGCCACTAGCGCTTGCATGGGAGAGGATGAAAGAATGCATGAGAAACTGTCCTAGTCATGGGATGGAAGATTGGTTAATTATCCATTTATTTTATAATGCTCTTAACCATGTGTCTAAGTCTATGCTTGATATTGCAGCTAGAGGAACATTTATGGGTAAACATATTACCGAAGCAGAGCAGCTGCTAGACAATATGCAAGACAACCATGCCCAATGGCATATGGATAGATCGAACACGAAGAAGGTGAACTCCATCTCACCACAAGAAAATGAAGAACTCAATGCTAAGTTGGATGAGCTCATACTAGCCATGAAAGGTAAGGAAACCCAAGTAAGAGCTATCCCTGAAACAAATATTGAAGAAATAGACTTCATAGCTCGTAATGATTATAACCCTGCTTGGAAGAAGAATTATAATCCTAATTTTTAGAAACACTATTCTAGTCCTGCAGGTAATCCTAATAATAATATGGGAACTAGTAATGGTAGTCTCCAAGAAACACTTAAGTCTTTTATAGACTCACAAAATGAACAAAACAATATTCTTGTTAAAATAACAGAGAACCATGATGCTATGCTTGGTAAATTATCTAACCAAGATGTAAGTTTGAGGAATGATTTGCAGGCCCTCCAAGAAAGGACAAAGATTGTTGAGGCAGAGCTAGGTAAGATAACCGAGAGTCAAACTCTCATTCTAGCTAAATTTGCAGGTAAAGCTGAGCCCAACCCTGTTGAAAAACTCAAAATGATGAGGATCCAAAGGGAGGAGCCTAAATAGCTTGATTATAGTAACGCCCCTTCACCAAGCTACACCATCGAAGACCTCGTAAAGATGATCAACGTCAAAATTCTGGTGAGTGAAGGTAACGACGAAGCCATGAATCAACACTTTATTGATCAAGTAGCGATTAAGGTATGCGAGCTTGAAGAGGAATACAAGAAAATCGCTGAAAAGTTACCTGTTAAACTAGATGATATATTTGAGCCCACGATTAAAATTATGATTGGGACTAATGAGATAGCTACACTTTGTGATCTAGGTGCAAGCGTCTCAACAATCCCAAAGAGTCTTTTTAACAATCTGAACCTTGGCTCTTTCGAAATCACTGAACTAAAACTACATCTTGAAGATTCCACTTATAAACAAGCTGTATGAATTAAGGAGAACACTTTAGTTTACATTAAAGGCTGTCCTTCTCTAATTGACTTCGTTATTGTTGACATGCCTGAAGATACTATTGCTCCTATCATACTAGGCCATCCTTTCTTGAGAACTATAAAGGCTTTAATTAACCTTCATGAAGGGAACGTGAAGCTGAAATTGACTTCGTGGGATCCTTTTGTTATATTTCCCCAGGAAAAAGAAAGCCAAACATGACGAGAATGACGCCATCACCTTGAAGGCCAACTACTTTGGAGTGGGTGTTCCACTCATCTGGCCCAAGTGAGTGACGTCAAGGTCAAGCTATTGACCATAAAAGAGCGCTCCATGGGAGGCAACCCATGTTAAATAAAGGTTTGAGTTAAGTTTTAAGTTTTAGTTTAAGTTATGTTTAATAAAGAGTGCTAGAAAAATCCAATTGAGGAGAATAAGTTTGGTAGTACTAAAAATCCTGCTTTATTCATGTTGTTGTTGGTCGACAATATTTACTGTCAACTTTCTGTCATAAACAAGGTATATCACTAAGTTACAGGAAAAGAAATAATTTGCGAAGAAACGGATTTTTTTGATGCATATAGAATGATTAACGACCAACTATACAGCGGTAATAAAAATTCCGGCCGTATAGTTCCGGTCGTATAGATATCTTTGCCATCAAGTTTTTTCTTTCATATGTACAGATAATTTAACAACCAACTATACGGCAGGAATAAAAATTCTGGACGTATAGTTCCTGTCGTATAGATATCTTTGCCATCGATTTTTTTTCTTTCATATGTACTGAGAGTTTAACGACCAACTATACGGCGGGAATAAAAATTCCGGCCGTATAGCTCTAGGAGGAAACCCTCATATTTTGATATAAGGCTAACTATACGGCGGCAACACATTGTTTTGGCTGTATAGTTGCGCCCGTATAGTCGCGTCCGACCACAAAATCGCACAGGAAGGTACCTCCAACTCCAAAACTTCAATCCCTTTTCTCTCTTCTACCTCCAAACTCTCTCAAAACCTCTAGAGATCTTCATCTCTACTCAATTTCGTTCGATTTCCTTGCACACAAGTGATCTACGGTATGTTTCTCCTCCGATCCTCCAATTACTTTTTGCAAATTCATCTTTGATCTATTGTCATTATCAATCTAGGGCGAGACATACCATGAACCAATTGCCATGATTTTTCTTGCCTAGATTATTATTTTGAGGAGATTCTTTAGTGCGCTATAATGAGGAACATGTTAACGTATAGTTGTTGGAATTTTTTTTATTTTTGTCTTTCTTCAATGTTTTAGATGATGAACACAAGGAGCCAAACTCGTGCTCTTGCCACCACTAACACTTCTCGGGCTATCGCTCAAGAACGCATGGGGATACGGTTCAGGGATGAGCCCCAACATGATCGCTTTAACAAGATCAAGAACCACGAAGTGAAGGCCACCAAGTGGGATTGCCCATTATATTGAACCAACTCGGTATTTCTGATGACTTCAATTTAATTTGCAATAGAGCTGGCCTACAAAACTTTGTGTACAATGATGTACCTACTTATCGCCGCTTAACCATTGAATTCCTAAGTTTGTTGCAAAGCCTTGTTAAAAAATGGCAAGGAGAGGACACTATTTCTTTCCGACTTATGAACAACAACTACACTTTAACATTAGATGAATGGTGTGCATGCTTTAATTTACCAAACAATGATGTTAATGCCTTACGTGCATCCTTTACTAGCTTAGAACCTACCCCTGAACAATACTATAATGGAATGAGTTTCACTACTAGAGTGAGCAAGGGGAAGAATATTCAACATCCTGAAATTCGGTATTTGTTCTCTGTTATTGCTAACACCTTGCAGGCACGTAATGAGTTCACGAGACTCAACTAGGAGGACATCTTAGTCCTCCCAAAGGCTGCTTACATCAATTGCGGCTTGTCACTCAACTTGGGCGCCATCCTTGTGCGCTACTTGGAGCACCAAGCCTCCCAAAGCCAAGGACCAATCACAAGTGGAGGCGTCATCACCGTGCTTGCCACTGCCATAGGTATCGACCTAGGTGAGCTACAACCCGTGCTAGGTGAGCGACGTGTTGATTTCTCCACTTTGAAATCTTGTGGAATGCTCACTAGGAGAGGTGGTGTTTATTACCTACATATTGCTGGAACTGGGCGTCTCTACCCCGCTCCTATGTCTAATGGTCTTTTCTCTATCGAGGAAGGACGTTTGCTATATGACTTGCAGGTTGAGCAACACCAACCTGATGAGGAGATTTCGGAGGATGATGAGGACCAAGAGGAGGAGCAAGAAGTTCCTTATCAAGAGGAGCAGGCACAAACCTGGTTCGCTACATACCAAGATTTTTAAGGACTTGGAGGGACTGTGGAGAGGATGCATAGCCTTTCTTTGAACCTCCGAGAATCAACTAGTAACCTCTCAACTCAATTTGCAAACTGGAGTAACGACTTTTTCCGCTGATACATTGCAAATGTATCTAAATTTTTTGATGTTCCATGCTTGGTTTTATCTACTTTCTTGTGTTTTTTCCACACTTTGGAGTACTTTTCATATGATTTCTTGGACTAACCTATTAACAAGAGCCACAGTGCCAACTGCCTATTTTCTGCTATTTTTGGTTCCAGGAAAGTCAGAAAATGAATATTCTCGTAATTGGACGGGACAAAAGCCAAAAATCCTATTTCACCAGAAGACTCCCGGAGCCAGAATATGAGACGGAGTGGGGCTAGGGCCCAGCCACACCACCTGGTCGCGCGGGCTGGGCCTGGCCGCACCAGGGGGTGGTCTAGCCACCCTAGGCACCCCCTCGGTCTCCCTCTTTGCCTATAAGATGCCTTCTAACCTAAAAACTCAAGGGGGTTCGACGTTTTTCCAGAAGGAGTTCCGCTCCACTACCACCACCAGATTCCACGAAACAGCACTAGAAACTCCATTCTGGCACCTTGCCAGGACGGGGAATTGGAGGATATCATCGCCATCATCATCACCCTCGCTTCTCCATCGACCATCCATGTTTCCCCCATCTATGAGTGAGTAATTCCCCCCTGTAGGTGTAGCACCCCGCTAAAATCACTACTAGAAAATCGCGTGTTGTTTTGGTTTTGTGCATCATCATGACTATATGCTCATGTCATCATGCCACATTGCATTTGAGCATCGTCATCATCATGCATATGTTTTGTCTAAAACTATTTTCTAAAAGCCTAGTTTTGTTTTCTAAAATATCCCCCGTCTTTATTGAAATCAAAACCCGGGTCTTCGGAATATTTTGTTTCGTATAAAAATGGATTCTAAAAGCCTTGTTGTGACAAATAAAATAATTGTATTATTTTTAGGGGGCAGCCGAACCGACCTAGCCGGCCACCCCCAAAAACACCCAATCAGACCTAATCCCTAATCTACCCCAACCCATCTAACCCAGCCCCACACAACACACGCAACACACTCACGCAGCACACACATCGCACCCCTGCCGCCACACACAAAACCACACACACACAACCCCCCACAGCCTCCGAGCCCCACCGCCACCTGGGCACACTTCCTCCACCCCTCCACCTCACCCCGTCCACTCCCAGGCCACCACCTCACCTCCTGGCCCCACCTCCTCTCTAACACACACACACACGCAACCACCCCGGTCCCACCCCTCTACCGACGTGGTCTTGACGCGTCCCTGCCCACACGACCCCTTCCTCCCTCCCTCACGATCCTATCTCCCCTGTTGTGATCCCCTCTCGCCCCGTGTTCTTCTCCCAGCGATGTGCGCTGCTCGCCGCCGCCAGCCCAGACCCCGTGGCACGTGCTGCCCTCCCCGACCGCGGCTACCGCCTCTCCTCTCTATCGCCGCCAGTTAGCGTCGCCCCCTCCTGCATCTTGGTCCAGCTCCCTCCTCGTGGCTCCGGTCATCGCATCCTCGAGCGCCACTAGGGGCCCGCACAGGCCCGCCTCTCCGTCGTCCGCCCCTCCCTAGCGCCTCGCTCCTTCCCGAGCGCCGCCGTCGCCCAAGTTCTCCCGCGCGACCCCGAACCCCGCACGTCCTCGCTCCCCTCGTCCTCCCCCCGGGCTGCAGAGCTCCATCCGCTGCCGCCCTCTGTGCTCGCCTCCGGCCGTCGGGTCAGTGGTTCCCGCTTTGCCGGCCTTTCTCCGTGTTGGCGTCCTCCGGCGAGCCCGCCTCCCTGCCTCCATGGCCTCCTTGTCGCTGGCACCGTCCGTGCCTACCGCCAGCGAGCCTCCTTGCAGCCTCTGCTTCTGCCACGCGCATGTTCCCCTCCGCTCTGCTTCGTCCTCCTTGCTCTGGCCGCTATGACACACGCCATCAGCGACCTTGCCGCTGCCACCTTGTTTCAATCGCCACGCCTGCAGGGCCCTGTCCGTGAACTCCGTCTCGCAGCGCCGCGGTTTTCCTAGTCCTGTGACCTCGTCTCTTCTAGTATCTGTCAATGTGGAGATAGTGTGGTGTGAGGATGTTGGTGATGTTGTGGTACTTCTTGTGTCTGTGCCGTGTTGGTGCTGCGAAGACGGCGAGAATTTGTACGAGATCGACAAGTGTACCAAGGGAACATTGTGTGGATCTTGGAAGACCCGACGCCACTTCCAAGTTCGCCACCGACAATGGTCGGGACCTCAAGTACTCCTTCACGGAATCCGAAGGCGGATCCTCGAAGACCCTAGAGACCAATCCCGAACCCGAAGACCACAGATGCGACAAGTACTCCTTCCCGGATGCGAGACCCAGATCCGAAGACCGCCAAGATCGCCACCGGAATGCCAAGTTCTTCATCCCGAATGCCAAGACCGACCCGATACGTGGACCCGACAAGATCTTCACGACGACAAGATCGACACCGACCAGGGCGAATCCGATGCGCCCCAACGCCAAACCAAGTCCTTCTTCCCGGAACGCCAAGCTCTCCTTCCGTTGTCCGAGACCGATCCCTGTTGAACCCCGAACCCCAGAACCAAGATCTTCCGAACCCCGATGTGTGACCCTAAGCCTCTATTTTTATAACATGACATATACCTGTCGCATCATTAAATCATCATGCTTGCATACATGTCATCTGGTGGGTTGGGTTAAATAGTCGATTCACCTAAATTAAATATGGAGTCTATATGCGGGCTATTCTAGTCTTATATCGGCTCCATTTAAATTGGTGTAGCGAACCGATGCCATGTTTTGTCTTGCTAATCCAACATTTAAATTGTAGGGTATCTAAATAGCTCGAACCTATTAATTAATTTTCGGGACCCCGGTTCCGCTTAACACTGCCTAATTGCACCGCATCTGCATCATATCATAATCATGCCGGATCTTCTGCCGTAGTATTAAATATTGCATCCGGTGTTTCTTCTAGTGTTTGCCTCTTCGCGGATTAGGCCGATGAGTTGATGCGAGTATCGACAAGTTCTCCGGATATGATCCTTCGGCAGTGTTTTCCTAGGCGAGCATTCTCCCCCTTTCTACCTGTTTTGCATTTATAGTCTTTATTTCCTCCTGTTGATCTATTGCTATTCGTGTCACGATGCTTTAGTTTCCGAACACTAGTTATATCCCGTGCAGCCTATATATTGCCTTGGACACCTCCTATTACCTGTGTTTGGTAGATAGTTGGCCTTGCGAGTCGTAGTTGCTTGCTCAGGTGCGATCTCGTGTTGTCAAGTACCACAGTTGTTGGAATGCTGGCAGATGTTTATGGTAGAGATGATCATGACTTTAAATACAACTATTAAAATTGTCGGGATAACTAATGAAAGAGGCACCGGTGGGCAATATATGCTATTTGGTTTTTATGTCCACTTGTGTCCCGTAGGCCCCCAGCAATTGATACCTGTTCCTTGACTATTCGCACTATCCACATCCGGGAGAGTCTATGAATACCCCTTAGCCAGAGCTTGATTCATTTCTTATTTCTTGGGGCCACAAAGTAGTTTGGGGCTTTATTACTATCCTGTACTTATGCCATGCTTTACTGCTTTATTTACGATTGTGCGTGGAGCACCTGTATTGTTTAGGATCGTGACACGTTTTCGCTGTATCGACAAGCCCAATCACACTTTCGGATTCCCAGTCGTTTACCACCGTCCACACAAACCCTGGGTCCGTCTCGGAGCCGGCCAACTTCGTCGCGGGTAGCTTAGTAGGGTGGCCCCTGAAATATTTCATGAATCCTGTGATTGCTTTGTCGTGAAAGCCTCGTTGGGTTTTGATTTGGTTTCTCCGAGGTCGATCGTGTGTGTGTTGCTATTTGTCCACCCCTGCAGGGTAAATCTTTCTGAAATCCGTGTCCGCGGTTATGGACGACTTGGAGCACAGTATCTCGATCATAGACAAGCATAACTAAAGTAGTGCTATAAATTTGACTTAATATGTGACTAGTAATCAGCTTCACTACAATGGAATGGATAATAAAAGTGCCAATAGCTGGTGGAACTGGGGTGTATCGTGTCATGTTATACCTACCTAGTAAGTATCGCAACTCCAATGGAATGAACTAAAAGTGCCAACAACTGTTGGGTTTGGGATGTCACATGCTAATTGTATCTGACTAGTAAGTACTGCAACTACAACTGAATGGTTAACTAAAACTGCCCACTACTTATGCTATCAGGATGACTCACGCTATCTATATCTGACTAGTAAGTGCTTCAACTATAATGGAATGAATAAAACTACCAACTGTGTGAGTTCCTCGGATTGACTTCCTCGCTTGGTCTCGAGGGGGAAATACCAGGATGGGTATGATTGGTGTTAGTATAAGGTTGGTTCCGAATAGATCTTTCTTATCTCCCTCTAATAGCCGACAGTCAATCGAGTCTCTATAGGTTGTTTAGTGCATGCTGCGCTGCCGCTTCAGTCCACCATACCTATGTAGGCGAGAGCCGCCAAATTCTAGCCTCGTCGTGTACTGGCCTCAGTATTGACGCTCCTATTTTTCCTATGCCCTTTGTCGGCACCCCTTTTGTTTTAGCAGGTTTGAGATCGACGTCGTTAGCAGGGTTACCCTTCCGGCTTGGCCTGGGCAGGGTTATGGACGCCATTGGTTATTCTTCAGGGCTCTTAGCCTCATTTGCATCTTGTCCGTACTCGGACGCTGTATCGATTTCAAGGTGATTTGGATCTTTGTATTGTATATATGTATTCTTGGATCTTGGAGTCGTGTTATATATATCTGTTCTGTGGGTCCCATCGAGGACTGTTGTGTAATGGTATTACTTTGTTTTCCACCCGCACGAAAGTGCCTGGTGGGCGTCCTTGAATCGTTTCTATGCGGGTTTGGCGGGAAGCGCTAAAACTTGCATAGGGCCGATTCGAGGGTGTTACAGTAGGCTATGGGGATGGTAGGGATTGGATGAGATCGTTCATGTAATGGCATCAGATTGTTAGGGCATGGTGTCTAGTATCTTCTATTAGTGCTTTATGACTTTGTTGCTACTTGTTATGCTTAATGCTTGTCACTAGGGCCCGAGTGCCATGATTTCAGATCTGAACATGTTATTGATTCATTATGATAGTATTGTTTATGGTCTTACCTGCAAGTTGTATACACACGTTGTTGTCCGGAACCAATGGCCCCGAAGTGACAGAAATCGGGATAACCGGAGGGAATGGCTTTGATGTGAGGATCACATGTGTTCACGGAGTGTTAATGCTTTGCTCCGGTGCTCTATTAAAAGGAGCACCTTAATTTCCAGTTGTTCCCTTGAGGGCCCGCTGCAAACGGGCTGGCAAGACAAAAGATGTTGTGCAAGTTCTCATTGCAAGCACGTATGACTACATATGGAACACATGCCTATGATTATCTAGTACTTGGATGCTTTATCTTATTTATCTGCAATTGCCCTATGTTTTGATTGCTATGTGAATTGTCTTGTCCATGCAACACCCGTCCATCCATCCCTATGCCTACCGCGCTTTAATCCTACTATTTACTGCTATTGTTATTGTTGTCTTTACTTTACTACTGCCGTTACTTTACTATTCCTACTACAAAACTGTTGCTATTGATAAACTGCTATGAGCAAGATTGTTTCCAGGTGCAGCTGAATTGACAACTCAGTTGTTAAGGCTTATAAATATTCTTTGGCTCCCCTTGTGTCGAATCAATAAATTGGGTTTCAATTCCCTCAAAAATACTACGATACACCCCCTATACTTGTGGGTCATCAAGACTATTTTCTGGCGCCATTGCCGGGGAGCATAGCTTTATTTATCAAGTCCACTTGGAATCACTATTGTTCAAGCTTAGTTTATTTTTGCCTTGTTTGCTTGTTTCTTTATCAAAAATACAAAAAAATTAGTTCTACTCTAGTTGTTATTTTTGTTGGTCTGTTATTGTCTTGCTTTATCATGCTTTCTATCAATGGTTGTTTTCTTTGAAACTGAATCTTATTGGCAAGGTGGGTTCACGGAAGATCAAAAATATTATTATAAGGAACACCGCTTGTGACAAAAAGGGAAACACTTATGGGAACAAATTGATAAATTGTATACCATTGCTAGAAATGTGTGCTCTACTTATAATGTTACTTATTGCTTTGATAAATCTTGTTGCTGTAAGAGGTATAAACACCTCCCTTTTCAATGTGAGTATAATGATAATGTTACCATATCTTCTTATGTTAAAGGAAATTATGACTTTTATGATGTGGAACAAATTGAAGAATTTATTGCTTGGAAGGGTGCATTTGAACTTGCTAGTTTTCTTGAAAATATTGATGATTCACCTTATAAATATGAGGTTTATGATATACTTAGATTTTGCTTTGATAATTACAAGGAATAAAATGGCTATATTCTTGAATATATTAATAGATGCTTTCCACAAATGTAAGAGACTAATGCCCTGCAGGATCCTATGGAAGAAGAAATTGATGAACCTGAAAGCTCATTAGATGAAAAAGAGGAGGAGAGTGATGAACAAAAGGAGGAAGAATGGATTAGCTACCCATGCCTACCTTCTAATGAGAGTAACTCTTTATCCCTTACATTATTTGATTGTCCCCCATGCTTACCAAAGGAGGATGAATGTTATGCTCATGTTATCTGTGATAATCCTTTATTTGTGCCTAACTTCGAGATGCATGGTACTAAAGAGTTTTGCTTAGAAATTGTTTATGATAAAGCTCCATACGACGGTCCTATATTGAATGATCAGTCATCTTGTTATAGAATTGTTAAAAGTGGGTTTGAAGGTTTTAATCCTACTATTTTTGAGCTTGATAAAAACTATGTTTTGGTAGAACATGAAAAGCATGCTTTATGTGATAGTTATATTGTTGAGTTTATTCATGAGGCTACTGAAAATTATTATGAGAGAGGAAATATGGTTGTAGAAGTTTTCATGGTATTGAAACACCTCTCTATGTGCTGAAAGTTTTGAAGTTACTCTTGTTTTATCTTCCTATGCATGTCACTTTGTTCTTTGCGAATTTATTTGCACACAAGATTCCTCTGAATAGGAAGTGGGTTAGACTTAAATGTGTTTCGAATTTGTTTCTTGATGCTCTCTTTTACTTCAATTCATATTTCTTATGTGAGCTTCCTCTCAAACTATCATGCCTAACTTAAAGGCGTTAAAGAAAAGTACTTATTGAGAGATAACCCAATAGTTTAAGATGAGTCTTGGAAGTTATTACTTCAATAATAACTGCTCTTTGTCCTTTTTATTTGCTTTTTGTGCCAAGATTAACCTCTAATGAGAGAGAAGTAATGGTTGGGAAAGTTGCTGTTCCGAAACAGATTTCTGTTCTTTACCGTAAATATTCGTGTAAAATCTTTGTACGTCTTTCCCTGCTGGTCTGTTTTGATAGATTTCTGCCATTATTTGCATTTTCTTCTTGTTTGTTCCTTTTGAGTTCTTTTGGGGAATTGAGCTTTCTGAGGGAAGTGCTACAGTAGCTAGTGTTTTAATGGAAGTTTTATTGGTGTTGGAACTGAACGTAAAGACTTATTATCTTGAGTGCACTAATGTTGCTAATAAAGATTGTGTGAAGTTTTGTATGAAGGAAAAATTTCAGGTGTATGGAAGGAATGAGTAATGAGATGAAGGATGGACTAAAGCTCAAGCTTGGGGATGCCACGCGTGTCACCCCAAGAAATATCCAAGAAGTACAAGCGTCAAAGCTTGGGGATGCCCAAGGCATCCCCTTCTTCATCAATAAAAATCCCAGATTTCTTCCAAACGCTTCATTTTTATTATTTCATGCACAGTTGTTTTGTTCTTGGAGCATCTTCTTTTTTGTTTTCATTTAAGTTTTTCGTTTTCTTTGTTTGTTTAGTTTTCTGAATAAATTGGTTGGACCTCCTCTTTCATACATTGGTTTTCAAATAGTTTGGTTTGGTTTAGAAAAGAGTAGGAAAGTTCATGCTTAAGTGGTAAAGAGAGCTTGTTTTTGACCGTGGCCTATGCTTTATCATGCCATGCTTGATATTGTTTTGGCTTTATGCTTAGTATTCTTTGCCGTAGCATGAATTGTTATAAACAATTGAGATTTCTTAATGTGCCTTGGATGAATCATGCGTTGTTTTAGCATATTAAAGCATAGTATTGTGGTATTCTCATTTGATGCTTTATTTGGGTTGACTTGGCACATGCTCACACCATGTTATGACTATCCCAAGTCACCATAGACTTTATGATCCTTTAGTTTTCAACCTGTAGTATCACTTTATGCTTTGAAGAATGATGTTTTGTCGCTCTGCATGATTATGGCCATTATTGCTCTCCTATTGTTGCTCCCAGTCTTTTGCTAGCCTCCGCAACCAACTATGAGTTCCACTCATGCATCCAACTCCAAAAACCAAGTTATTCCAAAGAGTCCACCATAACTACCTACTAGCATATGCTATTCCAAGTATATTCATGTTTTTGTCTACCTTCCAAATTAAACTTGTTATGAGAAAACTAGTGATTAAAGCTCTCACGAATAGGCCCGAGCCTGCAGGAGTGCAGCCCGTGCGGCCGCACAGGGCCCAATATATTTTGGGGTCCCAAATTTCAGAATAGTCCCCTTATGCTGTACTATCACTTGAAGACTGGATTTTTCGTGGGCCTTTACTGCATCCTGTAATCAGATTTGAGTCCCGATCATAGCTGATTCTTCCAGCGTGTAGTGACTAGCAATTTTCCCTCAAATAAAAACTAGCGTCGATTGTTTAGGCCTACGAGTCGGTGAGTCCATAGTTGAGGCCCCGGTCCCCAAAATCGATGGATTACTCCAACCGGAGGAAGAGGAACCGCCAGAGACTCCGCGTAGAGTGTTGCCGCCGGGCGGGAACCAGTTTGTCTTCTCCTAGTCGACAAATCTGAATCGAAATTTGAATTCAGCTAGGTGCGTATGTTACTGATTCACCATGCGATCATTATATGGCACCATCTGATCAGTAGTTCATTATTATCAATTGGCCTTTTTTAATACTCCAATCCTGATTATTTGTCCTCGCCACTACCTTCGCCAGTGTTGGTCCGGGCTAATCCTCAAGCAAATTGGGAATTCTAGGAATACTTAAATTAATTGACAATGGTGTATACTAATTTTTCTTTTATTCATCTTTTGTATCTGGTGTTATTAATCAATTTTTCTTGTAAGATAGGGGGCTATATTTAGTATTTCGCACAGGGCCTCGGATTTTGCTGGCTCGGCCCTGCTCATGAACTTGATGGCACACTTTACTTTTCTTGCCCTTAATAAACTTGAACCATTGTGTCGTCTATGTTGTATATGCTTGCACTTATTTGTTGGGGATTAGCAGAACCATGCTGTCATGGGGAACGCTTTCAACATTGCACAGGTACTTTGTACCTAGTTGATATCATGCTCTTTTGTCTATGGATGTCGTCGGTGTGAAATGAAAGGAGAGCTTGTAAGTCCATGGAGTTATGTATATGTGTTAGAGAAACGCCTGGGCCGCTGGTCTAATCCATGATGACATGGTGGAAACCTACAGCGTAACCATACTGAGCTGTCTATGAAGGATTCTTCTTATAAAAAGGATTCCTATATTGAGAAAAAAGAAAAAAAGAAAAAAAGAGATTATGAAAAGAGGAAAGAGAGAAAAAATCACCATATTCCCATGGTAAATAAGAAGATTGCTGAGATGCTCATTGTCTGCTTGCCTTGTAATTTTGATATGGGGATTCTTCCGTATCATTGGGCAAGGGGTACCCCGTTGGCGGTTCTCTATGATACACATGTACTTACAATGACAAGAACTTACAGGTGACTAAACTTGAGTAGCATGAGGAGCGGCCCTCATAGTCAAGGGACATGAGATTTCTAACTTATACTTCGTCAAGCATGTACACCATAGTTTGTTCACTTTAACCTTAATCACTTCAAGATGCTTATGATAGGGGCAATGAGAGATGAAAGCTAATAAGTACCATAATTTTTGGAAGCTCTTTATGAGACTTGAATCCCTACTTCCTTCTATGAAGGCCTTTCTTCCACTTATATATTGAGTCTCCACCTTCTATCTTTATGCACTTACTTTGAGAGCATAGTGGCCATTCTTAGTTCTATGTGCATTGTCCCAAGACTTGTTGATTGATGCATAGCTTTGATATTGCTTGTTTTAAACTATTTGTATCTAGTCACTCTTATGAACTTTAAAGGTGTCCTATGCATTTATATTTGCTACTCTATGAGGGACAAGGTGAATACTACTATGCTATGTTTTCTTTATGTGAAACAAACAAACGTCTTGCAAAGCATTGTTATTCATGAATCTTTTGTTTGTGCCTTTTCATGTTGCATCATAGTTTCTTTGTATTATTGCTAGAACTTTGTCTTTAATGTTATTATTGAAGTACTATGATCCCAGCTTTGAATGTTTTACAAATACTTTGATCAAGTTTATGATGGTGCATGTCACCTCAAAAATTATTCTTTCTTTTTATCACTTACCTACTCGAGGACGAGCAGGAGTTAAGCTTGGGGATGTTGATACATTGCAAATGTATCTATAATTTTTGATGTTCCGTGCTTTGTTTTATCTACTTCCTTGTGTTTTGTCCACTCTTTGGAGTACTTTTCATATGATTTCTTGGACTAACCTATTAACAAGAGCCACAGTGCCAGCTGCCTGTTTTCTGCTGTTTCTGGTTCGAGGAAAGTCAGAAAAATGAATATTCTCGGAATTGGACGGGACAAAAGACAAAAATCCTATTTCACTAGAAGACTCCTGGAGCCAGAATATGAGACAGAGTGGGGCTGGGGCCCAGCCACACCACCTGGCCGCACGGGCTGGGCCTGGCCGCGCCAGGGGTTGTCTGGCCGCCCCAGGCACCCCCTCAGTCTCCCTCTTCGCCTATAAGATGCCTTCTGACCAAAAAACTCAGGGGGGGTTCGACGATTTTCCAGAAGGAGTTCAGCTCCGCCGCCACCACCAGATTCCACGAAACAGCACCAGAAACTCCGTTTTGGCACCCTACCGGGACGGGGAATTGGAGGAGATCATTGCCATCATCATCACCATCGCTTCTCCATCGACCATCCATGTTTCCCCCATCTATGAGTGAGTAATCCCCCACTGTAGGCTATGGGGATGGTAGGGATTGGATGAGATCGTTCATGTAATGGCATCAGATTGTTAGGGCATGGTGCCTAGTATCTTCTATTAGTGCTTTATGACTTTGTTGCTACTTGTTATGCTTAATGCTTGTCAATAGGGCCCGAGTGCCATGATTTCAGATCTGAACATGTTATTGATTCATTATGATAGTATTGTTTATGGTCTTACCTGCAAGTTGTATACACACATTGTTGTCCGGAACCAATGGCCCCGAAGTGACAGAAATCGGGATAACCGAAGGGAATGGCTTTGATGTGAGGATCACATGTGTTCACGGAGTGTTAATGCTTTGCTCCGGTGCTCTATTAAAAGGAGCACCTTAATTGCCAGTTGTTCCCTTGAGGGCCTGCTACAAACGGGCTGGCGGGACAAAAGATGTTGTGCAAGTTCTCATTGCGAGCACGTATGACTATGTATGGAACACATGCCTATGATTATCTAGTACTTGGATCCTTTATCTTATTTATCTGCAATTGCCCTATGTTCTGATTGCTATGTGAATTGTCTTGTCCATGCAACGCCCGTTCATCCATCCCTATGCCTACCGTGCTTTAATCCTACTATTTACTGCTATTGTTACTGCTGTCTTTACTTTACTACTGTCGTTACTTTACTATTCCTACTACAAAACTGTTGCTACTGATAAACTGTTGTGAGCAAGATTGTTTCTAGGTGCAGCTGAATTGACAACTCAGTTGTTAAGGCTTATAAATATTCGTTGGCTCCCCTTGTGTCGAATCAATAAATTGGGTTTCACTTCCCTCGAAAATACTGCGATACACCCCCTATACTTGTGGGTCATCACCCGCCACCATTATGATTTGAAGGGCTTGCAAACGCCTAAGCTTGGGGAAGTTTCCTCATGTATCTTTATTTGGCGTTCATTTGCTTTTATTTATTCCGAGGTTGTGTTTTTATTTGAGTTTATAAGCACTCATATTGGTTTCCCCAACACTTTATTAGTTCTTTCTATTTGCTTTCAAGATTTTCTAGCCGAGCTTTGCCACCAATTTTCTATTCTTTAAATTCCCTCTCTTAAAAACAACAAAAGGATTTCTCCATTTTTCCTTATTTTCCCTCTTTCATTTCTTTCCGCCTCGAGGTTCATATGTTTCTAGGAGAGTGATCGACTTCGAGTTTCCAAGAAACAAATAAAAAAGGAAGAGATAAGTGGAACCAAACATTAGGGGTATGCCTTACGACTCCCCACTTTTGAAGTTTCAGAAACCCATGCTAGTTAGTAGTAAATGTTGAGATACTATATTGGTGGAGTGAGTCTTTGTACTGTAGTAAGATTTTCGTTTGCATGATTATTTAATTAGGTACATTTTGTTCCAGCTCTCGTAATTAACCAAGTCTTGCCTAAAAATTTGCTAAACAATTGTAATAAGAAAAAGTCTCACAAATTGAAGGCTTGGGTGTTGTAGTGTTTAGTCTTGAAGGTTTATTTCTAGAGACACTCAACACCACTGAAAATGTTGATTGACTTGATAGATCCCTTCAAAAGGATTAGTTTGATTGAATTAATGTTTAGCGTTTTTTGTGAGTATGCCAAAGTTTGACTTGTTAATCATAAGAATGATATAGCTTTATGTGTGTCAAACTTCATGGGATGCCAACAACTCCGCTGGCCTACGAACTATCTTCATTGAGGAAACTCCTAGATTTTGACTATGAGTTGATTAAACACTTGTAGCAGCAATGCTATAGTGGGTTAGATTCTTGGCAATCCCGGGTAGGTGTAATCATGATGGAATCACTCCTCTGGCTTTTATGAGTAATCATTATGCAAAAGGAATAAAAACCTTAGTGATGCCACGAGTGTCCATCACAAACCGATAAACTAATAAAAATCTTTGGCATGCTCTCAATTACTCAAGAACTGAAATTCTTGAAGGACAATGAATAGAAAAGTAGTGCTTGAAAAGTCTTGATTTATTGATGTGGGAGAATTGAGATAATGTAGTGTATATGCTTTTCATGACAACTCTCGCACTCTAAATTTACATGATTATACTTTATTGTTCAAAGTCAAGCCTATGAGTTGATTACGTGACATGGAATAAAGTTTACTCATTTGAATCATCCATGTTAACAATAATTTTGCTGCACTATAAGGATGCATAAAACCCGTATGATATGCTCTCCATTACTCTATCTATACTGAAGTTTTTCAGATTTATGAAGTGGAGCAAACATGAGATTACCAATCATGAGTAAGATCACCATCTCGTTATTTCAGTTTAAATGCTGAGTTCCTTATTGATTTTGGTTTTCTTGATTGGGGATGATCAAGTTTAAGCTTGGGGAGGTTGATGGCTCTGAAATATAGCCATCTACGTCCACATTTAAACTGGATATTATTCATATTTTTGATGAAATATCTCTCTAACCCTGCCACTAATGCCTAATATTCAAAGGGGTATGCAATCCTTTCTTTTTATATTTTTCCAACGCAGATAATGTTGTTTGAAGATGGGAATCACTACATTAAATTCAAATATACGAGATTTCTGATACCTTTGATCTGGATTACGGATGTAGTATAGCTCTTTTTCCATAGTATACCTAGGTTATCAAATCCACGGGAAGCGAATGCATAGTGAAGTTACTTTAACGGACCTTTGGGAGTTTTAGAATTCCTTTTGTGTTTTTACTGGACCAGTAGCTTTCGTCTTTTTGTTGTTGTCGATGACGGAGAGAGAGGGCCTAGGGCGTTCGGTTTCACCTGTAGCTGTGCAAAAACATCTGATGGAAATAAAAGATAGATATAAAGTATGTGTGTACTTGTTAGAGCAAGATAAATTATATGTGGGCAATGCATCCATAATTGCTATTGCCTCCACAACCTCTTATAGCAATAACCTACTAGTATCATCCATAGAAGAAATAGGACTAATGATATGCATAGTGATGTCACCGTTAATCCCAAGCAAACCCCTCACGTACAGCCGTACTACCCCTTCAAACACTGGGGTTCCCAACCTGCAGATCAGTCATCACTCATACTCCCTATACCTGGCTCAACCCTCGGGGTCTTGGGTACCTGACAAGTCCTTAGATTGAGGCAAGAGAGGATACAATAACCATCATGTCATACAAAATAATACACGATCCCATCTATGATAAATCACATGCACAATTGCTACATGGCTAGGCCGAAGCCCCTAGCCCAAGGAGAATTACTCACATATAGAGATGAGATCACCAATCACAAACATTGTAACGAAAATCATAAGATTGATAGCAATAGTCTTACAATGTCCCTAGTCGGAGAAGAGATCTACTATTACAAGTGGTGGAGTATGGCTATGGAGATGGAAAAGGATGTGGAGATCTGGAGGCAGCTTTCTGGCGAGGTATGGCTTCTTCGGGGTCTGGGGAGCACGAGAGAGAGAGAGATGATTTCCCGTTGCCTAATGCTTCTTTATATAGGGGTCCCTTCACGGAAGTTGTTCTGTTTGACCTAACAGAGGTGGCGCCAACTATACGACCGGAGCTATACGGTCGGAATTTTGCTCCGGCTGTATAGTTGGTTGTTACTGCGTCTTCCTTCGTAGGACGGCTCCTGGTTTCTTCTGGTCGAAGGAAATATCATATCTTTGACTTTAATGCAGGGATTCCCTCCTTTAAATGACATTATCTGCGCAGGAAAAATACAAGAACAAATGATTGCATACCCCTATGAATATTAGCATTAGTGGCAGGGTTTAGAGAGATATTTCATCAAAAATATGATTCATATCCAGTTTAAATGTGTATGTAGATGGCTATATTTCAGAGCCATCAATTTCCAACAATCAGAAGAAACCAGGAGCCGTGAAGCGGAGGCATACGCTTTAACGACCAACTATACGACCAGAGCAAAATTCCGGCTGTATAGCTCCGGTTGTATAGTTGGTGCCGCCACCGTTAGGTCAAACAGAACAACTTTCGTGAAGGAAACCCTATATAAAGAAGCCTCGGGCGATGAAAAAACAAGCCTAGGACGACCAAACACCTCCGACCTCACCTGCCACAGATCATCAGCCGCCTCCAGATCTCAAAACTCTTCTGCATCTCCATAGCCATATTCCACCACTTGTAATAGTAGATCTCTTCTTCGATTGGCGACGTTTTAAGACTATTGCTATCAATATTATGATTTTCAATACAATGTTTGTGATTGTTGATCTCACCTCTATGTGTGAGTAATTCTCCTTGGGCTAAGGGCTTCGGCCTAGCCATGTAGCATTTGTGCATGTTATTTATCATAGATGGGATCATGTATTAGTTTGTATGACATGATGATTATTGTATCCTCTCTTGCCTCAATCTAAGGACTTGTTAGGTACCCAAGACCCCGAGGGTTGAGCCAGGTACAGGGAGTATGAGTAATGACTGATCTGCAGATTGGGAACCCAGTGACAGAAGGGGTAGTACGGTTGTTTGTGAGGGATTTACTTGGGATTAACGGTGACATCACTATGCATATCATTAGTTCCCTTTCTTCTATGTATGAGACTAGTAGGTTATTGCTATAAATGGTTGCGGAGGCAATAGAAATTATGGATGCACTTCCCACATATAATTTATCTTGCTCTAACAATTACATGCATACTTTATCTTTATCTTTTATTCCCATCAGATGTTTTGCACAGCTACAGGTGAAACTGAATGCCCTAGGCCCACTCTCTCTAGCATCGACAACAACAAAAAATGCAAACTATTGGTCCGGTGAGAACACAAAAGGAATTTTAAAACTCCCAAAGGTCTGTTAAAGTAACTTCACTATGCATTTGCTCCTGAGGATTCGATAACCTAGGTCTACTAGGGAAAAATAAGATATACTACATCTGTACTCCAGATAGAAGGTATCATTAGCCAGCTCCTTCTACGACACGTGGAACGTTTACTGTTCATTTCACACGAATCTTGACACGGGTGCGGCATATAAGGGGTTTAGATCTCTTCATTTTCTTTCACCAGCGCCTCTGCCTCCTTCTTCCTCCAAGCGACTTCGTGCCCTTGCTCCCTTATCCTTCCCCTAAATCGCAGTGTGCCGCCCATCCAAGGTCACCACCTCTACCCAAATGGCTGACGCATCTTCATCTGGTACGGCGACAACCACAACGGCAACAACTGCGGCGGCGGAGAAGGAGAATTTCTATGGAGTTTGGATCTCCTGCGTCCTCGACGATGAGAAATTACGCGACATTGAGAAGGAAGGTCTCCTCTATGCTGGTGACTAGCGGAGTGGCTTCGACGAGGTCATCCCTGCTTTTCCCACCGGTGAGAGGGTTCACTTCGGCATTCACCTAGATAGAGGTTTGAGTTCCCCCCCCCTCAAAGTTCTTCTTTGAGGTCATAGGTCACTATGGAGTTCAACTCCACAACTTCCCCCCAAATACGATTCTAGAGCTTAGCGCCTATGCTTCTTTGTGTGAGGGTTATCTTGGAATAGAACTGAGTCTTGTCTTGTTTTGGTACTACTTCGTTTCCCGAAGAAATTCCATCACTTCCGGTAATCCCTACATTACCTGGACTCTTAGCTTGACCCATAGGAGAGACCGAGTCTACCCCAAGATTAGAGCTAGTGAGTTGGTGAAGAGGTGGTCATCCATGTTCTTTTATCACAAGGACAAACTGGCTCCCGACAAAGAAGAAGCGTTGCCAGCTTTTGTCGATGGTGCCGCTGCTCCCCAAGAGTCTTGGGATGCAGATGCTCCGACTCTTACTGAAGATCTGATCCGTGCCAAGAGGCGGATTGGATATTTGATCAAGCATAAGGGTCTAAAGGGATCTGTCCTAGTCCATTGTTGGCTGGCTGGTTGGATTCAACCCCTCCAGTACCATGGTGATTGGCTCATACATACCATCACCAAGAGCAAGAATGATAGCATGAGGATCAACCCGCTCCCAATCCCGGACAAAGAATATGATACCCGGATCAAATGGTTGATCAAGGAGCGGGTTGAGAGGAACATTCCAGACATCTCTCTAGACATGTATACTGCTGATGAACCTTTGACACCAGTAAGTTTTTTGGATAATCCCTTCATACTCAACAATTTGCTCATCTATACTTTGTTGTTTGCAATACTGAGATAACTTTGTCTTTCAGCTTGCTAACCTCCCCGAATCGGAGCTTGCTCCTCTCGAGGGATATACGCCTAAGGATCCGGTTCCTCAGGAGTATGAAGATCTTGAATTACTGTCGGAGGCGCTTACCTGGAAGTGCAAAACTCTGGTTGTCTTCGTGGGCACACATAAAGTGCCCATTGTAAAGAGGTAAACTTCTTCACAAGGTGTTGAGTATTAATTTGTATTCTTTCTGAATTGCAATAATCTTACTTTGTTACCATCTAGGGAAAAAACAATTGCCAAGGGCAAGGGAAAAGGAAAGTCGGGGAAGACTTTGCGCCAGCAAAATTTGACTCTAGTTTCACCTGCTGCCCCGCCTCCAACTCCTACCACAAAGCCATCATTAGCACCGGAGGGTACTTCCTCTCTGCATGTTGAAGATGTTTTGGATCATTCTTCGGAGCCAGCAAACCTTGGTTTGCAGACTGACGTCACCATGCATGAATCGGGACTTGATAACGGTGAACCCTCAAAGGGTAATGATCCCTTGGCCAAGACCTTCGTGGAAAACCTTCTGCAGAATCCGGGTATTGCCAAAATTGGCCTTACTCAGAAGAGCGCGGAAGAGATATAGAAGTTGGCTCCTCCATTGTCTGGAGACCTGGAATATCATAGCAGAGGAGGAGGTGCAAGAAGCCGAGGACATCAAACTCGTCGAGATTCTTGACCAAGTTTGTCTTCACGATGAGAAGTTGAAGGCTGGTGTGGCCCCACCACAACTAGTGATCCTCTAACTCTCGCCGAGAAGGTTTCTTCTGAGGTGAACATGAGCCTCAAAAAATTGACTCATGAGCATTATGTAAGTCATAATCCAACTCTTTTTATTGTATTTCATATCATATCCTCTAGCCCCCAAGCATGAAGTTGGATAAGAATCTAGATTTATGCTTTTATAGGATACCAAAGAATGAACTAGTATAGCCCCCCAAGGCTCGTGCTGATATTTAACTTAGTTAAAATATTAGCCCGAGTCTTAGTAGACTTCTGACTCTGGATACCATTCTGACTTACAGAAAGTTAATGGTTATAACCAGGATTTGTTGAAGAATATTTGTAACAAGTGGAGAGATATCAGAGCTCTCCGACTTGAAATTGGACAACTTAAAGTTGCAAGGGATGAAGCTGAAGGTAAACATTTCAAGCTTCATTTTCAGAGTTTTTTTTATCTGTAGCCGAATATTTATTCGACTTCGTTTATTTGCTGACTGAGAACTTGTAAAACAGTCTTGCAATTTGATTGAGGAAGCCAAAGATTATGAAGTCTTGGAGGTGGAAAATGCTAACTTGCGTGCTGAGCTAGAAAAACTCAAAATAGATCACGAGACCAGCATTGCCAGTATTCTTGAATCCACCAATCATGCTACTGATGTGCGTGACAGCACCATAGCAAAACAAGACAAAACAATCTTGGACTTGCAGGATGAGTTGGACAGGGAGAAGGACACCTCCGAAGCTCTTCGGAATGAACTCCGAAGCCTTCGAGAGGAGAAGACCAAAGTAGATGATGCTATCTTCAATAAGTTTTTCTGTCCCTAAGCTATTGTTTTTTCGAATTGTTAGACTCAAATTTATTGTTGACCTTGTTTTCTTATTTATAGGTCCTCTCAACTTTCTTGATGCCTCTTCATCCGAGTCGCGTACCAGCTGGCTTGTCGCCGTTGCGGACCTGATTCATGATTTCTGCCAGTCTCTAGAAGAAATTGGCAAATCTGTCTAGCTCTCCGGCTTAGACTCAATGTCAGCCTTTGAGCTACAAGACAAGGAGAAGGATATGACCAAGCTCGTAAAGGATTGGAACATGTCATATGCACGCACAACGGCACAGAATGCTCTAACAATGGTAATGAGCCACCATGGAAGCATGAAAATATGGCAAGTTACCAAGGGTTATTCGACTATCGATGAAGACGGTAATCAGCAGAACATCAAGGAGAACTGGGATTCTTGTGCCGGATATGCTCGCGTGGCTAATTTGACTAGCTATGATGAGCCGTTCTTCACGCCCGTTGAAGTGCCACCTCCCCCAAGGGAAGAAGTTGATGAAGTTTCCAATGATGACGAGCAAACTGAGTCTGACATACTTGTCTCAGACAGATATCGGGGTGATACGGGTGATGTGTCCAGCGAGCCGGCAAATCCCGTGTCTCCACCTGCATCATAGAATGTACCAGAAAAACAATGTGTTATTCTGAAAACAATCTGATTGTAATAAGTAGAATATTATTTTGCTAGTGCTAAGATTATAAGAACTTATGCTTTACTCTTTTAGCACTTTTGGCTTTTTTATTTGTTGTGCTTGAAAATTACTTAAGCACTTGTTTTGTCTACACTTACCCGTTTATCTGGCTTTCCGCCTCGTCCCTTTCGTGAGCCGACAAACCTTTAGAACGGAAACTTTGCCGAGCAATGGAGCTCAATTGCTAAACCAGTTTAAACCCAGAATCAAAGCCGGCTTCCAGTACCAACAATTCACTAGTCAGAAAAATACCCGCATCCAGCAATCAGACAAAAAAACCATGTGTAAACTAGGATTTTTTTAGACTTATACCTGAAGGTAGCATTTTTAGAATCGGAAATCTAACTAGAACAAACATGAGCATAAAGTACTTTTAAGTATTCTAGGATTTTCGACTATGACATGATCATTCAGAAATAAGATGGTACACAAAAAACATCTCAGAAAAAACATTGAGGAGACCAATACTTTATTTCACTTTGAACATGTACATGTATATGATTACAAAGAAATAAATTTTAAGAATAAAAGGAACGTAGCTGAGCAATATTCCATGGACGGTCTATCTCATCCGGATTTGCACTGCCTCCAGCTCTCATTCTCTTCTTAGTAGCAGGTCTTTCTTTTTCTGGCCTCATGTCAGTTAGGTAGTAAGAACCATTGGGCAATACTCGACTAACTATAAAGGTCCCTTCCCATATAGGGGCAAGTTTGTGCTCTTTTTTTTGCACTAGCTGGAGAACCAGATCGCCCTTCCTGAAAGACCAGATTCTGACTCTCTGACTATGATATCTGCATAACTTTTACTGATAGGTTGTAGATCTCTATTTAGCAATGACGTGAACTTCCTCGAGCATATCAAGGTCATCTTGTCAAGCAACTTCGGCATCCTCTTCGACATACGCAGTGACTCGAGGAGAGTTATGATTAAGATCACTCGGAAGGACAACTTCCACACCGTGAACCAAGAAGAAAGGTGTATATCCGGTTGACCTGTTAGGAGTTGTTCGTAAACTCCATATCACTGACGGTAATTCATCTTCCCAAGCCCCCATAGCACGATGTAGTGGTTCTTCGAGTCTTGGTTGTAGGCCTTGAAGAAAAAATTTCCCTTTCGACTTGTCCATTGGCTTGTGGATGTGCGACTGATGCGATATCAAGTCGGATCCCTTGTTTATTGCAAAATTCGACTAGATCTCCCATGGAAAAGTTACTCCTGTTGTCGGTAATAATACTGTGCAGATACCCGAATCGGATGATCACGTCCTTGACGAACTTTTTGGCTACTGCTCCACCACAACTTGTGACGGGTTTTGCCTCAATCTATTTTGTAAATTTATCCACCATCATAAGAAGGTGAGTGTATCCACTTTGAGCTCGTCTAAACGGTCCTACCATGTCAGGCCCCCATACCGCAAAAGGCCATGTAATCGGAATTGTTCACAGCTGATCAACCAGAACATGGGCTTGTTTGGCGTATTTTTGTCAACCTTTACACATCGTGACCAGCCGTTCGGCATCTGCCTTAGCTGTAAGCCAGAAAAATCCATGTATGAATGCCTTTTCCACTAAATACTTGGCTGCGACGTGATGTCTGCATTCTCCTTCGTGAATTTCCCTTAGGATTTCCACGCCTTCTTCCGGAGAAACATAGTGCTGAAAGACCCCAGACGCACTCCGCTTATAGAGCTCACCTCCCACCACTATGTAGGATTTTGCTCGTCGGATGATCTGTCGGCTCAGCACTTCGTCTTCGGGTAATTTTCAATCTACCAAGAAATCAAGGTAGGGTTGTGTCCAGCTAGGAATTACAGCCAGGACTGCTATGAGTGGTGAGTCGGATTTGGTAGGATACTACTCGTCAACTCCTGTAACAAAGGGAACTCTCAAGTGCTCTAAAAAGCACCGTCCATGACCTATTTCCACCCATAACCTATTCTTGATAGAGCATCTACTTCCTCGTTTTCTGTTTGCGGAATGCGTTGGACTTCAAACCCTTCGAACGATTTAGATAGTTCATCCACGACAGCTCTGTATGCTGCCATGTGTTTATTTGCATTACAGATATCAGATACTTGTTGGGCAACTAAATTCGAATCTCCATAACAAATTAGTCGGTGAATGTCGATGTATTTTGCGATTCGAATTCCATGCAGCAGGGCTTCATACTCGGCAATGTTGTTTGTTGATGTGAAGTGAATCTGTAGTACATAGAACAATTTATCACCTTGGGGTGACTTGGGAACCACGCCAGCCCTCGAGCCCCCGAGTGCTTTAGACCCATCAAAGTGTAAGGTCCAAACATCCGTCTTTGAGAGACTTGTGTTTTTGACTGTCTCTGTCCAATCAGCGATAGAGTTAGCAAGAATCTGGGATGTCATTGTTGTACGAGGTTTGTACTCAATGTCGAAAGCCTCTAGCTCTATGGCCCACTTAGCGATGCGTCTTGTGGCGTCGCTGTTGTTGATTATGTCTCTAATGGGAGCTGTGCTCACCATGGTAATCTCGTGTTCTGGAAAATAGTGTCGTAGCTTTATGGATGCGAAGAATACACCATAGGCTAACTTTTGGTAATGGGGATACCTTTGCTTTGATTCAGTCAAGACCTCACTGAGATAATAAGTCGGACGCTGCACCAGGTGTTCCTGTTTTTCTTCTGGCCGTTCTACCACCATGATGACACTAACGACTCTGTTTGTCGTAGCTAAGTATAGAAACATTGGTTCCTGTGGCTCCGATACCAAGAATAGGGGCGGACAAGAGTACGACTTTCAGATGCTGAAGTGCAGCTTCAGCTTAATCAGTCCAGACGAACTTCTTGGTCTTTTTCAAGAGCTTGTATAATGGTGTGGCTCTTTCACTAAGCCGGCTTTCAAACCGACTAACCGCAGCAATACAACCAGTTGGCCGTTGTACGTCCTTCAGGTGAGTTGACCTGAAAATGTTGAGTATAGCCTTTATCTTGTCACAGATCACTTCTATGCCTCTTTGAGACATAATGAAACCTAACAATTTTCTGGCTGGTATTCCAAAGAAACATTTCTTTGGGTTAAGCATTATGTTGTATTTTCGTAGATTGCTAAATATTTCCTCCAAGTTGAAAATTAGTGTTTTCTTCTTTTTGGACATCACAGCTATGTCGTCGACATATGTGTGTACATTGCGTCTGATTTGATCGTGGGGGCAACACTGCATAGTGCGCTGGTACGTAGCTTCTGTGTTTTTGAGCCCGAAAGGCATCGTTACATAGCAGAAGGTTCCGAAGGGGGTGATGACCGAATTATTTATTTTGTCTGACTCCTTCATCCAAATTTTATAACATCTGGAATATACATCAAGAAAACATAGGAGTTCTGAGCCTGCCATCGAATCGATAACTTCATCAATTCTAGGCAGAGCAAACAGATCTTTGGGACAAGCCTTGTTCAAGATAGTATAATCAACATGCATCCTTAAATCAGTGGTGTCCTTTTTAGGGACCATTACAGGATTAACCGACCAATCAGTATGGATGACCTCTTCTATGAATCTGGCTAACTCGAGCCGGGCTAGTTCCTTAGCTATTGCTTTGCGCTTTTCATTGCCAAAACATCGTAAGGACTGTTTGACGGGTTTAGTGTTTGGTGATGGCAACAAATGCAGCCACTTTTTGTTGGGACTCCAAGTGCAGAGTGTTGTAGCAAGCTTGTTTTCCCCACATGTGTGACTTGAGGGTTTATATCGAACTCTCAGGGAATTGGTTATGGAAGGATGTTTTGTCTTCTCCTCTTCAAGCAACCTGTAAAGTAGAATAATTTGTCTTGTGCCCCCAACTCCATCAAATGGTTTTCAAGCACAAGGTTTCGTATTACTAATAAGAAATAAAATATAAAACAAACTAAAGTAAAGAAAGTAAAGAAATGCAAACTAGATGATATGGAAGGTAGTAGAATTGTTTTGGGGTTTTTATAAGTGATTGCAAGTAGAGAAAGTATTTTTGTATTTTCAAAATAATAAATTGCAGAAATTATAAAGGATGGTAGATGCAATGGAAAGGAGTTTATTATGATAAAAATCAGAGCGAGGTTCACGGGTTCACTTGTCTACTCCTCTTTTAGGTTGTAGTGATCACAAAACAATTCATCAATGATAAAGATTCATGGAAATTCTATAAGTGCGCGATAAAAGGAATTAATATGGGCATCACATTCTAATATTGAGATGGAATACATCTCTCTCTTATACTCCTCAAGAAGGGAAATCTTCATGCAATCTTGATTTAAGAATAGATCAGAGTATAGCTTTAAGAAATATTATATGATCTTTGAAATACAAAATATGCTACCTTGATCTAGTCAAGGTCATCACACCGTCACGTGATAACTATAGCACATGATTTCACTTTACCCCTAGTAAGGCAACAAAATAAAGGTAAAAACCAAAGTAGATCTTGAATAATATGTGTCACAATTCAATCTCTACCCCCATGCTACTCCATCTAACACACACTTCTCCCCATACAAGTTCCTGCATACAAGTTGGATCAAAACAAGAAATGAAGAACATGGTGCATGATATGTATCTATTAAAACATCTTACACAAAATAGATTTCAATCTCAAATATCAAATCACAGAACAAAGATCCACCACATAGGAATTACAAATATGACCATAATCATGTTGGGCAGCTCATATGGTACTAGATCTATGAAGAACAATAGAGAAATAGATCAAGCTACTGCCACAAACCCATACCCGGGCATGGACTACTCCATCTTCATCATGGTGATGAAGCTGGAGATGTTGGAGAGGGTGGAGATCTCCTCGGAGGTGGCTCCAGCGGATTTTTCCCTCCAATCTTTGTTGGATCTGACTCTATTTGGTGGTGTTATTGTCTCTAGTGGCTCTCTCTTCGAGGATGCCTCGGGGGTCCTTATGTAGGGGTTTTCAGGTCAAGAGGACTCCGTGGGCAAAAGAATCAAGGCAATCGGACGGTCGATGATGGAAAGAGCATGGGTGGCACGCCCACGAGGCCTGGGCGCGCCACCTAGGCTCTTTTGGCCCTCTTGGCCCTCCTAGTGAGATTCCAGTGCTCCATAAGCTTATCGTGGATAAATATTGGCATTCCCAAAAGTGCAGGTCCATTTGACTTCATTTAGGTCTTGAAACATCAAAAACATTGAAAACAAGGTTTTTCTGCCCAGCAGGGTTATAACCAAAATAAAGGGGATCATTGGTATATCCCCAAAAATCAATATAAAATAGGGATATAACATTATATATGATGCAAATATGTGGGAAAACATGTTAACAAACTACAAAGTTCATGTATGCATTGTACATGCATCAACATCCCCAAGCTCAGCCTATGCTCATCCTCGAGCATGAAGGTGATAAAACTAAACATGGACTTTGGAGTTTGCTACCTTTGCTTCCTTCATTATCATGTAGAGTACATAGGCTCAATTCCTTTCAATGAAACATAATATGCAAGTGTAGTATCAAGTGTATCTTTTACACATCCATAAATATGCTAAACAATAAGTGATGGTGTGATAAAACAAACGATGAACAAAATAAACTTTCAAGCACACTTTTATGAACCTATAGAATAAGAGACTCTGTTCATGATTGGCATTGGTATTTTCATGCCTTTATTTTTGGGCTACCTCTTAGTTTCATGCCCCTTGACTGGAAGACTCTTCTTAGTTTTATGTCTTCCCTTGAGACGTTTTGCATCCCGTACCGAAAGTAAGCATTGAATACATATGTTAATCCTGCATAAAGAAAAAAAAGAATTTTGAGCTATGTAATTCATGTCAACAATACTAATAAGCATAGGGTTCCCATCAGCTTTTTATTTTCACTTTGTTGTAAAGCATTGTATGGTTTATGTGCTAAATATCTTACAAGTTGATCGTTTCATGCACCTAGTCTATGATCTTGCACTCCTCATGCTACTCAACTTAGGCCTATCATTGTATACTCACATTGGTTTTGTGAAACCGCATCACTGAAGTACCTCTTGCACCTAGTGTAGCTATCTGCCCCCCTTTTTGGCATTTGTTTATTTGCTTATTTATCATAAAAGATAATATAATTCCTTTTGTGTTTCAAGGTGGGAGGGGGCAGTATCTCTACTTTAGAGGACAAGAAAAACAGACATATGAATCATATCAACAAGGATCATTATGCTGTAACTTTCCACCATGTCAAGCATGGCTTTGGCTAGCGGTTCACGAGCGTTTTCTACCAACATGCCTACTCTAGTGTGCACACTTCATTTCACATCGATGCAATCCATAGGTATAGTTTTAAACATTACTGATTATCAACATTCAACATTGAAATCCTGTGCCATGCCAACATGGTTTAGCCAACAACAACTAATAAGATGTAAAGCACAAAAAATTCCATAGTGGTATCACCCAAAACCTTACTTTCTTATGAGATTTAAAATACATGAAAAGGTTGTTTTTAAGAATGTTTTTGTCCTGTAGTTCTTTCGACGTGACCAAAGATAGCGTGATATGCGCTCTTGAACGGGACCACTTCGAACGAAAGTGCTTCCGTCTGGTAGTTCTTTGGAGTTCCAAAGGTAACATCCAAAGTGATCTCTCCTAGAGAATTTGCTTGTCTTCCGAGGACAACTCCATGAAAAGTCACGAAGCTGTGATTCAGCTATGTTTCTGATATCCTCATCTGACGCAGCATTTTGATGTAGATGATGTTGATGCTGGTGCCACCGTCTGTGAGGGTCTTGGAGAACCCATAGCCGTCAATAAGTGGATTGACAACCAGAGTGTACTTTCCTCGCATGTGCAGTTTAGGCGGGTGATTGCTTCGGTCAAAGGTGATTGTCACTTCCGACCAATTCGAATACTGGTGGACATCCGGAACAGTTGCGTTGAGCTCATGCATCACTGCCTTTTTGATCTTGGCCGGTTGAGATCCAAGGAAGAAGACATAAGTGTCTTTCTTGGTTGGGAAGGTCTTCTTTCCATCCGACTTGGGATTTGAAGCTTCTGCCTCCTCCATGTCGAAATATTCCTTGGACTCTTTTTCTTTGTCGGATTTTTCCTTCCTTTGCGTCACTTGGCCCTGTAGCCAGTGGATTCGTCTTTCTTGATGTCATCATTGAAACGACACTCGGCATTGGTGTGGGACGAGCCCCCGTTGCCATCCGGGTGATGCACGCACGAATTGTTGGCAATGTCGGCCCAAGAGTAGGTTTTGCCAGGTTGCTGGTCTCCTCTACCTTGGACTCTAGAAGTTTGACGGCCTCGTCCCTGGCCGCCTCCGCGGCCTCCTCGTCCTCCAAACCCGAAAGTTCTGGATTGGTTTTTTCCTCCGAGGTGTTTTTGCATTTTGTGGCATGCTTCTTTGGCTGCTTTGCCAACTGTGGCACATCCAGTACATTTAGCAGTCCCTCTGCATCATCGTCGGTGTCAACATATTAGCTTGCCATCTCTGTCATCTCCCCCAAATTAGTCACCTTGTCACACTTTAATCAATGGCGTAGTAAACCAATTGGGAGTCCCGCGATGAATTCTTCTATCGTGGTTTGGTCATTTACTACTTCGCATGAGTTCTTCGTGTTGATCCATCGTCCAAGGTAATCCCGGTTGGTTTCTCTGGGTTTCTGGGTGCATCGCTACAGATCTCCGACCGTGCAGGGCCTCATGTATGTTCCCTCGAAGTTTTGAAAGAAAGCACTTTGCATATCATACCAGTAGTGGATGGTGTTTTCTGAGAGTTCATTGAGCCATGATTGAGCCGTCTTCCTTAGCATAAGAGGGAGATACCGGGTCGCGACCAAGCTGTTTCCTCCTTTGGCGATGCAGTAGGCCTGGAAGAAGCCCTGGAGCCAGTGCCTGGTGATATGTTGCAAATGTGTCTATATTTTTTGATGTTCCATGCTTGTTTTATATCTACATTCTTATGTTTTTCCACACTTTGGAGTGTTTTTACACATTTTCTGGAACTAACCTATTAACAAGATGCCATAGTGCCAGTTGCCTGTTTTCTGCTATTTTTGGTTCTAGAAAAGCCAGAAAATGAACATACTTGGAATTAGACGGGACAAAAGCCAAAGTCAATATTTCACCGAGGGGAACACGGAGCCAGAAGACGAGACAGAGAAGGGCCTCGAGGGGGCCACACCCCCTGGCCGCACGGCTAGGCCTGGCTCGCGCCTAGGGGGTGCAGCCGCCTCGGGCACCCCCTCAGCCTCCCCTTCACCTATATATTGCCTCCGATACAGAATCCCTAAGTACCCAATCAAAATTCCACGAAAGAGTCTGTAGCCGCCGCCATCTCCATCCCTAGATCGGGAGGGATCTGAAGCTCTTCCCGACACCCCGCCGGAGGGGAGAGTGCACCCTGGAGGCCTTCTTCATCACCATGATTGCCTCTGGTGTGATGCGTGAGTAGTTCATCCTTGGACTACGGGTCCATGTAGTAGCTAGATGGTTGGTTCTCCTCCTTTGTGCTATCATGTTTAGATCTTGTGAGCTCCGTTCATGATCAAGATCATCTATTTGTAATCCTACATGTTGTGTTTGCGGGGATCCGATGGATATTGAGATGCTATTTCAGATTGATTATTGATTCTATCATGTCTTTGTTATTTGTTATCTTGTATGCTTTCCGTTGTTAGTAGCTATCTTGGCCAAGTAGATGCTAGCAACTCCAAGAGGGAGTATTTATGCTTGATAGTGGGTTCATGCCTCTAGGAATCTGGGGAAGTGACAAAAATCTCTAAGGTACTAGATGTGATGTTGTGACTAGGGAGAAAACAACAATCCTTTGTTCATAGAACAATCGTATTGTTTACTTTACACACTTTTCTTAATGCAATTATCTATTGCTTGCAACTTAATACTAGAGGGGGTTCGGACGATAACCTGAAGGTGGATTATTAGTCATAGATGCAGTTGGATTACGGTCTATGTATAATGTTGTAATGCCCAATCAAATCTCATAGGAGTCAAGATGATTAGTATATGCATGTATGCTTTCTCGATGTTTGTCAATTGCCCCGCTGTAATTTGTTCACCCAACATGTCATCTATATTAAGGAGAATCACCACTAGTGAACTATGGACCTCGGTCCTTTGTTTAACATCAATCTACAAAGCTATTTACTGTTTTCTGTTTACTTTCTACAAGCTATTACTATCTTCCACACAATACGTTTAATCCTTTGTTTTCAGCAAAACTGGTGAGATTGACAACCTCACTGTAAGTTGGGGGCTAAGTTCTGTGGTTGTGTTGTGCAGGATTCCAAGTTGGAAACAACACCTTGGAGGTGTTTCCTTGCTTCTACTGGTTCGATAACCTTGGTTTCATAAATGAGCGAAAACTTGCTGTTGTGCTCATCATACCTTCCTCTTGGGGTTCCCCAACGAGATCGAATATATTTTGAGCCATCAAGCTCTTTTTCTGGCGTCGTTGCCAGGGAGTCAAGGACATCTTCACAAGGGGAGTCCCTCATAACCAATCTCTTTATTTGTTTTGCTTAGTTTATTTCTGCTTTGTTTGCTTGTTTCTTTATCAAAAACACAAAAAAAATTAGTTGTACTAGTTTGCTTTCTTTATTAATAACACAAAAAATGACTACTCTTGAAAACACTAAGTTGTGTGACTTCACTAGCACCAACAACAATGATTTCACGTGGACACCTATTGCTCCACCTGTTCCTGAAGCTACTTTCTTTGAAATTAAACCTGTTTTGCTCAATCTTGTTATGTGAGAACAATTTTTTGGAATTGGTACTGAAGATGTTGTTGCTCATCTTAATAACTTTGTTGAACTTTGTGATATGCAAAAACATAGGGATATAGATGGGGATATTATTAATCTTAAATTGTTTCCTTTATCTTTGAGAGGAAAAGCTAAAGAATGGTTGCAATCCCTAACTAGAAATAGTATTGATTCTTGGACAAAATGCAAAAATGCTTTCATTGGCAAATACTATCCTCCTGCTAAGATTATATCTATGAGAAGTGAAATAGTGAAATTTAAAAAAATCTGATAATGAACATGTTGCTCAAGCTTGGGAAATAATGAAATCTTTGGTAAAGAATTGTCCCACTCATGGACTGAATGCTTGGATGATTATCCAAACCTTTTATACAGGACTGAATTGTTCTTCAAGAAATCTACTGGATTCTACTGCTGGAGGTACCTTTATGACCATTACTTTGGGTGCTGCAACAAAGCTTCTGGATAATATGATGGTTAACTATTCTGAATGGCCCACTAAGAGAGCTCCACAAGGTAAGAAGGTAAACTCTGTTGAAGAAACCTCCTCCTTGAGTGATAAAATTGATGTTATTATGTCTATGCTTGTTAATGAGAAAGCTCATATTGATCCAAATCATGTTCCCTTAGCCTCTTTGGTTGCTCAAGAAGAGCAAGTTGATGTGAACTTTATAAGAAATAATAATTTTAGCAACAATGCCTACATGAATAATTTTGGTAATAATAATTATAGGCCATATCCTCCCAGCAATGGTAATGCTTATGGAAATTCCTACAACAATAATAGAAGTGCACCCTCTGAACTTGAAGTTATGCTTAAAGATTTTATTAGTAAACAAACTGCTTTCAATAAAACTATTGAGGAAAAACTCTCTAATGCTGAAAGAAATATAGCATCTTTGTCTGAAGCACAATCTTCTTTGAATAAAATGGTTGCCAAACCTGAAACTATTGAAAATCCTTTGCTGCTACTAATGCCATACAAGTTAGAATTGATGAAAATGTTAGACTATTAGCTGAATTGCATGCTAAGTGGGAAAGAGAAGATGAAATTGCTAGAAATATTAGTATTTCTACTATCACTACCACTAATGTTGAAGCTAGTAAACCCAATGGAACCTTTTCTAATAAAAATGCTGAAATCCTTCGAAATATGGGAAACAATAGCTCTACTACTTTAGATAATAGTTATGATTTTGATCTTGATGGTTGCAATATTTCTGAAGTAATTATGTTCCTACAAAAGCATGCTAAAAGTCCTAATAATAGTGCTATGAATATGGCCTTTACAAAACACATTACTAATGCTCTCATAAAAATTAAAGAAGAAAAGATGAAACATAAAGCTTCTCCTATGAAACTATAAGATGGTTGGGAACCCATCATTAATATTAAAGTGAATGATTTTGATTTCAAAGCTTTATGTGATCTTAATAGTAGTGTTTCTATTATACCTAGAAAGATTTATGAAATGCTTGATTTGCCACCATTGGAATATTTTTATTTAAATGTCCCACTTGATGATAATGCTAAAAAGAAACTCATGGGGAGTGTTAATGATGTTCTTATTATGGTCAACAATGCCTATGTCCCCGTCGATTTCTATGTTTTGGATGTTGAATGCAATGTTTCTTGTCCTATTATTTTGGGGAGACCTTTTCTTAGAACTGTTGGTGTCATTATTGATATGAAAGAAGGCACCATTAAATATCAATTTCCACTCAAGAAAGGTATAGAACACTTCCCTAAGAAGAGAGAAAAGATTCATTTTGCCTCTCCTATTAAAACAAAATTTGCTCTTAATGCTTCTTCATTTGAGAATACTTGATTCTTTTCTTGCTTCTTATGCCTAACTTAAAGGCGTTAAAGAAAAGTACCTATTGGGCGATAACCCAAAAGTTTTAGTTGAGACTTGGAAGTTATTACCTCTATAATAACCGCTCCTTATCATTTTTGTATGGTTTTTGTGCCAAGAGTAACCTCTAATAAGAGAGAAGTAATGCTTGGGAAAGTTGTTGTCTCGAAACAGATTTTTGTGCTTCTGTACATCGGTTTGAGCTGTAATTTTTTGTGCTTCTGTCCCAGGTTGTTATCCAACTTTCGTTAGTTCAAAACTTTTCGATTTGAGCAACAGAAGGTCTTAGAAAAAATGGTTTTTACCTGATGGTCTGTTTTGACAGATTTCTGCCATTATTTGTATTTGCCTCTTAATCTCTTTTCCTTTGAGTTCTGTTTGATCATTTGAACTTTTTAAAGGAAGTGCTACAGTATCTGGTGTTTTAATGGAAGTTTTACTTGTGTCGAAACTGAACCAAAAGACTTATTACTTGAGTACACTAATGTTGCTTATGAAGATTGTGTGAAGTTTTGTATGAAGGAAATTTTTGAGTGTACGGAAGAGTAATGTGATGAGATGAAGTATGGACAAAATATCAAGCTTGGGGATGCCACCTGACATGGGTATACCCTACAGGTACTCGAGCTTGGTATATACGGCCTGGATACATCGGAAGCCCACGGTGTCGCCAAGGCCCAAATAGAGAACTCGAGTAGCCTACGGACTCTTGATTGCTTGAAAAACAAGAAGAAGCTAAAGATAGAAAGTTCAAAGGGAAAAACCCTAACCTGTAACCGACTTGACCTGCTACCCAAGACCTGGCCTATCTATATAAATGCTAGGAGGGGGCAGCAAGGAGGACACACGCAACCCTAGTTTCCACAACCTTCGCCAGATTACATCTGCGCACCATTGTAATCCTCGATTCCTTCAATAATTCCACAAGCAGACAAGCAGGAGTAGGGACCTCTATGAGGCCTGAACCTGGGTAAATATTTGAGTCCCCTGTGTGCTTGTTTGCTAGCCGATAGATGTCTCCAGCGCTCCCTCCTTCTCCAAAACCCAAGTCCATAACAATGGGCATTGATGAGTTAAACCCTCGTCAATTGGCGCCATCTGTGGGAATTGGGAGTGCTGATGTAGCGGCTTCTTCGGCCCCATCAACTGTGATCTACAACTCCGCAACAGCGGAGATTCGCCAGCTCTTCGGCGCGTTCGACTTCACCGTCCACACGCCAGCCACTCGCCCGGCTTTCGAATCCGTGGACGACGGAATCAGCTTGGCGATCGGGAGCTTCCGCTTCCAAGTTGGTCAGATGGGCACGCTTCGCATGCCTGACCAGCCGACAATACCGTCGATTACTCCAGGATCGTGGTTCCCTCCGTCGATCGGCACCCTCAGCGAGCTCAACGCCCCGGCAACAGCTGGGAGTACGGACAGCGACAGCAGTCGCAAATCCGATTTGGGCGATGTAGCAACTAAAGATGGAGCCTACGGCTCCGGATCTGAAAGTTGCGGGAGCAGCAGCTTCCCCAATCACTTCATGTGCGCCGTCATCAACACGGGCGACACCTCCGCTAACCGCGACAACACGGGCAACCGTGGCAATGAAACCGGCCCGCCAAACGGTGGCATACCCAATGGCGGCAACGGTGGCAACAGCGCCCCCGTTAACAATGGAGGAGCAATCGAACCACCAACCTTGGTGAACGAAAACACGGGAGAGCGCGTAGTAATCAGGCTCAACGACAACGAGTGGGCCCACTGCCGAGAAGCCCTACGAGGCAACCCCTGCCTCTTGACTCCCCGCAGAACATGCTGATGGGCTACCATTGGCTTCTGAAGGAGGAATACAGGCGTCAAGTGCATACACTCGCGCAACTCGAAGCGCGCAAAAAGGCAGCAGACGAGTCAAGTCTTCAACGTGCTAGGCTCTCCTCCCACGGAGGATCCTCCTCAAAGGGCAACGAGCACATCGCAAACAAGAGGCGATCCCGAATGGCCCATCTCACCGAGCAAGAACGCATAGAAGCTGCAAAGGTCCTCGGGATAGTCGAGGCCACCCTCGACAAGGAGCCAACACCGGAGCTGAAGAAAGGCAAGGCTCTAGCAAACACTATTCGTCGCCCTCATCCAACGATGACAGTCACGATTTGTCTCGACGCTGCTGCTCACGGCGACATGACCACGACTACGACGCGTGTGAAAATATCACGCAGCGCAAGATCGACAAGTCAAGGGCGCGACATGCCCGATCGACTGACTCAGAAGACGAAGATGTGGATCTCTGTGGCACTGGCTACTTCAGCAGGGCCATCAGGCAAAAACGAATGCCCAAGGGGTTTAAGGTCCAATCAGAAAAGCCGAAGTTTGACGGTCTGTAGGACCCGAAAATATGGTTGGAGGACCACATCTCCTCCGTCAGGCTTCACGGTGGAAGTCGAAGTACAACCATGCAGTGCCTACAGCTACAGCTGCAGAGCGCCGCCTAAGCATGGCTCAACAACCTCCCACGTGGATCCATTCATAGTTGCGAAAAGCTGGTTTACAGCTTTGTGCGCAACTTCAAGGGCACCTACAAAAGGCCCGCGTCAATCGAAGAGCTGAGGTGCTGCCAGCAAAGATCGGGTGAATCACTATGCTCGTACATCCAGAGGTGATCCATCATCAAGAACTCCGTAGAAAATATCTCGGAGGACCGCGCAATCGACGCATTCAACGGCGGCATTCGCCGCATAGAGCTCAGGGAGGAGCTAGGCTGTTCGAAGCCCAAGACCATCGACCACCTGATGGAAATCGTGAATCAGTGGGCTGACGGAGAAGATTCGGTGAAGAATCGCGTTCATTCCGACGAGGAAGTAGAACTTGAGCGCAGATGCGACCGCCAAAGCAAACGGCGAATGCGCATCTACGATGATCGTGACGACGTCAACATGGTCGCAACCGGTTACGCCGACAGGCACAACGACAACCACAACAGCGGCTACCGCAGCGGTGGATACCGCGACTCCGGGAAAACCACGCAAGTATGGTAGCGCCGCACTCACGATGAGGCACCCGCCACGTCCGTTGAAGACAAGCTGTCCGGACCATGCACCGTGCACTTCTACATCGACAAGCATGACGGCAAAAAGAAATCCAGCCACCTCCTCAAAGACTGCCGCGAGTTCCTCAAACTACATGAAGGCCTGGCTCGGATGAATCGCGATGCAGTCAACAGAGGCTACGGACCTGCCCTAGGCGCTGTAGCCCACAGAGCTCCTCCACCACCACCTGGATCACCGCCAGGCGCGGCCGCACCCGACCAGCATCACGGAGGCGAGCCGTACCCATGGGCCATGGGCACCATGATGATCCAAAAGGGTCGCCCTCCAACCGGTGCAAAAGGCCATCACTCGCCAAGTCAATCTAGCAACAAACTCGCCACCATCTACCACTGAGTACCTCAGTGGAAGTGAGTCCTGCATCACCTTCGACAAGCGCGACCATCCGCCCCAAGTACCTCGTCCAGGCCACTGTCCCCTCGTACTCGAGGCACAAATTGAAGGCTTTGACATGAGCCACGTCTTCATGGACGGTGGAAGCGGTATCAACCTTATATTCGCGAGTACCTTGCGAGCAATGAGGATCCCTCTGACTTGCTTAGAGGCCTCTAGACACAACATTCCACGGCATCGTCCTAGGCAAGGGCATGTATCCCCTTGGCAAAATCAACCTCGATGTTATCTTTGGCACGCTGAAAAACTCTCAGCGCAAGCGCATCGACTTCGAGGTCGTCGACTGGCCCTCACAGTACCACTGCATCCTCGGACATGTCACGTTTGCTAGGTTCATGGTAGTGCCACACTACGCCTATCTGTAGATGAAAATGCCAGGCCCTAATGGCATCATCACAGTCAACGGGAGCTTCGAGAGGTCTGACAGTTGCGATAGGGAATTCAACAGAATTTCCCAGTCCTTCGGCATGCAGAAAGAACTTGCAAGACTACATGAGTCGACACACAACAGTCTGCCTCCCCTAAGCCGGCCAAGTTCATCCGACCTATCTTTCGACTCGTCAGTGCACACAAAGAAAGTTCAGGTCCACCCATCGGATCCCGCCAAGACGGCCCTCATCGCCAACAATTTGAGTCCCGCATAGGAACACGCGCTCGTCGAATTCCTCCGTGAGCACTGGGAAATCTTCACCTGGTGTCCAGCGGACATGCCAGGAGTTCCCAGGGAATTCGCCGAGCACGCACTAATGTCAACCCAGACGCAAGGCCAGTCAAAAAAAAATTCGGCGACTGTCTGAACCAAGAGCAAAAGCAGTTGGAATGGAGATCAATAGACTCCTCGACGCCAAATTTATATGCGAGATCAAGGAAAGCACTTGGCTCGCCAACACGGTGCTAGTACCAAAGAAAGACACGGATATCTTGCGGATGTGCATGGACTCCACCTCTCTGAATAAGCACTTCCCAAAGGATCACTTCCCGCTACCGCGAATCGACCAAATCATCGACTCCACCGCGGGATGTGAGTGCCTCTGCTTCCTCGATGTCTACTCAGGATACAACCAGATTCAAATGGAGGAGGAAGATCAAGAAAAAACGGCATTTACAACGCCTTTTGGTGTGTTCTGCTACAACATAATGTCCTTCGGGCTGAAGAACGCAGGAGCCACCTTCCAACGATGCATGCAGGCTTGCCTCAAGAACCAACTTGGTTGCAACATCCAAGTCTATGTTGATGACATAGTAATCAAGACCAAAGAGGAAGCCTCGCTAATCGACGATTTGCGTGAAACCTTCACCAACCTCGACCGCTACCGGATCCAGCTCAATCCGGACAAATGCGCTTTCGGTGTACCATCGGGGCAACTACTCGGATATCTTATCTCCGCGAGAGGGATCAAGGCGAACCCGAAGAAAATAAAAGCCATACTGACCATGGAGAAGCCGAAAAACGTAAGGGGTGTCCAACAGCTGGCTGGGCAAATCGCGGCGCTCAGTCGATTCATCAGTCGGATGGGTGAAAAGGCATTGCCCTTCTACCAACTCCTCCACAAAGATGACAAGTTCGAGTGGACCAACGAGGCACATGAAGCATTCGAAGACCTCAAACGCATGCTATCCACCTCGCCAGTACTGGTGACCCCACGCGAAAGGGAACCATTGTTGCTATACACCTCCGCCACCAACCAGGCGGTCAATATCGCGCTCATAGTAGAACGATCCAAGGAAAACAAGGTCCATGGGGTATAGCGCACAGTCTATTACCTCAGCGAGGTACTTACGCCAACAAAACAGCAGTACCCGCACTACTAGAAACTGGCGTACGGCGTCTTCATGACAGCCCGGCGACTGCACCACTACTTCCAGGAACACCCAATCGTGGTAGTCAATGACGCCCCGCTTGGGCATATCCTCAACAACCCCGACGCCACCGGACGGGTCGCGCTTTGGGGAATCGAACTATCTCCACGAGACATCACATATGAAAAATGTGACACAGTCAAGTCGCAAGTTCTCCCTGACTTCCTCGTGCACTAGATGGAGAATCAACTCCCTGAAAAACCAGATATGACCTACCTCTGGACAATGCACTTTGACGGATCAAAGCGGAAGGACGGAGCTGGCGCAGGTGTCATACTGACATCGCCCCAAGGAGACAAGCTGAAATATATTCTGCGAATGCAGTTCACTGCCTCCAACAATGAAGCTGAATACGAGGCCCTGCTACACGGGATGAGGATGGCAAAAGCCTGCGGCGCCAAGAGGCTCATAATATACGCCGATTCCAAGATGGTCGTCAACCAGACAATGCACGAGTGCAACGCACTAAACGATAACATGATCGCTTACCGCGACCTCTACGACACACTCGAAGGGGACTTTGACGGTTGCAAACTACGGCACATCGGCCGTGAAAGCAATGAAGAGGCGGACGCACTCGCCAACATAGGCTCCACCTGCGCCCCATACCACCTGGGGTATTTCTCGAGCGCATCTGCGAATGCTCCATCAAGCCAAAGGCCATAGAGAAGAAAAGAAGTGCAACAATGGACTCGAGGGCTGCGCCGCCCAATGATCCAATGGCACTCGATGACCTGGAGCTGGACACAGGACTCGAAGGACCAATGAGCGTTATAATGATCAAGACATCCCGGACCCAACCATACATTACGTACCTCCTCAGCAATAGGCTACCGGACGATTCGACTGACGCCCGACACATCGCACGATGCTCCAAGGCATTCGCTGTTATCAACGGCGAACTATACAAGCGCAACATCACAGGAGTACTCCAACGATGCGTCTCCACGGCATATGGAAGAGCTGTTCTCCTCGACATCCATGAGGGGACCTGCGGGCTCCACGCTGGCAGTCACGCCCTCGTCGCAAAGCTCTACGAGCTGGAATCTACTGGCCTATGGCCATGCGTGATGCTAAGGACATCGTCCAAAAATGCAACGCTTGCCAGCGATTCGCGGACAAGCCACACGCACCTGGCGCAGAGCTCCGACCAATTCCATTGGCCTAGCCCTTCGCGCAATGGGGACTCGACATGGTCGGCAAACTCCCAAGGTCCTCACGAGGAGGCTACGTCTACCTCTTGGTCGCAGTCGACAAATTCACCAAGTGGATAGAGGCCATGCCAGTGACTAATCAGTCAAGGCACAGCGCAGTAAAGTTCTTCGAGTCCATCATCTACCGCTTTGGAGTGCCACACAGCATCATCACGAACAACGGGACGAACTTCACATCCAAGGAGTTCCAGGAATTCTGCGAGAATCTGTGAATCAATGTCCGCTATGCCTCCGTAGGGCATCCACAGACCAACGGTCAGGTCGAAAAAGCTAACAGGCTCGTCTGCGGCGGCATCAAGAAGCGACTCCTCAGACCAGTCAAACAGGCCGCAGGCTGCTAGCCAGACGAGCTGCAATCGGTACTCTAGAGCCTACGCACAACTCCAAACAGCGCCACAGGGGACACCCTGTTCTTCATGGTGCACGGGGCTGAAGCGGTGCTACCCGCCGAAGTACGATACAAAGCACCACGTGTGGTCGCTTACAGCAAGCAGGCGTCAACTCTTGCACTCGAAGAATCCGCCAACCTCCTTGACGAGGCAAGGGAAATCGCCGTGGAAAGATCAACTATCTACCAGCAGAACATGCGCAACTACCGCAGTAGGAGACTACGCCCCAGGTCCTTCGTCGAAGGCGACCTGGTCCTGCGACTGAAGCAGCAAGGGCATCTCAAGATCAAGTCCCCCTGGGAGGGACCATACGTGATTACAAAAGTAATCCCAAGTGGCGCCTATCGCCTTAAAGATTTAGAGACAGGAGTTGCATACTCCAACCCTTGGAACGTCGCGCAGCTACGACGCTTCTACCCTTAGTCGTTTTTGTTTTTACATTGCAAATAAGGCTACTCAGCCAAGGATACTTAGCCACACATTGTACCTCGTACTACCCTGCGAATAAATAAAGCTAAGTGCCCCAAAACTCTATGTTTTCTTTTATTCTTCGCAAATTATCCACTCGGGGGTTGTGCCACCCTATACACATCTGTTTTACGAACTAACGCGATATCCTGAGTAGCTGGCACACCAACCGAAACCCTTGATAAACACCAACCCAGTTGCAACGCACCTGATGGGTTTGCAAGGGGCTGAGATAAACATAAGTCAGGCTAACGAAAAGGAATCACATAGTGCAACGCACTCGCAAAACATACACGCTAGCAAGCTCTTTATATACATCAATACTAATCAATTATACGCACGCATATATATAAACTTTACAACACTGGTACAACTATGTGCAGGATACAAACTAAACTACCGTTGCAGCAAAAGAACGTTGGTCTACTCCTCGAAGAAGTTGACGATCTCCTCCGATGGGTGATCCACCGCCTAGTAGTGCGGAACCATATTCCAAGTCGAACCTGCTGGCAGCGTTGGCGGTCTGGCCGCAACTGCTGCAACGTCCACATCAGGCCTGTGCAGTCGCACCAGCGACAGAGCAGCCTTGGCACCAGCCACTAACTGTTGTCATACACACTCGCGGACCGCATTCGAGTCCTGGAATTTAGCAAGAAGGGCCAGCAGGCTCGATGGAACGACGTCTAGCAGGAACATCGTCTGGTAAATATTCTTCAAGCATGATTGCGACTTCTTCAAGAAGTGCAGCACTCGCGACGCACGATCCTGCAGGGTCGCCAACGCGATTGCGCGATCATGATCCACCCAGAAGTATCCACTCGCCTAAAGCTGCTCTTGGGTCAGGTCATGCATGCCAATAGCAATCCTATCCTTCTCATCCTGTGGATGGCGCGCACTAACAACTATACCAAGCAAAGGCAGAAGTATGAAGACAACGAATTATAGCGAGTGACTATAGGGAAAAGATAAGAAAACTAACATTTGAATTGGTCGCCTAGCTGCGTCATCTCCCCCGGCAGATATTGTTCTCGGGCGACGGCTTTCTCCGCCCTTCATTTCCATACATCCGCGTTACCGCGGAGCACGGGCAATTCACGCTCCAACTGCTTCACGCGGTCACGAAGTCGCGAGAGCAGAGACAGCTCATCCACCCTTGAGCGCGTCGGCGCCAAGGTGTCATCAGGGGGTGGCGAATCCTGAGGTTCCCTCAAAGGATTACTCAATGTGCCCTATCACAAGTCAAGCAAGAGACAATAAGAAGACCAAGGCGAAGCATAGAAAAAAGGATTCGAGTGCATTCAAGACTAACAAAAGTATCAGCAGATACACTCGCCAAAAGGCATGTCTTCAACAAAAGAAATATGCTATTTCACTATTACAAGGCGCGACTACTGAGGAGCAACTGGCTTCTTCGACTTAGACTTCGGTTTTGGGGGCCTCATCGAGTCTGTGGCAGTATCAGAAGCCACAGATTTCCCGCCGGCCCCTGACATCGCAGCCTTCGCCGCCTTCTTGGCTCGCTGAAGGTCCTTAGAGTACTTCACAACTGTATTGATCAGCTGCGGTCCATACTTGCCACAAGTAGTTGTGAAAGGAGAAAATACTACCTGCTGGCCATCCGCGCCGACAGGCATCGCCTTGGAAACCGCTGCAGGGTCAACTTTGACTCCGTGGGCTTGAACCATTGCGAGTGACATTGAAGCACCAGCCACATGGAGCGAGTTCTTAAAGCTCGCCGGAATGCCCCGGCAAGGGACTCCACCAACTTATCTATATTTTTGATCAGCTCGGCCTTGGGCGCCAGCTCCTCCCGAAGGCGACTAAGCACGCCCTTGGTCTTAGCGAGCGTCCCCTGCACGGCAGCGCTGCGGTCTTCGACTGCTGAAATGGCGCCCGCCAACGCATCATTGCAACGGAGTGCCTGCGCGTCAAAGCTCAAACCACTGGCATCTATAAAAGAAACAAGCATCAGCACAAAAGTCAGCACGGCAGCAAATTCGAAAGAAAAAACACGACGAAAACTTAGACAAGGGCATACCTAAGAGAGCCTTGGCAATCGAGAAAAGCTGTTCTTCGAACACCTTCTCCCTATCTGCGATGGAGGCGCGCAGATCCTCTTCGTGTTTCCGCGATTCGTCCAGCGCCGTGCTCGCATCATCGCGACTCTTCACAGCTGCGGCGAGCGTCTTTTCCAGGGAAGCGGCATCGCGAAGAAGTGCATTATGCTCAGCTAAAAAACAAACAAAGGAGAGACTGTTAGTCGAATATATCACAAGGATGCAGAAGAAAAAGAAAAAACACTCACTTTCAACAATGCGATGGAGATTATCCAGCATTGCATGCTGGTGACCCATCGCCAGCACCTTCTCAGCCAGGTGAGCGGCTTCCTTCACAAGGAGCTGTAATAAAGGAAACAGTAAAGGATCAACAGATGGCATAAATAAAAATTCGACTGCAACATCAGAAGAAGAGATACTACACGTACATGATCCTCCAATGACTCCGAAGTTGATTGACGCGCAGTCGTCCGGGCAACCATCCGATGCTCCACATCGTGTGGAGAACTTGATGAATTATGCCCGGAGTGGGCCACCAATGGAGGGGAAGGAGTGCGTTCAACCTCTTTCTTGTCCTTGGAGGTTGCGACTCCAAATTCCTTCAGAAATTGGACGTCGCCAGAAGATGACGACGTCGGCTGACTGAAGACCAAGACCAGCATCAAGAGAAGGCAACTCGAAAAGAAGAACCAAAAGGAAAAATTTTATACTTACCAATCAAACTTGTCAAAATCGAAGGTTTGATCCCCCGACTCTGACGACGACTCCTTCTGCAGCCGCATCTTCTTGCGGGAAGGTGGCACCACGGCACTCACAGGAACGGCCGGTATCGGTGACTCAACACCAACAGCTGCACCTTCCAGAGTAGAAGGAGACGACGCATCCGAATCCTTCCTGTGCGAATGCTTGCGAGTGTCCGGACTACCCGACTCGGGGGCTTCCTCCTCCACATCAGATGGGATGGTCGACTCCGACTCGTCCTCTTCCAAGACTTCGCGAGGGATAACCCCCTCAGGTAGAGGGGGCATATAGGGTGACACCCTCCAATCCTGCATATAGAGAACAAATTAGCACAAACCAAGCAAAGAGAAGCATTCGACAAATAAAGCTACTTCGTAGCACAACCATACCTCAGGAGGAGGATTAGCAGCATCGAATGGCACTACGACTGGTTCACTGGGGAGCACATCCTTGGCGGTGTACTTGGTGACCAGTCGCACCCTCTTATCTACCTCACTCGCGAAAATGCCATCGGCAGATACACGAGTGACATCGTCCGTGCCAGCCCACTAGAACATAGGGTGGACTCTGGCCTGCAAGGGCTAGACGCGACGGCGCAACATGTGCGAATAAGGGCGCAGCCTCCCTCCTCTTTACCCATGCGACTCTCGAGGTCACAGACGCGCTCGTACAGCACATCTGTCTCCGTGGACTCGTCGGGCATCACTATGTTCTTCCAGGAGCGCCTCCCCTTGCATGGCGTCGCGGGATCAAAGGGCGCAAGTCCGAAGTGGTCTCCATCGGCCTTCTAGTCGTGGATGTAGAACCACTTGTCCCTCCACCCTTGGACGGATGCCATGAGCTTGATGTCGAAGTAGGTGACGGAGGAGTCGACGTAGATACCGCAGCCGCCTACATCGTAGACTACGGAGCCAGACGCTGATTGGCGTTTCAGCTTGAAGAGACACTTAAAAGAGACCAAAGTGCGGCTGGATTCCGAGCCAGCACTCGCAAAGAGTAATGTAGCAAGCTACATGGAGGATGGAGTTGGGGGACAGCTGATGCAGCTGGAGCCCATAGAAACAGAGAAGGCCCCTAAAGAAAGGATGCAGGGGCAACGAGAGACCGCGGATGATGAACGCTAGGAACATCACCCGAAAGCCAGCAGCCGGAGAGGGGATTACCTCGCTGCCAGGGACACGCATGTCAGCAACTGCAGTAGACAAAACTCCATCTTGGCGTAGAAGACGGAGCTCAGAGGACTTGATCACGGATGCGCGCCACGCGCCATTGGTGACGCGAGTGCCCGCGCCTTTCTTCTTCTTGGTGACGGCGGCGCTGGTGCCCGCAACGGCGGAGCTGCCCTTCTTCTTGGCAGCAATAGTGGAGGCGGCAGATTCCGTCACGGCACCTCCCTTCTTCTTTCCCATTCTGCGGTGGCGGTGTGACCGGAGAAAGTAACTAGGGAATATGCGCAGTTGGTCCAGCGCCACGAGAAATATGAGCACAAAGGAGCAGAGGAGCAGCAACAATGGCGACGGAGGCAAAGGCAGAGAAAAGAAGCAGATGTGAAAATTTACCATCGTAGCATCGCTACTTAACCCCCTGGAAGATGCAATCTAACGGCCAGGAAAAACCCTATCAAACGCGTGGCACCCATCGTGATCAACACGTGGAAGACCTGAAGCGTGAACCGTCCCCCACTACCCCATTACATGCGGAAATCGAGGAGGCGCAGTTAAAGCAGAGATTATGCACGCCTGGTCAAGTTAGAGTCATCAAGTGGGACCCACCGCTCGTCACGTCCCGTCAAACTCGCTCACGCGGGCAACTGAGGTCATCACATCGTCAGCACTGACGTCATCCAAAACTATGCCGCAAAATAATTCGACTACTTTAGTCCTTCCTCGAGTCTTCGACTCCACCAAGCACTCGGGGGCTACTCCCATAGGGAGCGCTGGTTGCGCACCCTACAATTTTTATTTTTCTTTTCTATAGGAACATGGATAATCAAAGCAAACCCAACCACTCGAATCCTCAATTCGACTATGGACATGGGTTAGTCCCATAGGGAGCACCGGAAACAAATTCGACTGAAACAAGCAAAGAGAAGATGACAGCAGTCGCAAAAGTTCTTTAGTCCTATTTGTACATTGTACTGTGTGTTGATAACATCCACACTCGAGGTTTATGGCGACACCGCCTCATATTTTCCCTACAAAGAGACTGCATCTCCTGGGTCACCCGAATCATCTCCGCGATGACCAAAAATTCGGATACCGCGCTTGCAGCGTGAAGGTAAGACCTGAATAAGGCCTGGCAACGCATTTGCTACGTACTACCAAAAATATATCCGTGCCTACAGGTATGATGAACATGCCTTGACAGACGCGTCGAGTGCTCACATCCATATACTGGAATTTGACTCCTGTAAGACCTCCGCGGCTTGAGTCAAATTACACCAGCACTTTTCCGGATTCGAGTCCGGGGACTCGAGATTGAGTAGATTGCGTTGTTTTACCCTAAGGTAGTTAACTGATACCGATACCTCGGTTAAATCAGGCATGCACATCAACAGTCCCTATGACACAAATAGAACAGTTGAAATATACTCATCCATGCACTCAAAAAGCTTCATAAAGTCCCCAGTCGAATCTGCGATTCCACTAGACACTCGGGGGCTACTGACATGGGTATACCCTACAGGTACTTGAGCTTGGTATATACGGTCTGGATATAGCGGAAGCCCACGGTGTCGCCAAGGCCCAAATAGAGAACTCGAGTAGCCTACGGACTCTTGATTGCTTGAAGAACAAGAAGCTAAAGATAGAAAGTTCAAAGGGGAAAACCCTAACCTGTAACCGACTCGACCTGCTACCCGAGACCTGGCCTATCTATATAAAGGCCAGGAGGGGGCGGCGAGGAGGACACACGCAACCCTAGTTTCCACAACCTTCGCCAGATTACATCTGCGCACCATTGTAATCCTCGATTCCTTCAATAATTCCACGAGCAGACAAGCAGGAGTAGGGACCTCTACGAGGCCTGAACTTGGGTAAATCTTTGAGTCCCCTGTGTGCTTGTTTGCTAGCCAATAGATGTCTCCAGCGCTCTCTCCTTCTCCAAAACCCAAGTTCATAACAATGGGCATTGATGAGTTAAACCCTCGTCACCACCCGTGTCACCCTAATAAATATGCAAGAAGTAAAAGCATCAAAGCTTGGGGATTCCCAAGGCATCCCCTTCTCCATCAATAAAAATTTCAGGTTTCTTCCAAACACTTCATTTTTATTGTTTCATGCACAGTTGTGTTGTTCTTGGAGCGTCTTAATTTTTGTTTTTGCTTTTCGTTTGCTTAGTTTTCTTGAATAAATTGGTTGGACCCCCTCATTCATACATTAGTTTTCAAATAAGTTGGTTTGGATTGGAAAAGAGTGGGAAAAGTTCATGCTTAAGTGGTAAAAAGAAGCTTGTTTTTGACTGTGGCCTATGATTTGTCATGTCATGCTTGATATTGTTTTGGCTTTATGCTTAGTGATTATTGTTGTAGCATGACATGTTATAAACAGTTGAGATTGCTTAATGTGCCTTGAAAGAATCATGCGTTGTTTTAGCATATTAAAGCATAGTATTGTGGTATTCTCCTTTGATACTTTATTTGGGTTGACTTGGCACATGCTCACACCATGTTAAGACTGTCCCAAGTCACCATAGCCTCAATGATCATTTAGTTTTCGACTTGTAATATCACTTTATGCTTTAATTAATGATGTTTTGTTGCTTTGCATGATTATGGCCACTATTGCTCTCTTAGTTGGTCGCTCCCAGTCTTTTGCTGGCCTCCATAACCAAGTATGAGTTCCACTCATGCATCCAACTCCAAATAAAACTAAGTTATTCCAAAGAGGCCACCATACCTACCTATTAGCATTTCCTATTCCAAGTATATTCATGTTTTTATCTACCTTCCGAATTAAACTTGTTATGTGAAAATTAGTGATTAAAGCTCTCACGAACTTGATGGCACACTTTACTTTCTTGCACTTAATAATCTTGAACCATTTTTCCATCTTTGTTGCGTATATGCTTGCGCTTTATAAGTTGAAGTTAGCAGAACCATGTATCATGGGGAACGCTTTCAACATTGCACTTATTATTCCGTTGGTATCATGATTCTTTGGCTTATGGATCCCGGTGGTGTAAAATAAAAGGGGAACTTGTAAGATAATGGAGTTTGTATGTGTGTTAGAGAAACGCTTGGGCCGCTAGCCTAATCCATGCCTAATCATGGTGGAACCTTGCAGCATAACCATAATGAGCATTCTATGAAGCATCCTCAATAAAAACCTATGCAAATAGCAAATAAAAAGATCGCTGAGATGCTCATTGTATGTTGCATTGTCATTTTGATATGGGATAGCTCCTATGTCATGGGGCAAGGGGTACCTTGTTGGCGGTTCTCTATGATACATATGTACTTACAATGACAAGAGCTTACTTGTGACTGAAGTTGAGTAGCATGAGGTTCGGTACTCGTAAGCAAGGGGCATGAGATTTCAACTTATAACTTGTCAAGCATATCCTCTTAGTTGTGTCACTTTAACCTTAACCACCTAAAGATGCTTATGATAGGGGCAATGAGAGCTGAAAGCTAATAAGTACCATGATTTTTGGAAGCTCTTTATGAAACTTGAATCCCTGCTTCCTTCTATGAAGGCCTTTCTTTTACTTTTATGTTGAGTCCTCATCTTCTACCTTTATGCACCTATTGAGAGAGCATAGTGGCCATTCTAAGTTTAATGTGCATTGTCCCAAAACTTGTTGATTGATGCATAACTTTGATATTGCTTGTTCTTAAACTATTTTTATCTAGTCACCCTTATGAACTTTGAAGGTTTCCTATGCATTTATATTTTTCTACACTATGAGGGACAAGCTGAATACCATTCTCATTATGTTTTCTTTATGTGAAACAAACAAACGTCTTTCAAAGCATTGTTATTCATGAATCTTTTGTTTGTACCTTTTCATGTTACAACATAGTTGCTATGTCTTATTGTTAAAACTATATCTTTCATGCTATGTTAAAGTACTATGATCCCAGCTATCAATGTTATAACTATCTTGATCAAGATTGTCATGGTGCATGTCACCTCAAAAATTATTCATTTTTTTATCACTTACCTACTCGAGGACGAGCAGGAGTTAATCTTGGGGATGTTGATATGTTGCAAACGTATCTATAATTTTTGATGTTCCATGCTTGTTTTATATCTACTTTCTTATGTTTTGTCCACACTTTGGATTATTTTACACATTTTCTATAACTAACCTATTAACAAGATGCCACAGTGCTAGTTGCCTGTTTTCTGCTGTTTTTGGTTCCAGAAAATCCAGAAAATAAATATACTCGGAATTGGACAGGACAAAAGCCAAAGTCAATTTTTCACCGAGGGGAACACGGAGCCAGAAGACGAGATAGAGAAGGGCCTCGAGGGGGGCACACCCCCTAGCCTCGCGGCTAGGCCTGGCCCGCGCCTGGGGGGTGCAGCCGCCTCGGGCACCCCCTCGGCCTCCCCCTTCGCCTATATATTGCCTCTGATACAGAAACCCTAAGTACCCAATCAAAATTCCAAGAAAGAGTATGTAGCCACCATCATCTCCATCCTAGATCAGGAGGGATCTGAAGCTCTTCCTGGCACCCCGCCGGAGGGGAGAGTTCACCCTGGAGGCCTTCTTCATCACCATGACTGCCTCCAGTGTGATGCGTGAGTAGTTAATCCTTGGACTACGGTTCCATGTAGTAGCTAGATGGTTGGTTCTCCTCCTTTGTGCTATCATGTTTAGATCTTGTGAGATCCGTTCATGATCAAGATCATCTATTTGTAATCTGACATGTTGTGTTTGTGGGGATCCGATGGATATTGAGATGCTATTTCAGATTCATTATTGATTCTATCATGTCTTTGTTATTTGTGGTCTTGCATGCTTTCCGTTGTTAGCAGCTATCTTGGCCAAGTTGATGCTAGCAACTCCAAGAGGGAGTATTTATGCTCGATAGTGGGTTCATGCCTCTAGGAATCTAGGGAAGTGACAGAAATCTCTAAGGTACTAGATGTGCTATTGCTACTAGGGAGAAAACAACAATCCTTTGTTCATAGAACAATCGTATTTTTTACTTTACACACTTTGCTTAATGCAATTATCTGTTGCTTGCAACTTAATACTGGAGGGGGTTCGGACGATAACCTGAAGGTGGATTATTAGTCATAGATGCAGTTGGATTACGGTCTATGTATAATGTTGTAATGCCCAATCAAATCTCATAGGATTCAAGATGATTAGTATATGCATGTATGCTTTCTCGATGTTTGTCAATTGCCCTGCTGTAATTTGTTCACCCAACATGTCATCTATCTTAAGGAGAATCACCACTTGTGAACTATGGAGCCCGGTCCTTTCTATTACCATCAATCTACAAAGCTATTTACTATTTTCTGTTTACTTTCTGCAAGCTATTACTATCTTCCACACAATACATTTAATCCTTTGTTTTCAGCAAAACCGGTGAGATTGACAACCTCACTGTAAGTTGCGGCAAAGTTCTGTGGTTGTGTTGTGCAGGATTCCAAGTTGGAAACAACACCTTGGAGGTGTTTCCGTGCTCCTACTGGTTTGATAACCTTGGTTTCATAACTGAGGGAAAACTTGCTGCAGTGCTCATCATACCTTCCTCTTGGGGTTCCCCAACGAGCTCAAATATATTTTAAGCCATCATCTAGCCGAGCCACAACATCGTAGGGCTGGATGTGCCTTGAGATGGCAAACCCTTTAGAAAATTTGTCTGTCATACGCGTGGTAGGAAGTATTTTGGACCCACCTAGATGTTATCCGACTTGTAGCACCGCACCTCTATGTTTGAGTTGATCGGTGCCTAGCGTCACTTGGTGACATGACATGTTGTCTTGGTTGTTCGCTGCGGCTACGGTGCCCATGAGCCAGACTTCTGCATCTTCTGCCACCACCTCCACCATTGGGCCCTCCTTGGCCTCCATGTGAGCCATCTACGCCCACATTTAAACTAGATATTAATCATACTTTTGATGAAATATCTCTCTAAACCCTGCCACTAATGCTAATATTCAGAGGGTATGCAATCCTTTCTTCTTGTATTTTTCCTACACAGATAATCTCGTTTAAAGGAGGGAATCACTACATTAAAGTCAAAGATACAATATTTCCAACAACCAGAAGAAACCAGGAGCCGAACAACAGAGGCAGATGCCGTAATGACCAACTATACAGTCGGGGCAAAAATTCTGACCGTATAGCTCCGGTTGTATAGTTGGCGCTGCCACCGTTAGGTCAAATAGAACAACTTTCATGAAGGAACCCCTATATAAAGAAGCCTCGGGCGACGAGAAAAAAAGCCCCCGAAGAAGCCATACCTTGCCAAAAAGTCTCTGCCACAAATCTCTAGCTGCCTCCAGATCTCCAAACCCTTCTCCATCTCCATAGCCATCCTCCACCACTTGTAATAGTAGATCTCTTCTTTGATTGGCGACATTGTAAGACTATTGCTATCAATCTCATAATTATCATTACAATGTTTGTGATTGTTGATCTCATCTCTATGTGTGAGTAATTCTCCTTGGGCTAAGGGCTTCGGCCTAGCCATGTAGCAATTGTGCATGTGATTTATCATAGATGGGATCGTGTATTAGTTTGTATGACATAATAATTATTGTATCCTCTCTTGCCTCCATCCAAGGACTTGTCAGGTACCCAAGACCCTGAGGGTTGAGCCAGGTATAGGGAGTATGAGTGATGACTGATCTGCAGGTTGGGAACCCTAGTGACAGAAGGAGTAGTACGACTGTATGTGAGGGATTTACTTGGGATTAATGGTGACATCACTACGCATATCATTAGTTCTCTTTCTTCTATGGATGAGACTAGTAGGTTATTTCTATAAGCGGTTGTGGAGGCAATAGAAATTATGGATGCACTTCCCACATATAATATATCTTGCTCTAACAAGTACACGCATACTTTATTTCTATCTTTTATTTCCATTAGATGTTTTTGCACAGCTACAGGTGAAACCGAACGCCCTAGGCCCTCTCTCTCCATCATCGACAACAACAAAAAGCCGCAAGCTACTGGTCTAGTAAAAACACAAAAGGAATTCTAAAACTCTCGAAGGTTTGTTAAAGTAATTTCACAACGCATTCACTTCCCGTGGATTCGATAACCTAGGTCTACTAGGGAAAAAGAGCTATACTACATCTGTAATCCGGATCGAAGGTATCAACCCTTTTTCTGGTGCCGTTGCTGGGGACGCAATAGCTACCCTGGTGAGGTTATTAGGAACCTTGCTAGTTTTAATTCTTGTTTTTAATTTTGTTAGTTTGCTTTAAGTATTTATTTGATAAACCAAAAAATTAGTTAATCTTTAAATTCTTGTTTTTATGGTTATAATTTTTAATCTAAGAAAACCAAAGACATAGGAAGTTTGGCTGAACAGAAGCTTGGGGAGTTTGCTACTCCCAATAATGATTATTTGCGTACTCCTATTACTCAGCTAGCAATCGCTGCTGATGACTATAAAATTAAGCCCTATTACTTATGTTTTGTTCAACGGAATCAATTTGGAGGCTCTGCTATTGAAGATGCAGGTATGCACTTAAACACTTTCACTGAAATATGTGATATGATGCGTATAAAATACGTTGGCCTTGATGTGGTCAAATGACGTCTATTTCCTTTTTCACTTAGAGGAAGAGCTAAAGAATGGTTGCTATCTTTGCCTAAATACTATTACATCATGGGTGGGATGTACTTCTTTATTTATGACTAAAATTTTCCCACATGCAAAGACTATGCAACTTAGATCTAATATTACTGGCTTTAGACAGGAAGAGCGTGAGCCACTAAAGCTTGCATGGGAGAGGATGAAAGAATGCCTAAGAAAATGTCCTAGTCAGGGGATGGAAGATTGGTTAATCCTCCATTTATTTTACAATGCTCTTAATCATGTGTCTAAGTCTATGCTTGATACTGCAGATGGAGGAACATTTATGGGTAAACATATTACCGAAGCAAAGCAGCTGCTAGACAATATGCAAGACAACCATGCCCAATGGCATGTGGAAAGATCAAACACGAAGAAGGTGAACCCTGTCTCACCACAATAGAACGAAGATCTAAATGCTAAGTTGGATGAGCTCATACTAGCCATAAAAGGTAAGGAAACTCAAGTAAGAGACACCCCCGAAACAAATATAGAAGAAATAGACTTCGTAGCTCGTAATGATTACAACCGTGCTTGGAAGAAGAGTTACAATCCTAACTATCGGAAACATTATGCTAGTCCTACAAGTAACTCTAATAATAATATGGGAACTAGTAATGGTAGTCTCCAAGAAATGCTTAAGTCTTTCATAGACTCACAAAATGAACAAAATTATATTCTAGTCAAAATTATGGAGAACCATGATGCTATGCTTGGTAAATTATCTAACCAAGCTGTTAGTTTGAGAAATGATTTGCAGGCCCTTCAAGAAAGAACAAGGATCGTTGAGGCACAGCTAGATAAGATAACTGAGAGTCAAACTCTCATTCTAGCTAAATTTGCAGGTAAAGATGAGCCTAATTCTGTTGAAGAACTCAAAAAGATGAGATTCCAAAGGGAGGAGCCTGAAGAACTTGATTATAGTAACGCCCCTTCACCAAGCTACACTATCGAAGATCATGCAAAGAGGATCAACGTCAAAATTCCGGTAAGTGAAGGTAACGATGAAGCCATGTATCAACACTTTGTTGATCAAGTAGCAATTAAGGTACACGAGCTTGAAGAAGAATACAAGAAAAATGCAGAAAAGTTACCTGTTAAACTAGATGACATATTTGAGCCTACTATTAAGATAAAGATTGGAACCAATGGGATAGCTGCACTTGGGATCTAGGTGCAAGCGTCTCAACAATTCCAAAGAGTCTTTTAACAAGTTAAATCTTGGCTCCTTTGAAATTACTGAGTTAAAATTGCATCTCGTAGATTCTACCTACAAACAAGCTGTAGGGATCAAGGAGAACACTTTAGTTTATATCAAAGGTTGTCCTGCTCTCATTGATTTTGTTATAGTTGACATGCCTGAAGACACTGTTGCTCCTATAATACTAGGCCATCCTTTCTGTAGAACTATAAAGGCTTTAATTAACCTTCATGAAGGGAACATGAAGTTGCACTTGCCTTCACGGGATCCCTTTGTTATTCATTTCCCCAGGAAGAAGAAAGCCAAACATGACGAGAAGGAGGCCATCACTTTAAAGGCCAATTACTTTGGAGTGGGTGTTCCACTCATCTAGCCCAAGTTATTATCATCAAGGTCAAGCTATTGACCATAAAAGAGCGCTCCATAGGAGGCAACCCATGTTAAATTAAGGTTTGATTTGAGTTTTTAGTTTTAGTTTAAGTTCATGTTTAATAAAGAGTGCTAGAAAACTCCATTTGAGGAGAAGAAGTTCGGTAGTACTTGAAATTATGCATTATTCATGCTATTGTTGGTCGACAATATTTACTGTCAATTTTCTGTCAAAAACAAGGTATATCACTAAGTTACAGGAAAAGAAATAGTTTACGAAGAAACAGAATTTTTTTGATGCACATCGAGAGTTTAACGACCAACTATACGATGGGAATAAAAATTCCGGCCGTATAGTTATCTTTGCCATCAAATTTTTTTCTGCAATTTGTACTGAGAGTTTAACGACCAACTATATGGTGGGAATAAAAATTCAGGCCGTATAGTTCTGGTCGTATAGATATCAATGCCTCCGTACAATTTCTTTTCATATGTACTGAGAGTTCAACGACCAACTATACGGCGGGAATAAAAATTCTGGCCGTATAGTTCCGGTTGTATAGATATCAATGCCTCCATACAATTTCTTTTCATATATACTGAGAACGACCAACTATACGGCGGGAATAAAAGTTCTGACCGTATAGTTCCAGTCGTATAGATATCGATGCCTTTGCAAATTTTCTTTCGCAGGGACAGACAGTTTAACGACCAACTATATGGCCGGAACATTTTGTTCCATCCATATAGTTGTGTCCGTATAGCTGCACCGTCAGGAGGAAACCCTAATATTTTGACAGAATGCCAACTATACGGCCGGAACACATGTTCTGCCCGTATAGTTGCGCCCGTGTAGTTGTGTCTGACCACAAAATCGCACGGGAAGGTACTCCCAACTCCAAAACTTTAATCCTTTTTCTTTCTTCTATCTTCAAACTCTCTCAAAACATCAATGGATCTTCATCTCTACTCAATTTCGTTCGATTTCCTTGCACACAAGTGATCTATGGTATGTTTCTCTTCCGATCCTCCAATTACTTTTTGCAAATTCATCTTCGATCTATTGTCATTGTCAATCTAGGGTGAGACCTACTATGAACCAATTGCTATGATTTTCTTGCCTAGATTATTATCTTGAGGAGATTCTTTAGTGTGCTTAGATGAGGAATATATTATACTTACTATTGTTGGATCAAAAAGTTTTACTCGTGCTCGTGCCACCGCTAGCGCTTCTCGGGCTATCACCCAGGAACGCATGGGGATACGGTTCAGGGATGAGGCCCATCGTGAATGCTTCAGCAAGATCAAGAACCGCAAAGTGAAGGCCACCAAGTGGGCTTGCCCCATTATATTGAACCAACTCGGTATTTTTGATGACTTTAATTTACTTTGCAATAGGGCTAGCCTGCAAAACTTTGTGTACAATGATGTACCTACTTATCGCCGCTTAACCATTGAATTCTTAAGTTTGTTGCAAAGCACCGTTAAACTGTGGCAAGGAGAGGATACTATTTCTTTTTGTCTGATGAACAACAACTACACGCTAACATTAGATGAATGGTGCGCATGCTTTAATTTGCCAAACAATGATGTTCATGCTTTATACGCATCCTTTATTGGCTTAATTCCTTCCCCCGATCAATACTATAATGGAATGAGCTTCACTAGTAGAGTGAACAAGGGGAAGAATATTCAACATCCTGCAATTTGCTATTGTTCTGTGTTATTGCTAACACCTTGCAGGCATGTAATGAGTTCACGAGACTCAACAAGGAGGACATCCTAGTCCTTGCAAAGGCTGCTTACATCAACTGCAACCTGTCACTCAACTTGGGTGCCATCCTTGTGTGCTACCTGGAGCAGCAAGCCTCCCAAAGCCAAGGGCCAATCAAAGGAGGATGTGTCATCACCGTGCTTTCCACTGCCCTAGACATCAATCTATATGAGTTGCAACCAGTACTAGGTGAGACACGTGTTGGTTTGTCCACCTTGAGGGGCCGTGGAATGCTCACTAGGAGAGGTGGTGTTTATTACCTGCATATTGCTGGAGCTAGGCGTATCTACCTTGCTCCTATGTCTAATGGTCTTTTCTCTATCGAGGAAGGATGTTTGCTATATTATTCGCGGGTTGAGTAGCACCAACCCGAGGAAGAGATTCCTGAAGAGGATGAGGACCAAGAGGAGGAGCAAGAAGTTCCTTATCAAGAGGAGCAGCCACAAACCCGGTTCGCCACATACCAAGATTTCCAAGGACTTGGAGGAACTGTGGAGAGGATGAAGAACCTCTCTTTGAACCTCCGAGAATCAACAAGTAACCTCTCAACTCAATTCGCGAACTAGAGTAATGACTTTTTCCTGCTACCACAATGATTTGAAGGGCTTGGAAAAGCCTAAGCTTGGGGAAGTTTCCTCATGTATCTTTATTTGGCGTTCATTTTCTTTTATTTATTTCGAGATTATGTTTTTATTTGAGTTTATAAGCACTCGTGTTGGTTTCCCCAACACTTTATCTTTAGTTCTTTCTATTTTTCTTTCGAAATTTTCTATTCTTTAAATCCCCTCTCTTAAAAATCACAAAAAGATTTCTCCATTTTTCCCTATTTTCCCTCTTTCTTTTCTTTCTACCTCGAGGTCTTCATATATTTGCAGGAGAGTGATCGACTTTGAGTTTCCAAAAAACAAATAAAAAGGAAGAGAGAAGTGGAACCAAACATGAGAGGTATGCCTTATGACTCCCCACTTTTGAAGTTTGAGAAACCCATGCTAGTTAGTAGTAAATGTTGAGATATTATATTGGTGGAGTGAGTCTTTGTATCGTAGTAAGATTGTCGTTTGTATGTGTATTTAATTGGGCTCATTTTGTTCCAGCTCTGGTAATTAACCAAGTCTTGCCTAAAAATTGCTAACAATTGTAATAAGAAAAAGTCTCACAATTGAAGGCTTCGATTTTGTAGTGCTTAGTCTTGAAGGCTTATTTTCAGAGACACTCGACACCACTGAAAATGTTGATTGACTTGATAGCTCTCTTTGAAAGGATTTGTTCGATTGAATTAATGTTTAGTGGTTTTTGTGAGCATGCCAAAGTTTGACTTGTTAATCATAAGAATGATATAGCTTTACGCGTGTCAAACTTCATGGGATGCCAACAACTCCGCTGGGCTACGAACGATCTTCATGGAGGAAACTCCTAGATTTCGGCTATGAGTTGATTAAACACTTGTAGTAGCAATGCTATAATGGGTAAGATTCTTGGCACTCCCGGGTAGTTGTAATCATGATGGAATCACTCCTCTAGCTATTATGAGTAATCATTATTCAAAAGGAACAAAAACCTTAGTGATGCCACGAGTGTCCATCACAGCCCGATAAACTAATAAAAATCTTTGGCATGCTCTCAATTACTTAAAAACTGAAATTCTTGAAGGACAATGAATAGAAAAGTAGTGCTTGCAAAGTCTTGATTCATTGATGCGGGAGAATTGAGATACTCTAGTATATATGCTTTTCATGAAAACTCTCACACTCTTAATCTACATAATTATACTTTGCTGTTCAAAGGCAAGCCTATGAGTTGATTACTTGACATGGAATAAAGTTTACTCATTTGGATCATCCATGTTTACAATAATTTTGCTGCGCTATAAGGATGCATGAATCCAGTATGATATGCTTGCCATTAGTCTATCTATGCTAAAGTTTTTCAGATTTATGAAGTGGAGGAAACATGAGACTATTAATCATGAGTAAGATCACCATCTCGTTATTTCAGTTTAAATGTTGATTTCCTTTTTGATTTTGGTTTTCTTGCCCAGAACGATCAAGTTTAAGCTTGGAGAGGTTGATGGCTTTGAAATATAGTCATCTACGTCCACATTTAAACTGGATATTAATCATATTTTTGATGAAATATCTCTCTATACCCTGCCACGAATGCTAATATTTAGAGGGGTATGCAATCCTTTCTTCTTGTATTTTTCCTATGTAGATAATGTCGTTCAAAGGAGGGAATGACTACATTAATGTCAAATATACGAGATTTCCAACAACCAGAAGAAACCAGGAGCCGAACAATGGAGGCAGACGCCGTAACGACTAACTATACGACCGAAGCAAAAATTCCGACCGTATAGATCTTGTCGTATAGTTGGCGCCGCCACCGTTAGGTCAAACAGAAAAACTTTCGTGAAGGGACCCCTATATAAAGAAGCCTCGGGCGACGAGAAAAAAAATCCCCCGAAGAAGCCATACCTCGCCAAAAAGTCTCTGCCACAGATCACCAGCCGCCTCCAGATCTCCAAACCCTTCTCCATCTCCATAGTCGTACTCCACCACTTGTAATAGTAGATCTCTTCTTTGATTGGCGACATTGTAAGACTATTGCTATCAATCTCATGATTTTCATTACAGTGTTTTTGATTGTTGATCTCATCTCTATGTGTGAGTAATTCTTCTTGGGCTAAGGGCTTTGGCCTAGCCATGTAGCAATTGTGCATGTGATTTTATCATAGATGGGATCATGTATTAGTTTGTATGAAATGATGATTATTGTATCCTCTCTTGCCTCGATCCAAGGACTTGTTAGGTACCCAAGACCCCGAGGGATGAGCCAGGTATAGGGAGTATGAGTGATGACTGATCTGCAGGTTGGAAACTCCAGTGATAGAAGGGGTAGTACGGTTGTATGTTAGGGATTTGCTTGGATTAACGGTGACATCACTACGCATATCATTAGTTCTCTTTCTTCTATGGATGAGACTAGTAGGTTATTGCTATAAGCGGTTGCGGAGGCAATAGCAATTATGGATGCACTGCCCACATATAATTTATATTTCTCTAACAAGTACACGCATACTTTATTTCTATCTTTTATTTCCATCAGATGTTTTTGCACAGCTACAGGTGAAACCGAACGCCCTAGGCCCTCTCTCTCCATCATCGCCAACAACAAAAATACGCAAGCTACTGGTCCGGTAAAAACACAAAAGGAATTCTAAAACTCCCGAAGGTTCGTTAAAGTAACTTCACTACGCATTCGCTTCCCGTGGATTCGATAACCTAGGTCTACTAGGGAAAAAGATCTATACTACATCCGTAATCCGTATCGAAGCTATCAGCCACTATGGTGACTGCTTTGCGGAGAAGGTGGTGGTGGATTGTTACCCCTAGTCGGGGCTTCATGATCACGACCACCATGTCGACTTGTTCCAGCGCGATGCTTATCATTCCTTCGTCCGCCATTGCCTTCATTGCAACGTGGCTCAGCCAGACGGCTAGTGTTGATAGGAGGGGGCATCCTTTGTCGATCCTACTCCCTATGTTGAGCTTCTTCATCTTCCGTGCGAGTATTCGACTATCACCGGGGAGGTTAGACCATTGCTGCAACGACGTATCGCTCTGCGGCCGGAGCGACATTGCTCTAGCTTCGTGCGGCATTGTTCCAGTGTCCTGAAGATCTGGTTCTTGAATAATTGTCTTCCTGAGAGTCGGGATGGTAGCACCATTCGGGTTCCTGTTGGGGCCTTACGTCTTGCTGTCGACCCGTGTCCGTGCGGCATTGGTCTAATTTGGAGACCAGCTTTCCACTGCCAGACGAGGCAACCTTCTGCTGCTCCATGCCCTTCGTGAGTAGCTTCACACTTAGTTGAATCTAGTCTGGCTTGGATTGTTTGCCAAGAGATCTCGAGTTGTAGCAGCATTTTCTACCGGCGTGCCATACACCCGGTTACCCTTGTTGTCGATCTGAGGCTTCCCTACAGTTGTATCTCCTTCGAAAAGGGTTTTGTGAACGTCCAGATTTTTGTTAGCCAACTCAGGGCCATTCCAGGTCTTCTGCTGCTACCGGGTGCTAGGCTGCCCCGCAACTGCAATGCGCTTCTTCTCTTCGAGGATATTTGTAGTTTCCTCAAGGAGTACTTGACGATGCGCCTCTAGGGCTTGGGTCCTGTCCTCCAACTCTGCAGGTGTAAGTTCTGCAGCTGTCGGGATAGGTGTGGTAATCGCTTCTCCAAGGATTTTACGGGCACCAGGAGTAACCACATGTCCATCCAACAGAGTGTTTTTTGGCTCATCTGGGATCAAGGCTCCATCTGAGTCTTCTTCATATTCTTCGGCTACCACCTCGTCAGCTGGGAGGTTCATAGCCGGAGTCTTCTTCTTCTTCGCCTTCTTTGCAATGTATGTAGTAAAGACGGCTTTAGGTTTGATTCCTGGAGTTAGGCTCCTATCAGTACTCTCAGACATCAAGACGTCGGGATTATCTCCGTGATCCATATGGTCCCGTGGTTCAGAAGAGTTTTCCCAGATCCTTCATCCATGCTGATCCGAGGGCTTTGATCCATAGCTTCTCCTTCTTCCGCAGTTTTGGATTTGAGTTCCTCTTAATATTCTGCGGATAACTTCTGAAAACCTTCCGACATCATGGAGTCATCCGAAGATGCCGGTAAGTCGATGTTTTTTCCGATTGCCTCCAGCACCGAGTCGTTGTTGTCTCCAGCATCGGTAGAGCAAGATCCAGATCCAACGTATCCGACAAAGTGCGATGTGCACATCCTGAGGTAGTTGCGGTTCTCTTTGTGGGCTTCATCGAAACATCTTACGGTCTCGAGAATTGCATCTGTGTTGACTATGCCACTGTTCATCATCATCTTCCGGGTGTGCCTCAAGAGTGATTTTCCTAATCCGGTGTCAGCAGAGCCGGATCTAGAGCTGTTGCTACTTTGATCTTCCTGAGATTCGACCTCTTTGGGGAGGCCCTCCTGAGATTTGACCTCTTTGGGGAGATCAGCTTCAGGTTTAACCTCCTTGGGGAGATCTTCTTCAGATCTGATCTTGTCCAGTATCTCCGCTTCAGGTGCGGGCTGGGTGGGATTAGGGCTTTCTAAAACCCAGAACTCTGTCGCTTCCGCAGACAAAGTGGAACCAGAAAGTTCTCCCGCCTCTATCATCACCGCCAGGGTGGGTTGGGCGGGTTCAATGAAACCGAGATAAACATCGATCTCACTGAAAGACATGATGGTGTAGGTGGTCACAGGTTCCCTAGCCGGAATCCAAGTCTCATCTAGAAGGACAAGAGGGACGTCACTGGCGTAGAGGACCCAGCCAACGACGATTGTCTCGCCAATTCTGATTCACGCAGATTCCACTCAGAACGAAGATCTGAAACTCACCTGCCCCACGGTGGGCGCCAACTGTCATCAGATTGAAGACATGTCCGCCGAGAGGGGGTCCTCGAGGCGTCTGGAGAGTGGGTGTGAGGCGGCGGCATTCCGGGACGGTGAGCACACAAGCTTTACCCAGGTTCGAATCCGCTGGCTTTGGACGGATCCTACTCCTGCTAGCAATCCAGTAATATGGCAGAGCCGGAAGTATAGATTACAAGAGAGGTTCGCCTGTGCGAGTTGAGATTGTAGATTATGGGTTCCTTAAAGGTTGGTCCCTAGGACGGCTTATATAGATATCTGGCCTAGGGTTACAAGAGAGACATATCCGGCTACGACTAAGAGTCGGTTATAGAGTACATCTTGGACTACAAGTAACTAAATAGGCCTAAGTTGGTAAGTCTTCTAGGCCTTCCCGTAGCTGGATGGACCTCCGTCTTCTCTCCTTGACTGGGCCACCCGTGAAGCAAAGCTTTAACCCGAAGTAGGCCACCCTGGTCAGCGACTCACAGTGGGTATACCCGGAAAGTATATCCCCAACAGGAACCAATACTTCTGTCGACAAAAATACAACTTAGCTTATACGTGGAACCAATACTACTATCGGAAAAATACAACTTAGGAAAAAACTATTTGATGCGAAGATCAATAGACAAACTAACAGAAGTGGATGCGAATTTTTGAACAACACAACACTGTTATGTTCATATGTTTTAGTTTCTATTCACCTATTCAACATCACCTGAACTGAATGTGTTCATTTGTGAACATAAACTCCAGATTTCCCTCACATTCAGACACAAGGTAAGATTAATAGTGAATCAAACTGGGAGATTAGCAGGTGGACAGTCATGTGCAATTTACACTCCACAAAAAAATGAGTTAATATTCAGAAGTACCAAGAAAATAATACTTCCAACAGAGAAGATTAGTACTAGCTCGTATATCTCTAGGGTTCTTTTTGTAAAGCGCATGGACTTGGTTGTAGTTTCTTTTTATTTCAGGTCCTGCGTGAAAATTTGTATCTTCACTGTCTTACTTTAATGAAAGGCTTCCAGCCCCTTTCGGGGGGCTCTCCTCCGTTCAAAAAAAATACTATTCAAGAGTACAATATTCTTGCGCATCATAAATCCATAGATTACTACATATGCTAACATGCAAGAGACCAAACTGAATATTGCTAACATCGAACTGAATGTGTTTATAGCCTGGAACGAAGACTTGGCTCATGTCTATGGCCTGTGAGCTCTAGACTTTTAGAGGATCGGATATGGCACAGATTGCCAGGCGCCACCACCACTGTCTCCATACCAGCTTCCTCTCCACCACGCCTATGTTCCGGGCCACCCTACTGGCCTCGCATGTACGAGCCGCTCCCTACCCTTCCTCTTCTGCCCCCTGACAAGTGTCGCCTCGCCTAGCTCGTCCTGCAGCTCCCGGTCACCTCTGGCTCCGGCCTCTGACACCAACGTTGTGTAGGGGTTCGCGTATGAAAACAATAAATTTTCCCTATGCCAATAACCCGAATGCTAGGACCTATCTATTAGTCATGCAGTAATGGGAGGGGCTTTTCGCGAATTTATCCTTGAAGACCGAAAAACGTTGTCAACGCTCGTGAGAGCGTGGTTGATGTAGACGAATCGAAGCCGACCTCGAGGTCGTGTTGAAGTCCTGGAGCTCCTGCGGCTCCAACGACTTCTAGTGCCCCAAGTGTTGCACCTCCGAGGGAGTTACACATGTTTGGTGCCCGGCAATGACTCCCGCTCCTCTGATCCAGCAGCAGTTGCGGAAGTAGAGCTTCTGGATCCGAATCCCGCAGCGCGACGGCGCTCCGCGGTGAAGAAGACTCCTGCTCGCGTGATCCTTACTTGGGACTACGGTCACGGGGGAGAGAGATAGAGGGAATCAATTGGAGGTCTCCCTAAAAGAGAGGAAACCTTTTATTGATTATTGTGTATTTCATTTGTCAAAATACCTCTCTTTATATAGGGGAAAACAACCACTTAGGTAATTGTCTTAGCCATGTCGGACTAAACAAAGGAGAGGGGAGAGGGGGGTTTGGCTGCCGCCGGCTAGGGCCCAAGTGGGCCCCACGTGGTGTGCCTTGGCCCAGCCGGCCACCCCTCCTCCTTCCTCCCTTTGGTGTTTCCCTCATGGGCTCTTTTCCCTAGGGATTTTGGCCCAATGAGGTATTTCAACCATTTTAATTCCTTTTCTTTTATTGATAAATATAAATGAATGATTAAATCAATATTCAACATTCACTTACATGTTATTCAATCCCCGTGGCTATGGAACTCCTTCCACCCCACTCTAGACATCCTCCGAACTTACAAAAACCCTTTCGGTTTTCTTCTCTCTCTTTTCTTTGGTGATTCTGCCGATACCAAAACACTCTCTAAGCATCATCAAGCCCTTAAGCGTTATACCCCACGGTTCGGGAACACTCCGGACATGGACGGGACCTTCCCGCACCAATGATCATTACAGGGACCTGGATGGCCATGTTGACCCTTGTGCATTCCACAAATCTTTCGTTGCTAAACCATGAATGTCGTGTCATATTCCTCTTGTCTCTCGATACTTGCATTGTCCGAGGTCGGATCAATGACATCACCATGTCATGTTCAATCTCGTTACCAATAAATGCCATTCGACTCGTTCCGACAAGTGATATCCCTGTGATCAAATCACATGTTCTGCAACTATTGGACATAACTCCTCCGAGTGGGCCCTCGAGTATCTTTTCCGTCACGCAGATGGACAAATCCTGCTCTTGACGCATAATGCCTCAACTGTTCCTCTGAATACCTGAACACACCTTTATAATCACGTGTCACCAGATGACGTTTGATGCTATCTGAATATCATCTGGTAATAGTGATTCATATGGTCTCACAGTATAAGAAATAGGACACTAGGTCTTTTCTAATCATTGTAACTTGAACTTCGTGACATGATCGGGTCACGATGCTTAGGTTGGGTATTGATCATCATCTCATTCTCGTAATGAGGTGACTCCATTGTGAACTGGCATAAATACCACATGATCAGGAAACCTTGATCATCTATTGACCAATGAACTAGTGACTAGAGCTTCACTAGGAACTCCTGGTTGTTTATATATCACACATGTATTGACGTTTTCTTTTAATACAGTTATAGCATGATATAAAACTTAATCATAAAATTTATAAAATATGATAATAATCCATATTATTATTTGTCTCTAGGGCATATTTCCAACACGTTGGCGGTCGCAGCGGGAGGGAGAGGAGTTCGCTAGGATGGTAGGCTAGGGCAACGCTAGATCTCGCCCGTGGTGGCTAGAGCCCTGGGGCGGCATGCCATGTTGTACACGGATGAGCACGTCAGTGCTGGGGAAAAGCAGGGCGGCGACAACAGTTGAGCAGGGAGGTAGTTCACGGGGCTAGCAAAGGTAGCGCACCACCGGTGGGATTCCACTCGGATGGAGGCAGAGAACACGACAGGATCAAGATCACGGACGCGTTGGAGTTTTTTTCAGGAGGTGGGTGTAATGCGATGATTTAGTCGCTCAGATGGTTAAGAAGCGGAGGCTTGGATGTGTTAATGGTCCTCCAAGCACTATTTACCAATTGGGATATGTTATAACAAAATAAATACCTCTAAATTTAGAGTATTATATAGTATATAGATACCTCTATATAATACTCCCCTTGAGGAAGTAGTATGTTTTAGGTTTTCTCTAATTTTTTAAAAACATCTTTATAGTTTAAAATGGAGTGAGTAGTTAGGTTTTGCCTAGTCATGGAGTTAACTGGTGACAGTCGAAAGTGGTCGCATGGGAGAGGAAAACCATTAGAGCAACTCTAGCTGACACCGCAAACGCAAACCGTATATGCGTTTAGGGTTTATGGTCGCAGATGCATGCCACCGAAAACGTCATTTGCAGGTTAAACCTACGCCGCGCCGACTCCCCAAAATAAAACTGCAAAAGAGCATATTTCCGAATATTCTACTGTCTTCTTCCTGGCACCGGGACAAATCTTCCAATCAATCTGGTAGTAGGAGTGGAGATCGAAACAAAATTGAGCTGGACGCCGCACGCACGAGCTGGCCTGGTCGCGCACACGAGCCGCCGCACCTTGCACGAGCTGGCCGCCTCGCCGCGCGTTGCGTGCATGACCTAGCATGGCCGCGCGCACGAGCTGGCCGCCTGGCCGCGCGCTCTGTCAGCCGCTCGCCTCATGCCTGACCTGGCCGTCGCGCACGGAGCTTGTCGCGCGCTCGCACCCTGGTCCTTGCCTGCCGGCCACCCGCTCGCCTGCTCCTCCTGCCGCCCCCTGCGACCCCCCCTTGCCCCGCCCAGCTCGCCAGCACCACCCCGCCCCCATCTCCGGCTGGGATACATAGAGATATGCCAGAATTTGGCCGGATTCGGAGTTGTTCGGCAATGGCGGGGAGCGGTTGGTCCTGATGTTTCGTTCGCGCCAACGCCTTCCACGGGATGCGGATTGGCCTGCAAAAGCCCTCCCAGCCTGTGTTAGCGTGCCGGCAGGCTGAATTTGCTGAGCCCCCAAAATATTTTTGCGGGTCGGCGTTTATGCGGTGTTTGTTTGGGATTTTTTTTAACAAAAATTACAAAATAACAGTTATATGCGGATGCGGTGTTTGCTAGAGTTGTTTTCATGCTCGTGGCATTCTATAGGGGCATGTTTGGTAGTCTGCATGCTTTTTTTATCCCGGCCGCCTCATACAGGCTGTGGGCCGTGAATGGCAGCTCGTTTGGTAGCATGTAGTTTCTCCGTGAACATTTTGTGCAGCCCGTTTGGTAGCCTGTTTGCAAGCCCAGAGCCCAAACATAAAGCAAGTATATGTGTTTGGTTGCCCCAGGATTGAATTGTGGTCACCTCTACTCTCCAATGAGTGATCTTACCCTTCTATCTCTTCAATAGGAAGTTCATCGGCGAACAAACTTTAGCTACTACGAATAGACAGTACATCAGTTCATCATCACACAACCCTAGCTAATACAAATGGCAGTTCACAAACACAGTCGATCATGATTCTTGTTCAGGAACCTGGGGATGGGGATGGGGAGGGGGTACTGCAACCTTTTTTATCTTCATCTTCATCTTCATCATCTTCTTCTTCTTCTTCTCAGATCATGGTGGGACCTCTGTCATTCTACATTGTCGTTGCCCACTCCATCCTCTTCTGCTTCCAAACTTCACTATCACATGCTTCGACACCATGGTCGGTGTCATTCCCGTCAAGAATCACACTCTCCTCATCCGGCACATACGAATCAAGGTCATACCCCAAGATCTAGTTGTGGAGTATGCAACATGCAAGCACTAGCTTTACCTAGGTGGGGAAGGTATGGAATGGCTTCTAATCAAGGATTTTGAACCAGTTCTTCAAAGCAGCGAATGCCCTCTCAATGGTAACCCTAAGGCTAGAGTGTCTAAGATTGAAGAGCTCTTTGGCATTCTATGGCATGTTGCTTCTACCGAACTCCTTGAGATGGTACCTGGTAGACCTGAAGGGTGGAAGAATCCTAGAGCGATAGCCATATCCAGCATCTCCAAGATAGAACTTGCCATCAGGGATATTGATCCGATCGGGCCTAGATATGCTGTCAGCAAGGATGTGTGCATCATGGGTTGATCCTTCCTAACCAGTTAGCACATATGTGAACATCATGTCGAAATCAACAACAACTAGTATATTTTAGCTGGTGTAGTGCTTCCTTCCCCTGTAAGCTGCAGAATCTGATCTTGGAACTCTAGCAGTAACATGAGTACCATCCGTTGCACCGATATAATCCTGTTACATGAACACAAGGATGAAATGAGAAAAGGGAAACACATGGGACTCAATCGAAGGATGCAATGATAAAATAAGGGACACATGCTCACCTTGAAATATGGCATCCAGCTCATGCTATTGCGTATATTTTCTAGTGTTTGACCCATAGGCGACTCGATCATCTCCTCTCTCAGCTCGCCGATTGCATACAACACTCGGTTGAAATAGCGTGATATTGTCTCCATGCTTCCTCTGGAAGTGATGTGGATGACCCTAAACCTCTGGTTATGGCCAACCACATTAAGGAACATGGTGACTTGTTCTTTGTAACACCCTCAAATCGGCACTATGCAAGTTTTAGCCCTTTCCGCCAAACCCGCATAGAAACGATTCAAGGACGCCCACCAGGCACTTTCGTGCGGGTGGAAAACGAAGTAATACCATTACACAACAGTCCTCGATGGGACCCACAGAACAGATATTTATACAACACGACTCCACGAGTCAAGAATACAGATATACAATACAAAGATCCAATCAACCTTGAAATCGATAGGGCGTCCGACTACGGACAAGATGCAAATGGGGCTAAGAGCCCTGAAGAATAACCAATGGCGTCCATAACCCTGCCCAGGCCAAGCCGGAAGGGTAACCCTGCTAACGGCGTCGATCTCAAACCTGCTAAAACAAAAGGGGTGCCGGCAAAGGGCAAAGGAAAAGGAGGAGCGTCAGTACTGAGGCCAGTACACGGCGAGGCTAGAATTCGGCGGCTCTCGCCTACATAGGTATGGTGGGCTGAGGCGGCAGCGCAGCGGCACTAAACAACCTATAGAGACTCAATACAACTGGCGGTTATCAGAGAGGGATAAGAAAGACCTATTCGGATCCAACCTGAAGCTAACACCAAACAAACCCGTCCTGGTATTTCCCCCTCGAGACCAAACGAGGAAGTCGGACCAAGGAACTCACACAGTTGGCAGTTTTATTCATTCGATTATAGTTGAAGCACTTACTATTCAGATATAGATAGAGTGGGTCGTCCTGATAGCATAAGTAGTGGCAGTTTTAATCACCATTCCGTTGTAGTTAGAACATTACTAGTCAGATATAATTGTCCTGAGGAATCCCAAAACCCAGCAATTGTTGGCACTTTTATCACATTCCATTGGAGTTGTAATACTTACTAGGCATATATAGCAAAACAACCCAAATCCAGCAGTTGTTGGCATTTTTAATAGCCATTCCGTTATAGTTGAATCTGATTACTAGTCATATATTAAGTCAAGTTTATAAAACTACTTTAGTTATGCTTGTCTATGATCAAGATACTGTGCTCGAAGTCGTCCATAACCGCGGACACGGCTTTCAGAAAGATTTACCCTGCAAGGGTGCACAAATAGCAACACACACTCGATCAACCTCGGAAAAACCAACTCAAAACCCAACGAGGCATTCACGACAAAGCGATCACAGGATTCATAAAATATTTCAGGGGGCCACCCCACTAAGCTACCCGCAATGAAGTTGGCCAGCTCTGGAACGGACCCAGGGTTTGTGTCAATGGCTGTAAACGACTGGGAACCCGAAAGTGTGACTGGGCTTGTCGATACCGCGAAAACATTCCACGTTCCAAAACAGTACAGGTGCTCCACGCACAATCTTAAATAAAGCAGTAAAGCATGGCATAGGTACAGAATAGTAATAAAGCCCCAAACTACTTTGTGGCCCCAAGAAATAGAAATGAATCAAGCTCTGGCTCAGGAGGGTCCATAAGGCCTCCCGGAGGTGGATAGTGCGAAAAATCAAGGAACAGGTATCAAGTACTCGGGGTCCTACGGGACACAAGTGAGCGTGGAAGAACCAAATAACATCTATTTCCCACCGATGCCTCTGCATTAGTTATATCTAGCATTTTAATAGTTGTATTTAAAGTCATGATCATCTCCACCATTAAGCATCTCCACCAATAACATCTGTTAGCATACCAACAACTGTGGTACTCAACAACACAAGTTCGCACCTGAGCAAGCCACTACGACTCGCAAGGCCAGCTATCTACCAAGCACAGGTAATAGGAGGTGTCCAAGGCAATATAGAGGCTGCACGGGATATAACTGGTGCACGGAAACTAAAGCATCGCGACACGGATAGCAATAGATCAACAGGAGGAAGTAAAGACTATAAATGCAAAATACGTGGAAGGGGAAGAGATGCTCGCCTGGGAAACACTGCCGACGGATCATATTCGGAGAACTTGTCGATACTCGCATTAACTCATCGGCCTAATCCGCGAAGAAGCAAACACTAGAAGAAACACCGGATACAATATTTAATACTACGGCAGAAGATCCGGCATGCTTATGATATGATGGATGGCATGGCATAGATGCGGTGCAATTAGGCAATATTAAGCGGAACCGTGGTCCCATCAATTAATTAGACGGTTCGAGTTATTTAACTACCCCGCAATTTAAATGTCGTATTAACAGGGCGAAACATGACATCGGTTCGCTACTCCAATTTAAATGCAGTCCGGAATAAGACAAAGATATCCCGCATAAACACTCCATATTTAATTTAGGTGAATCAATATAATGCCCCCAAACCACACAATATGTATGCGACATGAACAATTTAATATGTAACAATTTATATAGATGGTATTTATAAATTAGGGGCTCGGGAAAAGGTTCACACATCTGGGTTCAACGATCTTGGTTCCGAGGGTCCGGGGTTCGACAGGGTTCGACGGGGATCAGTCTCGGCGGAAATGTTCTCGGACAACGGAGTAGATCTTGTCGCATCCGGGAAGAAGGACTTGGTTTGGCATCGGGGGCACATTGGATTTGCCCTGGTTGGTGTCGATCTTGTCGCCGCGACGATCTTGTCGGGTCCACGTAACGGTCGGTCTTGGCATTCGGGTGAAGAACTTGGCGTCCTCGAGGAAGTACTTGGCGTATCCGTGTCGACGACCTTGGCATCCGGGTTCTCAGGCATCGGATCCGGGAAGAAGTACTTGTCGCATCTGTGGCCTTTGGGTCGTGTCGTCGGTCTTGTCGTTTCACGGTGGAGATCTTGGCGTCCCGGGTCTCGGCGTCTTCGGGTCCGAGAGGAAGAAAATGGCGTCCCGGTGGCTTCAAGGATCGGTTGCGAATGACACCCAAATGCGGAGGTCTTGATAGCGAATGGTTCTCGGGAAGATCTTGGTAGGGTGGAATTCCAGAGGCCATCATCCCCAAAGAGGCAATGTAGAACATGTTGCAGAACTTGCTAGCCGCAGATACGTGTGTCGATGTGGCCTGATTGCAGTAGAGCGGGCATTCGCAAATCCCAAGATCAACAGTAGGTACAAGCCAAGCCACAGATTAACCGCACCGAACAACAAAATAACTGCCACGATGCACGTGTGCGTGACCAGGAGAAGGCGACGCCTGCCTCTCACGATGGAAGCACGGGCTGCAGAAGGACGGTCGGCATCCGTGTAGAGCCCGAAGGCCGGAGCAGAGGAGGAGGGCTTCGTGGCGGCGCGAGGCAGGGCCCTGACGAGGTGGAGGTGGAGGGAGGCGACGCAGGGGCTGGCAACGGCGGCGGTGGCGCTTGTCCTAGCGGAGAAGCGGCAGAGGGCGACGGCGACAGGTGGCAGGGCGGCCAGGCGTTGCGGCGAGGTTGGCGAGGTGCCATGGCCGGGCGAGCTCGGAACAGCACGAGGAGGCGGGGAGGCTCGGTGGCGGCCGGCGGTTGCCGAGGCGGAGACGCGAAGGAGCAACGATGGGTGAGGGAGGCGGCGCCGGAGAGGAGGATGCGGACGAGGCGATGGCGTGCAGGGGCCGGCGAGAGGAGGCCCGGCGACGGGATCTGGCCGGAGAGCGCTGCAGCGGGGGGGGGGGGAGGGGGCGGAGTCGGTGAAGCTCGACACGGAAGGGCCCTATCGACGGCCGGTGAGGAGCCGCGCGGGTGCGGGCCCAGGGTGGGCGCGGAGGGGGGTGGAGGACTCGCGGCGGGGCTGGGCGCGGCCGGAGCGGAGGGGATACGTCGGCGATGGTGGGCGGCTCTCGCGGGGCAGAGGGCGCGGGCTCCCGCGGGGCGGGCCCGGGAGGTGGCGGGGTCGGTGTGGGGAAAGGCAGAGGAGGTGGGGTTGGTGGGGAACGTGTTGGTGAGGGAGTGCGTGCAGGTGGAGACCAGGTGGGGGTAGGTGGCGTTGTGTGGGTGGGAGGGGTGCGTCGGGTTGGTGTGTGTCGGTGTGCGTGTCCACGCGGAGTGGGATGGGTCCAGGGGACAGAGAGAGGGGGAGGTGGCGACCACGCGGCTTAGGTGGCGAACCAGGGTTGGTTGAGGTCATGTGGAGGGTGTGAGGTGGAGGGAGGGGATTGGTCAGGGTGAGGTGGAGGGAGGCTGGGTAGGATTAGGGGTAGGTAGGATTAGGACCAGATATTTTTAGACTAGGGTTTGGAGGTGGCCGGCCGGGCTTTCGGGCCTAGCGGGCTGCCTCCCAAAAATAAATAAATATTTTATTTGTTTAAAATGGGGCGTTTGAAATCTGTTTGTAGACGAAACAAAATATTCCGGAGACCTGGGTTTTAATTTGAATAAAGACGGGAATATTTAGAAAACAAAACTAGGCGTTTCGAAAATAGTTTTAGACAAATCCATGCAAGATGATGACGATGCTCCAATGCAATGTGGCATGATGACATGAGCATGTGGTCATGATGATGCAATGCACAAAAACAACGCGATTTTCTAGTAGAGGTTTTAGCGGGATGCCACAATTCCACACCACTAACAAGGATCTCGCCCTCGAGATCCGCCTCATGGTACCGAGAAGAAGGTCGGCGATCTGAATCTTCTCGTTTCGTGTGGATCCCCGCGACACCACTAACAAGAGGTCCTTGTTCGTGATCGTCGAGAGAACACTCCGGAAAACAAAGGCGAAGGTAGAGGTATCAACAAATAAAGCCACCTCTAGCTTCCGTGGAAGGAGTGAAATTGCATTGATCCTCCAATTCAATGTACAAAGCGAATGATAAGAGTAGTGGTATGGTCATGACTCCATCCCGCACTCAAAACATTACTCTGTACCCGAATAGCTGAATTATGCAATCAATTCTCGGAGTCAGACTGAAGATCTCAACAAGCGAGGTTCGGAACAAAGGAGTGATGCAGGCTCTGCATTGGATCTGGTGTAGATGATGTCGTCGCGTCGGAAAACACCGGAAGGCACAATAAAGGAACAAAGAATGGTACCACAGATAAAGGATCACTCAGATAGCATGAAGGCCGGATGCAGAAACACCGTTACCAAAAGAGGAAGCGAAACCCTGAAGGTACGACGGAAAACCCACCCACGAGAAATCCTGGACTAGGAGAAGGTAAGAGAGCAGCTTCAAAACACGCGTAGGTAAGAGGAGAACAGCAGAGGGATAAGGAGTAAAAGCAGACCTAATCAGATCTATCCAAACCGATTTTTTCCAAAATTAGTTTTGACACTCTACTTCGGCCGTTAGCTAGGTTATCCTATAGGCTGGACTTGTGGGGTATCCCAACTGCTGAGCTCTGATACCACTCTATAACACCCTCAAATCGGCACTATGCAAGTTTTAGCCCTTTCCGCCAAACCCGGATAGAAACGATTCAAGGACGCCCACCAGGCACTTTCGTGCGGGTGGAAAACGAAGTAATACCATTACACAACAGTCCTCGATGGGACCTACAGAACAGATATTTATACAACATGACTCCACGAGTCAAGAATACAGATATACAATACAAAGATCCAATCCACCTTGAAATCGATAGGGCGTCCGACTATGGACAAGATCCAAATGTGGCTAAGAGCCCTGAAGAATAACCAATGGCGTCCATAACCCTCCCCAGGCCAAGCCGGAAGGGTAACCTTGCTAACAACGTCAATCTCAAACCTGCTAAAACAAAAGGGGTGCCGGCAAAGGGCAAAGGAAAAGGAGGAGCGTCAGTACTGAGGCCAGTACACGGCGAGACTAGAATTCGGCGGCTCTCGCCTACATAGGTATGGTGGGCTGAAGCGGCAGCGCAACAGCACTAAACAACCTATAGAGACTCAATACAACTGGCGGTTATCAGAGAGGGATAAGAAAGACCTATTCGGATCCAACCTGAAGCTAACACCAAACAAACCCGTCCTGGTATTTCCCCCTCGAGACCAAACGAGGAAGTCGGACCATGGAACTCACACAGTTGGCAGTTTCATTCATTCGATTATAGTTGAAGCACTTACTAGTCAGATATAGATAGAGTGGGTCGTCCTGATAGCATAAGTAGTGGCAGTTTTAATCACCATTCCGTTGTAGTTGGAACATTACTAGTCAGATATAATTGTCCTGGGGAATCCCAAAACCCAGCAATTGTTTGCACTTTTATCACATTCCATTGGAGTTGTAATACTTACTAGGCATATATAGCAAAACAACCCAGATCCAGCAGTTGTTGGCATTTTTAATAGCCATTCCGTTATAGTTGAATCTGATTACTAGTCATATATTAAGTCAAGTTTATAAAACTACTTTAGTTATGCTTGTCTATGATCAAGATACTGTGCTCGAAGTCGTCCATAACCGCGGACACGGCTTTCAGAAAGTTTTACCCTGCAGGGGTGCACAAATAGCAACACACACTCGATTAACCTCGGAAAAACCAACTCAAAACCCAACGAGGCATTCACGATAAAGCGATCACAGGATTCATAAAATATTTCAGGGGGCCACCCCACTAAGCTACCCGCAACGAAGTTGGCCGGCTCCGGAACGGACCCAGGGTTTGTGTCAATGGCTGTAAAAGACTGGGAACCCGAAAGTGTGACTGGGCTTGTCGATACCACGAAAACATTCCACGTTCCAAAACAGTATAGGTGCTCCACACACAATCTTAAATAAAGCAATAAAGCATGGCATAGGTACAGAATAATAATAAAGCCCCAAACTACTTTGTGGCCCCAAGAAATAGAAATGAATCAAGCTCTGGCTCAGAGGGGTCCATAAGGCCTCCCGGATGTGGATAATGCGAAAAATCAAGGAACATGTATCAAGTACTCGGGGTCCTACGGGACACAAGTGAGCGTGGAAGAACCAAATAACATCTATTGCCCACCGATGCCTCTGCATTAGTTATATCTAGCATTTTAATAGTTGTATTTAAAGTCATGATCATCTCCACCATTAAGCATCTCCACCAATAACATCTGTCAGCATACCAACAACTGTGGTACTGGACAACACAAGTTTGCACCTGAGCAAGCCACTACGACTCGCAAGGCCAGCTATCTACCAAGCACAGGTAATAGGAGGTGCCAAGGCAATATAGAGGCTGCACGAGATATAACTGCTGCACGGAAACTAAAGCATCGCGACACGGATAGCAATAGATCAACAGGAGAAAGTAAAGACTATAAATGCAAAATAGGTGGAAGGGGAAGAGATGCTCGCCTGGGAAACACTGCCGATGGATCATATCCGGAGAACTTGTCGATACTCGCATCAACTCATCGGCCTAATCCGCGAAGAAGCAAACACTAGAAGAAACACCGGATGCAATATTTAATACTACGGCAGAAGATCCGGCATGCTTATGATATGATGCATGGCATGGCACAGATGCGGTGCAATTAGGCAATATTAAGCGGAACCATGGTCCCATCAATTAATTAGACGGTTCGAGTTATTTAACTACCCCGCAATTTAAATGTCGTATTAACAGGGCGAAACATGACATCGGTTCGCTACACCAATTTAAATGGAGTCCGGAATAAGACAAAGATATCCCGCATAAACACTCCATATTTAATTTAGGTGAATCAATATAATGCCCCCAAACCACACAATATGTATGCGACATGGACAATTTAATATGTAACAATTTATATAGATGGCATTTATAAAATAGGGGCTCGGGAAAAGGTTCACACATCTGGGTTCGACGATTTTGGGTTCCGGGGGTCCGGGGTTCGACAGGGTTCGACGGGGATCGGTCTCGGCGGAAACGTTCTCGGACAACGGAGTAGATCTTGTCGCATCCGGGAAGAAGGACTTGGTTTGGCGTCGGGGGCACATTGGATTTGCCCTGGTTGGTGTCGATCTTGTCGCCGCGACGATCTTGTCGGGTCCGCGTAACGGTCGGTCTTGGCGTTCGGGTGAAGAACTTGGCGTCCTCGAGGAAGTACTTGGCGTATCCGTGTCGACGACCTTGGCGTCTGGGTTCTCGGGCATCGGATCCGGGAAGAAGTACTTGTCGCATCTGTGGCCTTTGGGTCGTGTCGTCGGTCTTGTCATTTCACGGCGGAGATCTTGGCGTCCCGGGTCTCGACGTCTTCGGGTCCGAGAGGAAGAACTTGGCGTCCTGGTGGCTTCAAGGATCGGTTGCGAACGACAACCAAACGCGGAAGTCTTGATAGCGAATGGTTCTCGGGAAGATCTTGCTAGGGTGGAATTCCAGAGGCCATCATCCCCAAAGAGGCAATGTAGAACATGTTGCAGAACTTTCTAGCCGCAGATACGTGTGTCGATGTGGCCTGAGTGCAGTAGAGCGGGCATTCGCAAATCCCAAGATCAACAGTAGGTACAAGCCAAGCCACAGATTAACCGCACCGAACAACAAAATAACTGCCACGGTGCACGTTTGCGTGACCAGGAGAAGGCGACGCCTGCTTCTCACGATGGAAGCACGGGCTGCAGAAGGGCGGTCTTCGTCCGTGCAGAGCCCGAAGGCCGGAGCAGAGGAGGAGGGCTTCGTGGCTGCGCAAGGCAGGGCCCTGACGAGGTGGAGGTGGAGGGAGGCGACGTAGGGGCTGGCGACGGCGGCGGCGGCGCTTGTCCTGGCGGAGAAGCGGCAGAGGGCGATGGCGACAGGTGGCAGGGCGGCCAGGCATTGCGGCGAGGTTGGCGAGGCGCCATGGCCGGACGAGCTCGGAACGGCACGAGGAGGCGGGGAGGCTCGGCCGCGGCCGGCGGTTGCCGAGGCGGAGACGCGAAGGAGCAACGATGGGCGAGGGAGGTGGCGCCGGAGAGGAGGATGCGGACGAGGCGATGGCGTGCAGGGGCCGGCGAGAGGAGGTCTGGCGACGGGATCTGGCCGGAGAGCGCTGCAGCGGGAGGGGAGGCGAAGTCGGTGAAACTCGACGCGGAGGGGCCCTGTCGATGGCCGGTGAGGAGCCGCGCGGGTGCGGGCCCAGGGTGGGCACGGACGGGGATGGAGGACTCGAGGCGGGGCTGGGCGTGGCCGGAGCGGAGGGGATACGGCGGCGATGGTGGGCGGCTCTCGCGGGGCAGAGGGCGCAGGCTCTCGCGGGGCGGGCCCGGGAGGTGGCGGGGTCAGTGTGGGGAAAGGCAGAGGAGGTGGGGTCGGTGGGGAACGTGTTGGTGAGGGAGTGCGTGTAGGTGGAGACCAGGTGGGGGTAGGTGGCATTGTGTGGGTGGGAGGGGTGCGTCGGGTTGGTGTGTGTCGGTGTGCGTGTCCGCGCGGGGTGGGATGGGTCCAGGGGAGAGAGAGAGAGGGGGAGGTGGCGACTAGGTGGCTTAGGTGGCGAACCGGGGTTGGTTGAGGTGATGTGGAGGGTGTGAGGTGGAGGGAGGGGATTGGTCAGGGTGAGGTGGAGGGAGGCTGGGTAGGATTAGGGGTAGGTAGGATTAGGACCAGATAGTTTTAGACTAGGGTTTGGAGGTGGCCGGCCGGGCTTTTGGGCCTAGCGGGCTGCCTCCCAAAAATAAATTAAATATTTTATTTGTTTAAAATGGGGCGTTTGAAATCTGTTTGTAGACGAAACAAAATATTCTAGAGACCCGGGTTTTAATTTGAATAAAGACAGGAATATTTAGAAAACAAAACTAGGCATTACGAAAATAGTTTTAGACAAATCCATGCAAGATGATGACGATGCTCCAATGCAATGTGGCATGATGACATGAGCATGCGGTCATGATGATGTAATGCACAAAAACAACGCGATTTTCTAGTAGTGGTTTTAGCGGGATGCCACAATTCGACACCACTAACAATGGATCTCGCCCTCGAGATCCGCCTCATGGTACCGGGAAGAAGGTCGGCGATCTGAATCTTGTCGTTTCATGTGGATCCCCGCGACACCACTAACAAGTGGTCCTTGTTCGTGATCGTCGAGAGAACACTCCAGAAAACAAAGGCGAAGGTAGAGGTATCAACAAATAAAGCCACCTCTAGCTTCCATGGAAGGAGTGAAATTGCATTGATCCTCTAATTCAATGTACAAAGCGAATGATAAGAGTAGTGGTATGGTCATGACTCCATCCCGCACTCAAAACATTACTCTATACCTGAATAGCTGAATTATGCAATCAATTCTCGGAGTCAGACAGAAGATCTCGACAAGCGAGGTTCAGAACAAAGGAGTGATGCAGGCTCTGCATCGGATCTGGCGTAGATGATGTCGTCGCGTCGGAAAACACCGGAAGGCACAATCAAGGAACAAAGAATGGTACCACAGATAAAGGATCACTCAGATAGCATGAAGGCCGGATGTAGAAACACCGTTACCAAAAGAGGAAGCGAAACCCTGAAGGTACGACGGAAAACCCACCCACGAGAAATCCTGGACTAGAAGAAGGTAAGAGAGCAGCTTCAAAACACGCGGAGGTAAGAGGAGAACAGCAGAGGGATAAGGAGTAAAAGCAGACCTAATCAGATCTATCCAACCGATTTTTCCAAAATTAGTTTTGACACTCTACTTCAGCCGTTAGCTAGGTTATCCTACATGCTAGACTTGTGGGGTATCGCAACTGTTGAGCTCTGATACCACTCTATAACACCCTCAAATCGGCACTATGCAAGTTTTAGCCCTTTCCGCCAAACCCGCATAGAAACGATTCAAGGACGCCCACCAGGCACTTTCGTGCGGGTGGAAAACGAAGTAATACCATTACACAACAGTCCTCGATGGGACCCACAGAACAGATATTTATACAACACGACTCCACGAGTCAAGAATACAGATATACAATACAAAGATCCAATCCACCTTGAAATCGATAGGGCGTCCGACTACGGACAAGATGCAAATGGGGCTAAGAGCCCTGAAGAATAACCAATGGCGTCTATAACCCTGCCCAGGCCAAGCCAGAAGGGTAACCTTGCTAACTATAGTGATTTCTTCCTAAATTAGTGCTTTAGTCCTAATCGAAACAGTAGAGGAGAGGGATTGACGGTTGTTACCTCACCCATGGTGATGTGCATCCTGGGAGAAGGAGGGAGATGAGCCTCGCTGCCTCTGACCGTCTCTCACCAGCTTGAGTAGGAGGAACCGCCAGGTAGGGTAGATCTGCCTTGCCGTCGCCGTCGCTAGTGGTGTCTAGTCAAGAGGGGGGATTTTGGGGAGCGCCAACACGTACGGTGAGCTATCCCAGCAAGTGAGGGTACTCTTGGCACGAAGCAGGACCGAAAAACTTACATTTCTCTCCTGCGGCCCCCGCAGATGGCGTGCACCCCGCCGCCCCTTTTTTGCAGTTCCAAGGTATAGCTCCACGGAAACGCTCAGTTCGAGCATTGTTGTTGGGCCTGGTCTTGGGGTGCTTTATAAAGCACGCTGACCACAACACAATAGTCGTGCGGGAAACCAACCGGACCAATTTCATCGCATCCTGACTTGTTCAGAAGGAATGCAGGCTACCAAACACGGCCTAGAGCGCCGTTTGACCCGCACGCATCCAACTTTTCCTAGCGAGAGTGCGGAGCACCGATGCATTGAAGACTTCTATTTCATAGGCAACTGCTTCCCCCGCCTCCTCTTCCCCACACCTGAATCCTAATCATAGATTCACAGGGTAGATCGAGTCCTACTGTACCTTTTTTTCTTCCGTTGGTAGAAGGAATAGGAGATCCTGGTGAGGTTCTAGAAGGGTAATTAGGGCATGTACACCACACGACGCCTATATGGACGCTTAAGGTAAAAAAAGTCAAACTTATCGGCTAAGCAACCTAGCTCCCAATGGAGGACGCTAATTGCGGACGCGAAACTTCCCGGACGCCTACGCACGTTGCCTCCATGGTGTCCTTTGTACAAGGAAAAAAGTTTAGACACGTACAATGCGGTGACGTCAGTCTTCTCTTAGAGCAGCCCTACTCGTTGGATGTTTCCCCAAAATCCGGCGCTATTTAGCGTCGGACGGATGTAACTTTTGGCCTGAGAACGGCCTTTTTCCCACTCGTGTTCCTAGGCCAAGCTCTAACGTTTGGCCGAAATTTGATAAAACTCGGCGAAAATTGGGAGAATATAGACGATTTTAAGTAAACAGCGTCGAGTTCATATATAGTTGGTCAAATTCGGACATATACCTAAATTTTGGCCAAATTAGGCTAAAAAACAGAAAGCAGTAAAGTAAACTACTATGCCGACGCCAAAGCCGATGCCGCCCTCCACTCACATACCGAAGTTGCGGTAGAACACCATGTAGTCGGGGTCGGCCTTGCCGTCGTCGTCGTCGCTCGGCAGCTAGGGGGCGCGAGCTGCCCTGGCCGGGGTCGCCGCACCGCCACGGCTGGAACGATGGGCCGGCTTCGTCGTCATCGTCGAGGACGATGAGCAGCATGCTCTGATAGGCACGCTGGCGGCGAGGCCTACTGGAGGCCTGATACGTCCAAAACATATCTACTTTCCCGAATACTTTTGCTATTGTTTTTCCTCTAAACTTGTGTGATTTGGATACAACTAACATGGATTGACGTTGTTTTCAGCAGAATTACCTTGGTGTCTAGTTTTTGTGCAGAAAATCAACTATCAGGAAAAATCCCGGAAAATATGTCAAAAATCCTATTTCACCAGAAGACTCACGGAGCCATAATACGAGACCGAGTAGGGCCACGAGGGGCCCACACCACCTGGCCGCATGGGTTGGTACCAATGCCAAACTTTAATTTGCTGGTGCCTTCACAGAACACCAAGATTTCGGCACCTCAAAAATGGAAATTGGCTTTTTCATGCGTCGAAAAGGAAAACTTCCTCCTGCAACATCGTAAGCCATCCGAAGATGCACATATGTGCACAATATGGGCACATTATTTCAAACTATGCCCTGATTCTAGCCATAACATTGGTGGTTTGACCTAAATGCCATGAAACCTCGAACATGATAGGTCATTTTGTGAAGGATTTTTTATGATGTTTGCAATTTTTCAACTTCAATATTTTTCCTTGCAACTATGACACATAATATGACACCACGCAAAGGTTTCACGTTGTTTATATCGTTTTTGAATTTCTTATACCCGTTTCAAACTATATGCAAAACGGCGGGGATGAAGATTCCTAGCCCGGGGCTGAGCCTCGCTGAACTTGAAGTGGATCTATGATGAAATAGCATGTTGTGAACCTATAAATGATTTTAAAACAAATTCACAAGCATTATATCATGTACTTGTAGTTCAAATCTGGGCAACCTGCTACCGATTCGGCAGGAGTTTGTCTTTTTCATGAGGGATAGACGGAAAGGTTCCAGATACACCAGTTAAGAAATTGTCCATCTAAGATGGTCTAGTATTTTTTTAAAATGAGTTGGTACCAATGCCAAACTTTAATTTGGTGGTTGCTTCATAGAACACCCCGATTTCGGCACTCAAGAATGGAAATTGGCTTTTTCATGCGTCGAAAAGGAAAACTTCCTCCTGCAACATCGTAAGCCATCCCAAGATGCACATGTGTGCACAATATGGGCACATTATCTCAAGTTATGCCCTCATTCTAGCCATAACATTGGTGGTTTGACCTAAATGTCATGAAACCTCGAACATGATAGGTCATTTTGTGAAGGATTTTTTATGATGTTTGCAATTTTTCAAGTTCAATATTTTTTCTTGCAACTATTACACATAATATGACACCACACGAAGGTTTCACATTGTTTGGATCGTTTTTGAATTTCTTATGCCCGTTTCAAACTATATTCAAAACGGCGGGCATGAAGCTTCCTAGCCCGGGGCTGAGCCTCGCTGAACTTGAAGTGGATCTATGATCAAATAGCATGTTGTGAACCTATAAATAATTTTAAAAAAATCACAAGCATTATATCATGTACTTGTAGTTTAAATTTGGGCAACCTCCTACCGATTCGGCAGGAATTTGTCTTTTTCATGAGGGATGGACGGAAAGGTTCCATATACACCGGTTGGGAAATTGTCCATCTAAGGTGGTCTAGTATTTTTGAAAAATGGGTTGGTACCAATGCCAAACTTTAATTTGGTGGTTACTTCATAGAACCCCCCGATTTCGGCACCTCAAAAATAGAAATTGGCTTTTTCGTGCGTCAAAAAGGAAAACTTTCTCCTACAACATCATAAGCCATCCTAAGATGCACAAGTGTGCACAATATGGGCACATTATCTCAAACTATGCCCTGATTCTAGCCATAACATTGGTGGTTTGACCTAAATGGCATGAAACCTCGAACATGATAGGTCATTTTGTGAAGGATTTTTTATGATGTTTGCAATTTTTTAAGTTCAATATTTTTCCTTGTAACTATTACACATAATATGACACCACGCGAAGGTTTCACATTGTTTGGATCGTTTTTGAATTTCTTATCCCCGTTTCAAACTATATTTAAAACGGCGGGCATGAAGCTTCCTAGCCCGGGGTTGAGCCTCGCTGAACTTGAAGTGGATCTATGATTAAATAGCATGTTGTGAACCTATAAATGATTTTTAAAAAAATTCACAAGCATTATATCATGTACGTGTAGTTCAAATCTGGGCAACCTCCTTCCGATTCGATAGGAATTTGTCTTTTTATGAGGGATGGACAGAAAGGTTCCAGATACACCGGTTGTGAAATTGTCCATCTAAGGTGGTCTAGTATTTTTGAAAAATGGGTTGGTACGAATGCCAAACTTTAATTTGGTGGTTGCTTCGTTGAACACCCCGATTTCGGCACCTCAAAAATGGAAATTGGCTTTTTCGTGCGTCGAAAAGAAAACTTCCTCCTGCAACATCGTAATCCATCCCAAGATGCACATGTTTGCATAATATGGGCACATTATCTCAAACTATGCCCTGATTCTATCCATAACATTGGTGGTTTGACCTAAATGCCATGAAACCTCGAACATGATAGGTCATTTTGTGAAGGATTTTTTTGATGTTTGCAATTTTTCAAGTTCAATATTTCTCCTTGCAACTATGACACATAATATGACACCACGCGAAGGTCTCACGTTGTTTGGATAATTTTTGAATTTCTTATGCCCGTTTCAAACTATATTCAAAACGGCGGGGATGAAGATTCCTAGCCCGGGGCTGAGACTCGCTTAACTTGAAGTGGATCTATGATGAAATAGCATGATGTGAACCTATAAATGATTTTAAAAAATTCACAAGAATTATATCATGTACTTGTAGTCCAAATCTGGGCAACCTCCTACCGATTCGGCAGGAATTTGTCTTTTTCATGAGGGATGGACGGAAAGGTTCCAGATACATCGGTTGGGAAATTGTCCATCTAAGGTGGTCTAGTATTTTTGAAAAGTGGTTTGGTACCAATGCCAAACTTTAATTTGGTGGTTGCTTCATAGAACACCCCGATTTCGGCACCTCAAAAATGGAAATTGGCTTTTTCGTGCGTCGAAAAGGAAAACTTCCTCCTGCAACATCATAAGCCATCCCAAGATGCACATGTGTGCACAATATGGGCACATTATCTCAAACTATGCCCTGATTCTAGCCATAATATTGGTGGGTTGACCTAAATGTCATGAAACCTCGAACATGATAGATCATTTTGTGAAGGATTTTTTATGATGTTTGCAATTTTTCAAGTTCAATATTTTTTCTTGTAATTATGACACATAATATGACACCACGCGAAGGTTTCACGTTGTTTGGATCGTTTTTGAAAATGGCATAAATGTTAATAATTTGAATAGTTAGAATAATTCTTTATAAATCAGAAAAAGGTTTTGAACATCCTGTTTTCCCGCCGTTTGTTTCTTAGTTAATTGCAAATGGTAAAATTGTTAATAGTTTATATAGTTAGAATAATTATTTTTTTAAACAGAAAATGATTTTGGATTAGTTATTTAAATAGTTGCACTTTCCTGTTGAAAGTTTTTTCAAATTCCAAATTATGCAATAAATATTTGTTAATGCAATTTTAATTGAAAATTGTAAAATTCTATAGTTAAAATAAAAATATTTGAAAACAGATAATGGTTTTTGAGTAGTTATTTAAATTGAAGCACTTTTCCTATTAAATGTTTTTTGAAATTCCAAATAAATATTCATCTTATTAATTAAAGAAGAAAACAAATTTGAAAATGGCGGGAAGACCAAAAGTTTGGCTAAGATCTGAAAAACGGGTCAAAGATCCCGGTTCGTCCCAGAAACCGGGACCAAAGGCCCTGGGTGCGCGCGCACACGTGGTGGCCCAGCAACGCTCCCCGCCTAGAACTTTGGTCCCGGTTTGTCCCACCAACCGGGACCAAAGGCTCAACGGTCATGATTGGTGCGATGATCTGGGACCAAAGGCCCTGGGTGCGCGCGTGCACGTGGCAGCCCAGCAACGCTCCTGTCTAGACCTTTGGTCCCGGTTCGTCTCACCAACCGGGACCGTTGAGCCTTTTGGTCCTGGTTGGTAGGACAAACCGGGACCAAAGGCATGTACTACGTAACTGTTGCCCCTCCTTCTTCTTCCCCATCCACTTCACTCGCAAAACTCCTAAGGAAAATCATGCGTGAAGCAGAACAATGCCGTCAGGCTGCCGGATTTTTGAGCCACCGTCGCCCCCTTCGCCGTGGACAGAGCCGCCCGAGCCCGCGCTGTTCCACCTCCGACGTCGTCGCCCTTGCACCTGCCCGCGTCGCCTGATCCCGCGCCTCCCAAGCCCGCGCCTCCCGAGCCTGCCGCCTCCGACCGCGCCGCCCAAGGAGGAGGAGGCCCGCACCCCTGCCCCTGCCCGCTCCGCAGGCAGCTCCGCCCCCGCACGCCGGCGGCCACCGCCTGCCGGTAAGCCTCCCCCGGCCCAGGTTTTTAATTAGGCTTTTAATTAGGTCTAACATGTGGGGCCAGATGGAAAATAATTTTAATAATTCCAAAAATGTTTATTTATTTAAAAATGGTTTGAAATTGGGAAAAATCATAACTAATTCATTTTAAATCAGAAAAATGTGTATAATATATCAAAATGTTCAGAAAAATGAGCTCTACCATTTAAAAATATAAGCATTCATATTCGTACAACTTTGAACCTTACTTTACATAGAGGCACACCGACACCCCCTAAGTACCATGGGTTCGATGGTTTGTCCACCTAGGGCATTCCGAACCGATTTAGAAAATAATGCATAGTGGTTTATATTATTTGCATTATAGTAACTTGCAAATCTTAATTTGAAGATACTATGCATCCAACACACCAAGATACTATGATTCCAGAACATCAGGAAAACATCCTCCACGAAATGATCTGCAAAAATGAACATATCAATATCGATGTCACTAGGAAGTTTCTGAACAATTACGGTGAGGGAGATGAGTCTCTCAACCGAGGAGACGGCACCAGTGAGGTAGAAGCCGAAGCCTGGGATAGAGGACAAGCCGATGAGGGATAAGGTGATGGCTCCGGCGGAACCTAAAATCTCGCAAACATCGGCGAGGTGTAGATATGTATTTTTGTAATTAAAATGATGTTGTCTATATATATACATGCATATATTAACACTCTTTCTTCTTTTAGTCCTCCGGATCAAGAACTTCTTCCGTAAGAATGAAATGAGGCCCAACAAAAAAGTTGGATGACACTGTGAGGTAGAGGATAGAAGTGGTCGGTGTAGACGGCGAACCGCAAGCTCTAGGCGATGTCGCAAAAAAAATTGTTAAGCAATGCGGAGTTCTTGTGAGGGACTACATCCCGATCACCGTTCAAGAATGGAATCGGCCAAGCGGCGGTGGAGTCCCGTATGTCGGCGACAACGCCAAAGATAAGCTTTTTGAAAAGCTCATGATTAATTTCCTCCTGCCGATGCCAGATGTGAATCCAGATGAGGAGGAGAGAACAATAATGGAGCTTGTGCAAAGAGTCAAGAAGTTTGCTCTCATCAAGATGGTCGGTGCATTCAAGAACTGAAAGAAGAAACTATACAATAACTTTGTCAAGGTATAGAAGACTCCGGATTTCAATCAAGGCGGCTATGCTAAGTTAAGACACCAGTGGGATGATTTTTTGAAGTACAATACATCAGAGAAAGCTAAGGAAAGATCTAGAATAAATACTGAGAATGCTGCTAAGAAAGTGTACCATCATAATATGAGGCCTACTGGCTACGCTGGTTACATGCCTAAGTTGGATGCACTTGAGGTCAATTACATTGCTGCCGGGATCAGACTAGAGCCCACAACATGGACACCATAGGCGAGAAACTAGTTTTACGGCCATGGGGGGACGTTGGACGAAGAAGGGAGGGCAATATATAATCAGAAACACAAAGATCACCCCTATTGCCCATCAACAATATTAGAAATGCAGTAGATGATGTTGTAGCGGGATGGTTCGTCCCGATAGAGAGAACGACGAGCTCACACGCGCCCTTAAAAATGATGAAACACAAAGGACGAGCACGAGGCACACCAGGCTCCAAGCCGTGGAATGTTTCCTTCCCCACGGAAATGAAGAGATATCCCGATAAAAGCCATCAGAGGAGAAAGGAAAGGGAGGCAGCTGAGAAAGCGGCTGCTGTAGACCGGCTGCGTAATGTAGAAGAACCATTAAAGCGGCACTAGGATCAACTTGACGGACTTAGCCAGCAAGGTACTAGCGGCCAATCTCAGCGGCACATGGTAGAAGCTGCATTCAATGGTACATGCACACTATTGAATAAGAAAAACAATGTCACTTCCACGCAGCTCCAGGATGTTGATGATGATGCACCGACGACGGCTCCTCCTAAACGCTACCCAGTGGATGATATCACGGAGAGCACAACTTATGAGCTAAAGGTGCAAGTTATGAACTTAAGGGTGACGACGGCGGTCGGCATGGCCGTACCAATTGTGCCTAACCCAACTTGGCATTGCAGACCGGTTCCAAAAGGGTACGCTGTCATCACGGTGGATGATGTGAAGCAAGATTTTGAGGAGCTAAAGCTGGACCACCCTGCAGGGGAAGATATGGAGCTGACTGAACTAGGAGAAGCCAAAGGGGGGACTATTTTATGGCCAAAGGAGCACATCGTGCTTCCAAATTATGTGCCGCCAAGGCCACCCACTCCTCATAGCAGCAATCCATCTTCGCCGCCACCTCACCATTCTCCAGCACAACCGCTGGCTTCACCGCCTCACCACTCAGTGCAGCCGTCTCCATCGCCGCCTCAGCCGTCTCTGCCACCGCGTCAGCCGTCTACGTCCCTTGAGCCTCAGAGACAAAAGCGGAAGTATACTAAGAGGGGCAACACCACCAGCAGCAGCAAGGGCACGTTCCGATCACCAAAACATAAGCTATCGCCCCTCCCAAAATTACCTCATAAGAATATGAAGAAGCTATCTTGCGAGAAGACAGATGAGGAAATTGCTGCGGCCACAGCTGCTCATCATGAAAAGTGGAAGATTGACATGGCTAACAAGAAAAAGCCGATAGAGCCATTCTTCCCGGTCACCGCAGAAGATAAAGCCAAAGCAGCCGTACTTAAGATTCAGCTTCACCATCCCATAGCGCTCACATCAGACTATAACCGCTCTATTACCAAGTCGACTGAGGCAAAAGAGTGGAGAGTCGGCAAAGAAGTTGCCCAACTCGGACAACAGAAAAATCAATCGATCGAACCGCTCAAAGTGTACGATACCAATGAGTGGAGAGCCCAGGAGCGGCATGATCCGAACATTGATCCGGAGTTTGTTCAACTTTACGGAGAAAAGGCCAAATTATATGGACTGTCTATTACTGAGTACATGAGCCATATGGATGACTTCGAGGGGTATCAAGAAATAGCATACGTATACTGGTACGGGACTCTTCTCGTCAAACCCGAGTTAGTCAAAGATCTATCAACAAAAATGCGAAGATTGCATAAGTGGTACATGCAAGCCCGTGCTGAATCCAAAAACTGGATCTATGCTGGATATAAACACCACCATTAAGGTCATGGAGATGGCTTCCTACTGATTGAATTTTCATAATTTATTTTAGTTTTACCAATGAGACGCCCTCGACAAAACTATCTTCAGTGACTATTTTTTGTTAAGTATTATTAATTTCTGTAATTAAGTCTTCCTAGCTCAGCTCATTCGTTATTTGTATAATCTTACTCATCACTATACTAACACTTTTGCTTTGGTACCCCCCAGAGGAAACGTTGAGGGGGTTAGCTTTTTCTGTGTTGGTTTTAGGTTTGATCTAGGTCCGGTCTGATCGTTTTGATCCTTACGCATGAGGCCATACGCATATATGGCTGGAGTATAGTACAAAGATGATGTCTACGAGAGATCAGCTCATCATTTTGAACGGAATGATCACGATGTGAAACAAGGAGATTTACCGGTATCAATTTTTTCCTCGGGTCATCCTATACAAACCGCCTCCAATCGTATACAGACACAACATACCGGAGTAGTACGGGCCCAAACCTTAACCGGTAATCACCCAGAATTCACGCGAAAACCGGTTTTCCAATCAAACTTTGCCCTGGGGGGGGGGGGTACCGAAGCAAGCTTCCTATACTACCTATATATGCAGAATGAAAATTCTCGAATGCAACAAAGGACAAATCTATGACCTTTGGTTTGTTGACTGCAATTTCGTTCATGAAGTTACTCTAAAAACAAATCCCAAAAAGATAGAGGATAACTTGGTATAAGCATTGACGTATTTCAGCAACAGAAGGGAAATACTATTTCCTTACAACGTTGGGTGAGTGTTACTGTCTTGTACACATTCTACTTTTGCTTACTCGATGTTAAGCATATAATTGACTCGTTTTATATTTTGTTAGTGTGTCTAACTTTCACTATATTCTGTTAATCATTGTTGTTGACACCGGAGTAGTAAAAGTCATGAACTCGAAACACACACCTTTAAAAAAGTGGGCGAACATGCAGGAATGTCTCCAGAAGGCTTGGAAATGGTTCACCGCCAACACTAGGGGTGTTTGGAAGCTAGAGCTTACATTTCAACCATTGACTATAAGTACTACTTGCTAGATACATGCATCTCTTTGATTCTAGTTTCAATACCACCATTATCATGCTTGATTATTATTTTAATTAAACTCCGTTCTCGTAAAGTGCTTGAGGCAGGAAGCCGGGAATAACTTATGTGGATACTATGTCTGCAAGTTCATTCGCTAGACGACCAAAGAGAAGGGCACAAACCAGAACATCAAAAAAATTGAAGTACGATAAACAATAATCACAACTTTATTTTATTACCTCCAATTGTGTTTAGTTTCATTCATATATATATTGATCCTCTTCTTTAAATTAGATCGAACGGATGCGGGACGGTCTTCTATCACAAGAACGCGTGCAAACAATTTAAGAGGAAATTGCCGGATTCTTATTAGACAAGTTATTGATCCGAAAGGAGAATACTATTACCCGATTCATTTGGAAGGATGAAGTGTAAAAACGAAGATGTAAATTAGATCAAATTTGTGTAAGTACCGTTTGTAATTAATATGTTTCGACCAAGCACGACAGATGAGACGGTGTATAATATATTCGTGATCATGATGTGTAATATATATATATATCGTGGTTTCATTATTGTTGTATATATTAAGTAACATTAAATTGAATACAAAACACCAAATAAATAAATGAAAAAAAACCCTACCACGACACAAAAATAGCCAAAATGCAGAGACCAACGATCCCGGTTCGTGCCACGAACCGGGACCAATGATCCACACCCCCCGTTACACAAGCGTCCATGTGGAGACCCATTGGTCCCGGTTTGTGCCACGAACCGGGATCAATGATCCACCCCCCTCGTTGCACGTGCGTCCACGTGGAGACCCATTTGTTCCGGTTCGTGTTCGAACCGGGACCAGCATTAGTCCCGAGTGATTGATTTCGGTTTAAAAACCGGGACCAATGGCCCTTATAAACCGGGTATATAAACCCTTTTTCCACTAGTGAATGTTGCATTACTGCCTAGACCTGGTTTCGACTTGTTAATGCTATATTACCTTTTATTTAATGAAACATATAGAGCGAAGAGGGCTCGAGTGGAAATAGTTGCCTTAGAGATTAAGAGGGATTTTTTTTGTTCAGCAAGTCTCTATTACCTTTTTTTAGCGTCAGCTTTTTTAGCAAATAATCGCGATTGTGCTTTTTCAGCTCTTTACTGTAAACTTTTAGTATATATGTCATTACGAGCTTCCTACAGATTCTGATATATTTATTTTATCTTAATGGTACTTCTACCTTTTTTTTATGGGGAAATGATAACTTAATACATGTTGAATCCATGCACCGAAACAATTGTGTACGTATGTTACAACTTACAAGTAGTACATATGATCCGATATCAGTCACTTGATCATTCAGTGAAGCCACCAACTGTGAGCATAGGGAGAAGGACAGGATGCAGCAGAAACAGAATGAGAAGTGCTAATACACCCGACGATTTCCATTCAAATCATTTACGATGGTGAAATCAAGCCGTGTCTAAGGTGATTAGAGGACCATCTGAGGGTGCACAGGACGTGTCGTATGGACATCGTACATGCAAGATCGTGTGCACAGCAATTCCCAAACAGAATAGGCGGAAACGACGATGGCCAGAAAATTCCCTTCCACGATGATGTTCGTCAATAATCAACCCCCTGCAGAAGTGGCCAAGATTTGTAGCGCTGAAGCGTTTCCTGCATGATAACGCTGCCCAAATGCGCATTGTTTCAACCAAGCCATCATGAAACGATGATCCGGATGAGGGTTAGTCAATTTAACGGCTTCGAGTGCAGAACAAAAGCCCGAAAGCCAAAAGCAACTTCTTCGTAGGCTGGGTAATACATCTTTTGAGATCTATGTTGGGATATATTTTTCGGGTATACCCACCGTGACTCGCTGATCAGGGTGGTCCATTTCGGGTTAGAGATTTGTTTTACAGTCGATCCAGTCAGGGAGAGAAGACGGAGGTCCATCCGGCTACGGGAAAACTTAGAAGACTTACCGACTTAGCTCTGTTTAGTTACTTGTAGTACAATGTGTCCTCTGTAACCAACTCTGTATCGTAGCCGGATATGTCTCTCCTGTAATCTAGGCCGGATATCTATATAAACCGTCCTAGGGAACAACCTTTGGGGCAACCCCACAATCTACAACATCAACTCGCACAGGTGAACATCTCTTGTAATATGTACTTCCGGCTCTTCCGTATTACTAGATTGCTAGTAGGAGTAGGATCCGTCCAAAACCGGCGGATTCGAACCTGGATAAAGCTTGTGTGCTCACCGTCACCTCACACCCCCTTTCTCTACAGATCTTGAGGATCCCCTCTCGGCGTACATGTCTTCAATTCGACGACAGTTGGCGCCCACCGTGGGGTAGGTGAGTTTTAGATCTTCGTTCCGGGGGGGGGGGGGGAATCTGCACGAATCGGAATCGGAGAGACAATCGTCGTCGGCCGGGTCCTCTACGCCAGTGACGTCCCTCTTGTCCTTCTCGACGAGACTTGGATTACAGCTAGGGAACCTATGACCACCTACACCATCATGTCTTTCGGCGAGATCGATGTTTACCTTTGCTTCGCTGAGCCTGCCCAACCCACCCCAGCGGTGATGATAGAGGCAAAAGAAATTGTAGATCTACTTTGTCTTCGGAAGCGACAGAGTTCCCGGTCTCAGAAAACTCTAATCCCATCCATCCCGCACCTGAAGTGGAGATAGTGGAAAAGATCGGATCTGAAGAAGATCTCCCCAAGGAGTCTAAACCTGAAGTAGATCTCCCAAGGAGGCCGAATCTCAGGAGGCTCTCCCCAAAGAGGTTGAATCTCAGGAAGATCAAAGCAGCAACAACTCTGGGTCTAGCTCTACCGATGCTGGAGTAGGAAAATCACTTCTGAGGCACACATTGAGGCGGATGCTGCTGCGCGGAAATGCCATCATGGAAGAGATCCTTGAGATCATCAAGTGTTTCAAGGAAGCCAATGAAGAAAGTCGCAACTACCTCAGGGCACACGCATCGCACTTCGTTGGATATGTTAGATCTAGATCCCGCTCTGCTGATGCTGGAGACGACAACGACTCGGTGCTAGAGGCAATCAGAACAAACACCTACTTACAGGCATCTTCGGATGACTCCATGACGTCGACGGATTTTCGAAAGTTCTCTACAGAATATGAAGAAGAGTTCAACTCCAAGGCTGCGGAAGAAGGAGAAGCTATGGATCAAAGCCCTCGCAACAGCATAGATGAAGGATCCGGAGAAAACTCTCCCAAACCAAAGGACAATATGGATCTCGGAGATAATCCCGAAGTCCAGATGTCCGAGACTACTGATAGAAGCTTGACTCCAGGAATCAAATCCAAAGACATCTTTGCTACCGACGCCGCCAAGAAGGCAAAGAAGAAGAATAAGACTCCGGCTAAAGACCTTACAGCTGATGAGGTAATAGCTGAAGAATACGAAGAAGACTCAGATGAAGCTTTAATCCCATATGAGCCAAAAAGCACTTCGTTGGATGGCACGTGGATACTCCTGGTGCCCGTAAACTCCCCGGAGAGGCGATTACCACACATATCCTGACAACTGCAGAACTTACACCTGTGGAGTTGGAGGACAGGACCCAGGCCCTAGAAGCGGATCGTCAGGTACTCCTTGAGGAAACTGCAAATATCCTCGAGGAGAAGCAGCTCATTGCAGTTGCAGGGCAGCCTAGCACCCGAGAACATCAGAAGACCCAAAACAAACCTGAGTTAGCTAACAAAAATCCGGATGTTCAAAAACCCTTTTCGAAGGAGACATAGCCGCGCGTAAATCTCGAATCGACAGCAAGAGAAACCGGGTGTATGGCACGCCGATAGAAAATGTTGTTGCAGCCCGAGATCTCTTGGCAAACAATCCAAGTCCAGACCAGGTCTGACTAAGTGTGAAGCTACTCACCAAGGGCCTGGAGCAATAGAAGGTCGCCACATCTAGCAGCGGAAAGCTGGTCTCCAAATCCGACCAACGCCGCACGGACACTGGTCGACATCAAGACGTAAGGCCCCGACAAGAACCGGAACAGCGTTACCGTTCAAACCCTCGGGATGATAACTATTCAAGAAACGGATCTTCGGGACACCAGCACAAACCCGCACGAAGGTTGGAGCAATGTCGCTCCAGCCACAGATCAAGACGCTGTTGCAGCAATGGTCAACCTCCCTAGCGACAGTCAAACAACCGCAGGGAAGATGAAGAAGCACAACGTCGGTAGTAGGACCGGCAAAGAATTACCCCTCCTAGACAGAGCCACGTCACAATGACGGCAACATCGGACGAAGAAACAATGAACATCGCGCTAGATCAAGCCGGCATGATGGCCGTCATCATGAAGCCCCAGCTAGGGGTAATAATCCACCACCACCACCTTCTCCGCCAAGCAGCCACCATAGCAGCTCCCATGGAGGCTAGGGGGCGCCGCGGTGGAGGCAGTGGTAGAAGGAGTAGAAGTCCGACTCATGGGCACCGTAGCCGCAACAAACAACCGAGATGACGCGCTCTGTCACCAAGTGACGTGTAACTACCTCGGTGAATTACGCTCTTAGTTATTGCCTGGATGAACGAAAGTGGTTAAAATAGTACGGTGGGGCCCAGGGCCACTCACGGTAGACCTTTCGGCCGTCCTAACCACTTTCACACAACGGGACAAGAACGAGCGGCGTAATCGGCAGGTGAAGGGATCAACTACATACACAAATGAGTATGTATGCAAGCCACATACAACAGTCCTCAGAGCCATTCCATCTAAAAGAAATAGAAATATTGCAACGCCATACGGCAAGATCCAAATTTCCTAGATAGATATAATAATTTAAGATAGCTCCTCATACATCACACATCAGAGTATCAGGCGGAAGCGGAAAACAAGATCCGTGTATGGATAAGAAGCAAATTGGCATAAGATGCCCCATAAATAAACACATCCCGCCCACAGATCTCACGGATCCCCGTTCCCGGAATCTCTACACTGAATGATCGTTGCCAACATCATCTGTATCTTCCACCCAATATCCATCTTGCGGGTACACCTGTTCATCTGAATCAAACAATTTATCGTGTGAGACCCTAGGGGTACTCAGCAAGTCTTTATGCCGCTAAAGGGGACACAACCTGGGGTGACGCAGTTGCAGCCAAAGACAATACCTATCAATTCTACAGATACTCGCTAACCATCCGCCTAACCAATGATAGACGGATGTCCGTGAATTAAGAACAACAGTTATAACAGTATAATTAACAGATTTATCCTCCTTCTCGCTTACCAACGAGAAAGCGGACGAACAACCCCCATCATCCGTTGGCAGTTTTATTAACCATTCCATGAGTATTGCACTATTTACTAGTCAAGTACTTAGTCAATTTACAAGTGGTACTTTAGTTATACTTGTCTATGATCGAGAAACTGTGCTCCAAGTCGTCCATAACCGCGGACACGGCTTTCAAAAAGATTTACCCTGCAGGGGTACACGAATAGCAACACACACTCGATCAACCTCAGAAAAACCAAATCAAAACCCAACGAGGCATTCGCGACAAAGCAATCACAGGATTCAGAAATATTTCAGGGGGCCACCCCATTAAGCTACCCGCAACGAAGTTGGCCGGCTCCGAGACGGACCCAAGGTTTGCGCCAATGGCTGTAAACGACTGGGAACCCGAAAATGTGACTGGGCTTGTCGATACCGCGAAAACACTCCGCAATTCTTAAACAGTACAGGTGCTCCTCGCACAATCTTAATAAAACAGTAACATGACATAAGTACAGGATAGTAACAAAGCCCCAAACTACTTTGTGGCCCCAAGAAATAAGAATGAATCAAGCTCTGGCTCAGGGGGATCCATAAGGCCTCCCGGATGTGGATAGTGCGAATAGTCAAGGAACAAGAATCAAGTACTCGGGGTCCTACGGGACACAAGTGAGCATGAAAAACCAAATAGCAGATATTGCTCACCGGTGCCTCTTTCATTAGTTATCCCATTACTACTCCGGTTAAGTTGTTTAGGTACCTCGTTATTCATCCGACACTCACATACCCTACACATGCTTTCTTTTCTACAACTCGCATGGCTCAAACAACTCCTGTAGTAATGGCTCATGGGATGGAGGAACAAGCTTCGGTGGAGTTTAAAAGTAAAGGCTATGCAGTACTTGGGATTCAATTTAATGCAATCGTGACTCAATGATGCAAGAATAAGATAGAGACAATAGGTACTGTATGTATGCAAGCATGTGGTAGTGCTTGCCTGGCAGCTCAGTTGAAGCGAGAGATGGATCTGGGTAGTACTCCTGGGATTCCTGGTAATTCTCCTGCTGGGCGTCTATTCGCAGAAGAACCAAACAAACAAGGGCCAACATAAATAAAGTGCACAAGCATATGAATTAAAATGCGACAAGCAAACAAGCATGCCTTGATGAATGGTGCACAATTTACATGGCATTAAAGTAGCATGGCAAAGGTGAGGGGTGAATACAAGAAATAAAGCATTTTGGCATTTATTTAACCAAGTTTTATTGTCATAAACAGTTCAGATTTTTAATAACAACATGATGCATGCTTCAATTCAGAACAAGGACTGTATAAATAGAACGGGCTCGTTGCGCTGATCGATTTAGACATATTATTTGCCAAATTTGGAGTTGTAGAATTAAAGTTATTAATTAATTAAGGAAAAGGGCATTTTAATGTAATTTTAAACATCTCGAAAATTTAAAGTGTTCAAAACATATTTTGAAGGGCATGTTTGAATTCCTCACATTTTTCTGATTCCAAAACATATATTACTTCTATTATTTGGATTTATATTTTAGAAATTATTTAAATCTGATTTGAATTTGAATTTAAATCAATTTGAAAAAGGTTTAATTAAAAACAGACATAGGAAAATACTTTTTTCACCCAGGTGAACCTAGCCACAACCACTGACGGGTGGGCCTTGCGCTGACTGGGGCCACGCGCAGGGAAAAACTTTTGCTACCGCGGCTCTGTCTAGCCCGTGCGACTGCGGGGTGGGGCCAACTGGCACAGGCCCACGTGACAGCGGTAAGAACTGCAGGGGCTGACAGGTGGGGTGGAAGCTGGACCGCGGGTTATGGCTCGAGGAAGCTGGGGGGTTTTCGGCAAGATCGCCAGGGCGGCTGACTAGTGGGGCCTCTAGGAGCGCGGGTTAAGAGCAAAATAAAAAAGGGGGGGGCTTAATGTAAATTTCCACAGGCCCGGTACTGTTCTTCGTGTTCATCGTCTGGCGGAAAATGGCACGCAGCGCAGAGCGGGGGAATCGAACCCGGGTCGTGGGCGTCCGCGCTGAGGGGCTAGCCAGTGCGGCGGGGCAAGGGGAGTTGACAGGGAGGTAGGCGCGGCCTAGTTAGGGTGTGACGCGGGGCGGAAAGCTTGCAGACAACGGCGAGCGGCGACGCGCTGAAGAGCGGCGGCGCTAGACGATGACAGCGATGCGGAGCATGTCAGGGAGGGAGAGTGGCTCACCGCGGGTTGGCCGGTGTGGTCGGATCGGGGAGAAGCGTGGCAGATCGACGATGACGCAGACGCTCCGGTGATCTTGGGTTTCGGAGAGCGGCGAGGATCTGGCGGTACTGGGGGGCTCCTCCTTCGCGTTGGAGTGAACAGGGTGGTGCAGGGCGGTCCTCTCGGTCTCCCAGGCCACCTCCACAACGAGCACACCGGCTAGAAAGAAGAGGAGCAGAGGGTGCTGGCGGCGACCAGCGGCAGGAGCTGGGCATCGGGGAGGAAGAAGGGGAAGAAGAGGGCCGGCTCAGGCGGATCTGGCGATGCAGGAGAGCCGTGTGGGAGGAGGAAAAAGGAGGGAGAGGGAGGAGAAGCAGCCGTGGCAGGGGAGATAAAGGTGGCTCGGCCCCTTCTCTCTTTTCTCCTCGAGCACATGCAGGTCGGGCTGGGGCTCGTCCTGGGGCAGAGCAGCGGCAGAGGGGAGGCTGCAGGTGGGGCCGAGGAAGAGAGAAGGTAGGTGGGGCTAGCTCGGCTGGTAGAGAAAGAAAGAGAGGATAGGGAGTAGCTCGGGCTAGGGTAGACATGGGCTAGGGTTAGGGTTTTGTGTAGGGTTAGAGAGAGGGGTGGCTGGGGTGTGGGCCAGGGAGAGGGTGGCCAGGTGGTCATCAAGGTAGGGAGAGAGATATAGAGGGGGGTGTGGTGGAGTTAGGGTTTAGTATAATTAGGGCTAGGCGAAAATAGAGAGAGAAAAGCTAGGTTAAGTTTGATTAGGGTTTAGATTTTGGATTTTGATTAATAGACCAAACCAAGAGAAAAAAAAGAGGTTTGATCTAGCATAAGCTAAGGTGGAGAAGAAAACAAGAAAAAGAGCAAGGAAAAGAGAGAGAAAGAATAAGCCTCATTTCATCATGCATGAAGAAATAGAAATAAAAGAAATGATGTGGATAGGAATATGGGGATGGTGGAATGGATGGAGATGGACCACATAGAAGAATATCCACTAAAGCAAAGGAAAAACCAATGAGAGAAAAGGTGGTGAAGAAGGTTGCATGACCCATGCAAAATAATAATGCCATGCTTTATTTTGTGAAAACAAAAATAATATGGCATTATACTTATGCATTTCCAAAAAGTGGAATAAAAGCCAAGCAAAAGAATTTAAAGTATTTGATCCACCCCAAACCACATGAGCTAGAATAAAAATACCAAAAGAAAAAGAAATACAAGCTCATGGTTAAAGGGATGGTGGAATTATAAGGTGGTGAAAGAAAGGTGGTGGAATTGAAATAAAAGATATGCCCCCAACTCAACTTGGGCATTTGAACAATATATCAATAACCAAATACAATATCAAGAGGCAAATACAATTAATAATGCATGTGAGAGAAAAACCAAAAGAAAGAGGGTTTTATATGATGCTCAAATGCAAGGTGGCATGATGACATGAGCATGATATAATTATGATGCAGCAATTATATATAGGAAGTAGCCATTATCTTACTAGACCAAGTAGCATTACAATTGTTAGACAATTGGGATGCTACATGACGCCAGGCACTGGATCAACTCAAACATAGAGGCGCGGCGCTATGAGTCGGATAACATCTATGTGGGTCCAAAATGCTTCGGACCGCGCATACGACAAACAAACTTTCCAGAAGGGTTTGCCATCTCAAGGCACATCCAGCCTTACGACGGTGTGGCTCGGCTAGACACCTAGCTCCAAGACTTCTTCTAGGCCTGCTGCATCGCCCAAGGAGGAAATAGCTTGGTCGTGACCCGATATCTCCCACTTATGCTGAGAAAGATGGCTCAATCATGGCTCAATGAACTCCCGGAAAACACCATCCACACCTGGTATGACATGGAAAGTGCTTTCTTTCAGAACTTCGATGGAACATACAGGAGGCCCTACACGGTCGGAGCTCTGCAGCGGTGCACCCATAAACCCGGAGAAACTTGCCGGGACTACCTCGGATGATGGATCGATATGAAGAAATCCTACGAGGGAGTAAACGACCAAACCATGATCGAAGCATTCATCGTAGGACTTCCAATTGGTTTACTGTGTCATCGCTTAAAGTCTGACAAAGTGACTGATTTGGGAGAGATGATAGAGATGGCAAGCAAGTAGACTGATGCCGACGATGATTCAGAGGGATTGCTAAATGTACTAGCTGCGCCATAGTCGACAAAGTAGCCAAAGCAGTAGGCCCAAAAACGCAAGAACACCTCGATGGAAAAACGCAATCCAGAAACCGCAACAGTCAATGAAACTTTCGGGTTTGGAGGACGAGGAGGCCGCAGTGCCGACCGATGATAAGGCCGTGGAACTTCCATAGTCCAAGGTAGAGGAGACCAGCAACCTGACAAAGCCTACTATTGGGCTGACATCGCCAACAATCTGTGCGTGCATCCCCCGGATGGCAATGGGGGCTCGTCCCACACCAATGCTGAGTGTCGCTTCAATGATGACATCAAGAAAGAAGAATCCGCTGGCTACAGGGCCAAGTGATGAAAAGGAAAGAAATTTTTTGACAGACAAAGAGTCCAAGGAAGATTCCGACATGGAGGAGGTAGAAGCTTCAAATCCCAATTCGGATGGAAAAATACCTTCCCAACCAAGAAAGACACTTATGTCTGCTTCCTTGGATCCCAACCAGCTAAGGTAAAAAAGGTGGTGATGCATGGGCTCAACGCAACTGTTCCAGTTGTCCCTCAGTATCTAGACTGGTCGGAAGTTACAATTACCTTTGACCGAAGCGATCATACGCCTAAGCCACACATGCGAGGAAAGTATGCTCTGGTCGTCAATCCACTTATTGATGGCTATGGGTTTTCCAAGACCCTCATGGACGGTGGCAGTAGCATCAAAATCATCTATGTCGAAACACTGCGTCGGATGAGGATATCGGAAACATAGTTGAATCACAGCTCCGTGACTTTTCATGGAGTTGTCCTCGGAAGACAAGCAAACTCTCTGGGAGAGATCACTTTGTATGTTACCTTTGGAACTCCAAAGAACTACCGGACGGAAGCACATTCCTTCGAAGTGGTCCCTTTGAAGAGCGCATACCACACTATCTTTGGGCGTCTGGCTTACTAGGCTTTTATGGCTCGCCCTTGTTACATTTACAACATGATGAAAATTCTAGGTCCCAATGATGCCATCACGATCCGGGAGACCCGAAGAAGGCACGAGAATGCAAGGACGGAAATGACGCCTTTGCTGAAGCCGTACTACACACCGAGGAGTACCAGGAGATCAAGAAGAACATCGACCCGTCCGAGATGCCCGCGACGAAGAAGGAGGTGAAAAAGCCGACTTTAGAGTTCAAGGCATCAGAAGAGACGAAGACGACACTATAGAAGGATGTTGACCCCTCCAAGGTGACCCAGATAGGCATAGATTTATGCCACGCATAGGAAAGCATGCTCGTTGAGTTCCTCAAAGCCAACAAAGATATCTTCGCATGGCAACCATCTGACATGACCGGAGTACCTAGGGAACTTGCTGAGCACAGCCTAAATGTATACCCAGACACTAAACCCGTCAAACAGTCCTTATGATGTTTTAGTGATGAAAAGTGCAAAGCAATAGCTAAGGAACTAGCCCAGCTCGAGTTAGCTGGATTCATAGAAGAGATCATCCATACTGATTGGTCGTCCAATCCTGTAATGGTCCCTAAAAAGGACACCACTGATTTAAGGATGTGTGTTGATTATACTGCCTTGAACAAGGCTTGTCCCAAAGATCCGTTCGCTCTGCCTAGAATCGATCAAGTTATCGACTCGACAGCAAGCTCGAAACTCCTATGTTTTCTTGACACATATTCCGGATATCATCAAATTCGGATGAAGGAGTCAGACAAAATAAAAACTTCGTTCATCACCCCCTTCGGAACCTTCTGCTACGTAACAATGCCTTTTGGACTCAAAACGTAGGAGCTATGTACCAGTGCACTATGTAGCGTTGCCTCCACGATCAAATCGGATGCAATGTACATGCATATGTGGATGACATAGCTGTGATGTCCCAAAAGAAGAAAACACTAATTTCCGACTTGGAGGAAACATTCAGCAATCTACGAAAATACAACATAATGCTTAACCCGCAGAAGTGTTTCTTTGGAATACCAGCCGTAATATTGCTAGGTTTCATTATGTGTCGAAGAGGCATAGAGGTGAACCGTGACAAAATAAAGGCTATACTCAACATTTCCATGCCAACTCGCCTGAAGGGCGTACAACTGCTAACTGGCTGCATTGCCGCAGTCAGCGGTTCATAAGCCGGCTCGGTGAAAGAGCCGCACCATTATACAAGCTCTTGAAAAAGACCAAGAAGTTCATCTGGACTGATGAAGCTGAAGCTGCACTTCAGGATCTGAAAGCCGTACTCTCGTCTGCCCCTATTCTTGTAGCACCAAAACCATAGGAACCGATGTTGCTCTACTTAGCTGCGATGAACAGAGTCGTCAGTGTCGTCATGGTGGTGGAATGACCGGAAGAAAAACAAGAACACCTAGTGCAGCGTCCGACTTATTATCTCAGCGAGGTCTTGACTGAATCAAATCAAAGATATCCTCATTACCAAAAGTTAGCATATGGTGTGTTCTTCGCATCGAGAAAGCTACGACATTATTTTTAAGTGCACAAGATTACCATGGTGAGCATAGCTCCCATGAGAGACATAATCAACAATAGTGATGCCACATGACGCATCGCTAAGTGGGGCATTGAGCTAGCAGCTTTTGATATTGAGTATAAACCTCGCACAACAATCAAATCCCAGATCCTTGCTGACTTTGTTGTTGATTGGACAGAGACAGTAGAAAACATAGGTCTACCAGAGACGGAAGTTTGGACATTACACTTTGATGGGTATAAGCGCTCGGGGGCTGGCGTGGTGCTCAAGGCACCCCTAGATGATAAACTGTTCTATGTATTGTAGATTCAGTTCGCGGCGACAAACAACATTCCTGAATATGAAGCCCTGCTACATGGAATTCGAATCGCAAAAGACATCGGCATTCACCGACTGATGTGTTACGAAGACTTGGATTTAGTTGCCCAGTAAGCATCTGATATCTGCAATGCAAACAAGCACATGGAAGCGTATAGATATGTCGTGGATGAACTATCTAAATCGTTTGAAGGGTTTGAAGTTCAACACATTCCCTGAACAGAAAACAAGGAAGCGGATACTCTATCAAGAATAGGGTTCAGAGTTATATCTGTAGCAAACTCTTCGCTAATGGGGTAGCCTAGCCTTTCTAGAGACTATGCGTAACCAACCATCTTGATTACATGCGGACTCAATGGATCACCATCCTTAAGCTTACAACTCAGCAAAGCTTGAGAGACTTGATACCTCTCGGTCTTTGCCTGAGCTTGGAACATACTTTTGAGGCTTTCAATCATATCGTAGGCCTCAACATTCTCGAACTGCTGCTGCAAATCTGGTTCCATGTGAGCAAGCATAAGACAGCTAATTTCTGTAGACACATCACATGTTCTACGGTAGGCATTGGTTGCTGCGACACTCGCATTCTCATCCGGCACATCTGGAAGCGGGTTGTCTAGAACATGGTCCCTCTTTTCTTGTTTGAGAACAATTTTTAGATTACGATACCAGTTGGTGAAGTTTGTTCCATTAAGTTTATCTTTCTTTAGGATGGTCCTCAAAGCAAAACTGGATAACCGAGGGAGACTGCTACTAGGTGCCATTATCTACAACAGAAATATGCAAAACACTTAAGAAAAGTATTCATAAAAGAGCAAGCATATTAAACATTTTAATACTTATGCTCCCACAAGAACCAACACCCCTCCGATGGTTTCTTAGTGATTCAGGATCCTAAATAAGCAAGCCGACTAGTGAGCTTTAGCATCACCGCTAGCCGTCAAGTGATCTAGGTAGGCAACTCCTTGCAAATCGCATCTCATGCGACTCCTGTTGGTCAGGTGGCATCTCATGCCCCGACTCCCGATCGGCCTCTCCCCGAGCCCCACAACCATTGTGATAGACCCGTCTAGCTTACCAAGTGCTTCGCTGTAAGAGTCCGACTCGAACCCATCTAGTCGAAAAGAATTAGTAGCACCTCAATTTTATGAGCCCACTACCAAGAATGTCCGACTTGTGATGGTGTAGCATCGGTGGGGAGACCGACTGGACCTTCTTTGAGGGATTAAAGTTTAGCCAGTATCTCATAGAGGTAAAACTAGAGACATAACAATAACACAAAAATAATCCAATTATAATGTGAAATGGTATGGCTCCCTTCATGGCGATATCCATCTCCGTGAACCTTTTCGTCATGCCTTTGGCCGTAGTGTCCTTCAATTCCTCCAAACATGCTACACTAGCACTAATGAATATACAAGAAGATGTCATCTCATGCCGACACGCAGGTTGTTATACAATAACAGTGACAACACTTTGGCTCCAGCTGGCTGATAAACCCGTGATACGTAGATCACATATGGATTACACACATCACATGCACATAAGCCATACCATTCACCACTTCCTGGAAATACAAGTTATGCATAGATACGATATCTATCGGGGTTGTGAACCTCGCAACAATATGTAATGCGCTACGACAGGGCGAAGCCGGTGGTCCCACTAGCCAGATAGTGAGCGGGGATCGAAGGGGCAGCGCCCGACGATTTTTACGAAATCGTAGATCTAATCCGCATTCTGAACCATGGATTCCTTCATTGGATAAAACACTTTTACCCAAATCTGATCCCTGTGTAGATGTGACCAATCTCATTGATCATGCACACCTAATCTTCCATGCACCCTCGAGTGTGATTGATCCAATCAATCTTGCACAAAACCCATCTATCTCATAGATCGACCACCGAAAACCCTAAGTGGATCTCATCCACCACCTCGTGCATATCACATACGCACCAATCTAGAGTCTAATACCATAAGCTTTCTCTCTGATACCACTGTTGGGCCACGCATAGATAAACAAAAAAAATCCCTACGCAGTGCACCCAAGATCCAACTCAGGTAATAGGCCACAAGATTACTGCTAGACATGCAGATGTGGAAGTTGATGTATCATGTCAAATTAGTGCTGAACAATCCCACAGACAGTCCTCCGCCAGATCCCCACGAACAACTTCGCCTCCAGCGCCGCACGTGCAACTCGTCTACTAGTATCCACACGTACAAGAAGGAACTTTGGACAGAGGATTGCTAGATCCTGTCTAGCCCAAAATGGAAGCAGAGAAAGTGACAGCTAGGTCAGGGACTATCCCTTGTCACTCCACTTATGTACACTCCTAGCTGGGCTCAACGCTTGAGGCCTATCTAGGATGTACCCCAATCTCCACATTGATCTAATCCACATGGGCTCCTTACCCTTAAGTGTGTGACCCTGTAGGTTCACGTACACCTAGAAACGACATGAGCTACTCCTCCAAGTATCCCGTCATGGCTTTGAGTCCAACTCACTCCCACGAACACTCGGTCTCAAGTCGATAGATAGTAGAGGACTCTAGCAAGACGTGCCAACTCCCAAGTGTTGTAAAGTCAGAAGACGAACCTTCAATGTGACTTTCGTCCAAGTCCCTTTGCTACATGATATACTTAAGCTATATGCGAGTAGTTTCCATCCCTTTGATAGCTTAAATGTCTTCTCGTACCATGATATGTGATTCACTGGACTAACTCTAAGTCCGACTCCTCAGTTAACACTTAATGAGTAGCGCATGGCCATACTTCCGAAATAATATCACACGAGAGGGCCTAGAGAATATCTCTCCATTAGAGAGGGGCAAATGCCATATTGATAATCCACGTCACGCAGCTTCCTTCACAACCAACCCGAACTCTACCTTTATAACTGCCCATTTACGGAACAACGTTTGATAGAACCTAAGTTGGCGATCCACAACTCGGATCATGCAATCACCTCAAGTCAAAGGATTCCATTGCTTAAGACTGCAAATGACAACGTGCTCGTTGCATCTCAACTGTGGGTCAGTCCGACTCGCTAAACTCTTTAGCCGAATCAGTGTAAGTCAAAATCGCATCACCATGCCCATGACAAGTGGAACCGTGTCATAAGCCGACTTACACATTGTTCTAAGTTGTGTGTCTAGCACAACCTTAATAACCAAGGACAATTTAGTATGAACAATCATGAATATATAGTTCCACAACTGAATCACATATTCAGTGATACATATCTGATGTTCATACAAGGACAACTTTACTTTATGAATACTTTGGGAAATATCATCAACCATGATTTCCTCTAGGGCATATTCCTAACAACTAGTTCATTCTTTGGCATCCTATAAAAGCATAAATCTGAATTCCTATCCAACTTCATGCTTGGAGGCTAAAGGATATGATATGAAATACAAATAAAAAGAGTCGGATTATGACTTACAAATGTTCATGAGTCAGTTTGTTGAGGCTCATGTTCACCTCAGAAGAAACCTTCTCAGCGAGAGTCAAAGGAATCACTGGTGGTGGCAGGGCCACACTAGCCTTCAACTTGTCGTCGTGAAGACGATCTTGGTTAAGATGCTCGACGAGTTTTATATCCTCGGCTTCTTGCGCCTCCTCCTCGGCTGTGATATTACGGGTCTCTAGGAAATGGAGAGCCATCTTCTAGATGTCTTCGGCGCTCTTCCGATTAAGGCCAAGTTTGGCAATACCCGGATTCTACAGAAGGTTTTCTGCGAAGGTCTCAGTTGAGGGATCATTACCCATTACGGGTTCACCCTTATCAAGTCCCGAGTCACTCACGGTGACGTTGGTCTGTGAACCAAGGTTCGTTGGCTCTAAATAATGAGCCGAACCATATTCAACATGCAGAGAGGAAGTACCCTCCGGTGCTGATGATGTATTTGGGGTAGGGGTCGGAGGCGGGGCAGCAGGCAAAACCAGAGTCAACTTCTGTTGGCGCAGTCTTCCCCGGTTTTCCTTTTCCCTTACCCTTGGCAATTGTTTTAGCCCTAGATGGTAACAAAGTAAGATCGTTGCAATTTAGAAAAAATACGAGTTAATACACAAAACCTTGTCAGGAAGTTTACCTCTTTACAACATGCACTTTCTGAGTGCCCATAGAGACAGTCGGAGTTTTACACTTCCAGGTAAGTGCCTCCGGCAACAATTCAAGATCTTCATCCTCCTAAGGAACCGGATCCTTAGGCGGATATCTCTTGAGAGGAGTAAGCTCTGACTTGGGGAGGTCAACAAGATGAAGAAAAGTTATCTCAGTATTGCAAATAAAAATTATAGATGAGCAAATTATTGAGTGCGAAAGAATCAGTCAGAAAACTTACTGGTGTCAAACGTTTGTCAGCAGCAACATATCCAGAGAAATATCTGGAATCTTATTCTCAACCCGCTCCTTGATCAACCATTTGATCCGAGTTTCATACTCCTTATTAGGGATTGGGAGCGGGCTGATCATTAGGCTGTCATTCTTAGTTTTGGTGATTGTATGCATGAGCCGGTCACGATGGTATTGGAAGGGTTGAATCCGACGTGCCAGCCAACATTGAACTAGGTCAGATCCCTTTAGGCCTTTGTGATGCATCAAATATTCAATCCGCCTGTTGGCGCGGATAAAATCTTCAATGAGAGCCAGAGCATCTACATCCCAAGACTCTTGGGGCATGGCGGTACCGTCGACAAAAGCCCGCAAAGCTTCTTGCTTGATGTGAGCTGGCTTGTCCTTGTGATAAAAGAATATGGACGGCCACCTCTAGCTATAAAACCGAGTCTTATTTTGTTCTGGTACTAAGCCTCAGATAACCCTCACACAAGGAAACATAAGTACTAAGCTCTAAAATCGTGTTTGGGGGAAGTTGTGGAGTTGAACTCCATATTGATCTACAACCTTAGAGAAGAACTCTGAGGGGGGAAAACTCAAACCTCGGTCCAGATGGGTGCCGAAGTGAACCCTCTCGTCGGCGCGAGGAGTGGGGACGACCTTGCCAAAACTGCTCAGCTAGTCATCGGTGCAGAGGAGGCCTTCCTTATCAATGCTATACAGTTTCTCGTCGTCGAAGACGCAAGAGATCTAGACTCCACGGAAGTTTTCTTTCTCTGTTGCCACGGATGTCGTCGCCATCGCCACCGCCGTGCCAGATGAAGATGTTGTAGGGGTTTAGCGCCTGAAAACAATATTTTTTTCCTACGCAAACAATCCTAATGCCAGGATCTATCTATTATTAATGCAGTAACGGGAGAGGCTTTTCTAAACTTACCCTTGAAGACCGAAAAGCCTTGTCAACGTTCAGGAGAACGTGGTTGATGTAGTCGTACTGACGCCTACCTCAAGGTCGTGGATGGCTCCACCAGCTTCAGCTCCACCAACACCAATGACACAATGGCTTGAATGACATGAGCACCACTAGTATAGTGCCTCGTGGGGAGTCACACACATACGGTTTTTAACGATGACTCCCGATCCCTGATCCAGCGGGGGTTGCAGGAGTAGATCTCCTGGATCTGATATCTCCACAGCATGATGGCGCTCCACAGATAAGAACACTCTCATTCGTGCAGCCCTTACAACAGGGCCGCACTCACAAGAGAGAGATGGAGAGCAGAGAACTTGCAGGGAGAAGCCTCAAGCTTATAGGATTTATTGGTGTATTTAAATCCCTCCATATGCCCTCCTTTAAATAGGGGAAAAGGAGGTAGGGACTAATCAAGGGGAGAGGTGGGGGGAGACAGCGCCGGCTAGCCCCACCATGGGCCCCACATGGAGGGAAAGCCCACTAAGGTAGCTGGCCCCTCCTAGGGCGGCGACCCCCTCTTGGGCCCTTTCCCCTCCAGGAATTGGCCCATTAGGTGGGATGCCCATTACATCATATTTAAATATTAAATAAATATAAATACATGTATAATTCAATAATTAACATTTATTTACATATTAATCAATCCCTTTTTGCACCGGAACTCCTTCCGGACAACTCCGGACACCCTCCGGACTTTCCCGGAACCCTTCCAGTTTTCCCTTCTCTCTTCTTTAGTGATTCCTATGATACCAAAACGATCTCCAAGCATTGTCAAACCCTTAAGCGTGTTTCCCTATGGTTTGGGAATACTCCAGACATGGTCGGGATCTCTCTCGAACCAATGATCATCAGAGGGACCTATATTCCCATGTGACCCATGTGCATTCCACGAGAATCTGCGTCGTTGAACCGTGAAAGTTAGTATCCAATTCCCTTGTTATTTCGATACTTTACTTGTCCGATATCCGATCAATGACATCACTATGCCGTGTTCAATCTTGTTACCGACAAGTATAAGTTTACTCATTCCAAGCTATGACATCCTCGTGACCTAGTCACAAGCTACAACTTTATGGATGTCATGTCTCCGAGTGGGCCCAGAGTATCTTTCCGTCACGCGGATGAATAGATCCCGCTCTTGACACATAATGCCTCAACATGCCCCTCCGAATACCTGAACACACCTTTATGATCACTGCGTCACCGAGTGATGTTTGATGCTATCAAAGTATTCTTGGGTGACAGTGATTGATATGGTCTCATGGTCTAAGGAATTGGTTACTACATTTTGAGTAATTGTAACGGTGAACTTACTAACTTGATCGTGTTACAATTCCTGTGTTGGGTATTTCCATCACTTACATTCACCTAATGAAGTGACTCCATTTTCAATTGGCATAAATGTCCATGATCGGGAAACCTCGATCATCTATTGACCAATGAACCAGTGTCTAGAGGATCACTGCGGACTTTGGTGGTTTACATATCACACGTGTATTGACGTTCCTACCAGTACAGTTATAGCATGATATAAAACCTCTTATGAACTTAATGAAATATGTCAATAATATATATTATTATTTGTCTCTAGGGCATATTTCCAACAGTCTCCCACTTGCACTAGAGTACAAATAAACTAGTTGTATTTGAACGAATCATTACACCATAACTTTTGGTGTTATGATCATGCTTGCTCATGAAAGAGGTTTCATCTATGGACTGTACTATACAAATCCGTATGTCTTTGTGAATTTGTTAATGTCACCTAATTTGACATTTCCCTTTATCATCACATGATAAACCTGCGGTATAAATATATATGCTTTGGCATCAGAGTGTTGTTTTTGTTCCTTCTATCATGACATTCGATTAGTCAATCAAAAGATAATGTTTTGATTGTCATGAGTATTGTGAACACACTATGTGGGAAGATGGACTTCCCCAGCCATAACATCACATATTTTACCTTTGAAGTATTCATATACTTCTTTGTCAATGTAAATCTAATCGACAGTGCACTAAATTCCACTTTGATGTCTAACCACGCTTCTCATATTTTAAGGCACTCAATGTTATGAGAACTCCAATCATCTAGGTTGGGTGGAACTTCTTAGCGTAACCCTTTTACGATCAAGTTAACCATCCTTTACAGATCAAATGTATACCTTCAGTCCTCTCTAGACACTGAAGACTATACTTAACTCCTTGTTTAGTGATTCACTTGGAGATCACTTCGGAACATGTTCTTCAGGTTAAGAACTTGGATCACATTATATCAAGTATACGACATGGTTTTACAAAATGGAACCTATGACTTGGGCATAGTAGATGTTACACATATTTTCCTTCTTTTAATCATCATTGTACCGAGACTATCTCAATGCTTCACCTAGTAAGAACTTCCTTTTTAACTTGATCCATTCTGAACATCTTTTAGAATCCAATCCAGGAAACACTCCGACTTAATGCTATTAAACATATCAATCTATCTTGATAGATTTCAATGTTGAATGTCTGCAAGTGCACAAATCATTGATGTCTGCAAGTGCACAAATCATTTGTAGCTAGTTTCGAAGTTCAGATATCGATCCCAGAAGGAGCCCAAAGGTAAGTGTTTATTGGTGAAGTCTCTGTCACACCCGAAGTTATCACAGGTCTTCAAGTAAATTGACTGCAAGTGTTGAAATAAGAATGGGGTTTTGATTAAATGCAATATATTTTAATAGAACGAAAATGGAAACTTCAGAAATAAAATGCATAAAAGTAAAGAACGACTTTGTTTGTTTGTTGTTTTCTGCAGATGGTGAAAGAAGCGCGGGGAGATTCAGTTCATGGTGATAGTGAATGTTCGAGGTGGATGTAACACCCTCGGGATCAGGGTTAAACAAATCCCAGACCTTAGCCTGACATAAGGTTAACCTAGAGCTCGAGGATATTCAGTGAGAAATCGGTAACACAATAGTAACCCTGCAACACAAAAATTATTACAGCAAGCTCATAACCGAGTGAAGAACCAAAATAGTACAAGTAGAGGCCACTGACCACAAACATCAAACAACAAAACGCAAATTATGCTATTAAGTATAGCAAACTTAACAAATGGCCTAAGAGGCCTCAAGCATAACGAAGACATCCCAGTCCATAGATTCAAGGCTGTTGGCTGGGAACCCCAAGCTACTCGCCGGTGTCGATGTCGTACGGAACTCCTCTTCAGGCGAACACTTATTCTGCTACAAAAGTATCAACAAAGCAAGGGTGAGTACGTGGTGTACTCCGCAAGACTTATGGCTGGTGGGGCTATTTTGCATAAGGCCATCTTTGTTTGTAAAAGAAGAGGGAGTAGAAGCTCGTCTAATTAGAATATTTTAAAAGGGGATAAGAGAGCGACATCTCCGAAGAATTGATCATGATCTGGATAACCACCAAAGTAATCCTCATCTCACAACTAGGATCACCCCCTCGTACCCATGAGGAAGCATCCTTAAGCACACGTTGAACTACCAAGTTTTACGATTGGGTTATAGTTCTCTATGATCTTAGAATTTGGTCACCAGGCGTTCATAACCGTGAACATGGCTTTTCGAAAAGATTTAACCCTGCAGGGGTGTACAACTTTACCCACGCGTACCAACCGACCCTTAATGCCACATGATTAGCCCTCTTCCTTGGAAGGCCGGCAGAGGGTGGTTGGACACGACCTTTACCTTGCTTTCGCCGAGACCATGAGTCACACCCTAAGGATGGTTTCGCCGTAACGGGTCAAATCCCAAAGCCAGTACCTAGAGATGTGGGCAGGGTTGGTTTACCAGGGGCGCCATCTACCCCAAGCAACCCCGGCCATGCTTACCTACCTGTATGAATGCACCTCCTTCACCTCCTCTTTCGAAAACATTTTCTATGCATATGTCGAGTGGAACGCCTGAACTATGTGACTCATGGAATCTACTTGGCAAGTTAGTTAGTCGTGAGGTTTTCCAGGCCCCGTGTGGCTATACGCTCATCTTGGTTCCAAAGGCAATAACTTGGTTCCTAATAGTGGCGAGTATGGGACTACAAAAACCACATCCACCGTGGCCTCCCATATAAGCCTTAGCATGTTTAACCTTTACCACTGATCTTACCTCATCAGTATACCTCGTTCTCCTTTCATACTAGATTCTCTGCATTTGGTACATCTTCTGGATGAACCAGAACTAACAGCTATGCATGGCTAAGCAAGACACAAATAAAATCTCTAGCAGTGCACACAAGCCAAACCTAGTTATGCTAGGAGCAGTTGATCAGGTAATATAAGCTTAAGGGAGTAATGCAACAGATATGATACTTTATCTATCGATAGAAGACCATAGTAGAATCGTATGCATCATCGCAAGATGAAATACTTTGAAAGCATAGGATTGTATCATGGTGGGGCTATGCTTGCCTTGTTTGTTGATACCCAGATATAGATCTTCGGAAGCCTTGTGCTTGACTTGATTATAGTTGGTCAAGTATTGTTCATCGATCTTTGATGGTGTTGATCTCGGTCTTCAATCTTGATCTCGATATCATATTCTATCGGGAAGAACCAAACACCGGAAAGAAAGGGGGAAACAACAATCAACACATGGCATCGATGCAATGCTCAAGCGAGGATGATTATATGACAAGTTAATCAGTACTGTAATGAACCCCTAAGACATGCTTGACCATTTTAAACAGGGTCCGAGGGTCGCAAACCCTAGAATAGTGGAAACCCCGAAACACCTGTGAGGGGTTGATTTATTCTCTAGTTAAACTTGTCATTTAAGTTGCTTAACAATGCATGATTATGAGTCTATTGTAAAGTTCTCATTTTTCTGAACATTTTGATATGTGTATTTTTCTGATATACAGAATAAAAGATATTGATTTTACCATATTAAATCATTTTTGGATTTATTAAAACAATTAAAAGGTTTATTGCATTATTATGACGCCAGCGGGGGCTTTTAACACTTTTCTCACCGCGGGCTAGGCTAGCCACAGTGGCTGACAGATGGGCCCAGGGCCACGTCAGGCTACCACGCTAGCAAAGCTGGCGCAACGCTGATGTTGGCACCACGTCGTGGCCACGCAGGCGCCACGTTGACGCCACAGTGGTGCCACACAGGACTTGCCGGAGAATGCGTCGGCGACAGTGGTTAGCGGCGCTACGGGGCTTGCTGGAACGCACGGAGGAGCGGTTTTGAAGGAGCGCGGTGCGGGGAGCGTTATCCTAGCGTTGCCGCTCAAAAAGGGTCGTCGGAGCGTCGACGCGAGCTACCTACTGCGGCGGCGACGGCAGAGCTACAGCGAGAGCACGGTACAGAGAGAAAGGGAGAGGGTGGAGAGGCCCGTACGGACCGTGAGCTCACCATGAAGACGGTGGAGGGATCGTCGAGGCTGGAGGAGGTCGGGAGGCACCAGAATCGATGGCGAAGGCGGCGTCCGACGTCGGGAAGGATGTGGCGATTGAGGCGATTGGGGGCTTCTCCGGCTCGGGCTCTGGTACCGGAAGAACGAGAAGACGGTGGCGGTTCTAGTGGTGCTCTCAGATGGGTGAGAGGTGGACGGAGATGGCGGGAACTGGCGGTTGCCGGCGAGCTAGGGTTCGGCACGTAGAGAGAGAGTGAGAGAGAGGCGTGCGCGAGATGGAGAGGATAGGTCGAGGAGAGACGTGCTCGGGGAGGCTCTTATCCTCGCGGGCATCGGAAACACGAATCCTGGCGCGGCGAACGGCGGGGCTAGCGACAACGAGGAGCTTCCCCGATCCACCGGCGAGGAAGACTACGGGGAAAAGGACAGTGAAAGGGTACTGGGCTGGCTGGTGGGCTGGCTGGGCCGGCTGCGGGGGCGCGTGGGCGGTAGAGAGGAGAGAGGGAAGATGGGTTGCGGCCTGGAGTGGTCTGGCTCTATTTTTTTAGAGAAAACCTTTTTCCTTTTTTGTGTGTTTTCTCTCTTTTTATAAACATTTCAAATATGTTTTTGATAGTTTCAAAAATACCAGAAGGTTACAAATATATAAAATACTGCAGGGAGCCCTTTAGTCAATTTGGGCTCCAAACATTTTGTAGTTTTCAAAATATTCAAACCCATTTGAATTGTTTTTAGAGAGGGAGGAGAAAACTAGGGTTTTAGGGTTTTGTCTTTATTTTCTTTGCATGCATTTTTAAAGAATGATGCTCATGGATGCACAATCAAAGCCCTAATTATGATTAACTAAAACTGGGGTGTTACAGTGGACGAGTGTGAATGTAACAATTATAATCTTATAGATATATGTCTAGGCGAGCAACCCATAATTAGCCGGAACTCCTCTTGGTAGTTTTCATCCCAACTTCAATAATCATAGTAGCCTGCTACCAAAACCATGGTCAGACACTAGACGATTAAGACCCTTCAGGTCGCTTAGCGATTAGGCTCCTTGGATCAGACTAATGCAATAAGCATAGTGGTTACTCGTTATCCTTGAGTCAAGTAGCTTTCCATTGATATCCCTATGTCACCCAGGGGTCGCCGGTGCACTAGCGAACAAGATCTTATCTATGTAGAACAAGGTATCGTGTTTTCTAGGCCCTTAATTGGACAACAAGCATTAAGCATCCCAAAGATAGTCAAGCACACATAATATAGTAATTAGAATCAATCACAATACTAATGGAAAATATATGAAGGCACATCACATCTCACCAATCCCCTACATCTCCCACGCCCAAGGGAATTACTCACACATGAGAGAAGAACGGATCATCAATATAATCAAATAAAGGGAATTCGTCTTGGTATTATCGTGGAGATCCACAACAAGAATAAAAAAAATATCCAACACAATTCAAGATGGGAAGAAACAATCTAAAACCCTAGTCTTGCAAGGTGGAGATACCTATATCTCTCAAGTACAAGTAGTGGCTATGAGGTGTATTGGCTAGGAGATCGAAGATCGTGGAGCGAGATGAAGAACGCCTTCTCCTTCTTCTCCGAATCCCTTCTTTCTCCCTTCTGGATGGTGTGGTGGCTATTGCATTGTGTTTTCGTCCATCCCTTCATGGAAGTTGTCCCTTTTGACAAGACAGAGGCGACGACAGCTATACGACAGGAACTATACGGCCATTCACGCCGTATAGTTGGTCATTAAACCGTCTGTGCGCTCCCCTTGCATGCTTCCAAAGTGGGACTTGCTTGTTTTCTCCAGAATATTGTATTTCTCTAGTTAAATCGTTCTGTTGACATCCAGAACCTGAAACACACATTAAAATTCAAGTTTTCTTCGCTACCAAAGTATTAGTGTTAGGTAAATCCACAAAACAATCAAATCATGGAGAAAACCATCAATAAAAGCCATAAAAATGTGTCGAATTTCACGGCTATCAACTCCCCCAAGCTTAGATGGTGTTCGCCCTCGAGTGACAAGGAAGTAAGGAAGAATAGAAGAGATTCGAGGCTGAAAATAAAGGAACTCACAAGTTTGAATTGGTGTCAAATTCTTTTCTTCACAATTCCTGCAAACTTAAATATAATCACGTATTCACAAGATTGCACTGAGTCCACTTCCTAACCACGTATATCTTACTAGCAAATAAATCATATGCCCATGCAAGTGTCGAAAGTTTAGCTAGGAAGGTGAGACAAATTCTTTTGGTGCCTCTCTTTGTTGAGAGATGAAGCTACTGGGGATATACTTTCCGGATATCCTCACTGTGCCTCACTGACCAGGGTGGCCCACTTCAGGTTAGAGCTTTGCTTCACGGGTGGCCCAGTCAGGGAGAAGAGATGGAGTCCAGTCCGGCTACGGGAAGGCCCAGAAGACTTACCGACATAGGCCTGTTATGTTACTTGTAGTTCAAGATGTACTCTGTAACCGACTCTTAGTCGTAGCCGGATAGGTCTCTCCTGTAAACCCTAGGCTGGATATCTATATAAGCCATCCTAGGGTACGCCTTTAGGAAACAACACCGGACAATAGTCTACAATCTTAACTCGCACAGGGTAAACCCTTGTAACCCATATTCTGGCTCTGCCGTATTACTGGATTGCTAGCAGGAGTCGGATCCGTCCAAAGCCGGCGGATTCGAACCTGGGTAAACTTGTGTGCTCACCGTCCAAGAACACCGTACGTCTCACACCCCTCTCTTCCGCACGCCTCGAGGACCCCCTCATGGCGTAGTTGTCATCAATCTGACGACAGTTGGAGCCCACCATGGCGCAAGTGAGCTTCGGATCTACGTTCCAAGCGGAATCTGCAAGAATCGGAATCGGCGAGACCATTGCCGATTTTGTCGCGTCCTCTACGCCACTGACGTCCCTCTCATTGTTCTCGACGAGACCTGGATTCCGGCTACGGAGGCCGTGACTGCCTACACCATCATGTCTTTTGGCGAGATCGATGTTTACATTAGTTTCGCTGAACCTGCCCCACCCACCCCAATGGTGATGATAGAGGCAGAAGAATTCTCTAGGTCCACTTTGTCTGCGGAGGCGGCAGAGTTTCAGATCTCAGAAAACCCTAATCCCACCCAGCCCGCACATGTTGCGGAAAAAGTGGAGAAAGCTGAGCCTGAAGCAGATCGCGTGGTGCAAGTCGAATCTAGAGTGGATCTCCCTAGTGAGGCTGAATCCCAGATCGATCTACCCACTGAGGTTGAAATCTAGGAGGAACAAGATAACAACTCTAGTTCTGGCTCTGCTAATGCTGGAACAAATCAACCTTTCCTGAGGCATACGTTGAGGCGCATGATGATGAAAGGCACAAACATGGATGAGGTTCTCGAGACCATCAGGCGTTTCGAGGAAGCCCATGAGGAAAACCGCAACTACCTCATGACGCACGCGTCGCACTTTGTCGGATACGTTGGATCCGGATCCGGCTCTGCCGATGCTTGAGACAATGAAGACTCGGTGCTGGAGGCGATCGGAACAAACATCGACTTACCGGCATATTCGGATGATTCCATGATGTCAGTAGATTTCCGAAAGTTCTCTGTGGAATACGAAGAGGAGTTCAACTCCAAAGCTGTAGAAGAAGGAGAAGCCATGGATGAAGGATCCAAAGAAAACTCTCCCAAAGCGCAGGATGACCTAAATCTCGGAGAAAATCCCGACGTCCAGATGTCGGAAAGTACCGATCAGAGCTTGACTCCAGGAAACAGACCCAAAGCCGTCTTTGCTACCGGCACTACCAAGAAGGCAAAGAAGAAGAACAAGACCCCGGAAAAAGACCCTCCAGCAGAGGTAGTGGTTGTTGAGGAGTATGAAGAAGACTCAGATGGAGCACTAATCCCAGACGAGCCCAAAGAAGCTTCGGTGGATGGACACGTGGTCACTGCTAGTTCCCGTAAACTCATCGATGCTCCATTAACCACGCCTATCCCTACAACTGCAGAACTTACTGCTGAAGAGTTGGAAGAAAGGGCTCAAGCCCTAGAAGCACGTTGCCAAGTACTCCTGGATGAAGCCATCAACATCGAGGAAGACAAGAAGCGCATAGCTACTGCGGAGAAGTTCATCTCTCTATAGCATCAAAAGACCCAGAAATGCCACATGCGGGCCGACAAATTTCCGGAAGTCCACAAGGTTCTCTTTAAGGGGGACCCAGGGATGCCTCGGCTCAACAGCAAGGGAGATCTAGTGTACCCAACACCAGTACAAAACACTACCATGGCTCAAGATATCCTGGCGAATAATCCAGGCCCCGATCAGATCCGGTTGGGCATAAAGCTGCTCACCAAGGGCCTGGAGCAACAAAAGGCTGTGAAATCCGGAAGCGGAAAATTGGTCTCTCAGTCCGACCAATGTCGCATGGATCCGGCCTGGAATGACATAAGACCCCAAGGGGTTCCGGAACAACCTTACCGTTCCGACCATTGGGAAGATAACTACTCAAGAACCGGATCTTCAAGGCAGCGCCACAGAACCACACGTGACTAGAGCAACGTTGCTCTAGCCACAGAGCAAGAGGCGTTTTCTGCACTGAATCCAGGACACCCTCCCCGGCGAGAGTCGAACAATCGCAGGGGAGACGATAAAGAGAAACGTCGGGAGGAGGACCGTCAAAGGATTCCACCTCCTAGACATGCAAGTCGTCCGGCTGAACCCCATCGTGGTGGGAGTGACAGACGAAGGAACGACAGACAGCATGCCGAGTCACGCTGGCAGAGGGCTCGTCGCAACAAAGACCCTCCCCGGAACCGGAATAATGATGCTCTGGATGGAGGTCGGTGATCAGCTGGAAACAATCCACCTGCACCACCCTCTCCACCAAGCATCCATCACAACGGCTCTCAAGGAGGCCAAGGAGGGCATCGTGGTGGAGGAGGTAGTGGCAGAAGCAGAAGTCTAGCTCCAAGGCACCGCAGCCAGAGCAAACAACCAAGACATTATTCCCTATCTCTAAGTGACGCGAGACACCGAATCAACTCTAACATAGAGGCGCGGCGCTACGAGCCGAATAATATCTACGTAGGACCAAAGTGCTTCGGACCGTGTATCTGACAAACAAACTTTCCGGAAGGATTTGCTATCTCAAGGCACATCCAACCCTACGACGGTGTGGCCTGGCTAGATACTTGGCTCCAGGATTTTTTCCAGGCTTGCTGCATCGCCAAAGGCGGAAATAGCTTGGTCATGACCCGATATCTCCCACTTATGTTGCGGTAGATGGCACTATCATGGCTCAATGAACTTCCGGATAATATCATCCACAACTGGTATGACATGAAAGCACGTTCTTCGAAATTTTGAAGGCACATGTCGGAGGCCCTGTACGGTAGGAGACCTACAACGTTGCACCTAGAAAGCCGGAGAAACTTGCCGAGATTACATCGGAAGATGGATCGACACCAAGAACTCCTGCGAAGGGGTAAATGATCAAACTGCGATTGAAGCTTTCATTGCAGGACTCCCAATTGGTTTACTACGTCACCGCTTGAAGTGCGACAAGGTCATTGATCTAGGAGAGATGATAGAAATAGCAACCAAGTATGCAGACACCGACGACGACACAGAGGGACTATTGAACGCCCTAGTTGTGCCATAGTCAGCAAAACAACCAAAGAAACATGCTCAGAAGCACAAGAATACCTCAGAATAAAAACCCAACGCGGAAACAGTAGTGGTCACTGCTAGTTTTGGGTCTGAAGGACGAGGAGGGCGCGGTTGTGGCCACAGACGTGGTCGTGGGACTTCAAGGGTCCATGGTAGAGGAGACCAGCAACTTATCAAAACTTAATCTTGGGCCGACATTGCCAATAACCCGTGTGTGTATCACTTAGATCCCAATGGGGGCTCGTCTCACACAAACACCGAGTGTCGTTTTAATGACGACATGAAGAAAGACGATACCGCGGGCTACAGGGCTAAGCAAAACAAGGGAAAAAAGAATCCTGAAAAAGAGAAGGAGACCAAGGAAGATTTCGACATGGAGGAAGCTGACCCTTCAAATCCCAAGCCAGATGGAAAGAAGAACTTCCCAACGAAGAAAGATACTTATGTCACTTTCCTTGGGTCTCAACCAGCTAAGGTCAAGAAGGCAGTTTTGCATGAGCTCAACACAACTGTTCTGGTTGTCCCACAATTCTTAGTCTGGTCGGAAGTGGCAATCACCTTTGACCATGCTGATCATCCGCCTAAGTTGCACAGGAGAGGAAAATACGCCTTTGTTGTCAACCCACTTATTGACGACTATGGTTTCTCCAAGAATCTTGTGGACGGCGGCAGCAACATCAATATTCTGTATGTCGAAACGCTAAGTGATCTTTCACGGAGTTGTCACAGGAAGATAAGCAAATTCCCTGGGAGAGATCACTTTGGATGTTACCTTCAAAACTCCAAAGAACTATCGGACGGATGCACTTCCCTTCGAAATGGTCCCGTTCAAGAGCGCATACCATGCTATATTCGGACGTCCGGCTTACTGGGCTTTTATGGCTTGTCCATGTTACATTTACAATATCATGAAAATTCTAGGTCCCACAGGAGTGATCACTATCAGGGGAGACCCGAAGAAGGCGCGAGAGTGCGAGGACAGAACTGCCGCCTTTGCTGAAGCTGTGATGCACGCCCAGGAGTACCAGGAGATCAAGAAGACCATCGACCCGTCCAAGATGCCCGCGATAAAGAAGGAGGTGACAAATCCGACTCCTAGGTTCAAGGCATCGGAAGAGACGAAGAATACGCCGTTGAAGGATGATGACCCCTCCAAGGTGACCCAGATAGGTGTATGTTTAGATAGCGCATAGGAAAGCGCGCTCGTCAAGCTCCTCCAAGCAAATCAAGATGTCTTCGCATGGCAGCCATCTGACATGACCGGAGTACCTAGGGAACTTGCCGAGCACTCTCTAAATGTACAGCCAAACACAAAACCCGTCAAACAGTCCTTATGATGTTTTCGGCGATGAAAAGCAAAAAGCAATAGGTAAGGAACTAGCCCGGCTCGAGTTAGCCAGATTCATAGAAGAGGTCATCCACACTGAGTGGTTAGCCAATCCTGTAATGGTCCCTAAAAAGGACACCATTGATTTAAGGATGTGTGTTGATTATATTGTCTTGAACAAGGCTTGTCCCAAAGATCTGTTCGCTCTGCCTAGAACTGATCAAGTTATCGATTGTACGGCAGGCTCGGAACTCCTATGTTTTCTCGACGCATATTCTGGTTATCACCAAATTTGGATGAAGGAATCAGACAAAGTCAAAACTTCATTCATAACCCCCTTCGAAACCTTCTGTTTCGTTATGATGCCCTTTGGGCTCAAGGATGCAGGAGCTACGTACCAGCGCACTATGCAGCATTGCCTCCATGATCAAATCAGACGCAATGTACGTGCATATGTGGATGACATTGCGGTGATGTCCAAAAAGAAGGAAACCTTAATTTCTAACTTGGAGGAAACATTCACCAATTTACGAAAATACAACATAATGATTATCCTGAAGAAGTGTTTCTTTGGAATACCAGCTGGAAAATTGTTAGGTTTCATCATGTCTCAAAGAGGCATAGAGGTGAACCAAGACAAAATTAAGGCTATACTCAATATTTCTAGGCCGACTCGCCTGAAGGACGTTCAAAGACTAACTGGTTGCATTGTTGTAGTCAGCCAGTTTGTAAGCTGACTCGGTGAAAGAGCCGCACCACTCTACAAGCTCCTGAAAAAGACCAAAAAGTTCGTTTGGACTGACGAAGCTGAAGCTGCACTACAAGACCTAAAGGCAGTACTTTCATCTGCTCCTATCCTTGCATTACTGGAACCTCGGGAACCGATGTTGCTCTATCTCGCTGTGACAAACAGAGTCGTCAGTGTCGTCATGGTGGTGGAGACACCAGAGGAAAAACAGGAACACCTGGTGCAGTGTTCGACTTACTACCTCAGCGAAGTCCTAACTGAATCAAAGCAACAGTATCCGCATTATCAAAAGCTGGCTTACAATGTGTTTTTCACATCCTGGAAGGTACGGCATTATTTTCAGGAACATCCAATTACCGTGGTGAGCACATCTCCCATGAGACATATAATCAACAACAACGACGCAATAGGACGTGTCGCAAAATGGGGCATAGAACTTTCAGTTTTCGACATTGTGTCAACACCCGGATTTTTAAATCCCAGATGCCTGTTATGCCATACATCGCAATCCCAGGATTACCATTTTTGTGAGACATAACAGATTTGATATCACAGTACATCATCCATTACAAACCATACTAAGGTTTTACACAAATAAAGGATCTCATGATCCGGTCTTAATACAAACAAGCAGCGGAATAGTAAAGCGTAGTAGTGGGCTCCATCTTCAGTGTCACAGGCAATGCTCACAATCGGAGATGATCCTAGTTGTCGTAGCCGTCCTGCTTTCCATCTTCCGGATAGTCCTCCACATAGTCTGGCCACGGGAATAGCAAGGGACAAAGCCATGAGTACTCTTTAAGTACTCGCAAACTACCACTCACAAGTAAGGTGGTTCTAGTAGGAATGCTAAGCTCTAAGTTTATTTGCAAAAGCTAGATTTATCTTAAGTTGAGTTCAGAAGTAAAGAAAGCTAATTTAATGTTCTAAATCACCTAAGTGGGAACTTAGTTTTCATAGTCACAACCCTGTTGTGGTCAAGTCAAAGTCATAATTCATTTCACAAGTCATTTTGAAAACATCCGACGACGGAACAATATGGCCACTCCAACTGTCCATGACCACGGACGTGGCTATTCGAATAGTTTGACACTCTGTAGAGGTGGTACACTATCACCACAAAATTCGATGCATCCGCCAGGGATAACCCTGAATCAATCATACTTAGTATGCGGATAATCAATCATAACCTTTAAATTACATACTTTAGTATAGGCACCTCCCCTATGAGCTTGGCCTCCCAGCCATGGCCATCTGCCATCCTGGGCACTTCATAGGTGGTCATCATCAAGAGGTAGCCTCATCTCAAACCTCTCCCATGAGGGAACCCATACTAAGGCTTATAAACTTCCGGCTAAGCCCTACCCAGTTCAGGTATTGTGGTTGTACGGTAAAATTAGAATGGTATCGCATCCGAACCCAACCATTAGTTTTTGTAAAAGGGCTAAGGCTCATGCCTCAACATTTTCATCATCAAATCCTTTGGTGTTTCTCAACACATGTCAAAACATTTCAATAGAATGACTCATCATTCCAAGGTTTTCATAATCATTTTCACCAAGTATTCCCATCTAAAGTGATCAAGTTTTATGCTTAGCACTAGCCACTAAGGTTAAGAGTGTTCACTAAGGAGGGGTGCTAATCTTCAATCTCATGCCACATAATGACATCTAAGTATAAATAGATAGGCCTAGTTTTATACTCTTTATGTTATCTATCTTAAAAGTAAAGAACTTTGGTAAAGTAAAAAAAGTAAAGCTTGCAAATTAAACTTGGGATGGTATAAATCAAAATATATAACCCAAGCATGCCTAATGCATCTTGCTTAGGTTAATTTGCAACTAGTGGTGGCTTGCCTTGGTTGGTGCAGTGATTGAAATTATCCTCGTCTTCTTCGGGGTAGAACTCCTCCTCCTCATAGACTTGGTCGGTACTATCGTCTATAAAGGAATACGGGGTACACAATCACCAAACAATACTTATCTATTGCTATTTAGCACACTAAGTCTCACACTTGATGGTCTAGCATCATCACACTCATCATATGCATTAAAGAACTAGTTTCATTTATTTTATTTGAGAAAAGTAATTTCTACTCATTGAAATTAATTAAGATTTAATATTCCACAAATAGAATATGGGATCATGTGGGCACATGTCATCACCACATATTCTAATACATGGGAATGTGATTTAAAAGGGTTGGTCACATTTTATACAGTTTAAGATTATTATTTAATAGATTTAAAGTGACTAGAAATGCCCTAATAGCATTCTTTTGGCACTAGTCCAATGTCACTGTAGGAAAACTTAAATATTTTTACATATTTAGATAGATATTGTCAAATATGATTTTTGAGAGTTGGAATCAACTCAAAAGATATTATGGTTGATTTTTGAAAAATGTTTGATTGTAGAAAAGTCTCTATCTTGTTATTTTTACTATATGTGATCTATAACTCCAATTGATTTACATCCAACGAGCTTAGATAGATATTTTAATTATCTTTCTAACAAAATTTGAATCATGCATTTTGGTTAAGTGAAACTCTCTTAATTGATTTTTGAATATAGGTACACAATATGATTTCAACTAAATTGGAAAATCACTTATTTGAATTTTTTGGGCCAGCGCGGGGAAACTAACGGGCCATCCCAGCTGCACAGCGCAGCGCAACACATGGCTGACAGAAGGGGTCCACTGGTCAGTGACCTATTCTATGCGAAACGGTATCATTGATTCTAGGACGTGCGATTAGAAGCAAGATCGACGGCCGAGGGTCGTCATCGACGACGAACAGCTCCGACGACGAGCTAAACCTAACGCGGTGGTGGGGGTCTCACGGGGCTCACCTGGGCTCCAGCTAGGCTTGGCGATGGGGGCAAACGACATGGTACACGAAGGCGAGGTGAGGCACGGTCACGGCAGGGCTTAGGGTGGTCGCAATCGACGGCACACTTCTCCTCCAACAGCGGCAGACTCCGGCGCAATTCCGGCACGGTGGTGCTCGCCTTGCTCCGTGAAGTGGTGGGGAAGGTTAGTGAGGAGTGGGGAGTCGAGTGGTGTGAGGATTGGAAGCTGGGGTGGCCTCCTTTTATAGCTCTACGAGGGGGACCAAGCGGTGCAGCGGCGAGGTCGACGGTGGCGTCGCTACATGCAACTAATGACATGGGCGAGGGTGTAGGACGGTGCGGTGTCTCCTGGCGGTTGTCACCGGCTTAAAGGCACGGCACGGGGCAGCGTGGAACGGTCGGGCGCGTGCGATGCTCTATTTTTGTAAGTTTGTAAAGTGGGCCTTGATACACTTTTACTTGGTCTATCAAGGGGTGGAAAGAAGTAGAAATGTTTCTGTTAAGAATTATCTTCTAGGAACACCTAAAGTGGCCTAGTGGATTAAAATAGTCAAAATGACCATTTGGTTTATTTAATCATTTTTTATTTCCTTTTCTTTCGATTTTCTTTGTAAATGGTCTAGATGATGTGGAATTCACCTTTAATCCATTTCATAACATTCAGAACAATCAAGCATGGCCTATACACTCAAATCTACACTAATGCAAACACACATGCATTCATATTTTTTTAATAAAAGTTTTTGTTAACCCTAAATTAGGATTTGATAACCTTGATTAAAGTTTTGGGATGTTACAAACCTTCCCTCCTTAAACAAAATCTTGTCCCGATATTTAAGAAAAACTAGGAACTAAAGAGATTTGGAAACTTAGTCCTAATGTAATCTTCTCGCTCCAGGTAGCTTCTTCTTCGGTATGGTTGCTCCATTGGATCTTGAGAAATTTGATACTCCGGGTCCTGGTGGTTCTGAAGGCTTCTTCCAGAATACGGATGCGTACTTCACGATACGTCAGATCCTTGTTGATATCTATGGCTCGGTGATCGATGTTCTTGAAAACTTCGGTCTTCTCTGGAACTTCTAAGCATTTGCGAAGTAACGAGATATGAAACACATCATGGATGGCTGACATCTCCTCTGGCATTTCTAGTTGATAAGATACTTCTCCTCGGTGATTCCGGATCTTGAAGGGTCCAATATATCTAGGGGTGAACTTTCCTTTCAATTGAAAACGTTGCATTCCTTTCAAAGGTGACACTTTGAGATACACAAAATCTCCGACATTGAAGGTCAGGTCTCTACGTCTCTTGTCAACATAACTCTTCTGTCTGGATTGGGCAGTCTTGAGGTGCTCACGGACTTTGTGAATCTTCTCTTCGACTTCTCGTAGGATGTCGGGTCCGAAAATTTGAGTCTCTCCTATTTGCGACCAATTCAAGGGGGTACAACACTTCCTTCTGTATGAGAACTCAAATGGGGCCATTTGCAAATTGGCTTGATAACTGTTGTTATATGAGAATTCTGCAAAAGGCAGACAATCTTCCCATTTTGATCCATATTCCAACACACAAGCTCTCAACATATCTTCTAGGATTTGGTTGACTCTTTCAGTTTGCCCGTCTGTCTGCGGGTGATAAGCGGTGATGAAATTCAACTTGGTTCCTAATCCTTCTTGGACCTTCTGCCAAAATCTTGAGGTAAATTGGGTTCCTCGATCCGACACTATGGTCTTGGGGGTTCCATGCAAACTAACGATTCTAGCAATGTACAGCTCTGCTAGCTTCGAACTCTGGTAGGTTTTCTTGACAGGTATAAAATGGGCTACCTTGGACAGTCTATCAACTATGACCCAAATAGAGTCATTTCCCCTACTAGAAGTAGGCAAACTGGTGATAAAGTCCATTCCGATAGAATCCCATTTCCATTCTAAAATCTGTAATGGTTGCAAAAGCCCTATGGGTTTCTGATGTTCTGCTTTGACTCTCTGACATATATCACACTTGGCGATGTAGCTTCTGATTTCTCTCTTCATCTTGTGCCACCAAAATTGCTCCTTCAAATCCTGATACATCTTCGTTCCTCCGGGGTGGATAGAATAAAGAGTATCATGAGCTTCTTGCATGATAACTTTCTTCAGCTCCGAATTTGCGGGTACATAGATACGTCCTTTGTACCACAAAACTCCTTCTTCATCTTCGGTGAATCCAGGTACCTTTCCTGTACTGATATGAAGCTTGATTCCGTCGATACTTGCATTTCCCTTCTGGGCTTCCTTGATCTGACTGATCAAAGTGGGTTGAAGTTCAAAGCTAGCTAACAATCCTTTGCTAACTAGCTCCATTCTAAACTGCTCCAACTCTTCATGCAAACTTGGTTGAGCTTCTTTGATCATGGTGTTTAATCTACACGGCAATCTGCTAAGAGCATCTGCTACCACATTGGCCTTTCCGGGGTGATTGTGAATGTCAAGGTCATAATCCTTGATTAACTCTATCCATCTCCTTTGCCTCATATTTAGCTCCTTTTGAGTGAAAATATACTTCAGGCTCTTGTGATCCGAATAAATCTCAAAGTGGTTACCCATAAGGTAATGACGCCATGTCTTCAATGCTAAAACTACAGCTGCTAGTTCAAGGTCATGGGTAGGGTAGTTTTGCTCATGTTGCTTCAGTTGTCGGGACAGATATGCTATGACTTTGCCTTCTTGCATCAACACACATCCGAGACCAATCTTAGATGCATCACAATACACACCAAAAGGCTTCTTGATATTTGGCATAATCAGAATTGGGGCTGAAATCAATCTCTTTTTGAGCTCTTAAAAACTTGCTTCACATTTGTCGGTCCATTCAAACTTCTTATCTTTCTTCAGAAATTGGGTCATCGGTCTAGCGATGCTCGAAAATCCTTCAACAAACTTGCGGTAGTATCCTGCTAATCCGAGAAATGCACGGACTTGGGTTTGAGTGGTTGGGGCTTTCCAGGCTTCAACATCTTTGATCTTGGTGGGGTCAACAGCGAATCCTCCTGCTAACACAATATGTCCGAGGAATCCTACTTCCTTCAACCAAAACTCACATTTGCTAAACTTGGCATACAATTGATGTTCTCTTGTTTCAAGAATGGTTCTCAGGTGTAGCTCATGGTCTTCTTCTGACTTGGAATAGATAAGAATGTCATCGATAAAAACAACGACAAACTTATCTAGAAAGTTCATAAAAATCTTATTCATGAGATTCATGAAATAAGCGGGGGCATTGGTTAATCCAAAAGACATGACCGTATACTCATACAATCCATATCTGGTGGTAAAGGTGGTCTTTGGAATATCCGTTGCAGGAATCTTGAGTTGATGATAACCAGTTCTAAGATCAATCTTAGAAAACACTCTGGCACTAGTCAACTGGTCAAACAGATCGTCGATCTTCGGCAATGGGTACTTGTTCTTGATGGTGACATCATTCAGCTTCCGGTAATCCGTACATAAACGGTTACCTCAATCCTTCTTATCAACAAACAAAACAGGTGATCTCCATGGCGATGCGCTTGGTTGAATCAAACATTTCGCCAGCATAGCATCAATTTGCTTCTTCAGCTCCACAAGTTCAGACAGGTTCATACTATAAGGTCTCTGAGCTATGGGTCTAGTTCCAGGAATTAGTTCAATAATGAACTCGATATCCCGATCTGGGGGCGTACCAGGCAATTCCTCTGGGAATACGTCAGGGTATTCACAAACTACTCTAACTTGATCTATTGTTGGTTGAGCTAGACTCTTGTTGCTCTTGAATTGACGGGGCAAGGTTTCAGATACATGCTTTACTGATACTGCAGAGCTACTGGTCATGGTTATGGCTTTGTTGGCACAGTCGATCAATCCTTTATGTTTCGACATCCAATCCATTCCTAGTACTACTTCCAAACCTTTGGTTCCAAGTACTATTAGATTGGCATAAAAATCTATCCCATGGATTCGGATAGGTACAACCTTGTAAATTTTTCTAGCTTTGGTGGTTGAACCGGGTATTTGAACTATCATAACATGCTTCAACTTTGTTGGTTGAATCTTACTAGTGCATGCAAAATCTTCTGTAAAAAACAAGTGCGATGCTCTAGAATCAAATAACACTCTTGCTAATACTGAGTTAACAGAAAACATACCCAGCACGACATCTGGCGCTTCTTGGGCTTCTTCAACATTCATGTGAAACAGACGGCCATTGCGGTTGAGCGAATTCCCTGGGGCAAATCTTCTTCCAGGATGAACATGACGTTGTTACTGAGCTGGGGCATTCACATTGGTGGTTGCTGCAAGCTTCTTGGGACACTCGTTGGAGTAGTGACCCTTGACTCCACATTCAAAGCAAGTAATCTGGGACTTGTCTTTGGCTGCAACAGGTACATCATTGCTTTCAGTCCTTGGGGCAGTATTGTTGTTGTTGTTGGACTTGGGCGGTGCACGGTTGAAGTTGTTGGAGTTGCCGGGGTTGTTGTTGTTGCTTCCTCCGGACTTCATATTTCCCCCGCTACGATTGGGGTAGCTAGGACAGTTCATCAGAGGTCTGTTGTTTCTCGGGGCATATCCTGCAGAAGGGTTGGGGCGATACTTCTGAGCATGGTTGGATCCACTCTGGTGCATCATTCTACACTTGCAGTTGTAATTGGCTTGGTTGATCTTCCCTTCCATCTGGATGGCGGAATCTACAAGCTCTTCGAGATCTTCAAAACGGATGTTGACTAGGACAATCTGCATCTCATCATGCAATCCGTTCAGGAACCTTTCCTTCTTCTTGGCTTCAGTGTTGATCTCATCAAGGGCATATCTAGCTAGCGACAAAAATTTGTCATGGTACTCCACTACTGTCATCCTGCCTTGCTTCAATTCTCTGAATTCATCTCTCATTTTGGTGACTAAACCTTGCGGCACATGGGTGCGGCTAAACTTGATCTTGAAAGCTTCCCACATCATAACTTGACTGTGGTTCATAGTACGGGTGCTATTCCACCATACTTTTGCATCTCCTGCCAGATAGTGGGTGGCAAATAGTACCTTCTCATTGTCGTCAACTCCGGCGACTTCTAGGTTGTTCTCCATGGTTTGTAACCAATCATCCGCATCTAACGGTTCTTCGGACTTGCTAAAGATAGGGGGATTGGTATTCTGAAAGTTCTTGAGTTTGGATCCCTGGTGATCCTGGTTTCCATGGCCTTGATTATTGTGGGCCATTTGAGCGATCTGTTGCAGGGTGGCTATATTGGCTTGGCGCTCTGCTCTATTAGCTTCACGGTCAGAAACTAGCATTTGCAGAATCTGGAACATCGGGTCCTACGATGAGGTGCTTCCTCCGGGGTTTCCACGAGTCATCTGAGGATTGAGATAGATAATGAGATAAGAGGGAATTTCTAAGGTTCATGGTTTTGTTTCAAAAGCTTTAAACTTTGAGTTTGAACTCAGGATTGCAAACTAACTCTTTTTCATTTATTCATTCACTCAAGCATGCAATACAAACATACACACCACAACACAAAAGGAAAACAGATGGTTTTAAGAACCATTTTGTGAACTAAGATACAGTGGGACTGATACAACTCATTCCTACGGTAGTGATCAAGTGCAATCTACTCATCATCAATGAAGTCGGAATCCTCATCATCAGTGTGGAACTCCATGGCATCATCCTCCAGATAGTCGTTGTCATCGCTGAGGTAAGAGTAAAGATCCCCTTGGATATCCTCACCTTCCTCCTCCTCCTTTGCTTCCAGCTGAATTTCCTGCTCATAGATGGTCTCCTCAAGGTCGGCCACCTTCTTGTGAAGACGAGTGATGGTGCGATCCTTCTTCTCGCATTGACGTCGAAGTGATTTGCAACCCTTGACGAGCATGGCGAGAGTCTGGTCCTTCTTGGCGGCAATGACAAGGTTGTGGTTGGCATAGGCTCGAGCATTGTCCAATTCCTTCTGCCTATCATACAGCAGGAAGTCAAGGTTCTCCACTTGGCACTTCATCTCTAGGTGACTTGGCATATCTAATGGCATTCCCATAGAATCACGCCATGCAAAGTGCGCAAAGCGAGTTCCCTAGATCAAGTTGATGTTCTGTCCACAAAGACGTGCAAGAGCTTCATGCATGGCCCTGGCTAATCCATCTAGCCAGTTGTTATCTTGCACGGTGAATTGAATCTTCTCAGAAAGGGGTGCTTCCATCTTGCCTCGGAGGTCTGCAACTATCAGCCATTGTAGATCTCCTCCTTGGAAATCCTTGAGTTGTGCACCGAAGAATTCCGGATGCGGGCGCTCAAGGTACTCTGAGAGTGCATCGAGATCCCTCTCAAAGATCAGTTGGCCTCCATTTCCCAATTGGTAGAACTTTCAGTACTGAACTTCCATCTATAAGAATTTAGGATGAGTAAGTTAGTGAGGTGATCAAGCGTGTCAAATTTTATGTAGAATGTAAGAATTTTTTAGGAACATGATTTTTTTTGAAAGAATCTCAAGGATAAGAGTGGAAATAGGTTTTCATAAATACTCACTTCTTTTGTTATGAAACTAAGTTTTTGTTCGGACGTCCATTCTAACTAGGGTCTCCTACGGTCAGGATGGCTCTAATACCAACCTTGTCAACACACGGATTTTTAAATCCCAGATGCCTGTTATGCCATACATCGCAATCCTAGGATTACCATTTTTGCGAGACATAACCGATTGGATATCACAGTACATCATCCATTTAAAACCATAATAAGGTTGTACACAAATAAGGATCTCATGATCTAGTCTTAATACAAACAAGCAGCAGAATAGTAAAGCGTAGTAGTGGGCTCCATCTTCAGTGTCACAGGCAATACTGATGATGGGATATGATCCTAGTTGTCGTAGCCATCCTGCTGTCCATCTTCCGGATAGTCCACCTCATGGTCTGGCCACGGGAATAGCCAGGGACAAAGCCATGAGTACTCTTTAAGTACTCGCAAACTACTACTAACAAGTAAGGTGGTTCTAGTAGGAATGCTAAGCTCTAAGTTTATTTGCAAAAGCTAGATTTATCTTAAGATGAGTTCAGAAGTAAAGAAAGCTAATTTAATGCTCTAAATCACCTAAGTGGGAACTTAGTTTTCATAGTCACAACCCTATTGTGGTCAAGTCAAAGTCACAATTCATTTCACAAGTCATTTTGAAAACATCTGACGACGGAACAGTATGGCCACTCACCATGTCCCATGACCGCGGACACGGCTATTCGAATAGTTTGATACTCTATAGAGGTGGTACACTTTCACCACAAAATTTGATACATTCATCAGGGATAACCCTGAATCAATCATACTTAGTATGTGGATAATCAATCATAACCTTTCAATTACACACTCTAGTATAGGCACCTCCCCTATGAGCTTGGCCTCCCAGCCATGGCCATCTGCCATCCTGGGTACTACATAGGTGGACATCATCAAGAGGTAGCCTCAGCTCAAACCTCTCCCGTGAGGGAACCCATACTAAGGCATATAAACTTCCGACTAAGCCCTACCCAATTCAGGTATTGTGGTTGTACGGTAAAATTGGAATGGTATCGCATCCGAACCCAACCATTAGTTTTTGTAAAAGGGCTAAGGCTCATGCCTCAACATTTTCATCATCAAATCCTTTGGTGTTTCTCAACACATGTCAAAACATTTCAATAGAATGACTCATCATTCCAAGGTTTTCATAATCATTTTCACCAAGTATTCCCATCTAAAGTGATCAAGTTTTATGCTTAGCACTAGCCACTAAGGTTAAGAGTGTTCACTAAGGAGGGGTGCTAACCTTCAATCTTATGCCACAAAATGACATCTAAGTATAACTAGATAGGCCTAGTTTTATACTCTTTATGCTATTTATCTTAAAAGTAAAGAACTTTGGTAAAGTAAAAGAAAGTAAAGCTTGCAAATTAAACTTGGTATGGTATAAATCAAAATATATAACCCAAGCATGCCTAATGCATCTTGATTATGTTAACTTCCATCTAGTGGTGGCTTGCCTTGGTTGGTGTGCAGTGATTGAAATTCTCCTTGTCTTCTTCGGGGTAGAACTCCTCCTCCTCATAGAATTGGTCGGTACTATCGTCTATAAAGAAATATGGGGTACACAATCACCAAACAATACTTATCTATTGCTATTTAGCACACTAAGGCAAACACTTGATGGTCTAGCATCATCACACTCATCATATGAATTAAAGAACTAGTTTCATTTACTTTATTTGAGAAAAGTAATTTCTACTCATTGAAATTAACTAAGATTTAATATTCTCCATATAGAATATGGGATCATGTGGGCACATGTCATCATAACATATTCTAATACATGGGAATGTGATTTAAAAGGGTTGGTCACATTTTATAAAGTTTAAGATTATTATTTAATAGATTTAAAGTGACTAGAAATGCCCTAATAGCATTCTTTTGGCACTAGTCCAATGTCACTGCATGGAAAATATTTTTTCATATTCAGATAGATATTGTCAAATATGATTTTTGAGTGTTGGAATCAACTCAAAATCTATTATGGTTGATTTTTGAAAAATGTTTGAATGTAGAAAAGTCTCTATCTTGTTAATTTACTATATGTGATCTCTAACACCAATTGATTTAAATCCAACAGGCTTGGATAGATATTTTAATTATCTTTTTAACAAAATTTGAATCATGCATTTTGGTTAAGTGAAACTCTCTGAAATGATTTTTGAATCTAGGTATAGAATATGATTTCAACTAAATTGGAAAATCACTTATTTGAATTTTTTGGGCCAATGCGGGAAAACTATCGGGCCGGCCCAGCTGCACAGCGCAGCGCAACGCATGGCTGACAGAGGGGGTCCACTAGTCAGTGACCTATTCTACGCGAAACGGTATCGTTGATTCTAGGTCGTGCGATTACAAGCAAGATCGACGGCTGAGGGTCGTCGTCGATGACGAACAGCTCCGGTGACGAGCTAAACCTAACGCAGCGGTGGGGGTCTCACAGGGCTCACCTGGGCTCCAACTAGGCTCGGTGACGGGGGCAAACGATGTGGTAGACGACGGCGAGGCGAGGCACGGTCACGTCAGGGCTTGGGGTGGTCGCAATGACGTCGCACTTCTCCTCTAGCAGCGGCAGACTCTGGCGCAGTTCCAGCACGGTGGTGCTCGCCTTGCTCTGGGAAGAGGTGGGGAAGGTCAGTGAGGAGTGGGGAGTCGAATGGTGCAAGGATTGGAGGCTGGGGTGGCCTCCTTTTATAGCTCAACAAGGGGACCGAGCGGTGCGGCGGTGAGGTCGACGGTGGCATTGCTACAGGTAGCTAATGGCATGGGCGAGGGCGTAGGACGGTGCGGTGTCTCCTAGAGGTTGTCACTGGCTTAAAGGCACGACACGGGGCGGCGTGGAATGTTTGGGAGCGTGCGATGCTCTGCGCGGGAGCGGCGGTGTTTGCGACGGCGTGCGGGCTCTACGGGTTGCGTGGCGGTGAACGGGGGTGTCTGCCGAGGCGGGGTGATCCTGGCGAAGCGGCGCGTGCACGGAGAGGGAAAGGCTCGAGCTAGTGGGGCTGGTCGGGCACGGCGCACTCGCGCGCTCTGGACACGACGTAGAGGGGCGGTGCGTGGTGGTGCTAGTGTAGTCTAGGGCTCGGCTGGGGCTGTGGCCTGGACAGGGGGTGGCGGTAGGTGCGGCGACGCTAGTGGACATGCTGGTTGGGCGCGGTGTTGTCTGGTGCAAGCTGGCCGTGGTCGGTCGGCGATGACCACTTTCGGGCGGCGCTCCACTGTGCCAGGGGCGAAGGGGGGAGCTGGTCTGGGGCTGGGTTAGGCTTAGAGGGAACATGGGAGTAACTAGGGGACAATTTGGTTGATGATCACTTTATAAAACAGTGAAGCTAGGCTAGGGATTATTCTATGCATGCCAAGTGTTTGATGAAATGGCCGCATGAAATTTATTTTTGAATTTTTGATTCAAATTTTTTGAGTGATCTTAGATTAAGCTTGAGAGACTAGGTTTGCTTGGATAAGTCAAGGTGAATTCATTTGATGAGTTTTTGGAAAAGTGTGATCTTAGCACATACACTTGATTAAATTTTCAAATGTCCATTAAATTAATTTGCTAGATGTTTTTGTAAGTTTGTAAAGTGGGCCTTGATACACTTTTACTTGGTCTAGCAAGGGGTGGAAAGAAGTAGAAATGTTTCTGTTAAGAATTATCTTCTAGGAACACCTAAAGTGGCCTAGTGGATTAAAATGGTCAAAATGACCATTTGGTTTATTTAATCATTTTTTATTTCTTTTTCTTTGGATTTTGTTTGTAAATGGTCTAGATGATGTGGCATTCACCTTTAATCCATTTCATAACATTTAGAAAATTCAAGCATGGCATATACACTCAAATCTACACTAATGCAAACACACATGCATTCATATTTTTTTATAAAAGTTTTTGTTAACCCTAAATTAGGATTTGATAACCTTGATTAAAGTTTTGGGATGTTACACATTGATTACAAACCTCGTACAAAAATCAAATCCCAAATCCTCGCTGACTTTATCGCTGATTGGACAGAGACAACGGAGAATATGGCCCTCTCGGAGTCAGAATACTGGACCTTACATTTTGACGGGTCTAAGGCGCTCGGGGGCTCGGGGGCTGGCGTGGTGCTCAAGTCACCCTAAGGAGATAAAATTTTCTATATGTTGCAGATCCACTTCACAGCAACGAATAACATTGCCGAATATGAAGCACTACTGTATGGAATCCGGATTGCTAAGGATATCGGCATCTGACAATTAATGTGTTATGGAGATTCGGATCTTGTTGCTCAACAAGTGTCGGATATCTGCAATGCAAATAAGCACATGGCAGCATATAGAGTGTCATGGATGAACTATGTAAATCATTCAAAGGGTTTGAGGTTCAACACATCCCTCGAACAGAAAATGAGGAAGCAGATGTATTATCTCGAATAGGCTCTACACGAAAAAAGGTCCCGGATGGCGCTTTTTTGGAGCACCTCAAAGTTCCCTCTATAAAAGGAGTAGATGAGGAATATCCGACCAAATCCAACTCACCATTAGTGGCAGTTCTGGCTGTAATTCCCAGCTAGACCCAACCCTATCTTGATTTCTTGGTAGAAGGCAAATTACCCGCAAACGAAGTTTTGAGGTAGCAGATCGTCCGATGAGCAAAAACCTATACTATAATTAATGGTGAGCTCTATAAGCGGAGTGTATCTCGGGTCTTTCAGCGCTGCGTATCTCCGGAAGAAGGAGTGGAAATCTTAGAAGAAATCCACCAAGGCGAGTGCGACCATCATGCTGCAGCCGAATCTTTAGTGGCAAAAGCTTTCTAACATGGATTTTTCTGGTTTACAGCCAAGGCAGATGCCGAATGGCTAGTCAAGGCGTGCAAAGGCTACCAAAAGTACGCCAAACAAGCTCATGTTCCGGCTGATTAACTGCGAACAATACCTATAACATGGCCTTTTGCGGTCTAGGGGCTTGACATGGTAGGACCGTTTAAATGGGCTCCAAGTGGATTTACTCATCTCTTAGTGATGGTCGGAAAATTCACAAAATGGATTGAGGCTAAACCCATCACCAGTTGTGATGGAGCAACAGCCAGAATATTTGTCGAGGATGTCATAATCTGATACGGTTATCCACATAGGATTATCACAGACAACATGAGTAACTTTTCTATGGGAGAGCTTGCCGAATTCTGTGATGAGCAAAACATCCGGCTTGACATTGCGTCAGTCACACATCCATAGTCTAATGGACAAGTCGAAAGAGCAAATGGTTTAATCCTACAAGGCCTAAAACCAAGACTCGGAGCACCACTACGACGTGCTGCGGGGTCTTGGGCAGAGGAATTATCTTCTATGATATGGAGTTTGCGAACAACTCCGAACAGGTCAATCGGATACACACCTTTCTTCTTAGTCTATGGTGCAGAAGCAGTTCTTCCTAGTGATTTAATTCATACTTCTCCCCGACTTTCTGCGTATATTGAAGAGGATGCCAAAATTTCTCGACAAAATGATCTTGATTTAATCGAAGAAGTTTGCGTCGTTGCTGAAATGAGATCCACAGCCTATCAGTAGAAGTTATGCAAGTATCATAGCTAGAGAGTCAGAAACAAGCCTTTCAATAAGGGCGATTTGGTTCTCCGGCTTGTGCAGAAAACAAAGCACAAACTTTCCCTAGTATAGGAAGGGCCCTTTTTAGTTAGCCAAGTATTGCACAATGGTTCTTACTATCTAACTGATATGCGGCCAATCAAGACCTGCTACTAAGAAAAGAAAGAGAGCTGGAGGCAGTACTGACCTAGAAGAATTAGACAGACTGTGTAATATTGCTCAGATACATCCCTTTTATTCTTAAACTTTCTTTCTTTGTAATCATATACATGTTCAATGATAAATACAGTATTGGTTGCCTCAGTTTTTCTGAGAAGTTTTATATTACCATCTTATTTCCAAAAGAACATGTCACAGTCAAAAATCCCAGAATACTTGAAAGTACTTTATGCTCATGTTTTTTTTGGTTAAGATTTCTGATTCTAAAAATGCTACCTCCGGGTATAAATCTAAATTTTATAGTTTGTACGTTGGTCATTTATATGATTGCCAGATGCGGGCATTTTCTGAGTAGTGAATTGTTGGTACTGGAAGCCGGCTTTGTCTTCGAGTTTAAACTGGTTTAGCAATTGAGCTCCGTTGCTCGGCAAAGTTTCCGTGTTGAAGGTTAGCCGGCTCACGAAAGGGACGAGGCGGAAAGCCAGATAAACGATAAGTATAGACAGAAACATAAAGTGCTTATGTAAACATTTCAGGCACATAAAAGTAAAGCCAAAAGTGCTAAATAGAAGTAGAAAATCTTAGCACTAGCAAAAGTATTATACTACTTATTTACAACCCGAACTGTTTCAGAATAACACAATGTTTTTTCTGATGCTCTACGATGCAGGGGAAGAGGTAGGAGTTACCAGATCACTGGAGACATTGACCTTGCCTTGATATCTTTCTGAGCCGTTCAAATCCAAAACGGTTTGATCGTCATCGGAGACTTCAATTGTTTCTTCAGCAGGCGGAGGAGGCGTCTCCATGCGAGTGAAGAAGGGAGTGTCGTAGCTGGTCAGATCAGCTACGTGACACCCGTATCCGGCGTAGGAGTCCATGATGGCCTTGGTGTTCTGCTCCTATCCGTATTTATCCACTTTATAGTACCCTCTGGTTACTTGCCAGATTTCCATGTTTCCATGGTGGCTCATAACCATGGTGAGGGCGTGCTGTGTTGCGGTTCGCGCATAGGACATGTTCCAGTCCTGGATGAGCTGGGGAATCTCCTTGGCCTTGTCTCGCACCTCAAAGCCAGACACTTTGTTCATGTCCGAAACCTTGAGTACTTCGCCAATATCCTCCAAGGATTGGCGGAAATCGTGAAGCAAATCGCCGACTTGTGTAAGACGGCTGGTGCGAGACTCGGTGGAGGAAGAATCCTGTCAACACACGGTTTTTTAATCCCAGATGCATGTTATGTCATACATCGCAATCCCATTTTTGCGAGACATAACAGATTGGATATCACAGTACCTCATCCATTACAAACTGTAATAAGGTCTTACACGAATAAAGGATCTCATGATCCAGTCTTAATACAACAAGCAGCGGAATAAATAATAAGCATAGCGGTGGGGTCCATCTTCAGTGGCACATGCAATGCTGACGATGGAAGATCGTCCTAGTTATCATAGCCTTCCTACTATCCTTCATCTTGGTAGTCTCGTTCATAGTCTGGCCATAGTAATAGCCAGGGACGAAAGCCATGAATACTCTTTAAGTACTCTATCACTAACAAGTAAGGTAGTGCTAGTGGGAAAAGCTAACTCTATGTTTATTTGTAAAGTTAAGTTTGAAATCTAAGCTGAGTTCAGAAACAAAGAAAGATAAAATAAAGTTCTAGAATCACTTAAGTTGGCAAGCTAGTGTCATAGTCACAACTCTATTGTGGTCAAGTCAAGATTCATTATTCATTTCATAAGTCATTTTGAAAACATCTGACAACGGAATAGTATGGCCACTCCAACTGTCCATAACCACGGACGCGGCTATTCAAATAGTTTGACACTCTGCAGAGGTGATACACTTTCACCACAAGATTCGATACATCTATCAGGGATAACCCTGAATCATCATACTTAGTATGCAGATAATCAAACATAACCTTTCCTTTACACACCCTAGTATAAGCACCTCTCCTATGAGTATGGCCTCCAAAACATGACCATCTATCATCTTGGGCACTGCATAGGTGGACAACATTGAGAGGTAGCCTCAGCTCAAACCTCTCCCGCGAGGGAACTAATACTAATGCATATAAACTTCCGGCTAAGCCTTACCCAATTCAGGTATTGTGGTTGTACGGTGAAATTGGAATGGTATCGCATCCGAACCCAACCATCAGTTTTGTAAAAGGGTTAAAGCTCATGCCTCAACATTTTCATCATCATAATCCATTTGTGTTTCTCAACACATGTCAAAACATCTCAATAGAATGACTCATCATTCCAAGGTTTTCACAATTCATTTTCACCAAGGGTTCCCATCTAAAGTGACTCAAGTTTTAGTTTAGCTCTAAACTACTAAGTTAAGAGTGTTCACTAATGGGGATGCTAAGATCAATCTCATGCCATAGAATGACATCTAAGGTTATCTAGATAGGTCAAGTTTTATACTTTTTATGCCACCTTCAAACAAGTAAATGACTTTAATAAAGTAAAGAAAGTAAAATCTTGGAAATAAAACTTGGGGTTGGTACTAGTCAAAGTGGTATAACCAAAGCATGCCTAATGCATCTTGCTTAGGTTAGCTTAATTCTAGCTTGCTAACAATAGCTTGCCTTGGTTGGTGCAGTGGTTGAAGTTTTCTTCCTCCTCTTCTAGATAGAACTCCTCCTTAAAAGCTTGGTCGGTACTATCGTCTATAAATACATACGGGATACACAATCACCAAACAATATTTAACTAGTCTACTTATCACACTAAGGCACAAATTTGATGATCTATTATCATCACAAGCATCACAAGGTTTTATTAACAAGCTTCATTCTTTTTATTTAAGAAAAGTAATTTCTACTCATTGAAATTAACTAAGATTTAATATTCTCCAATTAAAATATGGGATCATGTGGACACATGTCATCACCACATATTCTAACATATGGGAATGTGATTTAAAGATTGGATCACATTTTAATAAGTTTAAGTTTAATATTTAATGATTTAAAGTGACTAGAAATGCCTATATAGCACTAATTTGGTACTAGTCCAAAGTCACTGCATTTAAACCTTAATATTATTACATATTCAGATAGGTATGATTAAATGTGATTTTTGAGAGTTGGAATCAACTCAAAAGCTATTATGGTTGATTTTATAAAAATGTTTGCATGTGCAAATGCTTCTATCTTGTTATTTTTACTAGGACAGATCTCTAACTCTAAAAGAATTAAATCCAACGGGCTTGGATAGACCTTTTCAGAAGATTTCCAACAAAATTGGAATCACTCAATTTGGTTTAGTAAATCTTCCTGAATTGATTTTTGAACTAGGGGCAGAAATGGTTTTAAGTCTAAATAGAAAAACACCTATTTGAATTTGTGGGCTAGCGTGGGAAAACTAACGGGCCGGCCCAGTGACGCTCAGCGGTGCAGAGGGCGACTAACAAGGGGGGTCCGCCTGTCAGCGACATTTAAAACCCGAAACGGTATCGAGCGATCTGGGCCACTGATGGCTCTGTAATTGCGCTAGGAAAATGCTGGAGCGATGATGATGTAGAGCTCGTTGGGAACCCCAAGAGGAAGGTATGATGAGCACAGCAGCAAGTTTCCCTCAGTTATGAAACCAAGGTTTAATCAAACCAGTAGGAGCAAGGAAACACCTCAAAGGTGTTACTAGCTGAGCTTTGGCAGCGCGCACTACCGGTGCTAGTAGCAACGTGGAGACATGCACAGCACAACCACAGAACTTTGTCTCCAATTCGATGAGGTTGTCAATCTCACCGTATTTTGTGGAAAACAAAGGATTAAACGTATCGAATGGAAAGAAGTAAAGGTTTATAGAAAGTAAACACAAAGCAGTAACAGTTTGTAGATTGTATGTAAAAGACAAGGACCGTGATCCATAGTTCACTAGAGGTGGCTCTCCTTAAGATAGATAACATGTTGGGTGAACAAATTACAGTAGGGCAATTGACAAACATCGAGAAAGCAATACATGCATATACTAATCATCTTGACTCCTTTGAGATTAGATTGGGCATTACAACATTATACATAGACCGCCATCCAACTGCATCTATGACTAATAATCCACCTTCAGGTTATCATCTAAACCCCCTCCAGTATTAAGTTGCAAGCAACAGATTATTGCTTTACGAACTGCGTGTAAAGTAAACAATTCGGTTGTTGTATGAACAAAGGATTGTTGTTTTCTCTCTAGTAGCAACAACACATGTAGTACCTTAGAGATTTCTGTCACTTCCCCAGATTACCAGAGGCATGAACCCACTATCGAGCATAAATACTAACTCTTGGAGTTGCTAGCATCTACTTGGCCAAGATAGCTACTAACAACGGAAAGCATGCAAGATCAAAAATAACAAAGACATGATAGAATCAATAATCAATCTGAAATAGCATCTCAATATCCATCGAATCCCCGCAAACACGACATGCAGAATACAAATAGATGATCTTGATCATGAACGGAGCTCACAAGATCTAAACATGAAAGAACAAAGGAGGAGAACCAGCCATCTAGCTACTACATGGATCCGTAGTCCAAGGATGAACTACTCACGCATCACACCGGAGGCTTGCATGGTGACGAAGAAGGCCTCCAGGGTGAATTCCCCTCTCTGGCAGGGTGTCGGGAAGAGCTTCAGATCCCTCCATATCTAGGGATGGAGATAACGGCGGCTACAGACTCTTTCTTGGATTTTTGATCGGGTACTTAGGGTTTTCGTCCCGAGGGCATCTTATAGGCGGAAGGGGACACCCAGGGGGTGCTAGGGGCCACCACACCATCCCCTAGCGCGGGACCAGCCTAGCCGCAGGGCCAGGTGGTGTGGCTGGCCTCTGGCCCTTCTCCGTCTCGTATTCTGGCACTTGATGACTTTCGGAAAAATAGGCACTTTGGCTTTTGTGAGAATATTCATTTTCTGACTTTCCTGGAACCAAAAACAGTAGAAAACAGGCAACTGGCACTGTGGCTCTTGTTAATAGGTTAGTCCAAGTAATCATATGAAAAGTACTCCAAAGTTGGAACAAAACACAAGAAAGTGGATAAAACCAAGCATGGAACATCAAAAATTATAGATACATTTGCAATGTATCAATATCCCCAAGCTTAACTCCTGCTCGTCCTCGAGTAGGTAAGTGATAAAAAGAAAGAATAATTTTTGAGGTGACATGCACCATCAAAGACTTGATCAAAGTATTTGTAAAACATTCAAAGCTAGGATCATAGTACTTCAATCATAACATGAAAGACAAAGTTCTAGAAATAAGCAAAGAAACTATGATGCAACATGAAAAGGCACAAACAAAAGATTCATGAATAACAATGCTTTGCAAGACGTTTTTTTGTTTCACATAAAGAAAACATAGCATAAAAGTATTCAGCTTGTACCTCATAGAGTAGCAAATATAAATGCATAGGACACCTTCAAAGTTCATAAGAGTGACTAGATACAATAGTTTAAATCAGGCAATAACAAGTTATGCATCAATCAACTAGTCTTGGGACAATGCACATAGAACTAAGAATGGCCACTATGCTCTCAAAGTAGGTGCATAAAGATAGAAGGTGGAGACTCAATGTAATGGTGGATGAAAGGCCTTTGTAAAAGGAAGTAGGGATTCAAGTCTCATAAGGAGCTTCCAAAAATTATGGTACTTATAGCTTTCAGCTCTCATTGCCCCTATCATAAGCATCTTTAAGGTGATTAAGGTTAAAGTGACACAACTAAGAGGATATGCTTGACAAGTTATAAACCGAAATCTCATGCCCCTTACTTACGAAGACCGATCCTCATGCTACTCAACTTCAGTCACGAGTAAGCTCTTGTCATTGTAAGTACATGTGTATCATTAAGAACCGCCAACGAGGTACCCCTTGCACATGATACGGGAGCTTTCCCATAATCAAAATGACAAGGCAAGCAGACAATGAGCATCTCAGCGATCTTTTTATTTGCTATTTGCATAGGTTTTTATTGAGGATGCTTCATAGAGTGCTCATTATGGTGATGCTGCAAGTTTCCACCATGATTAGGCATGGCTTAGGCTAGCGGCCCAGGCATTTCTCTAACACACATACAAACTCCATGATCTTACAAGTTCCACTTTTATTTCACACCGCCGGGATCCGTAAGCAAAAGGACATGATATCAACGGGGTACAAAGTACAAGTGCAATGTTGAAAGCGTTCCCCATGAAACATGGTTCTGCTAATTTCAACTTATAAAGCGCAAGCATATAGGCAACAAAGAAGGACCCAATGGTTCAAGTTTATTAGATGCAAAAAGTAAAGTGTGCCATCAAGTTCGTGAGAGCTTTAGTCACTAGTTTCCTCATAACAAGTTTAATTTGGAAGGTAAAAAAAGCATGAATATACTTGGAATAGCATAATCTAGTAGGTAGGTATGGTGGACTCTTTGGAATAACTTGGTTTAGGGAGTTGGATACATGAGTGGAACTCATACTTGGTTATGGAGGCTAGCAAAAGACAGGGAGCGACAAACTAAGAGAGCAATAATGGCCATAATCATGCAGAGCGACAAAACATCATTGATCAAAGCATAAAGTGATACTACAAGTTGAAAACTAAAGGATCATAAAGGCTATGGTTACTTGAGATAGTCATAACATGGTGTGAGCATGCGCCAAGTCAACCCAAATAAAGCATCAAAGGAGAATACCACTATACTATGCTTTAATATGCTAAAACAACGCATGATTCATCCAAGGCACATTAAGCAATCTCAATTGTTTATAACAAGTCATGCTAAAGCAAATAATACTAAGCATAAAGATAAAACAATATCAAGCATGGCATGACAAAGCATAGGCCACAGTCAAAAACGAGCTCTTTTTACCACATAAGCATTAACTTTCCTAGTCTTTTCCAAACCAAACCAAACTATTTGCAAACCAATGTACGAAAGAGGTTGTCCAACCAATTTATTCAGAAAACTAAGAAACCAAGCAAACTAAAAACCAAAACCAAAACGAAAAAGAAGACGCTCCAAGAACAACACAACTGTGCATGAAACAATAAAAATGAAGCGTTTGGAAGAAACCTGGGATTTTTATTGATGAAGGAGGGGATGCCTTGGGTATCCCCAAGCTTTGACGCTTGTACTTCTTGGATATTTCTTGGGGTGACACGCGTGGCATCCCCAAGTTTGAGCTTTAGTCCATCCTTCATCTCATTACTCATTCCTTCCATACACCTGAAAATTTTCCTTCATACAAAACTTCACACAATCTTTATTAGCAACATTAGTGCACTCAAGATAAAAGGTCTTAAGGTTCAGTTCTAACACCAAATAAACTTCCGTTAGAACACTAGATACTGTAGCACTTTCCTCAAAAAGCTCAATTACCCAAAAGAACTCAAGAAGGAACCAACAAGAGGCAAATGCAGAAAATGGCAGAAATCTGTCAAAACAGACCAGCAGGTAAAGACGAATATTTTCGAAGACCTTATGTTGCTCAAATAAAAAAGTGTTGAACTAACTAAAGTTAGATAACAACATGCGGCAGAGGCACAAAAATTCACGCCTCAAAAAGACGTTCAGATATTTTACACGAATTTGTACGGTGAAGCACAAAAATCTGTTTCGGGACAACAACTTTCCCAATCATTACTTCTCTCTCATTAGAGGTTACTCTTGGCACAAAAAGCAAATAAAAAGGATAAGGAGCGGTTATTACAGAGGTAATAACTTCCAATACTCATCTAAAACTTTTGGGTTATCTCCCAATAAGTACTTTTCTTTAACGCCTTTAAGTTAGGCAAAAGAAGCAAGAAAAAGGATCAAGTGTTCTCAAATGAAGAAGCATTAAGACCAAATTTTGTTTTCATAGGAGAAGCAAAAGAAATCTTCTCTCTCTTCTTAGGAAAGTGTTCTATACCTTTCTTGAGTGGGAGTTGATATTTAATGGTGCCTTCTTTCATATCAATAATGGCACCAACGGTTCTAAGAAAAGGTCTTCCCAAAGTAATAGGACAAGAAGCATTGTATTCAACATCCAAAACATAGAAATCAACAGGGACATAGGCATTGTTAACCATAATAAGAACATCATTAAGACTCCCCATGAGTTTCTTTTTACCATTATCATCAAGTGGGACATTCAAATAACAATCTTCAAATGGAGGAAAATCAAGCATATCATAAATCCTTCTAGGCATAATAGAAACACTATGATCAAGATCACATAAAGCTTTGAAATCAAAGTCATTCACTTTCATATTAATCATGGGTTCCCAACCATCTTCTTGTTTTATAGGAATAGAAGCTTTATGTTTCATCTTTTCTTCTTTAATCTTTATGAGAGCATCAGTAATGTGTTTTGTAAAGGCCATGTTCATAGCACTAGCATTAGGACTTCTAGCAAGCTTTTGTAGGAACTTAATAACTTCAAAGATATTGCAACCATCAAGATCAAAATCAAATTTATCATCTAAAGTAGTAGAACTATTACTAGCCTCAACACTAGTGGTGGTAATAGTAGAAACACTAATGGTTCTAGCAATTTCATCTTCTCTTTCCCACTTAGCATGTAATTCAGCTAATAGTCTAACATTTTCATCAATTCTTACTTGTATAGAATTAGTAGCTGCAAAGGGATTATCATTAGTTTCAGGTTTAGCAGCCATTTTATTCAAAGAAGATTGAGCTTCAGCCAAAGATGCTATATTTCTTTCAGCACTAGAGATTTTTTCCTCAATAGTTTTATTGAAAGCAGTTTGTTTACTAATAAACTCTTTAAGCATAACTTCAAGTTCAGAGGGAGCACTCCTATTACTGTTGTAAGAATTTCCATAAGCATTACCATTGTTGGGAGGATATGGCTTATAATTGTTGTTACCAAAATTACTCCTATAAGCATTATTGCCAAAGTTGTTATTTCTTATGAAGTTCACATCAACTTGCTCTTCTTGAGCAACCAAAGAAGCCAAAGGAACATTATTTGGATCAGTATGGGCTTTCCCATTAACAAGCATAGACATAATAATATGAATCTTATCACTCAAGGAGGAAGTTTCCTCAACAGAATTTACCTTCCTACCTTGTGGAGCTCTCTCGGTATGCCATTCAGAATAATTAACCATCATATTGTCCAGAAGTTTTGTTGCAGCACCCAAAGTGATGGTCATAAAGGTACCTCCAGCAGCAGAATCCAATAGGTTCCTTGAAGAATAGTTCAATCCTGCATAAAAAGTTTGGATGATCATCCAAGCAGCCAGTCCATGAGTGGGACAATTCTTAACCAAAGATTTCATTCTTTCCCAAGCTTGAGCAACATGCTCATTATCAAGTTGTTTAAACTTTGTCAACACCCGCATTTTTAATCCCAGATGCCCGTTATGCCATACCTCGCAATCCCAGGATTACCATTTTTGCAAGACATAACGGATTGGCTATCACAGTACATCATCCATTACAAACCATACATAAGGTTCTTACACAAATAAGGATCTCATGATCCAGTCTTAATACAACAAGCAGCAGAAATAAATATAGCGTAGCGGTGGGGTCCATCTTCAGGGGCACAGGCAATGCTGACGAAGGCAGATAGTCCTAGTTATCATAGCCGTCCTGCTGACCATCATCTTGATAATCTCCTTCATAGTCTGGCCATGGTAATAGCCAGGGACAAAAGCCATGAGTACTCTTTAAGTACTCGCAAACTACCACTAACAAGTATTATAAATCTAAGTTAAAATGTTAACTCTATGCTTAACTATCAAGTTAAATTTGAAACCTAAGCTGAGTTCTGAAGCAAAGAAAGGTAAGATAAAACTCTAGAATCACTTAAGTTGGGGAAATTAGTGTCATACACACAACCCTGTTGTGGTCAAGTCGAGATTCATCATTCTTTTCAAAGTCTTTAGAAAACATCTGACAACGAAACAGTATGGCCATTCCAACTGTCCATAACCGCGGACGCGGCTATTCGAATAGTTTGACACTCTGCAGAGGTGGTACACTTTCACCACAAGATTCGATACATCTGTCAGGGATAACCCTGAATCATCATACTTAGTATGAAGATAATCAAACATAACCTTCCCTTTACACACCCTAGTATAAGCACCTCTCCTATGAGCATGGCCTCCCAACCATGACCATCAGTCATCTTGGGCACTGCATAGGTGGACAACATTGAGAGGTAGCCTCAGCTCAAACCTCTCCCGTGAGGGAACTAATACTAATGCATATAAATTTCCAGCTACGCCTTACCCAATTCAGGTAATGTGGTTGTACGGTAATCTTGGAATGGTATCGCATCCGAATCCAACCATCAGTTTTATAAAAGGGTTAAGGCTCATGCCTCAACATTTTCATCAACATCAATCCTTTGTGTTTCTCAACACATGTCAAAACATCTCAATAGAATGACTCATCATTCCAAGGTTTTCATAATTCATTTTCACCAAGTGTTCCCATCTAAAGTGACTCAAGTTTTTGATCTACTCTAACTACTAAGTTAAGAGTGTTCACTAAGGTGAAAAAGATGGGTTCAATCTCATGCCATAGAATGGCATCTAAAGGTTTCTAAAATAGGTCAAGTTTTATACTTCTTATGCTACCTTCAAACCCAGTAAAGAACTTTGTATAACCTAAGAAGGGTAAAACTTGTAACTAGGACTTGAGGTACTATTAGTTAAATAAGGGAGGGTGTGATCAAAGTATGCTTAAGGCATCTTTGCTAAACCATCTAGTTTGATTCTAGTTTGCTAAGTACTACACTTGCAAGTGCTAACTTGCAAGGGTTAATCTTGGATAGTGCTATCTTGCTAATAGTAGCTAGAATTGTTAATGGTGGCTTGCCTTGGTTGGTGCAGTGGTTGAAGTTTTCTTCTTCTTCTTCTTCTTGGTAGAACTCCTCCTCCTCGAGAGCTTGGTCGGTACTATCGTCTATAAATACATAGGGAATACACAATCACCAAAAAATACTTAACTAGGCTAGGTAGCATTCTAAGACACACAATTGATGATCTATTATCATCACAAGCATCACAAGTTTACATCAAAAGTTTCCTTCTTTTTATTTTAGAAAAGTAATTTCTACTCATTGAAAAATTAACTAAAATTTAATATTCACCACCAAAATATGGGATCATGTGGACACATGTCCTCACCACATATTCTAACATGTGAGAATGATATTTAAGGGTTGGATCAATATTACTTTGGTATAAGTTCATTATTTAATGATTTAAAGTGACTAGAAATGCCTATAGCATTATTTTGGTACTAGTCAAAAGTCACTGCCTGTAAACCTTAATATTATTACATAGTTAGATAGATATGATGAAATGTGATTTTTGAGAGTTGGAATTAACTCAAAAGCTAACTTGGTTGATTTTATAAAAATGTTGCAAGTTGCAAAAGCTTCTGTCTTCTTATTTTTATTAGGAGAGATCTATAACTCTAATTGAATTAAATCCAACGGGCTTGGATAGATCATCTTAATACCTTTCAGACAAAATTTGTTTCATGCAATTTGGATTTGTAAAACTCACAGAATTGATTTTTGAAATACTGGATAGAAACTAGATTTAACTAAAAAAGAAAAATCCAGATTTGAATCGATGGGCTAGCGCGGGAAAAGGAATGGGACGGCCTAGTGGTGCTCCGCGGCGTGGGGCTCAGCGGCACTTAAAACGCAAAACGGTACGCACGTTGTGGGCCGTGCGATTAGAAGCTAGATCTACGACTGAGGGTCGTCGTCGACGACGAACAGGTCGCCGGCGAGCGCGAACCCTAGCGGCTCGGTGGGGGTCTGCTGGGGGCGTACCAGGGTTCCAGCGGGGTCGGCGAGGCGGGCAAATGACGTGGAATACGACGGCGAGGCGAGGCGTGGTCGTGGCGGAGCTTGGGGCGGTCGCAATCAACGACGCCCTTCTCCTCCCGAGGCGGCGGCTCCGGCTTCAATTCCGGCGAGCTGCTGCTCCACTTGCTCCGGCTAGAGGTGGGTGAGGTTCAGAGAGGTGAGGGGAGTGGAATGGTGTGGAGAAGAGAGGCTAGGGAGGGCTCCTTTTATAGGCTCGACGGTGAGACCAAGCGGGATGGGCGGTCGATGGTGGCGACATGGCTACGGCGAGGTAGGGGCATGGTTGGGGGTGGAGATCGATGGGCGGTTCCCTGGCGGTGCTCTAGAGCTCAAATACGGCCGTATGGGCGGTGGCACGCGGTCGGGGCGAGGTTGCGCTCTGTGCGGCAGAGGCGGCGGTGTCCACGGCGAGCGGTGGCTGTGAGGCTTTGGGCAGCGAATGGGGATGTCTGGGGTGTTCTCCAGGTCGAGGCAGAGCGGTGGGCGCAGGCTGGTGCCAAGGGGTGGTATGTGCGAGCGGGGACAGGGCGTGCTCTGGGGGCAACGTCGGCATGGTCGACCAGCTCCAAGCGCGGCGGTTCCTGTCCGCTCTGCCCTCTGTCTCTGGCCTGGGGCTGTTTGGGCGGTGGAGGTGGACCACAAGCAAGCTGCTAGACATGAGGAGAGAGGCTGGAGAGGGCTGCTGCTGCGAGTGCACTGTCGGCCAGCGAGGTGGTGCTCGGCATGGCATAGCAGTGCAGCTAGGGGGTAGGAGAGATGCTGGTTAGGCTCTGGTTAGATCAAGAGGGGACAAGGGGATTAAATGGGGATCAATTGGGGGCAAAACCCTGTAGTAAACAGTGAGCTATGATTAGAGGAGAGATTATGCATGCCAGGTGATTGATTAAATGGCCGCATGAAAGAAAGTTTTGAATTTTGAGTTCAAAATTTTTGGGTGTTCTTCCCTAGTGCTAGGCAGTCTCTGGTTGCAAGGGTTTTGAAAATGGAGCTCAAATGGATGGGTTTTGAAAAGGGGGTGATCTATGCATATGCATTAGATTCAATTTTAAACTGCCATTTAAATTAGTTTACATAATGTTTTTAGCAGATCAAAAGGTGGGCCTTGGTACCTCATTATGTGTACTAGCAAGGGGTACAAAGATCAAGAATTGTTTATGTTAAAAATTGAGTACTAGGAATAGCCAAAGTAGGCATGAGAGTTAAATTTGCCAAAATGACCATTCCTCCTTTTTAATTCTTTTTGATTTGATTTTCTTTAGGAAAAGTTTGGGAATGATGTAGACGATGTTTAAATCACCTAAGAAACATTTTACAAGCATTGGATCATTCAATCATGGCAATTCAAACAACTCCTAATTTAAATGCACACATATATGAATGCTTTCATATTAGCTTTGGAAAAGTTTTTGTTAACCCCATTTTTGATTGATTTGATCTTGATAAGCTTGGATTGAAGTTTTGGGATGTTACAAACTTCATTAGTTAACTTCTCATAGATATAATCTTAGCAGGAGGATAGTATTTTCCAATGAAAGCATCTTTGCACTTAGTCCAAGAATCAATACTATTCCTAGTTAAGGAATTCAACCATTCTTTAGCTTTTCCTCTCAAAGAGAAAGGGAACAATTTCAGCTTAATAATATCACCGTCTATATCCCTATGCTTTTGCATCTCACAAAGTTCAACAAAGTTATTTAGATGGGAAGCAGCATCTTCATTACCAATACTAGAAAATTGATCTCTCATAACAAGATTGAGCAAAGCAAGTTTTATCTCAAAAAAAGTATTCTCAGCCACAGGTGGAGCAATAGGTGTACTCATAAAATCATTGTTGTTGGTGCTAGTGAAGTCACAGAACTTAGTGTTTTCAAGAGTAGTCATTTTTTTGGGTTTTCAAATAAGAAAGCAAACAAGTAAAACTAAATTTTTTTTTGTGTTTTTGAATAAGAAACAAGCAAACAAAGCAAAAAGAAACTAACCAAAACAAAAATAACAAAGTAAAGAGATTGGTTATGAGGGACTCCCCTTGTGAAGATGTCCTTGACTCCCCGGCAACGGCGCCAGAAAAATGCTTGATGGCTCTGTAATGGCGCCATGAAAATGCTGGAGCGATGATGATGTAGAGCTCGTTCGGAACCCCAAGAGGAAGGTATGATGAGCACAACAGCAAGTTTCCCTCAGTTATGAAACCAAGGTTTAATCGAACCAGTAGGAGCAAGGAAACACCCCAAAGGTGTTACTAGCTGAGCTTTGGTAGGGCGCACTACCGGTGCTAGTAGCAACATGGAGACCTACACAACAGAACCACAGAACTTTGTCCCCAACTTGCGATGAGGTTGTCAATCTCACCGTGTTTTGCGGAAAACAAAGGATTAAACGTATCGAATGGAAAGAAGTAAAAGTTTGCAGAAAGTAAACACAAAGCAGTAACAGTTTGTAGATTGTATGTAAAAGACAAGGACCGGGATCCATAGTTCACTAGAGGTGGCTCTCCTTAAGATAGATAACATGCTGGGTGAACAAATTACAGCGGGGCAATTGACAAACATCGAGAAAGCAATACATGCATATACTAATCATCTTGACTCCTTTGAGATTCAATTGGGCATTACAACATTATACGTAGACCGCCATCCAACTGCATCTATGACTAATAATCCACCTTCAGGTTATCATCCAAACCCCCTCCAGTATTAAGTTGCAAGCAACAGATTATTTCTTTATGAACTGTGTGTAAAGTAAACAATACGATTGTTCTATGAACAAAGGATTGTTGTTTTCTCCCTAGTAGCAACAACACATCTAGTACCTTAGAGATTTCTGTCACTTCCCCCAGATTACCAGAGGCATGAACCCACTATCGAGCATAAATACTAACTCTTGGAGTTGCTAGCATCTACTTGGCCAAGATAGCTACTAACAACAGAAAGCATGCAAGATCACAAATAACAAAGACTCGATAGAATCAATAATCAATCTGAAATAGCATCTCAATATCCATCGGATCCCCGCAAACACATCATGTAGAATTACAAATAGATGATCTTGATCATGAATGGAGCTCACAAGATCTAGACATGAAAGCACAAAGGAGGAGAACCAGCCATCTAGCTACTACATGGACCCGTAGTCCAAGGATGAACTACTCACGCATCACACCGGAGGCTTGCATGGTGATGAAGAAGGCCTCCAGGGTGAATTCCCCTCTCCGGCAGGGTGCCGGGAAGAGCTTCAGATCCCTCCTGATCTAGGGATGGAGATGACGGCGGCTACAGACTCTTTCATGGATTTTTGATCGGGTACTTAGGGTTTTCGTCCCGAGGGCATCTTATAGGCGGAAGGGGAGACCGAGGGGGTGCCAGGGGCCACCACACCACCCCTTGGCGCGGGCCCAGCCTAGCCGCGTGGCCAGGTGGTGTGGCCGGCCTCTGGCCCTTCTCTGTCTCGTATTCTGGCACTTGATGACTTCCGGAAAAATAGGCACTTTGGCTTTTGTCCCATCCAATTCCAAGAATATTCATTTTTTGACTTTCCTGGAACCAAAAATGGCATAAAACAGGCAGCTGGCACTACGGCTCTTGTTAATAGGTTAGTCCAAGAAATCAGATGAAAAGTACTCCAAAGTTGGAACAAAACACAAGAGAGTGGATAAAACCAAGCATGGAACATCAAAAATTATAGATACATTTGCAATGTATCAACCACACGATTAGAACGCGGATCAACAGCTCATGGTCGTCGTCGACGATGGACTCGTCGCCAGCGAGACCAAACCCTAAACAGACAGTGGTGGTATACTGGGGATGTACCAGGGCTCCATCTAGTGCGGCAAGGCGGGCAATCAAACTGGACAGCGACGGCGGGCTAAGGCGAGGTCGCGGCAGGGGCTGAGGTGGACAAAATCGATGGGTACTTCTCCTCCCCTACAGCGGCTATCTCTGGTGCAATTTCGACGACCAGCGACTCGAGCGGATCCGGCGAGAGAGGGGAAATGGTTAGTGGAGAGAGGGGAGTGGAATGGTGTGAAGAGATGGTGCTGGGGTGGCCTCCTTATATAGGCTCGACGGTAAGCCCGAGAGGTGTGGGCGGAGCTCGTCGGTGACGACAACACAGGGGGCTATCGGCGTGGGTGAGGTAGGCGGATAGTGGGCGGTTCCCTGGCTGTCAGCTACGGTGCAATGGCGTGTCTAGGGGCGGTGGCATTTGGTCGGGAGCGTCACGTGCTCTGGGAGACAGAGGCGGTGCTCGACGGTGATCACGACGACTGTGGGTCATGCGGCGGTACACGGCCGTGCCTGGTGGGTTGCTGGGGTTGAGGCGGATCGGCATGTATGGGGTCAAGGCACGATCTGCTGCGTGCTGGCGGCAATCGCGCTCTAGCTTGCTCACAGAGGAAAAGGGCGGCGTTGCTGGGGAGTGGTCCAGGGACTGGGGTTGATCGAGGGGTGGACCGTGGGCGGCCGTAGGGTTGGGCGGAGCTAGTGGGCACGCTGGTTTGGCGCGGCGCGGTCCCTGGCGTGCTGCCCACGTTTGGCCAGCGATAACCTCATTTGGGCGGCGCGCCACTGCTGCAATGGCTAAGGGGGAAGCTGGTTGGGGACTTGGTTGGACTCAGGGGGACAAAGGAGAGTAGAGAGGGTGCAATGGGGGACAAAGGTTTAACTTAGCAACAGTAATAGTTAGGCAGATGATCTCTGCCTACCACATGTTCGACACAATGGCCGCAAGAACAAAATGTTTGAATTTTCAGCTGATTTTTGGTGGAGTGATGTAACTTATGCTTAAGCTTCTAGGTGTGCTTGGGTTTTTTAAATGGAGTTCATTTGAGTGGTTTTTGAATTAATGGGATCCATACATATGAACTACATTCAATTTTCAAATGTCATTTAAATTTAGTGTTTGAAAGTTTTTGGGATGAAACAAAGTGGGCCTTGGTACATCACTACTTGTACTAGCAAGGGGTGCAAAGATCCACAATTGTTTCTATTAAGATTTGAGTTCTAGGAATAGCCAAAGTAGGCTAGGTGATTAAAATGGCAAAAGTGACCATTTGCTTATTTTATTCTTTTTTATTTGTTTTTCTTTGGGATTTGCTTGGGGGTGATCTAGGTGTTTAATTCACCTTAGAATCATTTTACAACCAATGGATCACTCAAACATGGCAATTCAAAACAACTCCTAATTTAAATGCACACACATATGAATGCTTAATGATTTTGAATGGAAAAGTTTTTGTTAACCCTAAAGTGGGTAGATTTGATCTTGATTAACCTTGGATTAAGTTTTGGGATGTTAAAAAACTTTCCCCCTTAAACAAAATCTCTTCCCAAGATTTAAGAAAGAAAACTAGGAACTAAAGAGATCTGAGAACTCCGTCCTAATGTAATCTTCTCGCTCCCAAGTGGCTTCTTCTTTGGTATGGTTGCTCCATTGAATCTTGAGAAATTTGATACTCCGGGTCCTGGTGGTTCTATAAGCTTCTTCCAAGATACGGATGGGCACTTCATGATACGTCAGATCCTTGTTGATATCAACAGCTCGGTGATCGATGTTCTTGAAAACTTCAGTCTTCTCCGGCACTTCTAGGCATTTGCGTAGTAACGAGATATGGAACACATTATGGATGGCTAACATCTCTTCTGGCAGTTCCAATTGATACGATACTTCTCCTCAGTGATTCAAAATCTTGAAGGGTCCGATATATCTGGGGGCTAACTTTCCTTTCAGACTAAAGCGTTGCGTTCCCTTCAGTGGTGAAACCTTGAGATAAACAACATCTCTGACATTGAAAGTCAGGTCTCTCCTTCTCTTGTCAGCATAACTCTTTTGTTTGGATTGGGCGGTCTTGAGCATATCTCGGAGAATGTTAGGTCCAAAAATCTGGTTCTCTCCTACTTGCGACCAATTCAAATGGGTGCGACACTTTTTTCCGTATAGGAACTCAAATGGTGCCATTTGCAGACTGGCATGATAACTGTTGTTGTATGAGAATTCTGCGAAAGGCAGGCAGTCTTCCCATTTTGATCCATACTCTAACACACAAGCTCTCAACATATCCTCTAGGATTTGGTTGACTCTTTCAGTTTGTCCATCAGTTTGCGGGTGATAAGCGGTGTTGAAATTCAACTTGGTTCCTAATCCCTCTTGGACTTTCTACCAAAATCTCAAGGTAAATTGGATTCCTCAATCTGATACTATGGTCTCGGGGGTTCAATGCAGACTAACAATTCTAGCAATGTACAACTCTGCTAGCTTCGAACTCTGGTAGGTAGTCTTGACAGGTATAAAATGAGCTACCTTGGACAGTCTATCAACGATGACCCAGATTGAGTCATTTCGCCTACTAGAAGTAGGCAAACCGGTGATAAAGTCCATTCCGACGGAATCCCATTTCCATTCCGGAATCTGCAATGGTTGCAATAGTCCTACGGGTCTCTGATGCTCTACTTTGACTCTTTGACAGATGTCACACTTGGCGATGTAGCTTCCATTTTCTCTCTTCATCTTGTGCCACCAAAATTGCTCTTTCAAATCTTGATACATCTTCGTTCCTCCGGGTGGATAGAAAAGAGTATCATGAGCTTCCTGCATGATAACTTGCTTCAGCTCTGAATCTGCTAGCACATAGATATGTCCTTTGTACCACATAACTCCTTCTTCGTCTTCGGTGAATCCAGGTACCTTTCCTGTACCAATACAACGTTTGATTCTGTCGATACTTTCATTTCCCTTATGGGCTTCCTTGATTTGGCTAATCAAACTGGGTTGAAGTTCAATGCTAGCTAGAAATCCCTTGCTAACTAGCACAGTTCTAAACTGCTCCACCTCCTCATACAAAATGGGTTGCTTCTCCTTGATCTTGGTGTTTAGCCTGCACGGCAATCTACTAAGAGCATCTGCTACCACATTGGCTTTACCTGGGTGATAGTGAATGTCAAGGTCATAATCCTTGATTAACTCTATACATCTCCTTTGCCTCATATTCAGCTCCTTATGAGTGAAAATATACTTCAAGATCTTGTGATCTGAGTAAATCTCACAACGATTACCCATAAGATAATGACACCATGTCTTCAATGCCAACACTACGGCTGCTAATTCAAGGTCATGGGTCTGGCGATGCTCGAAAATCCTTCTACGAACTTGCGGTAATATCCCGCCAATCCGAGAAATGCACGGACTTGGGTTTGAGTGGTTGGGTATTCCCATGCTTCAACATCTCTGATCTTGGTGGGATCAACAGAGACTCCTCCGGCAGACACAATATGTCCTAGGAATCCTACTTCTTTCAGCCAAAACTCAGATTTGCTGAACTTGGCATATAACCGATGTTTTCTCGGGGTTTCTAGGATGATTCTCAGATGTTGCTCATGCTCTTCTACTGACTTGGAGTAGATAAGGATATCGTTGATAAACACAACGACAAACTTATCTAGGAAATTCATAAAGATCTTATTCATGAGATTCATGAAATAAGCAGGGGAATTAGTTAATCCAAATGACATAACTGTGTACTCTTATAAACCATAACGAGTAGTAAAGGCAGTCTTCGGAATATCCGTTGCACGAATCTTAAGTTGGTGATAACCAGTCCTAAGATCAATCTTTGAGAATACCTGGGGACCAGTCAACTGATCAAATAGATCCTCTATCTTTGGCAAAGGGTACTTGTTTTTGATGGTGACATCATTCAGCTTCCTGTAATCTGTGCACAAACGATTGCCTCCATCTTTCTTGTCGATGAATAACACTGGTGATCTCCATGGCGATGTGCTTGGTTGAATCAATCTTGTTGCTAACATAGCATCCAACTGCTTCTTCAATTCTACTAACTCTGAGGGGTTCATGCTATAGGGTCTCTGGGCTATGGGTCCGGTTCCGGGGATTAGTTCAATAATGAACTCAATATCCCTATCCGGGAGCATACCTGGCAATTCATCTGGGAATACGTCGGGGTATTCACAGACTACTCTGACTTGGTCTATGGTGGGTAGGGCTAGACTCTTGTTGCATTTGAATTGACGGGGTAAGGTTTCAGATACATGCTCTACTGTTACTCCAGAGCTATTGGTCATGGTGATGGCTTTCTTAGCACAGTCTATTAGTCCTTTATGCTTTGCCATCCAATCAATTCCTAGTACTACTTCCAATCCTTTGGTTCCAAGTATCATTAGATTAGCATAAAAATCTATCCCATGTATTCTGATAGGCACAGCTTTGCAAATTTTTCTAGCTTTTGTAGTGGAACCGGGAATTTGAACTATCATGACATCCTTCAAGTTGGTTGGGTGGATCTTACTAGTGCATGCAAATTCTTTGGTGAAAAATGAGTGTGATTCTCTAGAATCAAACAACACTCTTGCTAAAACTGAGTTGACAGAAAACATACCCAGCACTACATCTGGCGCTTCTTCGGCTTCTTCGGCGTTCATGTGGAAGAGACGGTCGTTGCGGTTGTGAGGGTTCCCTAGGGCAAATCCTCTTCCTGGTTGAACACGACACTGATGTTGAGCTGGGGCATTCACATTAGCAGTGGCGGCAGTCTTCTTAGGGCACTCATTGGAATAGTGACCCTTCACTCCACACTCGAAACAAGTGATCTGAGACTTGTCTTTAGCTGCGACGGGCACAACATTGCTTCCAGTTCTAGGTGCAGTGTTGTTATTGTTGTTGTTGCTCTTGGGAGGTGCACAGTTGAAATTGCTGGTGTTGCCGGGGTTGTTATTGTTTCCTCTGGACTTCACATTGCCTCCACTACGGTTGGGGTAGCTTGGGCGAGAGATTGGGGTCAGTTGGTTCTTGGTGCATACCCTGCAGACGGGTTGGGACGGTACTTCTGGTGACTGTTGGATCTAGCTTGGTGCATCATACGAAGTTTGCGGTTGTCGTTTGCCTGGTTAATCTTCCCTTCCATCTGAATGGCAGAGTCGACTAGCTCTTTGAGATCCTCGAAGTGGATGTTGACGAGGACAGTCTGCATCTCATCATGCAGTCTGTTCAGGAATCTCTCCTTCTTCTTGGCCTCCGTGTTGATCTCATCAGGTGCATACCTTGCTATGGACAGGAATCTGTCATGATACTCCACTACAGTCATTCTGCCTTGCTTTAACTCTCTGAATTCATCCCTCATTCTGGTGACTAGGCCCTGCGGCACGTGGGTGCGGCTGAACTTGATTTTGAAGGCTTCCCATGTCATCACTTGACCATGGTTCATCAGGCGGATGTTGTTCCACCAGGCTCTTGCGTCTTCTACCAAGTAGTGGGTGGCAAAGAGAACTTTCTTGTTTTCATCAACTCTGGCTACTTCCAAATTGTTCTCCATTTTCTGCAACCAGTCATCAGCATCTAATAGGTTCTCCGAAGTGCTAAAGATTGGGGGATTGGTATTCTAGAAGTTTTTCAGCTTGGATCCTTGATGATCCTGATTTCCTTGCCCTTGGTTGTTTTGGGCCATCTGGGCTATCTTCTGCAGTGTTGCTAAGTTGGCATGGCGCTCTGCCCTGCTTGCTTCACGTCTGCAACTAACATTTGCATAATTTGCAGCATTGGGTCCTGCGATGAGCTGCTCCCTCCGGGGTTTCCAAGAGTCATCTGAAGATTGAGATAGATAAAGGGGTAAGAGGGAAAGTTCTAAGGTTCATGGTTTTGGTTTCAAAGCTAAAACTTTGAGTTTGACTCAGGTTTTGCAACTAACTTCATTTCATTCATTCAAACAAGCACACGATACAAACACACACCACACATCAAAGGAAAATAGATGGTTTTAAGAACCATTCTGCAAGCTACAATACAATGGGACCGATACTCCTCATGCTATGATAGTGCTCTAGTGCATCTACTCATCATCGATGAAGTCGGAGTCTTCATCGTCGGTGTAGAAGTCCACGGCGTCTTCCTCCAGAAAGTCATCATCATTGTTGAGGTAAGAGTCCAGATCTCCCTGGATGTCTTCACCTTCCTCTTCCTCTTCCTTTGCTGCAAGCTGAGCTTCTTGATCCTTGATGGTCTTCTCGAGGTCGGCCACCTTCTTGCGAAGACGGTCGATGGTGCGATCCTTCTTTTCACGCTAGTGGCAAAGAGACTGACGGTCCTTGACAAGTAGTGAGAAAGTCTGGGCCTTCTAAGCTTCAATGGCAAGGTTGTGGTTGGCGAACTCCCTAGCATTGTCCAATTCCTTCTGGAGGTCGTACAACAGGAAGTCAAGGTTCTCCACTTGACGCTTTAACTCCGGGTGACTTGGCATCTCCATTGGCATTCCCATGAAGTCACGCCTTACATAGTGAACAAAGCGGGTTCCTTGGATTTGGTTGACACTCAGGGCACACAGACATGCGAGAGCTTCATGCATTGCCTTGGCTAATCCATCTAGCCAATTGTTCTCTCTTGCGGAGAATAGGATTCTCCCGGACGTTGGTGCTTCTATACTTACTCGAAGATCAGCGGTGACTAGCCATTGTAAATCTCCTCCTGGGGGTCTAGGAAGTTGAGCTCCACGATACTCCGGATGTGGGCGTCCCAAGAGCTCAGACAGTGAATCTAGACCGCTCTCGAAGATCAGTTGGTGAACTGAGTCTCCATCTACAAGAATTAAGGATGAGGAAGTTAGTGAAGAGATCAAGTGTGTCAAATTTTATGTAGTAGTGTAAGAATTTGAGGAACATGAATTTTTGAGAAAGAATGAATTCCCAAGGGTAAGAGAGGAAATAGTTTTTCATAAATACTCAGAAATTAAATTTTTGTTCGGACGTCCATTCTAACTAGGTTCTCCTATGGTCATGATGGCTCTGATACCAACTTGTCAACACCCAGATTTTTAATCCCAGATGCCTGTTAAGTCATACATCGCAATCCCAGGATTACCATTTTTGCGAGACATAACAGATTGGATATCACAGTACCTCATCCATTACAAACCATAATAAGGTCTTACACGAATAAAGGATCTCATGATCAAGTCTTAATACAACAAGCAGCAGAATAAATAATAAGCGTAGCGGTGGGGTCCATCTTTAGTGGCACAGGCAATGCTGACGATGGAAGATAGTCCTAGTTATCATAGCCGTCCTGCTGTTCTTCATCTTGGTAGTATCCTTCATAGTCTGGCCATAGTAATATCCAGGGACAAAAGCCATGAGTACTCTTTAAGTACTCGCAAACTATCACTAACAAGTAAGGTAGTGCTAGTGGGAAAAGCTAACTCTATGTTTATTTGTAAAGTTAAGTTTGAAACCTAAGCTGAGTTCAGAAACAAAGAAAGATAAAATAAATTTCTCAAATCACTTAAGTTGGGAAGCTAGTGTCATAGTCACAACTCTATTGTGGTCAAGTCAAGATTCATTATTCATTTCATAAGTCATTTTGAAAACATTTGACAACGGAATAGTATGGCCACTCCAACTGTCCATAATCGTGGACGCGTAAATTCAAATAGTTTGACACTCTACAAAGGTGGTACACTTTCACCACAAGATTGGATATATCTATCAGGGATAACCCTGAATCATCATACTTAGTATGCAGATAATCAAACATAACCTTTCCTTTACACACCCTAGTATAAGCACCTCTCCTATGAGTATGGCCTCCCAACCATGACCATTTGTCATCTTGGGCACTGCATAGGTGGACAACATTGAGAGGTATCCTCATCTCAAACCTCTCCCGCGAGGGAACTAATACTAATGCATATAAACTTCCGGCTAAGCCTTACCCAATTCAGGTATTGTGGTTCTACGGTGAAATTGGAATGGTATCGCATCCGAACCCAACCATCACTTTTGTAAAAGGGTTAAAGCTCATGCCTCAACATTTTCATCATCATAAACCATTTGTGTTTCTGAACACATGTCAAAGCATCTCAATAGAATGACTCATCATTCCAAGGTTTTCACAATTCATTTTCACCAAAGGTTCCCATCTAAAGTGACTCAAGTTTTAGTTTAGCTCTAAACTACTAAGTTAAGAGTGTTCACTAATAGGGGATGCTAAGATCAATCTCATTCCGTAGAATGACATCTAAGGTTATCTAGATAGGTGAAGTTTTATACTTTTTATGCTACCTTCAAACAAGTAAAGGACTTTAATAAAGTAAAGAAAGTAAAAGCTTGGAAATAAAACTTGGGGTAGGTACTAGTCAAAGTGGTATAACCAAAGCATGCCTAATGCATCTTGCTTAGGTTTTCTAGCTTAATTCGAGCTTGCTAACATTAGCTTGCCTTGGTTGGTGCAGTGGTTGAAGTTTTCTTCCTCTTCTTCTGGATAGAACTCCTCCTCCTCGAAAGCTTGGTCGGTACTATCGTCTATAAATACATACGGGATACACAATCACCAAACAATACTTAACTAGTCTACTTAGCACACTAAGGCACACATTTGATGATCTATTATCATCACAAGCATCACACGGTTTTATTTACTAGCTTCATTCTTTTTATTTAAGAAAAGTAATTTCTACTCATTGAAATTAACTAAGATTTAATATTCTCCAATTAAAATATGGGATCATGTGGACACATGTCATCACCACATATTATAATATATGGGAATGTGATTTAAATGTTGGATCACATTTTAATAAGTTTAAGTTTAATATTTAATGATTTAAAGTGACTAGAAATGCCTATATAGCAGTAATTTGGTACTAGTCCAAAGTCACTGCATGTAAACCTTAATATTATTACATATTCAGGTAGGTATGGTTAAATGTGATTTTGGAGAGTTGGAATCAACTCAAAAGCTATTATGGTTGATTTTCTAAAAATGTTTGAATGTGCAAATGCTTTTGTCTTGTTATTTTTACTAGGAGAGATCCCTAACTCTAAAAGAATTAAATCCAACGGGCTTGGATAGATCTTTTCAAAATATTTCCAACAAAATTGGAATCACTCAATTTGGTTCAGCAAATCTTCCTGAATTGATTTTTGAACTAGGGGCAGAAATGGTTTTAAGTCTAAATAGAAAAACACATATTTGAATTTGTGGGCTAGCACAGGAAAACCAACAGGCCGGCCCAGTGACGCTCAACGGCGCAGAGGGCGACTGACAAGGGGGGTCCGCCTGTCAGCAACATTTAAAACCCAAAACGGTATCGAGCGATCTGGGCCACACGATTAGAACACGGATCAACAGCTCACGGTCGTCGTCGACGACGGACTCGTCGCCGGTAAGACCGAACCCTAAACGGACGGTGGGGGTCTACTGGGGATGTACGAGGGCTCCATCTAGTGTGGCGAGGTGGGCGATCAAACTGGACGGCGACGACGGGCTCGGGCGAGGTCGTGGCAGGGGCTCAGGTGGACGAAATCGACGGGGACTTCTCCTCCTCTGCAGCGGCTACCTCCGGTGCAATTCCGGCGAACGGCGGCTCGAGCAGCTCCGGCAAGAGAGGGGAAATGGTCAGTGGAGAGAGGGGAGTGGAATGGTGTGAAGAGATGGTTCTGGGGTGGCCTCCTTATATAGGCTCGACGGTGAGACCGAGAGGTGTGGGCGGAGCTCATCGGTGATGACGACACAGGGGGCTATCAGCGTGCGTGAGGTAGGCGGATGGTGGGCGGTTCCCTGGCGGTCAGCTACGGCGCGATGGCGTGGCTAGGGGCGGTGGCATTTGGTCGGGAGCATCGCGCGCTCTGGGAGACAGAGGCGGTGCTCGACGGTGATCACGGCGACTGTGGGTCGCGTGGCGGTGCACGGCCGTGTCTTGTGGGTTGCTGGGGTCGAGGCGGAGCGGCGTGCGTGGTATGGGGTCAAGGCACTGTCTGCTGCGTGCTGGCGGCAATCGCGCTCTGGCGCGCTCTGGCTTGCTCGCATAGGAAAAGGGCGGCGCTGCTGAGGAGTGGTCCCGGGGCTGGGGTTGATCAAGGGGTGGACCGTGGGCGGTGCTAGGGTTGGGCGGAGCTAGTGGGCATGCAGGTTTGGCGTGGCACGGTCCCTGGCGTGCTTCCCGCTACTGGCCGGCGATGACCTCATTTGGGCGGCGCGCCACTACTGCAACGGCTAAGGGGGAAGCTGGTTCGGGACTTGGTTGGACTTAGGGGGACAGAGGAGCGTAGAGAGGGTGCAATGGGGGACAAAGGTTTAACTTAGCAACATGAATAGTTAGGCAGATGATCTCTGCCTGCCACCTGTTCGACACAATGGCCGCAAGAACAAAATGTTTGAATTTTGAGCTGATTTTTGGTGGAGTGATGTAACTTATGCTTAGGCTTCTAGGTGTACTTGGGTTTTTGAAATGGAGTTCATTTGAGTGGTTTTTGAATTAATGGGATCTATACATATGACTACATTCAATTTTCAAATGTCATTTAAATTTAGTGTTTGAAAGTTTTTGGGATGAAACAAAGTGGGCCTTGGTACATCACTACTTGTACTAGCAAGGGGTACAAAGATCCACAATCATTTCTGTTAAGATTTGAGTTCTACGAATAGCCAAAGTAGGCTAGGTGATTAAAATGGCAAAAGTGACCATTTGCTTATTTTATTCTTTTTGATTTGTTTTTCTTTCGGATTTGCTTGGGGTGATCTAGGTGATGTTTAATTCACCTTAGAATCATTTTACAACCAATGGATCACTCAAACATGGCAATTCAAAACAACTCCTAATTTAAATGCACACATATGAATGCTTAATGATTTTAAATAGAAAAGTTTTTGTTAACCCTAAATTGGGTAGATTTGATCTTGATTAACCTTGGATTAAGTTTTGGGGTGTTACAGTAAATTCAGAGGACCTGTGCATATAATGCAAAGGTTAGTACATATATCCGAACTCATAGAGTCGGAAAAGCAGAAAGTCAGAAAGTGGAAAACATACCGAAGATGACATCGTCAACTTTGGTCTTCTCTGCCCTAACGGTCTAGAGTTCAGACTGGAGTGCTTCGGAGATGTCCTTCTCTCTGAATAATGCATCATTGATATCCGAGATCTTTTGGTCTTGGGCCGCGATCCTTCGATCACGTTCTTCGGTGGACATAGAAGAGGATTCGAGGACTTGAGCAATGCTCCGCTCGTGATCCGCCTTCAACTTGTTCAGCTCCCGACGTAAGTCGGTGTTCTCCACCTCCAGGTTCTTAAGATTCTCGGCTTCTTCAATCATGCCACATGATTGTTTCACTAGTGCTGTAAGAAAAAGATCAAGATTGAATAAACAATTTGACTATGAAAGAAAGAGCAAGGTTAAGGGCTGAAATGTTTACCTTCAGCCTCATCCCTAGACACCTTTAACTGAGCATTTTCAAGCCAAAGAGCTCTGATTTCTTTCCGCTTGTTGCAGATATTCTTCAATAATTCCTGGTTATGCGAATTAACTTTTTGTAAGTCAGAATACCCAGAGTTAGAAGTCTACTAAAGACTTGGGCTAATATTTTTACTACTATCAGCACGAGCCTTGGGGGCTACACTAGTTCATTCTTTGGCATCCTATGAAAGCATAAATCCAGATTGTCTATCCAACTTCATGCTTGGGGGCTAGAGGATATGATATGAAATAACATAAAGTAAAAAAGGAGTTGAAATTCCGACTTACATGATGTTCATGAGTGCGCTTGCTCAGGCTCATGGTCACTTTAATAGTAACCTTCTCAGCGAGGGTTTGTGGGGTTACTAGTGGTGGAGGAATCACACCGGCTCTCAGCCTCTCGTCGCGAAGACGGATTTTCTCAAGAAGCTCGGAGTACTTGATGTCCTCTACTTCTTGTGCCTCCTCCTCGGTAGTGATGTTCCGGATTTCCAAGCATTGCTGGGCTAGCCGTTGGATCTCCTCTGCATATTTCCGAGTAATGCCAAGTTTGGCAAGACCCGGATTGCTGAGGAGGTTTTTGGCGAAAACTTCTACCGAGGGATCATTACCCATTCAGGGTTCACCCTTATCAACTTCCGAGTCACCCCTGGTGACGTCGGTCTGTGAACCAAGGTTCGCTGGCTCGGAGTGAGGAGCCGAATCTTCTGCGACTATCGGAGATGGAGTGATCTTCGGTGTTGTAGAAGGTTGTGGGGCAGGAGTCGGAGGCGTTGTGGCAGGAGAAGTCAAATTCATCTTTGACTGGCGCAAGGGCTTCGACGAGCCTCCTTTCTCCTTGACCTTGGTGAGCTGTTTAGCTCTGAGGAGGTAATAGAGCAAACATCGTTACACCTCAGAAAGAATTAAGAAATAAGATGCAGAAACCTTGCAAGGAAAGTTACCTATTCACAATAGGCACTTCCTTTATGTCGATGGAAACTATTGAAGCCTTACGCTTTGAGTAAGGGCCTCTGGCAAAGGAACCAATTCTCCATCATCCTGAGAGATCTCAGGAGGATAGCCCTCGAGAGGAGCAAGCTCCAACTCGGGGAGGTCAACAAGATGAAAAGAAAAAATATCTCAGTATTGCGAAAAGAGACAATAATGTAAAGATGAACACATGATTCGAGTTATTACTAGAAAATTACTGGTACTATGGGATTATCAGCCATATGCATGTCCAAGGACAACTCCTGGATTTTCCTCTTAATCCTCTTCCTTATCAACCATCTGATTTGGGACTCATAATCCTTTTCCGAGTAAGGAAGGGAGCAGATCCAGAGAGAGAGTCCTTCTTGGACACCGTGATGGAGTGCATAAGCCGGTCACCATGGTGTTGGAGAGGCTGGATCTGGCGTGCCAGCCAGCAGTGAATCAAGTTGGACCCTTTAAGGCCCTTGTGCTTCATCAGATATTCAATCCGCCTCTTGGAAAGAAGCAGATCATCACTGAGAGCCGGCGCATCTGCGTCCTAGGACTCTTGGGGCATGGCGGCACCGTCCACAAAAGCCGACAAAGCAGTTGCTTTGATGGGAGCTAGTCTATCCTTATGATAAAAAAAAGTGGATGGCCATTGCTTCACTGACTCGCTAGCCTTAATCCTAGGATAGATGCGTTCTCTCCTAACGGATAAGCTAAGAGTTTGGGTAATATAAGGACTACCGGCGGTGATGGAGTTTCTCCGGGTATGAAAATAATACCGGAAGAGAATGAGACTCGGCCTAATGCCGAGATACCCCTCACACAAAGAAGTGTAAGCACTCATCTCTAAGAGAGAGTTCGGGGGAGATGGTGGAGTTGAACTCCGTAATAATATATAACCTCAGAGAAGAAATCTGAGGGTGGAAAGCTCAAACCTTTGTCGAGGTGGGTGCCGAAATGCACCCGCTCGTCGGTGTTGGGGGTGGGGGAGGTCGGTCCATGGCTGCTCCGCCAGTCGTCGGCACGGAGGAGCCCTTCATTTTCGATGACACGAAGCTTGGCGTCATCCAGGATGCAGGGGATCTAGACCCCGCAAAAGCTCTCCTTCTCCGCTGCTGACGTTGTTGCTACCGTTGCCGCCGTGGTGGAAGATGAGGCTTCAGCCATCTTCTAGGCGTTGGTGACCTAGGAGGGGCGGCGCTAGGGGATTTTGGGGGAGGCATAGGAGCTCTGTTTGTGGGAAGCTTAGAGAGGAAGGAAGGGGTGCAAGTGCTGGTAAAGAGGAAAGGGAAGAAATCTCAACCCCTTATATCCTTCATCTATGCCAAGATTCGTGCAATATGAACAGTAATCGTGCCACGCGTCGTGTAAGGAGCAAGTAACCCCCGCGCTGATGGGAATGTTTGTCAATGATGTGACTTGACCATGACTGGTGTCAGGTTACATCAGAGACCAAGTTCTGGCTTAGTTTGAATTTCAAGTTGGAAACCCGAATAATGTATTCATAGGTCCGACTTGTTTTGAGACCCAGATCCTATCCTTTTATTTTGAAGTTTTAGGAACCCTTCAAGATTCTGCAAGCCGAAGATCAAGCTAGACAATGATGAAATCTGACTCTGGATCTTGGAGGCTTCCGAGGGTTGCTGTTGGGGATATACTTTCCGGGTATCCTCACTATGCCTCACTGACCAGAGTGGCACACTTCGGGTTAGAGCTTTTCTTCACGGGGGGGGGGGGGGGGGGGAGTCAGGGAGAAGAGACGAAGTCCAGTCCGGCTACGGGAAGGCCTAGAAGACTTACCGACATAGGCATGTTATGTTACTTGTAGTTCAAGATGTACTCTATAACTGACTCTTAGTCATAGCCGGATAGGTCTCTCCTGTAAACCCTAGGCCGGATATCTATATAAGCTGTCCTAGGGTACGCCTTTAGGACACAACACCCGACAATAGTCTACAATCTCAACTCGCACAGACGAAACCCTTGTAACCCATTTTCCATCTTTGCCATATTACTAGATTGCTAGCAGGAGTAGCATCCATCCAAAGCCGACGGATTCGAACATGGGTAAACTTGTGTGCTCACCGTCCCGGAACACCGTATGTCTCACACACCTCTCTTCCACAGGCCTCGAGGACCCCCTCATGGCGTACTTGTCATCAATCCGACGATAGAAAACTTTTTGTTCTTTCTCACTAAACCAATTAAGAGTACTCAAGTTGGCATAAAATATTTCATTTAAGAACAACTCATCTACTCCCATGTCAAAATTTCAAGACTCTCAAAGCACCTTTTCTTTCTCTTGTTTTTCAAAAAGTTCAGCTCTTTCATAGAGAAATCATGCCACTATTTTTAACATGTTAATTGGGGCTGTGTTGTGCACTTGTGGCCATGCAAATAAATGATGTTGAGAAATAGTGGGCCAGAGGAGTACTACAACTTCACTTGGAACGTGAAACCATGAGGAGACTAAAAAATTTACACATCATAGTATCGCTGCTACAGATGTTTACATCACTCAATAGCCGAAATCAAGTGGTTTCCCACATTTAGATCGTTTGCTGGCCAGCGGAGTTAATTGTTTCCCATGGAGCGTGACAGATTTGTAATGACACGCGTAAACCAATATCTTACAATAATTATTAGAAAAAGTAGTGGCATAATTTCTACTAGTTCAAAGCATCCATTTAATCAATCAATCCAATCAAGGGTACTATTGAGTCTATTTATATTAAGCACAATTGGGATGGAGTAGTTCTAAAACCAAATTCTTTTGAGCTAAGCATGGACTCAAGTCATCTTTTAGATGCTTTTTCTTGTTGTAAAAATGTAGGTAGTATTTTAACCAAGTTCATTGCTCATTGTTTCAAAGCTAAAAAGGAGACACTAGCAAAGGAATAGACTTTGTAGGATAACAAGCTAAGTGGGGAGTGACTGCAGTGCAAGCAAGTAAATAATTATGGGATCAATTTAAGGTTGCAAGGAGTGTGATGAAAGGAATGTGATACCTCCTTTTGCTTGCTTCGTTCTTGTATCCGAGTCGAACCTCTCCTATATTTCCATATTTCCAAATCACCTGAAATTAAGCAATCTCTGAGAGAAACAAAGAAACAAACTTACAAATAAAATTACAACTAATTGTTTTGTATTTTTGGTTTAGGAATGCAAAACTGAAAATAAACATGCAATTTTTTAAGAAATAAATCAGAAGAAGAACTAAAAACATGAATGCAAAGTTTGGAGGTCTTGAAACCTCCCCCAAGCTTAGGATATTTCCATGCTCAGTTGTTGCCGTCATTTGGCAGCTGGTGCGGATACTGCTGGTAGAAGTCGGGGAAGTGGGTCATGAAGTGAGTGAAGTTGTGAGTCAAAGTGTTCACATCTTCATTCACATCCTAAAGAGTGTTGTCGATCTCCCCAACACGCGGGTTGAGCTCCTGGAAGTCCTGATAGGGGATGTAGCCGTACCCCTGTTGTGGCTGGTTAGGCCACGGTTCCCAGGCTCCTCCTGGCTGCTGCTGCTGCTGCTTGTCCTTCCCAAGCAGGGTTGTGCCTCTGCTCTCCCTCCTGCTCCTGCTCCTGCTCATCCTGCTACCCTTAATCTTCCTCCTCCTCGGCCTGGTGCTTGGCCAAGATCTCCGGCACTTGGTCCTTGGTGAGGATCCAAGTGTCCTTCTCCACAATCGAGAAGGCATCATGGCATGGCAACCAAACCTTCTCAATCTATATATCATCAAGATAACTAAATTGATATGCTCGGAGCCTCCGGTTAGCATGGTAAACACCCAGGAAGCCACAAGTAGTCAAATACTTGACGTCCATAAGTTTGAAGCTGTCAACAGGTTCCATAGCAGGCAGTGCAATGTTTAATGCATAGGCAAGGTGGGTTACCAATCAACCAATGTTTATATCACCTTTGGTCTTGTTGCTTTGGTGGAAAAAGTGCTGGATGAGTAGAGCTACAGGACTGGGGCTTTGCGTGGCATTGGGGAAGAGGGCCTTGGTGATCATTGCCATGTTCGCATTGGCCATGGATCTAGTATCACCCCTTCCCAACATCGTGTTGGCGAGGAACAAAGCAAAGTAGCGAATGGTTGGGTTCTAAATGGTGGACATCTTCTTCTGATAGAAGTGACTGACACCATTAACAGAAATAACCTCCTAGTTCTCTCCACTTGTGACGCTGTAGAGGTTAGTAATATTGGGCTCCCCAGTATGGGGGAAGCTGAAAGCATTGCAAAACTGCTCGAAACTCACATCATAGCGCATACGGTTCATGGTGAGGCTTATGGTGCACATGTTACCTTTCTCCTTGTGGTCGTCGTAGAAGGAGGCAAGGAACTCATGGGTGATCTCGGCATAGGTGCCGTGGCTTGCAAAGCCAAGTACCACCAACCCAACCTACTGCACATGAGGTCGAAGTCTATCTTCAACCCGGCCGTGGTGAGAAAGTTGTGGTCGGCCCAACATGTGGGCAGCACCCTCCTCCATGCAACAATGTCCATCTTGGAGTTGCGCGGGGCTCGGGCCCCCGAACTTGAGCCCTCTCCCCATTGGTGCTTGCTCGAACGAAAGAGGCTACCGATTTTGTTCATCGTGATGCACTGAAAAGTTTCACCATAAAACCTTAGGCATGATATATGAATGATTCTACGTGGAAAAATTCAATCCTAACGTGAGAAATTAATAGGAAAAACTAAATAAGCTTGAGTTCATCCACTAGATCAATGTGAGAGTTTCAACCATGGAAATATGAAAATAAAGCATGGATAGGGAGAGAAACATACCGATCTATTGATTCCCCCACTCAAAAAAACGAAATCCACGAAGAATCAAGAGTTCTAGGTGGATTTTGAGAGGTTTGGAGAGAGAACATGAGAGAAATAATGAGGAGAGGAGGAAGCCTAGCCGTCCCGGTGCGATTTTGTGGTCGCACCGAACTATACGGGCGGGTGATGGTGCTCCGCCCGTATAGTTGCGGCGGTGCCACCAACTAGGGTTTCTTTATATAGGGAAACAACTATACGGGTGCGACTATACGGCCGGATCGAATTGATCCCGCCATATAGTTGGTCATTAAATTGTCTGTCTCTTGAGATAGATTTTTAAAACTGGCATCGATATCTATAGGGCCAAAACTATACGGCCGGAATTTTTATTCCTGCCGTATAGTTGGTCGTTAAACTCCAAGTACTTTTGGAATAAAATTCTACGAAGGCATCGATATCTATACGGCCGGGACTATACGACCGGAATTTTTATTCCCGCCGTATAATTGGTCATTAAACTCTCAGTACCTTTTAGAAATTTTTGTATGAAGGCATCGACATCTATACGGCCGGAATTTTTCATTCCTACCGTATAGTTGGTCGTTAAACTGTTTGTGTCTTCGAAGAAAATTTGTGGATGTCAAAGATAACTATATGACCGGAACTATACGGCCAAAAATTTTATTCCTGTCGCATAGTTGATCGTTAAACCATCAGTAATCATCAAAAAAATCTATTTCTTCGAGGATACCTTCTTATCTCATAACTTAGCGAAATACAGATTTTTTCATAGAAAATTGATAGTAAAACCTGTCAACCAACATTAGCATATTAAAAGAAAAAATTTAGCTTCTGTAAATAGAAAACTCAAACTTTTATTCTTATTATTATTCTCTACTCATTCAATCAACATTTCTACTAATTTTTGATAGCTGCATCTTCACGGGCGTGCTTCCGCAAGAATGTCTGTGAAAAATTGGTGGGAATACGATGAACTTTTTATTCTCTAATCTACTAAATTGACAAAAATGGGTTGACTCCCATTAAGCATTTATTAAGAGTGGTTGAATAACTCAACCTTTTCTCTCTTCTCGGATTCTTACCTTTGGTTGCCCCTTATCAATGGCACTTACCACATGAACTCGTTTTGCCGGCAGAACATATCTTCCCCTGCTTCTAGCTTCTTTGGAAAATACCGGATGATTTCAGCATCATAAACATTGAAGATTATTTTCCCTTCTGCACAATCTACTGACACTCCTGCAGTACTAAGGAAGGGTCTTCCAAGTATTATAGATAATCTTTCATCTTCTGTCATTTCAAGAATGATAAAATCAGTGGGAAAAACATGCTCATCTATCCTAAGTAAGACATCCTCAATCACACCAACATGTTGTTTAGTGGACTTGTCAGCCATCTATAAAGTGATAGTAGTAGGAGAATACTCCCCTAATCCTAACCTTTTATAGAGGGAGTATGGAATTACACTAACTCCTGCCCCTAGATCACATAAGGCATTATGAATATCTGTTTTACCTATTGAGCATGAAATAGTTGGTATTCCAGGATCTCCAGACTTAGACAACAGCTTCCCATTAGTAGGATAGCTAGTTACCATGGCAAGAATTTCAGTTATTTCTTTCTTTCTACTAAGAATATCACGAAGGAATTTACCATAAGTAGGGACTTTGATTGCATCCGTAAATGGAATTTCTAGACGAAGGTCACTAAGTGCCTTTGTAAAAGAATTATAAATTACCTCATCCGGTGCTTTCTTTTTTCGATCTAGATAAGGAAGCTTTTTTCTCACCAGACTTACTCTTGTCTTTTACCTTTTTCGGGGGGTCAGGCTCTTTCGTTGCTTTCTTTTGTTGTTGCTTATTGCTTTTCTTATTCTCTACTACAACAACTTCATCCTCTTTACTTGTTTCTTTATCTTCTCTTGGATCAACTGTCTCCGCATCAGAATCATAATGATCATCCTGTGCATCATTGTGATCCTCCTTGGTTTGCTCTTGCGTCCTAGTTTCATCTTGAGGATCCACCAACATATCATCTTCTTGACTTACTTCAAGCAAGGCTTTTTCCTTGTGCTCTTTTTTAGCTTTGTATTCCGGTGGTCCTAAGGGTCATGTGACAACTACACCCCTTCTTGTGACAACATTAGTAGAAATAGGACTATCTTATCATCACGGAGAAAAATTTGATAACCAGATGCTATTTGTTCACATTGGGTTTTAATCATACTAAGATACTTATGAAATAGTTTTATTTATTGGCCAATCTCATCATAATTTTTAGTGAGTTCTGCCAAAATATTTTTGTGTTTTTGGAAATGCTTATGCAAGTTATTATGAGATTTTACTTGTCGATGTTTTAATTCTTGAAAAACTTTTATAGTTTCATCTTCTTCAGTTAAAACTTGTAATAAATCCTCTTTGTTTTCTTTAGCAAGTTCAGAAGGTATACCTTTTTCTTTCATAGTTTTACGTACCTCATGCATAAGATCAGGAGTTATCCGAAGTATCCCTTTTTCCGTCTTAGTGCCAAAATTAGGATTATATAAAGAATCATTCTTAGCCCTAGTAGACATTAATTCCAAACATTCTTTAATAGTTAAGGTATTTATTGATCCTCCTGCTGAAAATTCAAGCAATTTTCTACATTGAGTATTGAGACCATGGTAAAATAAGTGGTAGATTGTTAGTTCAGAATAGCCATGATTAGGAATACTATTGATCATTCCAAAGAATCTTTCCTAGGCTTGTGGGTATTTTTCTCCCACGTTCTGACTAAAGTTGCCTATATTCTTTCTTAGTTCAGTTACCTTTTTAAAAGGAAGAAACCTATTTATGAATTTAGTAATGCAGTTTTCCCAACGTTTAATATAATGGTGAGGGAGAGAATATAACCAGTCTAGTGCTTTACCTTTAAGAGACCATCGAAATAATTTAAGACGAGAGAAGTCTCTTGGCAAACCTTTTGGTCCAAGCGATGTTATCACATCGTCAAACTCTCTAATATGCCTTCATGGATCTTCATCTTCCCTTCCACTGGAAGCTTTCTCCTGCAAAATTTTAATAATTCCACCATCAAATCGATATTCTCTAACTCTAGGATTAGGGAACTCTATTGGTTGTTTAAGAAATTCAGAACTTTGAGCACTTTATTCCCTGAGAGTTTTCTCAGGTTTTAGAGGAGTTGTCTTGTAAATAGACATGATTTCCATAATATCACTCAGGTTTTCAACTTCAACTTTATTTGATCTTAAAAGTTTTTAAATAATTTCTTCGTGCCTCTGAGCAGGCATGCACTGAATATAATCTGGCAGGTAGGTCCTACCAGAGTGTGTAGACCCTTTGTCTCCAAAGGAGAACATTTTGTAGTAGCAACACCTGAAATGTAAAAAGACAAACACTTAGCCCTTAGCTCCCGGGCAACGGTGCCAGAAAATAGCTTGATGTCTGCAAGTGCACAAATCGTTTGTAGCTAGATTCAAAGTTCAGATATCGATCCCACAGGGAGCCTGAAGGTAAGTGTTTATTGGTGAAGTCTCTGTCACACCCAAAGTTGTCACAAGACTTCGAGTGAATTGACTGCAAGTGTTGAAATAAGAATGGGGTTTTGATTAAATGCAATAGATTTAAATAGAAGTAAAATGGAAACTTCAGAAATAAAATGCATAAAAGTAAAGAACGACTTTGTTTGTTTTTTGTTTTTGGCAGATGGTGAAAGAAGGTGCAGGGAGATTCAGTTCATGGTGATAGCAAATGTGCCAGGTGGACGAGTGTGAATGTAACAATTATAATCTTATAGATATATGTGTAGGCGAGCAAAACATAATTATCCGGAACTCCTCTTGGTAGATTTCATCCCAACTTCAATAATCCTACTAGCCTGCTACCAAAACCATGATCAAACACTAGACGATTAAGACCCTTCAGGTCGCTTAGCGATTAAGCTCCTTGGATCAGACTAATGCAATAAGCAAAGTGGTTACTCGTTATCCTCAAGTCAACTAGCTTTCCATTGATATCCATGTGCCACCCAGGGGTCGCCGGTCCACTTGAGAACAAGATCTTATCTATGTAGAACAAGGTATCATGTTGTCTTTGGACAACAAGCATTAAGCATCCCACAGATAGTCAAGCACACATAATATAGTAATTAGAATCAATCACAATACTAATGGAAAATATATGAAGGCACATCACATCTCACCAATCCCCTACATCTCCCACGCCCAAGGGAATTACTCACACATGAGAGAAGAACGGATCATCAATATAATCAAATAAAGGGAATTCGTGTTGGTATTACCGTGGAGATCCACAACAAGAATAGAAAAATATCTAACACAATTCAAGATGGGAAGAAATAATCTCAAACCCTAGTCTTGGAAGGTGGAGATACCTATCTCTCTCAAGTACAAGTAGTGGCTATGGAGGTGTATTGGCTAGGAGATTGAAGATCGTGGATCGAGATGAAGAACGCCTTCTCCTTCTTCTCTGGATCCCTTCTTTCTCCCTTCTGGATGGTGTGGTGGATGTTGCATTGTGTTTTCGTCCGTCCCTTCACGGAAGTTGTCCCTTTTGACAAGACAGAGGCGGCGGCAGCTATACGATGGGAACTATACGGCCATTCCCGCCGTATAGTTGGTTGTTAAACCGTCTGTGAGCTCCCCTCGCGTGCTTCCAAAGTGGGACTTGCTTGTTTTCTCCAGAATATTGTATTTCTCTAGTTAAATCCTTCTGTTGACGTCCAGAACCTAAAACACACATTAAAATCCAAGTTTTCTTTTCTACCGAAGTATTAGCATTAGGTAAAGCCAGAAAATGATCAAATCTTGGAGAAAACCATCAATAAAAGCCATAAACAATGTGTCGAATCTCACAGCTATCATTCATATACTTAATATATTATCTAATATCTACTAATACCAACAATACCATTCACCATATGTCAATCACATATATGAATGCTTCGTCAAGCTCCCACTCAAATGTGTCAGTTACATATAAGAGCATGGAACTCTCTTAGCTCACACTCAGTTTATTGAAAATGCAGGTCTTCTCAATATTCTAGGCATAATCCCAAAATCCTTTGATCATTCATCAAATTGAGAATTCCATCTACGAGATTCCATTTGTCCGACTTAAGCATTGCTACACATTGTAGTCAACCATTTGAATTTGTTCAAGACATTTATTGACACAAATCAAGATTTATGTCTTACTTTAAGTTTCATTTCTTCCTTGAGATTCTTCTAGAGAATCTATGAACTTGGGAACGGAGGCATGAATACTTTCGACCTTACCCCATGATCATTTACTCTAGTAGTCTTTTTGGGAAGATCAAGTAACATCTTTACTTTGATAAGATCAAGTAACATTTACTTACCATATTCAATGTAACTGAATGTACATAATTTCATGAATCTAAGTCATTTCTCGTATTTGGGTTCACCATCGCTTCTTTGTAGTTCGTAGGTATGCCAGTGTTCCATTAACATGGCAAGTGAATCATGAATTCAATTCTGCAATGAGGTGGAACTTATTTATGAATCCTACTTTCTTTTAGTAAAAGCTCCCACCAAAATTATTGATCATTATCATTAGTTTCTCTTTTATTTGTAGAGTTTTGTTCCGGAATCAATTCTGTTGTGCTACTCTAACATTTGGAGGCAAGGTTCTCAACCTTATTTGAGTTTTCACCTTTATCCATCAACTCTTTTATTGAGAAAAATATTCTCGATAAATCACCCCTTTGAGCAATACAACTTTTGCTCCTTTGGTTGCAGTTGTGGACTGTGTATTCTTAGTTGCCTAGGAATACGCTACAAATATTTATTCATTCTAATTCTGAATTATCACATAACTCTATAATTTCTGGAAACCACATTGTGCCATACACTTATGGTGTTGTTTCCACGAATCCTTGATGATTCTTTATACAATAAGTAAGTGTTTGCTATTCTGATCTCTTCTCTAAATATGCTAACGCTAACACGATAAGAGATAACTTCATACGGTATCTGATGTCTACGCACTTCTATTCTTGTAGACAGTTGTTGGGCCTCCAAGTGCAGAGGTTTGTAGAACAGCAGCAAGTTTTCCCTTAAGTGGATCACCCAAGGTTTATCGAACTCAGGGAGGAAGTAGTCAAAGGTATCCCCTCTCAAGCAACCCTACAATCAAGATACAAGAAGTCTCTTGTGTCCCCAACACACCTAATACACTTTTTAGGTGTATAGGTGCACTAGTTCGGTGAAGAGATAGTGAAATACAAGTGGTATGTATATAAGACAACGGTGCTAGAAAATAGCTTGATGGCGTCGAAAAGACTAAAGACAAACTGAAATAAAGATGGAAGCAAGCAAACATGTAACATATTGAGTTGCAAACGCTGTTTTAGTGCTTAGAAACAAGGCCTGGGGATCATACTTCACTAGTGAACACTCTCATATAAATATCTTATCTTTATGATACTAATCTTAACTACTCTCCGGTTGGACACTCTAATCGATGGTAGGGCTATAACAGCACACCTCAAAGTAAGCCTTTCCCATCTAGAAAACTCCACACTGTCACCTTGAGTACTAGATGGGTCCAACAAACACCACAATTTCATAAAGACATCAAACTCCAAATATAACTCATAACAAGTATTTGTAATCTCTAGCCTAAGTGCCACCATGGTGTTCACGCTGTCACTTTCACACACATGGGGAGAGCAGAGATCTATTAAAGCACTTGAGTAGCAAGGTAGATCTACTTGATTACAAAGCTCATGATCACAATATGATCATGCATAGAGAGAGATATGAACACATAGCTACCGGTAGAACCCTTAGCCTCGAGGAAGAACTACTCCCTGCTCATCATGGGAATCAGCAATGGTGATGGAGATGGCGGTGTAGATCGATGGAGATGGCTCTGGGGGCACTTCCCCGTCCCGGCAGGGCGCCAGAATAGAGACTTTCTATCCCACATATCTCCCCTTCGGTGGCGGCGGAGCTGCGGAACTTTTCGTGGCTGGAGGCTTGACTCTTTAGGGTTTTCGCATCGGGAGGAATATATAGGCGAAAGGGCAAGGTCGGTGGAGTGCCAGGGGGCCCACACCACCAGGTGGCGTGGCTAGGGCTAGCCCGCGCCACCATATGGTGTGGCTAGGCCCTGGCCCTCCTTCGTCTCTGCTTCGTGCTCCGTGAGTCTTCCGGTAAAATAGGAACTTTGGCTTTTGTCCCGTCCAATTCCGAGAATATTGATTTTCTGACTTTTCTGGAACCAAAAATAGCAGAAAACAGGCAACTGGCACTCTGGCTCTTGTTAATAGGTTAGTCCAAGAAATCATATGAAAAGTACTCCAAAGTGTGGACAAAACATAAGAAAGTAGATAAAACCAAGCATGGAACATCAAAACTTATAGATACATTTGCAATGTATCAACATCCCCAAGCTTAACTCCTGCTCGTCCTCGAGTATGTAAGTGATAAAAAGAAAGAATAATTTTTGAGGTGACATGCACCATCACAATCAAGATCAAACCATTTGCAAGCATTGAAAGCTGGGATCAAAGTACTTCAACATAGCATGAAAGATAAAGTTCTAGCAATAAGACATAGCAACTATGTTGAAACATGAAAAGGCACAAACAAAAGATTCATGCACAACAATGCTTTGCAAGACGTTTGTTTGTTTCACATAAAGAAAACATAGCATAATGGCATTCAGCTTGCCCCTCATAGAGTAGGAAATCATAAATGCATAGGACACCTTCAAAGTTCATAAGAGTGACTAGATACAAATAGTTTAAGAACAAGCAATATCAAGTTATGCATCAATCAATAAGTCTTGGGACAATGCACATGGAACTAAGAATGGCCACTATGCTCTCAAAGTAGGTGCATAAAGATAGAAGGTGGAGACTCAATATATATAGTGGAAGTAAGGCCTTCATAGAAGGAAGTAGGGATTCAAGTCTCATAAAGAGCTTCCAAAAATTATGATACTTATTAGCTTTCAGCTCTCATTGCCCCTATCATAAGCATCTTGAAGGTGATTAAGGTTAAAGTGACACAACTAAGAGGATATGCTTGACAAGTTATAAGCTGAAATCTCATGCTCCTTACTTACGAAGACCAAACCTCATGCTACTCAACTTTAGTCACAAGTAAGCTCTTGTCATTGTAAGTACATATGTATCATAGAGAACCGCCAACAGGGTACCCCTTGCACATGATACAGGAATTATCCCATAATCAAAATTACAAGGCAAGCAGACAATGAGCATCTCAGCGATCTTTTTATTTGCTATTTGCATAGGTTTTTATTGAGGATGCTTCATAGAGTGCTAATTATGGTGATGCTGCAAGTTTCCACCATGATTAGGCATGGCTTAGGCTAGAGGCCTAGGCGTTTCTCTAACACATATACAAACTCCATGATCTTACAAGTTCCACTTTTATTTCACGCCGCCGGGATCCATAAGCAAAAGAACATGATATCAACAGGGTACAAAGTACAAGTGCAATGTTGAAAGTGTTCCCCATGATACATGGTTATGCTAATTTCAACTTATAAAACGCAAGCATATACGCAACAAAGAAGGACCCAATGGTTCAATTTTATTAGATGCAAAAAAGTAAAGTGTGCCATCAAGTTCGTGAGAGCTTTAATCACTAGTTTTCTCATAACAAGTTTAATTTGGAAGGTAAACAAAAGCATGAATATACTTTGGAATAGCAAAAGCTAGTAGGTAGGTATGGTGGACTCTTTCGAATAACTTGGTTTAGGGAGTTGGATGCATGAGTGGAACTCATACTTTGTTGCGGAGGCTAGCAAAAGACTGGGAGCGACAAACTAAGAGAGCAATAATGGCCATAATCATGCAGAGAGACAAAACATCATTGATCAAAGCTTAAAGTGATACTACAAGTTGAAAACTAAAGGATCATAAAGGCTATGGTGAGTTGGGATAGTCATAACATGGTGTGAGCATGTGCCAAGTCAACCCAAATAAAGCATCAAAGGAGAATACCACAATACTATGCTTTAATATGCTAAAACAACGTATGATCCTTCCAAGGCACATTAAGCAATCTCAATTGTTTATAACATGTCATGCTACAACAAAGAAAACTAAGCCTAAAGTCAAAACAATATCAAGCATTGCATGACACAACATAGGCCATAGTCAAAAACAAGCTCTCTTTACCACTTAAGCATGAACTTTCCTGCTCTTTTCCAATCCAAACCAAACTATTTGAAAACCAATGTATGAAAGAGCGGGTCCAACCAATTTATTCAGCAAACTAAGCAAACCAAGCAAATGAAAAACCAAAACAAAAACAAAGACGCTCCAAGAACAACACAACTGTGCATGAAACAATAAAAATGAAGTGTTTGGAAGTAACTTGAGATTTTTATTGATGAAGAAGGGGATACCTTGGGCATCCCCAAGCTTTGACGCTTGTACTTCTTGGATATTTCTTGGGGTGACACCCCTGGCCTCCCCAAGCTTGATCTTTAGTCCATCCTTCATCTCATTACTCATTCCTTCAATACACCTAAATTTTTTCCTTCATACAAAACTTCACACAATCTTTATTAGCAACATTAGTGCACTCAAGATAATAGGTCTTTAGGTTCAGTCCAACACCAATAAAACTTCCATTAAAACACAAGCTACTGTAGCACTTCCCTCAAAAAGCTTAATTCCCTAAAAGAACTCAAAAAGGAACCAACAAGAAGCAAATGCAAATAATGGCAGAAATCTGTCAAAACAGACCAATAGGTAAAGACGAATTTTTTCGAACACCTTCTGTTGCTAAAATCGAAAAATGTTGAACTAACGAAAGTTAGATAACAATCTGGGGAAGAAGCACAAAAATTTACGCCTCAAAAGGACGTTAGAGATTTTACACGAATTTCTACGGTGAAGTACAGAAATCTGTTTCGGGACAGCAACTTTCTCAATCATTACTTCTTTCTCATTAGAGGTTACTCTTGGCAGAAAAAGCAAATAAAAAGGATAAGGGGCGGTTATTACTGAAGTACCCAAATAAAGCATCAAAGGAGAATACCACAATACTATGCTTTAATATGCTAAAACAACGTATGATCCTTCCAAGGCACATTAAGCAATCTCAATTGTTTATAACATGTCATGCTACAACAAAGAAAACTAAGCCTAAAGTCAAAACAATATCAAGCATTGCATGACACAACATAGGCCATAGTCAAAAACAAGCTCTCTTTACCACTTAAGCATGAACTTTCCTGCTCTTTTCCAATCCAAACCAAACTATTTGAAAACCAATGTATGAAAGAGCGGGTCCAACCAATTTATTCAGCAAACTAAGCAAACCAAGCAAATGAAAAACCAAAACAAAAACAAAGACGCTCCAAGAACAACACAACTGTGCATGAAACAATAAAAATGAAGTGTTTGGAAGTAACTTGAGATTTTTATTGATGAAGAAGGGGATACCTTGGGCATCCCCAAGCTTTGACGCTTGTACTTCTTGGATATTTCTTGGGGTGACACCCCTGGCCTCCCCAAGCTTGATCTTTAGTCCATCCTTCATCTCATTACTCATTCCTTCAATACACCTAAAAATTTTCCTTCATACAAAACTTCACACAATCTTTATTAGCAACATTAGTGCACTCAAGATAATAGGTCTTTAGGTTCAGTTCCAACACCAATAAAACTTCCATTAAAACACAAGCTACTGTAGCACTTCCCTCAAAAAGCTTAATTCCCTAAAAGAACTCAAAAAGGAACCAACAAGAAGCAAATGCAAATAATGGCAGAAATCTGTCAAAACAGACCAGTAGGTAAAGACGAATTTTTTCGAACACCTTCTGTTGCTAAAATCGAAAAGTGTTGAACTAACGAAAGTTAGATAACAATCTGGGGAAGAAGCACAAAAATTTACGCCTCAAAAGGACGTTAGAGATTTTACACGAATTTCTACGGTGAAGTACAGAAATCTGTTTCGGGACAGCAACTTTCTCAATCATTACTTCTTTCTCATTAGAGGTTACTCTTGGTAGAAAAAGCAAATAAAAAGGATAAGGGGCGGTTATTACTGAAGTACCCAAATAAAGCATCAAAGGAGAATACCACAATACTATGCTTTAATATGCTAAAACAACGTATGATCCTTCCAAGGCACATTAAGCAATCTCAATTGTTTATAACATGTCATGCTACAACAAAGAAAACTAAGCCTAAAGTCAAAACAATATCAAGCATTGCATGACACAACATAGGCCATAGTCAAAAACAAGCTCTCTTTACCACTTAAGCATGAACTTTCCTACTCTTTTCCAATCCAAACCAAACTATTTGAAAACCAATGTATGAAAGAGCGGGTCCAACTAATTTATTCAGCAAACTAAGCAAACCAAGCAAATGAAAAACCAAAACAAAAAACAAAGACGCTCCAAGAACAACACAACTGTGCATGAAACAATAAAAATGAAGTGTTTGGAAGTAACTTGAGATTTTTATTGATGAAGAAGGGGATACCTTGGGCATCCCCAAGCTTTGACGCTTGTACTTCTTGGATATTTCTTGGGGTGACACCCCTGGCCTCCCCAAGCTTGAGCTTTAGTCCATCCTTCATCTCATTACTCATTCCTTCAATACACCTAAAAATTTTCCTTCATACAAAACTTCACACAATCTTTATTAGCAACATTAGTGCACTCAAGATAATAGGTCTTTAGGTTCAGTTCCAACACCAATAAAACTTCCATTAAAACACAAGCTACTGTAGCACTTCCCTCAAAAAGCTTAATTCCCTAAAAGAACTCAAAAAGGAACCAACAAGAAGCAAATGCAAATAATGGCAGAAATCTGTCAAAACAGACCAGTAGGTAAAGACGAATTTTTTCGAACACCTTCTGTTGCTAAAATCGAAAAGTGTTGAACTAACGAAAGTTAGATAACAATCTGGGGAAGAAGCACAAAAATTTACGCCTCAAAAGGACGTTAGAGATTTTACACGAATTTCTACGGTGAAGTACAGAAATCTGTTTCGGGACAGCAACTTTCTCAATCATTACTTCTTTCTCATTAGAGGTTACTCTTGGCAGAAAAAGCAAATAAAAAGGATAAGGGGCGGTTATTACTGAAGTACCCAAATAAAGCATCAAAGGAGAATACCACAATACTATGCTTTAATATGCTAAAACAACGTATGATCCTTCCAAGGCACATTAAGCAATCTCAATTGTTTATAACATGTCATGCTACAACAAAGAAAACTAAGCCTAAAGTCAAAACAATATCAAGCATTGCATGACACAACATAGGCCATAGTCAAAAACAAGCTCTCTTTACCACTTAAGCATGAACTTTCCTACTCTTTTCCAATCCAAACCAAACTATTTGAAAACCAATGTATGAAAGAGCGGGTCCAACCTATTTATTCAGCAAACTAAGCAAACCAAGCAAATGAAAAACCAAAACAAAAACAAAGACGCTCCAAGAACAACACAACTGTGCATGAAACAATAAAAATGAAGTGTTTGGAAGTAACTTGAGATTTTTATTGATGAAGAAGGGGATACCTTGGGCATCCCCAAGCTTTGACGCTTGTACTTCTTGGATATTTCTTGGGGTGACACCCCTGGCCTCCCCAAGCTTGAGCTTTAGTCCATCCTTCATCTCATTACTCATTCCTTCAATACACCTAAAATTTTTCCTTCATACAAAACTTCACACAATCTTTATTAGCAACATTAGTGCACTCAAGATAATAGGTCTTTAGGTTCAGTTCCAACACCAATAAAACTTCCATTAAAACACAAGCTACTGTAGCACTTCCCTCAAAAAGCTTAATTCCCTAAAAGAACTCAAAAAGGAACCAACAAGAAGCAAATGCAAATAATGGCAGAAATCTGTCAAAACAGACCAGTAGGTAAAGACGAATTTTTTCGAACACCTTCTGTTGCTAAAATCGAAAAGTGTTGAACTAACGAAAGTTAGATAACAATCTGGGGAAGAAGCACAAAAATTTACGCCTCAAAAGGACGTTAGAGATTTTACACGAATTTCTACGGTGAAGTACAGAAATTTGTTTCGGGATAGCAACTTGCTCAATCATTACTTCTTTCTCATTAGAGGTTACTCTTGGCAGAAAAAGCAAATAAAAAGGATAAGGGGCGGTTATTACTGAAGTACCCAAATAAAGCATCAAAGGAGAATACCACAATACTATGCTTTAATATGCTAAAACAACGTATGATCCTTCCAAGGCACATTAAGCAATCTCAATTGTTTATAACATGTCATGCTACAACAAAGAAAACTAAGCCTAAAGTCAAAACAATATCAAGCATTGCATGACACAACATAGGCCATAGTCAAAAACAAGCTCTCTTTACCACTTAAGCATGAACTTTCCTACTCTTTTCCAATCCAAACCAAACTATTTGAAAACCAATGTATGAAAGAGCGGGTCCAACTAATTTATTCAGCAAACTAAGCAAACCAAGCAAATGAAAAACCAAAACAAAAACAAAGACGCTCCAAGAACAACACAACTGTGCATGAAACAATAAAAATGAAGTGTTTGGAAGTAACTTGAGATTTTATTGATGAAGAAGGGGATACCTTGGGCATCCCCAAGCTTTGACGCTTGTACTTCTTGGATATTTCTTGGGGTGACACCCCTGGCCTCCCCAAGCTTGAGCTTTAGTCCATCCTTCATCTCATTACTCATTCCTTCAATACACCTAAAAATTTTCCTTCATACAAAACTTCACACAATCTTTATTAGCAACATTAGTGCACTCAAGATAATAGGTCTTTAGGTTCAGTTCCAACACCAATAAAACTTCCATTAAAACACAAGCTACTGTAGCACTTCCCTCAAAAAGCTTAATTCCCTAAAAGAACTCAAAAAGGAACCAACAAGAAGCAAATGCAAATAATGGCAGAAATCTGTCAAAACAGACCAGTAGGTAAAGACGAATTTTTTCGAACACCTTCTGTTGCTCAAATCGAAAAGTGTTGAACTAACGAAAGTTAGATAACAATCTGGGGAAGAAGCACAAAAATTTACGCCTCAAAAGGACGTTAGAGATTTTACACGAATTTCTACGGTGAAGTACAGAAATCTGTTTCGGGACAGCAACTTTCTCAATCATTACTTCTTTCTCATTAGAGGTTACTCTTGGCAGAAAAAGCAAATAAAAAGGATAAGGGGCGGTTATTACTGAAGTACCCAAATAAAGCATCAAAGGAGAATACCACAATACTATGCTTTAATATGCTAAAACAACGTATGATCCTTCCAAGGCACATTAAGCAATCTCAATTGTTTATAACATGTCATGCTACAACAAAGAAAACTAAGCCTAAAGTCAAAACAATATCAAGCATTGCATGACACAACATAGGCCATAGTCAAAAACAAGCTCTCTTTACCACTTAAGCATGAACTTTCCTACTCTTTTCCAATCCAAACCAAACTATTTGAAAACCAATGTATGAAAGAGCGGGTCCAACCAATTTATTCAGCAAACTAAGCAAACCAAGCAAATGAAAAACCAAAACAAAAACAAAGACGCTCCAAGAACAACACAACTGTGCATGAAACAATAAAAATGAAGTGTTTGGAAGTAACTTGAGATTTTTATTGATGAAGAAGGGGATACCTTGGGCATCCCCAAGCTTTGACGCTTGTACTTCTTGGATATTTCTTGGGGTGACACCCCTGGCCTCCCCAAGCTTGAGCTTTAGTCCATCCTTCATCTCATTACTCATTCCTTCAATACACCTAAAATTTTTCCTTCATACAAAACTTCACACAATCTTTATTAGCAACATTAGTGCACTCAAGATAATAGGTCTTTAGGTTCAGTTCCAACACCAATAAAACTTCCATTAATACACAAGCTACTGTAGCACTTCCCTCAAAAAGCTTAATTCCCTAAAAGAACTCAAAAAGGAACCAACAAGAAGCAAATGCAAATAATGGCAGAAATCTGTCAAAACAGACCAGTAGGTAAAGACGAATTTTTTCGAACACCTTCTGTTGCTCAAATCGAAAAGTGTTGAACTAACAAAAGTTAGATAACAATCTGGGGAAGAAGCACAAAAATTTACGCCTCCCCAAGCTTTGATGGCATGGAAAAGATTAAAGGAAAACTGAAATAAAGATGGAAGCAAGGAAACATGTAACAGATCTAGTTGCAAATGGTGTTTCAGTGCTTAGAAACAAGGCCTAGGGATCATACTTTCACTAGTGAATAATCTCATATAAATATCTTCTCTTTATGATACTACTCTTAACTACTCTCCGGTTGGACACTCTAATCGATGGTAGGGCTATAACATCACACCTCAAAGTAAGCCTTTCCCATCTAGAAAACCCCACACTGTCACCTTGAGTACTAGATGGGTCCAACAAACACCACAATTTCATAAAGACATCCAACTCCAAATATAACTCATAACAAGTATTTGTAATATCTAGCCTAAGTGCCACCATGGTGTGCACGCTGTCACTTTCACACACATGGGGAGAGCAGAGATCTATTAAAGCACTTGAGTAGCAAGGTAGATCTACTTGATTACAAAGCTCATGATCACAATATGATCATGCATAGAGACAGAGATGAACACATAGCTACCGGTAGAACCCTTATCCTCGAGGAAGAACCACTCACTCCTCATCATGGGAATCAGCAATGGTGATGGAGATGGCGGTGGAGATCGATGGAGATGGCTCCGGGGGCACTTCCTCGTCCCGGCAGGGTGCCGGAACAGAGACTTTCTGTCCCCCGAATCTCCCCTTTGGTGGCGGCGGAGCTGCGGAACTTTTCATGGCTGGAGGCTTGACTCTTTAGGGTTTTCGCATCGGGAGGAATATATAGGCGAAAGGGCAAGGTCGGTGGAGTGCCAGGGGGCCCACACCACCTGGTGGCATGGCCAGGGCTAGCCCGCGCCACCATATGGTGTGGCTAGGCCCTGGCCCTCCTCCATCTCTGCTTTGGGCTCCGTGAGTCTTCCGGTAAAATAGGAACTTTGGCTTTTGTCCCGTCCAATTCCGAGAATATTGATTTTCTGACTTTCCTGGAACCAAAAATAGCAGAAAACAGGCAACTCGCACTGTGGCTCTTGTTAATAGGTTAGTCCAAGAAATCATATGAAAAGTACTCCAAAGTGTGGACAAAACATAAGAAAGTAGATAAAACCAAGCATGGAACATCAAAAATTATAGATACATTTGCAATGTATTAGTATCCTATACGGTATGATTACAATTCTTTATACATGTCAACATATTGACGTATCCTTGACATTGTAATTTGTGAAACACTTTTTCACAAGTCATGTATGCCTGAATTACAACTCAATACTTGTTTTCTTGATCAAATCATAAAGACTCGTATTCTTGTTAATTCAATATTCTTCTTCATTCTAAAACTCTTTGTTCATAACAAACAGTTTCATACTTGTGCCTCATTTAGCAAATACATTTATTCTCTTAGATTTACATTGAAGTTTTTACGAAATAACGATATTCACTATTTGTTCAACAATACAACATATCATCATGCATGATATACACTTATTTAACACACACTCTGTTTTACTAGAATATGGAGTTCTAGTCATTTTGCCTAACAGGGCATTGTTTGTATGTGTCAAAATATCAAGTATGTTTAAGACCTTGGCTTCATCACTTATGAATCCTTTTACATGTACCAATATGACTTAACACAATAGTGTCATTCAAAATGATTTAATTATTAAGTTTGAATATCTTTTGGCATTTTCACAATCTTATAAACATTCAAATTTCTATCATCAATATCAAAGTATGAATAACCCATTCGTAATCAAAACCGTGAACATAAAATATATTACTCATAGGAATAAAACAACTGATTTGTCTTGAATTCATATGAATAACTATCTTACAAATGCAATACACACACTAATGTAGTTCACTCTCATTGATTACAAATTTATTCAAAATTCTAATCCAAATGATAACTTCGGAAGGAGAGCATCATTGGCATCTCGTTTGCCATCAACACGTGTTGTCGCGTCCACTCCTTCAATCACTTCTCAAGCAGCAGGTCCTGTTTTCACAAAACAGTACAAGTATCAAATACTTCATAAACTGCTATAAGTGTTTGAAATTAAACATTTATAACTTTGTATATAAAATATATACCTTTCCCATTGATGACATCTCCTGGAGCAGGCACTACACTCTGGGTTCTCATATGAGCCATGAACTCAAGGAAGGTAAACTCTTTCCCTTCCACGAGGTAGTCCAAGATGACATCTTTGTATTTGTGGGGTAGCGAGCACAACACCACATCTATCGCAAATTTGTCGGTCACCCAGTAGTCCATGATGTCCACAAGGCGCTCATGAACTCTTTTAGTGATATCCAAGTGGTTTTGTAGACTGGTGTTTTCCCTCATCTTGCTTGAGAGGAAATCATCCATGTATTCAAACTCCATGATTTTGACTTGATATGGAAAGAGCATCTTAAGTCCGTTGACCAAACTGAAGGCCTCAATCTCATGAAACCGTGCTCCTAGAGTAGGCTCCATGACATGAAACATAGTATATTTGATGGTCATGAAGGTGTCACATCGAGCACGATAATCATGATCATTGGGAAGTCTGGTGAAGCCCACTGGAAAATCTCCTAGTGGTTCTCGTAGCACAGATAAGAGATCATGGAATATGAGGAGGTTCCTTAGGCGTTGGTACCAGTATATGAAGTTGGACACATCTACTTTGAGTTTCTCACTCTCCATGAATCCCACAAAACTAAACACAAACTTGGGTTTTGACATGATCTAAAAAAGTATCACAAAGACATTAAGACTAAGTTTATAATATGTGAGTTCAAATTATAATCGTACTATATTAGATGAGATCCCACTAAAAAAACATCCCTGAAGAAGTTTTAGTGATTACACGATCCCAATTCACTATGTCACCCCTGATCGTCATGACCGTCAACATAGCTACAAAGGTAGACATTCTCCAATGTCAATCACATCAATCATGTGACTCATGCTTGATCTTTCGACCATCCGAGTACCGAGGCCATGTCTACACATGTTAGGCTCGCCAATTCAACCTTACGTGTATTCGATGTGCAATATGGCTTACACCCACCGTATCCGAACATAGATATGTCTGACACCCGATCGTCATGGCCTTCCTCATATCGGAGAACTTTCTTGGTGGTGCACACTAAGAGAGAACACAATTTTGGTATTATATTAAGGGATCATCCTATTAATTCTACCGTTGAGTATCTAATACTATCACACAATAAGATGCACAATCAATAAGCATTGAATGTAAATGCGATGCGATATGGTCCTTCGCGCTGTGATCTTCATCCCGTGTCTCTGGATTCTGGCGCCAGGGTTTCGGTGTCGTAGGCACCAGGGTACCGGTGCCTCCGGCGTGGTAGTCCATCATCACCATGACCGCTACTACTACTTAGCAACAGAAAGTGAACTACTTTACCTTGACTACTACCATATCACATCACAACACCCCTGCAAAACAAAGTTAGATGCTTCTACTTTATCTTTGCATGTTTTTTTGTGGCTGCTAGGGCTTTCGCACAAGAACCGTTTCTTACCTACGAACTTGAACCACAACATGGATCAAATAGTTGTCTATACTACACCCCTTTCGGGGCCCTCCATTGCAAATGGCACACCAACTGATGCGAGAGAGACATACACCCCCAAAGCCACTTTATATGGTACAAGTCGTATGTTAAGCATGGACCAGTCTCGCAAATTAACACGTAAAGTTGGTTGGGGCCGCTTCATCAAGCATTGCTGCGGTATGCACAAGTACACGTGGGAGGGTAACAACTATAAGATCAACACCCAAATTCTACAACTTGTGTGTTCTACCCATACTAGCAATACTACGCATAGATCTAGCTCTGGTACAAATGTAGGGGTTTAGCGTCTGAAAACAATAATTTTTCCTACGCGAACAACCCTAATGCCAGGATCTATCTATTAGTAATGCAGTAATGGGAGGGGCTTTTCGAAACTTACCCTTGAATACCGAAAAGCCTTGTCAACATTCAGGAGAACGTGGTTGATGTAGTCATACCGACGCCGAACTCAAGGTCGTGGATGGCTCCACCAGCTTCAGCTCCAATGACACCATGGATCGAAAGACTTGAGCACCACTAGTGTAGTGCCTCGTGGGGACTCACACACATATGATGTTTGATGATGACTCCAGATCACTGATCCAACGGGGGTTGCGGAAGTAGATCTCCTAGATCCGGAATCTTTGTAGCGTGACGGCGCTCCGCGGAGAAGAACACTCTCATTTGCGCAACCCTTACAGCAGGGCCACACTCACAAGAGAGAGAGAGGGAGAGGAGAACACTTGGAGGGACAAGCCTCAAGCTTAGGATTTATTGGTGTATCTAAATCCCTCCATATGCCCTCCTTTATATAGGGGAAAAGGAGGTACTCCCTCCCTCAAAGTCCCGAGGTGGGACTAATCAAGGGGAGTGGTGGGGGAAGGCGCCTCCGACCAGCCCCACCATGGTCCACACGTGAGGGGTAAGCCCACTAGGGCAGCTGGCCCCTCCTAGGGCGGTGGCCCCCTCTTGGGCCCTTTTCCCCTCCGGGAATTGGCCTATTAGGTGGGCTGCCCCATTAAATCATATTTAAATATAAAATAAATATAAATACATGTATAATTCAATAATTAACATATAGTTACATATTATTCAATCCCCTTTTGCATCGGAACTCCTTTCGGACAACTCTGGACAACCTCCGGACTTTCCCAGAACCCTTTCGGTTTCCCTTCTCTCTTCTTCGGTGATTCCTATGATGCCAAAACGATCTCCAAGCATTGTCAAACCCTTAAGCGTGTTACCCTACGGTTCGGGAATACTCCATACATGGTCAAGATCTCTCTCAAACTGATGATCATTAGAGGGACCTGGATGCCCATGTGACCCCTGTGCATTCCACGAGAATCTGCATCGTTGAACCGTGAAAGATAGTGTCCAATTCTATTTTTACTTCGATACTTTACTTTTCCGAGATCCGATCAACAAAATAGCTATGCCGTGTTCAATCTCGTTACCAACAAGTATAACTTTACTCATTATGAGCTATGATATCCCCGTGACCTAGTCACACGCTGCAGCTTTATGGATGTCATGTCTCCGGGTGGGCCCAGAGTATCTTTCCGTCACGCGGATGAAAAGATCCTGCTCTTGACACATAATGCCTCAACATGCCCCTCCGAATACCTGAACACACCTTTATGATCACCGTGTCACCGAGTGACGTTTGATGCTATCAAAGTATTCTCGGGTGACAGTGATTGGTATGGTCTCATGGTCTAAGGAATTGGTTACTACGTTTCTAGTCATTGTAACGGTGAACTTCATGACTTGATCATGTTACAATTCCTATGTTGGGTATGTCCATCACTTACATTCACCTAATGAAGTGACGCCATTGTCAATTGACATAAATGTCCATGATCGGGAAACCTTGATCATCAATTGACCAATCAACTAGTGTCTAGAGGATCACCAGGGACTTTGGTGGTTTACATATGACACGTGTATTGACGTTCCTATCAATACAGTTATAGAATGATATAAAACCTATTATGAACTTAATGAAATATGTCAATACTATATATTATTATTTGTCTCTAGGGCATATTTCCAACAGATGCATCATCCATTGGGTCGAGGGTGGTGACCTTTGGTGGGCGGTGCTGTGGGTTTGGGGGAAGGAAGAGGAGGCAAGGGTGTTGTGTCACTTGGAGGAAGAAGATGGCAAAGGCACTAGTGAGAAGATAATGAGGAGATCGAGACCCCTTATGAACCTCACCTGCGTCAAGATATGTGTGAAACGAACAGTAAAATGTGCCACGTGTCACGGAAAGAACCGGGAAACTTCCTCGAGAAGATTACACCTCCTTGATCTCTGTGTGCGCATTAAACGACATTTCTGTTCCACAATAAGCGGACCCACCAATGGTCACACCCACAAGAATGTATGTTAGTGACAAGACTTGACCTTGACTAATGTCAGGTTATGTCAGAGACCAGTTTCCGGCTTAGTTTGAAATCAAGCTGGGAAAGACTGTAATGAAATACTCACGGGTCTGACTCAATTTGAGACCCGGATCCCACTTTTCTTTTGGAGTTTTAGGAACCCTTCAAGACTCTATAGCCGAAGAAAGATCAAGCTAGACGATGAAATCCGACTTTTGATCTTGGAGGCTTCTGGGGGCTACTGTTGGGGATATACTTCCCGGGTATACCCACTATGACTCGCTGACCAGGGTGGCCCATTTCGGGTTAGAGATTTGCTTCACGGGCAGCCTAGTCAGGGAGAGAAGACGGAGGTTCATCCAATTATGGGAAGGCCCAGAAGACTTACCGACTTAGGCATGTTTAGTTACTTGTAGTCCAAGATGTACTCTATAACCGACTATGTATCATAGCCGGATAGGTCTCTCCTGTAACCCTAGGCCAGATATCCATATAATCCATCCTAGGGACCAGCCTTTAGGGCAACCCCACAATCTACAACATCAACTCACACAGGCGAACATCTCTTATAATATGTACTTCCGGCTCTGCCATATTACTGGATTGCTAGCAAGATTAGGATTGGTCCAAAGCTGGTGGATTTGAACCTGGGTAAAGCTTGTGTGCTCACCGTCCCGGAATACTGTCACCTCACACCCCCTTTATCCACACGCCTCGAGGACCCCCTCTCGGCGTACATGTCTTCAATCCGACGACAACCCATACATGATGTTAGTCACTAGAGTGGGTGACAAGGGGTAACCTCGGCAATGCCCATAATGATGGACTTGGGGTTTCGCGGAAAAGAGAATGATGGGGATTTCGTCAGATGTCAGGAAAATGATGAAGACAAAGTCACCTGAATATTGAGTTGAACACGCTATTAGAAGTTGTCCACTAGATTTCTGTACCCTCGCTTGGGCTTCTCCCGTCCTATATATAATAGGCCGGGTCTCAAAGATGTATGCGAATAGGTTTCATACACACATGATTACAATACCAACACAATGTCAGTTTATGGTTTCTTTCCTAATACAATAAAAGGTTTTGTCAGTTGCTTCCTTGGGCCGCCGCCTAGAATCTTCATGGGCCGTAAGCCTTTTATCCAATTATAGGATAGCGAATTATAAACATCCGAGTAACTATACCCATGTTAGTAGCCCCCGAGACTCTACTTGAACCTCAGTTTCAGGTTTAGTCTCAAAGTTTCTCTTTTATTTTTTCTTTCTATCTTTGTAGGGATTTTGGTACAATGAGTCGGATGCTTCCGACAGATCAGGAATCGGTTAATTGCTCCTGGGCAAAAACAAGGTTATCCTACATCAAATTCAAGTCCCCAGGCTTGAATCCAGAATTTGCTACTGGCGTAATTCAGTCCGAGCCGCTAAGGTCTTATCGAATACTGAATTCCAGTTTTCTATTTTTATCGGGCACCTAACGTGTCCGTCAGGATTTTTCATCGTATTGTTGATACGAATATTTTACTGGCAGAGCGCATTCGTGTGCGATTACCAGGCCACACAGGACGAATCCTGGGCTCTTACCTTCATGTTTCTGAACACGACATTCGAATTTTTATTGTGTCTGAGCGAGATCTAAGATTTTTGGCTTTTTGGCGGTTGGCTTGCTGGGCCGCCAAACTATGTGATTTTATCAGATTGTTTTAATGCTTTATACTATCTCCTGATGGGAGTAATACCTTTTTGAGGATACTCAAAAGTTGTTTGCAATTATCATTATACTTCATGCACAATTGAACTTCTACCAGGTGCACGCCAGCGCTCTCGATGGGAGTAGCCCCTGAGGCTATGTTTGGATGCCTGTATCGGGACATAGGTTCATAGTTGTTGTTAGCTTGATGGAAATCATTGATCTTTGGAATAAAAAGATTAAGGTACAAATAACTTATCTCTTTATATATAAGGTGAAAATCGATGATACATTATTCTTTGAGCGGATGGCCTTTAGCTGTTGTCCTGGATATTTTGGCTTAATAAGCCGAACTATAACTCTTATCATATTTGCAAATAATCTTACGCGTAAAAGCGTCGTAACTGTGCTACATTCCAAGGATTTGAGTAATTTACTCATGTCTTCTTGTCTTGTAGTCGACATGCTCCTCCGGGAATAACTTCTGTGATGATGTATGGTCCTTCCCATGGCGATTCTAGCTTCTTGTGACCATCTTGCTTGAGGCGAAGAACTAGGTCCCCTACTGCAAAGGACCTAGGCCGCAATCTTCTTCTATGGTAATTGCGCAGGTTTTGCTGGTACATAGTTGCTCTTTGGAGGGCTTCGTCTCGAGCTTCATCAAGTGCATCCACATCATCTTCAAGTGCTTCTCTTGATTCTTCTTCATTATATGCAGCTACTCTTGGCGATTCGTGTGACACCTCAACTGGAAGCACGGCTTCCGCACCATGGACCAAAAAGAAAGGCGTCTCTTGTGTTGAATTATTCGGAGTTGTACGTAAACTCCATAGTATGGATGGCAATTGATCCACCCATGCTCCTTTTGCTTTGTCAAGTGGTGCTAGTAGTCTTTTCTTGAGTCCAGTGGTAACTAGTCCATTGGCTTTTTCGACCTGTCCATTTGTTTGCAGGTGAGCTACCGAAGCGTAGCTTATTTTGATGCACATCTCCTGGCAGTACTCCTTAAACACATTGGAAGTGAAGTTGGTCCCATTGTCCGTGATGATGTTGTTCGGTACGCCAAACCGAAATACTATGGATTTGATAAAATTTACAGCCAAAGTTCCGTCTTGGGTGGTGACAGGCATTGCTTCAATCCATTTGGTAAATTTGTCAACTGATACTAGAAGAAAGACGTGTCCTCCTGGCGATGATTTTTGAACTTTTCCCACCATATTGAGTCCCCACTGAGCGAAAGGCCAAGCCAAGGGTATGGGAGTCAACTCAGCGGCGGGTGTTTCAGGCTTTTTTGCGAATCGTTGACATGCCTCACATGTTATGACCATGTCTTTTACATCTTGAACTATAGTGAGCCAATAAAATCCTGCTCTGAATGCCTTTGCAGCAATTGCTTGGCTATTAGCATGGTGACCACATACTCCTTCATGTATATCTTTGAGTATAATTTTTCCTTCTTCGGGTGTTACGCAGCGCTGTAACACACCCGAAATACTTGTCTTGTATAGTTCCCCTTTGATTATCCTGAAGGCCTTCGATCGTCGGGTGATTCGCCGGGCTTCTATCACATCTTCTGGTAGATCTCCCTTAGTCATATATGCTGTATACGGCTGCATACAAGTGGGCTCAATTAGCATGACCTCTTCGATTTCTTGTTCTTCTTCTTCGATGGCTTCTTCTATGTTCTTGGCTTTGGAAGGAGCCCCCGAGTCCTTTTGCGGATGTTTCTTTTTCCCTGTCTTTGGTGCTACAACCTCAAAGACTCCGCTATCACCTCCCAAAAAACTCCGGGTGGTATTGGTAAGCACAAGGATCCGATGTTTGCTAGATTGTCGGCTTCCTCATTGCTTGCTCTTCCTATATGTGACACTTCACACCCATCAAATTGAGCTTCCATAACGCCATATAGATCGCGATAAGCAACCATATTTTCCCTGATAGTGTCGCGCTTGTTCATTTCTTGTTGTGCCATGAGATTAGAATCTCCGAATATTTTGAGGCGAGTTTCACCACAAGCTTTGGCCATTCGCATGCCATGCAATAGGGCCTCATATTCTGCTTTGTTATTGGATGCGTTCGCAAAGCTCATCCAAAGTATATAGCGCATTTTTGTCGCCTTGAGGTGATATTAGTACGACTCCTTCTCCTGCTCCCTCCGTTCTTTTTGATCCATCAAAGCACATTGTCCAAGCACTAGAAAGATCTGATGGACCCGCACATTGCAACTCCATCCACTCTGTGATGAAATCCGGCAGAACTTGTGACTTAATTGCTTTGCGCTTATCATACGTGATATCTCGAGGGGATAATTCGATGCATAGACAGACACGTCCAGTTGCTTCTGGATTTTTGAGCATGCTTTACAAAGACGCTTCGTTGACCACTACGATTGGATGCTTTGAAAAATAGTGGCGTAGTTTGTGTGCTGTCATAAATACCCCGTATGCTAGTTTCTGGTAGTGTGGATACCTTTGTTTGGATGGCGATAGAACCTCGCTCAAGAAGTAAACTGGCCTCTGCACACTGTGGGTCTTCCCTTATTCGGGTCGCTCTACGACCAAGACTGTGCTGACAACCTGATTTGTGGCACCGACATAAAGTAGCAAAGGCTCTTTCTCTTTTGGCGACACAATGACAGGATATATCGAGAGTGTCCATTTAAGATCTTCAAAGGTGCGCTGAGCTTCTTCCGTCCACTCAAATTTTTCTGATTTCCTCATGAGGGCATAGAATGGTAGTGCTTTTTCTCCTAACCTTGCAATAAAACGACTGAGTGACGCTACTCTCCCTGCCAGTTGTTGTATGCCACGCAGATTTGTTTGCTTCTTCATTGTTAGGATTGCTTGTATTTTTTTAGGATTAGCCTCGATTCCTCTAGCTGATACCAAATATCCGAGGAGTTGCCCTGCTGGGACTCCAAAGCAACATTTCTTTGGGTTTAGTTTGATGCTAAACTTGTCGAGATTTTTGAATGTTTCTTTGAGGTCCTTGATCAGTGCAGATCCTAGACCTGTTGTAACTATGACGTCATTGATATATACTTGCACATTTGTGCCTATTTGGCTGCCTAGACATTTCTGCATCATCCGCTGATATGTTGCTCCGGCGTTCTTAAGGCTAAGAGGCATTGTTGTGTAGCATAATACACTAAAGGGCATGATAAATGCCATTTTCTCCTGATCTTCTTCCTTCATCCTAATCTGGTGGTATCCTGAGTAAGCGTCCAAGAAAGAAAGACGTTCGCATCCCGTAGTTGCATCGATTATTTGGTATATCCGCGGCAATGGGAAGTGATCTTTTGGGAAATACTTGTTTAGTGCAGTAAAGTCGATGCACATCTAAAGTTCTGTAGTGTTTTTCTTTGGAACACATACTGGGTTTGCGAGCCATTCTGATTTCGTTAGTTCTTTGATAAAATTGGCATCTATGAGGCAATGGAGCTCCTTTCCAATGGCCTTGCGCTTTGGCTCTGCAAAGCGACGAAGTGGCTGCTTTACTGGCTTCGCCTTTGTGTCTAGATTGAATGCGTGCTCAGCGAGTTCCCTAGTAATTCCCGGCGTGTCATAAGGTAGCCATGTGAAAATCTCCCTGTACTCACGGAGGAACTCGATGAGTGCGCTTTCCTATGTGGGATCAAGGTTAGAAGCCATGAATGTTGTTTTCGTTGGGTCGGTGGGGTGGATATGTACTTCTTTTGTGTCTTTTGCCGTGTCAAAAGCCTGATCGGGATTGACACGCGCTACTTCTAGAGGTTGTGCATTTGCTGAAGTTTTGAGTTCTTCAAACTCCGTTGCCATCCCGAAAGATTCAAAAAAATTGTTGAACTCCCGATCGTAGCTGTCGACACGTGTGAAGCTTCCTTTTACCATGATAATTCCCTTTGGTGCTAGCATTTTCATCACTAAGTACGCATAATGCGGCACTGCCATAAACCGTGCAAAGGCTGGTCGTCCCAGGATTGCATGATATTGTGATGGCCAATCCATGACTTCAAATTCGAGTTTTTCTCGCCTAAAATTTATCTTGGAGCCAAAAAGAACGTCAAGAAATACTTTGCCTAAAGAGATTTCGGCTTTACCTGGTACTATTCCGTGGAAAGATGTTTCTATTGGCGCAAGATTGTCCACTAGGTAGCCTATTGTTCTCAGTGTTTTTGCGTCGATCAGATTTATGCTACTTCTTGCATCCATGAAGACCTTGCTCATATCGAACCCGCCAATATGTGCTTCGACTATCAAGGCTGAATGACCCAGTCATGGGACCCGAAGCGGTTGATCGGCTCTACTGAATGTGATTTCTTGCTCTGACCAGTGGAGATATTCGGGTGTGGTTGATGTTGCTATTTCCGCCATATTGATTTGTCTTGTGATGAGCTGCTGAATTCTGTTGGATGGGCACCCTTTCTAAATCATGGACATTGCTCCTTTTGACCTAGGGTACTCGTTGTTTTGATCATTGATGTTTTATGGTCGTGTCGCTGCTGGTGGTGGTGGTGCACCGATGGCTAGTGTACCAGGCGTGGATGCGTATCCTTGATTTGCTGCTTCGGTTGCCTTTGCATTACATAGCTCCTACATCTTAAGGAATGTTCAACAGTCTTTCATGAGATGGTTGGATTGTCGCATGCCTGCTGAGTGAACGTACAAATGCATATTACAGGGTCCTTCCAACATTTGCATTGCGGACATAGGTGGGTCTCATGCTCTTGGTTGGTACCGCTGTGTGAACTGGCTTCCTCCGACGTCATCCATGTTCTGGCGGTATCCGCTGTTGTGGTTGTTGCTTCTATTGTTACCTTCTCCCAAAAACCTGTTGCGACATAACTTGGTCCCATGTTTCCATCATTATTCCTTCTTCTTCTATCATTGCCGCGCTTATCCCTGTCATATTCGGGTGATCGCATGCATTAATTATGCAACGCATCCTCCCCATCAGCCCAATGATTTGCTATTTCCATTAGCTAGGAAATTGTTTTGGGTTTGACCCGTCCCAGTTCTTCTATGAATTCTCAGCAACGGAGGCCGTCGTTGAAGGCGTCGATGGCCCTTTCATTGAATATGGACTCAACTGAGTTTTCAGTGATATTCTATCGTTGGATGAATGCTCTTATGGACTCCCCAGATTTTTGTTTGCACGCTCGTAGCTGCTCCAAGGATGCTGGTCGCTTAAGCATGGATTGGAAGTGCCGGATGAACTTGTCTTCTAGGTCATTCCAGCTATCGATGGAATCTTTGGGTAACTGCCTGAGCCACGATCTTGCGGCGCCGGTGAGATGTACTTGTAGGCTTTGCATTCCAGTAGTTGTGGAGCCACCCTGTAATTTGACAGTGGCCAAATAATCTGCTAACCAAGCCTCGGGTTCCTAGAGTCCATCGTACTTGTGGCGGTCATGTGGAAGTTTGAAGTCCTTGGGTACCGAGGCCTTGTGAATCCTCTGCGTGAAACAGCTGGCCCCACATAGTTCGTTATCGTCTTCGGCGTATCCATCCTGATATCATCGGCTGCGGCTTTCATCTTTGGATCCACTGCTCCTATGTTGGGTGTTGTCATTTCTTGTATTGCTTCACGGCTCAGATCCTACAAGATGTGCCTAGTGTGGTGATCGAGATCGTCGGGTGTGTCCTACTTGCCGAGGACTATTGTGACAGCGTGGGGATCTTTCGGGTTGACGTGTGATTCCTCGTGCTGCTTCCACGAGAGAGGCTCCTACCATGCCAAGGTTCATCAGGGCGGAGCGGTGAAGGGCCACACGCAGATCATCGGGTGCGGGTTGAGTGGTGATCAGATATTTTTTTGCCTTGATGTTTCCTGCTTGATCAATTGACATGAATGATAGGTCGATATCTCGGATGATTCCACTTCTTTCTGCTTTAGGGATATTTTGTAGTCGACATGTTTCCCTTCTTGGTGGTCCTGCTCCTGTTACACTCCTTGATCCTCAAGTAGAGCTTAATTGTGCCCGTCGTAAGCTGGATTCGTTGGCTAACCTCTTTCTTTCATCAAGTTGCCTTTGCATCTGAAGTAGGTCTCTCTTCTTGTGGTGGAGCAAATATTGGTATGCTAGTAGATCCTCATGCGAAGCATCCGCTGTCATCGGGACCGCTCCCGAAATTGCCTCCCTTGCTTTTTTCCATGCCAAAGCTGGTAGCCAAAGTCCTTGTCTCTCTCCTGTGTGCGGTTCTCCGCCTCTTCCTTGGACTATGCGATTATCTGCTATTCCTCCTCCGTTTTCGTGGTCTCCTTCATTGTCGTTGTTTCCTGCATGGTGTCAACACTCGGATTTTTTATCCCAGATGCCTGTTATGCCATACCTCGCAATCCTAGGATTACCATTTTTGCGAGACATAACAGATTGGATATCATAGTAAATCATCCATTACAAACCATAATAAGGTCATACACAAATAAAGGATCTCATGATCCAGTCTTAATACAATCAAGCAGCGGAATAATAAGCGTAGTAGTGGGCTCCATCTTCAGGGTCACAGGCAATGCTGACGATGGGAGATGATCCTAGTTGTCGTAGACCTCCTGTTATCCATCATCCTGATAGTCCTCCTCATAGTCTGGCCATGGGAATAGCCAGGTACAAAGCCATGAGTACTCTTTAAGTACTCGCAAACTATCACTAACAAGTAAGTTAGCTCTAGTAGGAATCTTAAGCTCTAGGTTTATTTGCAAAAAGGCAGATTTATCTAAACTGAGTTTAGAAGTAAAGAAAACTAATTTAATATTCTAAATCACTTAAGTGGGAAACTAGTTTTCATGTTCACAACCCTATTGTGGTCAAGTCAAAGTCACAATTCATTTCACAAGTCATTTTGAAAACATCTGACAACGGAACAGTATGGCCACTCCAACTGTCCATGACCGCGGATGTGGCTATTCGAATAGTTTGACACTCTGCAGAGGTGGTACACTTTCACCACAAAATTTGATACATCCGTCAAGGATAACCCTGAATCATCATACTTAGTATGTGGATAATCAATCATAACCTTTCAATTACACACTCTAGTATAGGCACCTCCCCTATGAGCTTGGCCTCCCAGCCATGGCCATCTACCATCCTGGGCACTGCATAGGTGGACATCTTCAAGAGGTAGCCTCAGCTCAAACCTCTCCCGCGAGGGAACCCATACTAATGCATATAAACTTCCAGCTAAGCCCTACCCAATTCAGGTATTGTGGTTGTACAGAAAAATTGGAATGGTATCGCATCCGAACCCAACCATCAGTTTTTATAAAGGGATAAGGCTCATGCCTCAACATTTTCATCATCAAACCATTGTGTTTCTCAACACATGTCAAAACATCTCAATAGAATGAATCATCATTCCAAGGTTTTCATAATCATTTTCACCAAGTATTCCCATCTAAAGTGATCAACTTTTATGCTTAGCACTAGCCACTAAGGTTAAGAGTGTTCACTAATGAGGGGTGCTAATCTTCAATCTCATGCCATAGAATGATATCTAAGTATAGGCCTAGTTTTATACTCTTTATGCTATCTATACTATTTTTCCAATACTCACAAAGCACTAACTAAAGTAAAGAACTTTGATAAAGTAAAAAGGAATAAAGCTTGCAAGTAAAACTTGGGATTCGTATAATCAAGATTGTATAACCAAGCATGCCTAATGCATCTTGCTTAGGTTATCCTCCCATTAGTGATGGCTTGCCTTGATTGGTGAAGTGGTTGAAGTTGTTTTCATCTTCTGCTTGGTAGAACTCCTCCTCCTCGTATCCTTGGTCGGTACTATCGTCTATAAAACAATACAGGGTACACAATCACCAAACAATACTTAACTAAGTCTAGTTAGCACACTAAGGCTCACACTTGATGATCTAGCATCATCACAATCATCACATGGATTAAAGACTTGATCCTATTTATTTTATTTTAGAAAAGTAATTTCTACACATTGAAATTAATAAAGATTTAATATTCTCCAAATAGAATGTGGGATCAGGTGGACACATGTCATCACCACATATTCATATACATGGGAATGTGATTTAAAGTGTTGGTCACATTTTATAAAGTTTAAGATTATTATTTAATAGATTTAAAGTGACTAGAAATGCCCTAATAGCATTATTTTGGTACTAGTCCAATGTCACTGCATGCAAACCTAAATATTTTTACATATTCAGATAGATAATATCAAATGTAATTTTTGAGAGTTGGAATCAACTCAAAAGCATTTATGGTTGATTTTTGAAAAATGTTTGAAGTTGCAAAAGTCTGTGTCTTGTTATTATTGCTATAGATTATCTCTAACACCAAATCATTTAAATCCAACAGGCTTGGATAGATAATTGAATTAACTTTGTAGAAAAATGTGAATCATGCAATTTGGTGCAGTGAAAATCTCTGAATTGATTTTTGAATCTCTGGACAGAAACTAGTTTAAAATAAAAAGGAAAATCATTATTTGAATTTCTAGGGCTGAGCGGGAAACTTAAACGGGCCAGCCCAAATGCACTGCACAGCGCATCGGGCTGCTGACAGAGGGGTCCACTCGTCAGTGACTGAAACTAACCGAAACGGTATCTACGAATCTGAGCCCTACGATCTAATTCTAATCTAACGGCTGGGAGTCATCGTCGACGACGGACTGCTCCGGCGAGGAAAATGACCTAACGCGGCGGTGGAGGTCTGTCTAGGCTCACTTGGGTTCTAGCTAGGGTCAACGATGGGGGCGATCGACGTGGTAGACGACGGCGGTTCGAGGCATGGTTGTAGCAGGTCTTGGGGTGGTCAAAATCGACGGCGCCCTTCTCCTCCAGCAGCGGCGGGCTCCGGCCAAATTCCGGTGAGAGAGAGCTCGCCTTCCTTCGGGAAAGGGTGAGGATCAAAGAGGAGTGGTGAGTGCTGGGGTTTGGAGAAATGAGGCAGGGGAGGACTCCATTTATACTGCGGCGAGGGGACCGAATGGTGCGGGCGCAGGCTCGACAGGGGCATAGCTACAGGCAGCTATCGGCGTGGCGGAGGCTAGTGGACGGTGATGTGTTCACTAGCAGTTCTTATGGGAGTAATGGCACGGTGTGGCGCGGTGTGGAGTGGTCGGGCGCATGCGGCGCTCCGCGCGGACACAGAGGTGTTTGCGATAGCGTGCGGCAGCTACGGGTCGCGCGGCGACGACCGGGGGTGTCTGCGGGGTTGTTGTGATCATGGCGAGCGTGAGCGTGCGTGGCGAGGGCGAGGCGCGGACTATGCAAGGTGGTCAGGTTCGGCGAGTTGGCGCGCTCTGGACATGGTGCAGAGACGGTGGGCGCGGCGTTCTAGGGTGGTCCAGAGCTTGGCAGTGGCCGTGGCTTGGACAGGGGGTGGCGGTGGACCGAGGCGTGTCTGGTGCATGTCGTGGGCGAGGGCGGCGAGGCTCCTGACGCGTAGCCCACTGTCGGCCAGCAATGACCACAAATGGGCAGCGCTCCACTGTGCACATGCCTAAGGGGGGCTTGTCTAGTTCTTGGTTAGACTCAGGGGAGACAAGGGGGTTAATAGGAGACCAAATGGTCGAGGATCACTGTGCCAAACAGTCAAGTTAGACAGTAGTTAGTTTAGTGCAAGCTAGGTGTTTGTTGTAATGGCTGCAAGAACAAAACTTTGGAATTTTTTATTCAATTTTTTTATTGATCTTAACTTAAGCTTGAGTGTCTCTAGTTGCTTAGGTTTGCCAAGGGGAATTGGTTGGATGGGTTTTTGAAAAAGTGGGATCTTACCACATACACTTGATTCAATTTTCAAATATTCCATTAAATTGATTTGGAGAATGTTTTTGTAACTTTGTAAAGTGGGCCTTGATACACTTGTACTTGGTCTAGCAAGGGGTGAAAAGAAGTAGAATTGTTTCTGTTAGAAATCTTCTTCTAGGAACACTCAAAGTGACCTAGTGGTTAACTTTGGCCAAAATGACCATTTGATCTTTTTATTCATATTTGATTTCTTTTACTTTTGGTTTAGTTTGTAAATGGCCTAGATGATGTAGAATTCATCTTTAAACCATTTCACATCATTTGTAACAATCAAGCATGGCAAATTCAATCAATTCTACACTAATGCAAAACACACATGCATTCGTATTTAGTTTTGGAATAAAAGTTTTTGTTAACCCTAAATTGGGTAATTAGAACTTGATAATCTTGATTAGGGTTTTTTGGGATGTTACAAACCTTCCCTCCTTAAACAAAATCTCGTCCCGAGATTTAAGAAAAACTAAGAGCTAAAGAGATCTGGAAACTCAGTCCTAATGTAATCTTCTCGCTCCCAGGTAGCTTCTTCTTCGGTATGGTTGCTCCATTGGATCTTGAGAAATTTGATACTCCGGGTCCTGGTGGTTCTGAAGGCTTCTTCCAGAATACGGATGCGTACTTCACGATACGTCAGATCCTTGTTGATATCTATGGCTCGGTGATCGATGTTCTTGAAAACTTCGGTCTTCTCCGGAACTTCTAAGCATTTGCAAAGTAACGAGATATGGAACACATTATGGATGGCTGACATCTCCTCTAGCAGTTCCAATTGATATGATACTTCTCCTCGGCGATTCAGAATCTTGAAGGGTACAATATATCTGGGGGCTAACTTCCTTTTTAGTTGAAAATGTTGCATTCCCTTCAAAGGCGACACTTTGAGATACACAAAATCTCCGACATTGAAAGTCAGATCTCTACGTCTCTTGTCAGCATAACTCTTCTGTCTGGATTGAGCGGTCTTGAGGTGCTCACGGACTTTGTGAACCTTCTCTTCTACTTCTCGTAGGATGTCGGTTCCAAAGATCTGACTCTCTCCTACTAGCGACCAATTCAAGGGGGTACGACACTTTCTTCCATATAAGAACTCAAATGGAGCCATTTGCAAACTGGCTTGATAACTGTTGCTGTATGAGAATTCTATGAGTGGTAAACAATCTTCCCATTTTGATCCATATTCTAGCACACAAGCTCTCAACATATCTTCTAAGATTTGGTTGACTCTTTCAGTTTGTCTATCGGTCTGCGGGTGATAAGTTGTGCTGAAATTCAACTTAGTTCCCAATCCTTCTTGGACTTTCTGCCAAAATCTTGAGGGGAATTGGGTTCCTCGATCCGACACTATGGTCTTGGGGTTCCATGCAAACTGACAATTCTAGCAATGTATAGCTCTGCTAGCTTCGAACTTTGGTAGGTAGTCTTGACAAGTATAAAATGGGCTACCTTGGACAGTCTATCAACTATGACCAAATAGAGTCATTTCCCCTACTAGAAGTAGGCAAACCGGTGATTGCATTCCGAGGGAATCCCATTTCCATTCCAGAATCTGCAATGGTTGCAAAAGTCCTGCGGGTCTCTGATGTTCTGCTTTGACTCTCTGACAGGTATCACACTTGGCTATGTAGCTTCTGCTTTCTCTCTTCATCTTGTGCCACCAAAATTGCTCCTTCAAATCCCGATACATCTTTGTTCCTCCGGGATGGATATAATAAAGAGTATCATGAGCTTCCTGCATGATAACTTTCTTCAGCTTGGAATCGGCTGGCACATAGATACATCCTTTACCACAAAACTCCTTCTTCATCTTCGGTAAATCAACGTACCTTTCCTGTACCAATACGATGCTTGATTCTACTGATACTTGCATTTACTTTCTGGACTTCCTTGATCTGAATGATCAAAGTGGGTTGAAGTTCAATGCTAGCTAAAAATCCTTTGCTAACTAGATCTGTTCTAAACTGCTCCAACTCGTCATGCAAACTTGGTTGGGCTTCCTTAATCAAAGTGTTTAATCTACACGGCAATCTGCTAAGAGCATCTGCTACCACATTGGCCTTGCCGGGGTGATAGTGAATGTCAATGTCATAATCCTTGATTAACTCTATCCATCTCCTTTGCCTCATATTCAGCTCCTTCTGCGTGAAGATATACTTCAAACTCTTGTGATCTGAATAAATCTCATAGTGGTTACCCATAAGGTAATGACGCCATGTCTTCAATGCTAAAACTACGGCTGCTAGTTCAAGATCATGGGTAGGGTAGTTTTCCTCATGTTGCTTCAGTTGTCGGGACATATATGCTATGACTTTGCCTTCTTGCATCAACACACATCCGAGACCAATCTTGGATGCATCACAATACACATCAAAAGGCTTCTTGATATCTGGCATAATCAGAATTGGGGCTGAAATCAATCTCTTCTTGAGCTCTTGCAAGCTTGCTTCACATTTGTCAGTCCATTCGAACTTCTTATCTTTCTTCAACAATTGGGCCATCGGTCTTGTGATGCTCGAAAATCCTCCAACAAACTTGTGGTAATATCCCGCTAATCTGAGAAATGCACGGACTTGAGTTTGAGTGGTTGGGGCTTTCCATTCTTCAACATCTTTGATCTTGGCGGGATCGACAGCGACTTCTCCTGCCGACACAATATGTCCTAGGAATCCTACTTCCTTCAACCAAAATTCACATTTGCTAAACTTGGCATACAACTGATGTTCTCTAAGGGTTTCAAGGATGGTTCTTAGGTGTAGCTCATGATCTTCTTCTGACTTGAAATAGATAAGAATATCGTTGATAAAAACAACGAAAAACTTATCCAAGAAGTTCATAAAAATCTTATTCATTTGATTCAGGAAATAAGCAGGGGCATTGGTTAATCCAAAAGACATGACCGTATACTCATACAATCCATATCTGGTGGTAAAGGCGGTCTTTGGAATATCCGTTGCACGAATCTTGAGTTGGTGATAACCAGTCCTAAGATCAATCTGGCACCAGTCAACTGGTTAAACATATCTTATATCTTCGGTAGTGGGTACTTGTTCTTGATGGTGACATCATTCAGCTTCCGGTAGTCCGTACATAAACGGTTACCTCCATCTTTCTTATCCATAAACAAAACAGGCGATCTACATGGCGATGCGCTTGGTTGAATCAAACCTTTCGCCAGCATAGCATCAAGTTGCTTCTTTAGCTCCACTAATTCAGATGGGTTCATACTATAAGGTCTCTGAGCTATGGGTCTGGTTCCAGGAATTAGTTCAATGATGAACTCGATATCCCGATTTGGGGGCATACCGGGCAATTCATCTGGGAATACGTCGGGGTATTCACAGACTACTCTGACTTGGTCAAGGGTTGATTGGGCTAGACTCTTGTTGCATTTGAACTGATGGGCAAGGTTTCAGATACATGCTCTACTGATACTCCAGAGCTACTGGTCATGGTTATGGCTTTCTTGGCACAATCGATCAATCCTTTATGTTTCGACATCCAATCCATTCCTAGTACTACTTCCAAACCGTTGGTTCCAAGTACTATTAGATTGGCATAAAAATCTATCCCATGGATTCTGATAAGGACAGCCTTGCAATTTTTTCTAGATTTGGTGGTTGAACCGGGTATTTGAACTATCATAACATGCTTCAGTTTGGTTGGTTGAATCTTACTAGTGCATGCAAATTCTTCTGTAACAAACGAGTGTGATGCTCCAGAATCAAACAACACTCTTGCTAAAACTGAGTTAACAGAAAACATACCCAGCACGACATCGAGTGCTTCCTGGGCTTCTTCAGCATTCAAGTGGAACAGACGGCCATTGCGATTGAGCGAATTCCCTGGGGCAAATCTCCTTCCAGGCTGAACACGGCGCTGCTACTGAGCAGGGGCATTCACATTGGTGGCGACTGCAAGCTTCTTGGGACACTCATTGGAGTAGTGACCCTTGACTCCACATTCAAAACAAGTGATCTAGGACTTGTCCTTGGCTGCAACAGGCATAGCATTGCTTCCAGTCCTTGGGGCAGTATTGTTGTTGTTGTTGTTGTTGGACTTGGGCAGTGCATGGTTGAAGTTATTGGAGTTTCCGGGGTTGTTGTTGTGGTTTCCTCCAGACTTCATATTTCCTCCGCTACGATTGGGGTAGCTTGGACGGGACATAGGGGGTCTGTTGTTTCTTGGGGCATATCCTGAAGACGGGTTGGGGCGATACTTCTGGGTATGGTTGGATCCACTCAGGTGCATCATGCGACGCTTGCGGTTGTCATTGGCTTGGTTGAGCTTTCCTTCCATCTGGATGGCAGAGTATACTAGCTCTTCTAGATCCTCAAAACGGATGTTGACTAACACAGTCTGCATCTCATCATGCAGTCCATTTAGGAACCTCTCCTTCTTCTTGGCTTTAGTGTTGATCTCATCAGGGGCATATCTAGCTAGGGATAGAAATGTGTCACTGTACTCCACTACCGTCATCCTTCCTTGCTTGAGTTCCCTGAACTCATCTCTCATTCTGGTGACTAAACCTTGCGGCACATGGGTGTGGCTGAACTTGATCTTGAATGCTTCCCAAGTCATCATATGACCGTCATTCATGGTACGAGTGCTATTCCACCAGGCTCTTGCATCTCCTGCCAGATAGTGGGTGGCAAACAATACCTTCTCATTGGCTTCAACTCCTGCTACCTCCAGATTGTTCTTCATGGTTTGCAGCCAGTCATTAGCATCTAAGGGGTCCTCAGACTTGCTAAAGATAGGGGGATTGGTATTATGAAAGTTCTTAAGCTTGTATCCATGGTGATCTTGGTTTCCATGGCCTTGATTATTGTGGGCCAACTGAGCTATCTGTTGAAGAGTGGCTAGGTTGGCTTGGCGTTCGGCTCTACTAGCTTCACGGTCTGAAACTAGCATTTGCAGAATCTGCAATATCGGGTCCTGAGATGAGCTGCTTCCTCCGGGGTTTCCACGAGTCATCTGAAGATTGAGATAGATAATGAGATAATAGGGAAATTTCTAAGGTTCATGGTTTTGTTGTCAACATCTTTAAGCTTTGAGTTTGACTCAGGTTTTGCAAACTAACTTCCTCTCATTCATTCATTCATTCATTCCAAGCACACATACAAACACACACCACACACAAATGGGAAAACAGATGGTTTTAAGGACCATTATGTGAAACTACGATATAGTGGAACCAATACAACTCCTTCCTACGGTAGTGATCAAGTGCATCTAATCACCATCAATGAAGTCGGAATCATCATCATTAGTGTGGACCTCCATGGCATCATCCTCCAGGCAGTCGTTGTCATCACCGAGGTAAGAGTAAAGATCTCCTTAGATATCTTCACCTTCCTCCTCCTCCTTTGCTTCAAGCTGGACTTCCTATTCACGGATGGTCTTCTCGAGAGCGGCCACCTTCTTGCGGAGACGATCGATGGTGCGATCCTTCTTCTCATGTTGACAACAAAGTGATTGGCGATCCTTGACGAGCATGGCGATAGTCTGGTCCTTCTTGACGGAAATGGAAAGGTTGTGGTTGGCGTAAGCTTGAGCATGGTCCAACTCCTTCTTCCTATCATACAGCATGAAGTCAAGATTTTCCACCTGGTGCTTCAACTCTAGGTGACTTGGCATCTCCAATGGCATTCCCATAGAATCACGCCTTGCGAAGTTAATAAAGCGAGTTCCCTGAATCAGGTTGATGTTTTGTCCACACAGACGGGCGAGAGCTTCATGCATTGCTCTAGCTAATCCATCTAGCCAGTTATTCTCCCTCAAGGTGAATTGGATCTTCTCTGAAACTGGTGCTTCCATCTTGCCTCTGAGATCTGCAATTAGCAGCCATTGTAGATCTCCTCCAATGTGATCGTTGAGTTGGGCCCCGAAGAAGTCTAGATGCGGGCGCTCAAGATACTCTAACAGTGCATCTAGATCCCTCTCAAAGATCAGTTGGCCTCTGTTGCCCAACTGGTAGAACTTGCAATACTGGACTTCCATCTATAAGAATTTAGGATGAGTAAGTTAGTGAGGTGATCAAGTGTGTCAAATTTTACTTAGGAATGTGAGATTTTTTTTGAGGAACATGAATTTTGTGAAAGAATCTCAAGGATAAGAGTGTGAATAGGTTTTCATAAATACTCACTTCTTTTGTTTTGAAACTAAGTTTTTGTTTGGACGTCCATTCTAACTAGGGTCTCCTATGGTCAGGATGGCTCTGATACCAACTTGTCAACACTCGGATATTTAATCCCAGATGCCTGTTATGCCATACCTCGCAATCCTAGGATTACCATTTTTGTGAGACATAACAGATTGGATATCATAGTACATCATCCATTACAAACCATAATAAGGTCTTACACAAATAAAGGATCTCATGATCCAGTCTTAATACAGTCAAGCAGCGGAATAATAAGCATAGTAGTGGGCTCCATCTTCAGGGTCACAGGCAATGCTGACGATGGGAGATGATCCTAGTTATCGTAGACCTCCTGCTGTCCATCATCCTGATAGTCCTCCTCATAGTCTAACCACGGGAATAGCCAGGTACAAAGCCATGAGTACTCTTTAAGTACTCGCAAATCACCAACAAGTAAGGTAGCTCTAGTAGGAATCTTAAGCTCTAGGTTTATTTGCAGAAAGCCAAATTTATCTAAACTGATTTTAGAAGTAAAGAAAACTAATTTAATGTTCTAAATCACTTAACTGGGAAACTAGTTTTCATGTTCACAACCCTGTTGTGGTCAAATCAAAGTCACAATTCATTTCACAAGTCATTTTGAAAACATCTGACGACGGAACAGTATGGCCACTCAAACTGTCCATGATCACGGACGCGGCTATTCGAATAGTTTGACACTCTACAGAGGTGGTACACTTTCACCACAAAATTCGATACATCCGTTAGGGATAATCCTAAATCATCATACTTAGTATGCGGATAATCAATCATAACCTTTCAATTACACACTCTAGTATAGGCACCTCCCCTATGAGCTTGGCCTCCCAGACATGGCTATCTGCCATCCTGGGCACTGCATAGGTGGGCCTCATCAAGAGGTAGCCTCAACTCAAACCTCTCCCGTGAGGGAACCCATACTAATGCATATAAACTTCTGGCTAAGCCCTACCAATTTAGGTATTGTGGTTGTACGAAAAAATTGGAATGGTATCACATCCGAACCCAACCATCAGTTTTTATAAAGGGCTAAGGCTCATGCCTCAACATTTTCATCATCAAACCATTGTGTTTCTCAACACATGTCAAAACATCTCAATAGAATGAATCATCATTCCAAGGTTTTCATAATCATTTTCACCAAGTATTCCCATCTAAAGTGATCAACTTTTATGCTTAACACTAGCCACTAAGGTTAAGAGTGTTCACTAATGAGGGGTGCTAATCTTCAATCTCATGCCATAGACTGACATCTAAGTATAGGCCTATTTCTATACTCTTTATGCTATCTATACTATTTTTCCAATACTCACAAAGCACTAACTAAAGTAAAGAACTTTGATAAAGTAAAAAGGAATAACGCTTGCAAGTAAAACTTGGGATTAGTATAATCAAGATTGTATAACCAAGCATGCCTAATGCATCTTGCTTAGGTTATCCTCCAATTAGTGATGGCTTTCCTTGATTGGTGTAGTGGTTGAAGTTGTCTTTGTCTTGTGCTTGGTAGAACTCCTCTCCTCCTCGTATCCTTGGTCGATACTATCGTCTATAAAAGAATACGGGGTACACAATCACCAAACAATACTTAACTAAGTCTAGTTAGCACACTAAGGCTCACACTTGATGATCTAGCATCATCACAATCATCACATGGATTAAAGACTTAATCCTATTTGTTTTATTTTAGAAAAGTAATTTATACTCATTGAAATTAAGCGAGATTTAATATTCTCCAAATAGAATATGGGATCATATGGAGACATGTCATCACCACATATTCTAATACATGGGAATGTGATTTAAACTGTTGGTCACATTTTATAAAGTTTAAGATTATTATTTAATAGATTTAAAGTGACTAGAAATGCCCTAATAGCATTATTTTGGTACTAGTCCAATGTCACTACATGCAAACCTAAATATTTTTACATATTCAGATAGATATTATCAGATGTGATTTTTGAGAGTTCGAATCAACTCAAAAGCATTTATGGTTGATTTTTGAAAAATGTTTGAAGTTGCAAAAGTCTTTGTCTTGTTATTTTTGCTATAGATTATCTCTAACCCCAAATGATTTAAATCCAACGGGCTTGGATAGATAAGTTAATTACCTTTCTAGAAAAATTCGAATCATGCAATTTGGTTCAGTGAAACTCTCTGAATTGATTTTTGAATCTATGGACAGAGACTAGTTTAAACTAAAAAGGAAAATCATTATTTTAATTTCTAGGCCTGAGCGGGAAACTTAAACAGGCCGGCCCAACTGCACTGCACAGCACAGCGGGCTGCTGACAGAGGGGGTCCACTCATCAGCGACTGAAACTAACCGAAACGGTATCTACGAATCTTAGCCCTACGATCTAATTCTAATCTAACGGCTAGGAGTCATCGTCGATGAAGGACTACTCCGGTGAGGAAAATGACCTAACGCGGCGGTGGGGGTCTGGCTAGGCTCACCTGGGCTCCATCTAGAGTCGACGATGGGGGTGATCGATGTGGTAGACGACAGTGCTTTGAGACGTGGTCGCGGCAGGTCTTGGTGTGGTCGAAATCGACGTCGCCCTTCTCCTCCAGCAGCGGCGGGCTCTGGCCAAATTTTGGCGAGGGAGAGCTCGCCTTGCTCTAGGAAAGGGTGAGGGAGAATCAGAGAGGAGTGGTGAGTGCTGGGGTGTGGAGAAATGAGGCAGGGGAGGCCTCCATTTCTACTGCGGCGAGGGGACCGAACGGTGCTGGCGCGGGCTCGACGGTGGCATCGCTACAGGTGGCTATCGGTGTGGCGGAGGCTAGTGGACGGTGTTGTGTTCCCTGGTGGTTCTTATGGGCATAATGGGGCGGCGTGGGGTGGTGTGGATTGGTCGGGCGCATGCGGTGCTCCGCGCGAACGCAGAGGTGTTTGTGACGGCGTGCGGTAGCTACGGGTCGCGTGGCGGCGAACGGGGGTGTCTACGGGATTGCTGTGATCATGGCGAGCGTGAGCATGCACGGCGAGGGCGAGGCGTGGTCTATGCGAGGCGGTCGGGTGCGGCGAGCTGGCGCGCTCTAGACATGGTGCAGAGACGGTGGGCACGGCGTGCTAGGGTGGTACATGGCTTGGTAGTGGCCGTGGCTTGGACAGGGTGTGGCGATGGACCGAAGCGTGCCTGGTGCGCATCATGGGTGTGGGCGGCGAGGCTCCTGGCGCGTTGCCCACTGTCGGCCGGCGACGACCACAAATGGGCGACGCTCCACTGTGCACACGGCTAAGGGGGGCTTGTCTAGTGCTTGGTTAGACTTAGGAGAGACAAGGGGGTTAAGAGGGGACTAAATGGTTGAGGATCACTCTGCGAAATAGTGAAGTTAGGTAGTAGTTAGTTTAGTGCAAGCCAGGTGTTTATTGTAATGGCCGCAAGAACAAAACTTTGGAATTTTTGATTCAAAATTTTTGAGTGATCTTATCTTAAGCTTGAGTGTCTCTAGTTGCTTGGGTTTGCCAAGGGGAATTGGTTGGATGGGTTTTTGAAAAATTGGGATCTTACCACGTACACTTGATTCAATTGTCAAATGTCCATTAAATTGATTTGGAGAATGTTTTTTACTTTGTAAAGTGGGCCTTGATACACTTGTACTTGGTCTAGCAAGGGGGTGAAAAGAAGTAGAATTGTTTCTGTTAGAAATCTTCTTCTAGGAACACTCAAAGTGACCTAGTGGTTAACTTTGGCTAAAATGACCATTTGATCTTTTTATTCATATTTGATTTCTTTTGATTTAGTTTGTAAATGGCCTAGATGATGTAGCATTCATCTTTAAACCATTTCACATTATTTGTAACAATCAAGCATGGCAAATTCAATCAATTCTACACTAATGCAAAACACACATGCATTCATATTTAGTTTTGGAATAAAAGTTTTTGTTAACCGTAAATTGGGTGATTAGAACTTGATAATCTTGATTAGTGTTTTTGGGATGTTACACATAGTCATCTGATAAAATATCATCGGGCTTGAGGATAGGATTACCATTTTCGTCGCGGTGTTGAGGTATCTCTGTTGATCATGTACACTTGGTGGCATGTTATTAGTGGCATAATGGCGTCATCTTTTGCTTCTATGGATGTGCCGGTAGTATTCTGAGATCGTAGTTCTAGATAGATATTCGCCATCCTTTCTTCGAAGTCGATGTTTTCACTGCTTTCTTCGGGTTCTGAGTTTGTCGGGTTTGCTTCGTGTGGTGGGATTGACTGGTGACCTTCTTCGCCTGCTTTGATCTGTGTTGTGACGTCCGTGGAGGATCGGACGGAAGATGTTGGTACCTCCGTGGGCATAGCTTTTCCTACCGATGGTTCTGATGCGATCAGGGCCGACGGGTGTGATTCTTGCAGGTTGTCTGCTTTGAAGTGGCGGCTTCCGATGATTACATCAGATCCGCCATTGAAATCAGCGGGTACCAATACAGGGGTGGGTGGGCGGGGATCTGTTTTCGTCAAGTTGATGCTTGGTGGAGAGCGTTCCGCCGAATCCATGGTTCCAGTGTTCAGGTTTCCCACAGACGACGCCAATTGATGAGGGGTAACCTCGGCAATGCCCATAATGATGGACTTGGGGTTTCACGGAAAAGAGAACGCTGGAGATTTCATCGGATGTCAGGAAAACGATGAAGACAAAGTCGCCTGAATATTGACTTGAACGCACTATTATAAGTTGTCCTCTAGATTTCTGTACTCTCGCTTGGGCTTCTCCCATCCTAAATATAATAGGCCGGGTTTCAAAGCTGTATGCGGATAGGTTTCATACACGCGTGATTACAATACCAACACAATGTCGGTTTATGGTTTCTTTCTTAATACAATAAAAGCTTTTGTCGGTTGCTTCCTTGGGTCGCCACCTAGAATCTTCATGGGCCGTAATCCTTTTATCGAATTATAGGGTAGTGAATTATAAGCATACGAGTAACTATACCCATGTCAATGGGCAACAGAACATTCTTGTTACAGAATATTCAGTGGAGCAGGCAACATAACAAACTCATGCTTGTGACAAAAACCTTTGTTGTTCGGCACTGCAGATGTTGAATTATTGGGAAGTCTTTCTTATTTAAACATAATTAGTAAGTACTTTGTGGAAATATTCGCAGGCGAATAGATTTATAATGCTCCCTCCATCTCAAAATAAATAACTTGAGTTTGTCTAGATTCACATGTATCTAGACATGTTTTAGTATATAGATACATGCGAATTTAGACAAATCCAAGTCACTTATTTTGGGACGGAGGGATTATTCCTTATTAAGCACGTAGTGAAAAAAAATATATAACAATCTATTTTATAAAAGAGTTAAATCCATGGATAGTAACTGAACTTTCTTAGAAAAGTCAATACGGACACCATACATAGCGAATACGAGTTTACGGTCATCAAACTTGCGTGAGAGCGTCAACCATGGTCACCGAGCGATACAGAGCGGTGCATGCGATGATTTGGGTCGTACTGTCAGTTGACTAGATGGGTAAGTGTAACTACCTCGGTGAATTACGCTCTTAGTTACATGCCTAGACGAACGAAAGTGGTTAAAATAGTACGGTAGGGCCCAGGGCCACTCACGGTAGACCTTTCGGCCGTCCTAACCACTTTCAGAACATCGGAACAAGAACGAGCGGCGTAATCGGCAGGCGAAGGGTTCAACTACATACACAAATGAGTATGTATGCAAGCCACATACAACAGTCCTCAGAGCCATTCCATCTAAAGGAAATAGAAATATTGCAACGCCATACGTCAAGATTCAAATATCCTAGATAGAGATAATAATTTAGGATAGCTCCTCATACAACACACATCAGAGTATCAGGCGGAAGCGGAAAACAAGATCCGAGTACGGACAAGAAGCAAATCGTCATAAGATGCCCCATAAATAAACACATCCCGCCCACAGATCTCACCGATCCCTATTCCCGGAATCTCTACACCGAATGATCGTTGCCAACATCATCTTTCTCTTTCACCCAGTATCCATCTTGCGGGTACACCTGTTCATCTGAATCAAACAATTTATCGTGTGAGACCCTAGGGGTACTCAGCAAGTCTTTATGCCGCTAAAGGGGACACAACCTAGGGTGACGCAATTGCAGCAAAAGATAATACCTAACAATTCTATAGAGACTCGTTAACCATCCGCCTAACCAATGATAGACGGATGTCCGTGAATTAAGAAAAACAGTTATAACAGTATAATTAACAGATCCATCCTCCTCCTCCCTTACCAACGAGGAAGCGGACGAACAACCCCCATCATCCGTTGGTAGTTTTATTAACCATTCCATGAGCATTGCACTATTTACTAGTCAAGTGCTTAGTCAAATTAAAAGCGGTACTTTAGTTATACTTGTCTATGATCGAGAAACTGTGCTCCAAGTCGTCCATAACCGCGGACACGGCTTTCAGAAAGATTTACCCTATAGGGGTGCACGAATAGCAACACACACTCGATTAACCTCGGAAAAACCAAATCAAAACCCAACGATGCATTAACGACAAAGCAATCACAGGATTCAGAAATATTTCAGGGGGCTACCCCAATAAGCTACCCGCAACGAAGTTGGCCGGCTCCGAGACGGACCCAGGGTTTGCGACGACGGCTGTAAACGACTGGGAACCCGAAAATGTGACTGGGCTTGTCGATACCACGAAAACGTGGCGCGATCTAAAACAGTACAGGTGCTCCTCGCACAATCTTAAATAAAGCAGTAACATGGCATAAGTACAGGATAGTAATAAAGCCCCAAACTAATTGTGGCCCCAAGAAATAAGAATGAATCAAGCTCTGGCTCAGGGGGGTCCATAAGGCCTCCCGGATGTGGATAGTGCGAATAAACAAGGAACAGGAATCAAGTACTCGGGGTCCTACGGGACACAAGTGAGCATGAAAAACCAAATAGCAGATATTGCTCACCGGTGCCTCTTTCATTAGTTATCCCATTACTACTCGGGTTATGTTGTTTAGGTACCTCATTATTCATCAGACACTCACACACCCTACACATGCTTTTCTACGACTCGCGTGGCTCAAACAACTCCTGCAGTAAGGGCTCATGGGATGGGGGAACAAGCTTCGGTGGGGTTTAAAAGTAAAGGCTATGTAGTACTTGGGATTCGGTTTAGTGCAATCGCGACTCAATGATGCAAGAATAAGATAGAGGCAATAGGTACTGTATGTATGCAAGCATGTGGTAGTGCTTGCCTGGCAGCTCAGTTGAAGCGAGAGATGGATCTGGATAGTACTCCTGTGATTCCTGGTAATTCTCCTGTTGGGCGTCTATTCGAAAAAGAACCAAACAAACAAGGGCCAACATAAATAAAGTGCACAACATATGAATTAAAATGTGACAAGCAAACAAGCATGCCATGATGAATGATGCACAATTTACATGGCATTAAAGTAGCATGGCAAAGGTGAGGTGTGGATACAAGAAATGAAGCATTTTCTTATTTATTTAACCAAGTTTTATTGTCATAAACAGTTCAGATTTTTAATAATAACATGATGCATGCTTCAAATCAGAACAAGGACTCCATAGATAGAACGGGCTCGTCGCGCTGATCGATTTAGCCATATTATTTGCCAAATTTGGAGTTATAAAATTAAAGTTATTAATTTATTAAGTAAAGGGCATTTTATTGTAATTTCAATCATCTCGAAATTTTAAAGTGTTCAAACATTATTTTGAATGGCATATTTGAATTCCTCACATTTTCCTGATTCCAAAACATATATTATATGTATTATTTGGATTTATAATTTAAAAGTTATTTCAATCTGATTTGGATTTGTATTTAAACAATTTCTGAAAAGTTTATTTAAAAACAGAAAACAGAAAAATGTTTTACACTCAGGCCAACCTAGCCATAGTCACAGACAGGTGGGCCGCTGCTGACTGGGCGAGATCCGTGCGCAAAAAGCTTTTCTCACCGCGGCGCGGGCTAGCCCAGGCGGCTGACATGCGGGCCCGACGGGGACGTAGGTCCCACGTGGCAGCGAGAGGGCATGGGTGAACCACGAGGCGCAGCGGGGGGAGTGCGGGTTGAGGCCTGGGAAGCTGGGGTTTTTTTTGCAAGTTTGCCAGGCGGCTGACAGGTGGGGGCACTAGGGCTGCTAGGGACCTGGGCGTGATCGACAAAAGCGCGGGGGGGGGGGTTCTTTCTGGAAAATCGCCACGCGGGCTCTAAACTGAATCTGGGGTTGTCTCTGAATTCGAGACGACGACTGGCGACGGCGAGGTTTTCCAGCGAGGGTGGCGTCGCAACCACGGCGAGATAGATCTTACCCTAAAAACGAAAAAGAAAGAGGGCAGTTCCAGCTACGGATCTTGTTCAGGGGCATTCGTCGACGGCGGGCTGTACAGGACGGGGGTCGCCGGGGAACAGAGGGGGAGCACCAGGCTGGGCCTTTGCAACGGCGGGGCAGTTCACCGGCGGGAGCCAAATATGGGCGGCGAACGGCACGTAGAGGGGGAAAACGGAAGAGGGCGAGGGGGGAGCTCACCTCGTCTGATTCCCGTGGAATTCAGAGGAAGGAACGGCCAGAGTGGAGGGGACGGTGAGGTCGTGGCGGTGGTGTTGGCGGCGCTCTGACGTGGGGCAGTTGCGGGCGAGCTCGGCTCCTCCTCGCAGGCGGAAGTGACGCCTCGGACCACGGCGACGCTCCCCGGCGAGGCCTCGGTCACCCGCTAGGGCGGCACCGGCGGGGCGGAGCTCTGACTAGCGGCGGACACGCGGAGAAGAGGGAGAGGGGAACGGAGCAGAGCTAGGGTTAGGGAAAAAGGCGGCTCGGCGCGAGGATAAGGAGGAGGGGCTGGCGTGCAGGCGGCATGGACTGACGGCGGAGGACGGCCACCTGCCCGCGACTGCTTTTCGTCTGCTGCTGAGAGGGAGCGGGCGAGACGGCGTCAGAGGAGGAGGAAGAGAAACAGGGGTCGCTGGCGAAGGGGTACGGGCCAGGGAGAAGAAGCGGCCCAGGAGGAAAAGAAGATGGGCCGAGCTGTTGCTGGGCTGCGACCAGGTAAGGAGGGCTGCTGCTGTTGGGCTCCCTCTTTAATTTGTTTTATTTTATTTTATTAACTGTTTTGATTTTTGTTTTGTTGCATATTTAAACAAGCCCAAGAAATACCCCCTTTTGGAAGTTTTTGCAAATTTTGAATAGAAGAGAAAGAGCTGGCTATGGAGTGAGGTGGGGCTTAGTGGTTGAGCAAAAGTTGATGGTGGGGAAAGCACTACAAGAGAGAGGAAGAGAGGGTGTTTAAAATAAATTAAAAGAAGACCCCATTTGAACATGCATGAAGGAGGGAAAAGGGTTTTTGGTTGGGCACATGGGGATGGTGGAGAGAGATGGAGATTATCTCACAAAAGGAAGACCCACTAAAAACAAAGAGAAAACAAATGGGATAAAGGTGGTTGCATGGCCCATGCAAAATATTTAATGCCATGTTTAAATTCTTGTGAAAACAAAATAATAACATGGCATTGTTCATATGCATTCCCAAAAGTGGACTAAATGCCAAGCAAAAGAATGTATAGACTTAGATCCATCCTATCTCCCATGAGCTAGATTAAATACCAAAAGAAAATAAAAGCCCATGGTAATGGAATGGTGGAACTATAAGGTGGTGAAAATAAAAGTGATGGATTTGAATAAAAGATATCCCCCCAACTCAACTTGGGCATTTAAACAATATATCAATAGCGAAATACAATATAAAGAGGCAAATACAATTAATAATGCATATGAGAGAAGAACCAAAAGAAAAGGGTTTTATATGATGCTCAAATGCAAGGTGGCATGATGACATGAGCATGATATAATTATGATGCACAATTATATATAGGAAGTAGCCATTATCTTACTAGACCAAGTAGCATTACAATTGTTAGACAATTGGGATGCTACAACTCTCCCCCACTAAACAGGAATCTCGCCCCGAGATTCTAGGAAGAAGGAGAAGACTCAAAGAGGGTAGGGTACTTGGCACGGAGCTCATCTTCACGTTCCCAAGTGGCTTCATCAACAGAATGGTGCGACCACTGCACCTTGCAGAACTTGGTGGACTTGTTGCGAGTCCTTCTTTCTGCGACTTCAAGAATTTTTGTGGGGTGTTCTTGATAAGACAGATCTTCTTGGAGATTGATGAGTTCATGGTCCACGGTCCTGCCGGGATCCTTGAAGCACTTCTTGAGTTGAGAGATGTGGAAAACATCATGGACTTTGAGTTGTTCAGGGAGCTCAACGGCATAAGCAACTTCTCCTCTTCTTCCACGAATTTTGAAAGGACCGATGTATCTAGGAGCCAGCTTTCCTTTGATACCAAAGCGGTGCGTGCCTCTCATGGGAGTAACACGAAGGTAAACGAGATCACAAGGGACATACTCCATGTCCGTGTGCTTTCTGTCATAATTGCTCTTCTGGCGACTTTGAGCAATCTTCAGATTTTCAAGAATGATGTGAACTTTCTCCTTTGCTTGAGTTACAATGTCGGGGCCAAACAATATTCTTTCACCTGCGCCCGACCAACCAATCGGAGTTCTGCATTTGCGACCATAGAGAGCCTCAAATGGTGCCATCTTTAGACTTTGCTAGAAACTGTTGTTGTAAGAGAATTCAGCATAAGGAAGACATTCTTCCCACTTCATGCTGAAAGAGATAACGCAAGCACGGAGCATATCTTCCAGAATCTGATTGATCCTTTCAACTTGCCCTTGCGACTGAGGGTGGTAAGCTGTGCTGAATTTTAATTTCGTTCCCAAGGCATTTTGGAAACTTCCCCAGAACTTGGAAGTGAAGATGCTTCCACGGTCTAAATTGATCTCAAGAGGAACTCCATACAGAGAGACAATCCTGTTGATATAGAGCTCAGCCAACTGAATTGCAGAAATTGTTTCCTTGACTGGAAAGAAGTGAGCTACTTTAGAAAGCCTGTCAATGACAACAAAGATTGCATTGTTGCCCTTCTGCGACCTTGGAAAACCAGTGATGAAGTCCATCTCTACTTTCTCCCATTTCCATTCCGGAGGCTTCAATGGCTGTAGAAGACCGGAAGGTTTCTGATGGACAGCTTTAACTCTACGACAAACATCACACTCCGAGACATACTTGGCACAATATCGTTTCAAACCAGGCCACCAATATTGTGTTTTCAAGTCCATGTACATCTTAGTGCTGCCAGGGTGGATAGAAAGAACAGAATCATGCGCCTCCTTGAAAACTTGCACTCTTAACCCCGGGTAGTTCGGAACAAACATCCGGTGTTCAAAGAAAAGAGTGTCTTGGTCATCTACGTGGAAAGACTCATACTTCGGAAGCTGAATGTTGGAGATGATCTTTTTAGTGTAAGGATCACCAAGTTGAATGGAACGGACTTTTTCTTCCAAGAGAGGTGTTGCCAGAAGGTTCAGAAGATACCCTTGATCCACAATTTCAAGGTTGAGCTTGCGGAATTCCTCGCACAAGAGAGGCTGTTGTTCTTCCACCATGAGGTTGTTGACATAAGCTTTTCGGCTGAGAGCATCGGCCATGACATTAGCTTTGCCCGGAGTGTAGTTGATGGTCAAATCGAAATCATTGATTGTTTCAATCCACCTCCTCTGACAAAGGTTGAGATCAGGTTGTGTGAATATATACTTCAGACTCTTGTGATCAGAAAAGATCTCACAACGGTTGCCAACCAAGTAATGCCTCCATACTTTCAAAGCAAAGACAACTGCTGCGAGTTCGAGGTCATGTGTAGGATAGTTGATCTCATGCGTCTTTAACTGCCGAGATGCATAAGCAACAACTTGCTTTTCTTGCATAAGGACCGCACCCAATCCTTGCAATGAAGCATCACAGAAAATCTGGAAAGGCTTTGATGTATCTAGAGCAACCAAGACTGGTGTGGAAGTGAGCTTCTCTTTGAGTGTTTCAAAGCTTGCTTGACATGCAGGAGTCCAATGGTATTTCTTGCCTTTCTTGAGGAGATCGGTAAGAGGCTTCGCAATCTTTGAGAAGTTTTGAACGAATCGGCGGCAGTAACTGGCGAAACCAAGGAAACTCCGGACTTCTTTGACATTTATGGGTGGAAGCCAGTCCATAATTGTCTTAATAGTTTCTGGGTTGACGGCAATGCCCTTGGCAGAGATGACGTGACCAAGGTAGGTGACTTGAGGCAGCCAAAACTCACACTTGGAGAACTTTGCATGCAGGCAGTTCTCACGAAGCTTGTTTAGGACACACCGAAGGTGTTCTTCATGTTCTTCTTTTGACTTAGAATAGACTAGAATGTCATCCAGATAGACCACAACAAACTTATCAAGATACTCCATGAAAACCGAGTTCATAAGCCTCGAGAAGGTGGCAGGTGCGTTGGTGAGACCAAAAGACATGACCGTGTACTCATACAGGCCATAGCGGGTGGTGAAAGCTATTTTAGGAACATCTTCCTTGCGAATCTTGATTTGATGATAACCACTTCTCAAATCAAGCTTAGAGAATACCACAGATCCAGCTAGCTGATCGAAGAGATCATTAATCCACGGAAGGGGATATTTATTCTTGATTGTTTTAGCATTGAGTGCCCGATAGTCAACACAAAGTCTATCAGTCTTGTCTCGTTTCTTGACAAAGATGGTTGGACTACCCCAAGAAGAAGTACTGTGCTGAATGAAACCCAACTTCTCTTGTTCATCCAACTGAAGTTTGAGTTCAGCCAACTCAGCAGGACCGATTTTATAAGGCCGCTTGGATATAGGAGCGGTACCAGGTTCAAGTTCAATGACAAACTCGACCTCACGATCCGGAGGCATACCTGGCAACTCTTCAGGAAAGACATCTGGGAACTCACAGACTACAGGAACACTCTGAATACCTTCCATAGCATCATCATTCAGAGCCGCCAAAGAATAAAGCTGAATTGCAGGAGTCAGACTTGGAGAATAGACTATATGGCCTTCAGGAATTTTCAGCGAAACCGAACGTTCAGCACAATCAATCACAGCTGCATTTTCTGTCAACCAGTCCATGCCCAAGATAACATCAATATCAGAATTGCCCAGAATAAATAAGGAAGCCGGAAACAAAGAGCCACCAATCTCAATTTTATTGTCACGGCTGATTTTAGAAGCCCTCATGTTTGAACCAGGAGATTGCACCATAAGGCGAGTTGGTAAAGCATCAGAAGGTAACCCATTACTCTCCGCAAACTTGTATGACACGAAAGAATGTGAAGCACCAGAATCAAATAAAACTCGTGCAGGAACTGAGTTAACAGGAAGCATACCCATCACAACTCCAGAGGCATGCTCAGCTTGAGCGACGTTGACACAGTTGGCATGAGCAACCGTAGACCCAGGCTTAGTGTTGATGTTGAGAGCCCGAGGTGGAGGTGCACGAATCATAGGAACACTTGCCGCAGGTCTTGGAGGTGGTGGTGGAAGAGCTTTGTTGTTCATTGGACAATTCCAATGCTGATGCCCAGTGTTTCCACAAGTATAGCAAGCACCAGGTGGACGTGGAGCAACGTAGCCAGGGACTCCGCCAGGCGCTCCAGGGTAGTTGTGATTGTAGCCCCTTGGAGCCGCAGTGAAGGAGTTTGGTGGCCTTGGTGCGTAGCTTGACGGTCTTGGTGGAGCAGGGAGCGACGGTGGGGTGTTAGGAACCTAGACACGACGCTTGGAAGGAGCTGTCATAGCAGAAGAGCTTGCTGTATCGCGGCTGTGTTTCTTTGACTCCTCAAACACTTGCCTACTTGCTTCTTCCTGCAGAGCTGTATGTTGGAGTTCCAGGAAAGATGCCGGCCTTGCATGAGTGATTGCATATTTGATGGAAGCATTGAGGCCTTGCCGGAACCTCTTTTGCTTTTTCTTGTCATCAGAGATCTCATCGCCACCATAACGAGAAAGGTTCATGAAGTTTCTGATGTAGGTGCTGACATTGTCAGTGCCCTGCTTGAGGTTGAGAAACACTTCCTTCATCCTTTCCATGACAATTTCTGACAGATATTGTTCTTTGAAACAGCAGTGAACCGCTCCCAAGTAGGCTGAAAACCAGAGAGATCTACCTTGAGGTAATTTTCCCACTAGAGAGCTGCATCTCCCTTCAGAAGGTGAGTGGCACATTTGACCCATTCTTGCTCGGGAACATCCGCAGTCATCAGCAACCTTGACACTTCACGCAGAAAATCATCCGCATCAAGTGGCTGATCAGACACCTCAAATTGGCGTGGGTTGAACTTGAGAAAACTCTTGATGTCTCCTCGCTTGGGAGGTGGAGGTAGCGGAACAAACTCATTCCTCCTCACGCTTTCCTCAAAGCGCTGCTGGTTCTGCTGCATAGTGCCCAAAGCATTTGCAATACTTGCCAAAGCAGCCCCAAGTTCAGGTGGTATGTCCTCCTCAGAACAGCGTGGTGGGGCCATCCTGTGATTGATATAAAACACAAGTCAGTACTATAATGGAGAATGATAATAATCCAAAATAGTACCAAAATGGAATTAATCAAGATTAAAGGATGCAATTCCTGAGATGATACTAAAATATCAACAAAGTTCAAGGCAACTAGAAGATACTAAGCATAACGCACACGACTGAACAAGGAGTGTGATACACAAACTACAAAGAAAAAATTTCCGCAAATTTTGGCATTAAAATACCACTATATGCGCAAAACCACTTCACGAATCAAGATTAGTAACTCTACTAGTTCAACATACAAGAGCAAATGATAACAGTAGTGGTATGGTCTCAACTCAATCCCGCACTCAAATCATTACTCCACACATGAATCAGTAAAACACATATCCCAACACCTTCTTCTAAACATGAACCTAAAGATTGTTAACTACGAAAAAGAACACCCCAACAAGATAACGTCGAATAACAAAGAGTAAGATAGATCGCATCGGTATACAACGAATCAGAAAAGATCGTGTCAGTTTACAAAGGCCTATCGGTATGGAATGTACCAACAGTTGATAACCAAAAGGCAGATAGTGATAACATTTGGATGCAACAGATAGACAAAGAATTCACACACACACACACACAACCTATGGTACTGCGGAACCCAGAACACGTGAATCCTAGTTTGAATTTTAGAAGAGGATTGAAAACGCTACACTTCCTTACCAGAAAAGGGTGGGTGGGTGGGTAAGAAGAAAAATGGAAGCAGTCCTACTCTCACGTTTTGTTTTTCCCTACTATACATAACTACCAAAATATTTGCTAGACTGACAACGACCATTTTGGCTGAGACCCTGAAGGGCGGGATGGCTCTGATACCAATTGTAACTACCTCGGTGAATTACGCTCTTAGTTACATGCCTAGACGAACGAAAGTGGTTAAAATAGTACGGTAGGGCCCAGGGCCACTCACGGTAGACCTTTCGGCCGTCCTAACCACTTTCAGAACATCGGAACAAGAACGAGCGGCGTAATCGGCAGGCGAAGGGTTCAACTACATACACAAATGAGTATGTATGCAAGCCACATACAACAGTCCTCAGAGCCATTCCATCTAAAGGAAATAGAAATATTGCAATGCCATACGTCAAGATTCAAATATCCTAGATAGAGATAATAATTTAGGATAGCTCCTCATACAACACACATCAGAGTATCAGGCGGAAGCGGAAAACAAGATCCGAGTACGGACAAGAAGCAAATCGTCATAAGATGCCCCATAAATAAACACATCCCGCCCACAGATCTCACCGATCCCTATTCCCGGAATCTCTACACCGAATGATCGTTGCCAACATCATCTTTCTCTTTCACCCAGTATCCATCTTGCGGGTACACCTGTTCATCTGAATCAAACAATTTATCGTGTGAGACCCTAGGGGTACTCAGCAAGTCTTTATGCCGCTAAAGGGGACACAACCTGGGGTGACGCAATTGCAGCAAAAGATAATACCTAACAATTCTATAGAGACTCGTTAACCATCCGCCTAACCAATGATAGACGGATGTCCGTGAATTAAGAAAAACAGTTATAACAGTATAATTAACAGATCCATCCTCCTCCTCCCTTACCAACGAGGAAGCGGACGAACAACCCCCATCATCCGTTGGTAGTTTTATTAACCATTCCATGAGCATTGCACTATTTACTAGTCAAGTGCTTAGTCAAATTAAAAGCGGTACTTTAGTTATACTTGTCTATGATCGAGAAACTGTGCTCCAAGTCGTCCATAACCGCGGACACGGCTTTCAGAAAGATTTACCCTGCAGGGTTGCACGAATAGCAACACACACTCGATCAACCTCGGAAAAACCAAATCAAAACCCAACAAGGCATTCACGACAAAGCAATCACAGGATTCAGAAATATTTCAGGGGGGCGCCCCAATAAGCTACCCGCAACGAAGTTGGCCGGCTCTGAGACGGACCCAGGGTTTGCGACGACGGCTGTAAACGACTGGGAACCCGAAAATGTGACTGGGCTTGTCGATACCGCGAAAACATGGCGCGATCCAAAACAGTACAGGTGCTCCTCGCACAATCTTAAATAAAGCAGTAACATGGCATAAGTACAGGATAGTAATAAAGCCCAATCTAATTGTGGCCCAAAGAAATAAGAATGAATCAAGCTCTGGCTCAGGGGGGTCCATAAGGCCTCCCGGATGTGGATAGTGCGAATAAACAAGGAACAGGAATCAAGTACTCGGGGTCCTACCGGACACAAGTGAGCATGAAAAACCAAATAGCAGATATTGCTCACCGGTGCCTCTTTCATTAGTTATCCCATTACTACTCAGGTTATGTTGTTTAGGTACCTCATTATTCATCAGACACTCACATACCCTACACATGCTTTTCTACGACTCGCGTGGCTCAAACAACTCCTGTAGTAAGGGCTCATGGGATGGGGGAACAAGCTTCGGTGGGGTTTAAAAGTAAAGGCTATGCAGTACTTGGGATTCAGTTTAATGCAATCGCGACTCAATGATGCAAGAATAAGATATAGGCAATAGGTACTGTATGTATGCAAGCATGTGGTAGTGCTTGCCTGGTAGCTCAGTTGAAGCGAGAGATGGATCTGGGTAGTACTCCTGTGATTCCTGGTAATTCTCCTGTTGGGCGTCTATTCGAAAAAGAACCAAACAAACAAGGGCCAATATAAATAAAGTGCACAACATATGAATTAAAATGCGACAAGCAAACAAGCATGCCATGATGAATGATGCACAATTTACATGGCATTAAAGTAGCATGGCAAAGGTGAGGTGTGCATACAAGAAATGAAGCATTTTATTATTTATTTAACCAAGTTTTATTGTCATAAACAGTTCAGATTTTTAATAATAACATGATGCATGCTTCAAATCAGAACAAGGACTGCATAGATAGAACAGGCTCGTCGCGCTGATCGATTTAGACATATTATTTGCCAAATTTGGAGTTATAAAATTAAAGTTATTAATTTATTAAGAAAAGGGCATTTTATTGTAATTTTAATCATCTCGAAATTTTAAAGTGTTCAAACATTATTTTGAATGGCATATTTGAATTCCTCATATTTTCCTGATTCCAAAACATATATTATATGTATTATTTGGATTTATAATTTAAAAGTTATTTAAATCTGATTTGGATTTGTATTTAAACAATTTCTGAAAAGTTTATTTAAAAACAGAAAACAGAAAAATGTTTTACACTCAGGCCAACCTAGCCACAGTCACAGACAGGTGGGCCGCTGCTGACTGGGCGAGATCCGCGCGCAAAAAGCTTTTCTCACCGCGGCGCGGGCTAGCCCAGGCGGCTGACATGCGGGCCCCACGGGGACGTAGGTCCCACGTGGCAGCGAGAGGGCATGGGTGAACCACGAGGCGTAGCGGGGGGAGTGCGGGTTGAGGCCTGGGAAGCTGGGGGGTTTTCTGCAAGTTTCCAGGCGGCTGACAGGTGGGGGCACTGGGGCTGCTAGGGACCTGGGCGTGATCGACAAAAGCGCGGGGGGGGGGGTTCTTTCTAGAAAATCGCCGCGCGGGCTCTGAATTGAATCTGGGGCTGTCTCTGAATTCGCGACGACGACTGGCGACGGCGAGGTTTTCCGGCGAGGGTGGCGTTGCAACCACGGCGAGATAGATCTTACCGTAAAAACGAAAAAAGAAAGAGGGAAGTTCCAGCTACGGATCTTGTTCAGGGGCATTCGTCGGCGGCGGGCTGTATAGGACGGGGGTCACCGGGGAACAGAGGGGGAGCGCCAGGCTGGGCCTGTGCGGCGGCGGGGCAGTTCACCGGCGGGAGCCAAATACGGGCGGCGAACGGCACGTAGAGGGGGAAAACAGAAGAGGGCGAGGGGGGAGCTCACCTCGTCCGATTCCTACGGAATTCAAAGGAAGGGACGGCCGGAGCGGAGGGGACGGCGAGGTCGTGGCGGTGGTGCTGGCGGCGCTTTGACGTGGGGCAGTTGCGGGTGAGCTCGGCTCCTCCTCACAGGCGGAAGCGACGCCTCGGACCACAGCGATGCTCCCCGGCGAGGCCTCGGTCACCCGCTAGGGCGGCACCGGCGGCGCGGAGCTTTGACTGGCGGCGGACACGCGGAGAAGAGGGAGAGGGGAACGGAGCAGAGCTAGGTTTAGGGAAAAAGGCGGCTCGGCGCGAGGATAAGGAGGAGGGCCTGGCGTGCGGGCGGCGTGGACTGACGGCGGAGGACGGCCACCTGCCCGCGACTGCTTTCCGTCTGCTGCTGAGAGTGAGCAGGCGAGACGGCGTTAGAGGAGGAGGAAGAGAAACAGGGGTCGCTGGCGAAGGGGTACGGGACGGGGAGAAGAAGCGGCCCAGGAGGAAAAGAAGACGGGCCGGGCTGTTGCTGGGCTGCGACCAGGTAAGGAGGGTTGCTGCTGCTGGGCTCCCTCTTTAATTTGTTTTCTTTTATTTTATTAACTGTTTTGATTTTTGTTTTGTTGAAGATTTAAACAAGCCCAAGAAATACCCCCTTTTGGAAGTTTTTGCAAATTTTGAATAGAAGAGAAAGAGCTGGCTATGGAGTGAGGTGGGGCTTAGTGGTTGAGCAAAAGTTGATGGTGGGGAAAGCACTACAAAAGAGAGGAAGAGAGGGTGTTTAAAATAAATTAAAATAAGACCCCATTTGAACATGCATGAAGGAGGGAAAAGGGTTTTTGGTTGGGCACATGGGGATGGTGGAGAGAGATGGAGATTATCTCACAAAAGGAAGACCCACTAAAAACAAAGAGAAAACAAATGGGATAAAGGTGGTTGCATGGCCCATGCAAAATATTTAATGCCATGTTTAAATTCTTGTGAAAACAAAATAATAACATGGCATTGTTCATATGCATTCCCAAAAGTGGACTAAAGGCCAAGCAAAAGAATGTATAGACTTAGATCCATCCTATCTCCCATGAGCTAGATTAAATACCAAAAGAAAATAAAAGCCCATGGTAATGGAATGGTGGAACTATAAGGTGGTGAAAAGAAAAGTGATGGATTTGAATAAAAGATATGCCCCCAACTCAACTTGGGCATTTAAACAATATATCAATAGCCAAATACAATATCAAGAGGCAAATACAATTAATAATGCATATGAGAGAAGAACCAAAAGAAAAGGGTTTTATATGATGCTCAAATGCAAGGTGGCATGATGACATGAGCATGATATAATTATGATGCACAAGGAAGTAGCCATTATCTTACTAGACCAAGTAGCATTACAATTGTTAGACAATTGGGATGCTACAGTAAGTTAGAAAAGGAAATAGTTTTTAATTGCAAAATGGTGGATGTGTACTAACCGCCGCATTCCAACTAGACCCGTTCGTTCCGACCAGTGCTACTCCTCTGCTGCCGCCATTTTAACCCTAAATTGACGGCCCCGCCGTAGGAGAGTAGCGAGCTAGAGCTGTTTTGCTCCTCTACTGATGTCGTCATTGCTATGCCATGTCTAGCGCAAGATCTTCCCGGTGTGCGCTCTGCCGCTAGGCTCCCCCGTTTCCGCTCATCAGTTGTCCCGATTGCGGCCAGTTGGTGAAGCAGGCCTGCTCGAGCACACCGGAGCATCCAGGATGGACGTACTACAAGTGTAAAAACCATGGGGTGAGCCTCTATTCTTTGCACTTTGACATCTAGGATTGATTTGTTGTGCTACTGTTCTTAAAAGATCTCAAATTTGTGATGGTTTTTTGTTCTTTTACAGTATGGTTGCAATTTTTGGAACTGGGAATTGAGTACATTGGCTATCTGGTTGAGAACAACCACATTCGAGGAGGTGCTACAGTTGAAGCTCTAGAGTGGGCGGAATAAAGACGGGAAGAACTGGAGCTGAGGAAGAAGGAGGCAAGAGTGACTTGTGTGCAAGGCCAAGAGAAAGTGAGGCATGTGATGAAGCTTTTGGAGGAAGTCAGGCAAATTGTGGTTCTTCTTAAGATTGCAGTGGGTGTGATGTGTGTGTTATGTGCTATGTTTGTTGTTATGCTACTAAAGAAGTGAGCATGAGGAAGTTAACTGCATCTATGTAGTTCAGAATGTAGTGGATTGTGTACTGTTGAACTATGTTAAGCCTTTTGGCCATCATGTATCTGAATCTGATGAAATGCAATTTAATGTAATCCTTTTTTGTCATACGTGACTTCAATTGTGTACTTGAGTCAAATGAAGTGCATTGCTTTGCCATTGTTTAGTATATCTAGAAAACAAACATTGTGGAATTCATAACACTTTCACACTCAATAGAAACAACCTTCTGGAGAAGGGACATGAACTAACATTTGCATAATTCATAACATTGAACTTGACTTGTTCTGGGAAACCAAAATGACATAATTCACATGAACATGGGCATCAAGACACCAAAATGACATAATTCACAGGAACATGGGCATCAGGAATCATGCTACAGTTCTAGAAGCCAACACACCATCACGACACCAAAAGGACAAAGTTTTGTAATACCTAATACAAGAAATGAGAGTTAATCTTGGGATACTCCCTCTCCAGCTTGATTGACACCTAGATACCACTCCATCCTTCTATATTTTGGCACTGGCTCTGTAACTACCTGGGCCATGGGAATGGTTTCAGTCATTGTGGAGTGTAGATGAAGGACATCAGGAGCATGAGCACCTTCCACTTCACCTTCTTCAACTAGAGCATTGGCTGCCATCATAGCTCTCTGAACTACCATTTCAGCTTCATTAGTTTCCCTTTTTGATATTTCTTCTGCAGTTTTAGCATCTCTCTTTGCTTTTCTCGTCTATTCAGCTCCTAGCATCTTATCTAGTTCCTTCTTCTCTGCAGCTTCTTTCCTCTTCTTCTTAGCTACCTCTTTTTTAACCTCTGTTATGATTTTGCTAGTCTCAGACTTAGCTTTGTTCTTAAGCTCAGCATCTTGCCTTCTCTTCTCTCTATTCTCTGTAGCAATTTTTGCTTTGGCCACTGCAAGTTCAGCCTTCAACCTATCTTGCTTTAACTTCTTCTTAGATTGTTTGCAAGTTGGATGTGCTTGATACATTGTTTAAAAGTTGCATGTGCTTGTCATATTTGGACAAATAGGGCTAGGCCAAGTCATTCTCTCTTTATTTTTGGTGTAGTGCCTACTTTGTAGTTGAGACTTCACTATTGCAAGCATTGAAAGCATAAGGAGTTCTCTAGCTTCCAATATGTATCTTATGATAAAAAGTAAGTGCATTTAGACTATCTATTGTTAAACAATTAACTCCTAGACAAGAGAATAATAGTAGCTAAACAATTATCTGCTAAACAAGATAGATGGTGGCTTACTTGTTAAAAACCTCACAGTTTCTTTAGGAGGATGTCACATTTGAGCATGTCACTTTGAAAAGCTCTCACCCATGTTTTTGAATCCAAATTCTCCAACCATGCATGAGCATTTGAATTAAGTAGTATCATTTCACCCATGTGCTTCTCATACAGAGTAATTGTGTTGCTCCTAGCTATTTTCCAGAGTTGGTTCTTCAGCACATCACCCTTGAACAATTGTTGAAAGTTCTGCCACATATGTCTCACACAGAACCTGTGTTCTGCATCTGGTAACACAGCTTTCACAACATTGATTAGTCCCTGCAACCAATTAATAAGGAATGATTAGCATGATAGCAAGCTTGAACAAGCATGAAAGCAAGTACAATTCAAAAGTTTGAAAGTAGATACAAGTTTACCTTCTGCTTATCTGATATGATAGTCCAAGGTGTAGTGCTGATTATTCCTAAATCAGCTTTCAAGGTCTCTAGGAACCATGTCCAAGGTGATGTATCTTCCACTTCTACAACATCTACAACAATAGGAAAAATACAATCATTGGGATCCATCCCAACAGTTGTGAGCAACTGGCTTCTATACCTTGTTTTAAAGTGGCATCCATCAATAAATATATCTGGCGTGCACCCTTCCAAGAACCCCCTTTGCAAGCTTCTAGGCTCATGTAACATTGCTTAAATCTTGCATTGTCATCAACTAAAAGCCAGAAAGTGTTGCCTAGATTACTCCTCCTCATCTCATTTGCATAGTCCCAGAGCATCTTGTACTACTCTTCTTCATCTCCATATATCACAGTCACTGCAATCCTTTTAGCCCTCTGCAACTTACGCCTAGAGGGTGTCATGTTCCACCCTTTCTAAACTACCCTTGAGAAATTATTCAGACTCATTCCTTGATCAACTCTAAAGTTCTCTAAGTACTTTTCTACAATGAATTGAGCTGTGAATGCAACAACTTTCCATTTGCCACTACAAGTGTGCTCACATGTGTACCTCTTTATCTAGAATGCTCCAGTCCTTGAATCACATGATGCCCACAGACACCAAGGGCATTTCTTTTCACAAACTGCCCTAACCCTCAGCTTGTCATTAATAGGAAGTTTGATGCCTTTTCTATGAATACAACTGTATGCCCTGATGGCCTGCCTAAACAACTCCACACTAGCAAATACTTGGCCAGTTGCAAATTTCGGATCATTTAAGTCATCCTATTTGAAAGTTTTGAATTTGATGTTGACTGCGTCATCATTAGAGTCAGGTCCCCATAGATCCTCTCCCTCAGAGTCCTTCTCTTTGATTTCAGCCTTTTGTTTGCCTTTATCATTTGTAGAAGTGCATCTTCTCTTCCTTTCCTTCTTCACAGTTGTAGTCTTGCCATTGCTAGATACATGGTGTACATTATCGGCATGTAGATCATCATCACCATCACTAAGAGCATAATCAGAATTAGACAGTTCAAAGTCTAAATCTGCTCCATTAACACTATCAGCAACTGCATCGCTGTCATCTTGTTCAGTTATTTCCCCACTTTCTTGAGTGCTGCAAGTTTCAAAAAAAATGGTTCTCACTCTCTTCCTTTGCCTCACTCTACCAGAAACACGGTCTTCCTTTGCCCTCTCCACCGATTCTTCAACATTGCTTGTTGGAACCACAACTTGTAGTGGTACTAAAGAAACATCTGAATTATCATCTTCAACAATGCTTGTTGGAAAAATAGCTTGCAGTGGTGCTGGAGGAACATATGAACTATCATCTCCAGGTTGGTTGTTGGTACTTGGCTTCTTAGGGCTAATGACAGGAGGCAAGGGAGCAACTAGAAAATTAACAACATCATCCCAACCTTTGAAGCTCAAGCTCTCACCATGATCTAGGTAAATATTGAATAAATGGTGGCCAATGTCAACTAATGTAACCATATCTATGAAGGCAGAATCATCACCTGACTCTCTCAGTCCATTGTTCGCAAGTGTGAGCATTGTAATACAGTAGTGTACCTTGATTCTACCTGCCATCTCATAACCTATATGCTCCATTATGTTTTCTAGCATGACCTTTGACCATGTTAAGATGTCAACTTCATCATATTGTGCCCTCCAACATACTTATGTTCCTACCAGTGCCTAGGAAATATCCACCATGATTGATCTCCAATAAAAAACATGAACTTTTCTCTCCTGTAAATTATAACAAGAGAAGCATATGATCACTGTACTGGTTAATTAAGTAGTGCAATATTTAATACTAAACAATGAACATAACACATCCTTCTCTACAACCAAACATGAGGACAAAATCATCCTTCTATGCAAATGCCACCATCATCTACTACTGAACATGTTATCTTACCGAAGTTTGAAAAATTTCTGCGCAAAAAAATTGGTACTTTCTTGAACACTAAGCCGCAACCGCACCCAAATCATCTAGCAAAACCCACCCCAAACCAATCAACTTAATAGTGATAGTGAACTCAGGGCATGGATAGAGCACTCAGGGCATCGACTAATCCACACCTCCTGAACTGAAAATCGCCAAAAAACCTTTGGTTCAAACCAACTACATGCCAACATAGGGCTTACCGTAGACTGGAGCAGGAGCGCCATCCTACCGCCGGATTGGAAACATGGCCACGGCTCCTCGCTGCATCATCAGAGCAGAAACACCTCGCCTGCCGCCATCGATGAAGATCCGCCAGCAACCTCAATCCTCGGCACCTCGACCACCTCGTTCCCTCTCTCCCTTCCTAGTTAGGTCACGCCGTTCCCGCTCCCTCTCTCCACCTTCACCTCGAGCACTCCGCGGACCAGATCACCTTTACCAGGTGGTGGGAGGGGCTTTCTGAAATTTATTGCTTGTCTGGGGGCCTATGGGCTAATAACTATTCGGTCCAGGCACAATCAATTCAGGTTTGAAGCTGACAATGGGTCCTACTGAGCCCCTAGACATCACATACAGCGCGCGGTATCACTCAGTGACCGTGGCTGACGCTCTCGCGCGAGTTTACTGACCGTGAACTCGCATTTGCTGTGTACGGTGATCGTATTGACTTTGCTAAGCAAGTTCAATAACTAACCATGAATTTAACTCTTTACAAAACTAGGCAGGTGGCCCGCGCACCTGCGCAGGCAACATCTTAAGTATATTTAAAGCAATTATGTTACGTAGGCGAGTTATGATCAATATCTTCATGACTATGTAATTGCTAAAATTCTTGAACTTATTTTATAAATGTAATCAAGGAAGACTTAGTGCCATGTGTATACAATCTAAAAAACTACTTCCTCCAAAAAAATGGGATTATGACAATTTGCCGCATCATCAAATTTAGACCACCACAACATACTCTTAGTTTTTGCATTTTATATATTGTATCGTTTTTATGTTGTGACTTGTTTGGATCATACAGAGTATTTCACTTGACAGGTCATAGTTGATTTAGTATATTATATAGTTTATATTTACATGACAAAAGAAACTGTAAATACTTATTTATTTTCCTGGCTTTCACGTTAACTCTGATTATAGAAGAATAAAGGACTCGTGCCTTCAACAAAATATACAACATGCATGACTTTATTAATGGATTAATACCCTCAAACTTGGGAAACACGGTTCAAAAATTGACAAAATTAGTTATAATTACCAAAGCAATAATACATCAAAACATTTGTATTACATATTTCAGAGTCACTACGTTTCCCAAGGAAGGAGTTGAGCGACTGGTTTTGGAAATGGGTTGCCTGAGTGCGGTAAGGCATATCAACGCTGTTGAAGTGGATCGGTCTGTCTATGGGCCTCTCGTCGAGGACATCATGGAGCTGCTGAGAGGTTTTTTTGATTTCTCGGTAAATTTTGAGCATGGTACTGCTAATGATGCTTCTCATCGCTAAGCGAGATTAGGCTGCTGTAATAATTTGAATGAGGATTGGGTTGTTTCGGCACCAGATGGTATTCTGAACATATTGGCTATGGATGCTACCATATAGTAATAAAATGCAGTTGTATTCATTAAAAAATATGAAATTAAATTGATCTGGGACATCTATATTGATGCAGTCTGTCCTACGGACGCTACCACATCTACAACGTCAAGTTCCAAAGATCGTCCCCAAGTCAACCAAGTCCCCAAGATCGTTTCCAAGTCACCCAAGAAGATGGACCAGGAGCAGCCAGCTCCAGAACCGGAGTCTCGGCCGTCACCGACCGGAGTCTCCGCCGTCATCGCCCCAGAGAGTCCGCCTTGTTCTAGCCGGAATGTCCGGCGCAACCGGAGTGCCCGGCTCGAACACGCCGGAGTGTCCGGCCTACCCCAGCTCATCCTGACGCGGACCATCAGTATGCTACATCGGACTCTACCCGGCCAACCCGGAGTGTCTGGCCCACTCGACCCGGACTGTCCGGTCTAAGTGATGGGACTGCGAGCCAACATTTGGACGATTGGCCCGTGTACCCCTCTATTCCACACCAAACCCTAGTTTTATGCTCAAACTACCCCTGAACTTGTGACTGGCCTATAAATAGAGCTCCACCCCTCATTGTATCCCCCAGGCATAGATGATAGACAAAAGACAACCCCCTTTGTGAAATCTCTAGTTTTGCATCATCCCCTTCTACCAAAGAGGATCGACTATCGTCATCACCTCATTGGAGTTTGCATCGCGCCTCCCTCGTTGTACAAGGTCTTGGCATCGGTGTCCCTTTGCCAAGACGTTAAGACCCTCTCCAAGGTGTTCTTCCCTCTCCGCGTGCGATCGAGGGAGCACGTTGACCGATCTTTTCTTGCGAGGATTCTATCGGACGGTGGCCACCGGCGAGAACAATCAGCCTTATATCGTGTGAGTTTTGCGTGTGTTCATCGTGTTCTTCATGAGGTGTGCGTCCGCTTCCGCTACCTTCTCCCTTTCCCCTTCTTTCCCATCGATTTGACCACGAGATCTATGAAGATCGGGCCACTCACAGGGTTACCCATATCATATGGTATCAGCAGCTTTTGGTTGCCATGGATTTCTCATCAATTTGGTCTTTTCCCCATAAATTCGAAAATCCACAAAAAATAGCCCCAATTTCGTGTTTTGGATCGATCTGTGATTTGAGTGCGTTTTGGTAGATTTTGATCCGTGGATTACTTGATAAACTTCTTGATCTAACTTCCCCTGTGTTTCCATAGCCTAATTCCTTGATTTCCCCCACCAATTTAAGGTTTTGGTTTGAGTTTTTCTGCCAAAACTTGTCCCGTTCGTGGTCTGGAACTTCTGGAATCAACCGGACCGGACTGTCCTGCATAAACGGATCGGAATATCTGCCCCGCCGGAGTTTCCGGCCTAAACGGACCGGAATATTGTAGCATCCCATATGTCTAACATCTGTAATACTACATGGTTTATTAATAAGAATGCTACTTCCTGCATATCATTATTGCATTATCATTATATCATGCTCATGTTACCATGCCACATTGCATTTGAGCATCATATAAAATCCCTTTTAATTTGGTTCTTCTCTCATATGCATTTGTATTCTTATTAATTGTATTTGTCTCTTGATACATTGTATTTGGGTGTAACATCCCACATTTTACGATTGCAGATGTTACTAGAAGCATGCATCATATCTTTGCATCATGGCATCACACAATAAAAGCCGCATCAAATACTTTCCCTAAACCCTATAGTCATATAAAGACAAAAAGGGGTAAAACAAAATCTAACCTCCTAAACCCTTGCAAAAGTGTTATTTGATAACCCCATACTAATCTTCTTCTTTTTACAAAATTTTAGAGACCAGTCTCACTTAATTCGGAGTCCGTTTACAAAAGTTATGAAACAACTAGTGAAACAGAAAAAAAAAGGAAAAAAAAGATTCTAGCCTAACGGGCCGGCTAAACCAGCCCGTGACCTATCTACCGCCCCGCCTGGCAGAGTGGGTGGCGCGTAGCGCGTAGGCCGGCCCAGCAGACGCCGCCAGCAGCCTGCACCGCGCGCCCGCGGCCACCGACAGGCGGGCCCCACCGCGTCATCTTCTCCGTGGAGATCGGGACGAACCCGCTATTCGCCGCCGCCTCTGGAACCAATTCCGGCCGAATCGGGAGGAGCTCCGCGAACCCCGCCCCAAGTCCTCTGGACTATTTAAACCGCGCCCGGTCACCCCAAAACCCTAGCCCCTTTTTGCTCGCTGTACCGCTGCTGGACTGCCGCTCGCGAGCTCTCCGCCGACCTCGTCGGAGCAGCGCCGCCGCCGCCTGATGGTGACCTTTCCGAAAACCTCCGCTGCTCTTTTCTTCCCCTTGCTGAACCAGTTCATCTCAGTTTTTTCCCCCTCTGTAGCACACCACCGCGAGCTCAATTTCTCGCCGGAGTCTCGCCGGCGTCCACGAAGTCCAGTCGCCGTTAGCCGTCTACCGGGGAGGAGGTGGTCAACGCCGATCTCGGGAACTGATCCGCGAGGAGGAGCCACACGTTGTCCACCACTCCGTCACGCCGGGGAAGCTCCGCACCGCCGCCGACCATCACCGACGCACCGCCGCCGTCCGCCGTCGACCTCGTCGCCGCCCGCCACGGTAAGCCGCCGGCCACCCCCCCCCCCCCCCCCAGCCGTCCGTTTCCAATCCAACGCCTAGGATTAGATGGCCAGGCCGAAGGGCTACCGGCCAATCCCATCGCAACACGTGGCAGCCCATGTCAGCATGCTGAGTCAGCCCGCGTCGGCCTGCTGGACCAATCTCTGGACGCCACTTGTCGCCGCATAGCTGGCCGCCGTCCTGTCTTTTTCTAAAAAGGGCAGAAATTGTTTTAATCTTGTTTAATTCATAGTAATTCAAGTTTTTGTCCAAAATTTGCATATAATATACCGTTGGATTCGAAATATTTAGTAGAACACAGATCTACAGTAGTATTGCTGGTTTACTGCAGTAATCTTGCAGTAGTATTTAAAGTTTAGATTGGAGTATTTTAATTCTAGAAAATTATCTGTAGATCTGTTTTAGTTGATTCTTGTCGCGTTGGTTCTGTTTCTACGAGTCCTTCTGTAGAAAATTGTTATAGCATGCTTAGAGTGTTCAGATCTGTCTCGAGGTAGATTGGAGTTGTAAATCTAGTTTTGAGCTTGTTTATTTAGGGTTTAATCCAAAATACTTAAAAACCCATGGGGAATTGAATCTAATGACATCCCCCAACTCAACAACACCCCTGAATAAGCCCTTGGTCAAATTTGAATCCATCCTTGCATATTACCATGTTGCATGCATGCATATGTAGGATTTTGGTAGATTTTCTTAGTACTATTTTCGCAAGTGCGGTTTTGTAGTAGGCCATGAGTAGCTCTATGCTTAGGAATTTTACATCCCAATAGGTTATCCTGTTTTTCTAAGTTATGCTTGCTATGCTATATACTTGTATATATCAAGTACCGTTGGGAGGGTTCGAAAGACTCAAAAAAATTTCTAAGTACGAGAGTTCTCTCGAGCAAACTTTTCTTCTCTAAAACCCCCTTCAAAATAAAACTAAGTTTTCTTCTGGGCAGAATGGTTGTCGGGTCAACGAGTGGATATTTGGTGGAGGACGGCCGCACAGGAATCAAAGAAGTCTGCCATGTTTCAGAATTCAGAAGCCTCCCGTGCAACCACAATACATATAGGCTCTGTCTTGGCTTAGTACTTAGTGGGAAACCTCACCGGGGTGCCAACATTTGGAGATTCTTGGCACGGTTGGATCCAGCTGGTAGAGGGGCTACTAAGGGAAGGCTTCGCCATGGTCTTGTCTGTAAAAGGACTTGATCGTGGATTGTGGGGAAAGTGCACAACCTCTCGAGAGTATTGCAATCTGATCGATCAGCCGTGTTCACGGAAACAGAACAACAATGAGCATCTGAAGGATGGAGCCTCTGAAAGATCTTCCTCTCTCTTTTCCAAACTTAATGTTTTATAAACCCCAAGGCGTGAGTAATATCGCCATTGGGTGGGATTTTGGGAACTTGGTGCGTAATATCCAAGTGCTAGGTTGATTGGGCACTTGGTGAGTAATATCCACGTGTTCCATTCGACCCTATACTACTTATCAAAGTTTACAAAGTAGGGAAAATCTCTTCCTTCTTTCTTCTTACATTGAGAAAATTGGCTTTATGCAAATGAACCCCAAAGCCTGCTCTTAGCCTTGCATGTAGAGATAGACTTACTCTTTCCTTGGTGTAATTTGCCAATACATTCAAAGTATTGACCCAGCTTGTTGGCGGCACGTCTTATGTGCAGAATCCGAAGACTGAAAGGTGCGTAGGGATCGTGAGTCTTCACGCAGCTAGCCTGAGGCGTTGATGGACTCAAGTTTTACTTAGTTTCCGCTGTTTTATTTGAGCTAGCTATAAGCTATGCAAGTTGTAATAATTACACTCTGGATTATTCGTGTAATAATGACTTGTGTTTTATATGATATTCATCGACTGTGAAGTGCTAGCTATTGATCCAGGGACTAGCATGTTAATCACAGGGACTTAGGATCCTTAACGATCCGAGGTCACAACATTGGATCTTGATAAATGCTTGTTGCCCAAGTTGAGTTGGGGGCATATCTTTTCAATTCTTTCCTTCACTAACAAAACATTATTCATGTGTTTTTCCCTCGCTCTAATTATACTACATATGGCATGTGGGACCTTTCATCTTATTTGTTTTCTAAATCCCACTCATATGCTCATGTGTTGATCCTTCCATCTATGGACACCTTATTTTGTTTTCTTTTATCCCAATCCCTTATCAACCAGTAGCTAATGCCTACTCTTATTTTCATTTGACTAGGCATGATCACTAGCTTTCAATTCTATGAATAGCCATGCATTGGGGTTTTCGTTTTTCCTATGTAAATCCTTTATCTCTTCTCTGGGATTTGTGAGGTCATGTCCGTATATGAGACCAAACAAAACTCTATCTCTCCTTTCTTCTTTATTTTTTTTTGCCCAGGTTCTACACCATTTGGATATCCTTCTGCTTTCTGTGCCTTCTTTATCTTGTGTTTATGTTCAAAACTGTCCATGGATGTTCTACCGATCCTAGTATTTCTAGATGTTCCCCATGTTTTCAGATATCCTTTGATATTCATGCTGGGGTTTTGCTTTTCTAAAAATCTGGGCAGTTTTGAATCTGTTCTGGGTTTCAGTCTAGCAAACAGCAGCAGCAGGTGTCCCAGGTTCCGTAAGCTGGCCGTGTACTAGTTTCCAGCTTGCCGTTACTGTTCTTCTCCCTTCTGTCCACCTCCGTTCAGCGTCAGAGGGGAAGTAGCTAGACGGAGGAGCAGCTGTCAGTCACCCTCGTCACCAGCGTGAGCCATCCATATGAGCACACCCCCCCTTTAAGGCCATAGCCCCGAGCCCTGCTTCAACCCTAGCATGTGTCCCTTCTCCCCCTCTGTTTTCTCTACCGTCGCCACCATGGCCGCCACCATGCACGCCTCCATGCCGCCGTCCCTGTAGAAACCCGGGGGCGCTACACGCGGGAGAAAAACCGCGTCCATCCAACCATGCCAGGAGGAGCCCAAGCAGACTCGGCGGTGTCCCCGACGACAAAACATGTAGGTCCGAGCCAAGCCGCCACCATCGCCTCTGTCTCTGTCGCCTCCTTCCGTCCTCGGCTCTGAGTCCTAGGGGAATTGGATGAGGTGAGCTCCCTGCACCTTTCCTCCTACCTAGCTGCATCTCGCTTTGCCTGGTTTATCGTCCCCATAGAGGATGGTGCTCGCCGGTGCCCGCCTGAACCTGTCCAGAAGTGTTCTTCTTCGGTCGCGGAGCTAGCCTGCTTGTCTTTGTACATGTTTAGCACGTAGTAGCGCAGTTCTGCTCGTCAGTTAGCACCAAAGCAGTCTAGAGGCCCTCGATTCCCTGCAATCTCCCATCCACTCCAGTTCAGGTCTGGTGCAAATCTTCACGAGATCATAAACTGGGTATATCCCACCTTCAGAACCAAATCGTTCTCAAAGCGAAGCTCTCCACTACTCGTAATACTTCCCCGTAGATCAATGCTTTCTCTGGCTGCACGTCACGCGTACACTGAATTTTGTTCAGTGTCGACAATGTAATTTAGTTAGGCAACAGTAGTTTTAATGCCCCAGTTCTGAGCTCTAGTCCGAGCCGCTCCCGGCGAGTCTGTTGACCCCAGCACCACCCTCTTAGAGCCCTTTGTCACCTCTTTCAATTCCAAAAGGAATCACTCCAATCCAAGCTCAGAGTCGCTCGTTATATTCATCTCAAGTTCACAGTTTTCATGAACATGTTATTTTCATCTCAATTTCTTCAGTCCAAATCCCGGCCTCTTTCAACTTAAAAACATTTCACATTTCCGGAGTGCTTGTTGTCACCAACACATTAGAATTCTGGTGGTTGCAACATGTTTCCTATATCCCCAATGTCATTTGTTCAAGTCCCACCGGCAACAGTTCTTAATCCTCTTTTTAAACTCTGAACTTTGACCAAGTTCTGATCCTGAAAACGGTGACACGATTTTAGTTAAGAGTCCATCAAGAACACCCTGTAGATACAGTAGCAAGCACCTGACGTTGAGCCTTCTTGATGCAAACCCCTTCCAATTCAAGAGCCTATATTCCTAATCTGTAGCTCTAATTCAATATATTTCAAACAAGACACTTAATAAAATCATTCAAACCATTTTGAATACAAATTTGAAATACTGTTTGGAATATTCCAAAAGACATAAACAATCACCTTTTTGTCCTTTCCTATATAAAAGGCAACCTTATATACATATATTTTTTTATATATCACTATTTTCAAACAATATGAATAATATATATTTTCTAATCAGAAAAATGCCAGGAATTCAAATATGCCATCCAAAATAATTTTGAGCAATATAAAATTTCGAAATTGTTAAAATGTCAATTAATGCCTTTATCTTAAATAAATCATAACTTTATTTCCGTAATTCCAAATTCGACAAATAATATGTCTAAATCGATCAGCGCGACGAGACCGTTCTGATTATGCATTCCATGATATGAATTGAAGCATGCATCATATAAATACTAAGGATACATCAATGTTATGGGAGCAAAACATGACTAAAACTTAATAAAAATACTTTGTTCTTGTACCCCACACCTCGCCCATGCCATGCGATGCTATGCCATGTAAATTATGCATCATTCCATCATGGCATACTTGTCTACTTGTTGCATATTATTTATATGATTGTGCAATGTATTTATTTCGGCCCCTTGTGTGTTTGGTTTTTATCCGGATAGACGCTGAGCAAGGAGAATACCAGGAGCCTCAGGAGTATTACCCGGATCCTTCCTATCCTGCAACTGAACTGCCAGGTAAGCAATTCCCCATGCTTGCATACATATAGTACCTATGCTTCTATCTTACTCTTGTATCATTGAGTCGCGATTGCATTAAATTGAATCCCAAGTATTGCATAGCCTTTACTTTTCAACCCCACCGAAGCCTGTACCTCAATCCCATGAGCCATTACTGTAGGAGGGTTGTGAGCCATGCGAGTCATAGAATTGCATGTGTCGGGTTTGTGCGAGTCTTTGGATAACGAGGTACCTAAATAACTTAATCTGAGTAGTAATGGGATAACTAATGAAAGAGGCATCCGTGAGCATTATCTGCTATTTGGTTCTTTAAGCTCACTTGTATCCCATAGGACCCCGAGTAGTTGATTCATGTTCCTTGATTATTCGCACTATCCACATACGGGAGACTCTATGAATCCCCCTTTGCATGAGCTTGATTCGCACTTTATTTCTTGGGGCCACAAACTAATTTTGGGCTTTATTACTATCATGTACTTATACCATGCTTTACTGCTTTATTTAAGATTGTGCGTGGAGCACCTGTACTGTTTAGGACTTGTGACACGTTTACGCGGTATCGACAAGCCCATTCACACTTTCGGGTTCCCAGTCGTTTACATCCGTCTACACAAGCCTTGGGTCCGTCTCGGAGCCGGCCAACTTCGTAGCGGGTAGCTTAATGGGTGGCCCCTTGAAATAATTTATGAATCCTGTGGATGCTTTGTCGTGAGGACTCGTTGTGTTTTATTTGGTTCTTCCCGAGGTTGATCGTGTGTGTGTTGCTATTTGTGCACCCCTGCAGGGTAAAACTTTCTGGAAGCTGTGTCCGCGGTTATGGACAACGTGGAGAACATTTTCTCGATCATAGACAAGCATAACTAAAGTACCGCCTTTAATCCGACTAAGACATGACTAGTAATTAATACAACACTCATAGAATGGTTAATAAAATTGCTAACGGATGGGTTGTTCTTCCGCCTTCTCGTCGGTAAGCGAGAAGGAGGACGAGCGAGGTTATTTATGTTGTGTATATAATTGTTGCTATTAATTAACGGGCGTCTGTCCATCTCTAGTTGGGCAGATGTGTAGCGAGTCTCTATAGCTCTTTGTAGATATTATCTTTTGCTGCAATTGTGTCACCCCCAGGTTGTTCCCTTTAGCTGTATTAAGACTTGCTGAGTACCCCTAGGGTCTCACACGATAAATATTTGGTTTAGATGGACAGGTATACTCTCAGGAAGGTTACTAGGTTGAGGAGACGGATGATGGTGGCCTCCACTATCCGGTGTAGAGATTTCGGGGATGGAGATCCATGAGATCTGTGGGCGGGATGTGCTTATGTTCAGGGCATCTTATGCCGATTTGCTTCTTATCCATACTCAGATCATGATTTCTGCTTCCGCTTGATACTTTGTTGCGTGATGTTTGAGGATGTATCCTAAACTATTATACCTATCTAGGATATTTGGATCTTGCCGTATGGCATTGCAATATTTCTATTTCTTTTAGATGGTGTGACTCTGATGTCTATTGTAAGTCGCAGGCATACATACTCATTTGTGTATGTCGTGGCCGCGTTACCAAAAAGAAAGGCGTATATCCTGTTGATATGTTTGGAGTTGTTCGTAAGCTCCATATTACAGAGAGTAATTCCTCTACCCCAAGCCCCCGCAGCACGTCTAAGTGGCGCTTCGAGTCTGGATTTTAGGCCTTGTAAGATTAAACCATTTACCCTTTCGACTTGTCCATTAGCCTGCGGATGTGCGACTGACGCAATGTCAAGCCGGATACTTTGTTCGTTGTAGAATTCAGCAAGCTCTCCCACAGAGAAATTACTCCCGTTGTCCATGATAATGCTATGCGGATAACCATACCGGATTATAACATCCTCGACAAATCTTCTGGTTGTTGCTCCATCACAACTAGTGACAGGTTTAGCCTCAATTCATTTCGTGAATTTATCCACCATCACTAAGAGGTGAGTAAATCCACTTGAGCCCGTTTGAACGGTCCTACCATGTCAAGCCTCCAGACCGCAAAAGTCCATGTTATAGGTATTGTTCGCAACTGATCAGCCGGAACATGAGCTTGTTTGGCGTATTTTTGGCAGTCCTTGCACGTCTTGACTAGCCGTTCGGCATCTTCCTTGGCTGTAAGCCAGAAAAAACCATGTCAAAAAGCTTTTGCCACTAAAGATTTGGCTGCAGCATGGTGACCACACTCGCCCTCGTGGATCTCTCTTAAGAATACCACTCCTTCCTCCGGAGATACACAGCGTTGAAAACCCCTAGATACGCTTCGCTTATAGAGCTCACCGCTAATTATAGTGTAGGATTTTGCTCGTCGGACGATCCGTCGGCTCAGAACTTTGTCTTCGGGTAATTTGCCATCTACCAAGTAATCAAGGTAGAGTTAAGCCCAGCTGGGAATTGCAGCCAGAGCTGCTACTAAAGGTGAGTCGGATTTGGTTGGATATTCCTCGTCTACTCCCTTTATGGAGGGAACTTTGAGGTGCTCTAAAAAAACATCATTCGGGACCTCTTTCCGCGCAGAGCCTATCCGAAATAATGCATCTGCTTCCTCATTTTCTGCTCGAGGGATGTGTTGAACCTCAAACCCTTCGAACGATTTAGATAAATCATCCACGACAGCTTTATATGCTGCCATGTGTTTATTTGCATTACAAATATTCGACACTTGTTGAGCAACAAGATCCCAATCTCCATAACACATCAATCGCCGGATGCCGATATCCTTAGCAATCCGGATTGCATGCAGCAGTGCTTCATACTCGGCAATGTTATTTGTCGCTATGAAGTGGATGTGCAACACGTATAGAAGTTTATCTCCTTGGGGTGATTTGAGTACCATGCCAGCCCCCGAGCCCCCTCGAGCCTGAGACCCATCAAAATATAGGGTCCAATATTCCGACTCAGGGAGGGTCATATTCTCCTTTGTCTCTGTCCAATCAGCAACAAAGTCAGCAAGGATTTTGGATTTGATTGTTGTTCGAGGTTTATACTCAATATCAAAAGCTGAAAGATCTATGCCCCATTTTGCGACGCGTCCTGTAGCCTCGCTATTATTGATTATATCTCTCATGGGAGCTGTGCTCACCACGGTAATTAGGTGTTCCTGAAAATAGTGCCGTAACTTACGGGATGCGAAGAACACACCATAAGCCAGCTTTTGGTAGTGCGGATACCGTTGTTTTGATTCAGTTAGAACCTCACTGAGATAGTAAGTTGGACCCTGCACAAATGTGTTCCCTGATTTTTCTCTGGTCTCTCCACTACCATGACAACACTGGCGACCCTGTTTGTCACAGCGAGATAGAGCAACATCGGTTCTCTTGGTTCCGGTGTTGCAAGGATAGGAGCAGACGAGAGTACTTCTTTCAAGTCTTGTAGTGCAGCTTCAGCTTCATTAGTCCAAACGAATTTCTTGGTCTTTTTCAAGAGCTTGTAAAGTGGTGCGGCTCTCTCTCCGAGCCGGCTTGCAAACTGACTAACTGCAATAATGCACCCAGTGAGTCTTTGAATGTCCTTCAGGCGAGTTGGCCTGGAAATATTGAGTATAGCCTTGATCTTGTCTTGGTTCACCTCTATGCCTCTCTAAGACACGATGAAACCTAACAATTTTCTGGCTGGAATTCCAAATAAACACTTCTTCGGATTGAGCATAATGTTGTATTTTCGTAAATTTGCGAATGTTTCCTGCAAGTCAGAAATTAATGTCTACTTCTTTTTGGACATCACCGCAATATCATCCACATATGCATGTACATTGCATCCGATTTGATCGTGGATGCAACGCTGCATAGTGCGTTGGTACGTAGCTCCTGCGTTCTTCGGTCCAAAGGGCATTATAACAAAACAGAAGGTTCCAAAGGGGGTTATGAATGAAGTTTTGATTTTATACGATTCCTTCATCTGAATTTGGTGATAACCGGAATATGCGTCGAGAAAACAGAGGAGTTATGAGCCTGCCGTAGAGTCGATAACTTGATCAATTCTAGGCAGAGCGAAGGGATCTTTGGGACAAGCCTTGTTCAAGGCAGTATAATCAACACACATCCTTAAATCAGTGGTGTCCTTTTTAGGGACCATTACAGGGTTGGCTGACCAATCAGTATGGATGACCTCTTCTATGAATCCGGCTAACTCGAGCCGAGCTAGTTCCTTAGCTATTGCCTTACGCTTTACATCGCCAAAACATCGTAGGGACTGTTTGACGGGTTTCTCATTCGGGTTTATATTTACAGAGTTCTCGGCAAGTTCCCTGGGTACTCCGGTCATGTCAGATGGCTGCCATGCAAAGATATCTTGATTTTCTTGGAGAAACTCGACGAGCGCGCTTTCCTATGCGCTATCTAGACCTACGCCTATCTGGGTCACCTTGGAGGGGTCATCATCCTTCAACGGCGTCTTCTTCGTCTCTTCTGATGCCTTGAACTCCAGATTTGGCTTTTTGTCACCTCCTTCTTCATTGCGGGCATCTCAGACGGATCTATGATCTTCTTGATCTCCTGGTACTCCTGGGCGTGCAGCACGGCTTCAACAAAGGCGGCATTTCCATCCTCGCACTCTCGCGCTTTCTTCGGGTCTCCCCTAATGGTGATCATGCCGTTGGGACCTGGAATTTTCATCATAATGTAAATGTAACACGGACGAGCCATAAAAGCCCAATAAGCCGGACGTCCAAATATAGCGCGGTACGGGCTCTTGAAAGGGACCACTTCGAAGGAAAGTGCTTCCGTCCGATAGTTCTTTGGAGTTCGAAAGGTAACATCCAAAGTGATCTCTCTGAGGGAATTTGCTTGTCTTCCTGGGATAACTCCATGAAATATCATAGAGCTATGATTCAGCCGGGTCTCTGAGATTCGCATCCGGCGTAGCGTTTCAACATACAAAATGTTGATGCTGCTACCACCGTCCATGAGGGTCTTGGAGAAACCATAGCCATCAATAAGTGGGTTGACGACTAAGGCGTATTTTCCTCGCCTGTGCAACTTAGGCGGATGATCAGCGCGGTCAAAGGTGATTGCAACTTCCGACCAGTCCAGGTACTGAGGGACAGCCGGAACTATCGCGTTGAGCTCATGCAGAACTGCTTTCTTGACCTTAGCTGGTTGAGATCCGAGGAAGGTGACATAGGTGTCTTTCTTTGTGGGAAAGTTTTTCTTCCCCTCCGGCTTGGGATTTGAAGCATCAGCTTCCTCCATGTCAGAATCTTCCTTAGTCTCTTTATCCTTTTCGAGATTCTTCTTTCCTTTCTTCTGCTTGGCCCTATAGCCAGCAGTATCATCTTTCTTGATGTCGTCATTAAAACGAGACTCGGTGTTTGTGTGAGACAAGCCTCCATTGGCGTCAAGGTGATTCACACATGGGTTATTAGCAATGTCGGCCCAAGATTAGGTTTTGCCAGGTTGCTGGTCTCCTCTACCTTGAACTCTTGATGTCCCACGACCGCGTCCGCGGCCACCGCCACGTCCTCCTCATCCTCAAGACCCGAAAGTAGCAGTAACCACTGCTATTTCCACGTTGGGATTTTCTTCCGAGGTATTCTTGCGCTTCTGAGCTTGTTTCTTTGGTTGTTTTGCCGACTGCGGCACAGCTAGGGCGTTCAGCAATCCCTCTACATCGTCGTCAGCATCTGCATACTTGCTCACTGTTTCTATCATTTCTCCTAAATCAGTTACCTTGTCACACTTCAAGCGATGATGTAGTAAACCAATTGGGAGTTCTGCAATGAAAGCTTCAATCGCAGTTTGGTCATTTACTCCCTCACAGGAGTCTTGGTGTCGATCCATCGTCCGAGATAATCCCGGCAAGTTTCTTCGGCTTTCTAGGTGCAACGTTGTAGGTCTCCGACCGTACAGGGCCTCCGGTATGTGCCTTCGAAATTCTGAAAGAACGCGCTTTGCATGTCATACCAGTTGTGGATGGTGTTCTCCGGAAGTTCATTGAGCCATGATTGTGCCGTCTTCCGCAACATTAGTGGGAGATATCGGGTTGCGACCAAGCTATTTCCGCCTTTGGTAATACAGCAAGCCTAGAAAAAATCCTGGAGCCAAGTATCTGGCCGAGCTATACCGTCGTAGGCCTGGATGTGTCTTGAGATAGCGAATCCTTCCGGGAATTTTGTGGCTCTTATGCGTGGTCCAAAGCATTTTGGGCCCACGTATATATCATCATTCTCGTAGCACCGCGCCTCTATGTTGGAGTTAATCCGGTGTCACGCATCACTTGGAGGCAAAGATCGTTGTCCCAAGTGACGGCTATGGCTGCGGGTGCCTTGGAGCCGGACTTCAGCTTCTACCACCACCTCCTCCGCCGCGTCGTCCTCCTTGGCCTCCTTGAGAGCCGTTGTGATGGCTGCTTGGTGGAGAGGGTGGGGCAGCTGGATTGTTTCCGGCTGATCGCGGGCCTCCGTATGGAGCGTCATTATTCCGGTTTCGGGGAGGGTCTTCATTGCGACGAGCCCCCTACCGGCTTGTCTCGGCATGGTTTCCGTCGTCTCTTCATCCTCTACTCCTACCATGGTGGGGATCAGCCAGACGGTTTGTTGGTCTAGGAGGTGGCATTCTTTGACGGTCCTCCTCCTGACGTTTCTCTTTATCTTCTCCCTTACGATCGTTCGACTCTCGTCGGGGAGGGTTTCTCGGATACAGTGCAGCAATTGCCTCTTGCTCGGCAGCTGGAGCGACATTGCGCCAGTCACGTGCAGTTCTGTGTTGCTGTCCTGAAGATCCGATTCTTGAGTAGTTGTCTTCCCGACGGTCGGAATGGTAATGCTGTTCAGAACACGCTGGGGCCTTATATCATTCCAAGCCGTGTCCGTGCGACATTGGTCGGATTTCAAGACCAGTTTTCCGCTTCCGGATTTCGTGGCCCTTTGCTGCTCCAGACCCTTGGTGAGTAGCTTGATGCCCAATCAAACTTGTTCTGGGCCTGGGTTGTTCGATAGGATATCTCGAGCTGCAACAGTGTTCTGTACTAGTGTTGGATACACCAGATCTCCCTTGCTGTCGAGACGAGGCATCCCTGGGTCTCCTTCAAAGAGAACTTTGTGTATTTTCGGGAATTGATCGTCACGTGTGTGGCGCTTCCGGGTCTTCTGATGCTGCCGAGAGATGTATTTCTCCGTTGTTGCCATGCGTTTCTTTTCCTCCTCAATATTTTTGGCTTCATCCAGGAGTACTTGACGATGCGCTTCTAGGGCTTGGGCCCTTTCATCCAGTTCTTCGGCAGTAAGTTCTGTAGTTGCAGGGATAGGTGTGGTTAATGCAGCATCGATTAGTTTACGCGCACCTTCAGTGATCACGTGTCCATCCACCGATTCTTCTTTTGGCTTGTCTGGGGTAAGTGCTCCATCCGAGTCTTCCTCGTATTCCTCGGCAATCACCTCCTCCGCCGGAAGATATTTTGTCGGGGTCTTGTTTTTCTTGTTCTTCTTCTTTGCCTTCTTGGCAGCACCGGTAGCAAAGACGGCTTTGGGCCCGTTTCCCGGAGTCAAATTTTGATCGGTACTTTTGGCCATTTGGTTCTCGGGATCGTCTCTGAGATCCATGTTATCCTGTGCTTTGGGAGAGTTTTGTCCGGATCCTTCGTCCATGTCTTCTCCTTTTGCAGTAGTTGTGGAGTTAAGCTCCTCTTCTTATTCCGCGGAGAACTTCCGGAAATCTGCCGATGTCATGGAGTCATCCAAAGATGCCGGTAATTCGACTCTTGTTCCGATAGCCTCCAGCACCGAGTCGGTGTTGTCTCCAGCATCAGCAGAGCTGGATCTGGATCCAATGTATCCGACAAAGTGCGACCCATGCCTCCTGAGATAACTGCGGTCTTCATAGTAGGCCTCGTCAAAACGCCTGATGGTCTTGAGGATTGCGTCTACGCTTGAGTTTTGCATCATCATGCGCCTTAACGTGTATCTCAGGAAAGGCATGTCTGTCCCGGCATCATCAGAGCCAGAACCAGAGTTATCTTCTTGCTCCTCCTGGATTTCGACCTCCGCAGGTGGATCGATCTGGGATTCAACCTCGCTAGGGGGATCCACTCTAGATCCGACATGTACTACGACATCTGCCTTAGGTTCAGGTTTCTCCACTATCTCCGTGACTGGTGCGGGCTGGGTGGGCTTAGGGTTTTCTGAGATCCGGAACTCTGCCGCCTCCACGGGCAAAGGGGACTGATGACCCACAAGTATAGGGGGGGTATCACAGTATTTTCGAGGGAAGTGAAACCCAATTTATTGATTCGACACAAGGGGAGCCAAAGAATATTTATAAGCCTTAACAACTGAGTTGTAAATTCAGCTGCACCTGGAAAAAATATTGCTCACAGCAGTTTATCAGTAGCAACAGTTTTGTAGTAGGAATAGTAAAGTAACAGCAGTAGTAAAGCAAAGACAGTAGTAACAAAAGCAGTAAATAGTGGGATTCGAGTGCGGTAGGCATAGGGATGGATGGACGGGCGTTGCATGGACAAGACAATTCACATAGCAATAAGAATATAGGGCAATTGCAGATAAATAAGATAAAGCATCCAAGTACTAGACAATCCTAGGCATGTGTTCCATATATAGTCATACGTGCTCGCAATGAGAACTTGCACAACATCTTTTGTCCTGCCAGCCCATTTGCAGCGGGGCCTCTAGGGAACTACTGGAAATTAAGGTGCTCCTTTTAATAGAGCACCGGAGCAAAGCATTAACACTCCGTGAACACATGTGATCCTCACATCAAAGCCTTTCCCTTCCGGTTATCCCGATTTCTGTCACTTCGGGGCCATAGGTTCCGGACAACAACGTGTGTATACAACTTGTAGATAAGACCAAAAACAATACTATCATAATGAATCAATAACATGTTCAGATCTGAAATCATGGTACTCGGGCCCTAGTGACAAGCATTAAGCACAACAAGTTGCAACAAAGTCATAAAGCACTAATAAAAGATACTAGGCACCATGCCCTAACAATCTGATGCCATTACATGAACGATCTCATCCAATCCCTACCATCCCCATAGCCTATAGCGGGGGATTACTCACTCATAGATGGGGGAAACATGGATGGTCGATGGAGAAGCGATGGTGATGATGATGGCGATGATGTCCTCCAATTCCCCGTCCCGGCGGGGTGCCAGAACGGAGTTTCTGGTGCTGTTTCGTGGAATCTGGTGGTGGCGGCGGAGCGGAACTCCTTCTGGAAAAATGTCGAACCCCCCGGATTTTTTAGGTCAGAAGGCTTCTTATAGGCGAAGAGGGAGACCGAGGGGGTGCCTGGGGCCACCATACCATGCCCTGGCGCGGCCAGGCCTAGCCCGCGCCTGGGGGGTGTGGCCAGCCCTTGGCCCTCCTCCGTCTCGTATTCTGGCTCCTGGAGTCTTCTGGAAAAATATGCACTTTGTCTTTTGTCCCGTCCAATTCCGAGAATATTCATTTTCTGACTTTCCTGGAACCAAAAAACAGCAGAAGACAGGTAGCTGACACTGTGTCTCTTGTTAATAGGTTAGTCCAAGAAATCATATGAAAAGTACTCCAAAGTGTGGACTAAACACAAGAAAGTGGATAAAACCAAGCATGGAACATCAAAAATTATAGATACATTTGCAATGTATCAACATCCCCAAGCTTAACTCCTGCTCGTCCTCGAGTAGGTAAGTGATAAAAAGAAAGAATAATTTTTGAGGTGACATGCATCATCAAAGACATGATCAAAGTATTTGTAAAACATTCAAAACTGGGATCATAGTACTTCAATCATAACATGAAAGACAAAGTTCTAGCAATAAGACAAAGAAACTATGATGCAAAATGAAAAGGCACCAACAAAATATTCATGAATAACAATGCTTTGCAAGACGTTTGTTTGTTTCACATAAAGAAAACATAGCATAGTGGCATTCAGCTTGTCCCTCATAGAGTAGCAAACATAAATGCATAGGACGCCTTCAAAGTTTACAAGAGTGACTAGATACAAATAGTTTAAAACAAGCAATATCAAGGTATGCATCAATCAACAAGTCTTGGGACAATGCACATAGAACTAAGAATGGCCACTATGCTCTCAAGAAAGTGCTCATAGAATGTGTGAAGACTCAACGAGGAAATGAATAGGTTTTGAAAAGTTTGAAAGGCTTCCAAATGCTAAAAGTATGGTACTCGTTAGCTTTGAGCTCTCATTGCCCCTATCATAAGCATCTTTAATGTGGTTAAGGTTAAAGTGACACAACTAAGAGGATATGCTTGACAAGTTATAAATCAAAGTCTCATGCCCCTTACTTACGAAGACCGATCCTCATGCTACTCAACTTCAGTCACGAGTAAGCTCTTGTCATTGTAAGTATATACGTATCATAGAGAACTGCCAACGGGGTACCTCTTGCACACGATACAGGAGCTATCCCCTAATCAAAATGACAAGGCAAGCAGACAATGAGCATCTCAGCGATCTTTTTATTTACTATGTGCATAGATTTTTATTGAGGATGCTTCATAGAATGCTTATGCTACAAGTTTCCACCATGATTAGGTATGGCTTAGGCTAGCGGTCCAGGCGTTTCTCTAACATACATACAAACTCCATGATCTTACAAGTTCCACTTTTATTTCACACCGCCGGGATCCATAAGCAAAAGAACATGATATCAACGAGGTACTAAGTACCAATGCAATGTTGAAAGCGTTCCCCATGACACATGGTTCTGCTAACTTCAACTTATAAAGCGCAAGCATATACGCAACAAAGAAGGACGCAATGGTTTAGGTTTATTAAATGCAAGAAAGTAAAGTGTGCCATCAAGTTCGTGAGAGCTTTACTAACTAACTTTCTCATAACAAGCAAACATTTTATTCGGAAGAAAACAAGGCATATTGAATATGCATGGAAGTAGCAAATGATGCTAATAGGTAGGTATGGTGGACAATTTTGCAATATTTGGTTTAAGGGAGTTGGAAACATGAGTAAAACACTCAGTGTAAGTGAAGGCTAGCAATAGTAAGGGAGCGACAAACGAGAGAGCAATAATGGCCATAATCATGCAGAGCGACAAAACATCATTGATCAAAGCATAAAAGTGATACTACAAGTTGAAAACTAAAGGATCATAAAGGCTATGGTGACTTGAGATAGTCATAACATGGTGTGAGCATGTGCCAAGTCAACCCAAATAAAGCATCAAAGGAGAATACCACTATACTATGCTTTAATATGCTAAAACAACGCATGATTCATCCAAGGCACATTAAGCAATCTCAATTGTTTATAAAAAGTCATGCTACAGCAAAGAATACTAAGAATAAAGCTAAAACAATATCAAGCATGGCATGACAAAGCATAGGCCACAGTTAAAAACAAACTCTCTTTACCACTTAAGCATGAGCTTTCCTACTCTTTTCCAAACCAAACTATTTGAACACCAATATATGAAAGAGGAGGTCCAACCAATTTATTCAGCAAACCAAGCAAACCATGCAAAATAAAATCCAAAACGAAAAACGAAAAAGAAGACGCTCCAAGAACAACACAACTGTGCATGAAACAATAAAAATGAAGTGGTTGGAAGAAACCTGAGATTTTTATTGATGAAGAAGGGGATGCCTTGGGCATCCCCAAGCTTTGAAGCTTGTACTTCTTGGATATTTCTTGGGGTGACACGCGTGGCATCCCCAAGCTTGAGCTTTAGTCCATTCTTCATCTCATTACTCATTCCTTCCATACACCTGAAATTTTTCCTTCATACAAAACTTCACACAATCTTTATTAGCAACATTAGTGCACTTAAGATAAATAAGTCTTAAGGTTCAGTTCTAACACCAAATAAAATTCCATTAGAACACTAGCTACTGTAGCACTTCCCTCAAAAAGCTCAATTCCCCAAAAGAACTCAAGAAGGAACTAACAAGAAGCAAATGCAGAAAATGGCAGAAATCTGCCAAATCAGACCAGCAGGTAAAGACGAATTTTTTCGAAGACCTTCTGTTGCTCAAATCAAAATGTGTTGAACTAACGAAAGTTAGATAACAACCTGGGGCAGAAGCACAAAAATTACAGCTCAATCCGACATACAGAGCTCTCTCAATAATTTTTACGGTGAAGCACAGAAATCTGTTTCGGGACAGCAACTTTCCCAATCATTACTTATCTCTCATTAGATGTTACTCTTGGCACAAAAAGCAAATAAAAAGGATAAGGAGCGGTTATTACTGAGGTAATAACTTCCAAGACTCATCTAAAACTTTTGGGTTATCTCCCAATAAGTACTTTTCTTTAATGCCTTTAAGTTAGGCATAAGCAAAAACTAGAATGGATAGAATAGAAGTAAACAAAAATAATCATAGTGAAAATATTGTTTTGCTCAATGAAATCCTTTTGTTAACAAGGTTGATTAGGTCTTGCTTCCAAAACAATTTCATATGAGATAAAACTTTGTATTTCACTAATGATTATGTTACCTCAACCTTGATAGCAATGGTCCCAATCATAATAGTTTCAAATTTTTCTCTTGGTATGGGACAATATATTTCTCCAACTTGAATGCCCTCAACATGTTCAATTGAATTCAAACCATAAGTCCTTTCAATCTTCTTGAGGAAATAGACAATGTGTTCCTTGTCATTAACATTGAAGGTCACCTTCCCTTGATTATAATTAATAACAGCTCCTGCAGTATTAAGAAAAGGTCTCCCAAGAATAATAGACATATTATCATCTTCAGGCATAAAAGTTTGAGAGGATGCTCTCATAAGGAATATGAGTTGAAGTAAAAGAGAGCATTAGGGAGCTAACCCACTTCCTATGCATAGGAATCGTGTAAGCAAATAACAAAGTGATAGGCATAGGAAGATAAAACAAGAGTAACTTCAAAACTTTCAGCACATAGAGAGGTGTTTCAATACCATGAAAACTTCCACAACCATATTTTCCTCTCTCATAATAATTTTCAGTAGCCTCATGAAGAAACTCAACAATATAACTATCACATAAAGCATGCTCTTCATGATCTACAAGCACTAGAGCTTTATTACAAACATTTTCAAGAGAAACCTCAGGAACATAACATTCATTCTCCTTTAGTAAGCAAGGGGGACAATCAAATAATTTAAGGGATAAAGAGTTACTCTCATTAGAAGGTAGGCGTGGGTAGCTAATCCATTCTTCCTCCTTTTGCTCATCACTCTCCTCCTCTTTTTCATCTAATGAGATTTCAGGTTCATCAATTTCTTCTTCCATAGGATCCTGCAAGGCATTAGTCTCTTCCATTTGTGGAAAGCATCTATTAAAATATTCAAGTATATAGCCATTTTCATATTTGTAATTATCAAAGAAAAATTTAAGTATACCATACACCTCATATTTGTAAGGTGAATCATCAATATTTTCAAGCAAACTAGCAAGTTCAAAAGCACCCTTCCAAGCAATAAATTCTTCAATTAGTTCCGCATCATAAAAGTCATAAATTCCTTTAGCATAGGAAGATATGGTATCATTATCACTATACTCACATTGAAAAGGGAGGTGTTTATACCTCTTTCTGCAACAAGACTCATCATAGCAATAAGTAACATTATAAGTAGAGCACACGTTCCTAGCAATGGTATACAATCTATCAATTTGTTCCCATAAGTGATTCCCTTTTTGTGACAAGCAGTGTTCCTTATAATAATATTTTTGATCTTCCGTAAACCCACCTTTCCAATAAGCTTCAGTTTCAAAGAAACCAACCATTGCCAACAAGCATGATAAAGCAAGACAATAACAGACCAACGAAAATAACAACTAGAGTAGGAACTAATTTTTTTTATATTTTTGATAAAAAACAAGCAAACAAGGAGAAAATAAACTTAGCTTGAACAATAGTGAATCCAAGTGAACTTGATAAATAAAGCTATGCTCCCCGGCAACAGCGCCAAAAAATAGTCTTGATGACCCACAAGTATAGGGGGTGTATCGCAATATTTTCGAGGGAAGTGAAACCCAATTTATTGATTCGACACAAGGGGAGCCAAAGAATATTTATAAGCCTTAACAACTGAGTTGTCAATTCAGCTGCACCTGGAAACAATCTTGCTCACAGCAGTTTATTAGTAGTAATAGTTTTGTAGTAGGAATAGTAAAGTAATAGCAGTAGTAAAGCAAAGACAGTAGTAACAAAAGCAGTAAACAGTGGGATTCGAGTGCGATAGGCATAAAGATGGATGGACGGGTGTTGCATGGACAAGACAATTCACATAGCAATAAGAACATAGGGCAATTGCAGATAAATAAGATAAAGCATCCAAGTACTAGACAATCCTAGGCATGTGTTCCATATATAGTCATACGTGCTCGCAATGAGAACTTGCACAACATCTTTTGTCCTGCCAGCCCGTTTGCAGCGGGGCCTCTAGGGAACTACTGGCAATTAAGGTGCTCCTTTTAATAGAGCACCGAAGCAAAGCATTAACACTCCGTGAACACATGTGATCCTCACATCAAAGCCTTTCCCTTCCGGTTATCCCGATTTCTGTCACTTCGGGGCCATAGGTTCCGGACAACAACGTGTGTATACAACTTGCAGATAAGACCAAAAACAATACTATCATAATGAATCAATAACATGTTCAGATCTGAAATCATGGCACTCGGGCCCTAGTGACAAGCATTAAGCACAACAAGTTGCAACAAAGTCATAAAGCACTAATAAAAGATACTAGGCACCATGCCCTAACAATCTGATGCCATTACATGAACGATCTCATCCAATCCCTACCATCCCCATAGCCTACAGCGGGGGATTACTCACTCATAGATGGGGGAAACATGGATGGTCGATGGAGAAGCGATGGTGATGGTGATGATGATGGCGATGATGTCCTCCAATTCCCCGTCCCAGCAGGGTGCCAGAACGGAGTTTCTGGTGCTGTTTCGTTGAATCTGGTGGTGGCGGCGGAGCGGAACTCCTTCTAGAAAAACATCGACCCCCCGGAGTTTTTAGGTCAGAAGGCTTCTTATAGGCGAAGAGGGAGACCGAGGGGGTGCCTGGGGCCACCACACCATGCCCTGGCGCGGCCAGGCCTAGCCCGCGCCTGGAGTGGTGTGGCCAGCCCCTGGCCATCCTCCGTCTCGTATTCTGGCTCCTGGAGTCTTCTGGAAAAATAGGCACTTTGGCTTTTGTCCCGTCCAATTCCGAGAATATTCATTTTATGACTTTCCTGGAACCAAAAACAGCAGAAAACAGGCAGCTGGTACTGTGTCTCTTGTTAATAGGTTAGTCCAAGAAATCATATGAAAAGTACTCCAAAGTGTGGACTAAACACAAGAAAGTGGATAAAACCAAGCATGGAACATTAAAAATTATAGATACATTTGCAATGTATCAGGGACCCAGAAATTTCTTCTGCCTCTATCATCACCGCTAGGGTGGGTGGGGCAGGCTCAGCGAAACCGATGTAAACATCGATCTCACCAAAAGACATGATGGTGTAGGTGGTCACGGATTCCCTAGCCGGAATCCAAGTCTCATTGAGGACGATGAGAAGGACGTCACTAGCGTAGAGGATGCGACCAACGGCGATAGTCTCGCTGATTCCGATTCTTGCAGATTCCGCTCGGAACGCAGATCCAAAGCTCACTTGCCTCACTGTGGGCGCCAACTGTCGTCGTATTGATGACAAGTACGCCATGAGGGGGTCCTCGAGGCGTGTGGAAGAGAGGGGTGTGAGTCATACGGGATTCCGGGACAATGAGCACACAAATTTACCCAGGTTCGAATCCACCGGCTTTGGATGGATCCTACTCCTGCTAGCAATATAGTAGTATGGCAGAGCCAGAATATGGTTACAAGGGTTTCGCCTGTGCGAGTTGAGATTGTAGACTATTGTGTGGGTGCCCTAAAGGCTCTCCCTAGGACGGCTTATATAGATATCCGGCCTAGGGTTTACAGGAGAGATCTATCCGGCTACGACTAAGAGTCGGTTACAAAGTACATCTTGAACTACAAGTAACACTATGGGCCTATATCAGTAAGTCTTCGAGGCCTTCCCGCAGCCGGATTGGACTCTGTTCTTCTCCCTGACTGGGCCGCCCGTGAAGCAAAGCTCTAACCCTAAGTGGGCCACCCTGGTCAGTGAGGTACGTTGAGGATACCCGGAAAGTATATCCCTAACATGCATCATCTGCATCTGTTGATTTGGAGCAGGGTGTTGAAAGCCATACCCAAATTGTGCTTGCAGATTTTGCTGCGGAGGCGCTTGCTGCCACTGCTCCCCTCTGTTACTCCCACTTCGCCCCCTCCCCCTGCCTTGACCTTTGTCTGCCATGGTATAGACCTCTAGGATATGCTGGAATGAGGGCTTGGGCTTCAACTACCAACTCTCCTCGCTTAGGTTTAGATTGATACTCGGAGCAAGCTCATCTCCAGGGGAAAGGGGAAAGCAGTCCGCCGCCACAAAGGAGCGACTTCGGACCAGGGTTTTCTGGACCCAAACAAGGAGGGTGGGTGGGTTAGTTGTAGGATCCCAAACCCTAAGAGGGGTATCTTCGTCTTCCCAGATTTGCCCAAAGAAAAATCCCCATGCTCTGTCAGCCTCCTCCTCATCCTCCACGCACGTGAGCCCCATTCCACATGGCTCACTTTCTAGCAGCGCTGAACCCCTGAACTTTGTCCTGCATCCAGGTGCTCGCACACCACCGCACCCACATTGACTGAGTTCCGGTGGAGGGCCAGCAGAGTTGCCGCTACCATCGTGGCTTGGAACGAGAACTTCCCATGCTCTGGTTCCAGGGGGATCGAGAAAATTGGCTGACCCCCTGCCGCCGATGACGATGGAGCCAACCTTGAAGCTGTCATCCTGGTTGTAGAGCCTCGAGGGCGACCACGCTTCCTCTTCTCCACTACTGCAGGGGGGATCTAGGGCCCTAAGTCCTGCAGCAGAGTGGGATGCTGGTCGATGGAGCAACTTCCGAGATTGCACAGGCTCCGCACGCTTCTCAGGGTTGTACATGGGCTCTTCCCCAATACCACGGTCCACGCCAGCGAAATCGAAGGAGTCAATGTGCCACTCCCCAAGGTCAGAATCGCACAATTTCCTCTTGCCAACCGAGCTTTTTGAGCTCCTTTCCTCCCCCAATCGAACGATTGATGAAGGATGGCACCAGTCACCGACGAAATTTCTCCCCCTGCCTTCCTCCGCCCAAAATCGAACCTTCTCTGCGGCCGCAGTTGAGCCGCAGCTTGGCTCATCCGCCTCTCCATAAGGTGGGACCGCTAGCGTCAAACGCCTCGCAGTAGATTTCCTCGCAGGAAGGAAGCGGGCGAGCGGAGGCGAAGGTGGAGTCGAGGTTGGAGATGCTGAGGAAGCAGTCGGAGCTAAGCGGGTGGGCGTAGCAGCAGTAGCAGTGCTCGCGGAGAGGTTCACGCATGGCAGAAACGCAAAATGCACCCCTCCTCTCTCTGGTGGTGGGGACACCGCACAGTTCGCGCCACGCGCCCGCGGGTCAGAAGTCCGATGGACAGGAGCCCATGTAAGATGGGGAGGCGAGACGGGGCGGGGCGAGACAGGGCCCGTGCGGGGGTTCGGAGGGGAATCGCCATGGGAGCCCCCCGAGATCCTCGCCACACGTGCCGTGTCCGAGCAGCCCATCGGATCCTCGCCACAATTATTATTCAGAATGGTTTCTTGTCGAAAAAATAGATCGTCGGATGCAGCTACAGACTCGATAGACGATTTAGTTACCTCCCGCAAACCCGTATTATGTAAATCTTTGCAAAATCTCGCCTTGCATGGTCAGCCGGTTGCACTGCGTGATTATATGACCATGGCGCAGTATAACCCTACAAAAAGCAAATCACAGCTGCCGATCAATCAACTGTTAAAATTGTTGTTGAAATCGTGTGTGTGCATGTTCCTGGGTAGTCATGCACACGGGGCACTTGGTATACCTCAATCCATCGGCCGGTAAAAAATTAATTAACCAATGTACGGTACGGTGCATGCCAGGAACAGGTTTACTTACTGATAATATGAGGATCGCAAATCTGCAATCGACCTTAAGCTAGGATCGCGTACGTCTGCCGTTATTGCCGCTGGATGACCTGGCTTCTTCGGCCGTGCCTCCAGCCGCATCTTTTCCATTATACGACGTCCATGCGAACTTGCCAAGAGAGGAGGAAGGTGCATAAGTCCTTGTTTACTTCTCTCGTATTCACTAGTGTATTTGTGGAGAATAGAGGGGATTATTCCAATTCCCGTAGTCCGTTTACTATTCCGGGTTTGGCCGGGATAATCCCCGCAAATCCAGGGATATCCCCGCAAATCCTTCTTACTTTTGCCTATATTAAAAACTCTCCTACATGGTAGAGTATTTTTGGGGAAGAGTATTTGTGGGGATTGGAGAGTATTGGGTGAACACCAAACCCCTTATATCCCAAAACTCTAGTGGATAAAAATACGAGAGAAGTAAACAAGGCCTTAAGGGCAATGGTGGATAATTATTGTGAACTTTGTTGTCAATAGACTACTTTTAAGATCCAGCGGCTGTAAATAGATGATTAGTAAAATCAGTGGACAGAAAGCTCTAATTTCTGTGGGATTTTCTACTCTAATTCTCTAATTTCTGGTTGGTCCGTAATACACTTTTAGTATATAATAGATAATAGATTGGATGATCTTTGACTTGTAGACAGTAGTACTAATGACCACCTCACCGTTTGTAGTAAGCATAGACGGGAGCCATGTATCTCATTGGAATTTTCTACAGTATAATTTTTCCATTGAATGATAATTCCCTGGTAGCACTAGATACTTCCTCTGCACTGTATTTCATTTATATCACTATCTTAACAAGCAGCAATGACCATGAATTAAAACAGGGTATTATGGTACATTACAGTGAATGAGCAAACAACACCGGCAACAGGAAGTTTTTCTCGGTGGCCACTACAGCAATATTCAGAAGTCCAAGTTGCCGTGTTTCCCTTGTAGGCTCGACCTATTCCTCTCTGGACGTTTGCCTTGTCGCTCACCGTTACCATCAGCTCCAGCGCCACCTTTAGCACTTCTCCCTATGCCTAGCTTCGGCAAGCCCCGATTCAATCCGTCCAGCAAGACGCAAGCTTTGCATAGTTTCTGCAGAGCCAGGATTTTCATCCAATATTCAGTCAGCAAAAGCATCGAAAAAGTTCAAAGGTAACAAAATCAGCACAGATTCATGCAGTCCAGATACTTGAGAAAATGTCCTACATCAGGGTTCACTGTTGCTTAGTGGTGTACTATTCCAATAATTTGAAGAAAAATAGTTGTCACTGTAAAAGCAATTAAACACCCTATTTTAAACTTCCTAGCAAATGAATCATTCTTTGGTTATCTTGAGCTAACAGAAGATCTAGAAGGGGGCAATTTCACAGTAGATGTGATCACGATACCTGACTAGAAATGTAACCACAACGTTCACATGTTCCTTGCTCTGGCATTCTTGTTGTCGTGGATATCCGAAAATTTTCTCCTGAGGTTATGATGTCCAGTATAGCTCTAGGCCTGTACCATTTATGTTGTACGGTGTCAAGCTACTGGAACAAGATAACGATACATGATATACTGAACAAAAGAAATTCCAGAAATAGCATAGATTAACAGATTAAGATACGTAAATTAAGAAATAATCCTACTTTTGGACAACAAAAGTCTTTACCTCATCCTTTCCAAATCTTTGATAAATTCACGAGCAAATCCGCGATATGCATTTGGCGAATAAATACCTGAATTGTGATAAGATCCAATAAACATAACTTTAACTTTGACAGAAGATGAGAACAATGATCAACAATATGGATTCGTACTATACACAAGTCCAAATTTGGATGAAAAAGATCTAGCAGAACTATAATAATGGGTATAGTATTGATTATCAAATGGTAGGCACTGGTTATTGGAAACTGATATTTTGATTCAATACTAACCCTCCCTAGTATCTTGAGATAATGGAACAAGGAGCTACTGTTGAATTACAGAGAACAAGAAACTGCATAAGAAATGAACAAGGAATTACATTCAGTGGAGAAGTAGTCCAGCTTTTTGAAATACGCATACGTGTAATACAGTCAAGGATTAAATATCATCAGCGTATGTTTGATGGATAAGGCAAAATAAGTTAATAATTTTTTTTAAATGATTAGACTATTTCATGTAAAGGATATATAACAATCTCCTTTTCGTAAGTGTATTTGAAAGGCTTGCATCTTGGGATTGGTCCATCTTCACCAGTAGTTATGAAGGTGCACCTACTTAACCTATAAAATAAAAGCATCCTACCGTCAAGTTATAAAAGAGAAAAAATAGAAATAGCATACCTTATTTAGTATTAACCAACACTTACCTTGCAATATCACCACGTAAAATATTCAGCAATACTGTCTCTGCAATGTCATCTGCATTATGCCCAGTTACAATCTTATCAACCTTCAAGAGAGCAGCACCTCGGTCTAGTGCCTAATAAGAATCAAATGTTCATTTCATTAATGAGCTTGCAATTGCCTTACTGACAAGGGTACACAAGAGCTACCTGACGTCGAAAAACACCACAGAAAGTACAGTTGTTTTTCAGGCCAATTGCTTTCACAATATCATCCATTGTCCAGTCATAGAGGTCCTTATAAGAAACTATTTTCAGTGGTAGGCCATACTGCAATAATTGAATTATATGGTTGAATCAGCAAGACATGAATATGCATGTAAATGGTAAGATTTACTGAACTAAATGCATGCAAAAAATAGTACAAGAGAAAAAATTAATGAGCAAAATACGCAGAAGAAGTATCAGGTAAGGAGGGGAACCTGGAGCTCATTCCTTTTCACAGTTTCAAGAGAGTCGTCTCTGTAGCCTGTGATACCCTCATCAATAGATAAAAGGAACAAATCGAGGCCATAGTTGTAACGTTTGTTCAACTCTGACAACACGTATGCAAGCACAGTTGAGTCTGCATAACAGTAGGAAAGTGTTTTAATCTGTTACAAGATCGAGCTCAATAAGCAAGCGTTTCCACACTAAGCTCATGCAACATTTGCACTATACAGATAAGCTAAATGTTTAATACTACCAGTTGGTTTATTTTTTGAAACAGACATGATCAGTTGGCATTGCCCATCAGGAGCTATATTTGTAAATCGGTCTCCTTAATTTAAAACCTTTATCTCTGTTGCAGCAGCGAGAATGTTGAACAGACATTTTGCTAACACACAATTTTGCCAAATTCAAGTCTCTCAAGGAGGCAATAACACCTAGCATATTGGCCATGCAAGTGATCTACAGAAGATGGTATTGAGGTGTTTATTATTCATTGTGTAGTGAGTAGGAACTAGTATTGCATAAAAGAACATTTGTTGCTTCATTGTTTATACAGGTCTGCAACTACCTTTTCCACCAGAAGCTCCAATTGCCACACGTTCACCGGCTTTAAACAGATTATTGTCAACAATAGTTCGATGAATTTCATCCTCGAAGACGACATAGAAACATTCCCTGCATATCTAAAATGCAAATGTCAAAGACTCTTCTGTAGCTGGCAGATGGAGAAGTGAAAACACTTGTCAGCTAAAACAAGAAGCCTACACATAAATTGCACAGATTATGGTGAAACGTCACAATTTACAATATCAAGGAGTTTCCCAAAGCTTCAAGAGTGCACAGACGGGACATCCATTTCACTTCCCAAAACTATAGCAATCCGGATGAACTGATATGAAATTCTTACAGGCTACAACTGAACCGTGGGCGCCCGGTGATGGAACTACCCCCAAAACACCACAAAAAGGGTGTACTGAAAGCGCGAAGCCGGCGAGGCTCACCTGCTCTAGGGTTTTGGGCCGCTTGAGCGCGGCCTTCCGCTCGCCGCAGCGCGCGCAGAGGCGGCTCCCTGCCCTCGCCGGAGCGGCGATTGACTGCATGGGCGTCTGGATGCGTGTTATCCCCTCCCGCCGCGGCACCAATCCGGTGGGTGGTATGGATTATGGAGGAGGACACCTGCGGGGTAGAGTACCCGTGCTTCGGCAGGAGGAGGAGCAGAGGCTGCTTCTGCCACGCCGGAGAGAGGGATTTCGGCGGCGAGACTGGGGGACGGGACGAACAGGAGGAGCCTGCAACCTGCGTCAAGGTTGGCCCAGATTCGGCAGGCCTATCTTGGGCCGGGCTCTATACCGGCCTCGTTTCTTCTTTTCTGCGGCGAAATTTCACGGCACCTGCGTCATCAGCCTGAACGCTGGAGATTCTAGAAAAAAATTTAGCCTGGACGCTGGTGAAGTAGGGCGTGATTGATAGGCCGCATGAGTTGCAAACAGGCCATGGGATGCATATCTAGGTTGATTGGCAGCCTAGACCAGCTTCACGTTCCAGCACGCACGTTAAACGGTCGATTAGGCCATTTTCATAGAGCCAACCTCATGGCTGCTTCTCCCGAGCCAAGAATCTCCTTTGCCTACGGTCATGGAGATGGCACAAGTTTTCTCGGTGCGGCGGAAAAGAGGGCGGGAGGATTTCATTCTCCACCCACCGAAACCCTCCCCCTATTTCTATTTCTATCATCGTCGTCGAAATCGTAACCACCAATTTCCTCCTTCGAGCTCTCTTCCTCTGGCGGCTAGAAAAAGGTAAGGCAGCGGTGACTGCGACGGCGGCAAGGTGACAAGGTCGATATCTTTGAGCTCTACGCTTCGCCTCCACCACCGGTGATGACTGTAAGTACCATCTTCTACATGTATGCTCCTCGAAACAGGGTTTACGTCCAGCTTTATAAATAAAGCAACACAGGTGAGACCGCTGCCGGGCCAGACAGCACAACGCCCAAAGGTAGAGACACACACGATACAAGATGTTGGCGCAGCAGCACACACATCCGAACGAAAACGAGAAAAATAAAAAGAAATGGAGATGGCGGCGGATCAACTAAACGAGAAAGACCGCAACCACTGCGCCCGCCGAAGAATTCCCACCCCGCTCCTAGCCTCGACTCGTCAAGCACCAAGCAACATCCTCAAGAGGGAAAGCGACCGCTGCTGCCCGGACCAGAGATTGTCCCTAGAGTTTCCCCCAGCACACAGAGAGAAGTGGATGAAGGGTAGCCACGCCGCCCTTCAGGAAGGAAACATGCCACCCGAGGGTGGCACCGCGACGGTGTCGGACGAGTCGACAAGTATTTCTTCCAAAAAAAAACCATCCACAACCCTCGGACGAGCCGTTGCATAGGAACCCCGCAAGGTCGAAACCTTGCCACCACCAAACTTGCCGCCCATGAGCATGCGCTACTCCGGTCCCGTTGCGCCATCGTCGTCTCCCCGAGCAAGCCGTCGTGAGGTCTGTAGCATCGAGTCACGGGTAGAAATGAACAGAGCCACAGTACCGTGGCCGCGCGGGAGGGAACATCCTCCACTGCCGGACTACATGTATGCTTTGTTGGGTAGAATCTTAGATCTGTGACTACTCTATGGCACTCCTTATAGATTTGTGAGTTAGGTCGTTAGATCTTAAACTTGTTTGTATCTATGCTTCTAGTATAATCGTTAGCATGTTTATCTGCAACATATTTATTAATTGCTTCTAGATTGGTATGTTGAGCATGTGCATGACCTGGATCTTGCAGGAGTCGTCGTGCGAGGTGTTTAGCCACACCCTTATTCTAGTAGGAGATTCGCAGATCCCCTCCTATGTTGATGACTCACAACCGGCCACCGATGAGTACCTTTTTGTGCATGTTGAGTCGTGCTTCGACAGGAGGAGCAACAGAGGTTGCTTTTGCCACGCCGGAGAGGGGCGACGAGACTGGGGGATCAACCAAATAGAAGAATCCTGCAACCCAAGTCAAGGTTGGTCCAAATTGGACAGGCCTATATTGGACCAGCCTCATTTATGTGGGTTGCTAGTTTCACGTGTCATTTTTTCCGTACACCGAAGAGATGTTTTTTAAGAGCAACTCCAACGGGCATTGTATATTGCGCCCGCATGGTAAATACCGCTAATTTAACGTGGGGGAGATTGTGCGCGCTGCTTCAACACAAGCGGCAATACCGCGTGCACCAAAAAAATTGCAGTGCGCGGCGATTTTCTGCATTTGGCACGGGATATGTTGGGCGCCAGCTGCCACACATGCTATAAAACGAGCGCTCGCAGGCCGCTCAACCCCTGCTGAAGTTTCACTCCGTCCAAAAAGAATTCCCTATCTCGCCCGCGCAGCGCACCGCTCAACTGCCGCCTCTCAGCCGCGTCACAGCCCCTGCCCACTCCGTCGAGCGCCCGCTTCTGCCACCGTCGAATGGCGCCACGATCGAACTCATCCAGCTTCCACGGGGTGCGCGCGCGCCCTAACGACACGTTCCGTGCCAAGATCCGCGACGGCGGAGACCGCATCGTCCTCGGCACATTCAAAATGGTGCACGAGGTGACGCGCGTGTTCGATGCGGTGGTGTGGCGCCTCGGCCGCCCACGCATACAAATGAACTTCCACGGCGTGTGAACGCGCGAGCAGGCGGAGATGCTCGCACTGCCGCCGCGCCTCGTCACCGAGGAGGAGAAGCGGTGCCACGCCACGTGGCTCCGGCACCTCTACCACACCGAGGAGGAGGAGGGTCTGAGGACAGAGTGGGCCGCCCACTTCCCGAAGGATGTCGACGCCGAGGTCGCCTTCTACACGCACAGGAAGGAGGAACGCAAGGCATGCCTCCAGGTGAGGACGACCGTCAAGGCATGTTGTCGGGCGTTCATCGAGGCGCAGCTAGCCAACCCGCAGGCGATCGACGGCGATAACAACCGCTGGCTAGACCAATTCTGTTATGGGGTAACCCCGTGGGTGGCCCGATCTTCATGGATCTCGTGGTCAAATCGATGGGAAAGCGAGGGGAAAGGGAGAAGATAGCGGAAGCGGACACACACCTCGTGAAGAACACGATGAACACACGCAAAACTCACATGATACAAGGCCGATTGCTCTCGCCGGCGGCCACCGGTCCGATAGAATCCTCGCAAGGAAAGATCGGTCAACATGCTCCCTCGATCCCACGCGAAGAGGGAAGAACACCTTCGAGAGGGTCTTGACGTCTTGGCAAAGGGACACCGATGCCAAGGCCTTGTACAACGAGGAAGGCGCGATGCAAACTCCAACGAGGTGGTGACGATAGTCGATCCCCTTTGGTAGAAGGGGATAACGCAAAACTAGAGATTCCACAAAGGGGGTTGTATTTAGTCTATCATTTATGCCTAGGGTTGCATGAGGGGGTGGGGGCACTATATATGGGCCAGCCACTAGTTCAAGGGTAATTTAGGAATAAAAGGGGAAAGTCTGGGCGGACTAAGGGGTACATGGGCCAAAGGCCCAGCTAGCGGCATGCAGGCCCATATGCTTAGGCCGGAGACTGCGATGTGGGGGTCCGGATACTCCGGTCTGGGCTGGAGATTCCCGTCGGTCTCCGGTCCGTCTCCGGTCCTCCGGAGTGGATGCAGGCCGGAGACTCCGGTGTCTTTAGGCCGGAGACTCCGGTGTGCGCAGGCCGGAGACTCCGGTGCTCCAGCTGCTGCTTCTTCCGTCTTCTCTTCCAAGCCTCCGTCTTGGCGGGCTTGGTGCTCCAGGCTTCCTCCCATGCCTTCGTACTTGTTGGTGTGAACCTATCATGGATACGGGACAGAGTATGAATTAGTATACCTGATGCAGCCCGTCCTACGGATGCTCCTACATCTACACCAACAAGTCCCCCAAGTGGACCCATGACTCATGCTCGAGCCAAACTCCTTCAAGCTAAGGTGAATTCGCTCCTCTCCTCGTGCCAATTTGATACATCCTTCGATGGTGTGCTACTTCATGCAACTACTCTATGCATCATCAGGTACGAAGCACCAACACATCACCAAGCACCCCAGGATGGAGAACAAGGAGCAGATCGTGAAGCAAAAGACGCTGGAGCTGCTCAGACCGGAGTCTCTGGTCTGCGCACACCGGAGTCTCCGGTCCACCAAAGTCTCCGGCCTGAAGACACCGGAGTCTCCGGACCCACCTCCGGTCTACCCCCAGAATCGATCTCGAGGACAATCTGACTGCCCCTCCGAAGGCTGGTCCGGAGACCGACCGGAATCTCCGGTCCAGACCGGAGTCTCTAGTCCACCACACCAGAGTCTTCGGACCGACCATCGCCAGGCATGTAAAAGGCCTTTGGGCCTTCGGCCCATGTACCCCTTAGTCCACCCAGAACTTGTCTTTTATTCCTAAAGTACCCCTGACTGTGTGGTTGGCCTATATATAGCCCCCCACCTCTATTGTAAACCCTAGGCATGATATTGGAATTAGTGGAAACCCCTTGTGGATCTATCTAATTCTTGCCTCATGCTCCTTGACTAAGGAGCACCAATATGCCCAAACCTCGTTGGAGTTTGCATCGTGCCTCCGTGTTGTACAAGTCCTAGTATCGGAGTCCCTTTGCCTAGAAGTCAAGATCTCACCAAGTCTCCCATCTCGCCGTGCCGGTTCGAGAGAGAGTCCTCCGCCCGACGCCGATCCTAGGGATTGCACCGGACCGGTCACCGCCGGCGTGAGCTATTGGTGTTTATCGTGGTTTTGCATGTGTGTGTTCATCGTGCTCTTCGTGCGTGTGTTCGTCGTGTTCATCCTTCCCTCCTTCCCCCGCACTCCACCCTCGATTTGAAAGGGAATCGTGAAAGATCGGGCCACCCTAGAGGTTCCCCCTCAACATATTGGTATCAAGAGCTTCGTTGCTCATGATTTCCCCCACAATTTTTTCTTCTATCCACCAAAAATTCGAAAATCCCCAAAAAAGAGCCCCAAATTTGCCTTTGGATCGCTCTCTTGATTTGGAGTGTTATTTGTGGTTTTGATCCGACCAAACCTTGTCTTAGGAGTTGGTCCAGCTTTATCCTGTGTTTTCCCAGCCCAATTTGGCCAATTTTCACGGATTTGAGGACCCAAGGCATGGATTTCCGCTCAAGAACACGAGAAGTTCGCGATCTGACTCCAGATCGGAGTCTCCGGCCTACACCGGAGTCTCTGGCCCACCCACACCGGAGTCTCCGGCCTGGACCGGAGTTTCCGGCCTAAAACCCCGGAGTCTCTGGCCCTGACGCCTGATTTTGACAGTTTTGCCTCTAATCTTGCATTGGATAATTTCCTCTTGTTTGTTTGTGCCCATGTGCGTGTTGCCAACTAACAGCAAGCTTCCACATCAACAACCCCCATGCTCATCGACACCACGGCCCATGAACATCATCCCGCACCATCAACACCAAGTTCATCATCAAAGAAGGTATAACTTGCGTCACCTTGTTAACCCCTATCTTCCTTTGTGTGTACCTATCCCATGAGAGTGGCTCATCTTGTGTTTGCTTGAGCATTGTGCATTTGTCCTTGGATAGTGAGAATGCAAGAGCAATATCAAGTGTGACTAGGTAGCATCAAGGGAGAGCAAAAAAAATACAAAAGAAAGAAAAAGATACAAAGAAAAAGAAAAAGAAAAATAGTCTCCCGTTGCAAAAGAGAGTCTCAAAGCTTGTAAGCAAGAGAGAAAGAAGAGCGCCTACGACAAGTGCACAAATCCGTTGCTCATTTTTCCTCTTTGCAAACGAGCCACGGTCTCTCCTTGCATTGGCACGACAACAAGCTTAGTCTTTGTTAGGACATTTTGTTTGCTCATTTTCATAGTCGTGTCAATCCCAACTATCTCCACGAGTGTGTGTATATAGTCGTAGGTTCCCATCACCCCTTTGAGTTGTTGACCTTCGCCTTTGACTTGAGTTTTGTTGGATTTTACCCACTTTTGACTATCCCTTTTCTTTTGGTTGGTTCTTTGGCATTCCACAATCCTACCCTACTACAAACAAGCTTTTGAGAGTTAGTTCTTTCTTTAGTGTGAGTTTTCTTTGCAATTCCACTTTACACACTTATAGCTCTCACTTGTGGTTTCTAGTTTGGTGCAATCCCCAAGGTGAGGTACAAGGCTAACACCACCATATTCCACTTCCATATACAATACTTGTGTGTTTTGCATGATGGATAGGCACGGTGAGGCGAGCCAACCACCTCCCCACGAAGAAGATCAAGGACCGTACATGACGCGCGCAAGTCACTTCATTGTTTGGCAAGAGTTCCGTGAACGTTGCCAAGCCCTTGAGACGCGACAAGATGAACAATTTGGCGAGACGCAAGCCGAGTTCAAGAACATCGACAACCGCTTCGACGGCCTCGAACGACAAATGCACGCAATGCATCACAACTTCGTCCACCAAAATAAAGCCTCATCGATGAAACAAATGACAATCTTCAACGCCTCATCGATGGCATGGCAAGGCCACGTTCACGCGAATCAAGCTCTTCAAGCTCTTCGTGTCGTCATGCACCTCCTCAACAATATCTACATCCAAGTGCTCCAAGACACAATGATGCCCCCGTGGTTGAAGATGGAAGTTCTTCGAACTATGTACCTTCCCCACGGCACGCCGCAACGTCAAGCTATGATGGTGACTTCTCTTCAAGGCCAAGAGCAAGGCAAGAAGCACACCGTCATCACGCAAGGGCATTAGTGATCCAACAAGAGAAACAACAAGATCAACCACAAGTCTACCACCATCGACCGCGACACATACTTGACACAACAAGTGATGACTCCAATTTGGAGAATCAAGCTCGTCATAGATGTGAAGCTCTCCAAGATCCTCCTCCTCATCATCAACGTCATGAACGTCAACAACGACACCATGCTCATCACGAGGCTCCTCCTCCACATCAACAAAACTTGGAGCGTCAAGTGATACAAGTTGAGCGATGCCCACCACGTCAAGAGGCTCACGACCATGATTTTCGCCGTGAGGCCCATGTGCCTAACCAACACCACCAACCGAGGAATGAGCCTCCCCTTCGTCGCCAACCACGTCAAGAGGCTCCACACCCTCACCACCATGCGGCCCAAGCGCCTAAACCATGTCAACAACCGCGCCAAGAGCAAGAGCAAGCTCCTCCATATCAATATCAAGAGCAAGCTCTGCAACAAGGTCACGAGAACCAAGTTCCACCTCCCCAACTACAAGATCATCAACAAGGTCACCAAGCTCGTCGCAATGACCACAACGATGAAGAAACTTTTGGCAAGCTCAAGTTCACAATGCCCAAGTTCACCGGATCCAATGACCCCGAAGAATACCTCTCGTGGGCACTCAAAGTCGACAAGATCTTCCGCATGCACAACTATAGCAACGAGAAGATGGTCGCCATGGCTTAGCTTGAGTTTGATGATTACGCCAACCTTTGGTGGGAACAAGTTCAAGTTGCTCGTGATGCAAGACAAGAACCGCCAATCATAACTTGGCATGACATGAAGGCTCACATGAGATCCCGATTTGTCCCCGCGCACTACATGTGTGACCTCTTCAACAACCTTCAAGCGCTTCGTCAAGGGACAAACACCGTGGAAGAGTACTTCAAGGAAATGGAACTCAACTTGATTCGTGCCAACATTGATGAGCGCATGGAGCAAACTATGGCACATTTCCTTATTGGATTGAACCACCCCATCAAGCGCATTGTTGACTTACAAACATACAACACCATGGTTGAGCTTGTGCACATCGCAACAAAGGCTAAACGTCAAGTGCAAGAGGATATCAAGTACAACAAGCCCAAGACGTACTTCACCTACAAGCAAGCTTCAACCGCTACACCAACAACTTTCAATGGAAGCTCCTCAAGTACCTCCAAGCCTTCCTTCAAGCCCACACTTCCTCAAGGAAAAATTTCCCCAAGTGGCAAACAAGCAAAGAGTGATACACCCTTCAACGGTGAATGCTACAAATGTGGAGGAAAAGGACACAAGTCGGCCGAATGTGGAAACAAGAAAGTCTTGTTCATCCATGACAATGGTGATGAAGAGTACTTGAGTGAAGATGAATTTGATGCCCGTGTCAAGGAAGCAATGGCAAGACAACGAGTGGAAGATGACCAAGAACTTCTCATGTGTGAACATGACGCAAGTCCATCGCTTGTCGTCACAAGGATCTTGACCACTCAAGCACAAGAGCATGAAGACCAACGCTCCAATATCTTCCAAACACGAGCCGACATCAATGGAAAATCTATCAAGGTGATCATTGACGGAGGGAGTTGCCACAACCTTGCTAGCAACAAGTTGTGTGAGAAGCTCAACCTCACCCTCCATCCGCACAAGCACCCCTACCACGTGCAATGGCTAAGTGACCAAGGGTCCGTGAAGATCAAGCATACCGTATCGGTCTCCTTCGCCATTGGTCCTTACAAAGATACAGTGGAGTGTGATGTGGTTCCTATGACAGTTTGCCACATGCTTCTTGGTCGACCATGGAAATTTGACCTGCTCAACATGATGGTCGCACCAATGTATACACCTTCAAATGGCTCAACAAAACATGTGTTTTGAAACCGATGAGTCCTAGCCAAATAATTGCGGACAATGCAAAGGATTTAGCAAGGGCGCAAAGCACAACACCTACTTGTGAGAAGAGCGGTGAGAGAGAGAACCACCTCATAGTGAGTGAGAGCCACAAGCCAAACTCGAGTGGAAAAACTAAGAGTGTTCTCCTTGCCACCAAAAGTGAGATGAGAGATGTTCGGAACAACCCATCCATCTTGCACTATGTCCTGCTTTGCAAGGGACTAGCGCAGTGAACTAATGAATTAACCAATGTTCCTCCATCTTTGATGAATGTTTTGCAGGAATTCAAGGATGTGTTCCCCGAAGAGCTTCCACATGGACTACCTCCTCTTCGCGGCATCGAACATCGCATTAACCTCATCCCCGGTGCACCACTTCCCAACCGCGCCGCTTACCGCACAAACCCGGAGGAGACGAAGGAGATCGAACGTCAAATCAACCAACTTGTCTCCAAAGGTTTGATCCAAGTTAGCACCAGTCCAAGTGCCGTACCCATGATTCTTGTTCCAAAGACGGATGATACGTTACGGTTATGCATGGACTGCCGTCCAATCAATGCTATCACCACGCGTTATCGACATGCCATACCACGTCTCGATGACATGCTTGATGAGTTATGTGGAGCCACTATTTTTTCGAAAATTGATCTTCGTAGTGGTTACCATCAAATACGCATGGCTGAAGGTGATGAGTGGAAAACCACCTTCAAGACCAAACTTGGTCTCTATGAATGGTTGGTTATGCCCTTTTGTTTATCGAATGTCCCATCCACCTTCATGCGCCTTATGAATCACATCTTGTGTTCTCTCATTGGAAAAGGTGTTGTTGTCTATTTCGATGATATTCTTGTTTATAGCAAATCACTTGAGGACCATATAACACATGTCAAGGAAGTTTTGCAAATCCTTCGACATGAAAAGCTTTATGCTAATCTTGCCAATTGCACTTTTGCTAAATACAAGTTGATTTTTCTTGGATTTGTTGTTTCTTCAAAGGGAAATGAAGTTGATGTTTCCAAGGTAAAGGACATATGAGATTGGCCCATCCCACCAAATGTGAGTGAACTCCGAAGTTTTCATGGGTTGGCCGGTTTCTATCGTCGCTTTGTGAAAGACTTTTCAACCACTTCTTGTCCCCTTAATGAATTGACCAAAAAGAATGTCACCTTCGTGTGGGGCAAAGCACAACAAAAAGCTTTTGATGAACTTAAAAAGAGGCTCACCGAAGCACCTCTTCTTGCTTTACCGGATTTCACAAAAACTTTTGAGATCGAGTGTGATGCTAGTGGTATTGGCATTGGAGGAGTCCTTATGCAAAACGAACGTCCTATAGCCTACCATAGCGAGAAACTTGATGGTGCTCACCTGAATTATCCGATTTATGACAAAGAGCTTTTTGCCTTAGTTCGTGTCCTTCAAGTTTGGCATCATTACCTCTGGCCCAAGGAATTTATCATACATTCCGACCATGAGTCCTTGAAATATCTCAAAGGCCAAGCCAACTTGAGTAAGAGACACGCTAAGTGGGTTGAATTTATGGAGTCTTTTCCGTATATTGTCAAGTATAAGAAGGGCAAAGATAATGTAGTTGCTGACGCTTTGTCTCGCAAACACACAAGCCTTCTTACAAGACTTGAAATCAACGTGTTGGGTCTTGAGGAAATAAAATCTTTGTATGCTTCCGACCCGTTCTTTGAACCAATTTTCGCAAAGTGCTCCAATGACAAAGGAGTTGATGATTTCTATTTGCATAAGGGCTTTCTATTTAAACAAAACAAGCTATGCATTCCGAAGTCATCGCTTCAACTTTTTCTTCTCCAAGAATCTCATGGTGGGGGGCTCATGGGTCACTTTGGCCGTGACAAGACATTGGACATGCTCTCCAATCAATACTTTTGGCCCAAGATGAAGCGTGATGTGGAGCGCTATGTTCAACGATGCACGACATGTGTTCAAGCTAAGTCGCAAGCTAACCCTTATGGTCTTTATATGCCATTGCCTATTCCTCATACCCCTTGGTCCGACATTAGCATGGATTTTGTGTTAGGATTGCCTAGATCTAAGCATGGTCATGATTCTATATTTGTTGTTGTGGATCGTTTTTTCAAAATGGTGTTGGAAATATGCCCTAGACAAATAGTAGTAAGGACTATTATCATATTTCATATAGTTTATGATTAAGTTTTATATCATGCTATAACTGTATTGAGTGGAAACATCAATACACGTGTGATATATAAACAAACCAGGGGTTCCTAGTGAAACTCTAGTCACTGGTTCATTGGTCAACAGATGATCATGTTTCCTGATCATGTGGCATTTATGCCAGTTGGAAATGAGGTCATCTCATTCTGAGAATGAGATGATGAACCAATACCCAACCTAAACATCGTGATTCGATCATGTCACGAAGTTCAAGTTACGATGATTAGAAATGGATCCACGTAGACTATTCCTTAGACCGTGAGGCTATATCAATCACTGTCTCCCGAGAATGCTTAGATAGCATCAAACGCCATCTGGTAAAACGGTGGTTATAAAGGTGTGTTCAGGTATTCGGAGGAAACTGTAGAGGCAATATATGTCAAGAGCGGGATTTGTCCGTCCATGTGACGGGAAGATACTCAAGGGCCCACTCGGAGAGGTTATATCCAATAGCTGCACAGCGTGTGATTAGATCACGGGGATATCACTTGTCGGAACGAGTCAAATACCATTGTTCAGTAGCGAGATTGAACTCAACATGAAGATGTCATTGATCAGGTCTCGGGCAATGCAAGTATCGAATGACAAAGGGAATAAGACACGACTGTCATGATTCAAACGACGAAAGATCTTCGTGGAATGCATAGGGGTCACATGGCCATCCAGGTCCCTCTGTTGATCATTGGTGCGGGAGTGTCCTGATCATGTCTGGAGTGTTCGCGAACCGTAGGGTATCACGCTTAAGGGCTTGATGATGCTTAGAGAGTATTTATAGGATCGGTAGAATCACCGAAGAAAAGAAGGGAGAAAACCAGAAGGGTTTCGGTAAGTCCGGAGTGGAGGTGGAAGGTGTTCCATAGCCACGGAGATTGAATAATATGTGAATGAATGTTAAATATTGATTTAATCATTTATTCATAATTATTTAATAAAGAGAAAATCAATTAAAAGGTCAAAAGGCTTAATGGGCCATTTCCGGAGGGAGAAGGCCCACTAGGGAAGGGAGAGAGGGAGGAGGACCAAAGGGGGGTGGACGGCTGGGCCTTGCCCCCCCCCCCCCCCCGCGGGGCCCACTAGGGGTGGCCGGCGGCCTCCCCACCCCCTCCTCTCCTTTAGTCCCACCCCGGGACTTGAGGGGAGGTAGTACCTCCCCTCTCCCTATATAAGATGGGGTATTTGGCCTAGAAAATACACCAAATAATCAATAAAGGTCTCCCCACTTTTGGGAGGACCTCCAATTGATATTTTCTCTCTCTCCCTCTCTCTCTCGTGACCGTGGTCCCAAGTCTGGACTGCGCGAGCGAGAGACATCTTCACCGCAGAGCGCCGTCGCACTGCGGGATTCGGATCCAGGAGCTCTACTTCCGCAATTGCTGCTGGATCGGGGAAGCGGGAGTCATCGTCAGGCACCGGACGTGTGTAACTCCCACGGGGTGTCACACTTGAGGCACTCAAGTCGTTGGAGCCAAAAGGAGCGCAAGGACTTCATCATGACCTTGAGGTCGGCTTCGGCTCGTCTACATCAAACATGCTCTCCTGAGCGTTGACAACGCTTTTCGGTCTTCGAGGGTAAGTTCGCGAAAAGCCCCTCCCGTTACTGTATTACTAATAGATAGGTCCTGGCAGCTTCAGGGGTTCAGGGGCATAGAGTAAAATTTATTGTTTTTATGCGCGGAACCCCTACAGTGGTATCAGAGCTAGATCTATGCATAGTAATGCTAGTATGGGTAGAACACACGAGATGTAGCGTGTGGGCGTTGGTATTTTAGTTGTTACCCTCCCACGTGTACTTGTGTATACCGCAGTAATGCTTGATGAAGCGGCCCCCAACCGACTTTACGCGTTCATTTGCGAGATTGGTCCATGCTTGACATACGGCTTGTACCGTATAAAGTGGCTTAGGGGGTGTCTGTCTCTCTCGCATTAGTTGGTATACCATTTGCAACGGAGGGCCCCGAAAGGGGTGTAGTATAGACAACTACTTGATCAGCGTTGTGCTGAAAGTTCGTAGGTAAGAACGGTTCTTGTGCGAAAGCCCATTCAGCCACGTAAAACATGCAAAGATAAAGTAGAGGCGTCTAACTTTGTTTTGCAGGGGGGCTTTGCTTTGTGATATGGTTGTGGCAAAGGTAAAGTAATTACCTTTTGTTGCATAGTAGTAGATAGTCATGGTAATGACAAACTACCACGCCGGAATGACACCGGTACCCTGGTGTCTATGGCGCCGGATCCCTGGCGCCGGAACCCGGTGACGACGGATGGAGATCACGACGTGAAGGACCATATCACATAGCATTTACATTCAATGTTATTGTTTGTATGTCTTATTGTGTGCTAGTATTAGATACTTGACGGTAGCCTAATAAGAAGATCCCTGTTAAAATAACCAACGATTGTGTTCCCCCTTGTAGCATCCCAATTGTCTAACAATTGTAATGCTACTTGGTCTAGTAAGATATTGGCTACTTCTTATATATAATTGTTGCACCATAATTATATCATGCTCATGTCATCATACCACCTTGCATTTGAGCATCATATAAAACCCTGTTTCTTTGGCTCTTCTCTCATATGCATTATTAATTGTATTTGACTCTTGATATTGTATTTGGTTATTGATATATTGTTTAAATGCCCAAGTTGATTTGGGGGCATATCTTTTATTCCCCTCCATGATCTTTTCTTTTCACCACCTTATAATTCCACCATCCTTTTAACCATGAGCTTGCAATTCTTTTTCTTTTGATTTGATCCTAGCTCATGTGGTGGGGTGGATCTAATCCTACTTATCTTTTGCTTGGCCTTTATTTCCACTTCTTGGGAATGCATAAGAATAATGCCATATCATTATTATTATTTTCACAAAATTAATCATGGCACTTATTATTTTTGCTTGGGCCATGCAACCTTCACCACCACCTTTTACTCCATTGGTTTTTTCCTTTGATGTAATGGATCCTATCTTTGTGGACCATCTCCTACCATTCCACCATCCCCATATTCGCATCCATATCTTTTCCTTTTATTTTATTTTCTTCATGCATGATCATATGAGGCTTACTCTTTCTATCTCTTTCTCTCTCTTTTTCATGGGTTCTTCTCCACCTTAGCTTATGCTAGATCACGCCCCTCTTTCCCTCTTGGTTTGGTCTCATAAACAAAATTCAAAACCTAAACTCTAATAAAAACCTAACCTATCTTCCTCTCTCTAATTTTCTTCTAACCCTAATTCTACACAAAACACTAAACCCTAAACCTCCTCTCCCTCTATCTCTCTAACATGCTGGTCCCACCTGGCCCCTCTCTCCCTGGCCCACACCCCAGCCACCACTACCCTACCCTAACTCTCAAAACCCTAACCCGAGCTACCCCATCTAACCTAGCCAAGTGCACCCGAGCCCCTCCCCTCTTCCTCTCTTTCTCTCTGCCATGCTGGCCCAGCTGCTGCTCCTCCACGTCCCCACCTGGCCCACCTGTAGCCCCTCTCCATGCCCTACCTTCCCCAGCCCGAGCCAGCACGTGAGGAGGAAGAAAAAGGTGACAACCGAGCCACCTTTATCTACCCCCTGCCACGGCTGCCCCTCCTCCCTCTCCCTCATTTTCCTCCTCCCACACGTCTCCTGGCTCACCCAGATCCGCCCGAGCCTGCCCTCCCCTCCTCCCTTTCTCCCCACCGTTGCCAGCACCTGCCGCCGGTCGTCGCCAACGCTGCCTCGCCCCTTCGTTCTCCCCACCGTTGCCAGCACCTGCCGCCGGTCGTCGAGGTGGCCTGGGAGACCGAGGAGACCTCCCTGCTGCTCCCTGCACGCGTCGACGAGGAGGAGAAGCCCCAGGAGCGCCGGTACCGCCGCCACCCGACGCCAAACCCTAGCACTCCGGCCGCCAGCCTCGTCGTCGATCCTCTATGCTCCGGCCCGATCCGACCACACCAGCCAACCCGCGGTGAGCCCCTCGACCGCCCTGACATCCTCCGCTTCGCCGTCACCGTCTAGCGCCGCCGCTCTTTTCGTCGAACGCCTTCAGTGCGCCGCCGCTCGCTGTTGCCTGCAAGGTTCCCGCGCCGCTTACAGCCTACCTAGGGCCCAAACCCCCTCCTGTCAACTCCCCTAGCCCCGCCGCACTGGTTCCGTCCCTAAGCGCGAACGCCAGGTCCTGGGTTCGATTCCCCGCCCCGTGCCGCGCGCTGTTTCCCGTCAGGCGTCAGAGAAAAGAGGAAGAGAAACAGTGCACGTTGACACTTTGCACTTACCCCCCAACCTTTTTTATTCCTAAACCCGCGGTCCAACCTACCCCACGTGTCAGCCGCCCTAGCGTTTTGCAGAAAAGTCCCTCTAGTTTCTCCGGCCGTAACCCGCGCTCCAGCCCTAGCCCCACCTGTCAGCCTCTGGGAGTAACCCCCACAGTCACGTGGGCCCGGAGCCGCTGGTCCCGCTTGTCAACCGCGTGGGCTAGCCAGAGCCGCGGTAGAAAAAAGATTTTCTGCGCGCGTGGCCCCAGTCAGCAGCGGTCCACCCGTCAGTGGCTATGGCTGGGTCGAGCTGAGTAAGAAGAGTTTGTCTGGCTGTCTGTTTTAATTAAACCTTTTCCAAAATTGATTTAAATTCAAATTCAAATCAGATTTAAATAACTTTTCAAATATAAATCCAAATAATACAAATAATATATGTTTTGGAATCAGAAAAATGTGAGGAATTCAAATATGCCATTCAAAATAATGTTTGAACACTTTAAATTTTCGAGATGATTAAAATTACAATAAAATGCCCTTTTCCTTAATTAATTAATAACTTTAATTCTACAACTCCAAATTTGACAAATAATATGTCTAAATCGATCAGCGCGATGAGCCCGTTCTATATATGCATTCCTTGTTCTGTTTTGAAGCATGCATGATGTCATTATTAAAAATCTGAACTGTTTATGATAATAAAACTTAGTTAAATAAATAACAAAAAGCTTTATTTCTTGTATCCCCACCTCACCCTTGCCATGCTACTTTAATGCCATGTAAATTGTGCATCATTCATCATGGCATGCTTGTTTACTTGCCGCATTTTATTTCCTATGCTTGAGCACTTTATTTATGTTGGCCCTTGTTTGTTTGGTTCTTCTTCGAATAGACGCCCAGCAGGAGAATTACCAGGAATCACAGGAGTACTACCCAGATCCATCTCTCGCTTCAACTGAGCTGCCAGGCAAGCACTACCACATGCTTGCATATATACAATACCTATTGCCTCTATCTTATTCTTGCATCATTGAGTCGCGATTGCATTAAATTGAATCCCAAGCACTGCATAGCCTTTTTTTTAAACCCCACCGAAGCTTGTTCCTCCATCCCATGAGCCATTACTGCAGGAGTTGTTTGAGCCATGCGAGTCGTAGAAAAGCATGTGTAGGGTATGTGAGTGTCTGATGAATAACGAGGTACCTAAACAACATAACCTGAGTAGTAATGGGATAACTAATGAAAGAGGCACCGGTGAGCAATATCTGCTATTTGGTTTTTCATGCTCACTTGTGTCCCATAGGACCCCGAGTACTTGATTACTGTTCCTTGACTATTCGCACTATCCACATTCGGGAGGCCTTATGGACCCCCTGAGCCAGAGCTTGATTCATTCTTATTTCTTGGGGCCACAATTAGTTTGGGGCTTTATTACTATCCTGTACTTATGCCATGTTACTGCTTTATTTAAGATTGTGCGAGGAGCACCTGTACTGTTTTGGATCGTGACACGTTTTCGCTGTATCGACAAGCCCAGTCACATTTTCGGGTTCCCAGTCGTTTACTGCCGTCCACACAAACCTTGGGTCCGTCTCGGAGCCGGCCAACTTCGTTGCGGGTAGCTTAATGGGGTGGCCCCCTGAAATATTTCTGAATCCTGTGATTGCTTTGTCGTGAATGCCTCGTTGGGTTTTGAGTTGGTTTTTCCGAGGTTGATCGAGTGTGTGTTTCTATTCGTGCACCCCTGCAGGGTAAATCTTTCTGAAAGCCGTGTCCGCGGTTATGGACGACTTGGAGCACAGTTTTTCTCGATCATAGACAAGTATAACTAAAGTACCGCTTTTAAATTGACTAAGTACTTGACTAGTAAATAGCGCAATACACATGGAATGGTTCATAAAACTGCCAAGGGATGATGGGGGTTGTTCATCCGCTTCCTCGTTGGTAAGCGAGGAGGAGGATGGATCTGTTAATTATACTATTATAACTGTTGTTCTTAATTCACGGACTTCCGTCTATCATTGGTTAGGCGGAAGGTTAGCGAGTATTTGTAGAATTTTTAGGTATTATCTTTTGCTGCAATTGCGTCACCCCAGGTTGTGTCTCCTTTAGCGGCATAAAGACTTGCTGAGTACCCCTAGGGTCTCACACGATAAATTGTTTGATTCAGATGAACAGGTGTACCCGCAAGATGGATACTGGGTGGAAGAGACAGATGATGTTGGCAACGATCGTTCGGTAGAGATTCCGGGAACGGGGATCCGTGAGATCTGTGGGCGGGATGTGTTTATTTATGGGGCATCTTATGCCGATTTGCTTCTTATCCGTACTCGGATCTTGTTTTCCGCTTCCGCCTGATACTCTGATGTTTGTTGTATGAGGAGCTATGCTAAATTATTATCTCTATCTAGGACATTTGAATCTTGCCGTATGACGTTGCTATATTTCTATTTCTTTTAGATGGAATGGCTCTAATGTACTGTTGTATGTGGCTTGCATACATACTCATTTGTGTATGTAGTTGATCCCTTCGCCTGCCGATTACGCCGCTCGTTCTTGTCCCGATGTCTGAAAGTGGTTAGGACGGCCGAAAGGTCTACCGTGAGTGGCCCTGGGCCCCACCGTACTATTTTAACCACTTTCGTTCATCCAGGCATGTAACTAAGAGCGTAATTCACCGAGGTAGTTACACCCCTTAGTGTGCACCGCCAAGAAAGTTCTTCGGTATGAGGCGATCCAGGGTGACAGGCCTGGGTGTCATACATATCTACGTTCACATACAGTGGGTGTAAGCCCTGTTGCACAGCAAATACACTAAGGTTGAGTTGGCGAGCCTAGCACGCTAGAGAAGCGTGGCCTCGGAACGTGGATGGTCGAAAGATCGAGCACGAGTCGCATGAATGATGTGACCGATGTTTAGCGTCCACCCTTGAACCCACATTGATGGCCGTGATGATCGGGGGAGATGTGGCTGATAGGGGTCGTGTTATCACTAGGAACCCTCACTGGGGATAGGTGTTTCTGAGTGGAGTTATTATTAACTCATTTAATCATAAACTTAGTCTAAATTCCTTTTGCAATTATAAATGTAGAAAATGGCTTCTGCCGAGATTACCTTTCCTATCGACGATTGGTTAAAAGGAGAAAAGCTCAAGTTAGATGGATCCAACTTTTCTGCATGGGTCATACGCCTATTTGATCTCCTTGGGGAGAATGATGTAGCTGACTACATGACCTGCGAGATGTATTTGGAGCCACCCTATTCTCATGAGATCCAGGAGCAGTGGGATCTGCGTTGTCGTCGTCGTGTGATGGCCACATTTATATCAGTGACCATGCGCCTCGGAATGGAGGATGGGCTGTGGCCAATGGTGGGGAGTCTCAAGCCCCGAATGGTCATGGCACATCTTAGAGCACATTTCGTGGAACAAGTGCGCATGTGGGAGTATGAGTTGATGGGAGACTTCCTCTCCATAAAGATGGAGGAGGGCTCCTCACTGGATGAGCACTTATTGCGCCTCTACGATGCGTATATGAGTCTGGCATACTACCTGGAGAACTGGTACTCAAGCTCATTTGCGATGGGAGTTGTGCTGCGGTCGCTTTCTCCAAGCTTCCAAGCACAAGTCAGGATCTGCGTTATGAGAGGTGACACGGAAACACTGGATTTCCTTGAGTTCATATCACATTTCAGAAATGTGATAGATGAACCCAACGTCGCTGGAGTCATCAACGACAAAGGTATATATTGGATATACAGTTTTATAAATGTTATAATCTTGCAAACACATTGCAGTGTTAAGTATATCTGATACTTGTTCTGTTTTGGTGAAAACAGGTCCTTCTGCATAAAGGTGCTTGCTGGAGAGGAGGTGACGTTGCGTGTTGATGGCGAGCATGATGATGACAGCCAACAACACTCTCCCTCAACATTTATCACTTAGTTTGTGTTTTAGGATGATTAATGTAATCGAGAGATTTGAACTTATTTAGTGTGTCTCACACTTCGTGAGACGGTTATTCATATCAGTTTGTAACAAACAGTTGTTCTGCTTTTATGAATGATTTCTATTCGTGTTCATATCTTGTTTGATTATGTGTGAATTATCCTTGTTGTTTAAAACTAATTGATAATGTATGAACATTTGTAAAACATTAAAATGCCTTGTTTAAAATACCCAATTTAATGATATTTCATTAATGAATGAAACCATTGTTTAAATTCAAAGTTATGTGATAATATGTGAAAGTCATTCGATTTCTTCTCACATATAAATCATGCCTAAGTTCGGCAAAATAACTTGAACACCGTGTATTACTTGAATACAAAGTGTTTAATGAATTGTTAGAAGTAAATACATATTCGATGTATTGGGTTTTAACGAAAAATGGTAATTATTATTAAATGATTGTTTAAATGTGTAAAGTAGTTTACCGAAGGAAACATGAATATGAAACTATTTGATTTGATCAAAGTGTTTCATCAACAAAGGGTATAAATATAAAAGAGAATCAAATTGCTATGATTTGATCAATAGTAATGAAATTCGACTTTATAAGAATGGCATAAAAGAAATTGTGGAATGCAAAGTGTTTTGAAACGTCAAAATACAAAGCATCACAATGTGATATTAGATATGAAAAGGGGTTGAATAGAAGGCACCAAACAAATCGTTGTAGAGTATATGTAGAGACCATTAGTTCAGAAATAGTTAGCACTCAATTAGAATTGGTGAACCATTTGAATTCGTGAAAGTTTTGGGGTTGTTCGATATAACCAAAACAATAGCAAATAAGACCTTGTAGTGTATTCATTGGAAACTTTGAATACGAAATCCATAGCTAAACCAAAAGGAAAGAAAAACTTGTATTGCTTGGATTTTGGTGCATTCTTGAGAAAGCTCACCTCTAGTGATGTTTCTCGATTATGAAGCAAATGGAAATTAGTGTAAAACACGATGATGATTCAAAACCCTGCATTAGAGTGTTGAGAAGCGCAATGGACAGTGTTCCTGAACGATTCTCTTCACGGAAGGAAAGAATCAATGATTTTGATCATTGTGTTTTTCCCCTCCACTATTGTTTTTCACTACATGAAGTAGGATTCAAAATGTAAATCCATATCTTGTATGGAAAAATTTGTGAATCACTTGTCATGATCTTTGGAACATGACATACCTACAAACTACAAAGGAAATGATGGTAAACTGAATTATGAGAAATCCTAGAAGCAAAATTCCCTTGAGATTAGAAAGCAATTCGTTGCTGAATCTCACAAGTAAAAGGAGTTACTTGAATTTTCCCAAATGACTGCAAAGCCATAGTAGGAAAAAGGGGTGAATGACAAAAGCACAGTTTGTCAAGTATTGGATAAATTCAAATGAATTTGATTCATGTGTGCTAAATGTCTAGTGGATTTAAAACTAGTAAAGTACTAGTATCTCATAATAAATCTCCAAGTTTGATATTTGATCAAAGGATTTTGAAGTTATTCAAAATATTGGGAGATACGCAATTTTCATAAAATTGAGTGGGAGCTATGAAAGTCTTCCTTAAACAATATGTGATTGACATATTTTTAAGTGGGAGCAACATAAGACTCAAATTCAAATATGTAGGAACATAGTTTGAGTAAGAGTACTGACTCATACCCAAATATGTTAGCAACATATTTTGAGTGGGAGCTTATAGGAGTAATTCTTAAAGTAAGTTAAGGATTAAAGCGCATATACTTATAAATAATGATTTATAAGATGTAGAAGTTGATGATAGATGTATTATGATATTATGTAGTGTTCCTTAAGGGATTCTGAAAAAGTGTTTCGGGATAGAAGTTAATTAAGGAACTAGTCCTTAAATAACTCAAATTAGGAATAGCATTAAGTTTAACATCAATGGTTGAAAGAAAGAAAAGGATGATCGTCATCCACTATGTTGAGACATAGGTTCTGTCTTAGTAAACCATGATGACAACTTAGCATAATATGTGATCCAATAAGAAACGTTTGAAAGTGATTTAGTTCGAATCACAAAATGTTGAGCTAAGTTTGTCCGCAGTGTCTAGTAGAGAACTATAGACATATTTTCCAAATCTATAAAGGATGACATATCTTAAAGCATAAAGAGTTATGTTATAAGGGAATATGTTGGAAACTCCTATAGATACCAATTAAAGTCAAGTAGGAAGCGAGGTGAACAAAACATCGAAAGTTGCACATAGTGCACTAGTGTTTCGATGAATGCATTTATAATAATAGATAAGGGTACCATCTAAAGTGTTGTATAAATTTATGGCGGGGCTAATTCGCTTTTAACGTAGAATGATGTGTCCCAGGCAGCTAGTGTATTTGTACTCTAGTGCAAGTGGGAGACTGTTGGAAATATGCCCTAGAGACAAATAGTAGTAAGGACTATTATCATATTTCATATAGTTTATGATTAAGTTTTATATCATGCTATAACTGTATTGAGTGGACACATCAATACACGTGTGATATATAAACAAACCCGGGTTCCCAGTGAAACTCTAGTCACTGGTTCATTGGTCAACAGATGATCATGTTTCCTGATCATGTGGCATTTATGCCAGTTGGAAATGAGGTCATCTCATTCTAAGAATGAGATGATGAACCAATACCCAACCTAAACATCGTTATTTGATCATGTCACAAAGTTCAAGTTACGATGATTAGAAATGGATCCTCGTAGACTATTCCTTAGACCGTGAGGCTATATCAATCATTGTCTCCCGAGAACGCTTAGATAGCATCAAACGCCATCTGGTAAAATGGTGGTTATAAAGGTGTGTTCAGGTATTCAGAGGAAACCGTAGAGGCAATATATGTCAAGAGCGAGATTTGTCCGTCCATGTGATGGGAAGATACTCAAGGGCCCACTCAGAGAGGTTATATCCAATAGCTGCGCAGCGTGTGATTAGATCACGGGGATATTGTTGGGAATATGCCCTAGAGGCAATCATGAATGATGATATTCCTGTGTATTCATAAGGTTATGGTCCATGTATGAACTACTAACATGTATCATCGAATATGTGATTTGATTGTGGAACTACATATTCATGTTGTTCATACTAATTGTCCTTGGTCATTGAGGTTGTACCGGACACACAACTTAGACCAATGTGAAAGTCGGTAGATGACTAGGTTCCACTTGTCATGGGCATGGAGATGCTATTCCGACTTACACGGATTCAGCTAAAGAGTTTAGCAAGTCGGACTGACCCATATTGAGATGCAACGAACAAGTCGTCATTTGCATGTCTCAATCAATGTAATCCTTAGACCTGAGGTTATTGCACAATCCGAGTTGAGGATCTCCGACTTAGGTTCTGTTAAACGCTGTTCCATCACTGGGCAGTTATAAAGGCAGAGTTCGGGTCGTCTGAGAATCAAGCTGCGTGATGTGAATAACCAAGACGGGATTTTGCCCCTCCATCTGGGGAGATATTCTCTGGGCCCTCTCGGAAGATATGAGTCGGAAAGCATGGCCATGCGCGTCTCGGATTAAGTGTTAACCGAGGCAACCGACTAAGAGTTAGTCGGATGAATCACTTATCTCGGATCAAGAAAGAGAGTCGGACTATTTAAGGGATGACGATCATTCGCCTATAGTCAGACAAGGTATATCATGAGGCAAAAGGGACTCAGACGAAAGTCGCATTGGAAGGTATGTCGTCATGACTTATTGGTACTTGGGAGTTGGCACGTTCTGCTAGGAGCCGCTACCAACTGATCGATCACGAGTGAGACTCGGAATCGTGTCCGGGTTACCATGAGCCTGTCGGGTCACACACTTAAGAGTGGGAGCAAGTTTGGGTTAGACCCAAACAGGAAACCTATTTGGGTTGGACCCAAATAGAGACATGGACTTAGTCAGCAAGTAAGACTTGCAGTGGCTAATATAGGCTTTTTTAGTGAATGGGCCACAAGTGAGTGGAGCCCACTTTCACTCCCTATATAAGCTGGGCCCAGGTGCTTTGAGCAAAAGGTTAGGTCACTCCATGTGTTGGAAACCCTAGCCCCAGTCCGTCATGTCGCCGCCGTACCGGACGTAGCAATCCATCGCCGGCGCTCCTCCTCGTACGTGTGGATACCGGCGGAAGTGCTATACGTTCAGCACTTCGACGATCGTGAAGAAAGTACGGATCGTGGATCGTGGAACCGGAACGGATCGCGAGGACTGCACTGCATCAAGCGACGTGCTTCATCAATTCCGCAACTGCGCGTCTTGTGGTAATCCTCATGGCCTTCTACGTGAGCTGGATCTTGGGGTCACCGCGTAGGGAAAAAGTTTTGTTTATCTCTACGTGGCCCTACAGTGGTATCAGAGCGTTAGCTTCTGGTTTTAGGCTCGAGATCGCGCATATGTGACATGCGGTTGGCGTTAGATTGGATCTAATTGTAGTTTTGGTGGTCGATCTATGAGATAGATCGGTTTTGTACAAAGTTGATTGGATCAATTGTACTCGGGGGAATGGATGATCTGGTTTCCATGATCTAACTGCTAAGGTCGTGGAACGACATACCCCTACCGGTCGGTTTCCGCCATCGGGGTAGACTGTGACACGTAAACCCGGATGCGTTGATCGAAGATCAAAGGGTTTGATCGATTCGGAGTCCGGATCGGATTTGGGTAAAATTGTTTTATCCAATGATGAAATCCATGTCCGGGACCGCCGGCTTCACCCGTCGTAGCGCCCTAGATGTCGTTGGGAGTTTCACAACGCCGGTAGATATCGTATCTATGCATAACTTGTTTTGGCAGGATGATGTTGTGAATGGTATGGCTTATGTGCATGTGATGTGTGTAATCCATACGTGATCTGCGTATCACGGATTTTGTCAGCCGTCTGGAGCCTAGGTGTTGTCATCTTATTGTATAACGGCCTGCGTGTCGGATTCTCTGTGTAATTTGGATTACTAGCTAGTGTAGCTGTTTGGAGAATCCGGATAGCATGCAAGTCGGTGTACAAGTCGGCTACATGGTGTAAGATGGCACGTGACAAGAGTTGACACGAGTCGAATTACAGGCTTTATGGAGATGGAGATCGCCATGAAGAGAGCCATACCATTTCACATTATAATTGCTTTATTTTGTGTTATTGTTATGTCTCTATTTTACCTCTATTAGATAGTTGGTAGAATATAATCCCTCAAAGAAGGTCTAGTCGGTTTCCCCGCCAGTGCTGCACCATCACAAGTCGGACATTTTTGGTAGTGGGCTCATAAAATTGAGGTGCTATCAATTCTTTCCGACTAGGTGGGTTCAAGTCGGACTCTTACAGCGGAAGCACTTGGTAATCTAGATAGGTCTATCACAACGGTTGTGGGACTTGGGGAAAAGTCGGATGGGAGCCGGGGCATGGGATGCCACCCATCCAACAGGAGTCGTATGAGATACGATTGACAAGGAGTTGTCTACCTAAATCACTTGACGGCTAGCGGTGATGCTAAAGCTCACTAGTCGACTTGCTTATTTAGGGTCCTGAATCACTAAGTAACCATCGGAGGGGTGTTGGTTCTAGTGGGAGCATAAATATTAAAGTGTTTAATATGCTTGCTCTTTATGGATACATGTCTTAAGTGTTTTGCATATTTTTTGTTGTAGATCAATGGCACCTAGCAGTCTTCCTCAGATTTCCGGTTTTGCTTTGAGAACCATCTTAGAGAAAGATAAGCTGAATGGAACTAATTTCACCAACTGGTATCGTAATCTGAGAATTGTTCTCAAACAAGAAAAAAGGGATCGTGTCCTAGACAACCTACTTCCAGCTGAGCCGGACGAGAATGCGACTGTCACAGCCACCAATGCCTACCGTCGGATTTGTGATGAATCCACGGAGATTAGCTGTCTTATGCTTGCTCACATGGAACCAGACTTGCAGCAGCAGTTCGAGAATGTTGAGGCCTACGATATGATCGAAAGCCTCAAAAGTATGTTCCAGGCTCAGGCAAAGACTGAGAGGTATCAATTCTCACAGGCTTTGTTGAGCTGCAAGCTTAAGGATGGAGATCCACTGAGTCCGCATGTGATCAAGATGGTTGGTTACGTGCAGTCTCTGGAAAGGCTTGGCTACCCCATTAGCGAAGAGTTCGCTACGGACATAATTCTGAACTCTCTTCCTAGTGTGTATGGCCAGTTCATATCGAACTACCACATGCATGGTATGGATAAGAAGCTCACTGAATTACATGGGATGCTCAAGCAAGCTGAGGCGGATCTCAAGAAAGGTGCTAGTAAAGTGTTGATGGTACAAAACAAGGCTAAGTTCAAGAAGAGTTCTTGGACTAAGAAGAAGAAGGCAAAGTCAGGAGGTAAGGCGGAGGACCTAGTCCAAAGCGCTTCCTCAGGGACTAAGCCATCTCCTACAGCCGGATCCACTTGCTTCTACTGCAAGTCAGATGGCCACTGGAAGAGGAATTGTAGCAAGTATCTGGCTGATAAAGCCAAGAGCGGAGGTGTGACTTCCGTCTCAGGTACGCTTGTTTGCAATGTTATAGACATTTATCTTGCTGATGCACCTGGTAGTTCTTGGGTATATGATACCGGATCAGTCATTCACATCTGCAACTCGTTGCAGGGACTGGTAAGAACTAGGAGCGTTGCAAGAGGCGAGGTTGACATTAGAGTCGGAAACAAAGCGAGGGTCGCTGCGTTGGAAGTCGGCACAATGCAACTTCATTTACTTTCTGGATTCTTAATGGAGCTAAATAATTGTTATTATGTTCCAGTGCTTAGTCGACACATCATTTCTGCCTCATGTTTGATGAGACAGGGCTATGAGTCGAATATTAAGAATAATGGTTGTTCTTTATATTTGAATGATATGTTTCATGGCTTTGCGCCCGTCCGGTACGGGTTATTTGTTTTGAATCTTGAGGGTGAATCTGTCTATAACATAAATGTGAAAAGGTTAAAACCAAATGATCTGAATATGACTTACTTTTGGCATTGTCGGCTTGGTCATATAAGCTGGAAACGCATGAAGAAGCTTCATGATGATGGACTCCTAACTTCATTCGACTTAGAGTCGTTTGAGACATGCGAATCCTGCCTTCTCGGCAAGATGACCAAGACACCTTTTGCAAAGAGTTGTGAAAGGGCGTCCGACTTATTGGGACTAGTACATAGTGATGTATGTGGCCCGATGAGCACGACAGCCAGAGGTGGTTATGAGTACTTCATTACCTTCACTGATGATTTGAGTAGATATGGATATATCTACTTGATGAAACATAAGTCGGAAGCCCTTGAAAAGTTCAAGGAATTCCAGAATGAGGTACAGAATCAACTTGGCAAGAAAATAAAGTTTCTTCGGTCGGACCGAGGAGGCGAGTACATGAGCCATGAGTTTGATGACCATCTAAAGAGTTGTGGAATAGTTCCCCAACTCACTCCTCCAGGAACGCCGCAGAGAAACGGTGTGTCGGAAAGGAGGAATCGGACCTTGTTGGACATGGTACGATCAATGATGAGTCGGACAGATCTGCCTTTATCATTTTGGGGTTATTGTCTAGAAACTGCAGCGTTCACACTAAACAGAGTACCATCAAAGTCGGTAGAGAAAACACCACATGAGATGTGGACTGGCAAGAAGCCGAGTTTGTCTTTTCTTAAGATTTGGGGTTGTGAAGCTTTTATCAAGCGACTTCAATCGGACAAGCTTACAGCTAAGTCAGATAAGTGTATTTTCGTGGGATATCCGAGGGAAACCTGGGGTTACTACTTCTACAACCGAGAAGAGGGCAAAGTGTTTGTCGCTCGAAAGGGTGTCTTCCTTGAGAAAGAGTTTCTCAGTCGGGGAGTCAGTGGGAGTACGGTGCATCTCGAAGAAATTCGAGAGATGCCGGCTAGCAGCGAGTCGGTAAATGCCTTAGAGGTTGAGCCGGACGTGGTACCTGAGCCGGAAAATGCACCGACACTGCGAAGATCGGCTAGATTGCGAAGTGTTCGTGATGTGATGCTGTTGGACAGTGATGAGCCGACAACTTATTCGGAAGCGATGGTGGGTTCTGATTTCGAGTCATGGCTTGGAGCCATGAGATCCGAATTAAAGTCCATGGATGAAAATCAAGTTTGGAACTTGGTTGATCTGCCAGACGGTGCAAGACCCGTCGAGTGCAAATGGGTCTTTAAGAAGAAAACTGATATGGATGGAAATGTTTCTATCTATAAAGCACGGCTTGTCGCGAAGGGGTTCCGACAAGTTCAAGGAGTTGACTACGATGAGACTTTCTCTCCTGTAGCGATGCTTAAATCAGTTCGGATCATGTTAGCTATAGCAGCCTATTTTGACTATGAGATATGGTAGATGGATGTCAAAACGGCTTTCCTTAATGGAAATTTAACCGAGGACGTGTCTATGATACAGCCCGAGGGTTTTGTCGATCCGGCTAATGCTGACAAGGTATGCAAACTTCGGAAATCCATTTATTGATTAAAGCAAGCATCTTAGAGTTGGAACATTCGCTTTGATGAGGTAGTCAAATCGCTTGGCTTCATCAAGAGCGATCATGATTCTTGTTTATACAAGAAGTTTAGTGGGAGAAAAGTAAACTTTCTGATCTTATATGTGGATGACATATTACTGATTGGAAATGATGTCTAGATGTTGCAAGAGACCAAGGAATCATTGGAAAAGAGTTTTTCGATGAAAGACTTGGGTGAGGCGACTTACATACTAGGAATCCGGATCTATAGAGATAGATCAAGGCGGCTCATTGGATTGAGTCAGAGTACATATTTGGACAAAGTGTTGAAGAAGTTCAACATGGAATCGTCTAAGAAGGGGTTCTTCCCGATGTCCCATGGCGTAAAACTTAGCAAGACTCAGTGTCCTTCGACAACTGATGAGCGAAGTCGGATGAGTGCGATTCCGTATGCTTCTGCAATCGGATCCATCATGTACGCTATGATTTGTACTAGGCCGGATGTTTCCTATGCTCTAAGTGTTGTGAGCAGATACCAAGCTGATCCTGGAGAGATCCACTGGGCAGCGGCTAAAAATATCCTCAAGTACTTGAGAAGGACTAAGGATATGTTCCTGGTTTATGGAGGTGAGGATGAACTCAGTGTAAAGGGTTACACGGATGTGAGTTATCTCACTGTCTCGGATGATTCTCATTCGCAATCCGGATATGTGTTTGTGATAAACGGAGGGGCTGTGAGCTGGAAAATTTCCAAGCAAGAAACGGTGTCTGCGTCTACGACAGAGGCTAAGTATATTGCTGCCTCGGAGGCAGCAAAAGAAGCTGTTTGGATGAGGAATTTCCTCATGGATCTTGGTGTGGTTCAGGGCTCGTCCAATCCGTTAGACGTGTATTGTGACAACAATGGTGCTATTGCACAAGCCAAGGAACCTAGACAACACCAGAAGAACAAACATATACTCATGCGGTACCACCTTATTCGCCAGCTCGTGGATCAAGGTGATATCAAGTTATGCAAGGTACACACGGATGCAAACATTGCGGATCCGTTGACAAAGCCACTTCCACAGCCGAAGCATGAGGCGCACCTGAGAGCAATGGGCATCAGATGCCTGGACATGTGATGTCGGAAGATTGACTCTAGTGCAAGTGGGAGACTGTTGGGAATATGCCCTAGAGGCAATCATGAATGATGATATTCCTGTGTATTCATAAGGTTATGGTCCATGTATGAACTACTGACATGTATCATCGAATATGTGATTTGATTGTGGAACTACATATTCATGTTGTTCATACTAATTGTCCTTGGTCATTGAGGTTGTACCGGACACGCAACTTAGACCAATGTGAAAGTCGGCAGATGACTAGGTTCCACTTGTCATGGGCATGGAGATGCTTTTCGACTTACACGGATTCGGCTAAAGAGTTTAGCGAGTCGGACTGACCCATATTGAGATGCAACGAACAAGTTGTCATTTGCATGTCTCAATCAATGTAATCCTTAGACCTGAGGTTATTGCATAATCCGAGTTGAGGATCTCCGACCTAGGTTCTGTCAAACGCTGTTCCGTCACTGGGCAGTTATAAAGGCAGAGTTCGGGTCGTCTGAGAATCAAGCTGCGTGATGTGAATAACCAAGACGGGATTTTCCCCCTCCATCTGGGGAGATATTCTCTGGGCCCTCTCGGAAGATATGATTCGGAAAGCATGGCCATGCGCGTCTCATATTAAGTGTTAACCGAGGCAACCGACTAAGAGTTAGTCGGATGAATCACTTATCTCGGATCGAGAAAGAGAGTCGGACTATTTAAGGGATGCCGATCATTCGCCTATAGTCCGACAAGGTATATCGTGAGGCAAAAGGGACTCAAACGAAAGTCGCATTAGAAGGTATGTCGTCATGACTTATTGGTACTTGGGAGTTGGCACGTTCTGCTAGGAGCCGCTACCAACTGATCGATCACGAGTGAGACTCGGAATCGTGTCCGGGTTACCATGAGCCTGTCGGGTCACACACTTAAGAGTGGGAGCAAGTTTGGGTTAGACCCAAACAGGAAACCTATTTGGGTTGGACCCAAATAGAGACATGGACTTAGTCAGCAAGTGAGACTTGTAGTGGCTAATATAGGCCTTTTTAGTGAATGGGCCACAAGTGAGTGGAGCCCACTTTCACTCCCTATATAAGTTGAGGCTCAGGTGCTTAGAGCAAAAGGTTAGGTCACTCCATGTGTTGGAAACCCTAGCCCCAGTCCGTCCTGTCGCCGCCGTACCAGACCTAGCAGTCCATCCTCGGCGCTCCTCCTCATATGTGTGGATACCGGTGGAGGTGCTGTACGTTCAGCACTTCGACGATCGTGAAGAAAGTACGGATCATGGATCGTGGAACCGGAACGTATCACGAGGACTGCACTGCATCAAGCGACGTGCTTCATCAATTCCGCAACTGCGCATCTAGGGGTAATCCTCGTGGCCTTCTACCTAAGCTGGATCTTAGGATCACTGCGTAGGGAAAAAGTTTTGTTTATCTGTACGTGGTCCTACCGATATCACTTGTCGGAACAAGTCAAATAGCATTGTTCAGTAACGAGATTGAACTCGACATGAAGATGTCATTGATCAGCTCTCAGGCAATGCAAGTATCGAATGACAAAGGGAATAAGACACGACTGTCCCGGTTCAAACGACGAAAGATCTTCGTGGAACGCACATGGGTCACATGGCCATCCAGGTCCCTCTGTTGATCATTGGTGCGGGAGTGTCCTGATCATGTCTGGAGTGTTCGCGAACCGTAGGGTATCACGCTTAAGGGCTTGATGATGCTTAGAGAGTATTTATAGGATCGGTAGAATCACCAAACAAAAGAAGGGAGAAAACCGGAAGGGTTTCGGTAAGTCCGGAGGATGTCCAGAGTGGAGGTGGAAGGTGTTCCATAGCCACGGAGATTGAATAATATGTGAATGAATGTTAAATATTGATTTAATCATTTATTCATAATTATTTAATAAAGAGAAAATCAATTAAAAGGTCAAAAGGCTTAATGGGCCATTTCCGGAGGGAGAAGGCCCATTAGGGAAAGGAGAGAGGGAGGAGGACCAAAGGGGGGTGGCCGGCTGGGCCTTGCCCCCCCGCGGGGCCCACTAGGGGTGGCCGGCGGCCTCCCCACCCCCTCCTCTCCTTTAGTCCCACCCCGGGACTTGAGGGGAGGTAGTACCTCCCCTCCCCCTATATAAGATGGGGTATTTGGCCTAGAAAATAAACCCAATAATCAATAAAGGTCTCCCCACTTTTGGGAGGACCTCCAATTGATATTTTCTCTCTATCGTGACCGTGGTCCCAAGTCTGGACTACGCGAGCGAGAGACATCTTCACCGCAGAGCACCGTCGCGCTGTGGGATTCGGATCCAGGAGCTCTACTTACGCAATTGCTGCTAGATCGAGGAAGCGGGAGTCATCGTCAGGCACCGGATGTGTGTAACTCCCACGAGGTGTCACACTTGAGGCACTCAAGTCGTTGGAGCCAGAAGGAGCGCAATGACTTCATCACGACCTTGAGGTCGGCTTCAGCTCGTCTACATCAACCATGCTCTCCTGAGCGTTGACAGCGCTTTTCGGTCTTCGAGGGTAAGTTCGCGAAAAGCCCCTCCCGTTACTGTATTACTAATAGATAGGTCCTGGCAGCTTCAGGGGTTCAGGGGCGTAGACTAAAATTTATTGTTTTTATGCGCGGAATCCCTACAAATGGCACACTTCATACCGTGCCATAAGACCGACGATGCTTCACATGTTGCAAATCTATTTTTTAGAGAAATCGTCCGTCTTCATGGTGTGCCAAGAACAATTGTCTTCGACCGTGACGTCAAATTCATGAGCTACTTATGGAAGACCCTCATGGCCAAGCTCGGCGTCAAGCTACTCTTTTCATCCGCATCGCATCCCCAAACTAATGGCCAAACCGAAGTTGTCAACCGAAGCCTCGGGACTCTCCTTCGTGTGTTGATCAAGAAGAACTTGAAGGATTGGGAGGAATGCATCCCACACGCTGAGTTCGCCTACAACCATGCCAAGCACTCAACAACCAAGATGATTCCATTCATGATTGTCTATGGTTTCGAGCCCCTCACCGCGCTCGACATCCTACCACTACCTCTCCATGAGCGCACGAACATGGACGTCGAGAAATGCGCACAAGCTATGAAGAAACTTCATGAAGAAACAAGAGCTACTATCGAACAACAAGTCCTTCGCCAAGCTTCAAGGTTAAACAAGGATAAGAAGGAGATGATCTTTGAAGAAGGTGACCTTGTGTGGATACACCTAAGCAAAGACCGCTTCCCTAAGGAACGTGACTCCAAGCTCAAGCCACGAGGAGATGGTCCCTTCAAGGTCCTCAAAAGAATCAACAACAACGCCTACATCATCGACATACCAACCTCCAAGTACCTCGCAAGCAATACATTCAATGTTAAGGACCTTTCACCCTACCATGGAGATGTTCAAGATGATAACTATGAATAGTCGAGGACGACTCTTTCCCAAGGGGGGGAGCTGATGCAGCCCGTCCTACGAACGCTCCTACATCTACACCAACAAGTCCCCCAAGTGGACCGATGACTCGTGCTCGAGCCAAACTCCTTCAAGCTAAGGTGAATTCGCTCCTCTCCTCGTGCCAATTTGATACATCCTTGGATGGTGTGCTACTTCATGCAACTACTCTATGCATCATCAGGTACGAAGCACCAACACATCACCAAGCACCCAGGATGGAGAACAAGGAGCAGATCATGAAGCAGAAGACGCTGGAGCTGCTCAGACTGAAGTCTCCGGTCTGCGCACACCAGAGTCTCCGGTCCACCAAAGTCTCCAGCCTGAAGACAACAGAGTCTCTGGACCTAATGACCCACAAGTATAGGGGGTGTATCGCAGTATTTTTGAGGGAAGTGAAACCCAATTTATTGATTCAACACAACGGTAGCCAAATAATATTTATAAGCCTTAACAACTGAGTTGTCAATTCAGCTGCACCTGGAAACAATCTTGCTCACAGCAGTTTATCAGTAGCAGCAGTTTTGTAGCTAGAATAGCAAAGTAGCAGCAGCAGTAAAGTAAAGACAGCAGTAACAATAGCAGTAAACAGTGGGATTCAAGTACGGTAGGCATAGGGATGGATGGACGGGCGTTGCATGGACAAGACAATTCACATAGCAATCAGAACATAGGGCAATTGCAGATAAATAAGATAAAGCATCCAAGTACTAGATAATCCTAGACATGTGTTCCATATATAGTCATATGTGCTTGCAATGCGAACTTGCACAACATCTTTTGTCCTGCCAGCCCGTTTGCAGCGGGGCCTCAAGGGAACTACTGGAAATTAAGGTGCTCCTTTTAATAGAGCACCGGAGCAAAGCATTAACACACCATGAACACATGTGATCCTCACATCAAAGCCATTCCCTCCGGTTATCCCGATTTCTGTCACTTCGGGGCCATTGGTTCCGGACAACGACATGTGTATACAACTTGTAGATAAGACCATAAACAATACTATCATAATGAATCAATAACATGTTCAGATCTGAAATCATGGCACTCGGACCCTAGTGACAAAGATTAAGCACAACAAGTCGCAACAAAGTCATAAAGCACTTATAAAAGATACTAGGAACCATGCCCTAACAATATGATGCCATTACATGAACGATCTCATCCAATCCCTACCATCCCCATAGCCTACAGCGGGGGATTACTCACTCATAGATGGGGGAAACATGGATGGTCGATGGAGAAGCGATGGTGATGATGATGGCGATGATCTCCTCCAATTCCCCATCCCAGCAGGGTTCCAGAATGGAGTTTCTGGTGCTGTTTCGTGGAATCTGGTGGTGGTGGCGGAGCAGAACTCCTTCTGGAAAAACGTCGAATCCCCCTCAGTTTTTAGGTCAGAAGGCAACTTATAGGTGAAGAGGGAGACCGAGGGGCAGCCTGGGGCGGCCAGACCACCCCCTGGCGCGGCCTAGGCTTGCCCGCACGGCCAGGTGGTGTGGCCTAGGCCCAGCCCCCCCTCCGTCTTGTATTCTGGCTCCAGGAGTCTTCTGGTGAAATAGGATTCTTGGCGTAATTTACGGGATTTTTCCTGAAAGATGATTTTCTGCACAAAAAGTAGACACCAAGGCAATTCTGCTGAAAACAGCGTCAGTCCACGTTAGTTGCATCCAAATCACAGAAGTTTAGAGGAGAAACAATAGCAAAAGTGTTCGGGAAAGTAGATACGTTTTGGACGTATCAACTCCCCCCAAGCTTAGCTTATTGCTTGTCCTCAAGCAATTCAGTTGAAAACTGAGTGCGATAAAAGAACTTTCACGAACACATTTGCTTCATATAATGTATATATTCTCAGCATGTGATCAACTACTTAGGCAATTCATAATAGAGCATGCTACTGAGTCTACTTAATAGTCATTGCAAGCTATGAAGAGATTCCAACTCAAAAATAATAAGTAGCATGAAGCATAAACATAAGCAACATTACAATGCTCATAACAAGGTATGACAGAGTGGTATCTCGCTTGCCTTTGATTATGAATGCCAAGACACCTCTGAAGTTCAAGTGATGACTAGAAGTAAAGATATCAAAGATACAAGCATCAAAGTCATAACACAAATAATCAAGTAATGAGACAAGCACAAAGAATGACAACTATGCTCTCAAGAAGGTGCTCGAAGAATATGTGGAGACTCAACAAGTAAAAGAAAAGGTTTTGAGTAATTTGAAAGGCTTCCAAATGCTGAAAGTATGGTACTTGTTAGCTCTGAGCTCTCATTGCCCCTATCATAAGCATCTTTAATGTGATTAAGGTGAAAGTGAGGTCCAATCTGAGTTATATGCTTGACAGACTATAAACTGAAAATCCCATGTCCCTGGAGTACGAGGGCCCTCCTCATGCTACTCAACTTTAGTTACCGGTAAGTTCTTGTCAACACCCGGATTTTTAATCCCAGATGCCCGTTATGCCATACCTCGCAATCCCAGGATTACCATTTTTGCGAGACATAACGGATTGGATATCATAGTACATCATCCATTACAAACCATACATAAGGTCTTACACAAATAAGGATCTCATGATCCAGTCTTAATACAACAAGCAGCGGAAATAAAAGATAAGCGTAGCGGTGGGGTCCATCTTCAGGGGCACATGCAATGCTGAAGAAGGCAGATGGTCCTAGTTATCATAGCCGTCCTGTTGGCCATCATCTTGATAGTTTCCTTCATAGTCTGGCCATGATAATAGCTAGGGACAAAAGCCATGAGTAATCTTTAAGTACTCGCAAACTACCACTAACAAGTACTATAATTCCAAGTTAAAGTGTTAACTCTAAGTTTAACTATGAAGTTAAGTTTGAAACCTAAGATGAGTTCAGAAGCAAAGAAAGATAAAGTAAAGTCCTAGAATTACTTAAGTTGGGAAGCTATTGTCATAACACAACCCTGTTGTGGTTAAGTCAAGATTCATTATTCTTTTCAAAGTAATTGGAAAACATCTGACAACGAAACAGTATGGCCATTCCAACTGTCCATAACCGCGGACACGGATATTCGAATAGTTTGACACTCTGCAGAGGTGGTACACTTTCACCACAAGATTCGATACATCTGTCAGGGATAACCCTGAATCATCATACTTAGTATGCAGATAATCAAACATAACCTTCCCTTTACACACCCTAGTATAAGCACCTCTCCTGTGAGCATGGCCTCCCAACCATGACCATCAGTCATCTTGGGCACTGCATAGGTGGACATCATGAGAGGTAGCCTCAGCTCAGACCTCTCCCGTGAGGGAACTAATACTAATGCATATAAATTTCCAGCTAAGCCTTACCCAATTCAGGTAGTGTGGTTGTATGGTAAATTTGGAATGGTATCATATCCGAATCCAACCATTAGTTTTATAAAAGGGTTAAGGCTCATGCCTCAACATTTTCATAATCCTCAACCATTTGTGTTTTCTCAACACATGTCAAAACATCTCAATAGAATGACTCATCATTCCAAGGTTTTCATAATTCATTTTCACTAAGTATTCCCATCTAAAGTGACTCAGGTTTTTAATCTACTCTAACTACTAAGTTAGGAGTGTTCACTAAGGTGGAAAGGATGGGTTCAATCTCATGCCCTAGAATGACATCTAAAAGGGTTCTAATTAGGTCAAGTTTTATACTTTTTATGCTACCTTCAAACTAAGTAAAGAACTTGGTGTAAACTAAGGGAGTAAATCGTGTAACTAAGACTCGGGGTACTAATAGTAAAAAAGGGGGGGTGATTAAAGCATGCTTAGGGAATCTTTGCTAAACCATCTAGTTTGATTCTAGTTTGCTAAGCACTAAACTTGCAAGTGTTAGCTTGCACTATTAATGGTGGCTTGCACTTAGATAGTGCTAGCTTTCTAATAGTAGCTTGCCTTGGTTGGTGCAGTGGTTGAAGTTTTCTTCTTCTTCTTCTTCTTGGTAGAACTCCTCCTCCTCGAAAGCTTGGTCGGTACTATCGTCTATAAATACATAGGGAGTGCACAATCATCAAACAATACTTAACTAGGATAAATAGCATTCTAATACACTCATTTGATGATCTATTATCCTCACAAACATCACAATTTTAAATTCAATAGTCTCCTCCTTTTTATTTTAGAAAAGTAATTTCTACTCATTGAAAAATTAACGAAGATTTAATATTCACCACTTAAAATATGGGATCAGGTTGACACATGTCATCACCACATACCCTAACATGTGGGAATGAGAATTAAGGGTTGGATCAATATTACTTTGGTTTAAGTTCATTATTTAATGATTTAAAGTGACTAGAAATGCCTATATAGCATTATTTGGGTACTAGTCCAAAGTCACTACATGTAAACCTTAATATTATTACATATTTATATAGATATGATGAAATGTGATTTTTGAGAGTTGGAATCAACTCAAAAGCTAACTTGGTTGATTTTATAAAAATGTTGCAAGTTGCAAATGCTTCTGTCTTCTTATTTTTATTAGGAGAGATATATAACTCTAATTGAATTAAATCCAACGGGCCTAGATAGGTCATCTTAATACCTTTCAGGAAAAATTTGTTTCATGCAATTTGGATTTGTCAAACTCCCAGAATTGAATTTTAAAATAGTGGGCAGAAACTAGATTTAACTAAAAAGAAAAATACAGATTTGAACGATTGGGCTAGCGCGGGAAAAGACTTGGGCCGGCCCAGTGGCGCTTCGCGGCGCGGGGCTCAACTGACAGGGGTCCCGCTTGTTAGCGGCACTTAACACGTGAAACGGTACGCGCGTTGTGGGCCGTAGGATTAGAAGGCAGATCTACAGCTGAGGGTCGTCGTCGATGACGAACAGGTCACCGGCGAGCTCGAACCCTAGCGGCTCGGTGGGGGTCTGCCGGGGACGTACCAGGGCTCCGGCGGGGTCGGCGAGGCGGGAAAACAAAGTAGAAGACAACGGCGAGGCGAGGCGCGGTTGCGGCGGAGCTTGGGGTGGTCGCAATCAGCGGCGCCCTTCTCCTCTAGAGGCGGCGGCTCCGGCTCCAATTCCGGCGAGGCAGAGCTCACCTTGCTCCAGCTAGAGGTGGGCAAGGCTCAGAGAGGTGAGGAGGAGTGGAATGGTGTGGAGAGAAGAGGCTGGGGAGGGCTCCATTTATAGGCCCGACGGTGAGACCGAGCGGGATGGGCAGGCGACGGTGGCGACACGGCTACGGCGGGGTAGAGGCATGGCTGCGGGTGGCGATCGACGTGCGGTTCCCTGGCGGTGCTCTAGGCATTTTAAGCGGTCGTAGGGGCGGTGGCATGCGGTCTGGGCGAGTTGGCGCTCTGAGCGGCAGAGGCGGCGGTGTCCACGGCGAGCGGTGGCTGTGAGGCGTTGGGCGGCCAACGGGGGTGTCTAGGGTGTTCTCTAGGTCGTGGCGGAGCGGCGGGCACGGGCTACGGCCAAGGGGCGGTCTGTGCGAGCGGGGACAGAACGCGCTCTGGGGGCGGCACCGGCATGGTGCGGTGGCACTGGGCGCGGGCTTTCCTCAGTGGTCCACGGCTGGGATTGGCTCGGGCAGGGGACAGAGAGGGGCGGTGAGGTGTGGGCTACCTCCTAGACATGGAGAGAGAAGCGGGAGAGGGCTGTTGCGGCGAGTGCACGGTCGGCCGGCGAGAGGGTGCTCGACATGGCATGGCAGTGCAGCAAGGGGGTAGGGGAGATGTTGGTGTGGGTCTAGTTGGGCTAGAGGGGGGACAAGATGATCAAAGCACTTCCAAATTGCTAGACAAAATCAGCCCAAAACAGTATTAGTTAGGCCAATATGATCCTGCCAGCAAGGTGTTTGACAAAATGGCCGAAAGAGAAAAAGTTTTGAATTTTGGTTTCAAATTTTTTGAGTGATCTCCACTAGTGCTAGGTAGTCTCTGGTTGCAAGGGTTTTGAAAGTGGAGCTCAAAAAGATGGGTTTTGAAATAGGGGTGATCTATGCATATGCATTAGATTCAATTTTCAAATGTCTTTAAAAAAAGTTAAAGCATGTTTTTAGCAGATCAAAAGGTGGGCCTTGGTACCTCATTATGTGTACTAGCAAGGGTACAAAGATCAAGAATTGTTTCTGTTAATAAATGAGTGCTAGGAACACTCTAAGTAGTGTAGTGGATTAAAATGGCCAAAATGACCATTCCTCCTTTTTAATTCTTTTTGATTTGATTTTCTTTAGGAAAAGTTTGGGAATGATTTAGATGATGTTTAAATCACCTAAGAAACATTTTACAAGCATTGGATCACTCAATCATGGCAATTCAAACAACTCCTATTTTTAAATGCACACATATATGAATGCTTTCATTTTAAATTTGGAAAAGTTTTTGTTAACCCCATTTTTGGTTGATTTGATCTTGATAAGCTTGGATTGAAGTTTTGGGATGTTACAAACCTTCCCCCCTTAAAAAAAATCTCATCCCGAGATTTACAAAGAAAACTAGGAACTAAAGAGATCTGGGAACTCTGTCCTAATGTAATCTTCTCGCTCCCAAGTAGCTTCCTCCTCGGTATGGTTGCTCCACTGAATCTTGAGAAATTTGATACTCCTGGTCCTGGTGGTTCTGTAGGCTTCTTCAAAGATACAGATGGGTACTTCTCGATAGGTCAGGTCATTGTTGATTTCCACAGCTCTGTGATCAATGTTCTTGAAAACTTCAGCCTTCTCGGGCACTTCCAGACATTTGCGAAGTAATGAGATATGGAACACATTGTGGATGGCTGACATCTCTTCAGGCAGTTCCAGCTGATATGGTACTTCTCCTCGACGGTTCAGAATTTTGAAGGGCCCGATATATTTGGGGGCTAACTTTCCCTTTAGACAAAAGCGTTGAGTTCCTTTCAATGGTGAAACCTTGAGATATACAAAATCTCCGACATTCAAAGTCAGGTCTCTTCTTCTTTTGTCAGCATAACTCTTCTGTCTGGACTGGGTGGTCTTGAGGTGCTCACAGACTTTGTGAACTTTCTCTTCCGCTTCCCAAAGGATGTCGGGTCCGAAGATCTGACTCTCTCCTACTTGCGACCAATTCAAAGGGGTACGGCACTTTCTTCCATATAGAATTCAAATGGTGCCATTTGCAAACTAGCTTGATAACTGTTGTTGTATGAGAATTCTTCGAAAGGCAGGAAGTCTTCCCATTTTGATCCATATTCCAACACACAAGCTCTAAACATATCCTCTAGGATCTGGTTGACTCTCTCAGTCTGTCCATCTGTTTGCGGGTGATATGCGGTGCTGAAGTTCAACTTGGTTCCTAATCCTTCCTGAACTTTCTACCAAAATCTCGAGGTAAACTGGGTTCCTCGATCTGATACTATGGTCTTGGGGGTTCCATGCAAACTAACAATCCTAGTAATGTACAACTCTGCTAACTTTGCACTCTGGTAAGTGGTCTTGACAGGTATAAAGTGGGCTACCTTGGATAGTCTATCAACTATGACCCAGATTGAGTCATTTCCCCTACTAGAGGTAGGCAAACCGGTGATAAAGTCCATTCCAACGGAATCCCATTTCCATTCTGGAATCTGCAATGGTTGCAACAGTCCTGCAGGTCTCAGGTGCTCTACCTTGACTCTTTGACATATGTCACATTTGGCGATGTAGCTTCCAATCTCTCTCTTCATCTTGTGCCACCAAAATTGCTCTTTCAAATCCTGATACATCTTTGTTCCTCCGGGGTGGATGGAATAAAGAGTATCATGAGATTCCTTCATGATAACCTCCTTCAGCTCCGAATCTGCTGGAACACAGATACGGCCTTTGTACCACAGTACACCTTCTTCGTCTTCAGTGAATCCAGGTACCTTTCATGTACCAATACAATGTTTGATTCCGTCAATACTTTCATTTCCCTTCTGGGCTTCCTTGATTTGGCTAATCAAAGTGGGTTGAAGTTCAATGCTGGCTAAGAATCCTTTGCTAACTAATTCAGTTCTGAACTGCTCTAATTGTTCATACAAACTGGGTTGCTTCTCCTTGATCATGGTGTTAAGCCTACATGGCAATCTGCTAAGAGTATCTGCTACCACATTGGCTTTGCCAGGGTGATAGTGAATGTCAAGGTCATAAGCCTTGATTAACTCTATCCATCTTCTTTTCCTCATATTTAGCTCCTTCTGAGTGAAGATATACTTCAAGCTCTTATGATCTGAGTAAATCTCACAGCGATTACCCATCAAATAATGACGCCATGTCTTCAGTGCTAGCACCACAGCTACTAGCTCAAGATCACGGGTCGGATAGTTATGCTCATGCTGCTTCAGTTGTCGAGACAGATACGCGATGACTTTGCCTTCTTGCATCAATACACATCCTAGACCAATCTTGGACGCGTTGCAATACACATCAAAGGGCTTCTTGATGTCCGGCATGACCAATATTGGGGCTGATATCAATCTCCTCTTGAGCTCCTGGAAACTGGCTTCACATTTGTCTGTCCATTCAAACTTCTTGTCCTTCTTCAACAATTGGGTCATTGATCGGGCTATGCTCGAGAATCCTTCTACAAACTTGCAGTAATATCCCGCTAATCCGAGAAATGCATGGACTTGGGTTTGAGTGGTTGGGGCTTCCCATTCTTCGACATCTTTGATCTTGGCGAGATCAACAGAGACTCCTCCGGCAGACACAATATGTCCTAGGAATCCTACCTCTTTCAGCCAAAACTCACACTTGCTGAACTTGGCATATAACTGATGCTCTCTCAGGGTTTCTAGGATAACTCTCAGATGTTGCTCATGCTCTTCTTCTGACTTGGAGTAGGTAAGGATGTCGTCGATAAACACAACTACAAACTTATCTAGGAAATTCATAAAGATCTTATTCATGAGATTCATGAAATAAGCAGGGGCATTGGTTAATCCAAAAGACATAACCGTATACTCGTATAAACCATAGCGAGTAGTAAAGGCGGTCTTCGGAATATCCATTGCACGAATCTTAAGTTGATGATAAACAGTCCTAAGATCAATCTTTGAGAATACCTGAGCTCCAGTCAACTGATCAAATAGATCCTCTATCTTTGGCAAGGGGTACTTGTTCTTGATGGTGACATCATTCAACTTTTGGTAATCTGTGCACAGATGGTTGCCTCCATATTTCTTGTCGATGAATAACACTGGTGATCTCCATGGCGATGCACTTGGTTGAATTAAACCTTTGGGTAGCATAGGCATCCAACTGTTTCTTCAGTTACACTAGTTCTGAGGGGTTCATGCTATAAGGTCTCTAGGCTATGGGTCCGGTTCTGGGGATTAGTTCGATAATGAACTCAATATACCTATCCGGGGGCATACCTGGCAATTCATCTGGGAATACGTCGGGGTATTCACAGACTACTCTAACTTGGTCTATGGCGGGCAAGGCTACACTCTGGTTGCACTTGAATTGTCGGGGTAAGGTTTTAGAGATATGCTCTACTGTGACTCCAGAACTACTGGTCATGGTGATGGCTTTCTTAGCACAGTCTATCAATCCTTTATGCCTTGACATCCAGTCCATACCTAGTACTACTTCCAAACCTTTGGTTCCAAGTACAATTAGGTTGGCATAAAAATCTATCCCATGTATTCGGATAGGTACAGCTTTGCAAATTTTTCTAGCTTTGGTTGTTGAACCGGGGATATGAACTATCATGACATGCTTCAGGTTGGTTGGACGAATCTTACTAGTGCATGCAAATTCTTCGGTGACAAATGAATGTGATGCTCCCGAATCAAACAATACTCTTGCTAAAACTGAGTTGACAGAAAACATACCCAACACTACATCTGGCGCTTCCTGGGCTTCTTCTGCATTCATGTGGAAGAGACGGCCGTTGCGGTTGTGAGGGTTTCCTCGGGCAAATCTCCTTCTTGGTTGAACATGGCGCTGCTGCTGAGCTGGGGCATTCACATTGGTATTGGCTGCAGTCTTCTTGGGACACTCATTGGAGTAGTGACCCTTTACTCCACACTCGAAACAAGTGATCTGGGACTTGTCCTTGACTGCGACAGGTACCACATTGCTGCCAGTTCTGGGTGCAGTGTTGCTGTTGTTGTTGTGGTTCTTGGGAGGTGCACAGTGTAAATTGTTGGCATTACCGGAGTTGTGATTGTTTCCTCTGGACTTCACATTGCTTCCGCTACGGTTGGGGTAGCTTGGGCGAGAATTTGGGGGTCGGTTGTTCCTTGGTGCATATCCTGGTGAAGGGTTGGGACGGTACTTCTGGTGACTGTTGGATCCAGACTGCTGCATCATACGACGCTTGCGGTTGTCGTTTGCCTGGTTAATCTTCCCTTCCATCTGAATGGCAGAGTCGACTAGCTCTTCGAGATCCTGGAAACAGATGTTGACGAGGACAGTCTGCATCTCATCACGCAGTCCATTCAAGAATCTCTCCTTCTTCTTGGCCTCCGTGTTGATCTCATCAGGTGCATATCTGGCAAGTGACAGGAATCTGTCACGGTACTCCACCATAGTCATTCTTCCTTGCTTCAATTCACGGAACTCATCTCTCATTCTGTTGACTAGACCTTGCGGCACGTGGGTACGGCTGAACTTGACTATGAATGCTTCCCATGTCATCACTTGACCATGGTTCATATTGCGGATGCTATTCCACCAAGCTCTTGCATCTCCTGCCAGATAGTGGGTGGCGAAGAGAACTTTCTCATTTTCATCAACTCGGGCAACTTCTAAGTTGTTCTCCATGGTCTGTAACCAGTCATCAGCATCTAATGGGTTTTTAGATTGATTGAAGATTGGGGGATTAGTGTTCTGAAAGTTTTTGAGCTTGGATCCTTGATGATCTTGGTTTCCATGCCCTTGATTGTTGAGAGCCATCTGGGCGATCTGTTGAAGTGTTGCTAAGTTGGCTTGACGTTCTGCCCGGCTTGCTTCACGGTCTGCTATGAGATTCTGCAAGATCTGCAGCATTGGGTCTTGCGACGAGCTGCTCCCTCCTTGGTTTCCACGAGTCATCTGAAGATTGAGATATAGGGGTAAGAGGGAAATTCTAAGGTTCATGGTTTTGGGGTTTTCAAATCTAAAACTTTGATTTAGACTCAGGTTTTTCAACTAACTTAATTTTCATTCATGCAAGCAAGCACATGATACAACACACACCACAACAATCAAAGGAAACACAGATGGTTTGAAGAACCATTCTGCAAGCTAAGATACAATGAGATCGATACATCTCATGCTACGACAGTGCTCTAGTGCATCTACTCATCGTCGATGAAGTCGGAGTCCTCATTATCAGTGTAGAAGTCCACGGTATCCTCCGCCAGAAAATCATCATCATTGCTGAGGTAAGAATCCATGTCTCCCTGGATGTCTTCATCCTCATCTTCTTCTTCCTTGGCGGCAAGCTGAGCTTCCTGCTCCTTGACGGTCTTCTCGAGGTCGGCCACCTTCTTGCGAAGACGGGCGATGGTGCAATCCTTCTTGGCACGCTGGCGGCAAAGAGACTGACGGTCTTGGACAAGCAGTGCGAAAGTCTGGGCCTTTTGGTCGGTAATGGCACGGTTCTGGTTGGCTAACTCTCTGGCATTGTCCAATTCCTGCTGTCTGTCGTGAAGTAAGAAGTCAAGGTTCTCCACTTGATGCCTCAACACGGGGTGGCCCGGCATCTCCATTGGCATTCCCATGAAATCATGTCTTGCATAGTGGGCAAAACGGGTTCCTTGGGTCTTGTTGACGCCGAGGGCACATAGACGTGCGAGAGCTTCATGCATTACCCTGGCCAATCCATCTAGCCAGTTGTTCTCTCTCACGGAGAATTGAATTCTCCCAGAAGTTGGTGCTTCAATGATTCGTCTAAGATCTGCGGTGACGAGCCACTGTAGGTCTCCTCCTGGGGGTCCTGGAAGTTGAGCTCCAATAAACTCCGGGTGCGGGCGTCCCAGTAACTTCGATAGTGAATCCAGATCCCTCTCGAAGATCAGCTGACCTCCGTTTCCCAACTGGTAAAACTTGCTGAACTGAGTCTCCATCTACAAGAATTAAGGATGAGGAAGTTAGTGAAGTGATCAAGTGTGTCAAATTTTAAGTAGTAGTGTGAGAATTTTGAGTATCGTGAGTTTTTGAGAAAGAATCCACAAGGGTAAGAGAGGAGATAGTTTTTTTCATAAATACTCACTTTGGTTTTGAAACTAAGTTTTTGGTTTGACGTCCATTCTAACTAGAGTCTCCTATGGTCAGGATGGCTCTGATACCAACTTGTCAACACCCGGATTTTTAATCCCAGATGCCCGTTATGCCATACCTCGCAATCCTAGGATTACCATTTTTGCGAGACATAACAGATTGGATATCACAGTACATCATCCATTAAGGATCTCATGATCCAGTCTTAATACAACAAGCAGCGGAAATAAAAGATAAGCGTAGCGGTGGGGTCCATCTTTAGGGGCACAGGCAATGTTGACGAAGGCAGATGGTCCTAGTTATCATAGCCATCCTGTTGGCCATCATCTTGATAGTTTCCTTCATAGTCTGTCCATGATAATAGCCAGGGACAAAAGCCATGAGTACTCTTTAAGTACTCGCAAACTACCACTAACAAGTACTATAGTTCCAAGTTAAAGTGCTAACTCTAAGTTTAACTATAAAGTCCTAGAATTACTTAAGTTGGGAAGCTATTGTCATAACACAACCCTGTTGTGGTCAAGTCAAGATTCATCATTCTTTTCAAAGTATTTGGAAAACATCTGACAACGAAACAGTATGGCCATTCCAACTGTCCATAACCGCGGACGCGGCTATTCGAATAGTTTGACACTTTGCAGAGGTGGTACACTTTCACCACAAGATTCGATACATCTGTCAGGGATAACCCTGAATCATCATACTTAGTATGCAGATAATCAAACATAACCTTCCCTTTACACACCCTAGTATAAGCACCTCTCCTATGAGCATGGCCTCCCAACCATGACCATCAGTCATCTTGGGCACTGCATAGGTGGACATCAGGAGAGGTAGCCTCAGCTCAGACCTCTCCCGTGAGGGAACTAATACTAATGCATATAAATTTCCAGCTAAGCCTTACCCAATTCAGGTAGTGTGGTTGTACGGTAAATTTGGAATGGTATCGCATCCGAATCCAACCATCAATTTTATAAAAGGGTTAAGGCTCATGCCTCAACATTTTCATCATCATCAACCATTTGTGTTTTCTCAACACATGTCAAAACATCTCAATAGAATGACTCATCATTCCAAGGTTTTCATAATTCATTTTCACCAAGTATTCCCATCTAAAGTGACTTAGGTTTTTAATCTACTCGAACTACTAAGTTAGGAGTGTTCACTAAGGTGGAAAGGATGGGTTCAATCTCATGCCATAGAATGACGTCTAAAAGGGTTCTAATTAGGTCAAGTTTTATACTTTTTATGCTACCTTCAAACTAAGTAAAGAACTTGGTGTACATTAAGGGAGTAAATCGTGTAACTAAGACTTGGGGTACAAATAGTAAAAAGGGGGGGGTTATTAAAGCATGCTTAGGGCATCTTTGCTAAACCATCTAGTTTGATTCTAGTTTGCTAAGCACTAAACTTGCAAGTGTTAGCTTGCACTGTTAATGGTGGCTTGCAGTTAGATAGTGCTAGCTTGCTAATAGTAGCTTGCCTTGGTTGGTGCAGTGGTTGAATTTTTCTTCTTCTTCTTCTTCTTCTTGGTAGAACTCCTCCTCCTTGAAAGCTTGGTCGGTACTATCATTTATAAATACATAGGGAGTGCACAATCACCAAACAATACTTAACTAGGCTAAATAGCATTCTAAGACACACATTTGATGATCTATTATCCTCACAAACATCACAAGTTTAAATTCAATAGTCTCCTCCTTTTTATTTTAGAAAAGTAATTTCTACTCATTGAAAAATTAACTAAGATTTAATATTCACCACTTAAAATATGGGATCAGGTTGACACATGTCATCACCACATACCCTAACATGTGGGAATGAGAATTAAGGGTTGGATCAATATTACTTTGGTTTAAGTTCATTATTTAATGATTTAAAGTGACTAGAAATGCCTATATAGCATTATTTGGGTACTAGTCCAAAGTCACTGCATTTAAACCTTAATATTATTACATATTTAGATAGATATGATGAAATGTGATTTTTGAGAGTTGGAATCAACTCAAAAGCTAACTTGATTGATTTTATAAAAATGTTGCAAGTTGCAAATGCTTCTGTCTTCTTATTTTTATTAGGAGAGATATATAACTCTAATTGAATTAAATCCAACGGGCCTAGATAGGTCATCTTAATACCTTTCAGGAAAAATTTGTTTCATGCAATTTGGATTTGTCAAACTCCCAGAATTGAATTTTAAAATAGTGGGCAGAAACTAGATTTAACTAAAAAGAAAAATACAGATTTGAACGATTGGGCTAGCGCGGGAAAAGACTTGGGCCGGCCCAGTGGCGCTTCGCGGCGCGGGGCTCAACTGACAGGGGGTCCCGCTTGTTAGCGGCACTTAACACGTGAAACGGTACGCGCGTTGTGGGCCGTAGGATTAGAAGGCAGATCTACGGCTGAGGGTCGTCGTCGACGACGAACAGGTCGCCGGCGAGCTCGAACCCTAGCGGCTCGGTGGGGGTCTGCTGGGGACGTACCAGGGCTCCAGCGGGGTCGGCGAGGCGGGCAAACCCGACGGCGAGGCGAGGCATGGTTCCGGCGGAGCTTGGGGTGGTCGCAATCAGCAGCGCCCTTCTCCTCCAGAGGCGGCGGCTCCGGCTCCAATTCTGGCGAGGCAGAGCTCGCCTTGCTCCAGCTAGAGGTGGGTGAGGCTCAGAGAGGTGAGGGGAGTGGAATGGTGTGGAGAGAAGAGGCTGGGGAGGGCTCCTTTTATAGGCCCGACGGTGAGACCGAGTGGGATGGGCAGGCGACGGTGGCGACATGGCTACGGCTTGGTAGAGGCATGGCTGCGGGTGGCGATCGACGTGCGGTTCCCTGGCGGTGCTCTAGGCATTGAAAGCGGCCGTAGGGGCGGTGGCATGCGGTCTAGGCAAGGTGGCGCTCTGAGCGGCAGTGGCGGCGATGTCCACGGCGAGCGGTGGCTGTGAGGCGTTGGGCGGCCAGCGGGGGTGTCTGGGGTATTCTCTAGGTCGTGGCGGAGCGGCGGGCGCGGGCTGTGGCCAAGGGGCTATCTGTGCAAGCGGGGACAGAACACGCTCTGGGGGCGGCACCGGCATGGTGCGGTGGCACTGGGCGCGGGCTTTCCTCGGTGGTCCACGGCAGGGATTGGCTCGGGCAGGGGACAGAGAGGGGCGGTGAGGTGTGGGCTACCTCCTATACATGGAGAGAGAGGCGGGAGAGGGCTGCTGCGGTGAGTGCACGGTCGGCCGGCGAGAGGGTGCTCGGCATGACATGGTAGTGCAGCTAGGGGTAGGGGAGATGCTGGTGTGGGTCTGGTTGGGCTAGAGGGGGGACAAGATGATCAAAGCACTTCCAAATTGCTAGACAAAATCAGCCCAAAACAGTATTAGTTAGGCCAATATGATCCTGCCAGCAAGGTGTTTGACAAAATGGCCGAAAGAGAAAAGTTTTGAATTTTGGATTCAAATTTTTTGAGTGATCTCCACTAGTGGTAGGTAGTCTCTGGTTGCAAGGGTTTTGAAAGTGGAGCTCAAAAAGATGGGTTTTGAAATAGGGGTGATCTATGCATATGCATTAGATACAATTTTCAAATGTCATTTAAAAAAGTTAAAGCATGTTTTTAGCAGATCAAAAGGTGGGCCTTGGCACCTCATTATGTGTACTAGCAACGGGTACAAAGATCAAGAATTGTTTCTATTAAGAAATGAGTGCTAGGAACACTCTAAGTAGTGTAGTGGATTAAAATGGCCAAAATGACCATTCCTCCTTTTTAATTCTTTTTGATTTGATTTTCTTTAGGAAAAGTTTGGGAATGATGTAGATGATGTTTAAATCACCTAAGAAACATTTTACAAGCATTGGATCACTCAATCATGGCAATTCAAACAACTCCTATTTTGAAATGCACACATATATGAATGCTTTCATTTTAAATTTGGAAAAGTTTTTGTTAACCCCATTTTTGGTTGATTTGATCTTGATAAGCTTGGATTGAAGTTTTGGGATGTTACAGTTCTTGTCATCGTAAATATGTGTGTATCATAGAGAATCGCCAACGGGGTACCCCTTGCCCGATGATACGGAAGAATCCCCATATCAAAATGACAAGGCAAGCAGACAATGAGTATCTCAGCAATCTTCTTATTTACCATGGGAAAATGGTGCTTTTTTCTCTCTTTCCTCTTTTCATAAATCTCTTTTTTTTCTTTTTCTCAATAGCTATCTCTCTTTTTTATAAGAAGAATGCTTCATAGATATCATTATGGTTACACTGCAGGTTTCCACCATGTCAGCATGGATTAGACCAGCGGCCGAGGCGTTTCTCTAACACACATACATAACTCCATAGACTTACAAGCTCCCATTTTATTTCACACCGACGACATCCGCAAACAAAAGAGCATGGTATCAACTGGGTATATATTTACAAGTGTTGAAAGCGTTCCCTGTGACAGCACGGTTCTGATAATCCCCAGCCTATAATTTGCAAGCATATAACTTTCATGGATAGTCACAATGGTTCAGGTTTATTAAGTGCAGAAAATAAATTGTGCCATCAAGTTCGTGAGAGCTTTACTAACTAACTTTCTCATAACAAGCAAACATTTTATTCGGAAGAAAACAAGGCATAATGAATATGCACGGGAGTAGCAAATGATGCTAATAGGTAGGTATGGTGGACACTTTGGCAATATTTGGTTTAAGGGAGTTGGAAACATGAGTAAAATACTCAGTGGAAGTGAAAGCTAGAAATAGTAAGGGAGCGACAAACGAGAGAGCAATAGCTGTCATAATCATGCTTGCAACAAAACAGGACTAATCATGGCATGAAAGTGATTCAAGATCCTCAAGGCAAAATAATTCATCGAGGCTTAACTGATTATTACAGTCATACGCATGCGTGAGCATGTGCCAAGCCAATTCAAATGAAACATTCAGAGGAGGATACCACAGTGTCATACCAAGTTATGAATATAATAATGCAAGCAAACATTCATAAGACATGCTACAAACTATTAGCAAGCTGGAACTAATCATACGAAAGCAAGAACTACTAAGCATCCAAAGATAACATACACCTTACACAAACAGACTAAGCATGCCCACAGTGATGAGTATATGTACAAAAATGAAAAAAAATAGAGTTCGTTACCAGCCTCTTAGCATGCCTCAAGTTGTCATTAATCCTCATTATTGCTCTTCACTTGTGTGGCTTGAATAATAATATGAAACCAATATCCACTAAGGACTACTGAACCCTGTAGGAAACTCACAAAACCAAAGAAGAACGACAAATATTTTTGTTGTTTTCGATTTTTTAAAACAAGAACCAAAAGGAAAAACCAGCAAAGCAAAATCTTTTTGGGTTTTTCGAAAAGTTCAAACAAAGCAAAAAGGGAAAAACAAACCCAGGCAAAAAGAAGAAGAAGCAAACCAAAGAGAAACAACCGAAATATTTTTGGTCTTTTTGTGTTTTAGAAAGCAAAAGCAAAGAAAGAATGAAAACTAAAAAGAGAACGAAAGATGAATATACAAAGTACCAACGCAACATTATGAGGAGATGAGTGCGGTGTCGGCGTACCTCCCCCCAAGCTTAGGCTTTTGGCCTAAGTGGGTATCAATCCCAAGCCAGCCAGGATGATGTGTCATTGTAGTATGATGAGGAGGTCCCCTCGTCCTGGTGCGAGCTCGAGTACGTCCCTCCACAGTGAGCGGAGTGATCTTAGGAGGGTACATCCTCCTGGTGCTGCTCGTGGAAACCCAGTAAGCGAAGCTGCTCATCCACCTCCTCCTTTGAGCGCGACCACGGTCTCTTGTGAACACTAAACAAAGAAGACTGCGGCAAAGGGATCTCCCTCTCATCCCCATCAGTAAACAGCATCCTATATACTAGATTGTCCAAATCAGAAGTAGCAGTGACAAAGTGATGAGTTTTCATAGCAACAAGGTCGAGCCTCTGTGGTGCCAGTACAGTATCATTGGGGTCCAGTAAAAGACCTAATGCATTGACCATACGCGAGGCAATGATGCCCCCATAGATAGGCCCCATAGCAGCTAGGCGGCGAGCAATAAGCGAGCCAAGGTTGTACCGAATATCATTGTTAAGCGTAGCAGCAAGGAAGGCTAAATGATAGTTGGAAATATTACTTATGTTCTCCCTACCAAGTATGCTAGTAGCAATATAATAGGCAAAGTATCTGAGAGTAGGGAGTTAGATGTTTCTTATCTTTCCGCGTTGCGCCACGCGGTCATCATCATTGGTCACCCCTCGGTAAAGCTCCAGCAAATCAGCGGGTCGCCCTTGAATTTTCTTCACGGTCCTAGTCATGCTTACACCTATAATACTGCAAAATCTTTCCAATGGCATGGTAAAGGGCAGATTATAAATCTTGAAAGAGACAGTTGATTGATAGGACGTGTTAGTAAACGTGAAGCTCTCAACAAAAGTTTTAGTGAGCATAGCGTATAGCTCACTCTCATCTTTCATATATGAGGTCAAACCAACCCTCTCAATCAGTAGCAAGAAATCATCAAGAATCCCTGCAACTTGTAAGAAAGTAAAACAAGGAAAAGTGGATTGGTGAGCATCCCCATCATCCCTTTCATTACCAATACGAGTTGCAATGAGGTCTTCATTGTATGATGGCCTAAACTGAGAGGCTGATCTTGAGGGCCTCGACCTCCTAGGTGCATCACTCTCAAATATCTCTCCAAAGGATGGTTGTTCATGCTTGGTATTCTAAAATTTAAACACCTATTAAACAAGTGATTGCAAAGTAAATATAATGAAGGATTCTACTCATAGGGACTTGTAAGAGGCCTAAACATGCATCAAACTATATTTCTAAGTATCAAACAAGCTTAAAAGCTCTCATAACCTGTCACCTACAACAGAAAAATACTCAATATTGAATCCTCTAAACACAAATCTACCTGGACTAGGGGAGGAGTCACATACTAAGGAACAAATGCTCCAAATTTCAGCAACAAAGATGGGCTGACCAAGGAGATCGAAAACCTCGAGAGCAAGCACAGCAAGAACACGATTTTGAGCAATGAACTGGAGCTTACTCGGGAGAGAGAAGAAAGTGGCAGGTGAGAGAGCTAGTGGAGGGCCAGGGGTGGCCCACACCATGGCATGGCGCCACCCAGGGCAGGCCGCGCCACCAGGTGGTGAGCCTGCCTGGTGGGCCCCCCTAGGTCACTCCAGGTACTCCTCTGCCCCTTTTTTCATGTAAAAATTTAATATGATTTTTCTAGAATTTTTCGAGACACTTTATTTTTGGGCAATTTTCAGGCATAGATGAATGATTTTCTGACAGACAGATTTTTTTTGGAAAATGATGCAATGACAAAACAAGGCTAGAACTACAGAAGTTCTAAGACACTCTAAAATGCAAGCAACTAACAACAAAGAGAACTAAACGAAAACAAAAACTAAAATGGATAGAATAGAAGTAAGCGGAGATAATCATAGTGAAAACATTGTTTTGTTCAATGAAATCCTTTTGTTAACAAGGTTGATCAGGTCTTGTTACCAAAACAATTTCATATGAGACAAAACTTTGTATTCCACTAATGATTATGTTACTCAACCTTGATAGCAATGGTCCCAATCATAATAGTTTCAAATTTTTCTCTTGGTATGGGACAATATATTTCTCCAACTTGAATGCCCTCAACATGTTCAATTGAATTCAAACCATAAGTCCTTTCAATCTTCTTGGGGAAATAGACAGTATGTTCCTTGTCATTAACAATGAAAGTCACCTTTCCTTGATTACAATTAATAACAGCTCCTGTAGTATTAAGAAAAGGTCTCCCAAGAATAATGGACATATTATCATCTTCAGGCATTTCAAGCACAACAAAATCAGTTAATATCAAGAAATTATGAGCCACTTGAATAGGTACATCCTCACATATACCAACATGAATAGTGGTAGATTTATCAGCCATTTGCAAAGATATATCAGTTGGTATTAATTTTTCTAGTTGAAGCCTCTTATAGAGAGAGAAAGGCATAACACTAACCCTAGCTCCCAAATCACACAAAGCAGTTCTAACATAACTCTTCTTAATAGAGCAAGGGATAGTTGGAATCCCAGGGTCTCCAAGTTTCTTAGGAACCTTACCATTAAAGGAATAATTAGCAAGCAAAGTAGAAATTTCTTCATTAGGGATCTTCGTTTTATTCGAGATCCTTCATATACTTTGAGTAAGGAGGCAATTTAATAGCATCAGTCAAAGTAATTTGCAGGAATAAAGGTTTCATCCACTCACAAAACTTATTATAGTGTTCATCTTCCTTTGACTTGTGTTTCTTATCAGGGAAAGGCATAGGTTTTTGGACCCAAGGTTCTCTTTCACTACGATGTTTATTAGCAATAAAATCTTCTTTAGTGTATTTAGTATACTTAGTGTGGTTTTCAGGTTCTTCTTCAACTTTTTCTTCATTAGGAACTTCATTTTCTTCATTACCACTTTCAGTTTCAGCATCAGAGATAGATATACTATTAGGATCTATAGCAGGTTCAGAGGGTTCTACAACAGTTTTATGTTTTTTTCCTTTTCTTACGAGTAGAGCCACTATTTTCAGCTTGTTGAGAATCCTGCTCAATTCTTTTGGGATGCCCCTCAGGATAAAGAGGATCCTGGGTAGCAGCACCACTTCTAGTTCTAATTTCATAAGCATGTTTTTCTTTAGCAACATTAACTAGCAAGTCTTTTTGCACTTTAACGAGTTGATCTATTTGAGTTTGAACCATTTGAAAGTGTTTAATAATCATTTTAACATCATTAGAAGTTCTTTCCACAATATATTTCAACTCTACAATAGCTCTAGTGTTTTCCATTAGATGATATTGCACCCTTTTATTAAAATTATCTTGCTTGACAATAAAGATATCAAATTCTTATAAGCATTGATCAAGAGGTTTAGAGTAAATTGGAGAGAGTGTTGGAGAGAGTGTACCTCAATAGTGGGTGAGTACGGAAAAGGCTTACATAATTCTTCTTTAGGAGGTAAATTCTTGACATCTGCAGCTTTAATTCCCTTCTCCTTAAGACATTTCTTAGCTTCCTTCATCACTTCATCATTTAATTCAATAACTCCCCTCTTCTTTGATGTTGGAATAGACTCCGGAAAAGTAGGTTCAGGTACAATTACTTCAGGTATAACTTGTTTAGGAGGAGTCCAATCTTCATAATTCTTGCTTATTTTAGCCATTAATTCCTCAGCTTCCTTAGGAGTCCTATTCCTGAAAACACAATCAGCACAACTATCTAGGTATGTCCTAGATTCTTCGGTTAGTCCATTATAAAATATATCAAGAAGCTCATTCTTAGGTAATGGACTTCCAGCCTGTGCATGAATCAAAGCACAAAACCTTGCCCAAGATTCGGGGAATATCTCTTTTTCTCCCTGTTTAAAATCAAAAAGTTCCTGCAAAATAGCATGTCTAGCACTAGGAGGAAAATATTTCTAGAGGAAAGTACTAATCAAGCAATCAGGGATATCAATAGATCCAGGAGGTAAATTACTAAACCAAGTTTTAGCTTCTCCTTTCAGTGAAAAGGGGAAAATCTTAGCAACAAAGTAAGTACGCATCTTAATATCATCAGAAAACAAGCCACTCATGGTAGAAAGTTCATTCATATGTGCTCCCGCACTTTCATTCTTAGTCCCACGAAAAGGTTCTTTCACAACAATAGCTATGTAAGATAGATCGAGAGAAATCATAATCTTTATCTATAATGTTTATGGGAGAAGCAGCAAACTTAGCAATAGGAGATAATTTGGGTCTAATAGTACGCCTCTCAAGGAGACTCTTAGCAGCACTCCTATCATGGGTGTTTTTACATCCTTTAATAAATTCATCGGTCATCTCAACATAACCATCTTCAATATCATAACTTTCACTAGACTCAGGTGAACTAATAGGTGTGGTAGTGTCTTCATTAGGAGTTTCAGTATTTCAGCTATAGTTCTAGCAATCGTAGCATCTAGGAAAGGACCTAATGAACCACTCTTATCAAGCACAGTAGAAGCAGCATCATAAGCATCAGAAGTTTCAGATTCAGCAGTAGTAGCAGTGGGTGTGGCATGTGTATGTGGTGGTGTAACGAGCTTACTTATAACAGATGGTGAATCAAGAGCAGCACAGGTGTTCAGAACAGTACCTCTTCTTGTAGTGGATGGTAAAATAGGAACCTTGCCATCACGAGACTTACCCATGATGGATGGATACCAGCGAACAATAGAGAATCCAAATGAACTTGATAAATAAAGCTATGCTCCCCGGCAACGGTGCCAGAAAATAGTCTTGATGACCCACAAGTATAGGGGGTGTATCGCAGTATTTTCGAGGGAAGTGAAACCCAGTTTATTGATTCAACACAAGGGGAGCCAAAGAATATTTATAAGCCTTAACAACTGAGTTGTCAATTCAGCTGCACCTGGAAACAATCTTGCTCACAACAGTTTATCAGTAGCAACAGTTTTGTAGTTGGAATAGCAAAGTAGCAGCATCAGTAAAGTAAAGACAGCAGTAACAATAGCAGTAAACAGTGGGATTCGAGTGCGGTAGGCATAGGGATGGATAGACGGGCGTTGTATGGACAAGACAATTCACATAGCAATCAGAACATAGGGCAATTGCAGATAAATAAGATAAAGCATCCAAGTACTAGATAATCCTAGGCATGTGTTCCATATATAGTCATACGTGCTCGCAATGAGAACTTGCGCAACATCTTTTGTCCTGCCAGCCCGTTTGTAGCGAGGCCTCAAGGGAACTACTGGCAATTAAGGTGCTCATTTTAATAGAGCACCGGAGCAAAGCATTAACACTCCGTGAACACATGTGATCCTCACATCAAAGCCATTCCCTCCGATTATCCCGATTTCTGTCACTTCGGGGCCATTGGTTCCGAACAACGACATGTGTATACAACTTGCAAATAAGACCATAAACAATACTATCATAATGAATCAATAACATGTTTAGATCTGAAATCATGGCACTTGGGCCCTAGTGACAAGCATTAAGAACAACAAGTCGCAACAAAGTCATAAAGCACTAATAAAAGATACTAGGCACCATGCCCTAACAGTCTGATGCCATTACATGAACGATCTCATCCAATCCCTACCATCCCCATAGCCTACAGCGGTGGATTACTCACTCATAGATGGGGGAAACATGGATGGTCGATGGAGAAGCGATGGTGATGATGATGGTGATGATCTCCTCCAATTACCTGTCCCGGCAGGGTGCCAGAACGGAGTTTCTGGTGCTATTTCGTGGAATCTGGTGGTGGCGGCGGAGCGGAACTCCTTCTAGAAAAACCTCGAATCCCCCTGAGTTTTTAGGTCAGAAGGCAACTTATAGGTGAAGAGGGAGACTGAGGGGTAGCCTAGGGCGGCCAGACCACCCCCTGGCGCGGCCTAGGCTTGCCCGCACGTCCAGGTGGTGTGGCCTGGGCCCAGCCCCCCCTCCGTCTTGTATTCTGGCTCCGGGAGTCTTCTGGTGAAATAGGATTTTTGGCATATTTTCCGAGATTTTTCCTGAAAGTTGATTTTCTACACAAAAAGTAGACACCAAGGCAATTCTGCTGAAAACAGCATCAGTCCGCATTAGTTGCATCCAAATCACACAAGTTTAGAGGAGAAACAATAGCAAAAGTGTTCGAGAAAGTAGATACGTTTTGGATGTATCAGGACCCACCTCTGGTCTACCCCCAGAATCGAGCTCGAGGACAGTCTGACTGCCCCTCCGGAGGCTGGTCTGGAGACCGACTGGAATCTCCGGTCCATACCGGAGTCTCCGGTCCACCACACCTGAGTCTCCGGACCGATTGTCGCCAGGCATGTAAAAGGCCTTTGGGCCTTTGGCCCATGTACCCCTTAGTCCGCCCAAAACTTGTCTTTTATTCCTAAAGTACCCCTGACTGTGTGGCTAGCATATATATAGCCCCCACCTCAATTGTAAACCCTAGGCATGATATTGGAATTAGTGGAAACCCCTTGTGGATCTATCTAATTCTTGCCTCATGCTCCTTGACTAAGGAGCACCAATATCCCCAAACCTCGTTGGAGTTTGCATCGTGCCTCCGCGTTGTACAAGTCCTAGGCATCGGAGTCCCTTTGCCTAGACGTCAAGATCTCACCGAGTCTCCCATCTCGATGTGTCGGTTGGAGAGAGAGTCCTCCGCCCGATGCCGATCCTAGGGATTGCGTCGGACTGGTCACCACTGGCGTGAGCTATTGGTGTTTATCGTGGTTTTGCGTGTGTGTGTTCATCGCGTTCTTCGTGCGTGTGTTCGTCGTGTTCATCCTTCCCTCCTTCTCTCGCACTCCACCCTCGATTTGAAAGGGAATCGTGAAAGATCGGGCCACCCTAGATGTTTTCCCTCAACAATACCATTCAATGGGGTAGGAAGTGGGCTCGCATAGAGGAACGGATTCACCTTTGGCGTCCAGGACGACTTGGCATAAGTTGGACACCTTGATGTGGTAACGACCAAAGGTCGGGCTACATCATCTCCCCTCCCTTCAAAAAGAGTCGTCCTTGACTCTACACGCTCATCAAAAAGTAGAAGATGTCGAGACACCTTCTTGATCCTAGGCTTCACCATATAGTCGTCCTCGGGAAGATTGAATTGACAATAGCTCAATGTTCCTTCACCTTCCATGAAGCCTACTGATATCTACGCACTTCTATTCTTGTAGACAGTTGTTGGGCTTCCAAGTGCAGAGGTTTGTAGAGCAGCAACAAGTTTTCCCTTAAGAAGATTACCCAAGGTTTATCGAACTCAGGGAGGATGTGGTCAAAGGTATCCCTCTCAAGCAACCCTGCAATCAAGATACAAGAAGTCTCGTGTGTCCCCAACACACCCAATACACTTGTCAGGTGTATAGGTGCACTAGTTCGGCGAAGAGATAGTGAAATACAAGTAATATGGATATAAGACAACGGTGCCAGAAAATAGCTTGATGGCGTGGAAGAGACTAAAGGCAAACTGAAATAAAGATGGAAGCAAGCAAACATGTAACAAATCTAGTTGCAAACGGTGTGTCAATGCTTAGAAGCAAGGCCTAGGGATCATACTTTCACTAGTGAACACTCTCATATAAATATCTTCTCTTCATGATACTACACTGAACTACTCTACGGTTGGACACTCTAATCCATGGTAGGGCTATAACAACACTCCTCAAAGTTTGCTTTTCCCATCTAGAAAACCCCACACTTTCACCTTGAGCACTAGATGGTTCCAACAAACACCACAATTTCATAGAGACATCCAACTCCAAATATAACTCATAACAAGTATTTGTAATCTCTAGCCTAAGTGCCACCATGGTGTGCATGATGTCACTTTCACACACATGGGGAGAGCAGAGATCTATTAAAGCACTTGAGTAGTAAGGTAGATCTACTTGATTACAAAGCTCATGATCACAATATGATCATGCATAGAGAGAGAGATGAACACATAGCTACCGGTAGAACCCTTAGCCTTGAGAGAGAACTACTCCCTCATCATCATGGGAGTCAGCAACGACGATGGAGATGGTGGTGGATATCGATGGAGATGGCTCCGGGGGCACTTCCCCGTCACGGCAGGGTGCTGGAACAGAGAATTTCTGTCCCCCGAATCTCCTCTTCGGTGGCGGCGGAGCTGCGGAACTTTTCGTGGCTAGAGGCTGGTATTTTTAGGGTCTTTGCATCAGGAGGCTTCTTATAGGCGAAGAGGCGAGGTCGGTGGCCGGCCAGGGGGCCCACACCACCTGGTGGCGCGGCCAGGGCTAGCCCGCGCCACCACATGGTGTGGCTAGCCCTTGGCCCCTCTCCGTCTCGTCTTCTGGCTCCGTGATTCTTCTGGTAAAATATCGACTTTCGCTTTTGTCCGGTCCAGTTCCGAGAATATTCATTTTCTGGCTTTTCTGGAACCAAAAACAGCAGAAAACAAACAACTGGCACTATGGCATCTTGTCAATAGGTTAGTTCTAGAAAATGTATAAAAGTACCTCAAAGTGTGGACAAAACATAAGAAAGTAGATATAAAACAAGCATGGAACATCAAAAATTATAGATACGTTTGCAACGTATCAACATCCCCAAGCTTAACTCCTGTTTGTCCTCGAGTAGGTAAGTGATAAAAAGAAAGAATAATTTTTGAGGTGACATGCACTGTCAGGGGGATGACCCCCAGGTACCCCAACCGGACAAGAATCAAGCAGTCGGATCGCGTCCGACTGACCAAGCACAGCCGGACAGGGCAGGACATGCCGGCTACCGGGCGGTAGCCGGAGCGGCAAGAAGTAGCCGGCTACGATGATGTAGCCGAACCCAATCAGTGAGACAGGACGACGTGCGTATCAGTGCACGGTACGCCCTATACGGTGACAAGACTGGCAACTACCCGGCCATATCGAAGACTTTGCGGGGATGACGCGGGAACAGTGGCCCGATGCTGACGACAGGCTCGCACGGCATCCACTGTGCCCACGACAGCCATACCGCTCACACTCCGACGTGACGTACCATACGGGATACTGTAGATGACCAGCCGGCTGGGACCCGCCTGTGGGGTCCGCCAGTCGGATTGGCCAGTGAGACCGCTGCCTCTCTACCTATATAAGGAGACGCAGGGCCTGAGTAGAAAGGGTTGGTCTCTTAGCATTTAAGGCAGTAGCTAGCAAATACAGCTCGAGGAGCACTTGTAGTTCGTATATCCCACATAGTCAGATCAGGCAGGAGTAGGAGTTTTACCTCACCACGAGGGCTCCGAACCTAGGTACTTCCTGTGTCCAGCTACGCTTGCTCGTATCCAATCCCGCCTACGGACGTCGTCGATAGCTTCCCTGCTAATCCCCACACCTCTATCTAACCTCTTCAGGTACTGCCGTTCCCAATACAACGACAGTTGGCGCCCACCGTGGGGTAAGATGGCTTCGACCGGAGTCACGTTCAGCACGGGACCCCGCACCTCAGCCGGTGAGCGCGTGGCCTCCGGCCTGGTGCTCACGCTCGGCAAATTCGACTGCGTCATCGACAATGCCTCCTGCTTCGCCGGAGCCTCCTTCCCGGCGAACGGAACCGTCCTACTATTCGGCGACCTCCCCGTCTACGTCGCCACCATCCTGGAGCGCTTCCCTAGGGAAATCATCTCTGTCGCAGAGCTGCCATGCCCAGGCGGTAGCGCCTCCACCGCATCCTGCGGCGTGGAGGTCATGATGGCCGGCTCTAGCTCCCACACCCGCTAGCCGCGGGAGCGAGGCGCGGACGAGGTCGGAACTTCTGCCCCTCAGCAGCCTCGGAATCCGGTGGAGGATGCCATCAATCGGCTCCTGACGCCAGTTAACCTCGGGGATAACCCGGAGGAAGCGGAGGCCAACTTCACCATGGAGAGACAGATCCTCCTCCAAGAGGCCATGGAGCTGGCGGCAGCCCGCAAGCAACTCGAGATCACCCGGCGTGAGTACGACCGCGCGCACGGCTTCACTCCGACTACCACGGAACCAAGCCGGCATGGCCAGGTGCGGCGCCAGGGCGGCAAGCTAGGCGGTAGGTTGGAGAAGGAAGGGGAGCCGGATCCCGCGCCCGCCCTCATCCGGCCCACCTACAGCATGCCCATCAAGAACCTGCGCGCGGCACGAGCCGCGGCAGAAGAACTCCCCAGTCTGGAGGGCGAGGAGCGAGCCCGCCAGCAGGCACGCGTGCAGGAGACGCTAACCGGAAGATGCAGGAGGACCCCAGCTACTCCAGGGGGAGCAAGCCACCTGCCAACAGCAAGGGCGCGCCGGGCGAGACCCAGCAGGCGTCCTCCCCTCAGCCGGCTAGGGCCTGCAGCAGGCGTCGCACCTCTGGCAATAGGGGCCAGCCGCGCCAGGAGCAGATGGTGAACAACAACCCTCCGCCTCCCCCTCCGCCAACCAGAGTGCCCAGACCAGCCGGTTCCCGTCTCTCGGGCCGGGTGGGAGCGCCCAACCCGGATTGTCCGGATGCCCGCGATCGCATCGAGCTCCTCGCTCAAGCGCGCGTCACGGAGGAGGAAGACTCTACCGGTCCGGTTTGTTTGGGACCCTGCATCCGGAACGAGCCGTTTCCGGACAAGTTCTCCCTACCCAGGGGCACCCCCAAGTACGACAGCAGCATGAAGCCAGAAGACTGGTTGACCGACTATGCTACGGCAGTCGGCATTGCCCATGGGAACAAGCGCACAGCCGTGCGCTACGTCCCCCTCATGCTAACCGGATCGGCAAGGACGTGGCTCAACAGCCTTGCGCCCAACAGCATCAACGCCTGGCCCGACTTCGAGAAGGTGTTCATCCGCAATTTCAACGGCACGTACAAGCGCCCAGGACGCTCGCGCGACCTGGCCTTGTGCGTCCAAGGTGACCGCGAGACCGACCGCGAGTACCTCGCCAAGTGGACGGAGCTACGCAACACCTGCGAAGGCATCCTGGAGAGCCAAGCCATCAGTTTCTTCATCGAGGGTTGCCGGGAAGGCACCATGCTTCGCCACCGGCTACTGTGTGACGAGCCGAAGACCATGGCAGAGCTCATGACGGTCCCGGACCAGTACGCCACGGCAGAGGCCGCCATGAAGAAGCCCCTCCGAGTAAACGCGGACAGCCGTCCGACTCCCACGGAGCCAGCTCACGAACGACCAGGCCATCCGGCTGGTGAAGCCGGATCATCCCGACGCCACGGCAACGACAACCGGTTCCATGGGGACTGCCAGGCCGGACAACAGAAGCCTCGCTACCACGCGCGGCAAGTCAATGCTGTGGAGGGCGCGCCCGACGCACCGGCTAATGAGGCAAGAAGGCAGAAGCCACGGCTCACCTTCGACCAGACGTTTGACGGCCCGTGCAAGTGGCATAGCGGTCCCTTCAAACCGGCTACGCACACCCCCCGGAACTGCAGCTGGACCCACCAGCTAAAGGACCAGGGCAACCAGCCTCGTCCCCCCTCCTCCTCCGGGTGGACCTCCACCACCGGCTAGAGGAGCCGGCAACGATGGTAACGGCGGCAACAACAACAACAACGGCTACCCCCAGCCGCACGCCGCCTACCACATCTTCGAGACGGAGCAAGACGACAAGCACAACCGCAGGCGACACTCCAAGGAGGTCAATGCCATCGTCCCTCCGGTCCCCCAGTACCTGAACTGGTCAGAAACCCCCATTACCTGGAGCCGGGCAGACCAGCCTGAACATCTGCCGACTCCCGAGGGCTACGCCATGGTGCTCGACCCCCTCATCGTCTCCAACACACGCACCTACCGATTTTCGCGCGTCCTCATCGACGGAGGCAGCAGCCTCAACCTCCTCTACCAGTCCTTGCTAGAGAAGATGGGCATTCGCGAAAGCGACCTGCGCCCGACTACGACAACATTCCACGGCGTACTGCCGGGGCTAGCCTGCGCCCCGCTGGGGAAAATCCAGCTGGACGTCATCTTTGGGACCGAGGAGAACTTCCACCGCGAACCAATCTGGTTTAAGGTGGTAAACCTGACGAGCTCCTACCATGCTCTCCTCGGGCGCCCCGCCCTTGCCAAGTTCATGGCCATCTCCCACTACGCATACCTCAAGACGAAGATGCCGGGACCCCACGGCGTGATCACCATCGCCGGCTGCTTCAGGCGGTCGATGGAGTGCGCCTCAGCCGGTTCCAAACTGGCAGAGGCCCTCATCATAGCCGAAGAAAAGCGCGTGATCATGCACAACGTGGCCATGGCCCAACAGGACATTCCGGCTAGAGAAGGAGCTTTCCAGCCGGCGAAGGAGACAAAGAGGATCCTGCTCGACCCCTCCGACCCGACTAAGTTCGTCACCATTGGTGCCGGCTTGGACAGCAAATAGGAAGGCGCGCTCGTCGACTTCCTCCGTGAGAGTCGGGACATCTTTGCATGGTCCCCCAAGGACATGCCGAGTGTGCCGAGGGAGTTCGCCGAGCACTCACTTCATGTGCATCCGGATGCCAAGCCGGTCAAGCAACCTCTGCGCCGGTTCGCAGAAGAGAAGAGGAAGATAATCGGTGACGAGATCACCCGGCTCCTTGCAGCCGGGTTCATCATGGAAGTGTACCACCCGGACTGGTTGGCGAACCCAGTCCTGGTGCTGAAGAAGAACAAGACCTGGTGCATGTGTATCGACTACACCAGCCTGAACAAGGCGTGCCCGAAAGACCCCTTCGCCGTGCCCGAAAGACCCCTTCGCCTTGCCCCGTATCGATCCTATGCTTCAGTGATTCAGATCTGGTGGTGCAGCAAGTGTCCGGGGAATGGGACGCGAGAGACGCAAACATGGCCCTCTACCGGTTCTACATTCAGAAGCTCAGCGCCTCCTTCGACGGATGCGAATTCCACCATGTCCCTCGTGTCAACAACGAGGCAGCCGACACGCTCTCCAAAATCGGATCCACCAGGCAGGCGATCCCACCTGGGGTCTCCTTAGAGCACCTGCGCAAGCCGTCCATCAACCCGTCACCAGAGTCGGACTCCATGACCTGGGCGGGGAGCGCTCCGGTTGACGAAGCGGCAAAAGCGGAGCCGACAGAACCGCCAAAAAAGAAGACCCGCACCAACTCCGGCAAAGCGGTGCCCTCCGGCTCACAGGGCCCGGGGGCCGCCGGCTCGTCAGGCAGCTCGGGGGCTGCCGTCCTGGGTACGCCACCCGGACGACCCCCCGACGTACGTCAACCAGAGGATGGGAGCGTCCTCGTCATTCGAGAAGTGCCACCCTAGGCACAACCCTTCATGGACTACATCGCCAATGGAGAACTTCCGGACGACGAGGTGGAGGCCAGGCAAGTCCGGCGCCGCGCGCACGCGTACACCATCATCAACGGCGAACTGTACAAGCGCAGCGTATCCGGCATCTTCCAAAGATGCGTCGACATGGACACGGACTACCGGATACTCAGGGATATCCACCAGGGCGAGTGCGGTCATCACGCTTCGTCAAGGGCGATAGTCACCAAGGCATTCCGCCATGGTTTCTATTGGCCCACCGCCCTTGAGGATGCTGAGCAGCTGGTCCACGCGTGCAATGGGTGCCAACGCTTCGGGCAGCTCAGGCACATGCCAACTTCCGTGCTCAAGACCATACCAATCACCTGGCCCTTCGCAGTTTGGGGCCTCGACATGGTCGGCCCCTTCAAGCGGGCGCGCGCGGGCATGACCCACCTTCTGGTAGCGGTGGACAAGTTCACAAAGTAGATTGAGGCCAAGCCTATCCGAAACCTGGATGGGGCGACAGTCGTTACCTTCTTCACCGACATCATCAACCGCTTCGGCTACCCCAATAGCATCATCACCGACAACGGCACGAACTTCGCCAAGGGGGCCTTCGCCCGGTTCTGCAGCAACAAGGGCATCCGGCTGGACCTCGCCTCCTTCGCACACCCGCAGTCCAACGGGCAAGTCGAAAGAGCAAACAGCTTGGTGCTAGCCGGCATCAAGCCACGCCTCATCGAGCCATTGGAGCGGTCACCCAGATGTTGGATCGAAGAACTTCCGGCTGTGCTCTGGAGCCTCCGCACCACGCCAAATAGGTCAACCGGCTACACGCCGTTCTTCCTAGTCTACGGATCGGAAGCCGTCCTCTCCGCCGACATCGAATTCGACTCCCCACGCAAGCTCCTGTACGACGAAAAAGCCAACCGGGAGGCGCGGGAGGATAGAGTGGACCTCCTGGAGGAGGCCCGCGAGCTGGCCTTGTCCAGATCAGCTCTGTACCAGCAGCGACTACGTCGCTACCATTCAAGCCGGATCCGCCCGGTCGCATTCCGCGAGGGCGACCTGGTTCTCCGGCTGGTGCAAGACACGAAGGGCATGCACAAGCTGTCGCTACCCTAGGAGGGCCCCTTCATCATCAGTCGGGCGCTACCCAATGACTCCTACTACCTCATCGACGCGCAACAGCCGTGCAAGAACAAGATGGACAAATCAGATGTGGAGACCGAGCGTCCCTGGAACGCGGCCCTACTGCGCCCATTTTACACTTAGTCGCTAGGCAGTGTATGTATCCCTAAAACCTCATGAATGAAAATGTGGACCCCTACGAGAATCCCGGGGGCTCCTTGCCAGAAATATGTGGGCATCCGTTTTCTAGTTCAAATTTTCTGGCTCCGGCAACCCCTACCCGGGGGCTCGCCGGCTGGCCCGGCCTGCTAAGTCCACAAACCGGCCGAGTAGTGTGCGATGATGTCAGAGGCCCACTCTTCATCTCAGCTACAGACCGCAACCCGGCTGTCCGGCTAGCAAGAGCAAAAGCCCGAGGCATCCCCCATGAAAAACGGGGAGGAGGCGCAATAGACCGGGCGTACCGGCCCTACAACTAGCTCGAACCAATCCAGCTGCTAAGCCGTTAGTACCGTGCGCAATGTACTGTCAGCTCCCTTCGATTCCGGCTGCAGACCGCAACCTGGCTGCCCGGCAAGGACGCAGCGAAAACAGCATAGCACACGGGAAAGCGACTAAGTGTCTAGAGAGGCCCAAGCTAGTTTTCGAAAAAACAAGCCGTTTTCCGGCTACAATTTGGCAGACTAACCTACTAACCTATGAAGACATGTGTGTATGTGTATGTACATTCTTGTCCGACTACCTAGAGTCGAAATTCAGGAAAAGGGAAGAAGATTCGAAGTCCTTGCCTTCATCAAGCGCTCCGAATCTCAGGGGCTACACCCACTGGGTGCGCTCGCGCGCCCCCAGTGGAATCTTGTAGTTCCTGACCGGCTAAGGGCGTTTAGCCGGCCGTTCGGAGCCCAGGTGAGGGCGAGGGCAAGAACAAGAGAAGACAAGGAAGATTCGAAGCACCTGGCTACGCCAGCTACTCCGAATCTCGGGGGCTGCACCCAGTGGGTGCGCTCGTGCGCCCCCACTAGAATGTTAGTTCCCCCAGCTGAAGGCGTTCAACCAGCGAAAAGTAGCCGACTAAAGCGAGCCTAATCGGTCAAAGTTAGAGGACTTGGGAAAAATAAGGAAGATTCGAAGCACCTGGCTATGCCAGCTACTCCGAATCTCGGGGGATACACCCAGTGGGTGCGCTCGCGCGCCCCCACTGGAATGGTAGTTCTCCCGGCTAGAAGGGCGTAGCCGGGCAAAAATAGCCGGTCAAGGTTAGCCGACAAAATATCAAAAGAAAATTCAAGGCACAAGTTAAAGGAAACTCAAGAGTTCAACATTAACAAACAAAAGGGAGACAAAGTTCCCACAGGTTACCCGGCATCAGAGATAGCCGGCACAGCTAGACAAGTTCTACACATATCCAAGAAAAGACAAATACACCCGGCATCCTGGGGTAGTGACTAGGCGGCAGGACCCTTGCCGTGAAGAGGATCTTGGCTGGCGGAAGCTTCGGGTGGAGGAGGCGGCGCGGAGCTCGATCCGGTTCCGGCGCCAGTAGGCGGCGGCATCGGGCCCTCCACATCAGGAGTATCGACGGACTCCGAGTCGGTGAGCACCTCGTCGGGATCCACATAATCGGCAATCTTGATGGCAGATCCACAGAGCTCTGGATGGGCTTGGCGGATGGCGGCAAGATCGGCTCCGGCACAGAAGCCACCGTCGATCTTCTCAACGCGGGCGTCCTTGTACCAGGAGAGCATGAGGGCCAGAGCCATCTCCGCTCCGGCTCACGCCGCCAAGTTCCGCAGCCGGTCCACCGCGGCTGGCACCTCTCCCACCTTCGCAGCCAGCTGCGCCATCGTCTCCGGAACCGGAGCTTCCGGCCACATGAAGGAGAAGACGTCCCGCACCGCCTGACGAAGCTTGGCAGCTTCCTCGCCAAGAAGGACGACGAGCTCCTGGGCCATCGGCTGCGCTCCTGGCCAGTTCTCCTACAGCCGGTTGTAGGCCAGCAGGTCTATGCCGGGGTAAAAGGCTGTCAGAAAAAAGGGTCAGGTCTGGCTACCGGATCCGGAAAGAAACAAGACGGAAAAAGGGAACTTACCCTTAGCCGTGTGGCCGACCTGCATCAGCTCCTCCACCAGAGCCTTCTCCTTGGTCGCCAGCCGTTTGATCTCCTTCTCTTGGTCCTTGGTCTGGGCCTCGAGAAGGGTGAAGGCCTCAGTCTGGCTGGCGAGCGAGGCGTCGCGCTCCTTGATGGTGGCCTCCAGACCGTCTACCCTCGCATGCCAATCCTTATTCTGCAGCCGCAGAGTAGAATTGGACTTGCTCAGCCGGTCGTTCGCTTTCTTCAAGCGATCGATCTTGCGCTGAGCACACACGAGGATGGCTGCAACAAAACCGGCTATCAGTAAAAAAAAGAGCAAGCCGGGTGAAGCGAACTTACTCTGGGAAGTCCCGTTGGCAGCAGCAAGCTTCTGCTCCAACGACCGGTTCCCGCCGGCTGTGGCCTCCAGCAGCCGGATCTCCTTCACCGCCAGCTCGAGCGTAGCGGCAAGGTTCAACAGCGAGGCGGCGGAGGAGGCATCATCATCCACGGCGTTGACAGCCAGGGACTCTTTCGCGGCAACTACCGCCGTTCTCCACTCCTCCCCTGGCTCCTCATCGGAATTGTCGTCACCAACAACGACGAGCTCCTTGCCGGCAGCCTCCCGCGCGCTCGCGGAAGAGCCATCCGGATGGGAAGACTCCGCCTCCGGCTGGGAACCTTCCGGTTCGGCGGAGGCAGCACCACAGAAGAAGGAGTGGCACTGGCTGGCGCGGTCAGGGCACGAGGCGGCGACCCGGCCGGCGCTCGTGCCGGGCTCGCGGCTCCGAAAGAAACCAACAAACTAAGAAGAAGGAGTAGAAGGCATAGGCAAATAAACCAAAGTCAGGAAAAGAAGAAAAAACGGAAGTAGACAGAAGACGCCGAAAGAAGGAAAAGAAGGAAAAAGGGGGAGAAGGAACGTACCCCGGCACAACTGGGGGCGGCCCTTCTTCCGGCCAAGACGGCTTGGTGGCAGGGTGCTGGACTGGCTCCTCCGTCACGGGCCGGCCGGAGCCATAACGACTGGAACCACTCCCGCCCACCTCGCCGTCCGTCGCGGAGCGCGTCGCCGGGTCCACGGTCGGCGCGGCCTCCTCCTCCTTGTGAACCTCCGCGTGCGGGTCAGCGATCGGCTCGTCATTCTGGCTGGGAAAGGCGTCGCCATCCCCGTCCGACTCCTCGCCGGACCGCCGAGCGCGCGGCTCGGGCAAGTCAGGCGTGAACTCCTCGGGAGGAGCCTCACCCTCCTCGCGTAGGATGCAGGCGAAGATCTGCCGAATAAAAGAAGTCAGTCGGATAGAACAAAAAATGCAGGAAGAACGAATAAAGTTTCCGACTATAAGGACGTACCCGGGGTGCGCGGTTCTCCCGGCTGTAGGGCGCCAGACTGAACTTCCAGTTCTCCGGCAGCCGCTCCTTCGTGATTTTCCACACCCACTCCTTCAAGTTGTGGTAGCGGGGATTGCGGCGCGACAACCGGGTCGAATCCAGTCGGCCGGAGTAGTAGCACATCTTGTGCGCTCGCTGCTGCAGCCGCATCATCAGCCGGGACATCCAGCTGAGGGTGATGTCCAGGCCGGTTAGCCGGCAGGTGACGAGGGAGCGCATGCGCGCCAGCATCGCGTCCATCTCCGCCTTGTCGCCATGAAACTTCAGCTCCCAGTTCTGCCGGCTGGACTCGACGTCCTGGAAAGCCGGAAGATTGATCCGGTCGACGTTGGTGACGTTCTTGACGTAGAAGTACGACTGCTGCCACAGCCGTACCGTGTCCTGAAGCAAGAACTTGGGGTAGCCGGATTGGGAGCGGGAGTAGATGGAGGCGCCGCCACAGACGACTAGCGGCCCCTTCATGTACTGCACCTGCAGCCGGACTCGGAAGAGCCGACAGAAGAGCCCGAGATCCGGCTGGATCCCGAGGTAGCTCTCGCAGAACGCCATGAAATGCGCCAACGTTCCGATCGCGTTGGCGCTGAGGTGGTGGAGATGGAGGTCGAAGAAGGCTAGGAAGGTCAGGAAGAACGGGTGCACCGGAAGGGCGAACCCGCGCGCCAGATGGGAAAGGAAGATGACGCGCTCCCCCTCCGCCGGGTGCGGCGACACCTCCCCCGCCGGCGCCAACCGCACTGCCACCTCCTCGGCTGGCGGAAGAACGCGGGTGGCGCGGTACTTCGTGATGTGGTCCTCGGTGACAGAGGAGCCGCACCAGGCTCCACGGTCGGCGGCCATCCCCGGCTTACAGGAAGGAGCGGCGACAGAAGATTGGCGGTGGCCCGTAGCGACGACGATGACGAACGGGCAGCGCAACGAGCTACAGCGCAGAGGGCAAGTGCACAGAAGCAGGAGCACGCGAGGGAAGAAGAGGGTACAACGGGGGAAGCGAAGGAAAGGAGCTGCCTCCCCCGCGGCGTCCCTTGAAAGGGCCGAAAGGGCAACCGTCAGCGAGCCCACGTGGCGCAATCTGGACGGCCCTCACCCCAACCACCGCCCAGATTACGTGTGCCGAAGCAAGACGCGCAGAAGATCCCGGAGCAGGAACCGAAGCGCCGGACAACGGTTCCCCGAGGCGACGTACGACGGGACGTTACGTTGCCCGCCGCAGAGCAATGATGGCGCGTGCACGCGTAGCCGGCATCAGCACTGTCGTCACGAGTAGAGCAATCGCCAAGCACAGTCGGACACGAATTCAAAAACAAGAAGGAGCGCGCGCACATTTCGCCTAAGGGCGGAATCCACACGCGCTCGGGGGCTAGTGTCAGGGGGATGACCCCCAGGTACCCCAACCGGACAAGAATCAAGCAGTCGGATCACATCCGACTGACCAAGCACAGCCGGACAGGGCAGGACATGCCGGCTACCGCGCGGTAGCCGAAGCGGCAAGAAGCAGCCAGCTACGACGATGTAGCCGGACCCAATCAGTGAGACAGGACGACGTGTGTATCAGTGCACGGTACACCCTGTACGGTGACAAGACTGGCAACTACCCGGCCATACCGAAGACTTTGCAGGGATGACACGGGAACAGTGGCCCGATGCTGACGACAGGCTCGCACGGCGTCCACTGTGTCCACGATGGCCATACCGCTCACACTCCGACGTGACGTACCATACGGGATACTATAGATGACCAGCCGGCTGGGACCCGCCAGTCGGATTGGCCAGTGAGACCGTTGCCTCTCTGCCTATATAAGGAGAGGCAGGGCCTGAGTAGAAAGGGTTGGTCTCTTAGCATTTAAGGCAGTAGCTAGCAAATACAGCTCGAGGAGCACTTGTAGTTCGTATATCCCACATAGTCAGATCAGGCAGGAGTAGGAGTTTTACCTCACCACGAGGGCTCCGAACCTGGTACTTCCTGCGTCCAGCTATGCTTGCTCGTATCCAATCCCGCCTGCGGACGCCGTCGATAGCTTCCCTGCTAGTCCCCACACCTCTATCTAACCTCTTCAGGTACTGCCGTTCCCAGTACAACGACATGCACCATCATAAACTTGATCAAAGTATTTGTAAAACATTGAAAGCTGGGATCATAGTACTTCAGCATAGCATGAAAGATAAAGTTCTAACAATAAGACATAGCAACTATGTTGCAACATGAAAATGCACAAACAAAAGATTCATGAATAACAATGTTTTGCAAGACGTTTGTTTGTTTCACATAAAGAAAACATAGCATAGTGGCATTCAGCTTGTCCCTCATAGAGTAGCAAACATAAATGCATAGGACACCTTCAAAGTTCATAAGGGTGACTAGATACAAATAGTTTAAGAACAAGCAATATCAAAGTTATGCATCAATCAACTAGTCTTGGGACAATGCACATAGAACTAAGAATGGCCACTATGCTCTCTCAATAGGTGCATAAAGATAGAAGATGGAGACTCGACATAAAAGTAAAAGAAAGGCCTTCATAGAAGGAAGAAGGGATTCAAGTCTCATAAAGAGCTTCCAAAAATTATGGTACTTATTAGCTTTCAGCTCTCATTGCCCCTATCATAAGCATCTTAAAGTGATTAAGGTTAAAGTGAACAAACTATGTAGTATATGCTTGACAAAGTATAAGTTGGAAATCTCATGTCCCTTGTGGCGCCCCGCAAAAACCACTACTAGAAAATCGCTGTGTTTTTGTGCATCGCATCATCCTGACCGCATGATCATGTCATCATGCCACATTGCATTTGAGCATCGTCACCATCTTGCATGGTTTTGTCAAAAACTATTTTCGAAACGCCTAGTTTTGTCTTCTAAATATTCCCGTCGTTATTTCAAATTAAAAACCCAGGTCTTCCTGGATATTTTATTTGCCTAAAAACAAATTACAAAAGTCTGTTTTAAAAATAAAATAAAGTTTAAGTTTTTTTAGGGGCAACCCAGCCGGCCAGGCCCGAGGCCCAGCTAGCCAGGCCACCCCAAAACCCTAACTAGACACACCCCGATCAAACCCCACCTCAGCTCCCTCCTGCCGCCACCGCCTGGCACGCAACACACGCGCACGCGCAAGCACCCAGGCACACACGCACTCCCTCATCGCCAGCTCACCCACACCTGACCGGAACCACCCCCCAATCCCCTTCTATCTTTTCCACCTGCCCCGTGTGAGGTCCCACCTCTCCCTCGTCGATCTCTATCTTCCACCTACCGCACGCGAGCGCCTCTCCCTCTCGCCGCTTTCCCCGCGCGAGGCCTGCCGCAGCCAAGGCCCTCGCCTCTCTCCGTGCGATGCTCTCTCCTGTTGGCCGCCCTCTTCTTCTCCCCTGTAGCACGTGCCTCCGCTCACCTGGGTTCCGCCCCGCGCCCGCCGGCAAGCGAGGCTGCCGCCCTGCTTCCTCCTTGCCGCCTTGGCCTCCCTCTGCCGGCCTCCACCCCGAGGTCCTGCGCCGCTGCCCGACCCGCTGGCTCCGTCACCGCAGGTTCCAAGCTCTCCCCGCCCCGCCGAGCCCTGCCTGGCACCTCCACGTCTGCGATCCCACCGCTCCCCCCGCATTGTTCTTCCTCTCTGCATCCCGCCGCCGCCTCTGGTGCCCCGCGTCTGAGGCCGCTCCCTTGCAGTCCCTCCTCCGCTGGGGCTCGACCTTGCACCGCCCGCGACCTCTCTCTCCTCAAGCCTGCGTCTCCCCACCTCCTCGCCGCCCCTCCTCACGCACCTCTGTCCGCTGCCAGGGGCCCCCTCCTCTGCAACCCCCGCACTCAGGCCGTCCCCGTCGGCTGCCTCCTCCCTGGGTACCTCCGGCACCGACGCCCTGTGTCTTCCGCGCTTCTCCGACGCTCGCCCCGTCGCCACCGTCCTCACCCGCTCCCTGGCGTCCTCTCCCAGTGACCATCGCGGGCCTTGCCTTGCCTGCTGCCGCAGCCCAGGTCGGCCCCACCTCTGCCGACCGTGGTCCTTGCTCAACCTCGACCAGCACCTCACCAACAATCGCCGCCTCCTCGACCTAGTAACGGTCTCCACCACCCAATGTCTCCAACGTCCAGGTTCCCCTCTGCCTCCCTGGCACCAAGACCCACGGCCCCGCCCGTGCTGCCGCCGTGCTTGTCTCAAGCCTGCAACCCCAACCAAGCGTTATGGAGCTGATCTGGTGGCCATGTGGTATTGAGATGTTTTTGAGTGCTATCCCCGACCCCACAATCTTCGATGCATGACGAGCGGAGCCGAACCCGAAGGCGACGGCGTCGCACGCCAAGACCTCCGTCAGGGAACGCCATGACCGAGACCCCGGACCCGAAGACCACAGATGCGACAAGTACTCCTTCCTAGATGTGATGCCCAAGAACCCGGACGCCAAGATCGCCGACACGGAATGCCAAGATCTCCTTCCCCGAACGCCAGGTTCTTCTACTCGGATCCGAAGACCGAACCCTGGCGCGCCAAGTTCTTCAACCCCGAGGACTGATCCATCGGGAACGACAAGTACTTCACCCCGGACGACGAGCTCTTCTACCTGGACCCGAAGACCACGGACGCGACAAGATCTACTTCCGTTGTCCGAGACCGATCCTGCTGACCCCGTCGAACCCTGAGACCGAACCCCGAACCCCCGGGATCCAAGATCTTCCGAACCCAGATGTGTGAACCTTTTCCTGAGCCCCTATTTTATAAATGCTATAAATTTAAACTGTCGCATCTTAAATTGTCCATGCATGCATATCTGTCTGTGGTTTGGGGGCATTATGCCGATTCACCCATAAATAAATATGGAGTCTATATGCGGGGTATTCTAGTCTTATTCCGGACTCCATTTAAATTTGTGTAGCGAACCGATGCCCTGTTTCGCCTTGTTAATACCACATTTAATTTGCGGGGTAGTTAAATAACTTGAACCGTTTAATTAATTGTCGTGGCCCCGGTTCCGCTTAATATTGCCTAATTGCATCACATCTCTGGCATGCCATGCATCATATCATAACCATGCCAGATCTTCTGCCGTAGTATTAAATATTGCATCCGGTGTTTTTCTAGTGTTTGCTTCTTCGCAGATTAGGCCGATCAGTTGATGCGAGTATCGACAAGTTCTCTGGATATGATCCGTCGGCAGTGTTTTCCCAGGCGAGCATTCTCCCCCTTTCTACCTATTTTGCATTTATAGTCTTTATTTCCTCACGTTGATCTATTGCTATCCGTGTCGCGACGCTTTAGTTTCCGTGCACCAGTTATATCCCGTGCAGCCTCTATATTGCCTTGGACACCTCCTATTACCTGTGTTTGGTAGATAGCTGGCCTTGCGAGTCGTAGTTGCTTGCTCAGGTGCGATCTCGTGTTGTCAAGTACCACAGTTGTTGAAATGCTGGCAGATGTTAATGGTGGAGATGCTTACTGGTGGAGATGATCATGACTTTAAATACAACTATTAAAAATGCTAGATATAACTAATGCAGAGGCATCGGCGGGCAATAGATGTTATTTGGTTCTTCCATGCTCACTTGTGTCCCATAGGACCCCGAGTACTTGATACCTGTTCCTTGATTTTTCGCACTATCCACATCCGGGAGGCCGTGGACCCCCCTAAGCCAGAGCTTGATCCATTTCTATTTCTTGGGGCCACAAACTAGTTTGGGGTTTTATTACTATCCTGTACTTATGCCACGCTTTACTGCTTTATTTAAGATTGTGCGTGGAGCACCTGTACTGTTTAGGTTCGTGACACGTTTTCGCTGTATCAACAAGCCCAGTCACACTTTCGGGTTCCCAGTCGTTTACAGCCATCCACACAAACCCTGGGTCCGTTCCGGAGCCGGCCAACTTCGTTGCGGGTAGCTTAGTGGGGTGGCCCCTGAAATATTTATGAATCATGTGATCGCTTTGTCGTGAATGCCTCGTTGGGTTTTGAGTTGGTTTTTTTCGAGGTTGATCGAGTGTGTGTTGGTATTTGTGCACCCCTGCAGGGTAAAACTTTCTGAAAGCCGTGTCCGCAGTTATGGACGACTTGGAGCACAGTATCTCGATCATAGACAAGCATAACTAAAGTAGTGCTATAAATTTGACTGAATATATCTGACTAGTAATCAACTTCACTATAACGGAATGGATATCAAAAATACCAACCACTGGTGGACCTAGGTTGTTTGGTTATATCTGCCTAGTAAGTATTGCAACTCCAATGGAATGTGATAAAAGTGCCAACAACTGCTGGGTTTTGGGATTTCTCAGGACAATTATATCTGACTAGTAAATGTTCCAACTACCACGGAATGGTGATTAAAACTTCCCACTACTTATGCCTTCAGGATGACTCATGCTATCTATATCTGATTAGTAATTGCTGCAACTATAACAGAATGAGTAAAATTGCCAACTGTGTGAGTTCCTTAGTCCGACTTCCTCGTTTGGTCTCGAGGGGGAAATACCAGGATGGGTTTGTTTGGTGTTAGCTTCAGGTTGGATCCGAATAGGTCTTTCTTACCCCTCTCTGATAACCGCCAGTTGTACCGAGTCTCTATAGGTTGTTTACTGTTGTTGCGCTGCCGCTTCAGTCCACCATACCTATGTAGGAGAGAGCCGCCGAATTCTAGCCTCGCCGTGTACTGGCCTCAGTACTGACGCTCCTCTTTTTCCTTTGCCCTTTGTCGGCACCCCTTTTGTTTTAGCAGGTTTGAGATCGTCGTCGTTAGCAGGGTTACCCTTCCGGCTTGGCCTGGGCAGGGTTATGGACGTCATTGGTTATTCTTCAGGGCTCTTAGCCAATTTGCATCTTGTCCGTACTCGGACGCTGTATCGTTTTCAATGTTATTTGGATCTTTGTATTGTATATCTGTACTCTTGACTCTTGGAGTCGTGTTGTATATATATCTGTTCTGTGGGTCCCATCGAGGACTGTTGTGCAATGGTATTACTTCGTTTTCCACCCGTACGAAAGTGCCTGGCGGGCGTCCTTGAATCGTTTCTATTTGGGTTTTGGCGGAAAGCGCTGAGACTTGCATAGGGCCGATTTGAGGGTGTTACATCCCTTGAATATGAGGGTCGCTCCTCATGCTACTCAAGTTTAGTTACCGGTAAGTTCTTGTCATAGTAAGTACATGTGTATCATAGAGAACCGCCAACGGGGTACCCCTTGCCCGATGATACAGAAGAATCCCCATATCAAAATGACAAGGCAAGCAGACAACGAGCATCTTAGCAATCTTCTTATTTACCATGGGAAAATTGTGCTTTTTTCTCTCTTTCCTCTTTTCTCATATCTCTTTTTTTCTCTTTTCCTCTTCTTTCTCAACCTCTATCTCTTTTTTTATAAGAAGAATGCTTCATAGATAGCTCATTATGGTTATGCTGTAGGTTTCCACCATGATTAGCATGGATTAGACCGGCGGCATAGGCGTTTCTCTAACACACATACATAACTCCATGGACTTACATGCTCCCCTTTCATTTCACACCGACGACATCCATAGACAGAAGAGCATGATATCAACTAGGTACAATGTACAAGTGCAATGTTGAAAGCGTTCCCCATGACATCATGGTTCTGCTAATCCCCAACATATAAGTGCAAGCATATACAACATAGATGACACACAATGGTTCAAATTTATTAAGTGCAAGAAAAGTAAAGTGTGGCATCAAGTTCATGAGATCTTTAATCACTAATTTTCACATAACAAGTTTAATTTGGAAGGTAGATAAGAACATGAATATACTTGGAATAGAAAATGCTAATAGGTAGGTATGGTGGACTCTTTGGAATAACTTGGTTTAATGGAGTTGGATGTATGAGTGGGACTCATACTTGGTTATGGAGGCTAGCAAAAGACTGGGAGCGACCAACTAAGAGAGCAATAATGGCAATAATCATGCAAAGCGACAAAACATCATTGATTAAAGCATAAAGTGATATTACAAGTCGAAAACTAAAGGATCATACAGGCTATGGTGACTTGGGATAGTCATAACATGGTGTGAGCAAAGGAGAATACCACAATCCTATGCTTTAATATGCTAAAACAACGCATGATTATTTCAAGTCACATTAAGAACTACAAATTATTTGTAACATGTCATGCTAGCAAAAATCACTAAGCATAAAGCCAAAACAATACCAAGCATGACATGACAAAGCATAGGCCACAGTCAAAAACAAGCTCCTCTTATACCACTGAAGCATGAACTTTCCTACTCTTTTCCAATCCAAACCAACTTATTTGAAAACAAATATATGGATGAGGGGTGTCCAACCAATTTATTCAAGCAAACTAAGCAAACCAAGAAAACGAAAACCAAAAACAAAAACAAAGACGCTCCAAGAACAACACAATTGTGCATGAAACAATAAAAATGAAGTGTTTGGAAGAAACCTGAGATTTTTATTGATGAGAAGGGGATGCCTTGGGCATCCCCAAGCTTTGACGCTTGTACCTCTTGAATATTTCTTGGGGTGACACGGGGTGGCATCCCCAAGCTTGAGCTTTTTTCCATTCTTCATCTCATTACATCATTCTCTCCATACACCTGAAATTCTTCCTTCATGCAAAACTTCACACAATCTTTAATAGCAACATTAGTGCACTCAAGATAATAAGTCTTTGGGTTCAGTTCAAACACCAATAAAACTTCCATTAAAACACAAGCTACTGTAGCACTTCCCTCAAAAAGCTCAATTCCCCAAAAAAAACCCAAAAAGGAATCAACAAGAAGCAAATGCAAATAATAGTAGAAATCTGTCAAAACATACCAGCAGGTAAAAACCAATTTTTTCAAAGACCTTCTGTTGCTCAAACCGAAAAGTGCTTAACTAACGAAAGTTAGATAACAACCTGGGGCATAAGCACAAAAATTCATAGCTCAAACCGACGTAAAGAGATTTTACACGAAGTTTCACAGCGAAGCACGAAAATCTGTTTCGGGACAACAACTTTCCCAAGCATTACTTCTCTCTCATTAGAGGTTACTCTTGGCACAAAAACCAAATAAAAAGGATAAGGAGCGGTTATTACAGAGGTAATAACTTCCAAAACTCATCTAAAACTTTTGGGTTATCTCCCAATAAGTACTTTTATTTAACGCCTTTGAGTTAGGCTTGATAATTTGAGAAGATGCTCACATAAGAAATATGAATTGAAGTAAAAGAGAGCATCAAGAAGCAAATTAAAAACACATTTAAGTCTAACCCACTTCCTATGCATAGGAATCTTGTAAAGAAACAAGTCATGAAAGCACAAAGCAAAAAATCATAGGAAAGCAAAACAAGTGCAACTTCAAGACTTTCAACATAAAGAGGGGAAACTTAATATTGTTGAGATACATAAAACCATGTTTCCCTCTCTCATAATAACTTTCAGTAGCATCATGAATAAAATTAACAATATAACTATCACATAAAACATTCTTATCATGAGCCACGTGCATAAAATAATTATTACTCTCCATATAAGCATAGTCATTCTTATTAATCATAGTGGGAGCAAATTTAACAAAATAGCTATCATTATTATTCTCATCACCATAGTCATCAAATATAGGAGGCATATTGTAGTCATAATTAATTTTCTCCTCAATAGTAGGTGGACTGAAAATATCATATTCATCATTGTAATCATCATATATTGGAGGTTTTGTATCATCATAAGCAATAGAATAGCTATCTTCCAAAGCCGGGGAACTAAAAAGATCATTTTCATAAAAACTAGCTTCCCCAAGCTTAGACTTTTCCATAGCATTAGCAATAATGGCGTCCAAAGAATTCGTACTAACAACATTGCTATTAGCATGCAAATAAAGTTCCATGGGTTTTTTAATTTTCTCTTCAAACACTTCATGTCCTAACTCAAGATAAATACTATAAAGCTCTCTAATTTTGTTTTTGTTTTCCATTAAGCCTAATAGTGAAAATAAGAAACAAAAAGACAAAATTGCAGAATCTAAAGGAAATAACTTCAAGCACTCACACCGGAGGATGTGAGTACCTTTTACCTTACCTCCCCGGCAACGGCGCTAGAAAATAGCTTGATGTCTACGCACTTCTATTCTTGTAGACAGTTGTTGGGCCTCCAAGTGCAGAGGTTTGTAGAACAACGACAAGTTTTCCCTTAAGTGAATTACCCAAGGTTTATCGAACTCAGGGAGGAAGTGGTCAAAGGTATCCCTCTCAAGCAACACTGCAATCAAGATACAAGAAGTCTCTTGTGTCCCCAACACACCCAATACACTTGTCAGGTGTATAGGTGCACTAGTTCGGCGAAGAAATAGTGAAATACAAGTAATATGGATATAAGAGAACGGTGCCAGAAAATATCTTGATGGCGTGGAAGAGACTAAAGGCAAACTGAAATAAAGATGGAAGCAAGCAAACATGTATTCGATCTAGTTGCAAACGGTGTTTCAATGCTTAAAAACAAGGCCTAGGGATCATACTTCCACTAGTGAACACTCTCATATAAATATCTTCTCTACATGATACTACTCTCCGGTTGGACACTCTAATCCATGATAGGACAATAACATCACTCCTCAAAGTTTGCTTTTCCCATATAGAAAACCCCACACTGTCACCTTGAGCACTAGATGATTCCAACAAACACCACAATTTCATAGAGACATTCAACGCCAAATATAACTCATAACAAGTATTTGGAATCTCTAGCCTAAGTGCCACCACATGGTGTGCGCGATGTCACTTTACACACAGGGGGAGAGCAGAGATCTATTAAAGCACTTGAGTAGCAAGGTAGATCTACTTGATTACAAAGCTCATGATCACAATATGATCATGCATAGAGAGAGAGATGAACACATAGGTACCGGTAGAACCCTTAGCCTTGAGAGAGAACTACTCCCTCATCATCATGGGAATCAGCAACGGCGATGGAGATGGCGGTGGAGATCGATGCAGATGGCTCCGGGGGTACTTCCCCGTCCCGGAAGGGTGCCGAAACAGAGAATTTCTGTCCCCCAAATCTCCCCTTCGGTGGCGGTGGCGCTGCGGAACTTTTAGTGACTGGAGGCTGGTCTTTTTAGGGTTTTTGCATCGGGAGGCTTCTTATAGGCGAAGAGGCGAGGTCGGTAGCCTGCCAGGGGGCCCACACCACCTGGTGGCGTGGCCAGGGCTAGCCCGCGCCACCACATGGTGTGGCCAGCCCTTGGCCCCTCTCCGTCTTGTCTTCTGGCTCCGTGATTCTTCCAGTAAAATATCGACTTTGGCTTTTGTCCGGTCCAATTCCGAGAATATTCATTTTCTGGCTTTTCTGGAACCAAAAATAGCAGAAAATAGGCAACTGGCACTGTGGCATCTTATCAATAGGTTAGTTCCAAAAAATGTATAAAAGTACCTCAAAGTGTGGACAAAACATAAGAAAGTAGATATGAAACAAGCATGGAACATCAAAAATTATAGATACGTTTGCAACATGTCACCTACAAAGCTCACCACAAAAGTGAAGAAACACTCAAAGCATAGCCAATTCATGAAGATTATATCATGAGTCCTCAAGTATAGTGAAGTCACCTTATGATGTAGAGATAGCTCGTTGAGGAGAAGCCATAGGTAACTCTCTTCAATTCGTCTTGTCAACTTATGGTCCATAGAGGTTGACGAGCGTATATTCTTGTACCTTCACACAACAAATACCAAGAAACATATGTTTGTGTGTGATAGAGGAGCATGTCATTTGTGGCATGTCCATTCTTGTTCACAACACTATTAGCACAACTCAAGTATAGCAAACGGAATGCATATGCAAGGTCAAAGTGCATGGGAACTGTTTGAACATCATCCCAATGTGGGAACTCGAAAACTCCATATAACGTCTTAGTGTGGCACTCAAATAATTGGACTAAAATATTCATAACCATCTTTGATGCAAGAATAGGGGAATTCGGCAAAAACACATGAGGAAGAATATCCAAAACAACATCATTATGTGGGCAAACCAACCATTGGAAAGAGAAATTGTTCGATATGTTGAATGCCACACCCAAATCATCATAATCAAAGATCATGGGAATTGGAGTATCACAAGCGGAAGCAAAAATAAACCATATGAAAGAGCAAGTGGTCCTTATGTTTGTTGCAACAACAATACAAGAGACTTGGAAGCTCTCATGACAATACATGCTCATAATGGCATTATGCTTTCACACAAAACATCGGAAAGAGAAATTGTTCAACATTTTTGTTGCAACACACAAAGCATCAATATCCAATAACAACAAAACATGATTGTCACAAGGTGAAAGAATACCATTAACATGCTTGCAAGCAAACCATAGGAAAGAGCAATTTTTCAACATGAAAGATGCAAAGCATGCAAAACGTATCAGAGCTGGGTTCAATCTTAAACTCACTTGGGGGATGCTCTCTAGAGATCTTTTTGTCAACTCGTGCTAAACCGACATTGACATTCTTGTGCGGGTACCTACACACATCAAGCACAAAAGGAAGAATGTGTGTGCATGGTAGAGAAACACATCATCCATCATGACTTATCTGTTCTTGTGCACATCACCATTAGTGTCAATCAAGTGTAACATAGGTGCATGGTGAGTATGCAAGAGGGGAACATGCTTATCATGGCATTTACCAAAATCTCCAAAATTTGAGAAAGCTATGGGGGCCATCTCAATAGAAACCATATGAGAATTATTGTTGCAAGCAAAACAAGTGAAAGAGCAATCATCCATATTATTGCAAGCAATGGGAGAAATAGTAAAACACTCATGACAAAGCATTATCCGAGGGGTACCATTGATAACATCATTGCAAGCAAAACATTGGAAAGAGCAATTGTTCAACAAAGTGCAAGCAATGATATCATCAACGTAATGTTTAAAGCATGGCATGTCTATGGCAACATCATCACAATCAAATAATTTCACATGCTCAACATTATGCAAAGGCAAAGTATCACATGGAAATATCAATGAAGCATATGTGATATCACAAACATCATCCATAGCATGCCAATCATCACAAGTCATCATGTACACTAGTGGGATCATGGCATCATCAACACCCGTATTATTACCTTGTTCATACCTCTCATATGAAGTGGGTGTTGTGGTCGTATTGGCCTCCATGTGGGCGACTTCTTCACCCAATATGGGGATGGCATCATCTTCATACACCATGTAAATCTTCTCGGTCGGAGGCATCATCATCTCCATGCTTGGCGCTTCTTGATCCATGGAACCTAGCACATCATGAGGAAACACACTAGAGGTAGAGGGTAAGTCGTTAGAAATCAAAGTGGTCTCACATGACCTATCTGTAAGAGTATGAGATTGGCATAATATGTTGGATGTATTATTGAGCCTCATGGGCGAGTATACATAGGAGTATAGGGATCATCTTGGAGTACAAGTCAAGTTAGGCTTGAATCCTAACTTTCCTAAACTACAATACTAGACTTATACATATACTACTCTAACACTCCCCCGCAGTCACAGCGGTAGCGTCGTGAACAACAGGAACGTCGCAAATGGTCAGACTGGAGTGCCGAAGTAGACCAGTAGGCTGACATCCCCCCCGCATTCACAGCGGGAGTGTCGTAGACGATGTCGCAGCGCGGATGCTTGGACTGTAGAAGAGGCTGGTGATTCTCAAGCGAGGTGGTAGCCCTTGTGCCGATGTCGAGGGAGACGAGAGCATGAGGCGGTGCCATGGTCGAGATAGCCGTGCGAGGGGTCGCCGTGGTCAATGTCGTGGTCGGGGATGGCGGTGTAGAGGTAGACGCACATGAAGCCGCATGCGCATAGTGCACAAGGAAGATGACGGAGACGCGTCGAGACAGTCATCGAGGGTGTCGATGCTGAAGTCGATGTAGTCCGAGCCGTCAAGGATGAGGTGCGGCCATAGTTTTGCTAGAACTAGGCGCACGTTAGGGACGAACGCACACTCCGGTTTTGCCAGAACCGAGTATGTAGAGAAGAACTCGTCGGTGATGCGGTCGAGGCAGTCGTAGAGGGGTCGATGCCGAAGAAGACGTTGTCGAAGCCGATGAAGATGAGGCGCCGATCCGAGCTTGCCAGACTTGGGAACGCGTCGGGGACAAAGGCACTCCTGGTATTGCCAGTACCAGTCATGCGGGGGCAGGGACCATCATGAACTTGTCACCATGTCAGAAAGACTAGCAGAGGAAGCCTCCAGAGCAGTTGCGACACGCAGAGCGGTGAAGGGAGAGATGCCGGCGCTGTCCGCGCTAGTCGGAGTAGAGTAGCAGGTGGTGTAGTCGGGGATGAGGCGATGACACTAGCGGCAAAATTGTAGTGGACGAAGACGTAGAAGGCAGCGAAAACAACAGCTACCTGGGATAGTGATGACCCACAAGTATAGGGGGTGTATCGTAGTATTTTCGAGGGAAGTGAAACCCAATTTATTGATTCGACACAAGGGGAGCCAAAGAATATTTATAAGCCTTAACAACTGAGTTGTCAATTCAGCTGCACCTGGAAACAATCTTCCTCACGGCAGTTTATCAGTAGCAATAGTTTTGTAGTAGGAATAGGAAAGTAACAGTAGTAGTAAAGTAAGGACAGTAGTAACAACAGCAGTAAACAGTAGGATTCGAGTGCGGTAGGCATAGGGATGGATGGACGGGCGTTGCATGGACAAGACAATTCACATAGCAATCAGAACATAGGGCAATTGCAGATAATTAAGATAAATCATCCAAGTACTAGATAATCCTAGGCATGTGTTCCATATATAGTCATACGTGCTCGCAATGAGAACTTGCACAACATCTTTTGTCCTGCCAGCCCGTTTGCAGCGAGGCCTCAAGGGAACTACTGGCAATGAAGGTGCTCCTTTTAATAGAGAACCGGAGGAAAGCATTAACACTCCGTGAACACATGTGATCCTCACATCAAAGCCATTCCCTCTGGTTATCCCGATTTCTGTCACTTCGGGGCCATTGGTTTCGGACAACGACATGTGTATACAACTTGTAGATAAGACCATAAACAATACTATCATAATGAATCAATAACATGTTCAGATCTAAAATCATGGCACTCGGGCCCTAGTGACAAGCATTAAGAATAACAAGTCGCAACAAAGTCATAAAGCACTAATAGAAGATACTAGGAACCATGCCCTAACAATCCGATGCCATTACATGAACGATCTCATCCAATCCCTACCATCCCCATAGCCTACAACGGGGGATTACTCACTCATATATGGGGGAAACATGGATGATCGATGGAGAAGCGATGGTGATGATGATGGCGATGATCTCCTCCAATTCCCCGTCCTGGCAGGGTGCCAGAATGGAGTTTCTGGTTCCGAATCGTGGAATCTGGTGGTGGCGGCAGAGCGGAACTCTTTCTGGAAAAACACCGAACCCCTCTGAGTTTTTAGGTCAGAAGGCAACTTGCAAAGAGGGAGACCGAGGGGTGTCTGGGGCGGCCAGACCACCCCCTGGCGTGGCCAGGCCCAGCCCGCGCGGCCAGGTGGTGTGGCTGGGCCCCAGCCCCACTCCGTCTCTTATTCTGGCTCCGGGAGTCTTCTGGTGAAATAGGAGTTTTGGCTTTTGTCCCGTCCAATTCCAAGAATATTCATTTTCTGACTTTCCTGGAACCAAAAACAGCAGAAAACAGGCAGGTGGCATTGTGGCTCTTGTTAATAGGTTAGTCCAAGAAATCATATGAAAAGTACTCCAAAGTGTGGACAAAACACAAGAAAGTAGATAAAACCAAGCATGGAACATCAAAAATTATAGATACGTTTGCAATGTATCAGGTAGTCATGCTGGATGCCTGGAGTGGCGATGGGGTAGTCCGCGGGACCTGCGACGACGAGAGGACGCCCTGCAGGTTACCTTGTGAAGCGCGGCGGCGGTGCTCGAAGTAGGCGAGGAAGACCCATCGACGTGACGAAGACCATGTGTAGACAGCGGCGATCCGCGCCATAGGAGATGGTGTGGTGAAAGCCGAGGTGGTCAATGCACGAGGACGATGAAATAGACTGCGTGCACCCATGCTACGACCCGAGGGGGCGGCATAGCTGCAGGGCGCAAGTCGGTGCAGCGGCTGGGAGACCACCAGCGACGTACATGCCAAGGAAGGCGCGTTGGAAGCCGGTAGTATGGACCTAAGGTGGTGGCGCTGCGACCTGACGAGGCGACACAGCGGCAGCCTGTAGCTCGACCGATGGTAGGCACATGCTTGGGGACATGCTTGGCGTAGACAGGCGCGGGATCGGTTGATCAGACCGAGGGTGCACTGTATGCGCCATGGCATGGACGACGCGTAGATCGGATTCGATGGCGGCGTTGTCAGTGAAGTCATGGACGATGACGACAAAGAGGATCCAAGGGGGCGGCCATGGTAGCCTTCCGAGGAAGGTGTAGCAGTCGTTCATGGTGCACGGCAGCCTGTCGAGGCAGGCGCAACAACGAAGGAGGCAGGCGCACGGGCGCGGTGTAGATCCTCGATGCCGATGGTCAGAGTTGAAAGGATAGAGATGTCGCCTAGAGAGGGGTGAATATGCAATTTCAAAACTAATACGGTTTTGTCTTGATAGAATGCGGAATTAAACTAATGTTTATTTTACAAGAACAAAACCTAAATACACTAGGCTCAACTAAGTGCACCAACAACAAGTTAAGCTAAGCAAGACATCACAAGATAAATATATCACAAGTGATAGGCAAGATATAAGTACTTCAAGCTCGGTGGCTATCACAAGGAAAGTAAGCTCGGGTATAGAGAGAACCGAGGCACGCGGAGACGAAGATGTATTCCCGTATTCCCTTACAAGTAAGGTACGTCATGTTGGAGAGGTGTGGGATTCCACGAAGGATTTCCCAATGCCACGAAGGCTCACCTTCTTCTCCAAGTCTATCCCACAAAGGAATAGGCCCTTTCCTTATGGCTAGCTTTTCCTCCACTCCGGAGATGGCAAGCTCCACAACCACTTCACAAGATCCACGAAGGAGAAGCCCGGGTCCCTTCACAATCTTCCACAAAGAGGACACCGCGGCACCAACCGCCAAGCCAACTAGGAGGTCACCCTCCAAGAGCAAAAAGCTCATGGTCTCTCACTCGAAGAAATCGTAGTGGAGATCTCAACACTTATGCAAGAATGCAAAGCAAGAACACCAAGGGCATTCAAATCCCTCACTCTCAAATCCCACCAAAGAAATAAGTGCTAGGGAGGAATTAGAGAGGAAGAACAGTGGTGGAAATCAACAAATGACTTCAATATCTAGATCCAATGGGTTCCCCTCACTTAGAGGAGGAATTGATTGGTGGGGATTGTAGATCTAGATCTCGTCTTCCAAAGCCCTCAAAAAGATGCAATAATCATAAGAGGGAAGAGAGAGGAAGCAAGTTCAAGAGGGTCAACAATGGGGGTCAATTTCATGGTCAAGAACACCCAAAAACGTTGGGGGAAGAACCCCCTTCCAAAAACCAGACGGTCTGGTATCAGGCTCGGTAGAATCTTGGTTTGAATCCGGTTCAATCCCAGTTTGAACCCGGTTGAATCCCGGTTGAACCGGATCTAAACTAGGAAGGGGTATAGAGATTAATCTCGGTTAGACTCAGTTGCGAAACCGGGCATCCCGGTTTGCATCCCGGTTGAATCCCGGTTGAACCGGATCTAAAATAGAATTCACAAAAAACGCAATAACTTTTGCATCCAGACTCCGATTTCGATGATCTTGGGCTTGTTTTGACGAGGACAACAAGCTCTACAATATGGTGCATGAAAACATAATAGTCTAACAAAGGAGGGTAGAACCAAATTAAGAAAGGTATGAAGCCTCCCTATGAGAAGAATCGATCAAACCTTCAAACTCGAAAACGCCATAGAAGATGCATACGAATTCTGTTTTCGATGAACTTGGGCTTGTTGAAAAGCTAGAAACAAGATTAAGAACCTCACATGGAGAAACACCAAGAAGAAACAAAATAGGAAGATGAAAAGTATGCAAAGGATTGAGTTCCCTAAGATAATGTGATCAAGTTACCCAACCGAAAGCCCCTCTTGATAGTGCGGCTATCTATCCTATAACCCGGTCTCCCAACAACCACCTTGAGACCGGTAAAAGGAAAACCTAGCAAGGGCATACCTTTGCCTTGCGCATCCTGCTTGATCTTGATGACAACGCTTCAAGCTCCATCCAAGCCGGAATGCATGACTTGATCATTGTTGCTTCGTGAAGACTCATAATTTGCACCTATCCATACTACTTGTATTTCACTATCTCTTCACTGAACTAGTGCACCTATACACCTGACAAGTGTATTGGGTGTGTTGGGGACACAAGAGACTTCTTGTATCTTGATTGCAGGGTTGCTTGAGAGGGATACCTTTGACCACTTCCTCCATGAGTTCGATAAACCTTGGATAATCCACTTAAGGGAAAACTTGCTGATGTTCTACAAACCTCTGCACTTGGAGGCCCAACAACTGTCTACAAGAATAGAAGTGCGTAGACATCAGTCAACCAAGTATCTTCTCATGCTCCATCTCAATATCTTAAGGTACATAAAGAATTCTTCATTTGATTACATGCTCTAAATATTAGTCAACCATAGCTCAACTAATGAGGCTATCATGACACCGACTTAGAACCATATCTTGAATTTTTCTATTGAGATCACACTCTCAAGTTCTTGAACATATCATATTCTTCTATTCAATTCGATGATCTTGATGCCAAAACTCAAGGTATATCTTTATCTTCATGTCATCCATACTTGAATCCAACATATGGACTACAAGCATGACCTATGGAATATTCCTTCATATAAAACTCAATTAAAACATTAGTCCATTGGGATTGTCATTAATCACCAAAACCACATAGGGGCAATTACCCTTTCAATCTCCCCCATTTTGGTAATTGATGACAATCACAATAAGAGGGTTTATATAATGAATATTGGAAAAAGTACGCAACTTATCCGAGAATAAGTTTTATACAAGAGGTTGTATTTGATATGGTTAAGTAACACAAAGATACTAGCCCATATCAAAACCGATTCTACTGACACAAACTACAACTAATGCAAGAGATGTGAGTAGAACCAACATATATAGAGCAAACTCCCCCACAATGTATGCACGTGTGATGAACTTGAATTTCATTGCATACATTGTCAAGCATAACCTTTGGGAGAGTTTCCACTATATATTCAACCATGCAATACATAATAAAGATGAAATACATGAAAGGCAAACACTTAAGAACAAACCAATCTTAAGTACACAACCATTTCCCTTAAAACCCTCTAAACTTCTCCCCCATTGACAACAAGTGCCAAAATGGATGACAAGGTTAGAAGGACAATATAGTGTGAGTTCCTAACCAAGGTGTGCATTACTCGTAATATGAGTGAAATCATATGCATATATCCAATGATGAATACTTGGAGGAAATCAAACTATATTGAGGATCAAATATTGCTAAAAGGATAACAAGGTATAGAAACTTCAACTGATGAAGCAAGCAATCAAAAGATCCAAATAATCAAATGGACAAATAGTGCTCTAAATGAAATAAGGAAGCTCCCCAAGGTTTGTGCATAAATTAGTTGTTTCATTTGAATACAATATTCACAAACATGGAATCCTCACTCCCTCTATATCATTTAGAACACAACCAAGATACAAGGAGTATATATATAAATCAATACACTTGTCAAGACAAGCTTAAGTCCAAAAGAAACCAAATATGAGATATGAGTGCATGAAGATGCAATGAAAGTAAATCGAGCACTCATAAATCAATACCTTACCAATACCATAAAAAACAAGAGGATAAGAGCGAGGATATCAAGGTGGGAGATTAACACTCTTGTGTATATAAGTTTCTAAGTGGACAAAACATGAGAACAATCCATAAAGAAACATCCACACATAAGAGGTTAAAAAAATAAGGATACATGATATCCAAGAGGAAGTCATAAGATATACCAAAAAAGGATATTTTGCTTAAGTGCATATATAGCCCATGGCTCTATTTTCTCTTATGGTATATCAAAGAACTTCACCAAAGAACAAGAAAAACCTCAAAACATCACAACTAACACTAAGGGAATTAATGCTAGTTGGGATATCTTGAGAAAGGCAACAAGTATCAAAAGGAAGGATTCAATGCAATTTCAACAATATTGCACATGAGAGTACCTTGAGGAATTGATATGCAATAAATTGCTAGAAGGCATATTTGGGATTGGTGAATCATGAGCATGATTTTATATACTCCCCATTATATGCATCATCTCAAATTACTCACATAAGCAATAAGGATAGAAAAGTCTTTCAAAGATCCTTGCAAGAACCACAACATTTACAAACAAATAAATTCATGCCAAGATGCAACCTACAAGGGATTGGATGGAAGAAAAGTATACATGAATAAGATACTTGTTACCGAGATAGCAATGGTATGATGTAGTAGATAAGAATTCTCCGATCATCCTAGCTTGGCTCCAATTATCATGTGGTGACAACACCTTCCTTATAGATAAGAAAAGCATCCATTGCATCTCCAATGTAACTAAAACAACATTCAAGTACATCTTGGTCCCCAAACTTATTGGGTCCAAAGTGGTTAGACTAACCACAACACATAGGACATACTCCATAAAAATATGTGCATATTTAGAGATGAAATTTGAATTTCATGCACATCATAGCCGTTTAAGGATTTGATGGAGTATACGCTATATATTGGATCAAAGAAAGAAAAACATGATATAAGATATACATTTAGTAAACACGCATGCATGAGACTTTTAAGAGCCAACGAAGATATAATTTGGACAAAACACCAAAATATTCAAGAAGGCATACAAGGTGTGACAAAACACATTTGTTGTCTAAACTATATCAAAGAATCAAATCAACACAAGATTTGTTCAACAAAGTTCAACAAATGAACCAAGCAAAAACTATTGAGAATTAAAGATGAGATAAAAACACAAATGCTCAAAGATTTATCTCATTCAAGCAAATAACATAGAGAAGAAAGAATGAGATAACAGACTCCCAAAAGAGCAAGGTTTCAACAAAAAAACCAAACCATTAACACTTTTCACAATGGCACAAGGTTCCGAGAAGAAAAGGTTTGTCTTCCACTAAAAGCACATTTGATAATAATCAAAAACACCATCAAAGAGATGTTCAAAAGCCAAGGAAGACAATGAGAGCCACAACAATTTTTGGAAATAAAAAAGGCAATAAGAGGTGAAATCCAAGGTGAAGATGATCCACAAATGCTACCACACCCAAGTATATCAATTGTCGAAGACATTGAGTGTATTGAAACTTATTTTCGGTGGTATATTGCATGGATATTAAAGATAAATCTTCACAATAAAAAGCATAGGATAGGAATAAAAAGATCAAGCACTATGCAAAGATAGAGATTCTTGATAGCTTCAATTAATCACACAATCATGCAAAGCAATGATTAGAATAACTTGAAGCAAATGGTATCCCAAATAAGATATAGAGATATGAATTTGAGGAAGGCCACACCAAGAATTTCTTACTCAAGCAAAGACCGAAAAGATGAGCAATAAAAGCTTCTAACAAAAAATAGAATCTTGTTTGAGCTAAGATGCCACCTAGATACAAGATAATCAACAATATCAACTCTAAGTGGCACCAGCTCATATATTCACATTTTCTAGGATTGTGATATGCAAAAGAAGCATATTACTCCCCCATAATGTGGTATTCGATTTTTCTTAATAAGAGGAAAAACAACCTCAAGTAGAGATAATTAATGGACATTTAGAATTTGAATTTCTCATGAGTATGACACACCACATAGTGACTAGATAATCTTGCAATATCAATACTAAGTGGTAGTACTCATGTACACATATTTTAAGGTTTGAGAGATGCGCGAGGCATATCACTCCCCCAAAATGGGATGTTCCATTAACCACTCGAAAAGAGCCAAAAAAAGATATCATCAAGATGCATTAGAGGCTCAAAGAAAAACACACAAGTAAATGATGTGCCAAACTCATAAACATACTTGAATACACAAAATAAGCAAGCATGAGGCACAACAAATATAAACACGTACTTGGTACAAAACCAAAACATGTAAAGGGGAAAGTAACTTACAATATAAAAGAGTTGAGTTCGAGTTACCGCAAAGAGGCGCATTGGGTATATGGTAGGGAGATGATAATCCTTATAACTTGGCTTAATCAAATATAATATATGAAGATCCCTTAATTCTTCATGAGTTAGCCAAGTCTCCAATGCCCTCCACAAACACCTATTGATCAAGTTTGATCTTGTTGGTCCCCAACTAAGTTGGGTCCTAAGAGGTTAGTCACAATAGGCTTGGCAACCCAAATGGTTGTTTTCTTAACACCACTTTGAGTTCCAACAAACTTGGCAAACACATTTCCATCCTTATCCTTCCCAAGAGAATAATAATCATCAACGATGATAGGGTTAGATAAGGTACCATTTGAACATGAAGAGGCCAAGTGCCCCTTCTCACGACATATGTAGCAACAAGTGCTCCCCTTTCTCTTCTTTATTGATTTATTGTCTTGGGGAGCCTTATCTTGATTCTTCTTGGGAAGTGGCCTAGCTTCAACTTGAGGTTGAGATTGGGCTTGACCTTTACCTTGTGGCCACTTCCCTTGTTTCTTCTCATTCAAGTGCTTTTTCTTCAATGGACAAGATCTTACATGATGCCCTACAACCTTGCACTTGAAGCAAATAATCTTGGCCGAATTCTCGACTTGGTCTTGGCTCTTATTCTTGTTTCTCTTGGACTTGTTCTTGTTATTGGAGTTGAATCCAAGTCCACTTTTATCATTGGGGCATTTTTGCAGACTCAAAATATTATCGAGTGTGGATTTGCCTTCATGACTCTTTTCCAAGTCTTTCATCAAAGAAGTGACTTGGGCCTTGAGCTCTTTGATTTCCTCTACATGGTTAGCAGAAATAGAGGTACTAGAGGAAGTGGAAGCTTCATTGTTAGAGCAACAAGGCAAAGCAAGTAATCCAACACAAGTTTTATCAATAGTATGACAAGAAGGACCACTAGGACTAGCACATGGCAAAATAGCATTTTGAGTAGAAGTTGTGCTGATGTCCAAATGAGGATCACAAGATGTTACCTTAGTGATACTTGCCTCATGAACTAACTTTAGCCCATCATAGGAGATTAGAAGATCATCATGAGATCCCGAGAGCATTTCATGACTCTCTTCCAATTTCCTATACTTGCTAGTTAGCAACTCAAGTTGAGCCCTTAGCTCAACATTCTCTTTTAATATAGATGCTTCACAAGAAGTAGAGTTAGTAGCACTAGCATCATTAATAGATTTTTCCATTTCAAGCTCATAAGATTCAATTTTTTGTATGAGGAGACAATTAGTGTGCTTCTCCTTGGCAATCTCTTGCTTAAGGAGATTGAATCTCCGACTCCCATTATCAAGTTGGAAATCCAACTCGTCTATGGTTTCCATTTGTTTAGTTATGGTTTCCATAACTTGTTTGAGACAAGCAACTGCCTTATTATTACCACGAAGAGAGGTACACAAAAAGGTCAACTCAAGCACAAGATCACTAGTATCCTCATCAAGGTCATCATCACTATCATCATTATCATTGCTATTATCTAGAGAAGATATGTTGGGATCCAAAGTAGGAGATACCTTTGATCCTCTTGCCATAAGGCACATGTGAGCACGGGAGAATGAAGATGAGGATATTCTTGAATCTTCATTCATGATCGTGTCTTGCTCCATAGGGTGTTTTATTTCCTCTACATTGTTAGATACACAACTAGAGGAAATAGAAGCATTTTGTTTATTGGAACAAGACAAATCAAGCATATCATCTACACTAGTACTCAAATAATTTCTAGACAATATGCAAGGACTAGCAATACAAGGGGATATATAATTATCATTGCAAGAAGTGCTTATGTACAAACTCTCTACACCATTAGCATTTATAGAACATGAATCATTGGTGTAAAGAGAACCACTACCATCATTACATATGATTTCTCCACTTGCCATGCCATTACCTTGTGACTTGTCACATGTAGGTGAAGTGGAGGGAATTGAAATCTCATCGCGGCCGGAGGTGGAAGCCACTTGGAGCTCTTCATGATGTGAAGGAGAAGAGAGATCATCGGAGATACCACCGACCCTATGAGAAATGGACCCACCAAATATTTCTTTAATCTTGGTCCACATCTCATGAGATGACTTGCGCTGCACAATCATCAAGAACAAATTAACTGTGGGGCTCAAGGAGAAAAAGAGCTTCTTAGATACTTGAGATTCGAGATGTAAATTTTTCTCATCGTCTAAAGATATGTTTTGAGGATCCACCGGAGGAGAAAAACCTACATCTAGAAATCGCTCAATATTTGGACACAAGGTCTGAAGATTACAAAGCAAGCAATTTCTCCACAAAATATAATTTGTGCCATCAAAGATAATTGTGTCATTGTGCACTATACTACTAGCTGACATCTTTACACTCTAGGCGATGAAGCCTAAACAAGGAGAGACCTTGCTCTGATACCAACTAAAAGGATAGAGATGTCGTCTAGAGGGGGTGAATAGGCAATTTCAAAACTAATACAGTTTTGTCTTGATAGAATGCGGAATTAAACTAACGTTTATTTTACAAGAACAAAACCTAAATACACTAGGCTCAACTAAGTGCACCAACAACAAGTTAAGCTAAGCAAGATATCACAAGTGATATGCAAGATATAAGTACTTCAAGCTCGGTGGCTATCACAAGGAAAGTAAGCTCGGGTATAGAGAGAACCGAGGCACGCGGAGACGAAGATGTATTCCCGTGTTCCCTTACAAGTAAGGTACGTCACGTTGGAGAGGTGTGGTATTCCACGAAGGATTTCCCAACGCCACGAAGGCTCACCTTCTTCTCCGAGTCTATCCCACAAAGGAATAGGCCCTTTCCTTATGGCTAGCTTTTCCTCCACTCTGGAGATGGCAAGCTCCACAACCACTTCACAAGCTCCACAAAGGAGAAGCCCGGGTCTCTTCATAATCTTCCACAAATAGGACACCGTGGCACCAACTACCAAGCCAACTAGGAGGTCATCCTCCAAGAGCGAAAAGCTCAAGGTCTCTCACTCGAACAAATTGTAGTGGAGATCTCAACACTTATGCAAGAATGCAAAGCAAGAACACCAAGGGCATTCAAATCCCTCACTCTCAAATCCCACCAAAGCAACAAGTGCTAGGGAGGAATTAGAGAGGAAGAACAATGGTGGAAATCAACAAATGACTTCAAGATCTAGATCCAATGGGTTCCCATCACTTAGAGGAGGAATTGATTGGTGGGGATTGTAGATCTAGATCTCCTCTTCCAAAGCCCTCAAAAAGATGCAAGAATCATAGGAGGGAAGAGAGAGGAATCAAGCTCAAGAGGGTCAACAATGGGGGTCAATTTCATGGTCAAGAACACCCAAAAACACTAGGGGAAGAACCCCCTTTTATAGGGGAAAGCAAATATGGCCGTTGGGAGAAATCTATGCGAACCCGGTTTGAAGTTCGGTTGAACCGGCCCAAAAAACGGACGGTCCGGTATCAGGCTCGGTTGAATCCCGGTTTGAACCCGGTTGAATCCGGGAAGGGGTACAGAGAGTAATCCCGGTTAGAATCAGTTGCGAAACCGGGCATCCCGGTATGAATCCCGGCTGAATCCCGGTTGAACCGGATCTGAAACAGACTTCACGAAAAACGCAATAACTTTTGCATCCGGACTCCGATTTCGATGATCTTGGGCTTGTTTTGACGAGGACAACAAGCTCTACAATATGGTGCATGAAAACATCATAGTACAAAAAATGAGGGTAGAACCAAATGAAGAAAGGTATGAAGCCTCCCTATGAGAAGAATCGATCAAACCTTCAAACTCGAAAACACCATAGAAGATGCATACGAATTCTGTTTTCGATGAACTTGGGCTTGTTGAAAAGCTAGAAACAAGCTCAAGAACCTCACATGGAGAAACACCAAGAAGAAACGAAATAGGAAGATGCAAAGTATGCAAAGGATTGAGCTCCCTAAGATAATGTGATCAAGTTACCCAACCGAAAGCCCCTCTTGATAGTGCGGGTATCTATCCTATAACCCGGTCTCCCAACAACCACCTTGAGACTGGTAAAAGGAAAACCTAGCAAGGCCATACCTTTGCCTTGCGCATCCCGCTTGATCTTGATGACAACGCTTCAAGCTCCATCCAAGCCGGAATGCATCACTTGATCATTATTGCTTCATGAAGACTCATAATTTGCTCCCCCATACACCACTATGGGATTGCTTCATTAAGACACGTCTTCACATGTACATTATCACCAATATGGACAGCAAGCTTCAAGCAAATGATCTTCTCGATATGCTTATCTTGAACTTGCCCTTCTCAACCTTGATGACGATCACCACTTGATGTCATCCTCTCATGGGCTATATGAGATCTTCACTTTTGAAGCATGCCCATGGAAAGATACCTATCCCATATAGAAAATGCAAAGGCACATATATAATGGGTTAGTTCATTATGCATAAATGACAAGGCTGACCATACCACAAGATCCATGTGGTATATTCTTTATGCTTCATGTGTTGACCAACTTGAAATCACTCTTCACTCTTTGTATTGGTCAACCAAGTATCTTCTCATGCTCCATCTCAATATCTTGAGGTACATAAAGAATTCTTCATTTGATTACATGCTCTAAATTTTAGTCAACCATAGCTCAACTAATGAGGCTATTATGACACTGACTTAGAGCCATATCTTGAATTCTTCTATTGAGATCACACTCTCAAGTTCTTGAACATATCATATTCTTCTATTCAATTCGATGATCTTGATGCCAAAACTCAAGGTATATCTTTATCTTCATGGCATCCATACTTGAATCCAACATATGGACTACAAGCATGACCTATGGAATATGCCTTCATATAAAACTCAATTAAAACATTAGTCCATAGGGATTGTCATTAATCACCAAAATCACACATAGGGGCAATTACCCTTTCAGGAGTAGAGGCGCAGCGACGGCGACGGTGGTGAGCGACTCAATCCAATCTAAGATCGGTAAACCAAAAATAAAATCGATTAAGAGATTAGAAAAAAAGACTTACAGGGCAGCCGATCATGGATCGGCGGACGAACCCTGCGTACGGGTTGCGCGGCCCCTGGTGGAGATCATGTAGATCGGCCTCCCTAGGGGCGGCGCGACGCGGAAGCGTGTGCGGCGGCTAGGTCAAGGATCTTGCCGCTCTGATACCATGTAAGAGTATGAGATTGGCGTAATATTTTGGATGTATTATTGAGCCTCATGGGCGAGTATATATAGGAGTACATGGATCATCTTGGAGTACAAGTCAAGTTAGGCTAGAATCCTAACTTTTCTAAACTACAATACTAGACTTATACGTATACTACTCTAACACTATCAACTACCACTCTCAACTCACTCGGTGTATCACTCATACACTCCAAATGGAAGCACTCAATCTCACGTATGGTGGAGTCACTCATCTCACTCTTGTTTTCACTCAAGTGGGCTAAGTGGCTCTCATACTCACATGGGATTGGTACCACATCATCACTCAAGCATATAGGGGTAGGCTCGGTTCTCTCAACTCCATGCGCCTCCTTTGGTGAAGGGAAAGTCCCATGCTCACCATTCTTTACCTTGTCGTCGTCATCTTGCACCTTGGCTTGTGTAGTCCTATTGGCGTACTCGTCCAACTTGGCGAAGTAGAGGTCTTCGTCTTCCACATCCATGAAGTTGCATGCGTCATCTAGGACGTCAAGTTTGGGCATTGAAGCTTGATGGCGTGGAGGAGGTGCCATTTTGGTGGTGGCACGAGTAGTTGAAGGTGCCTTATGATGGTGTCGACGGAGGTCATTGGCGTGCCTTGCCAAAAGTTGATGTAGATGGCGCACTTGGTCATCCACATGATGCTCGCGACGATGCTTCTTGTCCTTGGCACTCTTCTTGGTGAGGCGTTGTAATGAGCGCAAAGCATCACTAGTCTTGGCCATCATGCTCATGGTTTTGGCGAAGTCGTTTTCCATGTCGCGCTTGAAGTTGTCCATTTGATGGTGGACCTTGGTGCTCTCAAGGTGGAGGCTCCATCTTGGTTGATGTGACTTGAGGAGCTTGTCGTTGTCGTTCATGAAGTTGTCCATGTTTGGGGAGTAATTGTTGTTGTAGAACTCCATATCACCCAAGCATGTGGAGCCATTGTCCGTGTAGTGCTCCATCATGTCATCCATGCTTGTGGAGGCGTAGGAATGGTGGCTCATCTTGGATTCTTCATAGATATAATCCTCGGTTCTGGAGTCCCTAGACATGTTTCACAAGACCAAGTGGTGTATATGGAAATAGTAGGGGGTTAGGGATGCAACGCCAAACCTTACTTTACCTTGGAAGATAGTATCGTGCAAGTGGCAACACTTGAGAGCAATCAAAACCAAGCAAAGTGAAGTACACGCGGAACACCAAAACCAACTAACCACTAAAAACACACACACAAAGCTTATGGTGGATAGGTATGGAAGGTGGCATGTCAAGAACCAATCTGAAATCAAGATTTTGTAATGGCAAGTAAAGAACCACGATATTCACAAAGCAAACAAGTCAATCCACGAGATAGGAATTATGTATAAGGAAACACACACGGTGGGATAAATGGGACTTGTGCGACGGAGAAAATGAGCTAAGAACCAAATGATTACCTGGCGAAGACTATAAGCTCGTGTCACACAAGTGAAAATAGAGACGCTAGTTCGATTGCAATAAAATTGGTGGGCTACAAGATATGCACAATAAGTACCACCTATTTGATGTTCATCGAGCTCGCGCTTCCTATTCTATGAGGCACTTGTTTCTTTCTTTCTTTTTCTTCTTTTTCTTCTTTTTCTTTTTCTATTTTTTCTCTTTTTCTTTTCTTTTTCACTTGCCTCTTCCTTGTGCCAACAACTATACAAGATAACTATATGAGATAGTGCGCTCACAACTTTTGCTCGGAATTCTACAAGGTATCAAATGTGCATAACCCAAGCAATCATAGGAAGAACTAGTCTCAACATATGTTTGTTGATCGCAAAGATAGTGTAACTCACAAAGGGATGCAAGTGGGGAGAAGTCGCGGAATTTTTATACCTTTCATCGCCGATCTTTACCCTTTATTGGTGGATTCCGCCTTGCTCATGGAATTTGGATGGAGTATATAGCATGAACCACGGATATGATGATGTAGAGCTCCTTCTCCTCTTCAAAACGAGCTAAAGAACACCAAAATCCGAGATCGTATAAAAAAATTATGCTCAAAACGGTGAAACAGTTTTTCTGTCTGCAGGGGGCGGAGACTCTGGTCTCGGGGGCCGGAGACTCCGGTCTGAGCTCACTAACCCCGGAGACTCCGGTCATGGGCCGGAGACTCCGGTCTAGGACTTCCAGAACGTCTAGAACAGGTCCGTGGCGCGATTTTGGGCGGAAAACTCGAACCAAAACCTCAAATTGGTGGGAGGGGGAATCAAAGAATTAGGCTATGGGAACGCAAGGGAAAGTAGATCAACAAGTTTAACAAGTAATCACCGGTCCGATAGAATCCTCGCAAGGAAAGATCGGTCAACGTGCTCCCTCGATCACACGCGGAGAGGGAAGAACACCTTGGAGAGGGTCTTGACGTCTTGGCAAAGGGACACCGATGCCAAGACCTTGTACAACGAGGGAGGCACGATGCAAACTCCAACGAGATGGTGACGATAGTCGATCCCCTTTGGTAGAAGGGGATGAGGCAAAACTAGAGATTCCACAAAAGGGATTGTCTTTAGTCTATCATCTATGCCTAGGGTTACATGAGGGGGTGGGGCACTATATATGGGCCAGCCACTAGTTCAAGGGTACTTTAGGAATAAAAGGGGAAAGTCTGGGCGGACTAAGGGGTACATGGGCCAAAGGCCCAGCTGGCGGCGCGCAGGCCCATACGCTCAGGCCAGAGACTCCGGTGTGGGGGTCCGGAGACTCCGGTCTGGGCCGGAGATTCCCGTCGGTCTCCGGTCCGTCTCCGGAGGGGCCTTCTGGCTGTCCTCGAGCTGGATCTAGGGGTTGGTCCGGAGATGGGCCGGACTCCGGGGTATGCAGGCCGGAGACTCCGGTGTGGCCGGAGACTCCGGTGTGCGCAGGTCTGAGACTCCGGTGCTCCAGCTGTTGCTTCTTCCGTGACAGATTCACCTTTGGAGTCACCTTTGGAGTCCATGACGACTTGGCATAAGTTAGAGACCATGATGGGGTAACGACCGAAGGTCGGGCTACATCAAATTCTCATCGACACCGGTGGAGTCCTCACGGAGGATGATTCGGATTTCGACATGTAGACACCGACAAGACCACCTCTGACGAGAGCGAAGCGTAGAATTTAGGGTTTATATTTTGTACTATGTTTTATATCATGCACCGTATATTGAACTTTGTTTGACCTTTGTTTGATGTACCTATGTAAAATATATCTAGTCTATTTTCTATCTATTTTTCCTAATTTGTTTGGTCTTTGTTTGATAAACCTATGTAAAATATGTGTTTGAGCACTGTATTTTTCTTTTAGCGTGCGTGGTAAATACCACGCACTGCTTGTCACGTGCTGCAAAATAGTGTCTCTGATTTATACACCGCTAGCGCCGTGTTGTATCCGCAAAACAGACGCTGCAAATGAATTTTAGCACGCTGGATTTTGCAGTGGCTTTTGGAGTTGCTCTAAACACTTACAAATATAGAATGAATACTGAAATTAGCACATGGGAAGATTGCTAATGTTACAAAAGCCTACGGCCATGCTATAATAACGGCTTGCACTTCTCATGATATAAATGAAGCTTTTTTTTCACTCTTCGGACACATGCTACTTTCCTGTCATAAGGCGGAAAAGGAAAGGAATATTTCATTGCTGATCGTCCTCCTTATAATGCACGAGATCATGATATCGCACTTTTGCCATCGCTTCACAACTAATCAGCCACTTTGAACTTTGAAGTATCTTTTCCACTTTTCCACCCTTTGGTTGTCATGGTCTATCCGTGATCATTGCAAGCCGAGTAGTTTTTTAGCTAGTACTAGTAGTATACTTTCGGGCTTTATGCGTACATCACTGGCCGTGCAGTCCTTTTTTCTCTCTCTTTCTTATTTCAAACTTCGTGTGTCCATGTTTAGAGCATCCCACCGGCGTCTTCCAGACCATGTCCGATAGCAGTGGCACAATCTATATCTACGTCTTTGCTGTACGATCCCGTTAAATTTAAGTCAATTTAGCGATTATAAATAGCAAATAATAATTATTAGGTTTTTTAGTTTTCCGTGACGGCACCCGCACTCATTTACATTTTGTATAACAGTGAGAAAATGATAATGCATTTTAAAGTTTTTATAAAAGAACATAATGCATATGTGCCAGCCCAGCCAGGCATAGAGCCATCTTGTTGCTGCCTCACGTTTTGGCCTTGTTTATTTCTCTCGTATTTTTATCCACTAGAGTTTTGGGGATATGAGGGATTTGGTGTTCACCTAATACTCTCCAATCCCCACAAATACTCTTCCCCAAAAATACTCTACCATGTAGGAGAGTTTTTATTCTAGGCAAAAGTAAGAAGGATTTGCGGGGATATCCCGGGATTTGCGGGGATTATCCCGGCCAAACCAGGAGTAGTAAACGGACTACGGGAATTGCAGTAATTCCCTCCATTCCCCGCAAATACACTAGTGAATACGAGAGAAGTAAACCAGGCCTTAGGAGTGCAACAGTCCCCGTCTTTCGCGCTAATGAATGTTTTGTAAAACAATAATAAGCTCTGAGAAACCAAGAGAAGATCAATCTTGGGGCGCCCCATGGCTCGCTTTACTCACTTTTGCACAGATAACCATTTTGTAGCACGCTATATTAATAAAAAAGTATAGATACCCCAGAACTATCAACTTTGGGATGGAGCACCCCTGAACTTTAAACTGGAACACTTAGACCATGTACAATCGGGAGTTCTTAGAGTGGCCCTTACAAAATAAACTAAGTTTTTTTCTAAGCACCAATACTTATTTTTATATGACAGTTGCCTAGTCAAGCACATTTCTTATAAAAATAAGTAGCAGTGTTTAAGCTAAGCCAGTTTATAAAACATGTCTTCTGTTTCAAGATGGATGCTCTTTGTTGTGAAATTTATTGTTCAACTCTTAGATTAATATTATTTGTAATTTGAGACTTCAATTGTGACTAAACTGTCTCATCCATCTTGCATAGGTGGCTGGTGGAGTGGCATCTCAACAATATCATTTAATAAGTATGGTTAAACATAAGTTAAACTTAAGCTTCTACCGAATTTGTATCTTGGTACCAATCAGACTGACTGACTTTAGATCAAACTTCTAGGAACTTTGTATAGCAGGTTCAGGAGAAGTTCTCGAAAGATACGGATATTATCCTAGTGTGCCAGAAGGGAATGAGGTAATTACTTGTTAGATCACTTACTGACCTACTGATGCTTGATTGTAATTCATAACACACTGACATCATATATACATGCTTTCTCACCTTGCTTTCCTCTGGAAAAGTTACATTTATTCTTAATAAGAAAGTTTGCTACCGTTTTCCTAGATACAATCTTAAACTTGAGCTTGCTGTCTTGATATCATGCTTCTCATATTCACAAGCTACTATTTCATTTTCAACATCCTGAATCTCCTGTCATTGTACTGAAAAGCTGGTGCTTGCAGTTTCAAGTCACTTGTTCAATTGTTGCTATTGCTACATATTTTAGTGTCCATCATGGGATGTGTGCGAATCAAGATCTGGTGTAGAATTATTCAGATATTTTCTGCCGTTTCTGACTGATTGTTCTGATTACCCTCAAAATTTGCCAGATCAATTGTTGCTTCAGAACAACTTTACAACGCTGGTTTTAAAATTTTATTCTAAGTTCAAGGAGGATTGGAAGCTGTTGAAGAGGAGGGTAGGACTCATCAATTCCCTCATATGATATTTTGGAGCTATATTAAGTCTGTGTTTTTTCCATTTAGGACTTTGAGCGGGAAGGTTCCCAGCCTTTCAAGCCTGATGGTATCAGTGGGATTTCTGAATTTTTTGGGTAAGTTCCAGGATCTCGACTATTCCACCTATATGATAGTGTCAGTGTGACTTTTTTTGAACAAAATGGGTACCGAGCAATGAGCTTAATTGCCACCCTAAATCTTCAGCTAACAGATTACATTACACACACATGGATATAAGCACAGTAATGGGTTTTCTGATAATTCTGAGATGAACACAGATATGTTTTTAGCATTCAAGAGAAAAGATTTACCATTATCCCCCAATAGTTACATGGCAGCCGTCAGGGTACTAATCCTAAATCTTATTTTGACAACTTCATTTCAGTTGGACAGATCAGCAACGTGCACCGCTGCAAAGGAAGGATGGTGGGGTTTCTAAGTTCCAGGACCTTGACTATTTCACCTATGAGTGTCAATGTGGGGTATTCCTTACATGGTATCGGTTAGAATTAGGCGCGTAGGATTAATCCCCTACGCACTCTGTTCTAGGGTTCCTCTCGCTTTCTATCTTCCATCTCCGATGACCATGGCGGTGCGTAGCAGGGGATGCAGGGGAGCAGCATGTCGTGGGGGAAGCAGCGCCGGTAGCACGTCGCGGGGAATGTAGGGGAGCGGCGCCACTGGAAAACCCAATCCCCTACAAGTAGCTCCCCATTAACAAATCTCTCCTGTCAACTATGCATAGGTGCTGCGGGATGATGGAGGATGGACTCGCTGGCTACAAAAACCCACCAACACGGCTGATGGAGGATGGACGGCAACCTAGGCATACACAGGATTGGGAATTGCGTGTGTGTGCCATGTATTTGTTCAAGTTGAGAACCTATGTGTGTGTACTAAATAAAGTTCATAAGTTTTTTTGCGATATAGATGCAATGGAAATTGAACCATTTTGTGGAATTAGCAGTAAATGGTACTGATAATTTTGTAGCACTGTGATAATTGAAAATTGGACAGTATATTGTACTGATGAGAGGAGAATTCAGTTACTCCCTCCGATCCAAATTAATTGACTTCGTTTTGTCTAGATTCGGACATATCTAACACTAAAACATGGGTAGATACATCCGAACCTAGACAAATCTAAATCAATTAATTTGGATCGGAGGGAGTATAAAAATGCAGGGAGAATAAACTTATCAGACAAACGAAATTGAGTTGTATTGTACTGGATATTGAGAGAATTGGCACCATTGTTGCTACACTAATCGGTCAGCAATCTGTCTCTATTTTTGGGAACAATTGTAGAAGCAAACAACAATCTGGAGTGCACAAGTGAAAAAGTGAAAATGAAAACAATACATGTCTGTATAGAAAAACACTCCGATTGTTGAACTGCTCTTTCCATGTGGTAGATGATAAACCATAATTAGCCATGTCTGCATAAAAAACAAAAACCTTAACAGTTACAAATAGGGAGGGAGCATTACAGACGCAATGGTAAATATAACAATCAGCGGTTGTAGAGACCATCTTACAAAAATGATGAGTACAAGGTCTATGCGATAGGGCGTGGAGGGGAGAAAGCCCCACGACAAGAGAAATTTCCAATCAGCAAGAGAAATGAGATTACAAAACCTTTTAAACCTTGTAAGTAATAAATCGTTCTTTATCGAAAAAAGCAAGAGAAATGAGATTACAACAATATAAAAATGAAAGTAGGTATTTCCTAAAATATATGTTGGCTCCAATAATCATATAACTTTACTATTTTTTAAACACATTACGACCAGCTCAGCGGCATAATCTTTGTCGGTCCAAAAACAAAAGAGGGCCAAATCAATGGACGACTGCGAAACCTTCTGTCCCGTATATCAGTTTAACCATGTTAGCACTCGAGAGGGTGTTAACGGTATTTAACCAAGCAACCATAACTATGGTATATGAAATTATACGTGCAGCGTGCAATGTAAAATCAAGTTGATATCCATACACACAGGAGACAAATCAGAGCTGTTTTTCCTATCTTCGTGATTCTTATGGCCAGTTTATTCAAAACTTAGCATACTACTACGTACAACAGATTCAAGAGGTTCTTTTAGTGCAATCTGTAGAGGAGTTGTAACACACGTTGTATTACTGTGGTGCGAATCGCACATATATATAGGTACAATAGGAGACCTCTATAAAATAGATGAGGGGCATAATCGCTAATGTATTATACACAAATATCTACTCAACACCCCCCCGCACTCGAAGCGTCGGCAGAGCGGACGCAAAGGCTGGATCGAAACTCCTCGAAGGACGCCATAGGCAATCCTTTGGTCATGATATCCGCGAACTGCTGTGAGGTGGGTACGTGTAGTACATGATTATACGACCAAGAGCAACCTATTCGTGAACAAAGTGAATGTCGAACTCGATATGCTTCGTCCGGCGATGGTGGACGGGGTTGGCGGAGAGATACACAGCGGAGACGTTGTCACAGTAGACCACGGTGGCCTTGTCGACAGAACAAGAGAGCTCCTGAAGTAGCTATCGAAGCCAAGAGCACTCAGCGACAGCATTAGCAACATCCCGATACTCCGCCTCGGTGTTGGAGAGAGAGACCGTGGGCTGCCGCTTGGACGACCACGAGATGAGCGAGGGTCCAAGGTAGACGCGGTACCCCGAAGTGGAGCACCGCGTGTCGGGGCAGCCGGCCCAGTCCCCGTCTGAATAGGCGATGATGTTTGTGTCCGCAGAAGCAAGCAGCGAGAGACCAAGATCTAGAGTGCCTCTGGTGTAGCGGAGAACCTGCTTGACTAAAGTCCAATGAGCATCACAGGGAGCGTGCATTTGAAGACACACCTATTGAACAGCATACTGGAGCTCCGGTCTGGTAAGAGTGAGGTACTGAAGCGCACCAACAATTGACCGATAGAGCGAGGCGTTCGGCGCAGGGGAACCATCTGTGTCAGAGAGCTTGGCCTTCGTGTCGACATGCGTGGAGACGGGGCTGCAGTTAAGCATCCTAGCACGGTCGAGTAGCTCGTGAGCATACTTCTTCTGATGAAGAAAGAAGTCATCCGGTCGGCGCACAACCTCAATGTCGAGGAAGTAGTGTAGAGGCCCCAAGTCCTTGAGCGCGAACTCAGCACGAAGGAGGTCGGTGAGCCGCTGCAAGAGTGCAGAGGTGCTGGCTGTCAGGATGATGTCGTCAACATAGAGCAGCAGGTACGCCGTGGCGTCTCCCATATGGTAGACGAACAACGAGGCATCAGAGTGTGTGGAGCGGAAGCCGAGTTGGTGAAGAAACGTTGCGATTAGCTGGTACCATGCGCAAGGCACCTGCTTGAGCCCGTATAATGAGCGCGAAAGCATGCACACATGATTTGGATGAGCTGAGTCGATAAAGCCGATGCGTTGCTGGCAGAACACTTGCTCCTCAAGTTAACCATGAAGGAAGGAGTTGGAGACATCCATCTGGTGAACGGGCCATCAGCGAGACACGGCGAGCTGGAGCACGGTGCGGATGGTACCGGGCTTGACCACGGGGGCGAAGGTCTTGGCGAAGTCAACACCAGCGCGCTGATGAAAGCCGCGAATGACCCATCGCGCCTTGTGCCGATCGAGGGTGCCATCCGGATGGAACTTGTGCTTGAAGACCCACTAGCCGGTGATGATGTTGGCATGGCGCGGTCGAGGAATGAGCTGCCATGTCTGGTTGCGTTGAAGGGCGTCGAACTCGTCATGCATGGCTGCGAGCCACAGTGGGTCGCGAAGAGCCGCCCGAGCCGAGGCGGGCACCGGAGATGGCATCGGAGGTGGCAGAGGCGGCGACGGAGCTGTCGCGGCGTTGCAGATGTATGAGTCCGCAGGGTACCGCGTCGATGGGCGGAAGACGCCGGCGCGTGCGCGGGTGACCGAACCCGGAGGGGCATGCGCGGCATCACCCGAGTGTCCACTCGAGGGTGATGCGATCGACGGAGCGGCGCCTGAGCTAGAGCTCGAGGGCGACGCAGGTGATGTCAGCAGGGCGGCACCCGAGCTATGGCTCGAGGGTGTGGCAGCTGGGGATGAAGGGACGGTGCCCGAGCTAGTGCTCGAGGGTGACGCAGGCGGTGTCGATGATGCGGCACCCGAGCTAGGGCTCGAGGGTGCGGCAGGCGGGTCGGCGCCCGAGCGAGGGCTCAAGGGAGACAACAGCGGAGTCGACGAGACGACGCCCGAGCTCGAGGGCGGGGTCGATGTGACCGGAGCAGGTGCACGGTGCCACGGGGTAGCATCCGTGGAAGGAGAGGAGGACACCACATGTTCCTGTGTAAACAGGAAGCATCACTCATCAAAGTAAATGTGTCTCGGGGTGATGACCCGATGGGATATAGGGTCGTAGTAGCGATAGCCTTTGGTGTTAGCCGGGTAACCGAGGAAGGCACACGGGATGGAGCGTGGAGCGAGTTTATGAGGGGCGGTGGCGGTGATACTGGGGTAACAACGACAACCAAAAATCCGAAGGCCGTCGTAGGAGGGAGGAGAACCAAAGAGGAGGTGGTGTGGCGCATAGTTCCGGCGAGTACGACATGGTCAGAGGTTGACGAGGAGGGTGGTGGTGGCTAAGGCGTCGGGACAGAAGGTGGGTGGAACGTGACCGTGGAAGAGAAGGGTGCGTACACAGGCGTTGAGGGTGCGAAGGACGCGCTCAGCACGGCCATTTTGCTGCGAGGTATACGAACAGATTAGACGGAAAATAGTGCCATGAGAAGAAAGGAGAGTGCGGACGGCAAGATTGTCGAATTCTTTTCCGTTATCAGTTTGTAAGGCATGTATAGGACGACTGAAGTGGGTAGACACAAAGGCGTAAAAGGAGGTGAGAGTGGTGGAGATATCAGACTTTTTACGAAGAGGAAACGTCCACACAAAGTGAGAGAAATCATCGAGAATGACTAAGTAGTACACAAAACCAGAGTTACTTGGAATGGGAGAGGTCCATACATCACTATGAATTAATTCAAACGGAAAAGATGCAACTGTGGAAGAATTGCTAAAAGGAAGACGAACATGTTTGCCGACACAACAGACTTCACAACTATGCGTAGCCTTTTTATTACAAGAAAACAAAAAAACCCTCATTATTTGATGGAGCGTGTTGGCACTAGGATGTCCAAGACGAGCATGCCAAAGGTCGACGCTACGGAGAAAGCACGAGGACCGGCGCCGGGAGTGGAAGACGCATGGACCAGGTACAGGTCGACAGGGCTCTCACATAGGTGGAGTACCATCCGGGTACGGGCGTCCTTAACAGAAAAACTAAAAGCTTCAAATTCCACAGTTACAGGATTGTCACGAGAAAGAGTTTTAACAGAGACCAAATTCTAAATAAGATGGGGAGAGACAATGACATTATTTAGAGATAGTGGTTTGGAAGAAGAGGGAAAATTAGCAAAACTAATGTGAGAAATAGGAAGACCAGCGCCGTTACCTACGATGATGCGAGACTCGGTGGAAGTGGGAAAGGAATGAGAGAGGTTACCCGAGTGAGCGGCCATGTGAGACGATGCGCCCGTGTCCATGAACCAATCGCCACCACCGGCGTAGGAGCCAGGCGCAGGCGCCTGCTGGAGCGCGGCGAAGAGAGCCGGATCCCATGGCGGCTGCTGAGGCGCGTAGGTCGAGGTGCCACCAAAAGCCGAAGTGTAGGTCGGTGGAGCGGTGTTGTAGGCCACGGCGGCATTGTAGACCGGGGTGTAAGGTGGTGTCGCAGCAAAGAGAGCCTGATGAGTCGGTGGACGCGGCCCTAGTAGTCCGGGGGCGGGAGGACGTGGCACCGGCATGGTGTAGGCATGGAGGACCCCCGTCCATGGGTTGTGGCCGCCACACCATGGGGGTGTCGGCTGCTGGTTGCCACTGCCACCACCGCCGTTGCCGCCACCACCACCGTTCGCACCGCCATTGATGTCGCCATTGTTACGTCCACCGCCGCGACGACGACGGCCGCCGCCATTGCGCTGCTGCTGCTGCGGCGGGTGTTGGAAGGACGTGGCGAAGGGTGCCGCGGGCGCCGGGGGACGCGGCGGCTGCTAGAAAGGCGCGGGGGCCGGGGCGCAGGACCCAGCAGCGAAGGCGGTGTGGACGGTGCGGGTGTGGAGGTTCTTCAAGCGGCAATCTTCGAGACGAAGGTAGGTGACATCGCGCTCAAAGATGGGCTCGGCCATGAGGGTGAGGTTGGAGGCGGCGTTGCCGAGATCTTCACTAAGACCGGCGATGAGGGTGGAGAGGAGTAGATCTTCCCCGATCGTGAAGCCGAGATCTTGGAGCTCATCGGAGATCGCCTTGAGGCGCAAGCAGTAGGCATCCAGGGTCTGGTCGTTCTGAGGCGTGCCGAAGAGTTCCTGCGGCAGGAACACGATCCGCTGGAGCTTGTTGTCGGTGAAGAGCCCGTTAATCTTCGTCCACACCGTGCGAGCATCATCGCCCTCGCGGACGATGGTCTTGAAGATGTCCGGCGAGATGGTGAGGAAGAGCCAGCGGATGATGGTGGCGTCGATGGCGAGCCAATCGGGGTCGCAGCTGTTGAATAGATCGACGGAGCCATCGACGTGATCGCGCAGGTGGTACTCGTGGAAGAGGAGGTAGAAGTACGTCCTCCAGGCGTGGTGGTTCTTCTCGGTGACGGAGAGCTTGACGGGGACGTGCTCGGCAATGTGGACCTCGCGGATGACCGCGAGGTTCGGCGGAGCGGTGCGATCAGAGAAGTCGGTAGAGCCGTCGAATGGATTGGCGGAGGAGAGGGACGACATGGCGGCAGCGCACGGGAGAGGGAGGGCGCGGCAGATGCTGCGGCGGCGGCGCGAGGTGGGACGGAGGCGGCGCACGAGAGAGGTGGCGCGGCGGCGGCTAGGGTTAGGGTCGAGAGAAATCTGATACCATGTAGAGAAGTTGTAACACACGTTGTATTACAGTGGTGCGAACCACACACACACACACACACATATATATATATATATATATATATATATATATATATATATATATATGACATATTCATACTACACCCAGTGTAGTTACACCCACACGTGTTTCACACTATATAGGCAGTATCTACCATACCGAAAGGTATATACGCGTAGTATGAAGTATATAAGAATATTTGGGAGATATATATACTATTTTTCTGGTAGTATATAATTTTTATTCACATACTCCTTTTGTATGTACAAATATGACGGTATTTTACATATATAGTGCAAATTATGGGTGCACTTGCAATTTTTTCACCTAACTTGTTTGGAAGTATCTTAGATATAGTATATGAACATACTCTAATAGATAAAGTATTATAAATACTTCCGTAAAGTCGTAGTAAATACTTCTTACTTCCGGGTGTAACTACACCCATGTCTCATATACGACTTTACGGAAGTATTTATAATACTACTAAATACTTCTTACTCTCGGGTGTAATTACACCCATGTCTCATATACGACTTTACGGAAGTATTTATAATACTTTATCTATTAGAGTATGTTCATATACTATATCTAAGATACTTCCAAACAAGTTAGATGAAAAAATTACTAATACACCCATAGTTTGCACGATATATGTAAGATACCATCATATTTGTACGTACAAAAGGAGTATGTGAATAAAAATTACATACTACAAAAAAGTAGGATATATACTCCCCAAATATTCTTATATACTTCATACTACCTATATATAGTCTCCAGTATGATAGATACTGCCTAGATAGTGTGAAACACGTGTGGGTGTAACTACACTATATATATATATATATATATATATATATATATATATATATATATATATATAATACCCTCAGACATAAAATAGAGGAGAGGTCTAATCGCTAATGTACTATACAAATATCTACTCAACACAATCTTATCAAGATTAACAAATATACTTTTAGATATAACTAGTAAGCGCGGAAAAAAGTTCATAGAATTTGCACATGCCTTTGAAGCTACTATCGAAAACTGCATCACCACAAGTAAAAAAAAAACTGCATCACCAAGCAAGCGCATAGCGAATTGACTAAGCCTCTTCCTGGATCAGTGAACGTCTAGCTCTTGGGTAAATTTTTACAAAATTCAGAGCATCGCCTAAATCTTAGAAATTATTTGAGAATGTTAGAGTCAAAACTTGCGCTATAAGTTGATTTCAGAAATGACATAGGAAGGCTGAATTTGTACAAAAGCGACAGCAACATGGATTTTAAATCAAATAATTATTACCCCAACCATCGTGAACCCGAATCAAGAAATATGTAGTCATCATCGAACTTGACCTCGGATGACAGATTAATAAAGTTGTATTTCATCAAGCACCTCCAAGTGAGAAGGACTGTCATTAATTACACGGTTCCATGTCAACAAAAGTTGCTCCTGGAATAGTCAAAATATGAAAGGTGATTGAATTCTAGAATGCATGTGGGACAGTATACCGTAGCAAAATAAGATTTGGCTACATGATCTAGTGTAAAATAGTGTTGGAAAATTAGACACAAATTTCATGATTAATTGCAGAATATTAAACATGACAGAACCAACTACTAACACATATAACTCGAATATACTAGATGTACTAAACAACAAGATGAGCGAGAACAAGTAGTAGCTAAACATGTACTCGCAGAACATGATGAATAATCGGACAGCAGCATGTCGCACGTACCGTTCGCTTGCGGATCAAGTTGTCGTAGTAACTTTGGGGAAGACTGATCGAAAAAGACGACGGCCAAGACGGCGATAGGCAGCACGGCCTGACTTGGATAGAAGACGAGCCGTGATGCAGAACTCGAGCAGTCGCGCAAAGCACTTTCCAAAAACCTTATTCGCCCTCTCCTGTACAGGATCGCAAAGGTGAGTGGTTCCGGAGACCTGCTCTCCCATCCGCCGGTGCACGTCGGCAAGCGGGATGGAGTAGACTACGTGGCGGCGCAAGCAGAGAGGCTGGCAAACCCTAGATTGGTTCGGTGGTGGTATGTGGTGGTAGCCGCGCAACACTTTATATAGAGCGGCTCAGGAAACCCTAACGGAAGCGAACCTAGGCCGAGCCCACGTAGTGCACGCTTGGGTCGGTTACAGTAGCCCACGATCCGGGAGCGACCCGAATAGGCTGACTGTTGACACGTCTATCAAAATCTTACGTTTTCCTGAGCAGCAAAAAGAAAGTTCGGCTCGGCGAGATTCCCGCAACCAGCGGCGCGCGCACGTCTTGACGGGACGGGCGGTGCGGTGCGGTGCGTGCGAGCGGCAACGGCGTCGTTAGAGGAGCGCGTGTGTAGCTCTCCTCTTCTTACTCATTTTACTAAGTGATGAACCACTCCACCTTATAAGGTGGTGTAACTCTTCTCCAACTTTCCATGTGGGACTAAACTTTAGCTCCCACTCCACTCCCATGTGAGCTGCCCAACCATGGGCCCAAACACATGTGAGCTGCCACAAACATGGGCTTTGAGATTTAGGGAAAATCTGAAATTTATATGAGCTTATTTTATTTGGCCCATTATTTTTAACAATCCCCCACCAGATCTCAAATGCCCATTTGAAGATTTGCCAATCCTCATTACTTGTTTATATATCAGTATTTCAGCAGAGACTGTTAAGTTGAACTTCCGCCTAGAACCTTGAGCTACGTCTATCAGCAACTTGAACAATGGAAGAATCTTGAATTGCAAGTTTGGTGCTTTAAGATTTCACACAAAATCATAACTAGTACTTGGCTGCCAGTAGCCTACCCCGCGGGTGTAGCATATGCGTTATACTACTTGGTCTCTTCATAAGTTTACTAGAGATCACCCAAATCTCATAGATTGCGACCTTTAACAATCGGAACTCGTATATGTGTATTCTTTCAAGAATGCTCTGTAGGACAGCATCTTTGCTAATCATAGCCACAAGAAACACATTAAGGCATGTTGCTAACCTGCCTTATAGCTTTTGAGAGTTGTGCATCTTCACATAGAGAGGGTTGTCTAATACTCTTCTCCGTCACACCACTAGCTTGTTTTTTCCAGGTCCTAATTCACGGGATCTCCGATCAAAAAGGTTGGGTTACCACTACTGTGTAACATCCATGGGTCTCAAACCCATCTCTCTCGATGCACTTTCTATCATGTTTTGTGATAGTCCCTTTGTAAAGGGATCTGTCAGGTTTTTGTCAGTTTGAATATACGTAATAGTAATTACTCCGGAGTTTCTCAATTTCCTGATAGACTTCAAACGTCTCTTGACGTGTCTTGATGACTTCGCGTTATCCTTAGAATTGTTCACTTTGACAATAACAGTTTGATTGTCACAATTCAAGAGGATGGCCGGTATAGGTTTCTCAACCATCGGCAAGTCCATCAAGAGTTCACGCAGCCATTCTGACTCTACAGTGGCTGTGTCTAAAGCAGCAAGTTCTACTTCCATAGTCGACCTTGTCAATATGGTTTGTTTGCAAGATCTCCATGATACCATGCCACCTCCAAAGGTAAATACATACCCGCTAGTGGTGTAGACATCTACATCCGAGATCCAGTTCACATCACTATATCCTTCGAGCACCGCTAGATGCCCCGAATAGTGTATCCCATAACTCATTGTACCACATAGATAGCGCATGACCCTTTCAAGTGCACACCAATGTTCAGTACTCGGGTTAGACATGAACCTACTCAACTTGCTCACAGCAAAAGAGATGTCGGGTCTTGTCGTGCTAGTTAAGTACACGAGTGAGCCAACGATTTGAGAGTATCTCAATTGTTCTTTTGGCTCTTTCTTGTTTTTTCGTAATGTCACACTGGAATCATAAGGTGTTGGGGAAGACTTTCCATCAACGAAACCGAAACGGCTCAAGATCTTCTCAACATAGTGTGATTGCGTCAAAGTAATCCCACTTGTGCTTAATCAGCTTGATATTCAGAATAACATCAGCTTCTCCTAGATATTTCATATCAAAACTCTTTGACAGAAAAGACTTGACTTCATTTATCACATTCATGTTTGTACCAAATATAAGGATATCGTCCACGTACAAACATAATATAACACCTTCGTCCCCACCATGGCGATAGTAGACGCACTTGTCAGCCTCATTAACGACAAAGCCAACAGAAGTTAATGTTCTGTCAAACTTCCCATGCCATTTCTTAGGTGCTTGCTTCAGGCCATATAAAGATTTTAACAACTTGTGCACCTTTATCTCTTCACCTTTTAGCACAAACCCATCAGGCTGATCCATATATCTCCTCTTCCAACTCTCCGTTGAGGAAAGCTGTCTTAACATCCATTTGATGAATGATAATACCATAAGTGGCAGCTAGGGACAGTAGTACTCGAATGGTGGTCAGTCTAGCGACAGGTGAATAGGTGTCAAAGTAATCTTCGCCTTCTCTCTGGGTGTAGCCTTTTGCTACAAGTCGTGCCTTATACTTTTCAATAGTACCATCAAGCCTTAGCTTCTTCTTGAACACCCACTTTCAACCCACATGCTTACAATCATGGGGTCGTTCTGATAGTTCCCAAGTTCCATTAGAAAGAATCGAGTCCATCTCATTATGAACAGCTTTTTTCCAATCATCTGCATCAGGAGATGCATATGCCTCTGCAACGGAAGTGGGAGTATCATCCACAAGGTACACAATGAAATCATCTCCAAAGGATTTTGCAACCCTCTGTCTCTTACTTCGTGTAGGAGCTTCATTGTCATCCTTCTTAGGACTTCTTCCTTGCATGGTTGCTCCAAATTCTCACTAGATGCACTAGTTTCAGGAAGTATTTCAGAAGAAATTCTAGCAGTGCTATGCATATCATTCATAGGAAACATATTCTTAAAGAATGTTGCATCATGAGATTCCATTATAGTATCAACATGCATATCAGGAACCTCAGATTTAACCACTAAAAATCTATAACCTACACTCCGCGGAGCATATCCTAGAAAGATGCAATCCACTGTATTTGGTCCAAGTTTGCGTTTCTTAGGAATTGGTATGTTGACCTTAGCCAAACACCTCCAAGTGTGCAAGTAAGAAAGTGATGATTTTCTCCCAGCCCACTCCTTATAAGGGGTTTTATCTTTATTCTTGTTAGGAACGCTATTCAGGACATGCCACACTGTCAACAAGGCCTCCCCCACCATGCCTTAGATAAACCAGCGGTGGCTAACATGGAATTCACCAAGTCAGTCAGCGTGCATTTTTTCCTCTCGGCAACCCCGTTTGATTGGGGCGAGTATGGAGGCGTCCTTTCATGAATAATGCCATGTTCCTCATAGAATTCATCGAAGATTTTGGGAAAATATTCACCACCACGATCCGACCTAAGACGTTTGATCTTTCTCTCTAGTTGATTTTCAACTTTAGCTTTATAAATTTTAAAGTAGTCTAAAGCTTCACCTTTCGTGCGCAACAAATAAACATAGCAGTATCTAGTCGCATAATCAATCAAAGTCATGAAATATCGTTTTTCACCTTTTGTCAACACACCATTCATCTCACAAAGATCAGAATGTATGAGCTCCAGAGATGCCACGTTTCTCTCCTCGCCTGCCTTGTGAGGCTTTCGAGGTTGCTTTGATTGCACACAACTATGGCACTTGGAACCTTTGGCAATAGTGAAATTTGGAATTAAAATCATATTGGACAACTTGGACATCAAACCAAAATTAATGTGACATAAATGAGAATGCCAAACACTAGTATCATCATTAACACCGCCACAAATATGGTTTATGGACTTACTACAAAAATCTAAAAGTGAAAAGCGGAAAACCCCTCCACACTCATAGCCTTTACCAATAAATTGTCCATGTCTCGACACAATGACTTTATTAGACTCAAAAATAACCTTAAACCCATCTCTGCATAGAAGGGAGCCGCTAACGATATTCTTGTTCATGGAAGGGACATACTGCACGTTCTTCAACTGCACAATCTTTTCCGAAGTGAATTTCAGATCCACCGTGCGAACACCACGAACAGAAGCATGTGACCCATTCTCCATTAGGACGGATGAATCCCGAGCGACCTGATAAGAACTGAACATAGAGATGTCAGCACACACATGAACAGTAGCACCCGTATCAATCTACCAACATGGTGATTGAAAAACTGAAAGAATAGTAAATATATTACTGTAAGATCTCACCATAATAAGGTAAGATCCCTGTGATTGCAGTGCTAGTCCCTGGATCGAAATGCTAGCACCCACAGTTTAAGATGAAGTACACAGAAACAAAGGTCATTATTACATCGCATATCCAGGAATATAATAGTTCTTACAACTCACTTAGCCCAAGGCTAACATTATTCAAGGTTCACAAGACATAGTATAATAATAGAGTCTTTTGTCTTCATGCGCCACAGGCAAACATGTCGAGTGTAGACCCGCAACCCTACTCATCATCAGAGTATCCTGCAACATAATAAGTTACAGCCACAAAGGGTTAATACATTTGGAATTGTATTGGCAAGTGATACCATAGTTACTTGGTAAAATCCAACAACTACATGAATATATGGCTAAGTGTGGTTTTGGTTGACTTTGCTAAAAGCAAGGTTTTATCTTATAGTTTTTGAAGAGTAGGTTTTCTCTTTCAAAACACTAAGGTACCATTGATAGACATCAATGAACCTCTACCCTTGTTAAGTTTTAACTTAGAGAAATTTGGATGAGGAGATTATTGAACTGCTTCACTGTCTTGATGCTCAGAAATTGTCCATAACCGGGGACACGGCTAAGTACTTAGTTTTTAACCTCTCGAGAGGTGGTGCACTTTCCCCACAAGACTCGACATGCATCGATACGAGACTTTTCAGAAGCAATCCCTCAGACCACCACAAATGCGTTCCATCCTATCATATCTACCACCCTCTATCCGTCTGGCTGAGTTCTTGCAACTTAGTCGGTCAAGGAAGAGCCCATATGTCATGTGGCTGCACTGAAAGCTTCGCGACAAGAACGTCTCCAATCTCTTTGTTCCTGGGTGGCCGTCCAGAAGTGCGATACACCAGCTGACCATAGACATGGCCCCTGAGTAACCACTCAACATAATCCAAGCAAGTCGCATTCCACCCAGGTGTTTCATTAACATTAGTTGTTTTCTTAGTCAAACAAAATAATATATTTCCATACTATCTTGACATGAATTTTCACCCACGAATTCTAATAGCATGGCTAAGCACTCTAGCATACGATGTCTTTCAACTAGGAACTACTACCAAGATATAATCTATAGGATAGCATAGCATAGCAACATATTAATAATCCTACCATGCTAAGATCTACAAAAATAGCACTAGTGCAATAGTGAAAATAATAGGACATAAGATGAAATATCACTTGCCTTGGTAGCTAGGGGAATAGGTAGAATCCTCACAGCAACAAACTTCACAATCCACACAATCTACACAAAGAACAATACAACAACAATAATACAATCAATATAGCATCACAAAAATATGAATGCATGCAAATGCAATGATATGAACAAAACTCTAGAACTTACAGAGTCTACAGTACAGAGGTTAAAATACTCTATCTAAAGGCATACGGAATACCTAAAAATAATTTATCAAGTAATTTTTATGGGCAAAATACTCCCTAAAAGGTTCGGCCTATAACTCCCATTTTTCAGAAACAAAAGTGTGGGATAAGGCCTCAACAATAAAGGTCTCAATTTTCTGAATCCATAGACACCAAATTTGTTTTTTTCTGATCTGTGGATCAAAAGTTATTGAATTTCTAAGTTTAATATATATATTCTGTCTATTTTTCTAATTAAACAGACGCTCTGGCTGACGTGGTGCAACCCTATTGGCCCGTACCGATTCTATCGGATCGATCGCTGTGGGTCGTTAGATTTTAAGTGGCAACGGACGAATCAGATCAGCCCGTACCTGTTCGACTAATGATCTAATCTTAGCCGCTGGTGACAGATCTAACGGCTCCTAGTGCTTGGCCGGGAACTGGCGGCACTGACCTACTGCGCGCTGCGGTGGCGCGTCGGATGGGTGATGTTCCGGCGATTCTAAAGTGGCAAGGGGTCCGTGGACTATTACCAGCGGTTGCCGCAGTCGAGGTGGTCTCGTTGATGGTCTCAATGGAGGGAGAGATGCTCGGCTTTGTCCTGGATTCCTCGCCAGAATTTTGCCGACGGTGGAGCTCACGTCTCCGAGACGGTGGCATCGTTCTGGACCTCGAGCAGACAAGAAAAAGTGTCAGCGACACGTGCCAGGTCCAACGCAAGCTAGTGGTGGCCAAAAAGGGGCGGCGGGAACTTGAGTCTCACCGGAAATGTCGACGGCGGCGGCGGCAGAGGGAGACGCCGGTGGTGACCGTGGCGACGACCTGGGCCAGGTAGAAAACGAAAAAATATATTAAATGGTGTGCCAGAGCATCGTGAAGGTGATAGGATAGAGAGGAGGGCGCGAGGCGGTCAGAGCTTACCGGAATTGTCGCCGGAGTACTGACGGTGTGTGGTGGTTCGAGCTCTCAATTGGGGAGCCTGGGGGCTCTCTGGGGGTTGCGACTGAGGGGAAACCGAAGAGGAGGGAGAGGGGATTAAGAAGCCGGGGTCGTAGTGGTGAATTAATTTGTGCAACGCTCAAATTCAACTGGGTTTAGAAATGGCAGAGGAGGAGGTGGCCAGTTTGTCGCTTGGGTTGAAGACGATTAGGTGGCGGTGACGTGGAAGTGGGGCCAGGGTGTAAGTGAGTGGGGGCGTGGAGGGGAACAATGAGAAAGAAAGAAAGAGGGGGAAGTGGTGGCCTGGGTGGGCTGTTGGGCTGGGTTGGGCCGAGTAGGCCAGATGCTGCTGCTGCAGCATTTTTTTCTCCCTTTTCTTTTTTTCCTTTTAGTTTTTCTTTTCCAAGGTTTTGAATTTAGCAAAAGGGTTCCAAATTGCCTCAAAATTTCACCAAATTTTTGGGGGACAAGCTAAATGCAATGCAACACATGCCATGATGATATGAGTGCAATGATGATGGTTTTCAGATGAAATTTTTTGGGATTTTACCAATCTAACCCCCTTAAGATGAATCTCGCCCTCAAGATTCGGGTTGGCTAGCAAATAGGTGAGGGTGATCTCTCCGAAGTTCATCCTCTCGTTCCCACGTTGCTTTTGATTCAGTGTGATGGTTCCACTACACTTTGTAGAATTTGATTGTCTTGGTAGGTGTAATTCTTTCTGCTGTCTCCAAAATCTTAATAGGTTTCTCTTCATAAGTGAGATCATTCTCTAGCTGAACTTCTTCTAACGGTATAGTGTCTTTCAACAAAGTTTCTTCCATCTCTGGGTGACACTTTTTCAGCTGACTGACATGAAATACATTATGAACTGCTGACAGAAATTCTGGTAATTCTATCTCATATGACACTTCTCCTTTGCGGCTCAAAATCTTGAAGGGTCCTACATAGCGTGGTGCTAATTTTCCTTTGATTCCAAATCTCTTTACACCACGAAGTGGTGATACCCTGAGATAAGCTCTATCACCAACTTCATAGGTGACCTCTCTACGTTTTGGATCTGCATAGCTCTTTTGTCGAGATTGGGCTACCTTTAGCCTATCCCTCACCATCTTGACTTTCTCTTTGGCCTCCTTGATTAGGTCTGGTCCGAACAAATTTCTTTCTCCTACTCCATTCCACAGCAATGGTGTAGTACACTTCCTTCCATAAAGGAATTCAAACGGAGCCATTTCTATGCTTGATTGATAGCTATTACTGTAGGAAAACTTCGCGTATGGTAGACTTTCGTCCCAACTAGATCCATAGTCTAACGCACAAGCTCTTAACATATCTTCCAATATCTGATTGGTCCTTTCTGTCTGCCCATCAGTCTGCGAATGAAACATGGTGCTGAATTCTAGTCGAGTTCCTAATGACTCGTGAAGTTGTCGCCAAAAGTGCGAAGTGAATTGAGTTCCTCTATCTGACACGATACTCTTAGGCACCCCATGTAAACATACAATTCTATTCATGTATATCTTGGCTAGCTTGACACTTGTGTAAGTGGTCTTCACCGGTATGAAATGAGCCACTTTTGTCAAGCGATCAACAATAACCCATATAGAATCGTATCCAGATTTAGTCCTTGGCAGTACGGTGATAAAATACATACTGATTTTATCCCATTTCCAATCAGGTATTGGCATTGGTTGTAATAATCCCACCGGTTTCTGATGTTCTGCCTTTACACGACTACGCACGTCGCACAAGGCACTATGCTCTGCTATATCCTTCTTTAAATTATTCCACCAAAATCTTTCCTTAACATCCATATACATCTTGGTGTTGCCAGGATGAATTGAATATGGTGAATTGTGAGCTTCTTGTAAGATCAACTTCTTAAGCTCAAGATCCCGCAGAATACAGATACGTTTTTCATACCATAAGGTTCCTTGTTCGTCTACATGAAATCCTTTTGCCTTGCCTTCACTAATTTTACTTTTGATTTCTTCTATTTCTTTGTCCATCTTTTGAGCTTCTTGGATTATGTTCATCAGTGTGGGCTGCACTTCCAAGGATGCAAGGTATCCTTCAGGCACTATCTCTAATCTCAACTCCCTAAATTGGGCACATAACTCTTCCGGCAATTCTCCTTTATGAGGCCATTTACATAAACCTTGCAGCTTAATGCATCGGCTACGACATTTTCCCTTCCAGGATGGTATTGCAAACTTAAGTCGTAGTCCTTGATAAGTTCTACCCATCTTCTTTGTCTCATGTTGAGTTCTTTCTGTGTGAAAATGTATTTTAAACTCTTGTGATCTGTGAACATTTCACAACGCTTTCCCAGAAGATAATGCATCCATGTTTTTAATGCATGCACAACTGATGCCAACTCTAGGTCATGAGTAGGATAGTTCACTTCATGATTTTTGAGTTGCCTTGATGCATAATCTACAACTCTACCTTCCTGCATTAGTACACCTCCTAGTCCTTGGTGAGAGGCATCACAATAGACTTGAAAGTCTTTCTCAAGATCTGGCAAACATAACACTGGTGCTGACACTAATCTCTTCTTAAACTCCTGAAAACTGGCTTCACATGCTTTTGTCCAGTTAAACTTCTTCTCTTTCTTTAGCAGATCAGTCATAGGCTTTGCTATCTTTGAGAATTTTTCAATGAACCTCCGATAGTATCCTGCTAGGCCTAGGAAACTACGGATTTCTTTAACTATTTTAGGAGGTTCCCATTCCGTTACAGCTGCCACATTTGCTGGGTCAATAGCTATACCACTTCCAGATACTATATGCCCAAGAAAACCCACTTCATTTAGCCAAAATTCACATTTACTGAATTTGGCATATAGTTTGTGTTCCCTAAGTTTCTCTAGAATTAGGCGCAGATGTCCTTCATGTTCTTCGTTTCTCTTGGAATATACCAATATGTCATCGATGAATACCACTACAAACTTGTCAAGAAATTCCATGAATACCTTATTCATCATGTTCATGAAATAGGTCGGTGCATTAGTCCAAACGGCAGCACTATATATTCATACAACCCATATCTAGTGGTGAATGCCATCTTCGGTATATCAAGTTCTCTAATCTTTAGTTGGAAGTATCCTGATCGAAATCAATTTTTGAGAACACTCATGCTCCCTCTAGCTAATCAAAGAGATCATTTATTCTAGGTAGGGGATATTTATTCTTTATGGTCACTTCATTAAGTGATTGATAGTCTATGCATAGTCTTTGACTTCGGTCCTTCTTCTCAACAAACAAAACTGGTGCTCCCCAAGACGAAGAACTTGGTTGGATAAATCCCTTTTTCAACTGTTCTTCCAACTGTTTCTTGAGTTCTTTTAACTCGTCCACTGACATTTTGTAAGGTCTTTTTGCTATTGGTCCAGTTCCTAGTAGTAAGTCTATCAGAAACTCCACATCCCTATCTGGTGGCATGCCAGGTACTTCTTCTGGGAACACATCCGGGTACTCCTTCACTATTGGTACTCTGTCTAGGCTAACCCCCTTAAGAGAATTAACCTTGCTCCCCTTGGGTTCAAAGTTGGACTTGAACCTGGTTCATTTCTTTTCTGGGGTTGTGAGCATAACGGTTCGTTTGGCACAATCAATCACTCCCTCATAACGTGTCAACCAGTCCATCCCTAATATTACATCTAATCCTTGGGACTCTAGGATTATTAAATTAACTGGAAACTTGTTCTTTCCAATCTCTAGGATTATCTGTCGGCACCCAGAATTTACTATCATTTCTCCACCCGGGGAGCTTACCTTAATGGGACATCCAATAGTCTCAGTGGATAGTTTGGTTTTGACTACAAATGCTCTTGAAATGAATGAATGCGATGCGCTGGTATCGAAAAGGATAAGTGTAGGAAAGGAATTAATCTTGAACTTACCGATCACGGCATCAGATCCTTCTTGATTTTCCTCCACATTGATGTGATTCACATGACCCTTTTGAAAAGGGTTCGGCTTAGCCCCATCAATCTTGTTCTCTGGGCATTCATTAGCATAGTGCCCTGTCTTTTTGCACCTGAAACATTCCACCTGACTGATGTCTTTCTTTGCTAGCTGATTATGGCGATTCTGACCATTTTGATTCCCATGGCCATGACCATTGTGGTTATTCCTGTACCCACCTTTGTTGTGTCCATGATGATTGTTTCCATCATGGTGGTGGTTATTGTTACGATGGTTGTTATGATCCCCATTCTTGTGGAATCCAGAACTCCCGCTTCCTTCACCATGAGAACGCTTGTGAGGTGATCCTTATACGAACTTATCAAAATGGTGCTTCCTCTTTCTACCTTCCACTTGCTTCATCTTGTTTTCTAGGATGGTAGCTTTATCACACAGAGATTGATAGGTTGGAACATAAGCAACAGATAGTTGCATAGATATTTCATCATTCAACCCATCAAGGAACTTCTCCTTTCTCTTTGCGTCAGTGTCAACATCATCTGGTGCATAACGTGACAGATTGTTAAACTCTTCAATGTATTCAAAAATACTATGGTGGCGTTGTTTGAGGTTGTGAAACTCCTTTTTCTTCAACCCCATTATTCCGGAAGAGATGTGAGTGGTACGAAATCCATCCTCAAACATTGCCCAAGTTACTTCTTCAATAGGGTGAGTAACTTGGAAATTGTCCCATCAAGTAGCTGCATGACCTTCTAGTAAGTGTGCTGCAAATCTGACTTTTTCTGCATCAGTGCATCCAACTGTGACTAAGTCCTTATTCATAGAGCGTAGCCAGCCATTTGCTACCATGGGATCAGTAGTACCTGAGAACTTGGCAGGTGTCAGCCTTAGAAATCTTGTGAGCATATCAAGAGGTGGATTATTCTGGTTGTTATTATTGTTATTGTTCTGATTCTGGTTCACCATGAACTGAGTCATCATCTGCATCAACTGTGTCTGTGCAGCCATCATTTGCTGCATTCCATTGCCATTGTCGTTGTTGTCCTCATTTTTACGACGGGGAGGCATCTGTGGGTTTAATAAGGGTAAGTAATGATACATAACCCAAGTAAAATAACAATAATCAAACAAACAAGCACATGCAGGTTCAACATCACGACAATAACAGAGTTTGCGAAGATAAACATACTAGCATAGTCACCCACAAGTCGGTATGATCTATGCGACTCGATAAAAAAAGATAGATGGATATCACTACTCCTCCATGTCGACTTCCTCCTCCACTAGTGCAAGTCCTACTGCGGCGAATCCTGCCTTGTATTCCTCCAAGCTTGTAGGCAAAGCATCGATCTTCGCCTGCAAATCTCTCTTCTGTGTGCGTAGCCTCTCTATCACCTTGTGATCCGCCTCCAGCTCAATGTCCTCAAGATCTAACTCGGTCTCCAAGTCTATAATCTTCTTATTCTTCTCCTGAACCCTCTTATTTTGGCTCTTGAATTTCTTCTCCTGGTCTTCAAACTTATTCTCCATTTCCTTGATTCGCTTCTCCTGTTCCTGGAAGGCCTTGTCCTTCTCCTTAAGCTGGACTCGTAGTTCATCATTTCTAAGCATCACATTAGTCCTATCAGTATCCAGGTTCCTGATAAGGCTCTCTAAGTCCTGGAGGTGGTGACGCACGGGCTTGATAGTCTCCTTAGTGGCCTCGTCCAACACAATAGGCTCTCCGTCCTCGCCACGCCTCCCAAAGAAGTGGAAGTAGTGGCTCTTGATCTCGGAAGAGTGACGTCCACATAGGCGTCCCAACAACTCCTGCATAGCCACGTCGAGGCCCCTCTCTAAGTCATCATGGAGTATCTTGAAGGCGATCTACTTAGTTTGGGGCTCTGTCTCGCGTCCTGGCTGGGTAACTCTGAATCCCCATAAGTCCTTCCTCTGAATTTTCCTCAGCTGAAGTCCCTGAATGGTAGGGATTGGAAGAGCAAGCACATGGACGAGCTCCAACATGCGAGTCCCAAAGCGAGTTCCCTTGAAATCCTCAGCCATGCTGTAGACAAAATTCGGCATCTTTTTCATAGTATGGAGAAAAATTAGTAATAACACAAGTCTAGAGAAAGAAAACACAGGTCACAATAGATGCAAAGATAAAATCAACCAACAAAACAATCCTCAAACCAATTGGCAATACATTATTCAACTCAAGCAATCAAGGTCCAAACGTAACTTATTTTTGCCATACCACATAGGTCAGTATGATCAAAATACTAACGTGATAAAACGCCAAGTATGGTGGTCCAACTAGTATCTCACTCCTTATTAGCTAAGGTAGAAATCTGGGCATCCTTGGCAGCAATCTGTTTGAATAACTCCAAAGCCAAGTCTATGATGTCCTTACTTAGTCGTTTTACCGTGGCCCTTGATTCTTGGACATGAAGTTTCTCCTCCTTGAGATCCTCCTGAGTATTTAACATTCTATACTTAAGTCTTTCCCCAAGTTCCTCATGGCCTTCCACGCAACATTCCTTGCAGAGTCAAAGAATGACGTGTGCATATTAGAGTTGGTGAACATGCAGAATCCCATAATCTTTGGATCATCTTCCTTGTTCTTGTATAAATGGACTTGCACCCACCAATACTCTTGTCCTTCGTCTATCACAGGAAATCCCTTGTACACGGTTTCACCATCCATCCCCAAGCCGATCATGAGGTTCTTGAGTGCCTTGGGAAATTCCGTCTTACACTCAAGTGTCATAGTCATCAATGGTCCCTTCTTGATAGATTCATTGATGGTGGACATCTACAAAAATAGATGAGGAAGGATGATCAGGAAAAGTTCTACGACATGAAAAGACAAGTGTAAAGTTTGAAATAAAGTTATTTTTCCTAAGGGTTTTCCTTAGTCTAATCCAACCTAGGGTCACGAACCTATAGGCAACACGGTGCTCTAATACCATCTGTCAGATCTCACCATAATAAGGTAAGATCCCTGTGATTGCAGTGCTAGTCCCTGGATCGAAATGCTAGCACCCACAGTTTAAGATGAAGTACACAGAAACAAAGGTCATTATTACATTGCATATCCAGGAATATAATAGTTCTTACAACTCACTTAGCCCAAGGCTAACATTATTCAAGGTTCACAAGACATAGTATAATAATAGAGTCTTTTGTCTTCATGCGCCACAGACAAACATGTCGAGTGTAGACCCGCAACCCTACTCATCATCAGAGTATCCTGCAACATAAAAAGTTACAGCCACAAAGGGTCAATACATTTGGAATTGTATTGGCAAGTGATACCATAGTTACTTGGTAAAATCCAACAACTACATGAATATATGGCTAATTGTGGTTTTGGTTGACTTTGCTAAAAGCAAGGTTTTATATTATAGTTTTTGAAGAGTAGGTTTTCTCTTTCAAAACACTAAGGTACCATTGATAGACATCAATGAACCTCTACCCTTGTTTGCCCACAAGTTTTAACTTAGAGAAATTTGGATGAGGAGATTATTGAACTGCTTCACTGTCTTGATGCTCACAAATTGTCCATAACTGGGTACACGGCTAAGTACTTAGTGTTTACCCTCTCGAGAGGTGGTGCACTTTCCCCACAAGACTCGACATGCATCGAGACGAGACTTTTCAGAAGCAATCCCTCAGACCACCAGAGATGCGTTCCATCCTATCATATCTACCACCCTCTGTCCATCGGATGAGTTCTTGCAACTTAGTCGGTCAAGGCAGAGCCCATATGCCATGTGGCTGCACTGAAAGCTTCGCGACAAGAACGTCTCCAATCTCTTTGTTCCTGGGTGGCCGTCCATAAGTGCGATGCACCAGCTGACCATAGACATGGCCCCTGAGTAACCACTCAACATAATCCAAGCAAGTCCAATTCCACCCAGGTGTTTCATTAACATTAGTTGTTTTCTTAGTCAAACAAAATAATATATTTCCATACTATCTTGATATGAATTTCCACCCACAAATTCTAATAGTATGGCTAAGCACTCTACCATACGATGTCTTTCAACTAGGAAATACTACCAAGATATAATCTATAGGATAGCATAGCAACATATAAATAATCCTACCATGCTAAGATCTACAAAAATAACACTAGTGCAATAGTGAAATAATAGGACATAAGATGAAATCTCACTTGCCTTGGTAGCTAGGGGAATAGGTAGAATCCTCACAGCAACAAACTTCACAATCCACACAATCTACACAAAGAACAATACAACAACAACAACAATACAATCAATATAGCATCACAAAAATATGAATGCATGTAAATGCAATGATATGAACAAAACTCTAGAACTTACAGAGTCTACAGTACAGAGGTTAAAATACTCTATCTAAAGGCATAAGGAATACCTAAAACCAATTTATGAAGTAATTTTTATGGGCAAAATACTCCCTAAAAGGTTCTGTCTATAACTCCAATTTTTCAGAAACAAAAGTGTGGGATAAGGCCTCAACAATAAAGGTCTCAATTTTCTGAATCCATAGACACCAAATTTGTATTTTTTTGATTTGTGAATCAAAATTTATTGAATTTCTAAGTTTCATATATATTCTGTCTATTTTTCTAATTAAACAAACCCTCTGGCTGATGTGGCACAATCCTATTGGCCCGTACCGATTCGGTCGGATCGATCGCTGTGGGCCGTTAGATTTTAAGTGGCAACGGACGAATCAGATCAGCATGTACCTGTTCGACTAATGATCTAATCTTAGCCGCTGGTGACAGATCCAACGGCTCCTAGTGTTTGGCCGAGAACTGGCGGCGCTGACCTACTACGCGCGGCGGCGGCGCATCGGATGGGTGATGTTCCGGTGATTCTAAAGGGGCAGGGGGTCCGTGGACTGTTACGAGGGGTTGCCGCGGTCGAGGTGGTCTCGGTGATGGTCGTGGTGGAGGGAGGGATGCTCGGCTTTGTCCTGGCTTCCTCACCGGAGTTCTGCCGACGGTGGAGCTCACGTCTCCGAGACGGTGGCGTCGTTCTGGGGCTCGAGCAGACAAGAAAAAGTGTCAGCGATGTGTGCCAGGTCCAACGCAAGCTAGTGGTGGCCAAAAAGTGGCGGCGGGAACCTGAGTCTCACCAGAAATGTCGACGAATGGTGGCGGCAGAGGGAGACGCCGGTGGTGACTGTGGCGATGACTTGGGGCAGGTAGAAAATGAAAAAAAATATTAAATGGTGCGCCAGAGCATCGTGAAGGTGATAGGGTAGAGAGGAGGGCGCGAGGCAGTCAGAGCTCACCGGTATTGTCGTCGGAGTACTGACGGTGTTGGGTGGTTCGAGCTCTCAATTGGGGAGCCTGTGGGCTCTCTGATGGTGGCGACTGAGGGGAAACCAAAGAGGAGGGAGAGGGGATTAAGAAGGCGGGGTCGTAGTGGCGAATTAATTCGTGCAACGCTCAAATTCAACCGGGTTTAGAAATGGCAGAGGAGGAGGTGGCCAGTTCGTTGCTTGGGTTGAAGACGATGAGGTGGCTGTGACGTGGAAGTGGGGCCAGGGTGTAAGTGAGAGGGGGCGTCGAGGGGAACGGTGAGAAAGAAAGAAAGAGGGGGAAGGGTGGCCCGGGTGGGCTGTTGGGCTGGGTTGGGCCGAGTAGGCCAGATGCTGCTGCTGCAGCATTTTTTCTCCCTTTTCTTTTTTCCTTTTAGTTTTTCTTTTCCAAGGTTTTGAATTTAGAAAAAGGGTTCCAAATTGCCTCAAAATTTCACCAAATTTTTGGGGTACAATCTAAATGCAATGCAACACATGCCATGATGATATGAGTACAATGATGATGGTTTTCAGATGAATTTTTTTGGGATGTTACAATTACCATACCCATGAGCATTGCTAGTAGTCACGACATTGACAGTCTTCTCCTTTTTCCCTTTGCGATCTGCACGTTCTAGGCAGTCCTTGGAAAAGTGCCCGAGCTCTCCACAAGTAAAGCAACCTAGTTCGGCCTTGTTCGGCTTCTTCTTCTTCTTGAAGGTTGTAGTCTTTTCAGGCTTGTTGAAAGAGGGCTTATAGTTCCCTTTGTTATTGCCGAAGGTCTTCTTCTGCACCATATTGGTGCTGGACTGACCCTCGCCTCCTTTCTCAACAGTGTCCTTGGCCCGAGCCTTCTCCTCGACATCAAGAGACGCTATCAGGTTTTCAACCGATATCTCTTGCCTCTTATGCTTGAGAGTTGTGGCGAAGTTCCTCCATGAAGAAGACAAGTTTGCAATAATGCACCCAATCACAAACTTGTCGGGTAGGATACACTTAAGGATTTCAAGCTCCTTAGCAAAGCACTGTATCTCATGAGCCTGTTCGGCTACAGAACGGTTGTTAACCATACTGTAATCATGGAAGCTCTCCATGATATACAGTTCACTGCCAGCATCTGCTACACCGAACTTAGCGCCCAGTTCCTCCCAGAGCTCTTTTGCGTTTTTGAAGTGCATATACATGTCAAACAGCTTGTTATCAAGAACACTTAGAACACATACCACGAAGGCTAGATTGGCTTCCTTGAACTTGTTCTGATCCTGCTCAGATATAGTTCTTTCAGGTAAGTCCTCGCTAGCATCGAATATTTTCAGAGCTTGTAGCCACATGGTGGTCTTATACTTCCACCTCTTAAAATGCACACCGGTAAACTTTTCCGACTTCATAGCATCAGCCAGATGTCCCATGTTTAACTCAGGAAATTACCTATAATAAGGGTTTTGGATTGTTGGAAAATTAGGCACAAATTCCATGATTAATTCTAAAATATTAAACATGACAGAATCAGCTACTAACGCATGTAACTCGAACATACTAGATGTACTAAACAACAAGATGAACGGGAACAAGTAGCAGCTAAACATGTACTCGTAGAATATGATGAATAATCAGACAGCAGCACGTCGCACGTACCATTCACTTACAAATGAAGTCGCCGTGGTAACTTTGGGGAAGATTGATCGAAGAAGACGACGGCGAAGATGGCGACAGGCAGCACAGACTGACTTGGATGTAAGACGAGCCGTGATGTAGAACTCAAGAAGTCACGCAAAGCGCCTCCCAAAAACCTTATTCGCCCTCTCCCGTACAGGATCGTAAAGGTGAGTGGTTCCGGAGACCTGCTCTCCCATCCACCGGTGCACGCCGACAAGCGGGATGGAGTAGACTACGGTAGCGGCGCAAGCATAGAGGCTAGCAAACCCTAGATTGGTTTGGTGGTGGTATGTGGCGGTAGCCGCGCAGCATTTTATATAGAGCGGCTTAGAAAACCCTAACGGAAGTGAACGTGGGCCAAGTCCACGTAGCGCATGCTTGGGTCGGTTACAGTATCCCACGATCTGGGAGCGACCCGAATAGGCTGACTGTTGACACGTCTGTCAAAACCTCACGTTTTCCTGAGGAGCAATTCCCGCAACTCGCGGCGCGCGCGAGTCGTGACAGGGCGGGCAGGCGAGCGGTGTGGTGCGGTGCATGCGAGCGGTGGCGTCGTCGCAGGAGGAGGAGCGTGCGTGTAGCTCTCCTCTTCTCACTCACTTTACTAAGTGAAGAACCACTCCACCTTATAAGGTGGTGTAACTCTCCTCCAACTTTCCATGTGGGACTAAACTTTAGCTCCCACTCCACTCCCATGTGAGCTTCCCGAAACATGGGCCCAAACACATGTGAGCTGACACAAACATGGGCTTTGAGATTTAGGGAAAATCTAAAATCTATATGGGCTTATTTTATTTGGCCCATTATTTCTAACAAATAGTGCCAACACAATATATAAATTTGAACTTTTAATTATGCAGTAAACATGGAAATTAGCATCATGTGAAGCATTTCAAGGGAAATAGAATCAGGTACCCATTTGTCAATTCTAATTGAGGAAGTAATTTGAAATTTGTAGGAAAAAAAGCATGCATTAAAAAATAGAATAGAACACCCTGCTAGTTCACTAATAGCTGCAACATCTGAGCTTGTTTGCGGGCCAGATTGATGGGCTTCTTTTATATTCTAGGATGCATGACACGACACAACTTAAGTGGAGTGAGCTTCACTTGGAGAGTTAGAACTAATGAAATGTATTAAGCACCTTGATCTACGTTGAAAATCATCTCAATGATTCAGAGATAGAAATAGAGAACATTGCAGGAACTTTATCATATGTATAGTCAATCCTAAATCATCCATCCCTGTGTAGTATACCAGACCATATGCAATGCCACAATTTATGATATGAACCGAGCTAGGCAGTTCGTAATTTATAGTAAATAGCTAGTTGAATCACTCACCTCACTGATGATGAAATGAAATAAATTAGTGCCATCGACCAACCAAACACATTCATTCCCCTAGGTTTGCAACCGAACGGATCAAAGCCACACCAATTCAAAGTCCCAGAGCAAAGGGTCTCCACCATGGCCTTCGCCATCAGTCATATTGTGAACAAAATTTCTCATCCAATATAAAACCTGGAACTGTACAAAAAAAGTTTTATAACCAATCCATGGTTTTTTAGACTGCATATTAGGGGGAGATGATTATTGACCTATAGAGCGCATCCTTATTGTGCTGAACTGTGAGGAAGTGATAGGGGAGGATTAAATTGAAGCTCCCCCAAACCTCCATCATCTACAACTCGCACGACCACTCCACCTCCTTCGCCTACTCCTCCCTAAGCCACCTCTTCCCACATGGCACGCTTTCGTTGCTTGAAGTTCAAAATCAGTAATCATGTAAGCGTGCAAGAGAAAAGTATCTTTCTTTTCAGATCATAACGATCCGACTACTCTAACAGATAATTAGAATACATGTTCGATTTTTTGTGGAACATCTAACACCAAGCGCTTCATCAAACAAAGAAACAATGTCTGTTACCTTATTCACGTCTGGTGCTAGGCCATTCGTGGAAGCGACATCGATAGACCTCGAACATATGGATGTCATGCTCCACGATAAGATACGTATTTGGATCTTGATGTGAGCTGTAGAAGGGCAGCAATAGAGGGTTGATACCCGACGATAAGCAGCAGAGCACACATCACAAAGGAAACAAAAAGCAAATCCTCTGAAGCAAAGCTTCACTCATCAAGTTTAAATTTAAATAACCTAATTAGAGAAAAAGTTTCCCACAACTAAAATCATATGAACAAATGATAGCAATTTCCATAAATAGGCATGGCACAACAACCATAGGTTTCTAGAATGGAGAAAGAACAATGAGTTGCATAAGAGTGACATGGGAATAAGCACCAATAAGCACCTTTGCAAAGCATAGGAGCTTGGTAGCAGATAAAGTAATTTTCTCAAACCTGCACATTCACCACATGTTGCTAGCCGCAACTACTGGAATCTGCAACAAAAATGAACTTCACAAAGATAGATAGCAAGAGATGTCGCCTTTCTCATAGTAGTGCAGCCTTTTTCAGATTAGCGAGTATGTACAGTAATCATTTATCATAAGAGGGAGGACACAATTAAAAATTTATTTTAGGGGTAAGGGGCAACATATATATGATGATAATTCATTCATGGGAAAATATGGAACTAATAATGTTCAAACCGAAAAGGTGAATGCCTAATACCCGAGGAAAGAAAATCATGAGGTGGTGATGAGACCAGTTTCATCTAGCACATTTTTATTTACAAAGATAATGTCCATATCTTGTAGATAGAGAAAATAAGCACATCTAGCACCTCGGTCAGATTGATGTCATCTACAAAGATAATGTCCATCTCCTATAGATAGAGAAAATACATTTATAATTCATCTTCCTTTCAAAGTTAATGAGATGGGTAGAATATAATGTAGGGGTTCGCGTATGAAAACAATAAATTTTACCCTATACCCCTGAACCCCTGTTGTCAGGACCTATCTATTAGTAATGCAGTAACGGGAGGGGATTTTCGCGAACTTACCCTTGAAGACTAAAAAGCGTTGTCAACGCTCAGGAGAGCGTGGTTGATGTAGACAAACTGAAGCCAACCGCAAGGTCATGTTGAAGTCCTCATGCTCTTGCGGCTCCAATGATTTCTAGTGCCTCAAATGTTGCACCATGCAGGGAGTTACATGCATCTGGTGCCTAGCGATGACTCCAACTTCCCCGATCCAGCAGCAGTTGTGGAAGTAGAGCTCCTGGATCCACATCGCGATGGCACTCCGCGGTGAAGAAGGCTCTCATTCGCGCGATCCGAACTTGGGACCACGGTCACAGGAGAGAGAGAGAATATCAATTGGAGGTCTCACCAAAAGTGAGGAAACCTTATTGATTATTGTTGTATTTATTTGGTCAAAATACCCCACTATATAAAGGGGGAGGGGAGGCACTCCCTCCCTCAAAGTCCCGGGGTGGGACTAATCAAGGGAGGAGGTGGGGGGAGGCGCCGCCGGCCAGCCTCCTGATGTCTACACACTTCTATTCTTGTAGACAGTTGTTGGGCCTCCAAGTGCAGAGGTTTGTACAACAGCAGCAAGTTTTCCCTTAAGTGGATCACCCAAGGTTTATCGAACTCAGGGAGGAAGTGGTCAAAGGTATCCCCTCTCAAGCAACCCTGCAATCAAGATACAAGAAGTCTCTTGTGTCCCCAACACACCTAATACACTTGTCAGGTGTATAGGTGCACTAGTTCGGAGAAGAGATAGTGAAATACAAGTGGTATAGATAATTATAAGTGGTAACGGTGATAGAAAATAGCTTGATGGCGTGTGGTTGATGTGGGAAAAGACTAAAGGAAAACTGAAATAAAGATGGAAGCAAGCAAACATGTAATAGATCTAATAGCAAACAGTGTTTCAATGTTTAGGAACAAGGCCTAGGGATCATACTTTCACTAGTGAACACTCTCATATAAATATCTTCTCTTTATGATACTACTCTTAACTACTCTCCGGTTGAACACTCTAACTGTTGGTAGGGCTATAATAGCACACCTCAAAGTAAGCCTTTCCCATCTAGAAAACCCCACACTGTCACCTTGAGTACTAGATGAGTCCAACAAACACCACAATTTCATAAAGACATCCAACTCCAAATATAACTCATAACAAGTATTTGTAATCTCTATCCTAAGTGCCACCATGGTGTGCCCGCTGTCACTTTCACACACATGGGGAGAGTAGAGATTCATTAAACCACTTGAGTAGCAGAATAGATCTATAGATTACAAGCTCATGATCTCAATAAGATCATGCATAGAGAGAGAGATGAACACATAGCTACTAGTAGAACCCTTAGCCTCGAGGAAGAACTACTCCCTCCTCATCATGGGCATAAGCAACGGTGATGGAGATGGTGGTGGAGATTGATGGAGATGGCTCCGGGGGCACTTCGCCGTCCCGGCAGGGTGCTGGAACAGAGACTTTCTGTCCCCTGAATCTCCCCTTCGGTGGCGGTGGCGCTACGGAACTTTTCGTGGCTGGAGGCTTGACTATTTAGGGTTTATGCCTCGGGAGTCTTCTTATAAGCAAGAGAGGCAAGGTCGGTGGGCGGCTAGGGGGCCCACACCATGCCCTAGCGCGGCCTGGGGGGACCTGCGCCATGGGGTGGTGTGGCCACCCTGCGGCCCCTCTCCGACTCTCCTTCTGGCTCCGTGAGTCTTCCGAGAAAATATCAACTTTGGCTTTTGTCCCGTCCAATTCCGAGAATATTGATTTTCTGACTTTCCTGGTACCAAAAAACAGCAGAAAACAGGCAACTGGCACTGTGTCTCTTGTTAATAGGTTAGTCCAAGAAATCATATGAAAAGTACTCCAAAGTTGGAACAAAACACAAGAAAGTGGATAAAACCAAGCATGGAACATCAAAAATTATAGATACAGTTGCAATGTATCAACATCCCCAAGCTTAACTCCTGCTCGTCCTCGAGTAGGTAAGTGGTAAAAAGAAAGAATAATTTTTGAGGTGACATGCACCATCAAAGACTTGATCAAAGTATTTGTAAAACATTCAAAGATGGGATCATAGTACTTCAATCATAACATGAAAGACAAAGTTCTAGCAATAAGACAAAGAAACTATGATGCAACATGAAAAGGCACAAATAAAAGATTCATGAATAACAATGCTTTGCAAGACGTTTGTTTGTTTCACATAAAGAAAACATAGCATAATAGTATTCAGCTTGTCCCTCATAGAGTAGTTTATAAGAGTGACTAGATACAAATAGTTTAAAACAAGCAATATCAAGGTATGCATCAATCAACTAGTCTTGGGACAATGCACATAGAACTAAGAATGGCCACTATGCTCTCAAAGTAAGTGCATAAAGATAGAAGGTGGAAACTCAATATAATGGTGGAAGAAAGGCCTTCAAAGAAGGAAGTAGGGATTCAAGTCTCATAAAGAGCTTGCAAAAATTATGGTACTTATAGCTTTCAGCTCTCATTGCCCCTATCATAAGCATCTTGAAGGTGATTAAGGTTAAAGTGACACAACTAAGAGGATATGCTTGACAAGTTATAAACCAAAATCTCATGCCCCTTACTTACGAAGACCGATCCTCGTGCTACTCAACTTTAGTCACGAGTAAGTTCTTGTCATTGTAAGTACATGTGTATCATTAAGAACCTCCAACGGGGTACCCCTTGCACATGATACAGGAGCTATCCCATAATCAAAATGACAAGGCAAGCAGACAATGAGCATCTCAGCGATCTTTTTATTTGCTATTTGCATAGGTTTTTACTGAGGATGCTTCATAGAGTGCTCATTATGGTGATGCTGCAAGTTTCCACCATGATTAGGCATGGATTAGGCTAGCGGCCCAGGCGTTTCTCTAACACACATACAAACTCCATGATCTTACAAGTTCCACTTTTATTTCACACCGCCAGGATCCATAAGAAAAAGAACATGATATCAACGGGGTACAAAGTACAAGTGCAATGTTGAAAGCGTTCCCCATGAAACATGGTTCTGCTAATTTCAAATTATAAAGCGCAAGCATATACGCAACAAAGAAGGACCCAATGGTTCAAGTTTATTAGATGCAAAAAGTAAAGTGTGCCATCAAGTTCGTGAGAGCTTTAATCACTAGTTTTCTCATAACAAGTTTAATTTGGAAGGCAAACAAAAGCATGAATATACCCAGGGTGCCGGAACAGAGACTTTCTGTCCCCCGAATCTCCCCTTCGGTGGCGGCGGCGCTACGGAACTTTTTGTGGCTGGAGGCTTGACTATTTAGGGTTTATGCCTCGGGACTCTTCTTATAGGCCAGAGGGCAAGGTCGGTGGGCGACCAGGGGGACCACACCATGCCCTAGCGTGGCCTGGGGGATCCACGCCATGGGATGGTGTGGCCACCCTGTGGACCCTCTCCGACTCTCCTTCTGGCTCTGTGAGTCTTCCGGGAAAATATCAACTTTGGCTTTTGTCCCGTCCAATTCCGAGAATATTGATTTTCTGACTTTCCTGGAACCAAAAACAATAGAAAACAGGCAACTAGCACTGTGGCTCTTGTTAATAGGTTAGTCCAAGAAATCATATGAAAAGTACTCCAAAGTTGGAACAAAACACAAGAAAGTGGATAAAACCAAACATGGAACATCAAAAATTATAGATACATTTGCAATGTATCACCCCCACCATGGGACCCACGTGGGGGCAAGCCCACTAGGCCCGCTGGCCACCCTCTTGGCCCCTCCTAGGGATGCGGCTCCCTCTTGGGCCCTTTCCCCTCTAGGATTTGGCCCATTAAGCATTTTTGACCCTTTAATTGATTTTCATTTTACTAAATAATTATGAATAAATGATTAAATTAATATTTAACATTCATTCACAAATTATTCAATCTCCATGGTTATGGAACACCTTCCACCTCCACTTCGGACATCCTCTGGACTTACCGAAACCCTTACGGTTTTCTCTCTTCTCTTTATTCGGTGATTCTACCGATCCTAAAAACACTCTCTAAGCATCATCAAGCCCTTAAGCGTGATACCCCACGGTTCGGGAACACTCCGGACATGGTTGGGACCCTCCCGCACTAATGATCAACAGAGGGACCTAGATGGCCATGTGACCCATGTGCATTCCACGAAATCTTTCGTCGTTTGAACCATGAATGTCGTGTCGTATTCCTTTTGTCTCTCGATACTTGCATTGTCCGAGATTCGATAAATGACATAACCATGTCGTTTTCAATCTCGTTACCGACAAATGCTACTTGACTCGTTCCAACAAGTGATATCCCCGTGATCAAATCACACGATGCACAACTATTGGATATAACTTCTCCGGGTGGGCCCTCGAGTATCTTTCCATCTCGGGGATGGACAAATCCCGCTCTTGACGCATATTGCCTCAACTGTCCCTCCGAATACCTAAACACAACTTTATGATCACCATTTAAACATGTGCGTTTGATGCTACCAAAGTACCCTCGGGTGACAGTGATTGATATAGCCTAACGGTCTAAGAAATAGTACACTAGGTATATTCTAATCATCGTAACTTGAACTTCATGACATGATCGGGTCACAATGTTTAGGTTGGGTATTAGCTCATCATATCATTATCACAATGAGGTGACTCCATTTCCAACTGGCATAAATGCCACATGACCAGGAAACCTTGATCATCCGTTGACCAATGAACCAGTGACTAGAGTATCACCGGGAACTCCTGGTTGTTTATATATCACATGTGTATTGACGTTTCCTTTCAATACAGTTATAGCATGATACAAAACTTAATCATACACTTTATGAAATATGATAATAATCCTTATTACTACTTCTCTCTAGGGCATATTTCCAACAGTCTCCCACTTGCACTAGAGTACAAATAAACTAGTCGCATTTGTTCTTAATCATTGGCACCACATATCCTGGTATCCGGAACATGCTTGCTCATGGAAGAGGTTAAGTCTCGGGTGTGTACTTTACAGTCCCAAATCTTTTGCAACTTACTAATGTCACCTTGATTGACATTAATTTTTTATCATCACATGATAACATCTTTGTATATGCATCGTAGTGATGGCAGCAGAATGAGGTCAGTTTCCAGGAGACTGCAGTGACTTTAGATCAACCTCATGGGCTTTCTCATGGGCACTGTGACCTGGGACACACATTCTATGTTAAAGACGAACTAGTCCCGCCATAACAGTATACATCACTTTAGATGTGTAGCATCCCAATTGTCTAACAATGGTAATGCTACTTGGTCTAGTAATATAATGGCTACTTCCTATATATAATTGTTGCATCATAATTATACCATGCTCATGTCATCATGCCACCTTGCATTTGAGCATCATATAAAACCCTTTTGACTTGGTTCTTATCTCATATGCATTATTAATTGTATTTGCCTCTTGATATTGTTTGGTTTATATAGTGTTTAATGCCCAAGTTGTGTTGGGGGCATATCTTTTATTCCATTCCACCACTTTATTTGGTCACCACCTTATAATTCCACCATCCTATTTTACCCATGAGCTTTTATTTTTCCTTTGCTTTGAATCTAGCTCATGTGAGTTGGGAGGGATCCAATTCTATTCTTTTGGCTTGACCTAGATCCATATTTTGTAATGCATAAGAATAATGCCATGTTATTTATTATTGTTTTCACAAAATAAAACATGGCAATTAATTATTATGCATGGGCCATGCAAGAGTACCACCACCTTTAGCTCCTTTGGTTTTTCTCTTTATTTTAGTGGATCTTGCTTTGTGGGGATATTTCTATCTCTCTCCACCATCCCCATGTTCCCAACAACACCATTTTCCCTTCATGCATGACCAAGTGAGGCCTTCTTTTCCAAAAACCCCATCCCTTTCTCTATTTCTTGAGTTTACCTTCACCTCACCTTGGGTTAAACCAAAACCCTCACCCCTTCCTCTTGGTGTGATCTTAAAAGCATGTGTTTTTAAAACCTAAACACCCTAATTAAACCCTAACCCTAGTTTTATCTCTATTCTCTCTAACCCTAGTTCTAATCTAAACCCTTACCCTAACACTCACCTCTCTCTCTCTCTTTCTCTCTCTCTCTCTACCATGCTGGTCCCACCTGACAGTCACAGCGGCTAGGCAAGCCTGAGGTGTAAAAAGTTCTCTACGCGCTGCGTCGCCCAGTCAGGCCGGTCCCACCCGTCAGCGACTAGGGCTGGGTCTGACTGAGTATAAAATGTTTTCGGCTTTTCTGTTTTTAATTAAACTTTTCCAGAAATTGTTTAAATTCAAATTCAAATCTGTTTTTAAATAACTTTTAAATTATAAATCCAAATAATACAAATGATATATGTTTTTGAATTAGAAAAATGTGAGGCTTTCAAATATGCCATTCAAATTATTGTTTGAGCACTTTAAAATTTCGAGATGATTAAAATTACAATAAAATGCCCTTTTATTAATAAATTAATAACTTTAAATTTATAACTCCAAATTTGGCAAATAATATGTCTAAATCGATCAGCGCGACGAGCCCGTTCCATCTATGCATTCCTTGTTCTGAATTGAAGCATGCATCATGTCATTATTACAAATCAGAACTGTTTATGGCAATAAAATTGGGCTAAATATATAATAAAATGCTTTACTCTTGTACCCCACACCTCACCATGCCATGCTACTTTAATGCCATGTAAATTGTGCACCATTCATCATGGCATGCTTGTTTGCTTGTCGCATTTTAATTCATATGCTTATGCACTTTATTTATGTTGGCCCTTGTTTGTTTGGTTCTTCTTCGAATAGACGCCTAGCAGGAGAATTATCAGGACTCACAGGAGTTCTACCCAGATCCATCTCTCGCTTCAACTGAGCTGCCAGGCAAGCACAACCACATGCTTGCATACATATAGTACCTATTGACTATTTTATTCTTGCCTCATTGAGTCACGATTGCATTAAATTGAATCTCAAGTACTGCATAGCCCTTACTTTTAAACCCCACAGAAGCTTGTTCCTCCATCCCATGAGCCATTACTACAGGACTTCTTTGAGCCATGCGAGTCGTAGAAAAGCATGTGTAGGGTATGTGAGTGTCGGATGGATAACGAGGTACTTAAACAACTTAACCTGTGTAGTAATGGGATAACTAATGAAAGAGGCATCGGTGAGCAATATCTGCTATTTGGTTTTTCATGCTCACTTGTGTCCCGTAGGACCCCGAGCACTTGATTCCTGTTCCTTGACTATTTGCACTATCCACATCCGCGAGGCCTTATGGACCCCCCTGAGCCAGAGCTTGATTCATTCTTATTTCTTGGGGCCACAAAGTAGTTTGGGGTTTTGTTACTATCTTGTACTTATGCAATGCATTACTGTTTTATTTAAGATTGTGCGAGGAGCACATGTACTGTTTAAGAATTGCAGAGTGTTTTCGCGGTATCGACAAGCCCAGTCATATTTTCGGGTTCCCAGTCGTTTACAGCCATTGGCACAAACCTTGAGTCCGTCTCAGAGTCAGCTAGCTTCGTTGCTGGTAGCTTAATGGGGTGCCCCCCTGAAATATTTCTGAATCCTGTGATCGCTTTGTCGTGAAGGCCTCGTTGGGTTTTGAGTTGGTTTTTCCGAGGTTGATCGAGTGTGTGTTGCTATTCGTGCACCCCTACAGGGTAAATCTTTCTGAAATCCGTGTCCGCGGTTATGGACGACTTGGAGCACAGTTTCTCGATCATAGACAAGTATAACTAAAGTACCGCTTTTAATTTGACTAAGTACTTGACTAGTAAATAGTGCAATACTCATGGAATGGTTAATAAAACTGCCAACGAATGGGGGTTGTTCGTCCGCTTCCTCGTTGGTAAGCGAGGAGGAGGATGGATCTGTTAATTATACAGTTATAACTGTTGTCCTTAATTCACGGACATCCTTCCATCATTGGTTGGACGGATGGTTAGCGAGTATCTATAGACTTGTTAGTTATTATCTTTTGCTGCAATTGCGTCACCCCAGGTTGTGTCCCCTTTAGTGGCATAAAGACTTGCTGAGTACCCCTAGGGTCTCACACGATAAATTGTTTGATTCAGATGAACAGGTGTATTCGCAAGAAGGATACTGGGTGGAGGAGACAGGTGATGTTGGCAACGGTCACTCGGTGTAGACATTCCGGGAATGGGGATCCGTGAGATTTGTTGGCGGGATGTGTTTATTTATGTGGCATCTTATGCCGATTTGCTCCTTATCCGTACTCGGATATTGTTTTCCGCTTCCTCCTGATACTCTGATGTTTGATGTATGAGGAGCTATCCAAAAATATTATCTCTATCTAGGATATTTGAATCTTGCCGTATGGCGTTGCAATATTTCTATTTCTTTTAGATGGAATTGCTCTGAGGACTGTTGTATGTGGCTTGCATACATACTCACTTGTGTATGTAGTTGATCCCTTCGCCTGCCGATTACGCCGCTCGTTCTTGTCCCGATGTTCGGAAAGTGGTTAGGACGGCCGAAAGGTCTACCGTGGGTGGCCCCGGCCCCACCGTACTATTTTAACCACTTTAGCTCATCCAGGCATGCAACTAAGAGTGTAATTCACTGAGGTAGTTACAATTGGTATCAGAGCCATCCCGCCCTTCAGGGTCTCAGCCAAAATGGTCGTTGTCAGTCTAGCAAATATTTTTGGTAGTTATGTATACTAGGAAAAAATAAAACGTGAGAGTAGGACTGCTTCCATTTTTCTTCTTACCCACCCACCCACCCTTTTCTGGTAAGAAAGTGTAACGTTTTCAATCCTCTTCTAAAATTCAAACTAGGATTCACGTGTTCTGTGTTCCGTAGTACCATAGGTTGTGTGTGTGTGTGTGTGTGTTTGTGTGTGTGTATGAATTCCTTGTCTATCTGTTGCATCCAAATGTTATCACTATCTGCCTTTTGGTTATCAACTGTTGGTACATTCCATACCGACAGGCCTTTGTAAACTGACGCGATCTATCTGATTCGTTGTATACCGATGCGATCTATCTTACTCTTTGTTATCCGATGTTATCTTGCTAGGGTGTTCTTTTTCATAGTTACCAATCTTTAGGTTCATCTTAAGAAGAAGGTGTTGGGATATGTGTTTTACTGATTCATGTGCGGAGTAATGATTTGAGTGTGGGATGGAGTCGCGACCATACCACTATTTTTATCATTTGCTCTTGTATGTTGAACTAGTAGAGTTACTAATCTTGATTCGTGAAGTGGTTTTGCGCATATAGTGGTATTTTAATGCCGAAATTTGCGGAAAAAATTTCTTTGTTAGCTTGTGTACCACACTCCTTGTTCAGTCGTGTGCGTTATGCTTAATATCTTCTAGGTGCCTTGAACTTTGTTGATATTTTAATATCACCTCAGTGAATTGTATCCTTTAATCTTGGTTAATTCCATTTTGGTACTATTTTGGATTATTATTATTCTCCATCATAGTACTGACTTGTGTTTTTATCAATCATAGGATGGCACCACCACGCCGTTCTGAGGAGGACATACCACCTGAACTGGGGGCTGCTTTGGCAAGTATTGCAAATGCTTTGGGCACTATGCAGCAGAACCAGCAGCGCTTCGAAGAAAGTGTCAGGAGGAATGAGTTTGTTTCGCTACCTCCACCTCCCAAGCGTGGAGACATCAAGAGTTTTCTGGAGTTCAACCCACGCCAATTTGAGGTGTCTGATCAGCCACTTGATGCGGATGATTGGCTGCGTGAAATATCAAGGTTGCTGATGACAACGGATGTTCCCGAGCAAGAATGGGTCAAATGTGCCTCTCACCTTCTGAAGGGAGATGCAGCTCTGTGGTGGGAAAATTACCTCAAGGCAGACCTCTCTGGTTTTCAGCCTACTTGGGAGCAATTCACTGCTGCTTTCAAAGAGCAATATCTGTCAGAAATTGTCATGGAAAGGATGAAGGAAGTGTTTCTCAACCTGAAGCAGGGCAATGACAATGTCAATACCTACTTCAGAAACTTCATGAACCTTTCTAGGTATGGTGGCGATGAGATCTCTGATGACAAGAAGGAGCAAAAGAGGTTTAGGCAAGGACTCAATGCTTCCATCAAATATGCAATCACTCATGCAAGGCCGGGGTCTTTTCTGGAACTCCAACATACAGCTCTGTAGGAAGAAGCAAGTAGGCAAGTGTTTGAGGAGTCAAAGAAACACAGCCGCGATGCAGCAAGCTCTTCTGCTATGACAACTCCTTCTAAACGTCGTGTCTGGGTTCCTAACACCCCACCGTCGCTCCCTGCTCCACCAAGACCGTCAAGCTACGCGGCAAGGCCACCAAACTCCTTCACTGCGGCTCCCAGGGGCTACAACCACAACTACCCTGGAGCGTCTGGCGGAGTCCCTGGCTACGTTGCTCCACGTCCACCTGGTGCTTGTTACACTTGTGGAAACACTGGGCATCAGCACTGGAATTGTCCAATGAACAACAAAGCTCTTCCACCACCACGTCCAAGACCTGCGGCAAGTTCTCCTATGGTTCGTGCACCTCCACCTCGGGCTCTCAACATCAACACCAAGCCTGGGTCTACGGTTGCTCGTGCCAACTGTGTCAACGTCGCTCAAGCTGAGCATGCATCTGGAGTTGTGATGGGTATGCTTCCTGTTAACTCAGTCCCTGCACGAGTTTTGTTTGATTCTGGCGCATCGCATTCTTTTGTCTCTACGAGTTTTGCTGATAGGAATGGGTTATCTAAGGATCCTCTCCCTAAGCGGTTAATGGTTCTTTCTTCGGGAGCAACAATGGCATCTTCTAAAATCAGCCATAACAATCAAATTGAGATTGGTGGTTCTTCGTTTCCGGCTTCCTTAAATATTCTAGGCAATTCTGACATTGATGTTATCTTGGGCATGGATTGGTTAACAGCAAATGCAGCTGTGATCGATTGTGTTGAACGTTCGGTTTCTCTGAAAATTCCTGAAGGCCATATAGTCTATTCTCCAAGTCTGACTCCTGCAATTCAGCTTTACTCTTTGGCGGCTCTGAATGATGATGCTATGGAAGGTATTCAGAGTGTTCCAGTAGTTTGTGAGTTTCCAGATGTCTTTCCTAAAGAGTTGCGAGGTATGCCTCCAGATCGTGAGGTTGAGTTTGTGATTGAACTTGAACCTGGTACGGCTCCTATCTCCAAGCGGCCTTATAAAATGGGTCTTGCTGAGTTGGCTGAACTCAAACGTCAGCTGGATGAACAAGAGAAGTTGGGTTTCATTCAGCACAGTACTTCTTCTTGGGGTAGCCCAACCATCTTTGTGAAGAAGCGAGACAAGACTAATAGACTTTGTGTTGACTATCGGGCACTCAATGCTAAAACAATCAAGAATAAATATCCCCTTCCGCGGATTAATGATCTCTTCGATCAGCTAGCTGGAGCTGTGGTATTCTCTAAGCTGGATTTGAGAAGTGGATATCATCAAATCAAGATTCGCAAGGAAGATGTTCCCAAAATAGCTTTCACCACCCGCTATGGCCTGTATGAGTACACGGTCATGTCTTTCGGTCTCACCAATGCACCTGCCACCTTCTCGAGGCTTATGAACTCGGTTTTCATGGAGTAGCTTGATAAGTTCGTTGTGGTCTATCTGGATGACATTCTAGTCTATTCTAAGTCTAAGGAAGAACATGAAGAACACCTTCGGTTTGTCCTAAACAAGCTTCGTGAGAACCGCCTGTATGCAAAGTTCTCCAAGTGTGAGTTTTGGCTGCCTCAAGTCACCTACCTGGGTCACGTCATCTCTGCCAAGGGCATTGCCATCAACCTAGAAACTATTAAGACACTTATGGACTGGCTTCCACCCATAAATGTCAAAGAAGTCCGGAGTTTCCTTGGTTTGGCCAGTTACTGTCGTCGCTTCGTTCAAAACTTCTCGAAGATTGCGAAGCCTCTTACCGATCTCCTCAAGAAAGGCAAGAAATACCTTTGGACTCCTGCATGTCAAGCAAGCTTTGAAACACTCAAAGAGAAGCTCACTTCCACACCAGTCTTGGTTCCTCCAGATACATCAAAGCCTTTCTAGATATTCTGTGATGCCTCATTGCAAGGATTGGGTGCGGTCCTTATGCAAGAAAAACAAGTTGTTGGTTATGCCTCTCGACAGTTGAAGACGCATGAGATCAACTATCCTACACATGACCTCGAACTCGCAGCAGTTGTCTTTGCTTTGAAAGTATGGAGGCATTACTTGCTTGGCAACCGTTGTAAGATCTTTTCTGATCACAAGAGTCTGAAGTATATCTTCACACAGCCTGATCTCAACCTTCGTCAGAGGAGGTGGATTGAAACAATCAACGATTTCGATTTGACCATCAACTACACTCCGGGCAAAGCTAATTTCATGGCCGATGCTCTCAGCCGAAAAGCTTATGTCAACAACCTCATGGTGGAAGAACAACAGCCTCTCTTGTGCGAGGAATTCCACAAGCTCAACCTTGAAATTGTGGATCAAGGGTATCTTCTAAACCTTCTGGCAACACCGCTCTTGGAAGAAAAAGTTCGCTCTATTCAACTTGGTGATCCTTACACAAAAAAATCATCTCCAACATTCAGCTTCCGTAGTATGAGTCTTTCCACGTCGACGACCAAGGCACTCTTTTCTTTGAACACCAGATGTTTGTTCCGAACTACCCGGGTTTAAGAGAGCAAGTTCTCAAGGAGGCGCATGATTCTGTTCTTTCTATCCACCCTGGCAGCACTAAGATGTACATGGACTTGAAAACACAATATTGGTGGTCTGGTTTGAAACGATATTGTGCCAAGTATGTCTCGAAGTGTGATGTCTGTCGTAGAGTTAAAGCTGTCCATCAGAAACCTTCCGGTCTTCTACAGCCATTGAAGCCTCCGGAATGGAAATGGGAGAAAGTAGAGATGGATTTCATCACTAGTTTTCCAAGGTCGTAGAAGGGCAGCAATGCAATCTTTGTTGTCATCGACAGGCTGTCTAAAGTAGCTCACTTCTTTCCCGTCAAGGAAATAATTTCTACAATTCAGTTGGCTGAGTTCTATATCAACAGAATTGTCTCTCTGTATGGAGTTCCTCTTGAGATCAGTTCAGACCGTGGAAGCATCTTCACTTCCAAGTTCTGGGGAAGTTTCCAAAATTCTTTGGGAACAAAATTGAACTTCAGCACAACTTACCACCCTCAGTCGCAAGGACAAGTTGAAAGGATCAATCAGATTCTGGAAGATATGCTCCGTGCTTGCGTTATCTCTTTCGGCATGAAGTGGGAAGAATGTCTTCCTTATGCTGAATTCTCTTACAACAATAGCTTCTAGAAAAGTCTAAATATGGCACCATTTGAGGCTCTATATGGTCGCAAATGCAGAACTCCGATTGGTTGGTCGGGCGCAGGTGAAAGAATATTGTTTGGCCCCGACATTGTAACTCAAGCGGAGGAGAAAGTTCACATCATTCTTGAAAACCTAAAGATTGCTCAAAGTCGCCAGAAGAGCAATTATGACAGAAAGCACACGGACATGGAGTATGTTCCTGGTGATCTCGTTTACCTTCGTGTCACTCCCATGAGAGGCATGCACTGCTTTGGTATCAAAGGAAAGCTGGCTCCTAGATACATCGGTCCTTTCAAAGTTCGTGGAAGAAGAGGAGAAGTTACTTATGCTCTTGAGCTTCCTGAAAAACTCAAGGTCCATGATGTTTTCCATATCTCTCAACTCAAGAAGTGCTTCAAGGATCCCGGCAGGACCATGTACCATGAACTCATCAACCTCCAAGAAGATCTGTCTTATCAAGAACACCCCATAAAAATTCTAGAAGTCGCAGAAAGAAGGACTCGCAATAAGTCCATCAAGTTCTGCAAGGTGAAGTGGTCGCACCATTCAGTTGTTGAAGCCACTTGGGAATGTGAAGATGAGCTCTGTGCCAAGTATCCTACCCTCTTCGAGTCTTCTTCTTCTTCCTAGAATCTCGGGGCGAGATTCCTGTTTAGTGGGGGAGAGTTGTAGCATCCCAATTGTCTAACAATAGTAATGCTACTTGGTCTAGTAATATAATGGCTACTTCCTATATATAATTGTTGCATCATAATTATATCATGCTCATGTCATCATGACACCTTGCATTTGAGCATCATATAAAACCCTTTTGACTTGGTTCTTATCTCATATGCATTATTAATTGTATTTGCCTCTTGATATTGTTTGGTTATTAATATAGTGTTTAATGCCCAAGTTGTGTTTGGGGCATATCTTTTATTCCATTCCACCACTTTCTTTGGTCACCACCTTATAATTCCACCATCCTATTTTACCCATGAGCTTTTATTTTTCCTTTGCTTTGAATCTAGCTCATGTGAGTTGGGAGGGATCCAATTCTATTCTTTTGGCTTGACCTGGATCCATATTTTGTAATGCATAAGAATAATGCCATGTTATTTATTATTGTTTTCACGAAATAAAACATGGCAATTAATTATTATGCATGGGCCATGCAAGAGTACCACCACCTTTAGCTCCTTTGGTTTTTCTCTTTGTTTTAGTGGATCTTGCTTTGTGGGAATATTTCTATCTCTCTCTACCATCCCCATGTTCCCAACAACACCATTTTCCCTTCATGCATGACCAAGTGAGGCCTTCTTTTCCAAAAACCCATCCCTTTCTCTATTTCTTGAGTTTACCTTCACCTCACCTTAGGTTTAACCAAAACCCTCACCCCTTCCTCTTGGTGTGATCTTAAAAGCATGTGTTTTTAAAACCTAAACACCCTAATTAAACCCTAACCCTAGTTTTCTCTCTATTCTCTCTAACCCTAGTTCTAATCTAAACCCTTACCCTAACACTCACCTCTCTCTCTTTCTCTCTCTACCATGCTGGTCCCACCTGGCAGTCACAGCGGCTAGGCAAGCCTGAGGTGTAAAAAGTTCTCTGCGCGCTGCGTCGCCCAGTCAGGCCGGTCCCACCCGTCAGCGACTGGGGCTGGGTCTGACTGAGTATAAAATGTTTTCGGCTTTTCTGTTTTTAATTAAACTTTTCTAGAAATTGTTTAAATCCAAATTCAAATCTGTTTTTAAATAAATTTTAAATTATAAATCCAAATAATACAAATGATATGTGTTTTTGAATTAGAAAAATGTGAGGATTTCAAATATTCCATTCAAATTATTGTTTGAGCACTTTAAAATTTCGAGATGATTAAAATTACAATAAAATGCCCTTTTATTAATTTATTAATAACTTTAAATCTATAACTCCAAATTTGGCAAATAATATGTCTAAATTGATCAGCGCGACGAGCCCGTTCCATCTATGCATTCCTTGTTCTGAATTGAAGCATGCATCATGTCATTATTACAAATCAGAACTGTTTATGGCAATAAAATTGGACTAAATAAATAATAAAATGCTTTATTCTTGTACCCCACACCTCACCATGCCATGCTACTTTAATGCCATGTAAATTGTGCACCATTCATCATGGCATGCTTGTTTGCTTGTCGCATTTTCATTCATATGCTTGTGCACATTATTTATGTTGGCCCTTGTTTGTTTGGTTCTTCTTCGAATAGACGCCCAGCAGGAGAATTATCAAGACTCACGGGAGTTCTACCCAGATCCATCTCTCGCTTCAACTGAGCTGCCAGGCAAGCACTACCACATGCTTGCATACATATAGTACCTATTGCCTCTATATTATTCTTGCATCATTGAGTCGCGATTGCATTAAATTGAATCCCAAGAACTGCATAGCCCTTACTTTTAAACCCCACCGAAGCTTGTTCCTCCATCCCATGAGCCATTACTACAGGAGTTGTTTGAGCCATGCGAGTCGTAGAAAAGCATGTGTAGGATATGTGAGTGTTAGATGGATAACGAGGTACTTAAACAACTTAACCTGAGTAGTAATGGGATAACTAATGAAAGAGGCATCGGTGAGCAATATCTGCTATTTGGTTTTTCATGCTCACTTGTGTCCCGTAGGACCCCGAGTACTTGATTCATGTTCCTTGACTATTCGCACTATCCACATCCGGGAGGCCTTATGGACCCCCCTGAGCTAGAGCTTGATTCATTCTTATTTCTTGGGGCCACAAAGTAGTTTGGGGTTTTGTTACTATCTTGTACTTATGCCATGCATTACTATTTTATTTAAGATTGTGCAAGGAGCACCTGTACTGTTTAAGAATTGCGGAGTGTTTTCGCGGTATCGACAAGCCCATTCACATTTTCGGGTTCCCAGTCGTTTACAGCCATTGGCGCAAACCTTGAGTCCGTCTCGGAGTCAGCTAGCTTCGTTGCGGGTAGCTTAATGGGGTGGCCCCCTGAAATATTTCTGAATCCTGTGATCGCTTTGTCGTGAAGGCCTCGTTGGGTTTTGAGTTGGTTTTTCCGAGGTTGATCGAGTGTGTGTTGCTATTCGTGCACCCCTGTAGGGTAAATCTTTCTGAAAGCCGTGTCCGCGGTTATGGACGACTTGGAGCACAGTTTCTCGATCATAGACAAGTATAACTAAAGTACCGCTTTTAATTTGACTAAGTACTTGACTAGTAAATAGTGCAATACTCATGGAATGGTTAATAAAACTTCCAACGGATGGGGGTTGTTCGTCCGCTTCCTCGCTGGTAAGCGAGGAGGAGGATGGATCTGTTAATGATATTGTTATAACGGTTGTTCTTAATTCACGGACATCCTTCCATCATTGGTTGGACGGATGGTTAGCGAGTATCTATAGACTTGTTAGTTATTATCTTTTGCTGCAATTGCGTCACCCCAGGTTGTGTCCCCTTTAGTGGCATAGAGACTTGCTGAGTACCCGTAGGGTCTCACATGATAAATTGTTTGATTCAGATGAACAGGTGTATTCGCAAGAAGGATACTGGGTGGAGGAGACAGATGATGTTGGCAACGGTCACTCGGTGTAGAGATTCCGGGAACAGGGATCCGTGAGATCTGTGGGCGGGATGTGTTTATTTATGTGGCATCTTATGCCGATTTGCTCCTTATCCGTACTCGGATCTTGTTTTCCGCTTCCGCCTGATACTCTGATGTTTGATGTATGAGGAGCTATCCGAAAATATTATCTCTATCTAGGATATTTGAATCTTGCCGTATGGCGTTGCAATATTTCTGTTTCTTTTAGATGGAATGGCTCCGAGGACTGTTGTATGTGGCTTGCATACATACTCACTTGTGTATGTAGTTGATCCCTTCGCCTGCCGATTACGCCGCTCGTTCTTGTCCCGATGTTCTGAAAGTGGTTAGGACGGCCGAAAGGTCTACCGTGGGTGGCCCCGGCCCCACCGTACTATTTTAACCACTTTCGCTCATCCAGGCATGCAACTAAGAGTGTAATTCACCGAGGTAGTTACAAGATGGTACCCTTATCTATTATTATAAATGTAATCATCGAAACACTAGTGCACTATGTACAACTTTCGATGTTTTATCACCTTGCTTCCTACTTGAATTTAGTCGGTATTCTCGATATAGGAGTTTCCAATCTTCTTACAACATAACCCTTTATGCTTTTAAGATATGTCATCCTTCATGGATTTGGAAACATGTCTACAGTTCTCAATTAGACATTGTGTACTAACTTAGCTCAATGTTCCGTGATTCGTGCTCAATCACTTTTTAAATGTTTCTTCTTGGATCATATATTATATTAAGTTGTCATCATGTTTTTTCAAGACAAAACCTATGTCTCAACATAGGGGATGATGATCATCCTTTTCTTTCTTTCAACCATTGATGTTAAACTTAATGTAATTCCTAATTTGAATGATCAAGGACCAACCCTTAACCAATTCCTATTCCGAAACTCTTTTCAGAATCCCTTTTATGAATACTAGATAATATCGTAATTACTTACCTTCAACTTCTAATCCCTATAAATCATTATTTATCGATACTTGCACTTTTATTCTTAATGTGTCGTACACACTCAAGAATCACTCTTTTAAGATCCCACTCAAAATATGTTCCCAACATATTTGAGTCTGAGACTTATATTTCTCCCACTCAAAAATATGTCATTCACATATTGTTTTAGGAAGACTTTCATAGCTCCGACTCAATTTCATGCAAATTGCATATCCACTCATTATTTTGAACACCTTCAAAATCCATTGATCAAATATCAAACTTGAGAGTTTTGAGATGCTAGTACTTTACTAGTATTAAATCCACTGGACTTTCAATACATTTGAATCAAATTCATTTGAATTTGTCTAATAAATTATTCATGACAAATCGTGCCTTTGTCATTCACCTTTTCTATCATGACTTTTGCAGTCATTTATAAAACTCAAGTAACCCTTTACTTGGTAAGATTCAACAACGAATTGCTTTCTAATCTTAAGTGAATTTTGCCTCTAGAATTTCTCATAATTTTGGTTTACCATTATTTCCTTCGTAGTGCGTAGGTATGTCATATTCCATTAATATGACAAATGATTCATTAATGTCTCCATACCAGATATGTAGTGAAAACACTAGTGGAGAAAACACAATGATCATTATCATTGATTCTTTCCTTTATGAAGGGAATCGTTTAGGAACGCTTTTCATTGTGCTTCTCAACACTCTGATGCATGGTTTTGAATCCTCATCGTGTTTTCACTATCTTCCATAAGCTTCATATTCGATAACATATTCTGCCTTTCTTTTGGTTCTAGCCTTGGATTTCATATTCATATTTTCCAATGAATACTCTACAAGGACTTATTCGCTATTGTTTCGGTTATGTCGAATAACTCCTAAACTTTCATGACGATCCATACAAGATATGGTGCCGATCTCATGAATTCATGGTGCTGATCTCATGAATTCAGATGGTTCACTATTTATACTAACTGAGTGCTAACTATTTCTAACTAATGGTCTTTACACTTACACTACAACTATTTATTCGACGCCATCTAGTCACCCACTTGATATCAAATATCACATTGTGATGATTTGCATTTTGATGTTTTAAACGCATTGCATTTCACAATTTTCTTTATGCCAATCTTATAACTTCAAATTTCATTACTATTGATCAAATCATAGTAATTAAATTCTCTTTTATCTTTAATACCCTTGGATGATGAATACTTTGATCATATCAGATAGTTTCATACTCATGTTTCCTTTGGTAAACTCTTTTACTAAATTCAAACAATCACAAAATGATAATTACCATTTCGTTGAAATACAATACATCAAATATGCATTCACTTTCAACAATTCACCAAACACTTTGTATTTGGAAATACACGGTGTTTAAGTTATTTCTTCCGAACTAAGACACGATTCATATGTGACAAGAAATCAAATTTCTTTCACATGTTATCAGTATAACTTTGAATTCAAACAATGGTTTCATTCAGTAATGAATATATCATTAAGTTGGGTATTTTCAAGGCATTTTCAATATTTTACAAATGTTCATGTATTATCAATTAGTTTCATAACTAGGATAATTCACACATAATCGAACAAGATATGAACACAAATAGAAATCATTCATAAAAGTATAACAACTGTTTGTTACAAACTTATATAAATAATCGTCTCACGAAGTGTGAGACACACTACAGAAGTTCATAATCTATCGATTACAAAAAATCATCCTAAACGATAAACTAAATGATAAATGTCGAGGGAGAGTGTCGTTGACCATCATCATCATGCTCGTCATCCACACGCAATGTTACCTCCTCTCTAGCAAGCAACTCTCATACAGAAGGACCTATTTTCAGCAAAACAGAAAAAGTATCAAATACACTTAACACTGCAATATGTGTTTGCAAGATTATAACATTTATAAAATTGTATATCAAATATACACCTTTGTCATCGATGACCTCACCAGCAATGGGTTCAATCCTCACATTCTTGAGATGTGATATAAACCTGTGGAAATCTTGTGTTTCCGCATCGCCTCTCATAATGCAAATCTTGGCATGTGCTTGGTAGCTTGGTGGCAGCGACCAAAGCACAAAGTCATTTGCAAAAGAGCTCGTCAACCAGCTATCTAGGGAGTATGCAAGCCTCATGTACGCATCATGCATGCACTATAAGTGGTATTCAAGTGAAGAGTTCTCTTCCATCTTAATGGAGAGGAAATCTCCCATCAGCTCATGTTCCCATATGCACACTTGATCCACGAAATATGATCTAAGCTATGCCATAACCGTTCGAGGGTTAATGCTACCCACAATCAGCCACAGCTCATCAACCATTCCGAAGCGCATCGTCACTGATATGAAGATGGGCATCACACGACAGCAGCAGCGGTAATCCCGCTGCTCTGAGGTCTCATCGAAATAGGGCTGCTCCAAATACATCTCGTAGAGTATGTAGTCGACCACATCATTCTTGCTAAGGAGAACATGGAGATGCGCAACCCACATAGAAAAGGTTGATCCGTCTAGTTTGAGCTTTTCTCCTTCTAACCAATCATCAACAAGGAAGGTAATATCGGGAAGAACCATTTTCTACATTTATAATTGCAAAAGGAATTTAGATTAACTTTATAATTAAATGAGTTAAATAATAAATCCACTAAAAACACCTATCCCCTGAAGGGTTCTAGTAATTACACGATCCCTATTCACTACACCACCCCCGATCGTCACGGCCAGCGACATAGTTGCAAAGGTGGACGCCTAAACATCGATCACATCATTCATGTGACTCGTGCTCGATCTTTCAACCATCCGTGTTCTGAGGCCATGTCTACACATGCTAGGCTCGCCAACTCAACCTTAGTGTATTCGATGTGCAACATGGATTACACCCACTGTATGCAAACATAGATATGTCTGACACCTAATCGTCATGGCCTGCTAAAAGAACATTTCATGATCTCTAGTATTTTGTGTATTAGATAACAATACTATGGAGTATCTCAGGTGTGCTAAGTGTTGCAGATAAGTATTCACACGAAAAGCTGGAAACCCTGTTGTTGGGGGGGGGGACAATCTGCCCCTGTCAAGGGCCAGAAAATCCGGCCTAACCCCTTTGACAAAGGTGGGCGCAACGTGAGTCTCTGTGTAGGGGCGGATAATCCCTCGGATTGTCCGGCCAGGGCTGAAGTATTTGCCCAGGCCGGATAATCCGCCCCAAAGGGGGCCAGATAATCCGCCCCCGAGAAGACTGTCAAAGTTGGACAAGACGCAACCTTCTGTAGGGGAGGGGAGATAATCTCTCGGATTGTCCGGCCAGGTCCGGAGTTTTTGCCTAGGCCGGATAATCCGCCCCTAGAGAAGTTTGCTAAGGGAGCCACAGCTTGACCTTCTGTGTGGGGGCAGAATATCCCCCGGATAATCCGAGGCTGGGGCGGAGTTTTACCCTCGGCTGAATAATCCGGCCTTCACTTGGGCTGGATAATCTGGCCCTAGACTTCACCAACGGCCATGTTTGGACAGGGGGTATAAAAGCCCCAATCATCCCTCCTGTCAGATCTCTTGATTCATTCGAAAAAGTACTGGTCTATTGCAAAAGCTCTCATTCAAGTTCTCCCACTTCCACCACCCGAAGGCTCCGATCTTTGGGGAATCGAAGGAGGAGACTTCATTCATCAACATCACGAATCAAGCGCTTCACTTCCTCTCCATTCACTTGGAGATATCTTGATCTAGTATTCTTGTTGATATCTAGATCTTGTGTTTCGGTTTTGATAATATTTGTTCTTGTGGCAGCTTGTTGTCATTACGGGAGCCTCCAATTCGGTTGTGGAGTTGTGCCCCACTAGTTGTGTGAAGGCATCGGTTCCTGCCTCGAAGGGTACCAATAGTGGAAAGGTGGATCAGGCATTTTGTGGCGAGATCCATCGGAGAAAAGGGTGAGGCCTATTGTGGCGTGGTGGTCTTAGTACCGCCCACCCCTCCAATGCAGATGTACTTCCCTTAACAAGGAAGGAACTGCGGTAAAACAAATTCCGTGTCTCCGCGTGCTCCACTACGGTTTCCTCGTTCCTCACTCTTACTCGCTAGTAGTTAGGTTTGTATATAAGGAAATTCTTTGTAATTGCATATCTAGAGAATTTACCTTTTGTGTCAAGCCTAAAATTGAAAAAGCATTAAAATTTGAAGTAGCACCTATTCACCCCACTCTAGGTGCCCATACGATCCATTTCAATTGGTATCAGAGCCTCGGCTCTTTATTCGGGCTTAACAACCTAAGAGAAGTATGGGTACTAAGGAAAATGGGAGTGAGGTTGTGGACAAGGTTACAATGGATGACCTCAAGACATTGGAAACATCCTTGTTGAAATCCTTTGAGGCCAAAATGGAAGAGATGCAGCAAATGATTGCTCGTCTCACCTCATCTACAGCCCCACCTCCATCTACCTCTGAGGCCACCACTCCTCTATCTAAGGATAAAGCTCATGCTAACTCCAAGGAAGATGAGGTGGTGGGTGAGAAAAATAATGGCTCTGCTTCCAAGAAGGGAAGTGGTAGGGAGGATTATAGTGAGGTTTCTCCTATATATTCTCCCGACCCACCTATTCCTCATCCCCATATAAACAATAGGGGTGATCCCCCCAAGTTTACTGCATCTTCATTTAATCAATGGGAATTCTTAATGAAATCTCATGTGTGCAATTCGTCGATTGAGCTTTGGAGGATCATTGAAGATGGCCTTCATATTGGAGACTCCACCAATTTGGCAAGAAGAGAAGTGGTGGACAGTCAACTGAATGCAACGGCTCTTCACATGATTCAGCTTGGTGTGGGTCCCAAGGACATGCCACATATTGAGCACTTTAACACCGCCAAAGAAGTGTGGGATGCTCTCACCGACTTGTTCATCGACAATGAAAGCATGAGTAGAAATAGGTATGATGCTCTAAGCAATGAAGCTGAATGATTCTACATGTTGGATGCTGAGGACTATGAAGACATGTATACAAGGCTAAAGAGCATTACAACAACGTTTAGAAAGCATGGTGCCACTCATATTGATGATGCTTGGATCAAAAATAAATATGCGAGTGCCCTCATGCCATTTGAGCCCACAGACTTGAAGAGTTTGCAAGGTAGACACAACTGCCACCAAATGACTTCCAATGAAGTCATGCAAGAAATGGCGGCCTTCAAGGTAGCAGCTAAGAACACCGAAGATGCCCGTGCTCGGGCAATTGGGATGCAAAAAGGAGTCAATGTTGCACTAAAGGCCAATGTTGTTCAACAAGATGAGGATGATAGAGGGTTCGATGTTATCTCCATGAGCTATCCTGAGAAGGTCAAGCATGCTCACGGTGAGTACATGGCCTTCTACACAAGAAATTTTGGAAGGACCCGGCTAAGGCTAAATCTAAACTTGAGCGCAAGAATGGGTCAAGTAGGCGAAAGGAGAATGGCCCAAAGCTGAGAACTTGCTAAAATTGTGGAGACCGCTTACACTTTGTGGCCGAGTGTCCCTATCAAAGTAGAGAAGATAATGGGGGCAGGCTCATCCTCAAGGAAAAATCAAAGGCACCTCATAAGAAGCCATTCATCAAGAAGAGTGCTCCCTACAAGAAGCAACCAAAGATTGTTTTGGTGGCACAAGAAGAATACTCACCCGGAAGCAAAGATGAGGAGGATGAAGAGAGCACTCGAGAGGTGGCTGCAATAGCCACCACATCTACTCCCACATCGCTCTTCGACTCCCCTAATGAGAACATCATCAACAAGAATGTCACTTGCCTTATGGCAAGAGGTTCCGAGGTATCACCTACTATTTCTTCATTTCCTAAGACCACTATGAATGTTGATTTAGATAACCATACAAGTCTTAGGGTAAAGAAATATGTTATTGCCTTGGACAACTTTTTTACTAACTTGCAAGTTGAGAACAAACTTCATTTTGATGCTCTTATGATCCAACTTGCTCACTCCGAAGAACTCCTTGAAGAAAAGGGGAGAATTGAAAGAGAAGATGCCATGGAGATAGCCTCTTTGAAGAATGCTCTCGAAGAAGAAGAGGAGGCTCGAGTCTCTAGAGGAGAAAGGCCGAAATATGTTGTATTTTCATTGTTCGCCGAACTATGGTTGATTTTGGCCAGAACTATGCCACACATTGCTTTGTATTCGTATTATGCCGAAATATGCCGAAAACTGGACGAATTTGAGCCAAATTTGGGCGAAAACACGCCGACCTGGAAACTCAGCCTGGGAATGCAAGTGGGAAAGCAGCCATTCCCAGGACGAAACCTTCCTCCATCCGGCGCTATTTAGGTACGAATTTCGGCCCGGGAACAGCCAACGAGTGGAGATGCTGTTAGGAGCGACCGCCAAGTCAACCTCCGCCCCAACACGCGGCGCTGCTACCCAGCTCGCCTCCGTCCGTGCCGCCACCAAGCATGCCAACGGCCACGCCCTTCTCTACAGCGCCACCTCCTGCAACAATTCGTCGTCTCTCATGGCACTCCGCTCTACTCCAGCTCGAGCTTGCATCCACCACCGCTTGCTCTACATCGTGCTCTCCTGCGGCTCGACCATGCTCTACAAGTCGCCATGGGGATCGGCGTCGCGGTCGCGGACGTCCAGGTCGAGAGCAGAGGCGGTGTCGTCGGGTGGCGCGTGTGGTACGCAGGCGATGCGGAGGAGGCCAAACGGCAGCGACGGTGGCGGACTACTGGCGAGCACCTCCCCCGCCTCCATTCCTGCATCAATTTTGAGGACATGAACGGGTGGCCTCTGTAAAATAATATTTGTCTCTTGATTAATTGCATAGTTTGGAGATTACAAGGGGTATATATTGATGTTGTGAAAGAAATAAACCATGAGAATCACGAGTGACAACTATTCCTAAGAAGTGATGGAGAAGTCCAAGATCAGTCATGGAGAACTCAGATCGTAGTAAAGAGATGATGTGATCAAGAAATTGTTGAGAAGAAGCTGTTAAAACTATATCATCGACATATAAGAGAAGATAGACAGTTTGAGAGTTATTGTGATAAACAAAAAGAGAGGAATCTGAGGGTGAAGGATGAAATCCGATAGTGAGAATAAAGGTAGAGAAACATTGAAACCATGCATGAGGAGCTTGTTTAAGACCATATAGAGATTTTTTAAGGAGGCAAACATGATTTGGATTAATGGAGTCTTCGAATCGTGAAGGTTGATGGCAATAGACAGTTTCATTGAGTGATCCATGTAAGAAAGCATTTTTAACGTCAAGTTGATGAATAGGCCAAGAGGAAGTGACTGCAAGACTAAGAACTGTTCGAATTGTGCTGAGTTAAACTACAGGAGAAAAGGTTTCATCGTAATCGAGACCGTGTTGTTGAGAGAAGCCTCGACAGACCCAACGAGCTTTATAATGAGAGAGAGAACCGTCGGAGTGAAATTTTTGACGAAAAACCCATTTACCAGAAACAACATTTGCACCAGGAGGACAAGGGACGAGTTGCCAAGTTTTATTATCTATAAGAGCTTGAAATTCATCTCGCATACCAGAAGTCCAGCGGGGATCAAGAAGAGTTGATTTATAAGATTTGGGAATGGGAGATATAGATATAGTAACATTAAGATTTAATTTTTGAGTAGGCAATTTAAATCCGGATTTTGAACGTGTGCGCATGACGTGTTCATTAGTGGGTTTAGTGATAGGAACAGCATGTGCGGGACGTTGAAGAGGGGACGGGGAAGAATTTCCCGGCGCAGCGGAGGATGCGGGCATTGTAGAGGCAGGGTCGGGAGGCGCGGCAGGAAAGTCTGCCGCGGCAGCGTTTTCAGCCAAATCGGTTGCCGCGACACAGCCCGATGCCGCGGTGTTATCGCATGCTGCCGTGGCAGGATTTGCAGCTGTTTCGGCTGCCGCGGCAGGGGTCGGTGAGGAGTGTGGCGGTGTTGGATTTGGTGTGATGTAGAGAGGATTGAAGGTGGGTCGGCGAGGTGAGGAAGTCGTGGTAGAAGTGTCGGTCTCGGATGACGTGTGACGTTGTGAAAAAGGAAAACCATTTTCAACAAAAGTGACGTGTCGAGAGATGTGAATACGGCCAGAGAGGAGATCAAGGCAACGAAAACCTTTATGTTCATTGGAGTAACCAAGAAACACGCAGGAGATGGATCGGGGGGCAAGTTTATTTGGTGATTGGGCATACATGTTAGGGAAGCAAAGGCAACCAAAAACACGAAGCTCGGAGTAATCGGGATGACATCTAAAAGGAGAAAAATAGGGAGTGTTATGGATATTGGATTTAGTTGGTCGAATATTGAGAAGATAAGTTGCAGTGTGTAGGGCCTCAGCCCAATACCTAGGAGGCATAGATGAGTGAATTAAAAGTGTACGAATAATATCATTAATTGTCCGGAGAGTTCGTTCGGCCTTGCCGTTTTGGGGAGAAGTATAGGGACAGGAAAAATGAAGGAGGATGCCATGACTAAACAAGAAATTTCTATTTCGATTATTGTCAAATTCTTTACCATTATCGCATTGAATAAATTTTATAGGCAAAAAGAAGTGAGTTGCTACATATCGTTGAAAATTGAGAAATATTATGTGGACATCAGATTTGTTGCGCATAGGAAAAGTCCAAATAAAGTGTGTGAAATCATCAAGAATAACAAGATAGTATTTGAAACCAGAAAAACTTTCATGTGGAGAGGTGCATAGATCACAATGTAGTAATTCAAAGGGAAAAGTGCTAGAAGATTGGGAGGTACTAAAGGGAAGACGAACATGTTTGCCTAATGGACATGACTCCCAAACTGAAGTATCATGATAATCTTTATTACATAAAATTGAAAATTCACTAAGAAGATTGGACAGTGTGGCAGCTTGAGGATGTCCGAGTCGTTGATGCCATAAATCCACCGAAGCAGCCATGGAGGAGGGCTGAGCGGTGGTGGGTGCGCCGTTGACAGAGTATAGGTCTCCAGAACTATTGAAGCGTACGATCTCCGCCTTGGTCATGTAATCCTTCACAGATAAGCCAAAATGATCAAATTCGACGGAGACAGGATTATCACGTGTAAATTGGCGAACAGAAATTAAGTTTTTAATTAGGGCAGGGGCAACAAGAACATCGCGAAGAAGAAGTGGTTTGGTGGTTGATGGAAGATGAGTTTGACCAACACAATGGATAGAGATTAAAGAACCATCTCCAAGAGTAATAGAGGAAAAAGGTGAAGAAGTGCACGATGATAGCATATTACGCGAATTAGACATATGACTAGATGCACCAGAATTGAAAATCCAATCCATACCTGGGTTTCCTTGAGCAGCAAAGTTGTTCATGGCCTGGAGGAACGCGGCTTGGTCCCAGCTAGGGGTTGTCGCAAGAAACGAGGTTGGTGTAGTTGGCGGCGCTGAAGCGAGCGGTGGCGGCGGAAGCTGGTACATCGGATAGTTGCCGCCTGTTGAGGTGTTGTAGTTCATTGGTGACGGTGTGCTGTAGGGATAGTAGGATGGAGCAGCGACCTAGGCCTGCGATGGAGGGCGCAGACCAAGTAGTCCGAGGGAAACGGTGTGCGGGCGAATGCCCGGCATCTAGGAGCCGGTGTAAGCGGGTGGAGCACCGACTGGAGACGGAGCCGCCCAGGGCATGGGCCAGGCCTACACAAGGCCGGTCCACGGGTCATGGGGTGGGCGGTAGTTCGGCGATGCTGGAGGTGCTGGAGCCGGTGGAGGAGCTGGAGCTGGTGGCGCGCCTGAAGGAGCCGATGGTGCCAATGGTCGTGAAGGACGGTAGATCGGCCGTGTGCCACGGTAGTTGGGGCTGGGGCACCATCCTGGAGGTGGTTGCACTGGTACAGGAGGAGGCGGCGGTGGTGGTGCTAGAGCCGGAGGGCGTTGGATGACCGCAAAGACTTAGGGACGAGCCTCGTTGGTGGTGATGGCACGATCGTCCCATTGAAGCATGGAGTGGACCTCAGAGAAGGAGGGTCGCGGACGCATCATGGGGATGAAGGAGGCTTGCTTCTCAAAACGTTCACCGAGCCCGACGAGAAGAACATTGATGAGTTGGTGGTCGTCGATGGGGTCACCGAGTTCGCGGAGCTCGTCGGCGAGGGACTTGAGCCGCTGACAATAAACCCCCACCGGGGAGTCACCTTGGACGGTGTTGCGGAACTTGGTGTGCAAGGTGTTGACGCGGGCGTCGATGTTGTCTTGAAACAGTTGACGGAGGGCCGCCCAAAGCGTGGCGGTGTTGGAGGCATTACGGAAGACGAGATTGAATATCTCGGTGGACACCCGTTGATAGATCCATTGGATGATGGCGAGGTCGTCCTTTATCCAGCGAGGATCCGAAGGCTAGGGAACAGAGTTGGCGTCGACGTGGCCGAGGAGATTGCAACGGCCTAGATGAACTTCGAAGAGGTGGCGCCAATGGTAGTAGTTGTGCTTGGGAAGATCTAAAGTAACATGGATAAAAGGACTAACATCTTGAATTGTATCGGCATATTGGATGGTGGGTGGGGTAGGATTTGCTAGGTTTTGGGTGGGGATAGAGCAGGAGGATTGCGCCATAGCGGCGGCGAGTTTAGAGGCGGCGAGCTTTGTACGCCACTCGAAGTAGCCGGGAGGCGGCGGTGGTGGCGGGGTGGGCGGCGACATGCCCTAGATCGCTTTAGTCTGATACCATATAAAATAATATTTGTCTCTTGATTAATTGCATAGTTTGGAGATTACAAGGGGTATATATGAGGGGCCGGCGGCTAACCCTAACTTGAATTACAAGCAAACTCTAAAACAAGTCGTAACGGACTCTTATTCTAACAGCCTCCACTGCATCTTCCGACAGCGCCCTGTCGATCTAGCGTGTTGCCTCCAAGAGCAGCATCTCAGCGCCTGAGCACTTTGGCAGGATATCCTCCAGGGGCTCGTGGTCTTCCGTCCACGCGTCGACTCCGCACGCAGCACCTGCTCGTGGGTGCTACCCGAACGAGGAACATCTTTTCGTGGGTGCTATTGAAACAAGGGGAGCAAAACGAGGTCTCGAGGAGCCTTCCTTTTTTCTTTTAGAAGAGTAACGATGAGTAGGTAGCTTCTCGTGGGTAGCTAGCTGCATCGTACATCGGTTGCAATTTCATTACAGAAGATATATTCATATTTGGACTATGTAAAATTACAATTCTTATTAAACTTGCACTCCAATATTTATGTTCGACGGTTTGGACAATTTGGAAGGTGTAGCAACGTACTGGCATGTACTGGGTAGTACATGCATAGAAAGAGAGTTTAAACGGGATTGTGGCAAAGTGTTAGAAAATTCCTACCATCTTTTCTACACCCTTTTCTATCTATCTATCTATCTATCTATAAATTTGGTTGAGGTATGTTCTTCCTCGCGAAATTTCCCTCCGACAAATTTTAGACGGTTTTGCCCCTGAGTGTTTGAAAGTATTACATGGTATGCCACCACCAAGACACAGAAAAGAAAAGGGCAACCGCCCCGAGCGAGCTCCGCGCCCTGCACCCCCTACCGGCCGCCACCGTTGCCCTGCGCACAGCCGGGAGCGCCCACCCCTGCAACCCTACCGCCGAGATCCTGCCGCCGTCGGTCCGAGCTTCGCGCCCCGCACCTCCGTACCAACCGCCACCGCTGCCCCTGCGCACAGCCGGGAGCGCCCACCCCCGCAACCGTACCGCCGATATCCCGCCGCCGTCGGTCCATCCCCGCGCGCGGCTCGGATTTCTTCCCTGCACGCCTAGATGGCTAGCCACGCTCGGGATCACCTCCGAGCCCCCCCCCCCCAGCTTGCTGCCCTGCGCCCTCGGCGACGGGCCGCCCTTCCTAGCACCCTTGGCGTGGATCTGTCCGCGGATACTCCACTGTCCCCCTCGTACTAGAATCAGACGTTGGCCTCCTTCCCAGCCGTGCACCTGCAGGGAGATCGGCAGGTCGTTCCCCATCGCGAGTACCTTCCACCTCGCCGTCGTCGTGGCCTCGCTGCTACGCCTCCTCAACGACCGGTTGGACGGGGAGGAAGGGGAGATAGGAGAGTAGGCAGCTAGGAGGAAGAATGCCATGGGGGATGAGGAAATCCAGACTGCCACAGGCGCCGCCACCAATCATCTCCGTTGCCGCCTAGGACTGCTCTGTGATAGACAGCGACAGCAACAAAATGCTAGCGGGGCTGGAACCACCGTCCCAGCTGCGTGTGTTGGCTGCCTGCCACCGAGGCATCAACATCTTCACTAGCCACGACACCGGGGAGACTTGATGCATCATGAATGTCCATAATTTACTTGCATCCCCGCATGATGTGAATCTACTACGTAGTACAATTTTCCACCATAATTTCCCCGCACCAGGAGGTCGCCGTCACACCCTTGTACTTTCCAACCAGGCCAATCCCCAAGATCTCTCTCATCCAATCCGTTCTCTTCTATTGTAGATCAATTCCATTCGGGCTTACAAATCTGCAATATTCAGACCATTTATCATGTCTTCTGATTTATTTTGCAATCAATATTTTGTCACTAGATGCAGAGGAATTAAAACATGGTTTCTAATATATTTTTTGTGCAACTTAGGTTGCCGTACCCGTACCCCACCTGAGCCCACCCGTGTGACCGCACGCCACTGCTAGCGAGCTACGAGCCCCGCTGTTTAGGTGTTGGGCTGATTCGGACTGGCCTCCATCTGGTCGCGTCCAATCGCCGTGAGCCGCTCCTCGCGACGGTGGCGGAGCATAGGCAGCGACAACCACTCAACCTGAAGCAGTTCCTCCAACCTTTCATGAGAAACGATTCAAGGAGAGGCCGGGCAGCACGGTAGAGTTCCCCTCTTCCTGGCCTGCAAGGCCACGGAAAGTTGGAACAATCGATTTTTATAGGATGCCTGCTGTACCTATTTTTTGCAAACCACCAAGTTTCTATCTCTCACTAATGTTGCTCCTGGTATGCCCATTTCTTGCATAAATCTTAGAGCACGTTTCTTGGACAAATTGATTGTAATAGTAAAATTATATTACTATAATTGATTATAGAAAAGCAATTGCATTTAATATTTTGTCACATCAGCGGGAAGGTTCTATAAAAAAATGTAATGATGTCATGTTCTTGGTTAAACCGTAAACTACAATTCTGTTATTCTGTACATACTTTGTGATGCAGTTGTAGAACTAAATTTAAGGTACATACCATTCAGTAATGTACGGATTATATATCAATCTCCAGTATACTCGAGCTCATTTTATTATTATAGTTTAGCTGATAAGAAGTAATGGAATTGTTTGTGATGTTACGAGTATGCTACTGCAATTTTGTATATATATTTGACCAGGAAGCAACTAATCTTTCATACATGATAAACATACCCAAAACACTACAACCAACCCTGTTCACAATTTTTACAGAGAGTCGTGTAAAACAAGCAATTCATGGACAACTGATTAAGGAAAGGATATTATTTGTTTCTACTACCAACTAAATACCTTGTAAGTAATGTCTAGCTTTCTCGCGTCACTCTATCAAGTAATTGTGTATTCTTTCCAGGATCATGCTAAAGGCGGAAAGTGCATCATGTTTACGCAAACAAAAAGGGATGCTGATCTTTTGGCATACGCCATGGGTCGCAGCGGTCAGTACCAGCTGAAGATATTATGCAAGCCTAAAGAGAGAGCACACTTGCATGATTTAGTGAAGGGTGGTTTAGTACTTCGATTTGTACAGACATTGTTGCTTGTGGTTTGGATATTTCACACATGTTTTTGGTTAGTGTTTTTCCGCCTTGCGAATTCTCTTCATTCCTATTCTGATCTTTGTTTTGATCTGTTTGGTGTTGGCAACAACATTTAATGAGAATATATACTGTCAACTCCTTGGCTAGCTCTGTTTCCTTGTTCAGGTGATACATTATCAAGTACCAAACAATTTAGAGATATCCGTCCATAGCACTAGCCATACTGGTCATGTTGAGAAGGGTACTGCAATTTCGGCAACTCTTCGAGCCAAGGTGGTCGGTGATTCAGGGTTTGTATGTTTAGGTGATTGATTTGGCAGTTCAAGCGGTGGTGGTGGTGGTGGGTTTGGCCGTACAGGTGGTGGATTCGGCTATTTAAGTGGTGGTGGTGGTGGGTTTGGCCGTACAGGTGGTGGATTCGGCTATTTAAGTGGTGATGGCGGTGGATTCGGTGATTCAGGGTTCGGCCGTTCAGCTGATGGTGGTGGATTTCTGTTCCAAGTGTTAGATGTATGTGATACTACAAGACTTCAATGCGAAATTAGACGGCATAGTGGTCCTTTTTAGAGAGCTGTATGAAACCAAGTTTTCTTTATGCATTATATTACCCCATGTATACGTACACACTGCCTGATCTGGTTTATGAATATATATGAAGTAATATATGGAAAGTTAACTATGATATTGATGACTTTTTCAGGTTTTTCACTGTTCTGTATACCTCTGTATATCTGCAGATATAACAATCATCTAAAAGTGGAGCAATTTAACATAAGTTTCTTGCGTAAATTTGTACATGCGTGTGAGACTTATGATGTGAGACTTATCTGAAAATTATTTGACAGCGATGGGACTGGTCGTTGCTGCTGGCCGTTCGTCGGATCTCAGTGTGGAGTTGACTGCCGTATGCAGACTGTAGATATCGATCAACATGGAATGGACATGCGATAAGTTGGTCATTTATTTAGACAATGGAGCAGGCGTGTATGCTCTCTCCGAGACCTTGTGATGGCGTTGTGACAATCGTCGGCGAGTCAGCAACGTTCACGGACGTCCGTGAAGGCCTATATCAACCCTAAACCTTCTCTCCTTCCCGATTCTTTTTATCCATCAGATACAACTTTCTTACCTGGCCGTTCCTAAATTCTTTCTAGAAGGGATTTAGCATGTTAATTATTGCGGAGCTTTTGCCGCGGTGACGGCTATTTGGAAGTACTCATGCCAGCGGTACAATTTTTTCTTGCGTGACGATGACATGCAGATACTTTGTCTCAATGAGAATTGCAAATGAGCGGAATACTGGCAATAATCCCTCCCCACTCTACTCCATCCACGGCTCCACACATCAGCTTGATTCTCGATGATCGGCGTTGGCAAGCCGCACTACCACGAGAGATCAGGCGAGGAGCAATGCCAACCTGATGGCTGTCCAGCATGGTGGAACAAGAAATGCATTGGGTTGGGATACTATAGAAGTCGACACGACAAAGGGGAGAAGAACAAGAATACGATTCATAGGGGCTAAGAATGCATTTTATGTTTTCGTGTCAGACATGTATATTTATTCTAAGAAGCCGTTACAACGCATGGGCATTTAGCTAGTTATTAATAACATAATAAAAGCAGGGACCCAAATTTGAATCCAAAAATCAAATTACCCTAAAATTTCAGGTTGATTTAGTCAATCCGCATGCCAACTACTACCAATGATATACCTGACTTTCTCTTCTTCTTCTACTCCCATACCACGAAGGAGGCCAATGTTTTCTCGGAGTGGGGTGAGCTAGAGGTAACGGCACATGGCTCTCCTTAAAAGGCTAGCGGCAGACTCGTGATAATATGTTTTGCTCGGTCCGCAAGTATGTTTTCATGGCCGTGGAGCTGCTATTGGCCTCACGCGTATGCGCGCAGGTGAGGGTGGGGCAGGCACATGTGATGGCGAGGACAAAATGTGTTAGTGGTGGTGTCGCTCCAGAACAAGGGCTCATGGCCGACACATGACCGAGGGGCGCCGCGGTGTGTGTAGCATGGGGCGCAGCTCCCACCGACGGAGACGAGAAGACGGTGAATCAACCCGTGGTCCACACTTTACATTTTATAATCCCTAGTAAATTAGGAAAGCAACCGATATAAGAGACAAGTGCTTGGCCGATCAGGGTTTGCAAGGAGCCAAGCATGGCGAGGGAGAATGAGAATCGAGGTGGCTACGCCATATCCATTATTTATCGGACCTGGCAACGTACGGGCATTCAGGTAGTACATCCTAGAACACACCGATTCCATTCTATCGGTTGGAGAAAAAACACTCACCAAACCCATTATACTGTTTCGACCCGCGGTATATCTTAGGACTCGGCCCGCGCTCTATCCCGATAGAGTCCACAGAGAGGAAAGAAAACACGGCCGTGTGCGACGTCAGGTGACATGGATGGGCGTCGGAAGCTCCTTGGCATGTGTCACGCCGCCGGTGTGGCTACAGTTCACGAGGAGAGTCAGACCTCTACGTCAGCACAGTTTGGGCCCTTAAGTAATTGACTCATAGTCCGTCACAGCTCCACCTTATCCCCTCACTAGAAAAAAGGCAGCCATGAACTTCTCTGGTCGAGGAAAGAAGGATGGCAAGTGGGTGGTGCCGGAGTAAGCAGGGGCAAGGGCACGCTATGCTGGAGTCCTAGCAGGCAGAGGGCTCGACACCGGAGTACAAGAAGTCGAGGCAGGGCGAGCGACGCCGGAGTCCAGGCAAGTGGGGTAGGAGGACGGATATGGCCTCGTGCGACGACGAGTAGAGGCCGGTGGCGCTCTCATGGCCGGTCGGCGGAGTGGTCAGAGCAGGAGCTGTTCGACTTTGGTGAGTATTGGGATATTAGCCGCTTAGACAAATTTTGAAATTCTCTTTGGCCCTTTGTGGTAGTATATGGCTATGCTAGTGGTGCTAAATTTTAGTCCCGCATTGCTAGTTGAGTGAGAGTTACACCTCCTTATATATTAGGTTGTTCCACCACTCACTAAGGTGTGAGAAGAAGAGCAGCTCTCGCGCACTCCTCCTCCAACGCCGCCTGCCTCGCCTCGCCTCATCACGACGCGATGCACACAAGTCATTAACGGACGCGTTAATTAGTCAGCCGTTTCCAGTCTTTATGGGACGTGGGCTATTACCGACTCGGACGTGGGCTGAGCCCCACGATCTCCCTGACTTGCGCTATATAAGTGATGTGGGCATACCTTACAGGTACTCGAGCTTGGCATATACGGTCCAGTCTGGCAGAATCCCACGACATTATCAGGGCCCAATCCAGGATTCGGGTGACCCATGGAGACTCCGACTGCTTGCGGTGCAAGGCAAGGTCAAAGATAGGAAAAACCCTAACCTGTAACCGACTCGACCTGCTACCCGAGACCTAGCCTATCTATATAAAGGTTAGGAGGGGGCAGCAAGGAGGACAATCACAACCCTAGTTTCCACAACCTCGCCAGATTGCATCTGTGCACTCCTGTAACTTTCGACTCTCTCGATAATTCCAAGAGCAGACAAGCAGGAGTAGAGACCTCTACGAGGCCTGAACCTAGGTAAACATTGCGTCCCTGTGTGCTTGTTTGCTAGCCGATTCATGCCTCCAGCGCTCCCTCCTTCTCCAAAACCCAAGTCCATAACAATGGGCATTGTGAGTTAAACCCTCATCAATTGGTGTCGTCTGTGGGAACCGGGAGTGCTGACGTCGCGGCTTCTTCGGCCCCGTCAACCGCGATCTACAACTCTACAACAGCGGAGATTCGCCTCCTCTTCGGAGCCTTCCACTTCACCGTCCACACGCCGGCCACTCGCCCGACTTTCGAGTCTGTGGGCGATGGGATCGGCCTGGCGATCGGGAGCTTACACTTCCAAGTTGGTCAGCTAGGCACACTTTGCCTCCCTGATCAATCGACGGTTCCCGCGATTGCTCCAGCATCGTGGTTTCCACCATCGATCGACACCCCAAGCGAGCTCACCGTCCTGACAACAGTTGGGAGCACGGACAGCGATAGCAGTTGCGGATCCGATCTAGGTGATCTGGCCGTAGAAGATGGAGCCTACGACTCTGGATCTGAAAGTTGCGGGAGCAACAGCTTCCCCAATCACTTCATGTGTGCTGTCATCAACGCGGGCGACACCAGCGTCAATCGCGACAACACCGGTACTGGTCCGTCCAATGGCAGCATCCCAGTCGAGAACGGTGGCCCCGCCAACGGCGCACCCACCAACAACGGGACAGGAGGAGAACCGCATCTCATGGCGAATGAGCGCACTGAAGAGCACGTGCTGATCAAGCTCAATGACAACGAGTGGGCTCACTGTCGAGAAGCTCTGCGGGGTAATCCCCTGCCCCTAAACTCATCACAAGAGATGTTGATGGGTTACCATTGGCTGCTCAAGGAGGAGTACAAGCGCCAACAACAAGTAATCACGCAGAAAGGCGGCGGACGAGTCGAGCCTTCGGCGGGCTCAACTCTCTTCCATGGGAGTATCCTCCTCCAAGGGAAATGACCATGTGGCCCCCAAAAGGCGCTCTCGACTGGCCCACCTCACCGACAAGGAGCGAGAAGAAGCCACGCGAGTCCTCGACTTCGGCCCCATGCAGTGGATACACGGGGCAACGTGCTCCCAAAGACACCACAAGCAGCGATGACAGCGGCCACCATGTACCTCCTCAACAACCAGCCACCGGCTGGGGATCCGCGAGCTACCATGCACCGATCCACGATCGCGGGCTTGGGGCTAGTCAAAGTTGCCCTCATCAAGGAGCCAACAACGGAGCCAAAGAAAAGTAAAGCTCTGGCCAGGCGCTATTCATCGCCCTCCTCTAGCGATGATAGCCACGACTTGTCTCGGCGGCGCTACTCACGGCGGCACGACCGCGACTACGACGCACGTGATGACATCACGCAGCGCAAGGTCGTCAAGATGCACGCGAGGCATGCCTGCTCGACTGACTCAGAGGATGACGAAATAGAGCTCTGCAACGCCAGATGTTTCAGCAGAGCCATCAGGCAGAAGTGAATGCCTAAGGGGTTCAAACTCCCATCAGAGAACCCGACGTTCGACGGCCCGTAGGACCAGAAAATCTAGCTGGAAGATCACATCTCCTCCGTCAGGCTGTATGGTGGAAGCTTGAGCACGGCAATGCAATGCCTCCAGCTATAGCTGCAAGGCGCCGCCCGCGCATGGCTCAACAATCTCCTGCGCGGATCAATTTGCAGGTGGGAAGAGCTAGTCTACAGCTTCGTGTGAAACTTCAAGGGAACTTACAAAAGGCCCGCATCAATCGAGGAATTAAGAGGCTGCCACCAAAGGTCTGGCGAGTCGCTGCGCTCATACATCCAGAGATGGTCCATCATTAAGAATTCTACAGAAGACATCTCCGAGGATCGCGCAATCGACGCGTTCAACAGCGGCGTGCGCCACAGAGAACTTAGGGAAGAGCTGGGCCGCTCGAAGCCCAAGACAATTGACCACCCGATGGAGATCGCGAATAGGTGAGCTGATGGAGAGGACTCAATGAAAAACTATGCCTGCTCTGATGACAACGACGACCTCAGGCACATACGCGATCGCCGAGGGAAACGTTGAATGCACGTTTATGAGGACCGCAGAGAGGTCGACATGGTCGTGGCTGGCGACGCCGACAAACGCGACGACAACCGCAACAGCGGATACCACGACAGTGGAAAATCCGCGCAAGTGTGGCAGCATCGCATTCGTGATGAGGCACCTGGAACATCCATCCAGGAGAAACTGTCCGGACCATGCAACGTACACTTCTACATCGACAAGCACGACGACAAGAAAAAATCCAGCCACCTTCTCAAGGACTGACGCGAGTTCCTCAAGCTCCACGAAGGCGTGGCCTAGATGAATCGCGACGCGATCAACCAGGGCTACGAAGCTGCCTCGGGCGTTGTGGCTCATGGAGCACCACCACCACCACCCGGGCCACCACCACCTGTGGCTGCGCCAGTCCTGAACCATGGAGGTGAGCCGTACCCACGAGAACTGGGAAACATGGGGATGATCCAAATGGGACGCTGTTGAGGGCAAACCTCTAGGGTGGCCCGATCTTTCACGATTCCCTTTCAAATCAAGGATGGAGTGCGGGAAGAGGAGGGGAGGATGAACACGACGAACGCATGCACGAAGAACGCGATGAACACACACACACAAAACCACGATACACACCAATAGCTCACGCCGATGGTAACCGGTCCGGCGCAATCCCTAGGATCGGCGTCGGGCGGAGGACTCTCTCTCGAACCGGCACGACGAGATGGGAGACTCGGTGAGATCTTGACGTCTTAGGCAAAGGGACTCCGATGCCTAGGCCTTGTACAACGCGGAGGCACGTGCAAACTCCAACAAGATTTGGTGATATTGGTTTTCCTTGGTCAAGGAGCATGAGGCAAGAATTAGATAGATCCACAAGGGATTTCCACTAATTCCAATATCATGCCTAGGGTTTACAATAGAGGTGGGGGGCTATATATAGGCCAGCCACAAGTTCAGGGGTAGTTTAGGCAACTAAAGTATCAAAAGGGTGTGTTACAAGGCCAAAGGGCAGAGCTGGAGCGCGCAGGCCCTGGGGTGTCCGGTAGTACCGGTCGGTTGAGCGGTAGTACCGGTCAGATGAGTTAGTTCCACTGGAAGGGCGCGGTAGTACCGGAGCAGGTAGAGGCTTTGGCGTGAGTCTTCAGGTGTGTGCAGTAGTACCGCCTGCTGACTGCGGTAGTACCGGTGGGATCTGGGGCTTCGGGTCCATCTCTCTGTCCGGGGCGGTAGTACCGCTATCCATGAGCGGTAGTACCGCTTCCAGGGGCCGGTAGTACCGCGCCCTCCTGGCAGATGTTGGCTGCTGCGTCGCTCCTCTAGCTCGTGTCTTCATACCTGATGATGCACAATGTCGGGGCATGAAGTAGCAAGCCGTCCATGGGTGTATCAAAGTCACATGAGTACAAGAGCGAATTCACCTTAGCTTGGAGAAGCTTGGCTCGAGCACGAGTCATGGGTCCACTTGGGGGACTTGGTGGTGTAGATGTAGGAGCGTCCGTAGGACGGGCTGCATCAGCCCCATCCCCCTGGGAAAGAGTCGTCCTCGACTCTTCATGGTTATCATCTTGAGCATCTCCATGGTAGGGTGAAAGGTCCTTGACATTGAAAGTACTGCTTGCAAGGTACTTGGAGGTCGGTATGTTGATGATGTATGCGTTGTTGTTGATTCTCTTGAGGACCTTGAAGGGGCCATCTCCTCGTGGCTTGAGCTTAGAGTTGCGTTCCTTGGGGAAGCGGTCTTTGTTTAGGTGTATCCACACAAGGTCACCTTCTTCAAATATCCTTTCCTTCTTGTCCTTTTTTAACCTTGAAGCTTCGCGAAGTACTTGTTGCTCGATACTAGCTCTTGTTTCTTCATGAAGTTTCTTCATGGCTTGTGCGCGCTTCTCGACGTCCATGTTCATGCGCTCATGGAGAGGTAGAGGTAGGATGTCGAGCGCAGTGAGTGGCTCGAACCCATAGACAATCATGAATGGACTCATCTTGGTTGTTGAGTGTTTGGCACGGTTGTAGGGGAACTTGGCGTGTGGAATGCATTCCTCCAAATCCTTGAGGTTTTTCTTGATCAACACACGAAGGAGAGTCCCCAGGCTTCGGTTTGGCCATTGGTTTGAGGATGCGACGCGGATGAAAGAGTAGCTTGACGCCGAGCTTGGCCATCAGGGTCTTCCATAAGTAGCTCATGAATTTGACATCACGGTCGGAGACGATTGTTCGTGGCACACCGTGAAGACGGACGATTTCCCTGAAAAACAGATTGCAAGATGTGAAGCATCGTCGGTCTTATGGCACAGAATGAAGTGTGCCATTTTGGAAAAGCGATCCAGGACAAAAAATATAGAGTCATGACCATGCTTAGATCGAGGAAATCCTAACATGAAATCCATGCTAATGTCGGACCAAGGTGTATGAGGAATAGGCAATGGCATATAAAGACCATAAGGATTAGCTTGCGACTTAGCTTGAACACATGTCGTGCATAGCTCTCCACGTCACTCTTCATCTTGGGCCAAAAGTAGTGATTGGAGAGCATGTCTAATGTCTTGTCGCGGCAAAAGTGACCCATGAGGCCTCCACCATGAGATTCTTGGACAAGAAAAAGTTGAAGCGACGACTTCGGAATGCAAAGCTTGTTTTGTTTAAATAGAAAGCCCTTATGCAAATAGAAATCATCAACTCCTTTGGCAATGGAGCACTTTGCGAAAATTGGTTGAAAGAACGGGTCGAAAGCATACAAAGTTTTTATTTCCTCAAGATCCAACACGTTGATTTCAAGTCTCGTAAGAAGGCTTGTGTGTTTGCGAGACAAAGCGTCCGCAACTACATTATATTTACCCTTCTTATACTTGACAATGTACGGAAAAGATTCCATAAATTCAACCCACTTAGCGTGTCTCTTACTCAAGTTGGCTTGGCCTTTGAGATATTTCAACGACTCATGGTCGGAATGTATGATAAATTCTTTAGGCCATAGGTAGTGTTGCCAAACTTGAAGGACACGAACTAAGGCAAAAAGCTCGTTGTCATAAATTGGATAGTTAAGGTGAGCACCATCAAGTTTCTCGCTATGGTAGGCTATAGGACGTCTGTTTTGCATAAGGACTCCTCCAATGCCAATACCACTAGCATCACACTCTATCTCAAAAGTTTTTGTGAAATCGGGTAAAGCAAGAAGAGGTGCTTCGGTGAGCCTCTTTTTAAGTTCATCAAAAGCTTTTTGTTGTGCCTTGCCCCACACGAAGGTGACATTCTTTTTGGTCAATTCATTGAGAGGACAAGCAATGGTCAAAAAGTCTTTCACAAAGCGACGATAGAAACCAGCCAACCCATGAAAACTTCGGAGTTCACTCACATTTGTTGGGATGGGCCAATCTCGTATGTCCTTAACCTTGGAAACATCGACTTCAATGCCTTTCGAAGAAACGACAAATCCAAGAAAAATCAACTTGTCTTTAGCAAAAGTGCACTTGGGAAGATTAGCATAAAGCTATTCATGTCGAAGGATTTGCAAGACTTCCTTGACATGTGTTATATGGTCCTCAAGTGAGTTGCTATAAACAAGAATATCATCGAAATAGACAACACCACTTTTTCCAATGACAGAACGCAAGATATGATTCATAAGTCGCATGAAGGTGGATGGGGCATTAGATAAACCAAAGGGAATAACCAACCATTCATAGATACCAAGTTTGGTCTTGAAGGCGGTTTTCCACTCATCACCTTCCGCCATGCGTATTTGATGGTAACCACTACGAAGATCAATTTTCGAAAAAATAGTGGCTCCACACAACTCATCAAGCATGTCATCGAGACGCGGTATGGGATGTCGATAACGCACGGTGATAGCATTAATTGGACGGCAGTCCATGCATAACAGTAACGTATCATCTGTCTTTGGAACAACAATCACGGGTATGGCACTTGGACTAGTGCTAACTTGGATCAAACCTTTGGAGACGAGTTGGTTGATTTGACGTTCAATCTCCTTTGTCTCCTCCGGGTTCGTGCGGTAAGCGGCATGGTTGGAAGTGGTGCGCCGGGGATGAGGTCGATGCGATGTTCGATGCCGCGAAGAGGAGGTAGTCCATGTGGGAGCTCTTCGGGAAACACGTCCTTGAATTCCTGCAAAACATTCATCAAAGATGGAGGAACATTGGTTAATTCATTAGTTCCTTGCGCTAGTCCCTTGCAAAGGAGGACATAGTGCAAGATGGATGGGTTGTTCCGAACATCTCTCATCTCACGTTTGGTGGCAAGGAGAACACTCTTAGTTTTTCCACTCAAATTTGGCTTGTGGCTCTCACTCACTATGAGGTGGTTCTATCTCTCACCGCTCTTCTCACAAGTAGGTGTTGTGCTTTGCTACCTCGCTAAAGCCTTTGCATTGTCCGTAATTATTTGTCTAGGAGTCATTGGTTGCAAAACACATGTTTCGTTGAGCCATTTGAAGGTTTATACATTGGTGCGACCATCATGTAGAGCAGCCTTGTCAAATTTCCATGGTCGACCAAGAATCATGTGGCAAACTGTCATAGGGACCACATCACATTCCACCGTGTCTTTGTAAGGGCCAATGGCGAAGGAGACCGATACGGTATGCTTGATCTTCACGGATCCTTAATCACTTATCCATTGCACGTGGTAGGGGTTCTTGTGCGGATGGAGGGTGAGGTTGAGCTTTTCACACAACTCGGTGCTAGCAAGGTTGTGGCAACTCCCTCCGTCAATGATCACCTTGATAGATTTTCCATTGATGCCGGCTCGTGTTTGGAAGATATTGGAGCATTGGTCTTCATGCTCTTGTGCTTGAGTGGTCAAGATCCTTGTGACGACAAGCGATGGACTTGCGTCATGTTCACACATTAGGAGTTCTTGGTCATCTTCCACTCATTGCCTTGCCATTGCTTCATTGACACGGGCATCAAATTCATCTTCACTCAAGTATTCTTCGTCGCCATTGTCATGGATGAACAATACTTTCTTGTTTCCACATTCAGCCGACTTGTGTCCTTTGCCTCCACACTTGTAGCATTCACCATTGAAAGGTGTATCACTCTTTGCTTGTTTGCCACTTGGGGGCAGTTTTCCTTGAGGAAGTGTGGGTTTGAAGGAAGGCTTGGAGGTACTTGAGGAGCTTCCATTGAAGGTTGTTGGTGTATCGGTTAAAGCTTGCTTGTAGGTGAAATACGTCTTGGGCTTGTTGTACTTGATATCCTCTTGCACTTGACGTTCCGCCTTTGTTGCGATGTGCACAAGCTCAAGCATGTCATTGTATGTTTGGAACTCAACGATGCGCTTGATTGGGTGGTTCAATCCAATAAGGAAACGTGCCATAGTTTGCTCCATGCGCTCATCAATGTTTGCATGAATCAAGTTGAGTTCCATTTTCTTGAAGTACTCTTCCACGGTCTTTGTCCCTTGATGAAGCGATTGAAGGTTGTTGAAGAGGTCACGGGTGTAGTGCGAGGGGACGAACCGGGATCTCATGTGAGCCTTCATGTCATGCCAAGTTGTGATTGGCGGTTCTTGTCTTGCATCACGAGCAACTTGAACTTGTTCCCACCAAAGGTTGGCGTAATCATCAAACTTAAGCGAAGCCTTGGCGACCATCTTCTCGTTGCTATAATTGTGCATGCGGAAGATCTTGTCGACTTTGAGTTCCCATGAGAGGTATTCTTCGGGGTCATTGGATCAGGTAAACTTGGGCATAGTGAACTTGAGCTTGCCAAAAGTTTCTTCATAATTGCGGTCATTGCGACGAGCGTGTTGACCTTGTTGATGATCTTGCCGTTGATGTGGTGGAACTTGGTTCTCGCGACCTTGTTGAGGAGCTTGCTCTTGATATTATTGTTGTGAAGCTTGCTCTTACTCTTGGCGCGGTTGTTGGCAATGTTGAGGCGCTTGGGCCTCATGAGGGTGTTGAGTATGTGGAGCCTCATGACGCGGTTGATGACGAAGAGGAGGCTCGTTCCTCGGTTGATGATGGTGATTAGGCACATGGGCCTCATGGCGAAGATCATGGTCGTGAGCCTCTTGACGTGGTGGGCATCGCTCAACTTGTACCACTTGACGCTCCATATTTTGGTGTGGTGGAGGAGGCGCCTCGTGATGACCATGGTGTCATTGTTGACGTTCATGACGATGATGACGAGGAGGGAGATCTTGGAGATCTTCACGTCGATGACGAGCTTGATTCTCCAAATTGGATTCATCACTTGTTGTGTCAAGTATGTGTCGGGGTCGATGGTGGTAGACTTGCGGTCGCACTTGCGGTTCTTCTTTTAGTTGCTCATGTTGGATCAATAGTGCCCTTGCATGATGACGGTGTGCTTCTTGCCTTGCTCGTGGCCTTGAAGAGAAATCACCATCATAGCTTGACGTTGCAGCGTGCCGTGGTGAAGGTACATAGTTTGAAGAACTTCTATCTTCAACCACGGGGGCATCATTGCGTATTGGGGCACTTGCATGAATATCTTGTTGAAGAGGTGCGTGACAACGCGAAGAACTTGAAGAGCTTGATGCACGTGAGCGTGTCCTTGCCATTCCGCCGATGAGGCGTCAAAGATTGTCATTTGTTTCGGCGACGGAGCGTTGAAACGCTTCATTTTGATGGCCAAAGTTGTGATGCATTGCGTGCATTTGTCGTTCTAGGCCGTCAAAGCGGTTGTCGATGTTCTTGAACTCGGCTTGCATCTCACCAAATTGTTCATCTTGTCGCGTATCAAGGGCTTGGCAACATTCACGGAACTCTTGTCGGACGATGAAGTGACTTGCGCGTGTCATGTACGTTCCTTGTTCTTCTTCTTGGTAAGGTGGTTGTCTTGACTCACCATGCCTATCCATCATGCAAAACACACAAGTATTGTATATGGAAGTGGAATATGGTGGTTTTAGCCCTGTTCCTCACCTTGGGGATTGCACCGAACTATAAACCACAAGTGAGAGCTATAAGCATGCAAAGTGGAATCGCAAAGAAAACTCACACTAAAGAAAGAACTAACTCTCAAAAGCTGTGGGTGGAAGGTTAGGATTGCGGAAAACCAAACGAAACGATCCAAAGAAAAGGTTATTGTCAAAAGTGGTAGAGAACCAAAGATCAAAGCAAAAAGGAAACGATCTACAAAACACAAAGATACACACACGTGGAGACGGATGTGGTTAGCACGACTATGAAAAAGAGCACAAAAGGTCCTAACGAAGACTATGCTCGGTGTCATGCCTACACAAGGAGAGACCACAACTCGTTCACCAAAAGAGAAATAAGCAACAGATTTGTGCACTTGCCTCGGTCGCGCTCTTTTTCTCTCTTTGCTTACAAGCTTGAGACTCTCTTTGTATTGGGAGACTTTGTATCTTTCTATTTTTCTTTTGCTTTTTCTTTTTCTCTTTTTTATTCTTTTCTCCCTTTCTATACTACTATGTTAACTCTTGTATTTGCTATCACACTCTCACTTTCCAAGGACAAGTGCACAATGCTTAGGCAAACACAAAATGAGCTGCTCTCATAGGATAGATACACACAAGGAAGAAGGGTTAACAAGGTGGAGCAAGTTATACCTTCGGTATTGACGACTTGCTACCGGTGTTGGGGATGATGTTTGGTGTTGCGGTGTCGATGAGCGTGGGATGTGAATCTTGTTGCAGAAGCTTGAAGTCAGTTGGGCGACACACACGCGAAACACGAACAAGCCAATTCTAAAATTAGCGAACAAAAATGGGGGTGAAAAATTTCTTGTCAGACAAGGGCGGTAGTACCGCTATGACCAGCCGGTAGTACCGCTCATCGGTAGTACCGCTCGTTTTAGCGGTAGTACCGCTTCACGGATTCCTGGGCGCGTGGATCGCGAACTTGAACGCATAATCGGCCCCAAAATCCTCAAATTGGTGGAAAACTTAACAAAATTGCGGCTAGGAACACACAAAGACGGTAGATCGATACCCCAAGCAACAGATCTATGGACCAAAACCACGAAAAACGCACCAAATCTAGAGATCGATCCGAAGGCAAATTTGGGGATCTTTGTTGGGGATTTTCGAATTTTTGGTGGATAGAAGAAAAATTTGTGGGGGAATTCGTGAGCAACGAAGCTCTTGATACCAATATGTTGAGGGCAAACCTCTAGGGTGGCCCGATCTTTCACGATTCCCTTTCAAATCGAGGATGGAGTGTGGGAGAGGAGGGGAGGATGAACACGACGAACGCATGCACGAAGAACACGACGAACACACACACACACACACAACCACGATACACACCAATAGCTCACGCCGGTGGTAACCGGTCCGGCGCAATCCCTAGGATCGGCGTCGGGCGGAGGACTCTCTCTCGAACCGGCACGATGAGATGGGAGACTCGGTGAGATCTTGACGTCTTAGGCAAAGGGACTTCGATGCCTAGGCCTTGTACAACGTGGAGGCACGATGCAAACTCCAACAAGATTTGGTGATATTGGTTTTCCTTGGTCAAGGAGCATGAGGCAAGAATTAGATAGATCCACAAGGGATTTCCACTAATTCCAATATCATGCCTAGGGTTTACAATAGAGGTGGGGGCTATATATAGGCCAGCCACAAGTTCAGGGGTAGTTTATGCAACTAAAGTATCAAAAGGGTGTGTTACAATGCCAAAGGGCAGAGCTGGAGCGCGCAGGCCCTGGGGTGTCCAGTAGTACCGGTCGGTTGAGCGGTAGTACCGGTCGGTTGAGCGGTAGTACCGGTTAGATGAGTTAGTTCCACTGGAAGGGCGCGGTAGTACCGGAGCAGGTAGAGGCTTTGGCGTGAGTCTTCAGGTGTGTGCGGTAGTACCGCCTACTGAGTGCGGTAGTACCGGTGGGATCTGGGGCTTCGGGTCCATCTCTCTGTCCGGGGCGGTAGTATCGCTGTCCATGAGCGGTAGTACCGCTTCCAGGGGTCGATAGTACCACGTCCTCCTGGCAGCTATTGGCTGCTACGTCGCTCCTCTAGCTCGTGTCTTCATACCTGATGATGCACAATGTCGGGGCATGAAGTAGCAAGCCGTCCAGGGGTGTATCGAAGTCACATGAGTACAAGAGCGAATTCACCTTAGCTTGGAGAAGCTTGGCTCGAGCACGAGTCATGGGTCCACTTGGGGACTTGGTGGTGTAGATGTAGGAGCGTCTGTAGGACGGGATGCATCAGACGCCCCTCAAATAGAGTGCAAAAGGCAATCACTCGCCAAGTCAATTTGGCGATGAACTCTCCACCCTCCACCACTGAGTACCTCAGTGGAAGTGAGTCCTGCATCACCTTCGACAAGCACGACCACCCGCGCCAAGTACCTCGCCCGAGCCATTGTCCCTTGGTGATCGAGGCGCAGATTGGAGGCTTCGAGATGAGTCGCATCTTCATAGACGGTGGATGTGGCATTAACCTCATGTTCGCAAGTACCTTGCGTGCAATGAGGATCCCTCTGACATGTCTGGAAGTTTCAGACAAAACGTTCCATGGCATCGTCCTAGGGAAGGGCGTGTACCCTCAGGCAAGATCAGCCTCGATGTCATCTTTGGCACGCCGCAAAACTTTTGGCGAGAGCGCATTGAATTTGAAGTCGTCGACTGGCCCTCACAATATCACTGCATCCTCGAACGTGTCGCGTTCGCGAGGTTCATGGTAGTGCCGCACTACGCCTATCTACAGATGAAAATGCCGGGCCCAAATGGCATCACCATAGTCAACGGAAGCTTCGAGATATCCGACAGCTGCAATAGGGAGTTCAACAGAATTTCCAAGTCTTTCGGCATGCAGAAGGTACAAGCGAGGTTGAAGGAGTCGACAGACAACAGTCTGCCTCCCCCGAGCAAGCCAAACTCACCCGACCTATCCTTTGACACGTCGGTGCACACCAAGAAAGTACATGTCCATCCAACGGACCCAGCCAAGATGGCCCTCATCGCCAACAACTTGAGTCCCGCATAGGAACTCGTGCTTGTCGAATTCCTCCGCGAGTGTTGGGAAATCTTCGCCTGGTGTCCACCGGACATGCCAGGAGTTCCTAGGGAATTCCTCGAGCATGCACTCAACGTAAATCCCGAAGCAAGGCCAGTCAAACAAACAATCCTGCGACTGTCGGAGCCAAGGGAAAAGCGGTCGGAATGGAAGTCAATAGACTCCTCGACGCTAATTTCATACGCGAGATCAAGGAGAGCACCTGGGTTGCAAACCCCGTGCTTGTTCCCAGAAAGGACACGGATATCCTGCGGATGTGCGTGGACTTCACCTCCCTGAGCAAGCATTGCTCGAAGGACCACTTCCTGTTGCCACGGATCGATCAAATAATCGACTCCATCACGGGATGTGAATGTCTCTGCTTCCTCGACGCCTACTCAGGCTATAATCAAATTTGAATGAAGGAGGAGGACCAGGAGAAAACAGCGTTCGTCACGCCTTTCGGTGTCTTCTGCTACACAACGACGCCTTTCGGGCTGAAAAACGCAGGAGCCACCTATTAGCAGTGCATGCAAGCCTGCCTCAAGAATCAACTTGGTCGCAATATCCAAGTCTATGTGAACGACATTGTCATCAAAACCAAGGAGGAAGCCTCGTTACTCGACGATCTCCACGAGACCTTCGATAACCTTGACCACTACCAGATCAAACTAAATCCGGACAAATGCGCCTTCGGCGTACCATCTGGGAAGCTACTCGGGTACCTCATCTCCACGAGAGGGATTAAGGCCAACCTGAAGAAAATAAAGGCCATATGGGCCATAGAGAAGCCGAAGAATGTAAAAGGCATCCAGTAGCTGGCTGGGCGAATCGCGGCGCTCAGTCGATTCATTAGTCACATGGGTGAAAAGGCACTACCTTTCTACCAACTTCTCCGCAAGGCTGATAAATTCGAGTGGACAAACGAATCACAAGAAGCATTCGACGACCTCAAGCGTCTATTGTCCACCTCACCAGTGTTGGTGACACTGTTGGGTTCGCAGCATAGAAAATAAAAAATTTCCTACGATGGGAACTATATGCCAAGATCTATCTACTAGATACAAGAAACGGGTGGATATACATCCATAGAGAACTTACCCTTGAAGACAACAAAGCTTTGTTAACGAGTTGGAACTCGTGGATGATGTAGTCGTACACTTGCTGATCTCAAGATCGTGATGAAGTCCAGCAGGTCTGGCTCCAGCACGTCCATCAGATCTAGCTCCAGCAAGTCCAGCACCACAAAGCAGCGGTGCATCCGTGATCGCACACATGTCTGGTACCCCAACAACCTCCATCCCTCGCTCTAGCAAAGCAGCGAAAGCATCAACTCCTTTCCAGATAAAGCCACCGGGAACATGTATCTCGCTAATCCGAGACCATGGGGAATAAATAGAGGGGGAGAGAGATCCTTCACGAGGAGGTGTGTGTTGTGAGGAGGAGAGGGGGGCCTTTTATAGGGAAGAAGGGGGCAACCAAGGGCCATGGCATGGCAGCCATGGTGGTGCCCCCACCTCTTCCATCATTCATGTGGTGGATGCTCCACTCACATAAATATGCCTCCACTCACACTTCCACTCACATGCATTAAATTTCCACCAAATTTAATGCAAGCTCTCATTAAATAAAACTATTTTATTTATTTTATTCTGAATTTTGTCAATTACATTAATTAACAAACATTCACATAAAACCCCTTGCAACATTTCAATATCACATGCAGAACTAGTTTCTGCAATTTCACCTGAAACAATTTCGGTTTCCATCGAAATGATTCTAGCGCTTTCTTAAATCTTTATCTGAAACATATTTACTCCAAATGGTGTCGGTATCCCTTAAGTGTGTCACCCTATGGTTCGCGAATAATGCAGACATGATCGAGACCCCTCTCCGATCAATAATCAACAGCGAGACCTGGAGATCCGTACTGACTCCCACATATTCAATGATGAATCTTGTGATCGTGTGGACCTTTAACATCATAACGAAATCCGTTTGTCTCGTGATATATTACTTGTCCGAGATTTGATCATCGGCATCCAAATACCTAGTTTGATCTGGTTACCGACATGCACTCTTTTCTCGTTCCCGTGATATAACATTCTAGTGATCACATCACTTGCTTACAAGCTATCTTAATGTGATATCACCGAGAAGGCCCAGAGTATATATATCCATCATCGGGATTGAAAAATTCCACATGAGCCTCAACATAACACCTTCGGAGTATCTGAACCCACCTTTATAGTCACCCTTTTACGGTGTGACGTTTGATGTTATCAAGTTACTCTTCCGATGTTAGCAATTAACATGATCTCATGGGCTAAGGACTAAGATTACTTCGTGTGACATTATAGAAATATAAACATAATGACTTTGATCGTAATGCTATACTTCGGATGAATGTTCATCACATCATTCCACCAATGTTGTGACCTCGTTATTAACAACATCCAATGTCCATGATCAAGAAACCTTGATCATCTTGTTAATCAACGATCTAGTTTATATGAGAGGCATTACTAGGAACTTTGTATTTTGTTTATTAAACACACATGTATTAACGTTTCCAATTAATACAATTATAGCATGCAAAATAAACACTTATCATAAACATGGAATAAGATAATAACCACTTTATTATTGCTTCTCGGGCATATTCCCTTCAGTCTCCCACTTGCACTAGAGTCAATAATCTAGTTTGAAAAACTTTGTGTATTGAACACCTATGGCTTTCTGGTGTTGCATATACGCGATTGCTAGTGGTTAACATAATCTCTGGATCTGAGAGTTTCAGGTCCGCATGTATTTGCATGTCTTTGCATCTCTACGCATCACTCATTCTCAAATGAGATGGCATTGTATAAATTTGGTACTTTGGTGAGACCTTTAGTTCGTTCGGGTTAAAATATGTTGATATTATTTTTATACAATATATCTTCATAGTGTTAGCCCATTTTGAACCACACCTAGTTTGATAACAAACTACTTAACACAAATGCCCTCCTTTGCTGCTACTATAGCAGTCATATACTTAGCCTCTTGTTGTAGTATCCGTCACAATGTCTCAACTTTGGAACTCATCCAAATCCATCATGGAACATCATTTCCATTATATTGTGCCACCCATAGTCTAAATTGAGATCAATTTAATTTGTATCTTGTGACAAAACTAGTGTCAATGTAACACTTTACAATGAACTACCTTTAACTATTTGTCACTTATACATGATATATTCTTAGTTCTTCCAAATATCATAAGAATATCTTTACTATCGTCCAATGATCATATTATGAATCATTCTGGTATGTGCTCATAACATTTAGAGCATATGACATATCTAGATACATAGATATCACGGTATAATCAATCAAAATATTCATGTGATTTTACTCACCAAGTGTTGAAACACTTGAATCTTGATACAATCCTTTCCATTAGTAAGAACCTTTCTTGTTGTTTCTATATTGAACCCTTTCAATATCTCATATATGTATGTCTGGCATAACCATATTAGCGCCTCAATCTATCCATATAGACATTGATGCCAAATATTCCGTTTTTTCCCAAGTCTTTCATCGAAATCCTATTTTAATGAAATTCTTAACTTATGTCAATAAAAGATACATCATTTCCAATCAACAATATGTACTCTACTTAATGTATTGCAAATTTGTCTCAGCGCTCCCACTTAATTTCTTGCAAATGCAAGCATCTTCATCATCTCTGATGAAATTAAACTCCTTTAACATTTTCATCATGGTGAAGATTCCAACTCCGCTATGCTCACTTCAACTATTGAAGTTTGCATGCCCTTTTATCACCCTTTGAATTAAGAAAACCCTTCGGACCGTGTCATGTACACGTCCTAGGTAAACCTTGTTTTTTATTCAACTACCATATACCAAATTATATGTAGTGCTTTCTACATTAATCCGTCAAGACTAAATATCGCTATGAAAGATCAAATCTTGTCATAGTCAACTCCTTGAACATTGCGGTAAACTTCTTTCCGACATGTCGACTATTTCATAGATGTTAAACATCCATTTCTATTTCTTTATAGACCCAAACATGATAGATAGGCTCACGCCTTTCCAGAGGGTCTTCCAACTTCAGAAACTTGATTTCTCGTGTATGGATACTATCATGGATTCTATGACTTCTAGTCATTTTATGGAGTCAGGGCCCATCACCGCTTCTTTGCATGCAGTCGGTTCATCATTGTCAAAACAATAATGACTTTTGTTTCAAATCTAACTATTTGATTCTTACCGACCCACATGGTTCAATAGGAACTCTAATCCCCAAGATCACACCCTTTGTAATAACGGGAGCCATGAGCATTGTGGCCGTCACCGGGACACTTTCCGGCTCTGCGCTACTTAGAACATATAGCTAAGGTTCAACAACCTTATCAAAGTTGTATTGTCCTCCCACTTAACTTTTCATGAAAAATTCCTTCTCAAGAAACTTGACGTTCCAAGCGACAAACTCTTTTGTCCTCGGTGTTATGGAGGAATTCCAAACAAATTCTTTGGGGTAACCTACAAAGACATGCTTATCCGACTTTGGTTGTAAATATTTTACTTATGCATAGTATACCAAAATTTAAGAAAAGACAATTCGGGTTTTATCCCAAACCATAACTCATATGGTGTCATTTCAACGGATCACGATGGTGCTCTTTTCAGTGTAAAAGCGGCAGTATCTAAAGCTTTAATCCTTAAAACATAATGGCTGTTTTATAAATGACACCTTTGATCTTACCATGTCAAACAAGGTTTGATTTGATCTCTCGAACATACCATACTCCTGTGGTTTATCAGGAAGTGCAAATTCATGGAACAATTCCTAAAATCTTAGGTGTTTTGCTAACCTGTAACTCAAATATCTTCCTTTATGATCGAATCATAAAATCTTTATTTTCTTGTTACAATGATTTTTCACTTCATCTTGAAAGTCTTTGAATTTTTTTCAAATGTTTCATACTTCTTCCTTATTAAGTAAATATATAGATATATTCACTCAACTTTCTGGAGAAAGCATATGAAGCAAAAAGATCCATCGCATATGGCTACACATAATGGACTATATACATCAACATGCATAATATCCAATAAGTTAGTCATCCGTTCCTCTTTGGCCTACAGATGGTGTTTCAATTATCTCGAGGAAAGTTGTCACAAGCGTCAATTGATCAAAATCAAAAGACTCCCAAAATCCATCAACATGGAGTTTCTTCATGTTTTCTTTCCAATATAATTCAAATAGAAATGTCACTTCATAAGTGATCTTCCAATCATTTGTCTTAAAACATTTTAGCAATAATGTTTATGGATGTGATTTCTCCAACTAGATTTGTAAAAGTTCATCCATCCTTTATGGAATATGGTAATTATTTGAACAACTATTGTTCTCATAATACCAGAACAAAATAACAATTATTAAAACCAATCTTGAAGGCTAGGTTTGACGAAAACGAAAACACGATAACACTTTATTTGTTTTTGATGAACATCATCACTTATTCTCTTGCCAGTTACTTAGCCCATTGCAGTTCATGAATTGTGTTGTTCTGTATGAAACTTCACACCAACCAATTCGGTATCCAATACCGGTATCCAATACCTCAGAACCACATTGTTTAACAAGCAAGGAATACAGCCATAACATGTATATCTTCTATATACCTAAGTTGGACACCTCCAACCTTTTCTTTTCTGCCAAATATTTTATAGATTCTCTTTCAACAATTCCTTTTCTTTTAAAAGAATCTATCAACATCAATAGTGGTGTGATTCACATGACACATAGTACAAAGTGTATATAGTCAAATACTAATAACTTTGGACTTGCACTTTGAAGTGGATCACCATCATCAAATGTTTGGTGTTCTTTCAAAAATCCATTCTTTAGTAATCTATTAGTGTAGTAAACATTTTACTTACATCTTCATTCATCCTTATCGTGACAACTTTCATGATCAAGCTACTATAGCCTATAAGGAAGAATCACTAGTATAATGTTAGTTCCGAAAACCTTTTTGGGAGATCCGGATGCCTAGCATCTCCATCCTTCACAAATTCTCATACAATATGAGAACATGTATTTTGCTAAATTATACTCTATCATAATGCAACCAAAAACATTGTTTTAGATATCACAATATCTTTCACACGTGATGGTTTCTGAAACAATTTTTCAGCTCCTAGATAATCTTGATATTAAAACAACTTTTGAATATCAATAATCATGGAGGCAAACATGATACTTTAGATACTAACATTGGAATTCTTACTCTTGATTTAATACTACTTATTAAACTTCATGGAGTAAATAGAGTTTGCTGAAAGTTTGCAATAGGACTTCTAAACTTTAAATTGACATTCAAAACAATACGATACCCGTTTGTAAAGTAAATATTCAGAATTCTATAGTTCTATTATCTCAATTAAAACTAAGCATAAGGTAGTGAACAGATGCCAATGACTACAACAAATTATGAAAATTCACTTTGATTTAGTTTATGACAAATTGAGTTCAACTAATCCAAATTAGAAATGAACTCCCACTCAAAAACGACATCCCTCGTGCCTTTTTGGTGATTACATGAACCAAATCCACTACACCAAGTCCGATCATTACGTGAGTCGTAACTTCAAAGGCGAGCATCAATATGGGCATCACATCAACTATATGACTCATGCTTAACCTTTTGGTCCGTGTTCCGAGGCCATGTCTGTACATGCTAAGCTCACCAAGTAAGAACCTTAGTATTTGTGTGTGTAAAACTGTCTTACACCCGTTGTATGAAAGCGTAGAGTCGAGTACACCCGATCATCACGTGATGTCTCGAAACACGATCCATAGAACGGTGCATACTTAAAGAAGAACACAGTTTATCTTGATATTTAAATGAGGGATCATCTTATAATGCTACTAAAACACCAAACTAGCAATATAAGATGCAAACATCATATGTGTAAAGTGGAATGATATGGTCCATGCATTTGATCACCATCATGTGCATCGTGGTATGATCTCTATCATGCCTTTGTGTGTAAGGCCAAGGTCTATGGAACTTACACGTTAGGTGTGTTGTAAGAATATCTATCATACATCTACTTACAACATTACCATATCATGACACTAGCCCAGCAACGATCTAAACTAGACGCCTCTAATTTATCCATTGCAAGTTTTACGTGGCTTAGTGCTTTCGAGATAGAACCGGACTTACCTACGAACATGGAACCACAACGAGGATAACCAAGTTATTAGCAACTCGTTGTAAATCAGATGTTGACTATAGTAGGAGAGATAGACACCCGAAACAATTTTATTTATTTTATTAAGAATTTTGTCAATTACATTAATTAACAAACATTCACATAAAATCCCTTGCAACATTTCAATATCACATGCAGAACCAGTTTCTGCAATTTCACCCGAAACAATTTTGGTTTCCATCGACATGATTCCAGCTCTTTCTTAAATCTTTATCTGAAACATATTTGCTCCAAATGGTGTCGGTATCCCTTAAGTGTGTCACCCTACGTTTCGCGAATAATGCAGACATGATCGAGACCCCTCTTTGATCAATAATCAGCAGCGGGACCTGGAGATCCGTACTGACTCCCACATATTCAACGATGACTCTTGTGATCGTATGAACCTTTAACATCGTAACTAAATCCCTTTGTCTCGTGATATATAACATGTCCGAGATTTGATCATCGGCATCCAAATACCTAGTTTGATCTCGTTACCGACATGCACTCTTTTATCGTTCCCGTGATATAACATTCTAGTGATCACATCACTTGCTTGCAAGCTATCTTAATGTGATATCACCGAGAGGTCCTAGAGTATATCTATCCGTCATCGAGATTGACAAATTCCACTCTTGATCCATGAGCCTCAACATAACACCTTTGGAGTATCTGAACCCACCTTTATAGTCACCCTTTTACGGTGTGACGTTTGATGTTATCAAGTTACTCTTCCGATGTTAGCAATTAACATGATCTCATGGTCTAAGGACTAAGATTACTTCGTATGACATTATAGAAATATAAACATAATGACTTTGATCGTAATGTTATACTTCGGATGAATGTTCATCACATCATTCCACCAATGTTGTGACCTCGTTATTAACAACATAAGATGTCCATGATCAGGAAACCTTGATCATCTTGTTAATCAACGAGCTAGTTTATATGAGAGGCATTACAAGGGACTTTGTATTTTGTTTATTAAACACACATGTATTAACGTTTCCAATTAATACAATTATAGCATGCAAAACAAACATTTATCATAAACATGGAATAAGAGAATAACCACTTTATTATTGCTTCTCGGGCATATTCCCTTCAGACACCTCGCGAGAAAGAGCCGATACTGATGTACATCTCCGCCACCAACTAGGTGGTAAGCACTGTGCTCATGGTGGAACGAGACGAAGAAAACAAAGTTCACGGGGTACAATGCCCAGTCTACTACCTCAACGAGGTGCTCATGCCAACAAAACAGCGGTACCCGCATTATCAGAAGCTGGCATACGGTGTCTTCATGACAGCTAGGCGACTGCGCCACTACTTCCAGGAGCACCCAATTGTAGTGGTGAATGATGCCCTGCTCGGGCACATACTCAATAATCCTGACGCCACTGGACGAGTCGCGCTCTAGGGAATCGAACTATCTCCACGAGACATCGCAAGTTCTTCCGGACTACCTCGTGCACTCGATGGAAAACCAGCTCCCCTATAAGCCAGATATGTCCTATATATGGACAATGCACTTTGATGGATCCAAGCGCAAGGAGGGAGCTAGTGCGGGCGTCATCCTAAAATCGCCGCAAGGTGACAAGATGAGGTATGTTTTGTGAATGTAGTTCACCGCCTCCAACAATGAAGCGGAGTACGAAGCCTTGCTTCACGGGATGCGGATGGCGAAAGCAGGCTGTGCTAAGCAATGATGTCTACGCACTTCTATTCTTGTAGACAGTTGTTGGTCCTCCAAGTGCAGAGGTTTGTAGAACAGCATCAAGTTTTCCCTTAAGTGGATCACCCAAGGTTTATCGAACTCAGGGAGGAAGTGGTCAAAGGTATGCCCTCTCAAGCAACCCTGCAATCAAGATACAAGAAATCTCCTATGTCCCCAACACACCCAATACATTTCTCAGGTGTATAGGTGCACTAGTTCGGCGAAGAGATAGTGAAATACAAGTGGTATAGATAATTATAAGTGGTAACGGTGCAAGAAAATAACTTGATGGCGTGGAAGAGACTAAAGTAAAACTGAAATAAAGATAGAAGCAAGCAAACATGCAATAGATCTAATAGCAAACGGTGTTTCAGTGCTTAGAAACAAGGCCTAGGGATCATACTTTTGCTAGTGAACACTCTCATATAAATATCTTCTCTTTATGGTACTATGCTGAAATACTCTCTGGTTGGACACTCTAATCGTTGGTAGGGCTATAACAGCACACCTCAAAGTAAGCCTTTCCCATCTAGAAAACCCCACACTGTCACCTTGAGTACTATATGAGTCCAACAAACACCACAATTTCATAAAGACATCCAACTCCAAATATAACTCATAACAAGTATTTGTAATCTCTAGCCTAAGTGCCACCATGGTGTGCACACTGTCAACTTCACACACATGGGGAGAGCAGAGATCTATTAAAGCACTTGAGTAGCAAGGTAGATCTATAGATTACAAGCTCATGATCTCAATAAGATCATGAATAGAGAGAGAGAGAGATGAACACATAGCTACCGGTAGAACCCTTAGCCTCGAGAGAGAACTACTCCCTCCTCATCATGGGAATAAGAAATGGTGATGGAGATGGTGGTGGAGATCGATGGAGATGGATCCGGGGACACTTCCCTGTCCCGGCAGGGTGCCGGAACAGAGACTTTCTGTCCCCCGAATCTCCCCTTCGGTGGCGGTGGCACTGCGGAACTTTTCGTGGCTGGAGGCTTGACTCTTTAGGGTTTATGCATCAGGAGGCTTCTTATAGGCGAAGAGGCAAGGTCGGTGGGTGATACATTGCAAATGTATCTATAATTTTTGATGCTCCATGCTTGGTTTTGTCCACTTTCTTGTGTTTTGTCCACACTTTGGAGTACTTTTCATATGATTTCTTGGACTAACCTATTAACAAGTGCCACAGTGCCAGCTACCTGTTTTCTACTGTTTTTGGTTCCAGGAAAGTCAGAAAATAAATATTCTCGGAATTGGACGGGACAAAAGCCAAAGTGCCTATTTTTTCAGAAGACTCACGGAGCCAGAATACGAGACGGACGAGGGCCAGGGCCTGGCCACACCACCCCCAGGCGCGGGCTGGGCTTGGCTGCGCCAGGGCATGGTGTGGTGGCCCCAGGCACCCCCTCGGTCTCCCTCTTAGCCTATAAGAAGCCTTCTGACCTAAAAACTTCGGGGGGTTCAACGTTTTTCTAGAAAAAGTTCCGCTGCGCCACCACCACCAAAGGGGAGATTCGGGGGACAGAAAGTCTCTGTTCCGGCACTCTGCCGGGACGGGGAAGTGCCCCCGGAGCCATCTCCATCGATCTTTACCATCATCTCCATCGACCATCCATGTTTCCCCCATCTATGAGTGAGTAATATCCCGTTGTAGGCTATGGGGATGGTAGGGATTGGATGAGATCGTTCATGTAATGGCATCGGATTGTTAGGGCATGGTTCCTAGTATCTTCTATTAGTGCTTTATGACTTTGTTGCGACTTGTTGTTCTTAATGCTTGTCACTAGGTCCCGAGTGCCATGATTTCAGATCTGAACTTATTATTGATTCATTATGATAGTATTGTTTCTGGTCTTATCTACAAGCTGTATACACACGTCGTTGTCCGGAACCAATGGCCCCGAAGTGACAGAAATCGGGATAATCGGAGGGTATGGCTTTGATGTGAGGATCACATGTGTTCACAGAGTGTTAATGCTTTGCTCCGGTGCTCTATTAAAAGGAGCACCTTAATTGCTAGTAGTTCCCTAGAGGCCCTGCTGCAAACGGGCTGGCAGGACAAAAGATGTTGTGCAAGTTCTCATTGCGAGCACATATGACTATATAGGGAACACATGCCTAGGATTGTCTGGTACTTGGATGCTTTATCTTATTTATCTACAATTCCCCTACGTTCTAATTTCTATGTGAATTGTCTTGTCCATGCAACGCCCGTCCATCCATCCCTATGCCTACCGCACTCAAATCCCACTGTTTACTGCTTTTGTTACTACTGTCTTTGCTTTACTACTGTTGTTACTTTACTATTCCTACTACAAAACTGTTGCTACTAATAAACTGCTCTGAGCAAGATTGTTTCCAGGTGTAGCTGAATTGACAACTCAGTTTTTAAGGCTTATAAATATTCTTTGGCTCCCCTTGTGTCGAATCAATAAATTGGGTTTCACTTCCCTTGAAAATACTGCGATACACCCCCTATACTTGTGGGTCATCAAGACTATTTTCTGGTGCCGTTGCCAGGGAGCATAGCTTTATTTATCAAGTTCACTTGGATTCACTATTGTTCAAGCTAAGTTTATTTTCTCCTTGTTTGCTAGTTTCTTTATCAAAAATACAAAAAAATTAGTTCCTACTCTAGTTGTTATTTTCATTGGTCTGTTATTGTCTTGCTTTATCATGCTTGTTGTCAATGGTTGGTTTCTTTAAAAATGAATCTTATTGGCAAGGTGGGTTCACGGAAGATCAAAAATATTCTTATAAGGAACACTGTTTGTCATGAAAAGGGAAACACTTATGGGGACAAATTGATAGATTGTATACCATTGCTAGAAACGTGTGCTCTACTTATAATGTTACTTATTGCTTTGGTAAATCTTGTTGCTCTAGGAGGTACAAACACCTCCCTTTTCAATGTGAGTATAATGATGATGTTACCATATCTTCTTATGTTAAGGGAAATTATGACTTTTATGATGTGGAACAAATTGAGGAATTTATTGCTTGGAAGGGTGCTTTTGAACTTGCTAGTTTGCTTGAAAAAATTGATGACTCACCTTATAAGTATGAGGTTTATGGTATACTTAAATTTTGCTTTGATAATTACAAGGATGAATATGGCTATATTCTTGAATATTTTAATAGATGCTTTCCACAAATGGAAGAGACTAATGCCTTGCAGGATCCTATGGAAGAAGAAATTGATGAACCTGAAATATCATTTGATGAAAAAGAGAAGGAGAGTGATGAACAAGAGGAAGAATGGATTAGCTACCCATGCCTACCTTCTAATGAGAGTAACTCTTTATCCCTTACATTATTTGATTGTCCCCCATGCTTACTAAAGAAGGATGGATGTTATGTTCCTGGGGATTCTTTTGAAGATGTTTATGATAAAGCTCTAGTGCTTGTAGATCATGAAAAGCATGCTGTATGTGATAGTTATATTATTGAGTTTATTGATGAGGCTACTGAAAATTATTATGAGAGAGGAAAATATGGTTGTAGAAGTTTTCATGATATTGAAACACCTCTCTATGTGCTGAAAGTTTTGAAGTTACTCTTGTTTTATCTTCCTATGCCTATCACTTTGTTCTTTGCAAATTTATTTGCTTACACGATTCCTATGCATAGGAAGTGGGTTAGACTTAAATGTGTTTTGAATTTGCTTCTCGATGCTCTCTTTTACTTCACTTCATATTTCTTATGAGAGCATCCTCTCAAACTTTTATGCCTGAAGATGATAATATGTCTATTATTCTTGGGAGTCCTTTTCTTAATACTGCAGGAGCTATTATTAATTGTAATCAAGGGAAGGTGACCTTAAATGTTAATGACAAGGAACACATTGTCTATTTCCTCAAGAATATTGAAATGACTTATGGTTTGAATTCAATTGAACATGTTGAGGGCATTCAAGTTGGAGAAATATATTGTCCCATACCAAGAGAAAAATTTGAAACTATTATGATTGGGACCATTGCTATCAAGGTTGAGGTAACATAATCATTAGTGGAATACAAAGTTTTTTCTCATATGAAATTGTTTTGGTAGAAAGACCTGATCAACCTTGTTAACAAAAGGTTTTCATTAAACAAAATAATGTTTTCACTATGATTATTTTTGTTTACTTCTATTCTATCCATTCTAGTTTTTGCTTATGCCTAACTTAAAGGCATTAAAGAAAAGTACTTATTGGGAGATAATCCAAAAGTTTTAGATGAGTCTCGGAAGTTATTACCTCAGTAATAACCGCTCCTTATCCTTTTTATTTTGCTTTTTGTGCCAAAAGTAACCTCTAATGAGAGTGAAGTGATGATTGGGAAAGTTGATGTCCTGAAACAGATTTCTGTGCTTCACCGTAAAAATGCGTGAGAGAGCTATGTATTTCGGACTGAGCTGTCATTTTTTGTGCTTCTGCCCCAGGTTGTTATCTAACTTTCTTTAGTTTAACACGGTTTGATTTGAGCAACAGAAAGTCTTCGAAAAAATTCGTCTTTACCTGCTGGTCTGTTTTGATAGATTTCTGCCATTTTCTGCATTTGCTTCTTGTTGGTTCCTTCTTGAGTTCTTTTGGGGAATTGAGCTTTTAGAGGGAAGTACTACAGTAGCTAGTGTTCTAATGGAAGTTTATTTGGTTTTAGAACTGAACCTTAAGACTTATTTATCTTAAGTGCACTAATGTTGCTAATGAGATTGTGTGAAGTTTAGTATGAAGGAAAAATTTCAGGTGTATGGAAGGAATGAGTAATGAGATGAAGGATGGACTAAAGCTCAAGCTTGGGGATGCCACGCGTGTCACCCCAAGAAATATCCAAGAAGTACAAGCGTCAAAGCTTGGGGATGCCCAAGGCATCCCCTTCTTCATCAATAAAAATCCCAGGTTTCTTCCAAACACTTTATTTTTATTGTTTCATGCACAGTTGTGTTATTCTTGGAGGGTCTTCTTTTTCGTTTTTCGTTTGCTTAGTTTGCTTAGTTTTCTGAATAAATTGGTTGGACCCCCTCTTTTATACATTGGTGTTCAAACAGTTTGGTTTGGTTTGGAAAAGAGTAGGAAAGCTCATGCTTAAGTGGTAAAGACAGCTTGTTTTTGACTGTGGCCTATGCTTTCCCATGACATGCTTGATATTGTTTTGGATTTATGCTTAGTATTCTTTGCTGTAGCATGACTTGTTATAAACAATTGAGATTGCTTAAGGTGCCTTGGATGAATCATGCGTTGTTTTAGCATATTAAAGCATAGTATAGTGGTATTCTCCTTTGATGCTTTATTTGGGTTGACTTGACACATGCTCACACCATGTTATGACTATCCCAAGTCACGATAAGCCTTTATGATCCCTTAGTTTTCAACTTGTAGTATCACTTTATGCTTTGATCAATGATGTTCTATCGCTCTGCATGATTATGGCCATTATTGCTCTCTCGTTTGTCGCTCCCTTACTATTGCTAGCCTTCACTTCCACTGAGTGTTTCACTCATGTTTCCAACTCCCTAAATCAAATATTTCCAAAGTGTCCACCATACCTACCTATTAGCATCATTTGCTACTCCCGTGCATATTCAATATGCCTTGTTTTCTTCCGAATAAAATGTTTGCTTGTTATGAGAAAGTTAGTTAGTAAAGCTCTCACGAACTTGATGGCACACTTTATTTTCTTGCACTTAATAAACCTGAACCATTGCGTCCTTATTTGTTGTGTATATGCTTGCGCTTTATAAGTTGAAGTTAGCAAAACCATGTATCATGGGGAATGCTTTCAACATTGCACTGGTACTTTGTACCTCGTTGATATCATGTTCTTTTGCTTATGGATCCCGGCGGTGTGAAATAAAAGTGGAACTTGTAAGATCATGGAGTTTGCATGTATGTTAGAGAAACGCCTAGGCCGCTAGCCTAAGCCATGCCTAATCATGGTGGAAACTTGCAGCATAACCATAATGAGCATTCTATGAATCATCCTCAATAAAAATCTATGCACATAGTAAATAAAAAGATCGCTAAGATGCTCATTGTCTGCTTGCCTTGTCATTTTGATTATGGGATAGCTCCTGTGTCATGTGCAAGGGGTACCCTGTTGGCGGTTCTCTATGATACGTATATACTTACAATGACAAGAGCTTACTTGTGACTGAAGTTGAGTAGCATGAGGACCGGTCTTCGTAAGTAAGGGGCATGAGATTTTGATTTATAACTTGTTAAGCATATCCTCTTAGTTGTGTCACTTTCACCTTAACCACATTAAAGATGCTTATGATAGGGGCAATGAGAGCTCAAAGCTAACGAGTACCATACTTTCAGCATTTGGAAGCCCTTCAAACTTTTCAAAACCTGTTCATTTCCTTGTTGAGTCTCCACACATTCTATGAGCACTTTCTTGAGAGCGTAGTGGCCATTCTTAGTTCTATGTGAATTGTCCCAAGACTTGTTGATTGATGCATAGCTTTGATATTAATTGTTCTAAACTATTTGTATCTAGTCACTCTTATGAACTTTGAAGGTGTCCTATGCATTTATATTTGCTACTCTATGAGGGACAAGATGAATGCTACTATGCTATGTTTTCTTTATGTGAAACAAACAAACGTCTTGAACATCAGCAAGTTTTCTCTATGAGAGAGCATCAAAAAGCGAATTCAAAACACATTTAAGTCTAACCCACTTCCTATGCATAGAAATCTTGTAAAGAAACAAGTCATGAAAGCACAAAGCAACCATAGTAAAACAAAAGTAATGCAACTTCAAGACTTTCAACATAAAGAGGGGAAACTTAATATTATTGAGATGCATAAAACCATGTGTCCCTCTCTCATAATAACTTTCAGTGGCATCATGAATAAAAGTAACAATATAACTATCACAAGAAACATTCTTATCATGAGCCACATGCATAAAATGATTATTACTCTCCACATAAGCATAGTCATTCTTATTAATTGTGGTGGGAGCAAATACAGCAAAATAGCTATCATTATTATTCTCATCACCATAATCATCAAATATAGGAGGCATATTGTAATAATAATGAATTTTCTCATCAATAGTAGGTGGACTGAAAATATCATACTCATCATTGTAATCATCATATATTCGAGGTTTGGTATCATCATAAGCAATAGAATAGCTATCTTCCAAAGCTGGGGAACTAAAAAGATCATTTTCATAAAAACTAGCTTCCCCAAGCTTAGACTTTTCCATAGCATTAGCAATAATGGTGTCCAAAGAATTCATACTAACAACATTGCTATTAGCATGCAAATAAAGTTCCATAGGTTTTTTAATTTTCTCTTCAAACACTTCATGTCCTAACTCAAGATAAATACTATAAAGCTCTCTAATTTTGTTATTGTTTTCCATTAAGCCTAACTAGTGAAAACAAGAAACAAAAAGACAAAATTGCAGAATCTAAAGGAAATAACTTCGAGCACTCACACCAGAAAATAGGCGTTTGCCGTGGGAGGTTCTTCTTCTTTAATCCTCCAGTGTGAATACCTTTTACCTTACCTCCCCGGCAACGGCGCCAGAAAATAGCTTGATGTCTACGCACTTCTATTCTTGTAGACAGTTGTTGGGCCTCCAAGTGCAGAGGTTTGTAGAACAGCAACAAGTTTTCCCTTAAGTGGATCACCCAAGGTTTATCGAACTCAGGGAGGAAGTGGTCAAAGGTATTCCCTCTCAAGCAACCCTGCAATCAAGATACAAGAAGTCTCTTGTGTCCCCAACACACCCAATACACTTGTCAGGTGTATAGGTGCACTAGTTCGGCGAAGAGATAGTGAAATACAAGTGGTATAGATAATTATAAGTGGTAACGGTGCTAGAAAATAACTTGATGGCGTGGAAGAGGCTAAAGTAAAACATGCAATAGATCTAATAGCAAACGGTGTTTTAGTGCTTAGAAACAAGGCCTAGGGATCATACTTTCACTAGTGAACACTCTCATATAAATATCTTCTCTTTATGATACTACGCAGAACTACTCTCCGGTTGGACACTCTAATCGTTGGTAGGGCTATAACATCACACCTCAAAGTAAGCCTTTCCCATCTAGAAAACCCCACACTATCACCTTGAGTACTGGATGAGTCCAACAAACACCACAATTTCATAAAGACATCCAACTCCAAATATAACTCATAACAAGTATTTGTAATCTCTAGCCTAAGTGCCACCATGGTGTGCACATTGTCAACTTCACACACATGGGGAGAGCAGAGATCTATTAAACACTTGAGTAGCAAGGTAGATCTATAGATTACAAGCTCATGATCTCGATAAGATCATGCATAGAGAGAGAGATGAACACATAGCTACCAGTAGAAGCCTTAGCCTCGAGAGAGAACTACTCCCTCCTCATCATGGGAATCAACAATGGTGATGGAGATGGTGGTGGAGAGCGATGGAGATGGATCCGGGGACACTTCCCCGTCCCGGCAGGGTGCTAGAACAGAGACTTTCTGTCCCCCGAATCTCCCCTTCAGTGGCTGCGGCGCTACGGAACTTTTCGTGGCCGGAGGCTTGACTCTTTAGGGTTTATGCATCGGGAGGCTTCTTATAGGCGAAGAGGCAAGGTCGGTGGGTGATACATTGCAAATGTATCTATAATTTTTGATGCTCCATGCTTGTCCACTTTCTTGTGTTTTGTCCACACTTTGGAGTACTTTTCATATGATTTCTTAGACTAACCTATTAACAAGAGCCACAGTGCCAGCTGCCTATTTTCTGCTGTTTTTGGTTCCAGGAAAGTCAGAAAATAAATATTCTCGGAATTGGATGGGACAAAAGCCAAAGTGCTTATTTTTTAGAAGACTCATAGAGCCAGAATACGAGAGGGAGGAGGGCCAGGACCTGACCACACCACACCAAGGCGCGGGCTGGGCTTGGCCGCGCCAGGGCATGGTGTGGTGGCCCCAGGCACCCCCTCGGTCTCCCTCGTCGCCTATAAGAAGCCTTTTGACCTAAAAACTTCGAGGGGTTCGACGTTTTTCCAGAAAAAGTTCCGCTGCGCCGCCGCCACCGAAGGGGAGATTCGGGGGACAGAAAGTCTCTGTTCCGGCACTCTGCCAGGATGGGACGTGCCCCTGGAGCCATCTCCATCGATCTTCACCATCATCTCCATCGACCATCCATGTTTCCCCCATCTATGAGTGAGTAATCCCCCGTTGTAGGCTATGGGGATGGTAGGGATTGGATGAGATCGATCATGTAATCGCATCAGATTGTTAGGGCATGGTCCCTAGTATCTTTTATTAGTGCTTTATGACTTTGTTGCGACTTGTTGTGCTTAATGCTTGTCACTAGGGCCCGAGTGCCATGATTTCAGATCTGAACTTATTATTGATTCATTATGATAGTATTGTTTCTGGTCTTATCTATAAGTTGTATACACGCGTCGTTGTCCGGAACCAATGGCCCCGAAGTGACAGAAATCGGGATAACCGGAGGGTATGGCTTTGATGTGAGGGTCACATGTGTTCACGGAGTGTTAATGCTTTGCTCCGGTGCTCTATTAAAAGGAGCACCTTAATTGCTAGTAGTTCCCTAGAGGCCCCGCTGCAAACGGGCTGGTAGGACAAAAGATGTTGTGCACGTTCTCATTGTGAGCACGTATGACTATATATGGAACACATGCCTAGGATTGTCTGGTACTTGGATGCTTTATCTTATGTATCTACAATTACCCTACATTTTGATTACTATGTGAATTGTCTTGTCCATACAACGCCCGTCTATCCATCCCTATGCCTACCGCACTCGAATCCCACTGTTTACTGCTTTTGTTACTACTGTCTTTGCTTTACTACTGCTGTTACTTTACTATTCCTACTACAAAACTGTTGCTACTGATAAACTGCTGTGAGCAAGATTGTTTCCAGGTGCATCTGAATTGACAACTCAGTTCTTAAGGCTTATAAATATTCTTTGGCTCCCCTTGTGTTGAATCAATAAATTGGGTTTCACTTCCCTCGAAAATACTGCGATACACCCCCTATATACTTGTGGATCATCAGTGGGCGGCCAGGGGGCCCACACCACCTAGTGGCACGGCCAGGGCTAGCCCGCGCCACCACATGGTGTGGCCAGGCCCTGGCCCTCCTCCGTCTCGTATTCTGGCTCCGTGAGTCTTCCGGTAAAATATCAACTTTGGCTTTTGTCCCGTCCAATTCCGAGAATATTCATTTTCTGACTTCCTAGAACCAAAAACAGCAGAAAACAGGCAGCTGGCACTATGGCTCTTGTTAATAGGTTAGTCCAAGAAATCATATGAAAAGTACTCCAAAGTGTGGACAAAACACAAGAAAGTAGATAAAACCAAGCATGGAACATCAAAAATTATAGATACATTTGCAATGTATCAAGCGACTCGTCATCTACGGCGACTCCAAACTAGTGGTCAACCAAATAATGAACGAGTGCGATGCTCTGAGCGACAACATGATCGCCTACCACGACCTCTACGACACACTCGAAGGAGACTTTGACGGCTGTGAACTGCGGCACGTCGGCCGCGAGAGCCGTGAGGAAGCAGACACACTCACCAACATCAGCTCCACCTATGCCCCAGTACCACCTAGAGTATTTCACGAGCGCTCCATCAAGACAAAATCTCTAGAGAACAAAACAAGCACGCCAACAGACTCGAGGGCTACGTCACCCAACAAGCCAACAACACTCGATGACACAGAGCCAGATACAGGACTCGAAGGCCCCATGGAGGTCATGATGATCGAGCCATCCTAGACGCAATCATATGTCACATACTTGCTCAGCAAAAGGTTGCCTCATGACCCAATTGATGCGCGTCATATAGCGTTACGATCCAAGGCATTCGCCCTCATCAATGGCGAACTGTACAAGCGCGGCATCACATGAGTCCTTCAGCGGTGCGTCTCCAACGGAGACGGAAGAGCAATCCTCCTCGACATACATGAAGGAACTTGCGGCCACCATGCTGGCAGTCGTGCCCTCGACGCCAAAGCTCTACGAGCAGGATTTTACTGCCCAACGACCATGCGTGATGCCAAGCACATTGTCCAGCATTGCAACGCCTGCCAGCGATTCACGGACAAGCCACATGCACCTGGCGCAGAGCTCAGGCCAATACCCGTGGCTTGGCCCTTTGCACAATGGGGACTCGGCATGGTCGGCAAGCTCTAGAGATCCTCGTGAGGAGGATACATCTACCTCCTAGTCACGGTCAACAAATTCACCAAGTGGATTGAGGCCATGCTGGTGACAAACCAATCAGGAGCCAGCATCATCAAGTTCTTCAAGTCCATTGTCTTCCGCTTCGGGGTGTCACATAGCATCATCACGGACAATGGGATGAACTTCACCTCCAAGGAGTTCCATGATTTCTGTGAAAAACTGGGAATCAACATTAGCTACGCCTCTATGGCACATCCCTAGACCAACGGCCAAGTTGAAAAGGCCAACGGCCTCGTCTATGGCGGGATCAAGAAAAGGCTCCTCCGGCCACTCAAAAAGGTTGTCGGGTGCTGGCCTGACGAGCTGCAATCAGTACTATGGAGCCTGCGCACAACTCCAAACAGCGCTACAAGCCACACTCCGTTCTTCATGGTACACGACGTCGAGACGGTGCTACCCGCAGAGGTGCGCTACAAGGCCCACGGGTAGTAGCATATAGCAAGGAAGAATCCACCCTCGCACTCGAAGACTCTGTTAACCTCCTCGATGAGGCACGCGAGATTGTAGTGGAGAGATCCACGATCTACTAGCAGAACCTCTGTAACTACTGTAGCAGAAGGCTACACCCTAGATCCTTCGTCAAAGGAGATCTGGTTCTGCGACTGAAGCAACAAGGGCACCTCAAGTTCGAGTCCCCATGGGAAGGACCTTATGTGATTACCGAAGTAATCCCAGGTGGCGCCTATCGCCTTAAAGACTTCAAGAGTAGAGTCGCATACTCCAACCCCTGGAACGTCGTGCAGCTGCGTTGTTTCTACCCCTAGATGTTTTTTACTTTACAAATAAGGCTATTCAGTCAGGCTACTTAGCCACACATTGTACCTCGTGATACTCTGCGAATAAATAAAGCTAAGTGCCCCAAACATTGCGTCTCTATCTTTCTTGCAATTACATTACTCGGGGGCTATGCCACCCTCTGTAACCTCGTTATGCTAATAACACAGTATCCCAAGTAGTTGACGCACTATAAATCGAACCCTTGGCAAAAACAACCTAGCTGCAATGCACTTGACAGGTTGACAAGGCGCTGTGATGAATATACGTTAGGCTAATGAAAAGGAACTGTAGAGTATAATACACTCGAAAAATATACAAACTAGTAAGCTCTTTACATATCAACGGGTATAAAAACACACTCGACGCAATTCTATGAACTTTACAACACCTATGAATTTCCTATGCAGGACCATATCATTGTACTGCTGCAAAAGGAGAACATTGGTCTACTCCTCAAAGAAATCGACAATATCTTCGGCTGGCAGGTCAACCGCCTGGTAGTCTGGCACCATGTTCCAGGTCATCCCTTTTGGCGGTGGTGGCGGTCCAGCGGAACCAGCTGTGACATCCACATCTAGCCAATGCAATCGAACAAGCGCCAACGCAGCCTTGACACCTGCGACTAGCTATTGGCGCACGCACTCGCGGACCACGCTAATATCTTGAAACTTCGCCAACAGAGCAAACAAGCTTGACGGCACCACGTCCAGGGGAAACATCGCCTGGAAGATATGCCTAAGGCACGATTGTGCTTTTTTGAAACACTGAAGCACTCACGTTGCATGATCATGTAGAGTCGCTAGAGCAACTACACGATCGTGATCCACCCAGAAGTACCCGCTAGCTTGCAACTGCTCCTGGGTCAGATTATGCAGGCGAATGGCAACCTAATCCCTCTCATCCTGCGGATGACGAGCGCTAACAACTACAAGAAGCAAGAGCAGAGCATAAGATGGAGCATCCCCGCGAATGGCCAAAGAAAAGGATAAGAATATAGAGAGCTAACACTTAAATTGCTCGTTAAACTGCGCAACTTCATCCAGGAGATACTTCTCGCGCACGCTGGCCTTCTCATCCTTCGACTTCCATACATCCGCACTACCGCGGATCACAGGCAATTCTCGCTCCAACTGCTTCATGTGATCGCGCAAGCAGCGACAGCTCCTCCACTTTTGAACGTGGTCGCGCCACAGGTTCATTGGTGGGAGGAGAGTCGGGAGGACCACTCGAAGGACCCTATTAAAGCCAAACAAGAGGCGGATAAGACCAGCTATACATTAACAAGGAGTGCATTCAAATTCAACCAAGTATCAAAAAGGGTACCCCCACAAAATAAGGTTCATCAAAAGGAAAGCTAAGCTATTATAGAAGGCAGCTAAGGAATGCTCTGCTTTTTCGATTTCGACTTTGGAGGCTTCCTTGAATCTATGGCAGTCTCCGATGCCACATACTTCCCAGTCGTAGCCCCAAATGCAGCAGCCTTCGCACTCTTCAACCTCCACAGCTCAGCTGAATAAGCAGCGACTGTATCAATGAGCCGAGGCCCATATTTACTGCAACTAGTGGCGAAAGGCTGAAAGACTACCTGCTGGCCATCTGCAAAGACCGGCATCGCCAAGGAGATCTTGCTGGGGTCAAGCTCCACGCCGTGGGCTTGCGCCATTGCGAGTGTCATGGTCACGCCAACTGACCTCTGCAAATTTTTAAAGTCCATCGGGATGCCCTCTGCGAAGGACTCCACCAAGCCATCAAAATTCTCGATCATCGGGGCTTTGGGAAGCATCTCCTCTCGAAGGCGACTTAGCACGCCCTTGGCTTTTCCAAGAGTGTCTTCGAGGGAGACGCTACGGTCCTCCACTATGGATACGGCGCCGGCCAAGGCATCCGTGTGGGCCAAGACCTGGGCGTCAAAGCTCACGCCGGCGGCATCTGAAGAATACACATATCAGAACAACATCATGAAGGAAAAATGCACTGGAAAAAGCAAGCAAGATAGTGTCATACTGGAGAGCGCTTTTGGGACTGAGAAGAGTTGTTCTTCGAACACCTTTTCCCTTTCAACAGTGGAGGAACACAAATCTTCCTCGCGCTTCTGTGACTCCTTAAGAGTCTCGACTGCCTCATGGCGTTTCTTCTCCACCGCGGCAAGTCCATTCTCGAGGGAAGCAACACGACAAAGAAGCTCATTATGCTCACTTGCAAAGGATATAAACATGGCAAGATCACTCACCAATCTCTACACAATAGAACCGAGAGAAAAGTTTAAAACTAACCTTCAAAGGCACGATGGCGATTATCCGGCAAGGCATGCTATCAACCCAAGGAAAGGATCTTCTCAGCGAGGCGAGTGGAATCCTTCACAATAGGCTACAACAAAAGAAAAGCAATGTGAGCGTTAACGCAAAATTCGATTACCAACAACACGAAGAAAACTCACGTGCTCCTCTAGGGACTCCGAAGATTCTTCTAGAATCGACGTCCGGGCAACAACTTGATGCTCCCCAGCGTGGGGGGAGCTCGAGGAATTGGCACTAGAGTGGGCCGACACTAGAGGAGAAAAAGACCGCACAGCCACCTCCCTGTTCTTGGAGTCTACGACTCTGGACTCCTTCACAAATTGGCAGTCTTCGGAGGATGACGACGTCGTTTGACTACAAAGTACCCATCACAAATTCGGAAGGGAAGAAACTTTGAGAAAGGCAAGACGAACTCGCAAAAATAAAGACTTACCCATCAAAATTTTCGAGGTCAAAGGAATCACCAGACAACTCCTTCAACAACCTGAGCTTATTCCATGAGGGGGGAGCCATGGCATGCACGGGCATGGTGGTAATTGGCTCCTCCACAATAGTAGAAGGATCCTTCGGCGTCGATGGTAAGGAAGCATCCGAACCCTCGCTACAGGAATGCTTGCGAGTCTCGTGATCACTGGACTCGAGGGCTTCCTGCTGCTCCCCAATAGGGACGGTGGAGCCCGACTCGTCCTCTTCCTCCGCTTCGCACGGAACTATTCCTTCAGACCGAGGAGGCAAATTGGCGGCCACTTTCCAGTCCTACAATTAGAAGAAGCATCAGTATACAAACCACCTAACAGGCAATCAAAAATCAAGAAAACTTTAAAGAGAAATCCACCTCAGGTGGAGGATTACTGGCACAGAATGGAGGCACGACTGAGTCGCCTAGGAGATCCTCCTTGGTGGTGTACTTGGTCATCAGCCGCAACCTCCTGTCCACTTCACCAGAAGAAATGCCTTCCGCAGAGATGCGAGTGACATCACCAGTACCAATCCAACTGTACATTGGATGCACCCTGGCCTGCAGAGGCTGTACACGGTGGCGCAACCACATGCAAATGAGTTCAGCACCACCTTCTTCCTTGCCTATGTGGCATTCGAGGTCGTTGACACGTTGATATAGCATCTCTGTTTCCTCGACTTCGCCGGGCATCACGACGTTCTTCCAGGATCGCCTCCTCTTGCAGATCGCCACCGGATCGAAGGGCACAAGTCCGTAGTGCTCTCCGTCGACCTTCTGGTCACGGATGTAGAACCACTTATCCCTCCACCCTTGGACAAACATGGTGAGCTTAATGGAAAAATAAGTGACATTGGAGTCAACATGGATCCCACAGCCTCCTACATCATAGACTATTGAACCCGACCCTGACCCCGATTGACGTTTGAGCTTAAAAAGTTTTTTGAAGAGGCCGAAGTGTGGCCTGACTCCGAGCCAGCACTCGCAAAGAGTGATGAAGCAGGCAATGTGGAGGATAGAGTTTAGGGACAGCTGGTGCAGCTGGAGCCCGTACAAGCAAAGAAGACCCCTAACAAACGGATGAAGGGGGACAGAAATCCCACAAATGACGAATGCAAGGAACATCACTCGAAAAGCCATAGGAGGACTAGGGATTACCTCATCGCCAGGAACGCGAGAGTCATCCTCCGCAGCAGGAAGTGCCCCATCTTGGTGTTGGGTGAACATCTCTGATGGCTTGATAGTCGATGGGCGCCATGACCCATTGGTGACACGAGTCCCCGTGCCTTTTTTCTTCCCCGCCGCGGCAGCAACACTGGTGCCCGCGGTGGCGGCGCCCTTCTTCTTGGTCGCCACAATGGCAGCCGCAGATCCAGCAGCGGAGGCTCCCTTCTTCTTGGCCATCTTACGCTAGCGGTGTGAGCGCAGGAAGTAGCTGGGGAAGGTACGGAGTTGGTCCAGTGCCACGGAGGAGATGTGCACAATTAACAGCAGGAGCAGCAATGGTGGAGGTGTGCGAGCGAGAAGAAGATGTGGGGAAATTACCGCACGGTGAACCCCTAATTAACCTCACAGCAGATGCCATCCAACGGCCAGGAGACAATCAATCCAGCACGTGGCACACATCGACGTCGACGCGTGGCAAGGGTTACCCACGAACCGTCACCCCTCTCCACCCATTATGCGCGAGAATCGAGGAGACACAGTTAAAACAAAAGATTATGCACACCTGGTCAAGTCCAAGTCAGAAAGTGGGACCCACTACTCGTCATGTCCCGTCAAAGCCGCTCACGCGGGTAATTGATGTCATCTCATCGTCAGCACTGATGTTATTAAACTCCAGCAGGAGCACCTTTTTGACTTCTTTAGTCCTTACTTGAGTCTTCGTCTCGACCAAGCACTCGGGGGCTACTCCTAATAGGAGCGATGGCCGCGCACGCGAAGAACTTCGTAAAGATATCCAGGTATCACGAAAAACCCTTCACTCGAATCTACGATTCGACTGTGGACTTCGGGTTACTCCCATAGGGGACGCTGAAAGCACATTCGATTGAAAAAAGCAAAAGACGATAGCAATCGCAAAAAAACTTATAAGTCCCTACTCGAGTCTACGACTCGAATAGGCACTCGGGGGCTACTCCCATAGGGAGCACTGGTCGCGCACCCTATGATTTTTTCCTTGCACATAACCACATGTTGACTATGTCTACACTTGAAAGCATCGGCGACTCTGCTTCATATTTTCCCTGCAAAGAGACTACGTCTCCTAGGTCACCTGAATCATCTCTGTGATGATAAAATTTAGATGCCGCGTTTACTACGTGAAGATAAGACCTGAATAAGGCCTGTCAACACATCTACTGTGCTCTACCAGAAATTATCCGTGCCTGTAGGTACGATGAAATATGCCTAGACGGACGCGTCGAGTGCTTACACTTATACACTAGGATTTGAACTCTATAAGACCTCCACGGCCTGAGTCGAATTACACCGACACTTTTCCATATTCGAGTCCGGGGACTCGAGTTTGAGTAGATTGCGTTGTTTTTCCCTAAGGCAGTTAACTGATCCCGATGCATCGGATGAATCAGGCACGTATATCAACAATCCCTATGACATCAATCAAAGCACTCAAAAATATGCTCAGCTATGCACATGAAAGACTTCATAAGTCTCCGCTTGATTCTGCGATTCAACCGGACACTCGTGGGCTACTAAGGTGGGCATACCTTACAGGTACTTGAGCTTGGCATATACGGTCCAGTTTGGCAGAAGCCCACGGCGTTACCAGGGCCCAATCCAGGATTCGGGTGACCCACGGAGACTCCGACTACTTGCGGCGCAAGGCAAGATCAAAGATAGAAAGTTTAAAGGGAAAAACTCTAACCTATAACCGACTCGACCTGCTACCTGAGACCTAGCCTATCTATATAAAGGCTAGGAGGGGCAGCGAGGAGGACAATCACAACCCTAGTTTCCACAACCTCGCCAGATTGCATCTGCGCACCCCTATAACTTTCAACTCCCTCGATAATTCCAAGAGCAGACAAGCAGGAGTAGGGACATCTACGAGGCCTAGACCTGGGTAAACCTTGTGTCTTTGTGTGCTTGTTTGTTAGGCGATTAATGCCTCTAGCGCTCCCTCCTTCTCCAAAACCCAAGTCCATAACAACGGGCATTGATGAGTTAAACCCTCGTCAATAAGCATATGCGCTAACCTAATCGGCACAACCTACCTATGCGTCTCCTTTCAGTCTATTGCGCCGCCGCCTTCATCTTCCCCATCCCGGCTTGCGGGGTGCACTGTAGATCGGGACAGTAGGCCTCCGAAACCCCGCCTCTTGTGAACCTATATGGGTGAGGGGCAATCAGGTTTTTGGGGAGCGCTTCCCTGCAACTACTGACGCCATCATGGACGACTCCTTCCCGAATGAGGACTTCTTCCCGAACATCAGCATCCTCTACATCGAAGACATGGTCGACGATGCCGCCGCGGTTGCTACTGCTGCCGCCACTATACCATATGTGATCCTGAACTTTCTCTTTCAGATTATGCTAGAGTTTTTTTATTCTAGCGATTGGTGTATATGTGATAGGTTTATTTTATTTAGATGTAATATGTTCATCTACTTTGTTAATCTGCATGATTAGTTTTGGTACTGTTTGTATAATCATGCTTTACTAGTTTATTATTCGGATTAAATCATATGAATTACTGCTTATATTTTCAACAATCCAAAAACCTGATTATAGGCAACTGAATTCCACTGGTATAGCCGCGGCTACTAGGCCGCCTTCGTATGATGGTATGCACCATAAGAGATGGCGCGCGAGAGCAATTCTATGGTTTAAAAACCTAAACTGTGGTGATCCTGATCATTGGGCTCCTAGCTTCCCTAATCGCTTTGACAAGCGGCAACATGGGAACATTGGCAAGACCGCTAATGTTGTTATTAGCGATACTGAGATGAAGGATGTTGGGTACGGTATTTTACCTACTATCCTTTCAGTATGTCATTCTCCTGAATAGTGGATTGACACGGGTGCTAATACACATGTATGTTCTGATATTTCTATGTTCTCTTCTTATCAGGTCGAAAGGACTTCCTCCGTGCTGATGGGAAATGGCTCCCGTGCTTTTGTTCATGGTGTTAGTACGGTAAATCTGAAGTTTACTTCGGGGAAGACCATACAGCTGAAGAATGTGTAGCATGTTCCCTCCATTAATAAGAATCTCGTCAGCGAATCGCTTCTATGTCGAGATGGCTTTAAGTTGTTTTTTCAGTCCAATAAAGTTGTAATTTCTAAGTATGTACAGTTTGTTGGAAAGGGTTATGAGTGCAAAGGTATGTTCCTCTTATCTTTGTCAGACTCATGTACTGAAGTTATTAATCATGTTTGCAATGATAATGAGTCCAATATTTGGCATTCACGACTTTGTCATATTAACTTTGGTTGCATGACACGGCTAGACAATATGAGTTTAATTCCAAAATTTACCACTGTCAAAGGTTCTAAGTGCCAAGTTTTTGTGCAAGCAAAGCAAACCCGCAAGTCTCATATGGCTACGGAACCAAGAAACTTAGCACCACTAGAACGTATACATTTAGATCTTTGTGAGATGAATGGTGTGTTGACAAGAGGTGGAAAAGGATACTTTATGACGTTGATTGATGACTCCACTAGATACTGCTACGTTTATCTTTTGAAATCTAAAGATGAAGCTTTGAATTACTTCAAAAACTATAAAGCTGAAGCAGAGAACCAACTTGATCTTAAAATCAAGTGGCTAAGGTCGGATCGTGGTGGAGAGTACTTTTCAAATGAATTTGATCTATTATGTACGGAATATGATATTATCCATGAGTGGATGCCTCCCTACTCACTGATGACCCACAAGTATAGGGGGTGTATCGCAGTATTTTCGAGGGAAGTGAAACCCAATTTATTGATTCGACACAAGGGGAGCCAAAGAATATTTATAAGCCTTAACAACTAAGTTGTCAATTCAGCTGCACCTAGAAACAATCTTGCTCACAGCAGTTTATCAGTAGCAACAGTTTTGTAGTAGGAATAGTAAAGTAGCAGCAGTCTGTAAGTAAAGACAGTAGTAACAATAGCAGTAAACAGTAGGATTCGAGTGCGGTAGGCATAGGGATGGATGGACGGGCGTTGCATAGACAATATAATTCACATGGCAATCAGAACATAGGGCAATTGCAGATAAATAAGATAAAGCATCCAAGTACTAGATAATCCTAGGCATGTGTTCCATATATAGTCATACGTGCTCGCAATGAGAACTTGCACACCATCTTTTGTCCTGCCAGCCCGTTTGCAGCGGGGCCTCAAGGGAACTACTAGCAATTAAGGTGCTCCTTTTAATAGAGCACCGAAGCAAAGCATTAACACTCCGTGAACACATGTGATCCTCACATCAAAGCCATACCCTCCAGTTATCCCGATTTCTGTCACTTCGGGGCCATTGGTTCCGGACAACAACATGTGTATACAACTTGAAGGTAAGACCAAAAATAATACTATCATAATCAATCAATAACAAGTTTAGATCTGAAATCATCGCACTCGGGCCCTAGTGACAAGCATTAAGCATACCAAGTCGCAACAAAGTCATAAAGCACTAATAGAAGATACTAGGCACCATGCCCTAACAATCTGATGCCATTACATGAACGATCTCATCCAATCCCTACCATCCCCCATAGCCTACAGCGGGGGATTACTCACTCATAGATGGGGGAAACACGGATGGTCGATGGAGAAGCGATGGTGATGATGATGGCGATGATCTCCTCCAATTCCCCGTCCCGGCAGGGTGCCAGAACGGAGTTTCTGGTGCTGTTTCGTGGAATCTGGTGATGGCGGCGGAGCGTAACTCCTTCTGGAAAAACGTCGACCCCCCTAAGTTTTTAGGTCAGAAGGCATCTTATAGGCGAAGAGGGAGACCGAGGGGGAGTCTAGGGCGGCCAGACCACCCCCTAGTGCTGCCTGGGCTAGCCCGCACGGCCAGGTGGTGTGGCCTGGGCCCAGTCCCCTCCGTATCGTATTCTGGCTCCGGGAGTCTTCTGTTGAAATAGGATTTTTGGCATATTTTCCGGGATTTTTCGTGATAGTTGATTTTCTGCACAAAAAGTAAACACCGGGGCAATTCTGCTGAAAACAGCGTCAGTCCGTGTTAGTTGCATCCAAATCACACAAGTTTAGAGGAGAAACAATAGCACAAGTGTTCGGGAAAGTAGATACGTTTTGGACATATCAGCCATCAAGTTCATGAGAGATTTACTAACTAACTTTCTCATAACAAGCAAACATTTTATTCGGAAGAAAACAAAGCATACTTAAAATGCACAGAATAGCAAATGATGATAATAGGTAGGTATAGTGGACACTTTTGGCAATATTGGTTTTGGAGAGTTGGATGCACGAGTAAAGATTATACTCAGCAGAAGTGAAGGCTAGTAAAAGTAAGGGATCGACAAACGAGAGAGCAATAACTGTCATAATCATGCTTGCAACAAAACAAGACTAATCATGGCATGAAAGTGATTCAAGACCCCTGAGGCAAAATAATTCATCGAGGCTTAACTGATTATTTCAGTCATATGCATGCGTGAGCATGTGCCAAGTCAATTCAAGTGAAACATTCAGAGGAGGATACCACAGAGTCATACCAAGTTATGAATAGAGCAATGCAAGAAAACATTCATATGACATGCTACAAACTATTAGCAAGCTGGAGCTAATCATAAAAAAGCAAGAACACACCCTACATGAATAGACTAAACATGCCCACAATGATGAGTATATGTACAAAAATGAAAACAAATAGAGTTCGTTACCAGCCTCTTACCACACCTCAAGTTGTCATTAATCCTCATTATTGCCCCTTCACATGTGTGGCTTGAATAATAACATGAAACCAAATTCCACTAAGGACGGCCGAACCCTGCAACAAACTTCACAAAACCAAAGAAGAACAACAAATATTTTTGGTGTTTTTGAATTTTTAAAGGAAAGAACCAAAAGAAAGAACAAACAAAGCGAAATCTTTTTTGGGTTTTTCGAATAATTAAAACAAAGCCAAAAGGAAAAGGCAAACCAAGGCAAAAAATAAAAAGAAGCAAACAAAGATAAATAAAGAAAATATTTTTGGTCTTTTTGTGTTTTAGAAAGCAAAAGTAAAGAATGAACGAAAACTAAAAAGAGAACAAAACATGGATAAACAAAGTACCGATTGAATATGATATGTAGATGAGTGTGATGTCGGTGTACCTCCCCCCAAGCTTAGGCTTTTGGCCTAAGTGGGTATCAATCCCAAGCTGGCCAAGATGGAGCGCCTCCGTGGTACGATGAGGAGGTGCCCACGTCCTGGTACGAGCTCGAGAATGCCCCACCATAGTGCACAGAGTAGTCGTAAGAAGGCACATCCTCCTGGTGCTGCCTGTGGAAACCAAGAAAGCGGAGCTGCTCATCCACCTCCTCCTTAGAACGCGACCATGGCCTCCTGTAAATACTGAACAAAGTGGATTGTGGCAAAGGAATTTCCCTCTCGTCTCCGTCAGTAAACAACATCCTGTGTACTAAGTTGTCCAAATCAGAGTCAGCAGTGACGAAGTGATGAGTTTTCATAGCAGCAAGATCAAGCCTTTGTGGTGCCAACAAAGTGTCATTAGGATCCACAGATAGTTATAATGCAACAACCATGCGTGAGGCAATGATGCCCCCATAAATAGGTCCCCTAGCAACTAGGCGGCGAGCAGTGAGAGAGCCAAGATTGTACTTGGTATCATTATTAAGTGTAGCAGCGAGGAAGGCGAAATGATAATTGGAAATATTACTAGTGTTCTCCCTACCAAGAATGCTATTGGCAAGATAATAAGCAAAATATCTAAGAGCTGGGAGTTGGATGTTCCTTATCTTCCCGCGCTGTGCTACGTGGTCATCGTCATTTCTCACACTTTGATAGAGCTCCAGCAGGTCAGCAGGTCGGCCTTGAATCTTCTTCACTATCCCTGCCATGCCTATACCTATAATGCTGAGAAATCTTTCCAATGACATGGTAATAGGCTGATTATAAATTTTGAAAGAAATAGTTGACTGATAAGGGGTGTTAGTGAAAACGAAACTCTCAACAAAACTTTTGGTGAGCATGTTGTTACGTTGCAAACGTATCTATAATTTTTGATGTTTCATGCTTGGTTTTTATCTACTTTCTTATGTTTTGTTCCAACTTTATAGTACTTTTTATACACTTTCTTGGACTAACCTATTAACAAGATGCCATAGTGTCAGCTGCCTGTTTTCTGCTGTTTTTGGTTCCAGGAAAGTCAGCAAATGAATATTCCCGGAATTGGACGGGACAAAAGCCAAAGTCAGTTTTTCACCGAGGGGGACACGGAGCCAGAATATGAGACGGAGAGGGGCCAGGGGCGGCCACACCACCTGGCCACATGGCCAGGCCTGACCTATGCCAGGGGGTGGTGTGGCCACCTAGGGCACCCCCTCGGCCTCCCCTTTTGCCTATAAGATGCCTCCGATACAGAAACCCTAAGTACTCGATCAAAATTCCAAGAAAGAGTCTTGCGAGCTCCATTCATGATCAAGATCATCTATTTGTAATCTTACATGTTATGTTTGCGAGGATCCGATGGATATTGAGATGCTATTTCAGATTGATTATTGATTCTATCATGTCTTTGTTATTTTTAATCTTCATGCTTTCCGTTGTTAGTAGATATCTTGGCCAAGTAGATGCTAGCAACTTCAAGAGTTAGTATTTATGCTCGATAGTGGGTTCATGCCCCTAGTAATCTGGGAAAGTGATAGAAATCTCTAAGGTACTAGATGTGTTGTTGCTACTAGGGAAAAAACAACAATCCTTTGTTCATAGAACAATCATATTGTTTACTTTACACGCAATGCGTAATGCAATTATCTGTTGCTTGCAACTTAATACTGGAGGGTGTTCGGATGATAACCTAAAGGTAGATTATTAGTCATAGATGTAGTTGGATTACAGTCTATGCATAATTTTATAATGCCCAATCAAATCTCAAAGGAGTCAAGATGATTAGTATATGCATGTATGCTTTCTCAATGTTTGTCAATTGCCCCGCTGTAATTTGTTCACCCAACATGTTATATATCTTAAGGAGAGCCACCACTAGTGAACTATGGACCCTGGTCCTTTCTTTTACCATCAATCTACAACTGTTTACTATTTTCTATTTACTTTCTGCATGCTTTTACTTTCTTCCACTCGATACGTTTAATCCATTGTTTTCAGAAAAATCGGTGAGATTAACAACCTCACTGTAGGTTAGGGGCCAAGTTATGTGGTTGTGGTGTGTAGGATTCCAAGTTGGTAACAACACCTTGGAGGTGTTTCCTTACTCCTACCGGTTCGATAACCTTGGTTTCATAACTGAGGGAAAACTTGCTGTTGTGCTCATCATACCTTCCTCTTGGGGTTACCTAACGAGCTCGATATATTTTGGGCCATCAAGCATATTTTCTGGCGCCGTTGCCGGGGAGTCAAGGACATCTTCACAAGGGGAGTCCCTCATAACCAATCTCTTTACTTTGTTGTTTTTGTTTTGCTTAGTTTATTTTCTATTTTGTTTGCTTGTTTCTTAATCAAAAACACAAAAAATTAGTTTTACTAGTTTGCTTCTTTATACTAAAAACCCAAAAAAATTAAGTCTTTCTATAGTTGTTACCTCTTTCTTAGCTCACCATGTTGATCCCTAAGTTCACTCTGAAAGACCTTTCAATATGTAGTGGCTCTATAATTGGAAAACATAATATTGAAGAATCCTTTAATCATGTTAGTAAGCATGAGGATATTGAGGATAGATACCTTGCAGAACTTGCTCCAAATTATGAAATTGCTGCAGCTTCTCTAGTTCACATGTTGGAAGCTAGGTTTGTTAACCTTAACCCCTCAATGCAAGTAATGTTTCTTAAACTGAAAGAAATTGAGGACCCTGAAAAGAGAGATTTTATTCTGGAAACTTTGCTTAAGGAATTCTATGATGTTGCTAAGGAAGCTAGAAATGTCTTTGAACGTTTTAATATGCTAGGCTCATGTGTAGATGTTATTGGTACACGAGAAAATACTAACAAAACCAAACCTAATGGGGAGGAAACTAAGATACCAATACCCTTTAAACTTGTAGCAATACATGAAGTCATAGAAAAGAATCTTGATTGGATTGTTTCTGAAAACCCGTTTGATGAAAGTAGTGAACCCAAAAGCATTGAGAAAGGGTCCTCTAGAACTTATTTGGATAAGATACCTTGCCTTGTTGAAGATATTTCTGGTATCAATCTTAATGCTTCTTCATTTGAGAACACTTGATTCCTTTCTTTCTTCTTTTGCCTAACTTAAAGGCGTTAAAGAAAAGTACTTATTGGGAGATAACCCAAAAGTTTTAGATGAGTCTTAGAAGTTATTATATCGGTAATAACCGCTCCTTATCCTTTTTTATTTGCATTTTGTGCCAAGAGTAACCTCTAATGAGAGAGAAGTAATGCTTGGGAAAGTTGCTATCCCGAAACAGATTTTTGTTCTTCACCATAAATATTCGTGTAAAATCTATGTACGTCAGTTTGAGGCATGAATTTTTGTGCTTCTGCCCCAGGTTGTTATCTCACTTTAGTTAGTTCAACACTTTTTTGTTTGAGCAACATAAGGTCTTCGAAAAAAATTGTCTTTTACTCGCTGGTCTGTTTTGACAGATTTCTGCCGTTATTTGCATTTGCTTCTTGTTGGTTCCTTTTTGAGTTCTTTTAGGAAATTGAGATTTTTGAGGGAAGTGCTATAGTAGCTTGTGTTTTAATGGAAGTTTTATTGGTGTTGAAACTGAACCCAAAGACTTATTATCTTGAGTGCACTAATGTTGCTAATAAAGATTGTGTGAAGTTTTGTATGAAGAAAAATTTCAGGTGTATGGAAGGAAAGAGTAATGAGATGAATAATGGACTAAAGCTCAAGCTTGGGGATGCCACGCGTGTCCCCCCAAGAAATATCCAAGAAGTACAAGCGTCAAAGCTTGGGGATGCCCAAGGCGTCCCCTTCTTCATCAATAAAAATCCCAGGTTTCTTCCAAACACTTCATTTTTATTGTTTCATGCACAGTGGTGTTGTTCTTGGAGCATCTTCTTTTTCGTTTTCGTTTTGTTTTTCATTTGCTTGGTTTTCTTAGTTTGCTGAATAAATTGGTTGGACCCCCTCTTTCATACATTAGTTTTCAAATAGTTTGGTTTGGATTGGAAAAGAGTAGGAAAGTTCATGCTTAAGTGGTAAAGACAGCTTGTTTTTGACTGTGGCCTATGCTTTGTCATGCCATGCTTGATATTATATTGGCTTTATGCTTAGTGATCTTTGTTGTAGCATTACATGTTATAAACAATTGAGATTGCTTAATGTGCCTTGGAAGAATCATGCGTTGTTTTAGCATATTAAAGCATAGTATTGTGGTATTCTCCTTTGATGCTTTATTTGGGTTGACTTGGCGCATGCTCACACCATGTTATGACTATCCCAAGTCACCTAGCCTTTATGATCCTTTAATTTTCGACTTGTATTATCACTTTCTTCTTTAATCAATGATGTTTTGTCGCTTTGCATGATTATGGCCATTATTGCTCTCTTAGTTGGTCGCTCCCAGTCTTTTGCTAGCCTCCGTAATCAAGTATGAGTTCCACTCATGCATCCAACTCCTAAAACCAAGTTATTCTAAAGAGTCCACCATACCTACCTATTAGCATTTGTTATTCCAAGTATATTCATGTTTTTATCTACCTTCCAAATTAAACTTGTTATGTGAAAATTGGTGATTAAAGCTCTGACAAACTTGATGGCACACTTTACTTTCTTGCAATTAATAAACTTGACCCATTGTGTCCATCTTTGTTGCGTATATCCTTGCGCTTTATAAGTTGAAATTAGCAGAACCATGTATCATGGGTAACGCTGTCAACATTGCACTTGTACATTGTACCCCGTTGATATCATGTTCTTTTGCTTATGGATCCCGGCAGTGTGAAATAAAAGTGGAACTTGTAAGATCATGGAGTTTGTATGTGTGTTAGAGAAACGTTTGGGCCGCTAGCCTCAGCCATGCCTAATCATGGTGGAAACTTGCAGCATAACCATAATGAGCACTCTATGAAGCATCCTCAATAAAAACCTATGCACATAGCAAATAAAAAGATCGCTGAGATGCTCATTGTCTGCCTGCCTTGTCATTTTGATTATGGGATAGCTCTTGTATCGTGTGCAAGGGGTACCGTGTTGGCGGTTCTTTATGATACATATGTACTTACAATGACAAGAGCTTACTTGTGACTAAAGTTGAGTAGCATGAGGTTCGGTCTTCGTAAGTAAGGGGCATGAGATTTCGGCTTATAACTTGTCAAGCATATCCTCTTAGTTGTGTCACTTTAACCTTAATCACTTAAAGATGCTTGTGATAGGGGCAATGAGAGCTGAAAGCTAACAAGTACCATAATTTTTGGAAGCTCTTTATGAAACTTGAATCTCTACTTCTTTCTATGAAGGTCTTTCTTTTACTTTTATGTTGAGTCTCCACCTTCTACCTTTATGCACCTACTTTGAGAGCATAGTGGCCATTCTTAGTTCTATGTGCATTGTCCCAAGACTTGTTGATTGATGCATAACTTGATATTGCTTGTTCTTAAACTACTTGTATCTAGTCACTCTTATGAACTTTGAAGGTGTCTTATGCAGTTATGCTTGCTACTCTATGAGGGACAAGCTGAATGCCACTATGCTTTGTTTTCTTTATGTGAAACAAACAAACGTCTTGCAAAGCATTGTTATGCATGAATCTTTTGTTTGTGCCTTTTCATGTTGCAACATAGTTGTTATGTCTTATTGCTAGAACTTTATCTTTCATGCTATGTTGAAGTACTATGATTCCAGCTTTCAATGTTTTACAAATACTTTGATCAAGTTTATGATGGTGCATGTAACCTCAAAAATTATTCTTTCTTTTTATCACTTACCTACTCGAGTCCGAGTAGGATTTAAGCCTGGGGATGTTGATATGTTGCTAACGTATCCATAATTTTTTTATGTTCCATGCTTGGTTTTTATCTACTTTCTTATGTTTTGTTCCAACTTTGAAGTATTTTCATACACTTTCTTGGACTAACCTATTAACAAGATGCCATAGTGCCAGCTACCTATTTTCTGCTGTTTTGGGTTCCAGGAATGTCAGAAAATTAATATTCTCGGAATTGGACGGGACAAAAGCCAAAGTCAGTTTTTCACCGGGGGGGACACGGAGCCAGAATACGAGACGGAGAGGGGCCAGGGGGCGGCCACACCACCTGGCCGCGTGGCTAGGCCTGGCCCATGCCAGGGGGTGGTGCGGCCACCCAGGGCACCCCCTCGGCCTCCCCTTTTGCCTGTAAGATGCCTCCGATACAGAAACCCTAAGTACCCGATCAAAATTCCACGAAAGAGTCTGTAGCCACCGTCATCTCCATCCCTAGGTTGGGAGGGATCTGAAGCTCTTCCCGGCACCCTGCCGGAGAGGGGAATTCACCCTGGATGCCTTCTTCATCATCATGCAAGCCTCTGGTGTGATGCGTGAGTAGTTCAACCTTGTACTACGGGTCCATGTAGTAGCTAGATGACTGGTTCTTCTCCTTTGTGCTATCATGTTTAGATCTTGTGAGCTCCATTCATGATCATGATCATCTATTTGTAATCCTGCATGTTGTGTTTGCGGGGATCCGATGGATATTGAGATGCTATTTTAGATTTATTATTGATTCTATCATGTCTTTGTTATTTGTGATCTTGCATGCTTTCCGTGGTTAGTAGATATCTTGGCCAAGTAGATGCTAGCAACTCCAAGAGTTAGTATTTATGCTCGATAGTGGGTTCATGCCTCTAGTAATCTGGGGAAGTGACAGAAATCTCTAAGGTACTAGATGTGTTGTTGCTACTAGGGAGAAAACAACAATCCTTTGTTCATAGAACAATCGTATTATTTACTTTAAACGCAATGCGTAATGCAATTATCTGTTGCTTGCACTTAATACTAGAGGGGGTTCAGATGATAACCTGAAGGTGGATTATTAGTCATAGATGCAGTTGGATTACGGTCTATGTATAATTTTGTAATGCCCAATTAAATCTCAAAGGAGTCAAGATGATTAGTATATGCATGTATGCTTTCTTGATGTTTGTCAATTGCCCCGCTGTAATTTGTTTACCCAACATGTTATCTATCTTAAGGAGAACCACCACTAGTGAACTATGGACCCCGATCCTTTCTTTTACCATCAAGCTACAACTGTTTACTGTTTTCTGTTTACTTTCTACAAGCTTTTAGTTTCTTCCACTTGATACGTTTAATCCTTCGTTTTAGCGAAACCGGTGAGATTGACAACCTCACTGTAAGTTGGGGGCAAATTTTTGTGGTTGTGTTGTGTAGGATTCCAAGTTGGCAACAACATCTTGGAGGTGTTTCCTTGCTCGTACTGGTTCGATAACCTTGGTTTCATAACTGAGGGAAAACTTGATGTCGTGCTCATCATACCTTCCTCTTGGGGTTCCCCAACGAGCTCGATATATTTTGGGCCATCATATGGCATATTGCTCACTCTCATCTTCCATGTACGTGGTCAGGCCAACCCTCTGAACCAATAGTAAGAAATCTCTAAGGATCCCTGCAGCTTGCAAAAAGGTAAAACAAGGGAAGGTAGATGTGTGAGCATCTCCCTCATCTCCTTCATTTCCAAAGCGTGGTGCAATGAGATCTTCATTGTATGAAGGCCTAAACTGAGAGGCTGATCTTGAAGGCCTTGACCTCCTAGGTGTGTCCCTCTCAAATATTTCTCCAAATGTGTGGTTGTTCATCTTCGATATTCTGAAATTTACACATCCATTATACAAGTGATTGCAAAGTGAATACATAATGAAGGGAACTACTCATAGGGACTTGTAAGAGGCCTAAACATGCATCAAAACAATATCTCTAAGCAATGAACAAACTTACAATCTCTCATAACATGTCACCTACAGCAGCAAAATACTCAAGATATAATCCACTAAACACAAATCTACTTGGACAAGCGGAGGAGTCACATACCGGAGAACAAATGCTCCAAATTTCAGCAGCAAAGATAGGCTGACCAAGGAGATCGAAAAATCGTGGGCAAGGATAGCAAGAACGCGATACAGAGCAATGAGCTGGTGTTTTCTCGGGAGAGAGAAGGCAGAGGCAAGTGAGAGAGTGAGTGGAGGGCCAGGGGTGGCCCACACCATGGCCAGGCGCACCCCTGGGCTGGCTGCACCACCAGGTGGTGTGCCTGCCTAGTGGGCCCCCTGGTACTCTCTAGGCACTTCTCTGCCCCTTTTTTCACGCAAAAAATTAATATGGATTTTCTGGGATTTTTCGAGAAACTTTGTTTTTGAACAAATTTCAGGTATTGATGAATGATTTTTCTGCAGAAAAGTGATTTTGAAATGATGCAAAAACAAAACGAAACCTAAACTTCAGAAGTTCTAAGACACTCTAATATGGAAGCAACTAACAACAGAAAAGTAAACTAAGTGAAAGCAAAAACTAAAATGGATAAACTAAAGGTAAGCGAAGATAATCATGGTGAAAACATTGTTTTGTTCATTAAAATCCCTTTGTTAACAAGGTTGATCAGGTTTTGTTACAAAAACAATTTTATATGAAACAAAACTTTGTATTCTACTAATGATTATGTTACCTCAACCTTGAGAACAATGGTCCCAATCATAATAATTTCAACTTTTTCTCGTGGTATGGGACAATATATTTCTCCAACTTGAATAACCTCGACATTTTCAATTGAAGTTAGGCCATAACTCATATCAATCTTCTTGGGGAAATAGATAGTGTGCTCCTTGTCATTAACATTAAAAGTAACCTTTCCTTGATTACAATTAATAACAACTCCTGGAGTATTAAGAAAAGGCCTCCCAAGAATAATAGACATATTATCATCTTCAGGCATTTCAAGCACAACAAAATCAGTTAATATCAAACAATTATGAGCCACTTGAACAGGTACATCCTCACATATACCAATAGGAAGAATAGTAGATTTATCCGCCATTTGCAAAGATATATCAGTTGGTATTAGTTTTTCCAGTTGAAGTCTCTTATAGAGAGAAAAAGACATAACACTAACTCCTACTCCCAAATCACACAAAGCAGTTCTAACATAACTATTTTTAATAGAACAAGGAATAGTTGGAATCCTAGGTCTCAAAGTTTCTTTGGAACCTTACCATTAAAGGAATAATTAGCAAGCAAAGTACAAATCTCTTCATTAGGGATCTTCCTTTTATTGGAGACAATATCCTTATATACTTTGAATAAGGAGGCAATTTAATAGCATCAGTCAAAGGAATTTGCAAGAATAAAGGTTTCATCCACTCACAAAACTTATTATAGTGTTCATCTTCCTTTGCCTTGTGTTTCTTATCAGGGAAAGGCATAGGTTTTTGGACCCAAGGCTCTCTTTCACTACCATGTTTCTTAGAAACAAAATATTCTTTGGTGTATTTAGTATTCTTAGTGTGCCTTTCAGGTTCTTCTTCAACTTTTTCTTTATTTGGAGTAGCATTTTCCTCATTGCCACTTTCAGTTTCAGCATCAGAGACATATATGCTATTGGGATCTATAGCAGACTCAGGGGATTCTACAACAGTTTTACGTTTCTTTTTCCTTTTCTTAGGAGAAGTACCACTATTTTCAATTTGCTAGGAATCCTGCTCAATTCTTTTAGGATGCCCCTCAGGATATAGAGGATCCTGGGTAGCGCACCACTTCTAGTTCTAATTTCATAAGCATGTTTTTCTTTAGCAGCATTAACTAGCAAGTCTTTTCGTACTTTAATAAGCTGATCAATTTGAGTTTGAACCATTTGGAAGTGTTTAACAAGCATTTTAACATCATTAGAGGTTCTTTCCATAATATCTTTTAACTCAATAATAGCTCTTGAATTTTCCATTAGATGATTTTGCACACTTTTATTAAAATTATCTTGCTTAACAATAAAAATATTGAATTCTTCTAAGCATTTATCAGGAGGTTTAGAGTAAGGAATATCACCTTCATCAAAGTGTTGGAGAGAGTGTACCTCAATAGTGGATGAGTGGGAGATTGGCTTACATAGTTCTTCTATAGGAGGTAAATTCTTCACATCTGCAACTTTAATACCCTTCTCCTTAAGACATTTCTTGGCTTCCTTCATCACTTCATCATTTAGTTCAATAACTCCCCTCTTCTTTGATGTTGGTATAGGCGCAGGCACAGTTAACCCAGGTGTAGTTGTCTCAGTTATAGTTGGTTCGGACGAAGTCCAGTCTTCATAATTCTTGCTTATTTTAGCCATTAATTCCTCAGCTTCTTTGGGAGTTCTATTCCTGAAAACACAATCAGCACAACTATCCAGGTATGTCCTAGATTCTTCAGTTAGTCCATTATAAAATATATCAAGGAGCTCATTCTTTGGTTATGGACATCCAGCTTGTGCGTGAATCAAGGCATAAAACCTTGCCCATGATTAAGGAAATATCTCTTTCTCTCCTTGTTTAAAATCAAAAAGTTCCCGCAAAATGGCATGTCTAGCACTAGGAGGAAAATATTTCTAAAGGAAAGTACTAATCAAGCAATCAGGGCTATCAATAGATCTAGGAGACAAATTATTAAACCAAGTTTTAGCTTCTCCTTTCAACGAAAAAAGGGGAAATTTTAGCAACAAAGTAGGTGCGCATCTTAATATCATCAGAAAATAAACCACTCATGGAGAAAGCTCAGTCATATGTGCTACCACACTCTCATTCTTACTCCCACAAAAAGGTTCTTTCTCAACAATAGTTATGTAAGATAAATCAAGAGAGAGATCATAATCCTTCTCTTTAATGTTTATGGGAGATGCAGCAAACTTAGCATTAGGAGACAATTTGGGTTTATAGTACGCCTCTCGAGGAGACTCTTAATAGCACTCCTATCATGGGTGTTTTGACATTGTTTAATAAATTCATCGGTCATCTCTATATAACCGTCTTCAATATCATAACTCTCTCTAGACTCAAGTGAACTAACAGGTGTAATAGTGTCTTCATTAGGAGTTTCAGTATTTCCAGCTATAGTTCTAGCAATCATAGCATCTAGGAAAGGACCTAATGAACCACTCTTATCAAGCACAGTAGAAGCAACATCATAAGTATCAGAAGTTTTAGATTCAGCAGTAGTAGCAATATGTGTAGCATGTGTATGTGGTGGTGTAAGGAGCTTACCCATAACAGATGGTGAATCAAGAGCAATAGAGGTATTCAGAACCGTACATCTTCTTGTAGTGGATAGTAAAATAGGAACCTTGCCATTACGAGACTTTCCCATGATGGATGGATGGCAGCGAACAATAGTGATTCCAAGTGAACTTGATAAATAGAGCTATGCTCCTCGGCAACGGTGCAAGAAAATAGTCTTGATGACCCACAACTATAGGGGTGTATCGCAGTATTTTTTAGGGAAGTGAAACCCAATTTATTGATTCGACACAAGGGGAGCCAAAGAATATTTATAAGCCTTAACAACTGAGTTGTCAATTCAGCTGCACCTCGAAACAATCTTGCTCACAACAGTTTATCAGTAGCAATAGTTTTGTAATAGCAATAGCAAAGTAGAAGCAGTAGTAAAAGTAAAGAAATTAGTAACAGTGGCACTAAACAGTAGGATTAAAGCGCGGTAGGCATAGGGATGGATGGATGGGCGTTGCATGGACAAGACAATTCACAAGGCAATCAAGACATACGGCAATTGCAGATACAAAGATAAAGTATCCAAGTACTAAATAATCATAGGCATGTGTTCCATATATAGTCATACGTGCTCGCAATGAGAACTTGGACAACAACTTTTGTCCTGCCAGCCCGTTTGCAGCGGGGCCTCAAGGAAACTACTAGCAATTAAGGTGCTCCTTTTAATAGAGCACTGGAGCAAAGCATTAACACTCCATGAACACATGTGATCCTCACATCAAAGCCATTCCCTCCAGTTATCCCGATTGATGTCACTTCGAGGCCTTTGGTTTCGGACAATAACATGTGTATACAACTTGCAGGTAAGACCATATAAAATACTATCATAATGAATCAATAACATGTTCAGATCTGACATCATGGCACTCGAGCGTAGTGACAAGCATTAAGCATAACAAGTTGCAACAAAGTCAAAAAGCACTAATAAAAGATACTAGGCACCATGCCCTAACAATCTGATGCCATTACATGAACGATATCATCAAATCCCTACCATTACCATAGCCTAGAACGGGGGATTACTCACTCATAGATGGGGAAACATGGATGGTCGATGGAGAAGTGATGGTGACGATGATGGCGATGATCTCTTCCAATTCCCCGTCCCGACAGGGTGCCAGAACAGAGTTTCTGGTGCTGATTTGCGGAATCTAGTGGTGGCGGCGAAGCGGGACTCTTTCTGGAAAAACGTCAAAAAAACCCCTTGGTTTTTAGGTCAAGAGGCATCTTATAGGCGAAGAGGGAGGCCGAGGGGGCAGTCGAGGCGGCCACACCACCCCCAGGCACGGCTTGGCTTGGCCTACACGGCCAGGTGGTGTGTGCCCCTTGTGGCCCTACTCCATCTCGTCTTCTGGCTCCGTGAGTCTTCTGGTGAAATAGGATTTTTGGCATATTTTCCGGGATTTTTCCTAATAGTTGATTTTCTGCACAAAAACTAGACACCATGGTAATTCTGCTGAAAACAGCGTCAGTCCATGTTAGTTGTATCAGAATCACACAAGTTTAGAGGAAAAACAATAGCAAAAGTGTTCTGGAAAGTAGATACGTTTTGGACGTATCACTCACCTCAGTCAAATCGGGTGGCCGAAAGAAAGAACCACACTCTAACTGATTTGGGTAATGCCATGTTAGATACATCAGGTCTTTCCAAGGAATGGTGGGGGGAGGCGTTAATGACTGTGTGTCATGTCCTAAACCGTGTTCCCGTAAAGGATAAAACCATGAATCCATTTGAGGAATGGGAGAAGAAAAGGCTTAAACTCTCTTACTTACGAACTTGGGGATGTTTGGCGAAAGTCAATATTCCAATACCCAAGAAGCGAAAGCTTGGACCAAAAATCGTGGATCGTGTTTTTCTAGGATATGCTTTTCATAGCATTGGCTATAGATTTTTGATAGTAAAATCTGAGATATCCAACATGCATGTTGGTACGATTATGGAGTTGAATGATGCGACTTTCTTTGAGGATATCTTTCCCATGAAAGATATGTCTAGCTCATCAAATTAGGAGATGACTAGTTCATCTAGTCAGGAATTTGTTATAATTCCTAAACCTACTATGCTGATAGAACACTATGATGATCCTGTGGAGGACAACAATGAAGCTCCTAAAAGGAGCAAGAGACAAAGGACTGCAAAGTCATTTAGTGATGATTTCATTCTGTACCTTGTGGATGATACTCCCACTTCTATATCAGAAGCTTATGCATCTCAAGATGATGACTACTGGAAAGAAGTTGCCCATAGCGAGATGGATTCCATCTTAGCTAATGGAACTTGGGAAGTCACTGATCGTCCTTACGGGTGTAAACTAGTAGGATGTAAGTGGGTGTTCAAGAAAAAGCTTAGAGTTGATGCTACTATTGAAAAGTACAAGGCACGTCTTGTGGCCAAGGGTTATACCTAGAAAGAAAGTGAAGACTTCTTTGATACCTACTCACCTGTAGCCAGATTGACCAATATTCAAGTACTACTATCCTTGGATGCCTCACATGGTCTTCTCGTTCATCAAATTAAGACAACTTTTCTAAATGGAGAGCTAGATGAGGAAATTTATATGGAGCAACCTGATGGATTTGTAGTAGATGGTCAAGAAGGAAAGGTGTGTAAGTTAGTGAAGTCTTTATATGGTCTTAAGCAAGCTCCTAAGCAGTGGCACGAGAAGTTTGAAAGAACTTTAATCGCTGAAGGGTTTGTTGTAAACAAAGCTGATAAGTGTGTGTACTATCGCCATGGTGGAGGCGAGGGAGTTATTATGTGTCCCTATGTCGATGACATATTCATATTTGGGACCAACCTCACTGTTATTGAGGAGGTCAAAGAGTTCCCATCTCGCTGCTTTCAGATGAAGGACTTGGGAGTGGCTGATGTAATCTTAAACATCAAGCTACTGAAGGATGACAATGGTAGGATTACACTGCTTCAGTCCCACTATGTGGAAATGATATTGAGTCGCTTTGGGTATAGCAACTGCAAGTCTTCTCCAATGTCTTATGATCCGAGTGTTCTACTTCGAAAGAATCAAAGGAATGCTAAAGATCAATTGAGATACTCTCAAATTATTGGCTCGCTCATGTATTTAGCCAGCAGTACGAGGCCTAACATCTCCTTTGCTGTTAGCAAACTAAGTCGATTTGTGCAAATCCTGGAGATGATCATTGGCATGCTCTTGAGAGAGTTTTGCGCTGTATGAAAGGCACTGCGAGTTATGGTATACACTATACTGGGTATCCTCGAGTACTTGAGGGTTATAGTGATTCAAACTGGATATCTGATGTTGATGAGATTAAGGCCATATGTGGTTATTTCTTTACACTTGGTGGTGGCGCTGTTTCTTGGAAGTCTTGCAAGCAGACCATATTAACAAGGTCAACTATGGAAGCAGAACTCACACTATTAGACACAACCACTATTGAAGCATAGTGGCTTCGTGAGCTTTTGATGGACTTACATGTGGTTGAAAAACCAATGCCCACCATCCCGATGAACTATGATAATCAAACTGTGATCGTCAAAGTAAATAGTTCTAAGGATAATATGAAGTCATCAAGGCATATGAAGAGCAGATTGAAATCTGTCAAGAAACTAAGAAACTCTGGAGTTATTGCGTTGGATTATATCCAAACATCTAAGAACTTGACAGATCCCTTCACAAAGGGCTTATCACGTAATGTGATAGATAATGCATAGAGGGAGATGGGTTTGAGACCCACACAATGAGTTGTTCGCGGTGGTAACCTACTCTATGTGATCGGAGATCCCGTGAATTAAGCTGGGAGACAAGCTGTTGATCAGCTGAGATGGGAGTATGCCCATTTTATATTTACATCTTCATAAAGATGCAATACTCTCTTATTCTGCATGGCAGGTTGATATTTATTTTAATGTGTTCCAAGTGGCTTTTCTAAGCAGAGATGTTGTCCTGCAGAACATCTATTGAGAAACACACCTATATGAGTCTGACTGTCAAACGTCACAATCCGTGAGAGTTGGGTGCTCTCTAATAAACTCATGAAAGACCCTAGAGTATGACGCATAAGCTCCAAACTGCAGGGAAGCCCTGCGGCAGCCCTGTACCGGTCTAGATTTTGTGTGAAACTAGTGTGCAGAAAACTTGTAGTTTAAGGCATAGTCCACTATTCAAGTTGCTAGCTAGGGTAGCATGAAGTTTAACATGGAAGTTCAAGTTAACAGTCTCCACTACACACCGGTATATAAAACAATATTCTAGAATGGAATTGAGGTGATGTGCCAATGAGACTTTGTGGGGGATTGTTAGAATTTGGTGAGTATTGGATTGTTGGCCCATTAGACAAATTCTGAAATTCTCTTTCGCCCATTTGTGCATGGAAGCATATGGCTGTGCTAGTGGTGCTAAAGTTTAGTCCCAAATTGCTAGTTGAGTGAGAGTTACACCTCCTTATATACTAGGCTGCTCCACCACTCACTAAGGTGTGAGAAGAAGAGTAGCTCTCGCGCACTCCTCCTCTGACGCCGATCGCCTCGCCTTGTTACGATGCGCACGCGCCGTGGGTTGCGGGAATCTCGTCGAGCCGAGCTTTTTTTTGCTAGTCAGGAAAATTAATCATGGATTAATTACGAGTTATTAACGGACGCGTTAATTAGTCAGTCGTTTCCAGTCTTTACGGGACGTGGCCTATTACCGATTCGGACATGGGTTGAGCCCCACGATCTCCCTGACTTGCGCTATATAAGTCTATGCGCTAACCTAATCGGCACAACCTACCTACGCGTCTCCTTCTAGTCTATTGCGCTGCCACCTTCGTCTTCCCCATCCCGGCTTGTGGTCTGCACCGCAGATCGGGATAGTTGGCCTCTGGAACCCCGCCTCTTGTGAACCTGTACAGGTGAGGGATGATCAGGTTTGTGGGGAGCGCTTCCGTGTGACTACGGATGCCATCACGGATGACTCCTTCCCGGACGAGGACTTTCTCCCGAACATCAGTAGCCTCTACATTGACGACATGGCCGATGACGTTGTTGCTACTGCTTCTGCTACCGCCGCGGTTGCTGCTACCGCCGCTGTACCGTATGTGATCCTGAACTTTCTCTTTCAGATTATGTTAGAATTTTTTATTCTAATGATTGGTGTACATCTGATAGGTTTATCTTATTTAGATATAATATGTTCATCTACTTTGTTAATCTGTATGATTAGTTTTGGTGTTATTTGTATAATCATGCTTTACCAGTTTATTATTCAGATTAAATCATATGAATTATTGCTTATATTTTCAACAGGAGTAAGGCCCTCCTGACAATATGTGGCCTTCGAAGAGGGATTTCAGTTTAGTTTGCAATCCTTGCCAAAAGGTTTAGTTCAGAATTTGTGGTGTCATTTTCTGGTCAGATTTTGCACGGTTTCGACATCTAATAGTCCATCCGATCGAAGCGGGCCTTTTTATTTGGCACCTGCGCGTAATGGACATGCATGTTGACTCCCTCAAAATAAAAGGATAGAAAAGTTGGCCCAGGATCCCGACCGCCCGCATATTCCTAGCAGCGAAAAGTGAAGACAAAGTACAAACCCACGATTATTGATCAAATCTTGTGCTTACACAAGTTGAAAAAGTAGTCTCCGTGTTCCCTCTCCTCGTGATATGGCGGATTAATAATTTCAGATGTAACGGCGCCGGTGACAAATTCGTGCGTCCATGCAGAGAGGGTTTAGTCGAGTGCAATCCAATGGAACCATTAATTAGTCTCACTACCACATGTACTTGAGCTATTGTTCACGTCTCCCTATTAGATCAAGTCTGATCCCTACCTGTGTTATTCGATATGATAAAATCAACATACTTAGGACATACTCATGCATATAAAAAATCTTCCACGAAGTGTATGAAACATCGTTATGCTCATTTATTTATCACATGTAATTTGACCTGAGTACTTGATAGTCTTATTTGCATGCACATGTCAAAAGTATGACGACACAGCTGCTTGTGTTGGGAGGTGGGGATTTAGTGTTTCGATGGAGGTTTTGAAAGGATTGGTGAAGATTTTGACCAAGTAGAAGCCGATCTAGATTTTATTCCAGCTCGCTATGGTTTGCCAATTTTTTACGAGTGATTTGGGCCATAGTTTCAAGTCATGGATGTCAAAGAATAAATAAGAAAACAAGATATAAGAAAGAAAGGGAAAACTGGAAAAACATCAGCAATAAAAAATGTTATTCACAACGATTTTTTCTCTCCCGGTGCAACGCACGGGCATTTTTTCTAATCTATACCTAATAATAAAAGGGATAAAGTTTCTCTCTTGGTCCGTTGGTTTGTGTTTTTGTTCGTTTGGCCTTACGTCTTTCGTGGGAAGGTTTCGTAACACCAGCCCGAAATAAAAGGGAAAAAGTTTCGTTCTTTGTCCGTTGGTTTGTGTTTTCATTCGTCCGTCCTTACTTCATTCGTGGGAGAACTCGATCATAGTGGGCATCCATACCATCTGAGCACGTTTCATGGAAGGCGGCGCACCCTAGCATAGGCTAGCAATATAAAGTCAACCTACAGCTACCCCTCCATATCTTCTATCCCTTGTCGACTGATGACCCACAAATATAGGGGGTGTATCGCAGTATTTTTGATAAGTAAGAGTGTCGAACCCAACAAGGAGAAGAAGGTGCTAGCTAGTGGTATGGATCAGAAATTCTCTGCAGATACTTGGCAAACGGATTTTTAGGGGGTTTTGATAATGCAAGTAAAATAAAGTACGAGTAAATAAAAGACAATAAGAATAAATGCAGCAAGTGGCCCAATCCTTTCTTTAGCAAAGGACAAGCCGATTGTATTACTTAAGATGATCAAAAGTTCTCGAGGACACACGGGAATATTTTCAAGTGCTTTCGCTTCATATAGTCGATTAATCTTCTTTAGTTTGCTAAGTGTTGTGTGGGTGAACCTGTGCTAATGTACCGACCTTCCTAGGACCAATACACACTTGTGATTATACCCCTTGCAAGCATCCACAAGTAAAAGAAACTAATTAAGGTAGAAACCTAACAATAGCTTTAAACTCTAAGACCCTGACATCCCTTGTGCAATGGTTTCCTAATGGGGGTTCGGGTTTCTATCACTCCGGCAACCACTACGATTAGTAGCCAAATACACAATGCAGTCCCCTAGGCCCATATAGGTGAAGTTTCATGTAGTCGACGTTCACATGACACCACTAGAAGAAGTACACCACAACGTAAATATCAAACCATTGAATCTTTCTCAACACAATTCCACTACTAACAACATGACTTCTCCCATGTCCTCAAGAACTAAACGAACTACTCACAAGACATCATATGGATCATGATCAAAGATGAAATAAGGATGTGTAACAATCTGAACATAAACAATAATTCAATGGTTTCACTCAATAGCATCAACTACAAAGAGTAATCAACGCCGGGAAAGTTTCCCCTAAGAACTATGCAAGATTCAACCCAATTGTTACAGCGGTATGGAGATGGTGATGATGGTGCTGGTGGAGATGATGGTGGTGATGTTTTCTGTCCCGCAGAGGCGGCGGAATCTTTCTGTGGTCGCTCCCGAGTCTTAGGGTTTCGGGAGGATAATATACGCCAGAGGGGAGAGCCTGGAGTGGACCAGGGCGGCCACACCACCTGGTGGCGTGGCCTAGGGTGGCCCGCACCAGAGGGTGGTGTGGGCCCCCCTCTGGCCCATCTCCACTCCTCCCTCTAGCAATCTTCGTCTTCTGGAAAAATAGGATTTTCCATGTATTTTCCCGGATTTTCTGATCTTCGCAAATTTTGCCTCCAAATAGCACCTTTTCCATCAGAATCCTGACTGTAGCAGTCCATGCTCCAAAAGTCATCAACCTTGCAAAAATAGATGAAATAACGTAAGTATCATCTCTTAATATGAAATATATCAATGAATTACAGTAAATTATGATATAGAATAGTGATGCAAAATGGACGTATCAACTCCCCCCAAGCTTAGACTTTGCTTGTGCCCAAGCGAAACTGAGCTCAATAAACATGACCTCAGGTTTATGGAGTGAAGAGTCGATAAAAATACGGACAAGAAGCATCACATTTATCAATACATAAATCATAATAGAAGACAACTCACTATTATATAACTTAACTTGCATTAGGTAAACTAAACACAATAAAGATACATAAAGTAAATCATAATTGGTAATGCCAAACTTAGCTCTTGGTCCAAGAATAATTGACAATTTGCAGGAGTTCACAAATAACTGGTTTTCAATGATAGCTTTCAAAGTAGTGAACACTAAGATAAGAGCAATGTGCAAAACAAGGAACAAAAGAAACATCACTGAATAAATCATCATATGAATGAATGAAACACAACAACTCATATTACTTGCTGAGGTAGAAGGGAATAGGTTTACTGACTCAACTAAGAAGTAAAAGAAAGGCCCTTCGCAAAGGGAAGCAGGGATTTCAAGGTTCATAAAGAGCTTCCAAAAATTATGGTACTTATTAGCTTTCAGCTCTCATTGCCCCTATCATAGGCATCTTTAGGTGATTAAGGTTAAAGTGATCAAATATGAGGATATGCTTGACAAGTTGTAAGTTGAAAATCTCATGTACCTTGAATACGAGGGTCGCTCCTCATGCTACTCAAGTTTAGTCACCGGTAAGTTCTTGTCATAGTAAGCACATGTGTATCACGGAAAACCGCCAACGTGGTACCTGATACATTGCGAATGTATCTATAATTTTTGATGTTTCATGCTTGGTTTTATCCACTTTCTTGTGTTTTGTTCCAACTTTGGAGTACTTTTGTTAATTTCTTAGACTAACCTATTAACAAGAGCCACAGTGCCAACTGCCTGTTTTCTGTTGTTTTTGGTTCCAGGAAAGTCAGAAAATGAATATTCTCGGAATTGGACGGGACAAAAGCCAAAGTGCCTATTTTCTAGAAGAGATCAAGTGCCAGAATACGAGACGGAGAGGGGCCAGGGGCCGGCCACACCACTTGGCCACGCGGCCAGGCTTGGCCCGCGCCAGGGGGTGGTCTGGCCGACCCCAGCACCCCCTCGGCCTCTCCTTCCGCCTAGAAGTTGCCCTCGAGACGAAAACCCTAGGGACCCGATCGAAAATCCACGAAAGAGTCTGTAGCCGCCGTCATCTCTATCCCTAGATCAGGGGGATCTGAAGCTCTTCCCGGCACCCTGCCGGAGAGGGGAATTCACCCTGGAGGCCTTCTTCATCACCATGCAAGCCTCCGGTATGATGCGTGAGTAGTTCATCCTTGGACTACGGATCCATGTAGTAGCTAGATGGCTGGTTTCTCCTCCTTTGTGCTTTCATGTTTAGATCTTGTGAGCTCCGTTCATGATCAAGATCATCTATTTGTAATCCATACATGTTGTGTTTGCGGGGATCCGATGGATATTGAGATGCTATTTCAGATTGATTATTGATTCTATCATGTCTTTGTTATTTGAGATCTTGCATGCTTTCCGTTGTTAGTAGCTATCTTGGCCAAGTAGATGCTAGCAACTCCAAGAGTTAGTATTTATGCTCGATAGTGGGTTCATGCCTCTGGTAATCTGGGGAAGTGACAGAAATGTCTAAGGTACTAGATGTGTTGTTGCTACTAGGGAGAAAACAATGATCCTTTGTTCATAGAACAATTGTATTGTTTACTTTACACGCAGTTCATAAAGCAATAATCTGTTGCTTGCAACTTAATACTGGAGGGGGTTCAGATGATAACCTGAAGGTGGATTATTAGTCATAGATGCAGTTGGATGGCGGTCTATGTATTATGTTGTAATGCCCAATCAAGTCTTAAAGGAGTCAAGATGATTAGTATATGCATGTATTGCTTTCTCGGTGTTTGTCAATTTCCCCGCTATAATTTGTTCACCCAGCATGTTATTTATCTAAGGAGAGCCACCTCTAGTGAACTATGGATCCCGGTCCTTTTACTTTACATACAATCTGCAACTATTTACTGCTTTGTGTTTACTTTCTGCAAACTTTTACTTCTTTCCATTTGATACGTTTAATCCTTTGTTTTCCGCAAAACACGGTGAGATTGACAACCTCATCGCAAGTTGGGGACAAAGTTTTGTGGTTGTCTTGTGCAGGTCTCCACGTTGCTACTAGCACCGGTAGTGCGCCCTGCCAAAGCTCAGCTAGTAACACCTTTGAGGTGTTTCCTTGCTCCTACTGGTTCGATTAAACCTTGGTTTCATAACTGAGGGAAACTTTCTACTGTGCTCATCATACCTTCCTCTTGGGGTTCCCAACGAGCTCTACATCAACACCGCCTTCAAGCATTTTTCTGGGCGCCGTGCATTGAGCCATCAAGCATTTTTCTGGCGCCGTTGCCGGGGACTGGAGAAGAAGAATCTCCCACATCAACCACGCGCCAAACCCCTTAATGCAAGTAATGTTTCTTAAGCTTAAAGAAATTGAGGACCCTGAAAAGAGGGATTTTATTCTAGAAACTTTGTTTAAGGGATTCTATGATGTTGCCAAGGAAGCTAGAAAAGTATTTGAACTTTTCAATATGCTAGGCTCATGTGTAGATGTTGTTGGTACACGAGAAAAGATGAGTAAAACTGAACCTAATGGGGAGGAACCTAAGATACCAATACCCTTTAAACTAGCAGCAATACATGAAGCCATAGAAAAGAATCTGGATTAGATTGTTCCTGAAAACCCTTTTGATGAAAATAGTGAACCTAAGAGCATTGAGAGAGGATCCTCTAGAACTTATTCGGATGATATACCTTGCCTTGTTGAAAATATTTCTGGTATCGATCTTAATGCTTCTTCATTTGAGAACACTTGATTCTTTCTTGCTTCGTATGCCTAACTTAAATGCGTTAAAGAAAAGTACTTATTGGAAGATAACCCAAAAGTTTTAGATGAGTCTTGGAACTTATTACTTCAGTAATAACCGCTCCTTATCCTTTTTATTTGCTTTTTGTGCCAAGAGTAACCTCTAATGAGAGAGAAGTAATGATTAGGAAAGTTGTTGTCCCGAAACAGATTTCTATGCTTCACCGTAAAAATTCGTGTAAAATCTCTGAACGTCTTTTTGAGGCGTGATTTTTTGTGCTTCTGACCCAGGTTGTATCTAACTTTCATTAGTTCAACACTTTTAGATTTGAGCAACAGAAGGTCTTCGAAAAAATCTGTCTTTACCTACTGGTCTGTTTTGATAGATTTCTGCCATTTTCTGCATTTGCTTCTTGTTGGTTCCTTTTTGAGTTCTTTTGGGGAATTGGAATTTTTGATTGAAGTGCTACAGTAGCTAGTGTTCTAATGAAAGTTTATTTGGTGTTATAACTGAACCTTAATACTTATTTATCTTGAGTGCACTAATGTTGCTAATAAAGATTGTGTGAAGTTTTGTATGAAGGAAAATTTTCAGGTGTATGGAAGGAATGAGTAATGAGATGAAGGATGGACTAAAGTTCAAGCTTGGGGATGCCATGCGTGTCACCCCAAGAAATATCTAAGAAGTACAAGCGTCAAAGCTTGTGGATGCCCAAGGCATCCCCTTCTTCATCAATAAAAATCCCAGGTTTCTTCCAAACGCTTCATTTTTATTGTTTCATGCACAGTTGTGTTGTTCTTGGAGCATCTTCTTTTTTGTTTTCGTTTTGGTTTTTATTTTGCTTGTTTTTCTTAGTTTGCTGAATAAATTGGTTGGACCCCCTCTTTCATACATTGGTTTGCAAATAGTTTGGTTTGGTTTGGAAAAAAGTAGGAAAGTTCATGCTTATGTGGTAAAAATAGCTCGTTTTTGACTGTGGCCTATGCTTTATCATGCCATGCTTGATATTTTTTTGCTTTATTCTTAGTATTCTTTGCTGTAGCATGACTTGTTATAAATAACTGAGATTGCTTAATGTTCCTTGGATGAATCATGCGTTGTTTTAGCATATTAAAGCATAGTATAGTGGTATTCTCCTTGATGCTTTATTTGGGTTGACTTGGCGCATGCTCACACCATGTTATGACTATCTCAAGTAACCATAGCCTTTATGATCCTTTAGTTTTCAACTTGTAGTATCACTTTATGCTTTTATCAATGATGTTTTGTCGCTATGCATGATTATGGCCATTATTGCTCTCTTAGTTTGTCGCTCCCAGTCTTTTGCTAGCCTCGACAACCAAGTATGAGTTCCACTCATGCATCCAACTCCCTAAACCAAGTTATTCCAAAGAGTCCACCATACCTACCTACTAGCTTAAGCTATTCCAAATATATTCATGATTTTGTTTACCTTCCGAATGAAACTTGTTATGAGAAAACTAGTGATTAAAGTTCTCACGAACTTGATGGCACACTTTACTTTTCTTGCCCTTAATAAACTTGAACCATTGTGTCATCTATGTTGTATATGCTTGCACTTATTTGTTGCGAATTAGCAGAACCATGCTTTCATGGGGAACGCTTTCAACATTGCACTTGGTACTTCTACCTAGTTGATATCATGCTGTTTTATATATGGATGTCGTCGGTGTGAAATGAAAGGGGAGCTTGTAAGTCCATGGAGTTATGTATATGTGTTAGAGAAATGCCTGGGCCGCTGGTCTAATCCAAGCTGACATGGTGGAAACCTGCAGCGTAACCATAATGAGCTGTCTATGAAGCATTCTTCTTATAAAAAAAGAGTCCTATATTGAGAAAAAAGAGAAAAAGAAAAAAAGATTATGAAAACAGGAAGAGAGAAAAAGCACCATATTCCCATGGCAAATAAGAAGATTGCTGAGATGCTCGTTGTCTGCTTGCCTTGTCATTTTGATATGGGGATTCTTCCGTATCATTGGGAAAGGGGTACCCCATTGGCTGTTCTCTATGATACACATGTACTTACGATGACAAGAACTTACCGGTGACTAAACTTGAGTAGCATGAGGAGCGGCCCTCGTATACAAGGGACATGAGATTTCTAACTTATACTTCGTCAAGCATGTACACCATAGTTTGTTCACTTTTAACTTAATCACTTCAAGATGCTTATGGTAGGGGCAATGAGAGCTGAAAGCTATAAGTACCATAATTTTTGGAAGCTCTTTATGAGACTTGAATCCCTACTTCCTTCTATGAAGGCCTTTCTTCCACCATTATATTGAGTCTCCACCTTCTACCTTTATGCACCTACTTTGAGGCCATTCTTAGTTCTATGTGCATTGTCCCAAGACTAGTTGATTGATGCATAACTTGATATTGCTTGTTTTAAACTACTTGTATCTAGTCACTCTTATGAACTTTGAAGGTGTCCTATGCATTTATATTTACTACTCTATGAGGGACAAGTTGAATGCTATGCTATGTTTTCTTTATGTGAAACAAACAAACGTCTTGCAAAGCATTGTTATTTATGAATCTTTTGTTTGTGCCTTTTCATGTTGCATCATAGTTTCTTTGTCTTATTGCTAGAAAGTTGTCTTTCATGTTATGATTGAAGTACTATGATCCCAGCTTTGAATGTTTTACAAATACTTTGATCAAGTCTTTGATGGTGCATGTCACCTCAAAAATTATTTTTTGTTTTTATCACTTACCTACCCGAGGACAAGCAGGAGTTAAGCTTGGCGATGTTGATACATTGCAAATGAATCTATAATTTTTTATGTTCCATGTTTGGTTTTATCCACTTTCTTATGTTTTGCCCACACCTTTGAGTACTTTTCATATGATTTCTTGGACTAGCCTATTAACAAGAGCCACAGTGCCATCTGCCTATTTTCTGTTGTTTTTGGTTCTAGGAAAGTCAAAAAATGAATATTCTCGGAATTGGACAGGACAAAAGCCAAAGTGCCTATTTTTTCGGAAGTCATCAGATGCCAGAGTACGAGACGGAGAGGGGCCAGGGGGTCACCACACACCTGACCGCGTGGCCTAGCCTGACCCGCGCCAGGGGGTGGTATGGCCGCCTCTAGCACCCCCTCGGCCTCCCCTTCCGCCTATAAGATGCCCGCGGGATGAAAACCCTAAGTACCCGATCAAAAATCCACGAAAGAGTCTGTAGCCGCCGTCATCTCCATCCCTAGATCAGGAGGGATCTGAAGCTCCTCCCGGCACCCTGCCGGAGAGGAGAATTCACCCTAGAGGCCTTCTTCATCACCATGCAAGCCTCCGGTGTGATGCGTGAGTAGTTTATCCTTGGACTACGAATCCATGTAGTAGCTAGATGGCTGGTTCTCCTCCTTTATGCTTTCATTTCTAGATCTTGTGAGCTCCGTTCATGATCAAGATCATCTATTTGTAATTATGCATGTTGTGTTTGCAGGGATCCGATGCATGTAGTAGCTAGATTTGTAACCATTGAAATTTGAGGTATGTGCGGTTGGGCGAGGCGACGCCTACATGTCTGTGATCATGAACCTCGAACGTCGAGGGCGACCTCAAATTTCGCCCCTCTAGAACGTGTTGGCGCGACCGCATGGCACATTATTCACAAGTCGACGCACGGATCCAAACCTTCCAAGGGACCCAGCGCGAGGAGAAGTAGCTGGTACCGATTCGTGAGTACTCCCAAGATTTTAGGCGGAGCAGCGAGGACATCGCGTCGAGCAGTTCAGGTCTCTAGCCTGAGAGAGCTCTCCGTGTGGCGACAATGGACACAATGGAGAAATAGGGTCTAGCAGTAGAGACCGGAGACCACATCTAGATCGAGTTCACCCCAGTTCAAACGATTCCAAACTGGTGCCGACAGAAGGCATGGCAATTATCTGATGATCTCAAGTCAGACGGTGCCACCCATGCTACTGTCATGCTCTAATGGTATCTAGGACTAGCAGACGTTAAGCATAAGGTTTTTATGTCACGACTAACACGATGGTAGGGGCATGCATTGGCTATATCAATTGTTTTTGAACTAGGATGACATATGATTCTGTGTGAATGCGTGTACAATATACATACGGGTTCAACGATAGAGGAAGGGCAGTAATGTGACTGGTCTACTCTGATACAGCTGAAGTACATGGTAACTAGAGTAGTAGTCTGATTGTTTGGTTAATACAGCCGGCCAGCCCATCGTCAGCTATCGATCTGCTGCCTCCGAGGATCCATCTAAGATGAAAAACAATCAAGCGTCATTTTTATTAGATTGGGTTCACTCGAAGCGATTTGCCACAAGGAGCGTTGCAAATCAGCCCGAGGAAGAAGAGTTGATGGATCTGAACAACTATTTTGTCATCCTTGGAAACCAGCCTGGTGAGGAATTCCAGGGAGAGGTGGGAGGATGCCTGGAGCATGCCGCTGATAATCAGATTAAAATGGTGAGCTTGCTGCACCTGGCATTGTGAATCGGGAGGATTAACAACGTGGTACTGTCCTCTAATCTTGCTAAAATAGTAGGAATCAGTAATTACTATTTGGTTTTGTTGGTTACCTGAAGCATTTGAATCAGACGCAAGACACGGTGCAATCTATAGAAGAGATGTGTGTAGTACGTAAAACAAATATTTAAGCAAAGAGTAACAATTCTGTAATGTACTACATAAGTGAGATTTGGTCTTCAGTTTGTGACACGTATTGTACAAAAACTGGATAGTTCTTTATTGGCTTATGGAAAGTACGAGTTGGCAACACAGATGGTTGCTAGAGCGTTTGAGAATCGTTTCATCATGTGCAACATACAAACACTTTTGCTAGTCTATATATACTAATAATAAAAGACGGATTGTTTCTCCCGGTCCAACACTTTTCTGAACGATAATACGCCTAAGGATCGGTGGTTATTACACAGTTTGCTACCGCCGAGTAAACATCAAATCGTCGAGTAAAAACTCGATCGTTTTCTTGCGCCGCCGCCTCTCCGCCGGCTAGCTTTTTACCCTTGCTTCACCGCGCCACCTGAAAATCTTGGTATCCAGCGGCATCCGCTACCCCTGCTTTTCCTTTACCCTGCGCCGCCCGTGTTTCTTCCCCGCCGGCGGCCGCCGAGTGAAAACTGGACAGTTTTGTGGAAATAAAAAAGAGTCCCAAATGCGTGAGCTGTGGCTCGCTGACAACATCGCCTATCCGACCGCCGCATGTCGTTCCTCCCGATGCATCCACCTCGCCATGTCCATCCTCCTCCATCGCGCAGTCCCCATTGCCGGTGTCGGATTCCCCAAATATGATTTAGATTCCGACCGCCCAACCTCCGTCGGGGCATTGGATCTGTCCTCTCTCTCATCTCCTATGAGCTCTGATCCAAGCCTCCTCGAGTTGACCGCGTTGCCAGAGAACCATCAGGCATGGCTGCCGATACGGCCGAGATGCGGGCCGGATGGGCGAGGTTCCCCGCGGCTGCCGAACCTGGAGCCACGACGACCAGCGGGTCAGATCCCACGAGCTCTGGCTGCCAGAGCTCGAGCAGCCAGGGTTCGTGCTGGTTGTTCATGGCAGCGTATCAAGTTGAGGCAACGGAGGTGGGAGGCAGGGGTGGCAGCGTTGGGTAGGGAGGCAGGGGCTGCCTGGAAGGGAGGCGATGGCATGGAAGACGAACTGTCCTCTTCCAGAATATTTCTGGATCTGATTAATTTCTTTTCCCGATCTTAATTTTGCTTGTTCGAGATGCACTATATTCTTTTAGTCCAAAATGATTCTCATGCGAAAGGTGTTCATCCCGCTGATTGCATACATGCGCTCTGGATCATATTGGATTATGTGATTTTGCTTAGTGGGATCAAATCGCCGTGGCAGCTCGTGCTTGCTTCGATTGAGCTATGTGATTTTGGGACAGGGGACTGAGCAGAGCATCAGATTAGAGGTCCGGCCGTTCATTCTAGGAGTACAAGCACTACGAGAACAGCTGTAGCATGCTTGTAGATCGACGAGATACGGTCATACTAGGAACTGGTGCTAAGTTGTTTTTGTATTTTACCAAATGATTCAATTAATGTGCATGTTTCCTGCATCTCATGAGCACACCTCTTCATATTTTTGGAGTTCATACCAATTTTTATATAGTTTAACTTCAGCTCGTTGATATATTTTCCAAGCTAATTCATGTATACCTGAATCCTAAATTTCTCTTATTAGTAAGTATTCCTCTGATTAACAATTACATATGTGTACTGATATCCTTTTTCTGATTTCTCCTTAGCTAGCTTCAACGCTTCTATTGTTCAGACATAAATTATGAGGTTACTCTGCATGCTAATGTAAATAGTGTACTACTAGGAGGTTTTGTTACTTGCTAAATTGACCTTAACACTAGGAACCAACGAGTAAATCTTTTTCATTTTAACCCGGGCACATTTGGGATACAGGGCATATGTGGTGTAGTATAAGATAATTTAAACCCGGACCCACACATCAATGAGTTTAATGGCCGTTTCTCTGTGTACACCATCAAAAGGATTGTCTTATAGAAGAACAACGATCTGATTGATTACTATAATGTTCATCTCAAGATATATGCGATAATTTTGTGGATGGACATGTCGTGCCATCCACGTAGATTGACGGTCGTGGATGAGATATCACCAACATGCATCCCGAGCCAACTGCAGATGCGAAGGAGCTGTGACCACTATCAAGTGGCCACGTAAATGGACAACGATTGCAACCTTGAAGGACCTGTCGCCAGTCCATAGTGATCACGCGAGACAAGGATATAACCTATGACCATGAAGCCACTAGCCATCGTGGGAGACATAAGCGGCGCCGAGGTTACACGGTGTAGTCCAATAGCAAGGATCATCCCATAGCAACGCACGGACATTTGTTCTAGTATATAATAAATGGCGGAAGGTTTCTTGCGGTTCGTCCCGCTTTTTCATCTCAAAGAAATATTGTAGCCCCTAAGGGAGCTTTTATAAGCCACCACATTCTGCACCGTTGGATTGGAGTTCCAAAGCGATCCTGGCCGTCCCTCATTCCATCCATCTGGACTGCTACTGCTACATACGCTAGCTACCCTCCCTGAATGGTGGGGGCCTGCGTTTTGCGCGCCCCAATCGTCAGGGAGCGTGCGAGCATGGCGGTCGGCTGGCCGCGCATACCAGCGTGAGAGAGCGACCCGCGCGGTGGCTATCCTGTGATTTCTTTACGCGGCGGAGGGGCAGTTAGGTCTTTCCTGCTCTCTTCACTGTTCTCTCTCTGTGGAGGGTACGCCCGTGGCGGCCTCGCCTTGGTCGGCGGGTACGGCAACCCGCGCCGCCTCGGTCGTCGAGGGCCCGTCCCTTCTCCTGAGGACGGAGGAGAGCGTGGCCGGTGGCTCTGCGTCCCCTACGTTCCTCTCTTTCCCTCATCTCTCCCGTGATGTGGCGGCGCGCGGAGGAAAGAAGAAGGCAGCGCCGGCGGCAGAGAGGAGAAGATCAGGCGGTGGAGGGGAGGAATGGATCCGGCGGAGGAGGGGAGGAATCGATCCGGCGGAGGTCCATGAGACGGCGGAGCCGAGTCCCGCTCCCTCACCCCTGCCCAGAACCCTAGCCGCCACCAGGTCCCCGCCGTTGTTCTCCTCGAGGAGGAGCTAATCCGTAGGGGCTCGAGGAGCTCGACCTCCGCTGGCGTGTCTTCTGGCTCCATGGCGACCAGCATAGGCGAAACTCGCTTTGCTGGTACATCTCCCTCCCTCCTCCTCTCTCTCCCTCCCTCCCTCCCTCCCTCTCAGCAGCTGGCGGCAGCGATGCAGTGGTGGCATGGTAGAGCATGCTTCCAGTCAACGTTCGATTAGAGGAACTACCAAATCAGACCCACGCCCATTGTATCTACATGGCCTCCCCCAAATCGAATCTGGTTTCCCTCTCTCTGCGTTTGGTGCTTAGCATGCTTTTTTTTCAATGCTCTAGAGTTTGGTGATTGATTCATTTATTTGATAGCACAAGGCTAGGTTAAATTGTGGAGGTTGATTGGGAGTAAATTAGGTGAAGAAGTTCAAAGTAGATTGCTAATGGCTGCTGCTTGTGGAAATTATGACTTGTCATTTGTCTCATGTTTGTGCATTGTTTCATGTGCGTGTGTGAAGAAATAGCGGAAGCTTGGTGGCGGGCAGGTGTGCCAGATCGAACGCGACGACGTGTTGAAGGGGCATCATTTCAGCAGGTAAAACATCCAAACTTGCCCATTGAATTGAATATGCAGGTGCAATATGTTTTTTCATGTTATTTGGACCTGTGTGCCTTGCTATTGTTTTTTGTAAAAATGTTCACACACATTAGTATGAATCTAGAGCACCAGTAGACAAGGTTGTTCCACTTCTTTATCAGAACCACAGTTAGATTACTAGGATCATACTAAAAATTCTGCAGGTGCATATGTTTTTTCATGTTATTTGGACCTGTGTGAATTGCTATTGTTTTTAGCAAAACATCCATGCTGATGTTCTCACGCCATTTGTGTGTTGAAAGGCGGACCAAACATACAATCTATTTGTGGGAGCTAATTTTGTTTTTTTAGACAATCAAACCTATTTACTGGAGTATTTATAGTTTTTTCCTAGCCAATATTTTCAAAGCAGATGATAATCCGACTTGTCTGGATTCAATTTGGAAATTAGAGGCATATCCAGCAAGCTGACATTCTTGAAAAGTGAGGATCGCTTCCTACATTTAATCAGGTAATACCACCATTAACTTGGAATCTTGGATTACTAACTGAAAACTAAAGGATATGTGCAGTCTCATTAACAGTGGCCCTTTTGCTGCAGGAATCCCAGCGTGGTGCCTTAGAATTCATTCAATACCACTATGACACAGCTTCAGACAAGAGCTCTGGAGCTTCATCGTGTAAGTTATGGCATAGTATAATACATCTCATACACAACTATGCAGGGCAGTGAACAGCTCCCAGTACTTTTGGTTTATTTTTCTGCCTTTATTGTACTTGCCAGGTCAGATTCTTGCAATACTTGAATGCTCTGAGCCATGATGACTATGTTGCATCATTAGACAATCTTCACCGCTACTTTGATTACAGGTTAGTCCCAGAACTCCGACCATACTCTAGAAGTGCTCAATATTTTGATCACCTTTTTCTATGATTGAATGTTACTATGAGCAAGTTCCTAGCTCATTGCTGTGATCGGTTGATGTTTTGACACCTCTTCTGTCCATTTAAGCAAATACCTGGTGGTCAGGCCTAATGGCATTTTGTTAGTTTATTCAATGCCTTTAAGGAATACATGGGCTAACACGTTGTAACATCCCAGTTTTAGCTAATGTCTAATTAGGGTTAATGTGCATGGAATGAAATAATGCAAAACCCTAAACCCTAATCCTCCCCCTCTTTGAAAATGAATTCAAAAGGTTTTGAATATTTTTGAAAACTCAAAAGTATGGATCCCAAATAGTATAAAGGGGTCCCTGCATTATTTGGATATTTACAAATGCTCTAGTATTTTTGGAATGAGCCAAAACAGAAAGTATTTGATAATACAAAGAGAAAAAGAGGAAACAGAATTTAAAAAGAGTTCTGCTAAAAAAATATAAATCCAGAGCCTCCAGGCCGCGCAGCCCAGGCCGGCCCATCTCCTCCTCTCCCTCTCTGCCTCCCGTGAGCAGCAGCTAGTAGCCCAGCAGCCAGCCCACCGCGGCCCAGTACCCCTTCGACTCCCTTCTGTCGTCTTTCTCTTCCGGCCAAGAAGCTCGGTGGCGATGCCGGCGCCGTCCGTCGTCGATGCGCTGCGATCCGCGCTGCCGACATCGTCTTGGGAGGATAAGACCCCACGCCGAGCCGTGTCCTTTCCTGTGCCTCTCTCTCCCTCTCCCTGGCCCTCTCTTCCTCCCCAGAGGATCCCGAAACCCTAGCCACCAGGCCTCGCCGTTCGCCGTCGTCTCCGGCGTCCCATCACACAGCTAAGATGCCTACAAGCTCTGCCTCGCTGTCCTCGGTCTCCCAACCGAAGCGCGCAAGCCGGGAAAGCCCCACCTCGCCGGAATCGAGCTTCTCCTCACCGTCGGCCGCCACAGTTTCGTTGTCGATTCGCTGTCGTCTGACCTTCTCCGGCCTCGCCGACCCCACCATCGCGATCAGGTTGATCTCCTAGTTCTCCCGGACCTCCTCACCCTCTCGCTCTCTCTCTGTAGCCATAGCTCGCTGACGACCCGCAAGCGCCACCGCCACCGCTCGCCGTAGCCGCGTCTCCGTTGACCGTAGAGTAGCGGCGCCGCTCCTAGATGGTTCGGCGCGAAGCCCCGGTTCGAACCCGCCTCTCCGCGCTAGCCCACGAGCCCCCTAGCGCCGACAACCGCCACTGGCCGACATGTACTCCGGCGAGCCCGCGTGTCGCCCATGTGGCGTCGACGTGGCGCCGCGTGTGCCTGACGTGGGCGCTGACCAAGCCCCGCCCGTGTGGCATCTGAGGCGGCTTGGGCCCCTCCTGTGAGTCACTGTGGCTAGTTTAGCCGTGGTGAAAAACAACCCCCACCCCGAGCTGACGTCAGCGTGACGCAGTAAACCTTTTTATAATTGTTTTCATACTTTCAGAAAAAGGTTTAATATTGTAAAATCAATATCTTTTAATCTGTAATTCAGAAAAATACAAATAATATATCGAAATATTCAAAAAAATGAGATCTTTACAATAGACCCAAAATCATGCATTGTTAAAAAAACTTTAATTACAGGTTTAATTAGAAGCACATTTGAACCCCCATAGGTGATTCCGGGGTCTCTCCTGTATTAGGGTTTGGACCCTTCGGATCCCGCTTAAACTGTCAAGCATGTTCTTAGGGTTCATTTCAATACAATTTAACTTGTCATATCATCATCCTTGCTTGAGCATTGCATCGATGCCATGTGTTGATTGTTGTTTACCCTTTCTTTCCGGTGTTGGTTCTTTCGGTAGAATACGATACTAACTCCGAGATTGAAGACCGAGATCAACACCGTCGAAGATTGACGAACAATACTTGACCAACTTTAACCAAGTCAGGTACAAGGCTTCCGAAGATCTATATCTGGGTATCAACAAACAAGGCAAGCATAGCCCCACCATTATACAATCCTATGATTTTGAAAGTATTTCATTCTTGCCATGTTGCATACGATTCCACTATGGTCTTTTATCGATAGATAGAGTATCCTATCTATTGCATTACTCCCTTGAGCATATATTACATGATCTACTCCACCTAGCATAACTAGGTTTGGCTTGTGTGCACTGCTAGAGCTTTTATCTGTGTCTTGCTTAGCCATGCATAGCTGTCAGTGCTGGTTCATCCAGAAGATGTACCAAATGCAGAGAATCTAGTATGAAAGGAGAACGATGTATACTGATAAGGTAAGATCAGTGGTAAAGGTTAAACATGCTAAGGCTTGTATGGGAGGCCACGGTGGGATGTGATTTTTGTAGTCCCATGCTCGCCACCACTAGGAACCGAGTTCTTGCCTTTGGAACCGAGACGAGCTTATAGCCACACGGGGCCTGGAAAACCTCACGAGTAACTAACTTGTCTAGTAGATTCCATGAGTCACATAGTTCGGCGTTCCATTAGACATATGCATAGAAAACGTTTTGAAAGATTTGGCGAGTGAAGGTGCATCATAACATGTAGGTAAGCATGGCCGGGGTTGCTTGGGGTAGATGGCGCCCCTGGTAAACCAACCCTGCCTCACATCTCTAGGGACCGGCTTCGGGATTTGACCCGTTACGGCGGAACCATCCTTAGGGTGTGACTCATGGTCTCGGCGAAAGCAAGGTAAAGGTCATGTCCAACCACCATCTGCCGTCCTTCCAAGGAAGAGGGCTTATCTAGTGGCATTAAGAGTCGGTTGGTACGCGTGGGTAAAGTTGTACACCCCTGCAGTGTTAAATCTTTTCGAAAAGCCGTGTTCACGGTTATGAACGCTTGGTGACCGAATTTTAAGATCATAGAGAACTATAACCTAATCGTAAAACTTGGCAACTAATGTTTGTTAAGGATGCTTCCTCATGGGTACGAGGGGGTGATCCTAGTTGTGATATGAGGATTACTTTGGTGGATATCAAGATGATGATCAATTCTTCGGAGATGTCGCTCTCTTATCTAGTTTTAAAAATATTCTGAGTAGACGAGCTTCTTCTCCCTCTTGTTTTATAAACAAAGATGGCTTTATGCAAAATAACCCCACCAGCCATAAGTCTTGCGGAGTACACCTTGTACTCACCCTTGCTTTGTTGATACTTTTGTAGCAGAGTAAGTGTTCCCCTGAAGACGAGTTTGGTACGACATCGACACCGATGAGTAGCTTGGGATTCCTGTCCGGCAGCCTGAAATCTATGGGCTTGGACGTCATCGTTATGCTTCAGGCCTCTTAGGCCATTTGTTAAGTTTGCTATACTTAATAACATATTTTGCCTTCCGTTGTTTGATGTTTGTGGTCAGTGACCTCTGCTTGTAATATTTTGGTTCTTCGCTCAGTTATGAGCTTGCTGTAATAATTTTTGTGTCGCAGGGTTACTGTTGTGTTACCGATTTCTCACTGGATATCCTCGAGCTCTAGGTTAAACTTATGTCAGGCTAAGGTCTGGATTTGTTTAACCTTGATCCCGGGGTGTTACACACGTTCTATGTATATAAGGGCCTTCTTTGTTGTTGTTCGAGGTGTTAATTTTTATGCCGGTCCACTGTCCATTTTGCCGGATGTCGAGTGAAGTTCAAAATATTAAGAGGAAATGCCATGCGCCTAGATACCGACTAGAGTTGCACTGCAGCTTGTGGTCCGTAGGCCTTGTGGTGGTGGTTCCTAGCTGATGCAGGATTCTATCTCTAAATTTGTGCTATACTCTAGCAAGTAGAGATGTGGTCAAGTTTGTGTTTTCTTATGTTGAGATATCCAAAACAACATTCTGCATTTCTGTTTGGTTTCGGCTATTTTTAAATTTTCTGTTCATATACTCTACATATGAATATTTAGAGTTTTCAATCGATTTGGTCAGTCTGTAATTCAGCTCGTTAAAACTGTTGATGTTTGGAGATTGATGACAAACAAGGGGTGTAGAGTTGGTTGAACTAGCATGTCAGTGGCAGCGGCGAGTGACTTAGGTATATGAATTTTGTATGCTCGTGGAGTGCTTGCTTGAATTTCTTGCCGGAAGTATTGTAGGTTTATTTATGTTGAACTTTGTTGTAGATAGCAACAGAAACAATGAATCGGGTTACTCCTTGGCATACAATATTATCACTCTCGGGAGTACATTTATTTGATGAATGCTTGCAATATTATCACTCTTTTAAAATCTAGGTTTTTGGTAGCTTCATTACATGTTGAATTTGTTTGGTTGTTGGACCATGTGTAGGCTTAAGAGAAGGCGGCGAGCTTCGGTGCTCTGAAGGCGTCTTAGCTCGAAGAACTCAAGGTCATCAAGGATCTTCATATCAGAGGACTCTCAATTTTGCTTCTGTTACTTGAGGGTTAGTCATATGTATGGGCACTAATCTCAAGATGAGTTCACGGCTTGCAGCTATTTGTTGGTGGTCTTGATCTAACTGTGACTGATGAGGTTCTGAAAGAAAGCCATTAATCCTTATGAAGAGATTACTAATGTCAAGGTAATAAGGGGATGAAGTATGGCTTCGTGTCACATACTCGAGCAGGTAACTATTTTAGTCATCGCTATGGTTTTTTCAGTATATTATCGTGGTTGCCAACTAGCCGATCAATGGCATTTGATGACACATGCTAGAAGAAGGCTATTGCAATTCTTCACATAGATAGACTGAATGTACTAGGTCTTTATTGGTCTGTTAGACCCTCTCTAATATACCCCAGTTCTTGTCACGGATAGACTAATTTTTTTACTTTTAGGCATGTGTAGGGCGTCAGGTGAGGAGGCTATGAGACTTCTGAATGGAAGCAAGCTGAGGGATAAAAACATAAAGATTAGCTGAGCCTGGGGTCGTCACCTTGCTAATATTTCTATATTCTCGCTCCTTCTATGTGTTCTATATTTTTATGCATTTTTTTGTGCTTGATTTTTAGATACCACTTGTGGAGCATGGTTCCTTGAGATTTTGTTCTTCGATTGCAAGGTTAGCTCACAAGCATGATACAAAATGACTCTCTGTCTAATAACATATCCTATGTCTAATGTCTTAGCTTTATTGTCTTTCAAAACGATTGTTTATACCGTGTTGCTCGCGAAGCGTGCAAGCGAGCGGGAAGCCGCGTTTCCTACCTAGTTGGATAGTATTGCCCCTACCATTTGGAACTAAAATAGCGATTTGCCACCGTGAAGTGGTTCAGTGTTCCATAGAAAAAGAAAAAACAACCCAATTCCCAATCTTGGCTCCAATCGACGCGAGCTCTGCTACCACGACTTCTCGCCAAGGAGGGTTGATCCATTCGCCCTCACCGGCCCTCGCCGGAGGCTAGGGAGGAGCCAGGATTTTGGGGAGGAGAAGCGGCAGCAAAGGGTCCCCGAGCTGGGCAAGGAGCCTATGAGAGGTAAGGGAGAGGGCAGAGATTGACGCGGCCGGCGGCACATGTGGGGATATCTTGCTCCGAGCAGGCGTGCTCGAGGTGGTATGGCCCGCGCTGCCCGGCAAGCAATGGTGGTGGTCCATCGACGGCAAGGTCGACACTCCGCCAGAGGTATCCCGTTGCACGCCTCTTTTCCCAAAGTTCTTCATGATATTGCTACTCCGATTTGCTCCGCTGCTCAGCCCTGAGGTGTTGACCCGTCAACCAATGTACTGGGTCGATTGTGCTTACACTTTTTCTGGACAAAAGCAGTAGCGTTGTTTCAATGTATTAAGAAAAGAATTATAAAACTAAAGGAAATTCACTTCAGCACACAACACAATAGTGGTCCTGGTAATGCACTTCAGGTTTTGTTTACCAGCAATGATGCTCAAGTATTTTGTCAGTTGTTTTCATGGTCACGCTATTAAAATAATAGTTCAGGTTTCAAGTGTTAAATCGGAACCACACCGTTCAAACAACAATTCAACCTAACAGCGTAGTGTTTTTGCAGGATGCTATGCCCGTGGAAATAGTTACATTATTTGATGAGATACAAAATATCTAGTGGCAGAGGAGATACATTACTCATGGTATGTACTGATGCCTATGTTTTTTGTGTTATTTTTTCGTTTCCCCACAATTGCCATATGATACCTTTGATCCGGATTACGGATGTAGTATAACTCATTTTTCTTAGTAGACCTAGGTTATCAAATCCTCAGGAAGTAGAAAGTGTAGTGAAGTTACAACGGACCTTCGGGAGTTTTAGAATTCTGTTTGTGTTTTACTGGACCAAGAGTTTGCTGTCTTTTGTTGTTATCGATGATAGAGTGAGAGGGTCTAGAGCTTCCGGTTTCACTTGTAGCTGTCCAAAACATCTGATGAGAATAAAATATAATAATAAAGCATGCATGTAATTGTTAGAGCAAGATAATTATATGTGGGCAGGTGCATCCATAATTGCTATTGCCTCTCCAACCGCTTATAGCAATAATCTACTAGTCTCATCCATAGAATAAAGAGAAGTAATGATATGCATAGTGACGTCACCGTTAATCCCAAGTAAATCCCTCACATAGAGTCGTACTACCCCTTATGTCACTAGGGTTCCCAACCTGCAGATTAGTCATTACTCATACTCCCTATACCTGACTCAATCCTCGGGGTCTTGGGTACCTGACAAGTCCTTGGATTGAGGCAAGAGAGGATATAATAATCATCATGTCATACAAACTAATACATGATCCCATCTATGATAAATAACATGCACAAAAGCTACATGGCTAGGTCGAAGCCTTTAGCTCAAGGAGAATTACTCACGCATAGAGATGGAATCAACAGTCATAAACATTGTAATGGAAATCATGAGATTGACAGCAAATAGTCTTACAATGTCACCAATCGAAGATGAGATCTACTATTACAAGTGATGGAATATGGCTATGAGGGTGGAGAAGAGTTTGGAGATTAGATCTAAGTCTATTCTTCATCATCATGCAAGCCTCCGGTGTGATGCGTGAGTAGTTCATCCTTGAACTACGGGTCCATGTAGTAGCTAGATGACTGGTTTTTCTCCTTTGTGCTATCATGTTTAGATCTTGTGAGCTCCATTCATGATCATGATCATCTATTTGTAATCCTACATGTTGTGTTTGCGGGGATCCGATAGATATTGAGATGGTATTTCAGATTGATTATTGATTCTATCATGTCTTTGTTATTTGTGATCTTGCATGCTTTCCGTTGTTAGTAGATATCTTGGCCAAGTATATGCTAGCAACTCCAAGAGTTAGTATTTATGCTCGATACTGGGTTCATGCCTCTAGTAATCTGGGGAAGTGACAGAAATCTCTAAGGTACTAGATGTGTTGTTGCTACTAGGGAAAAGACAACAATCCTTTGTTCATAGAACAATCATATTGTTTACTTTACACGCAATGCGTAATGCAATTATCTGTTGCTTGCAACTTAATACTGGAGGGGGTTCGGATGATAACCTGAAGGTGGATTATTAGTCATAGATGCAGTTGGATTATAGTCTATGTATAATTTTGTAATGCCCAATCAAATGTCAAAGGAGTCAAGATGATTAGTATATGCATGTATGCTTTCTCAATGTTTGTCAATTGTCTCGCTGTAATTTGTTCACCCAACATGTTATCTATCTTAAGGAGAGCCGCCACTAGTGAACTATGGACCTTGGTCCTTTCTTTTACCATCAATCTTTACTTTCTGCAAGCTTTTACTTTCTTCCACTCGATACGTTTAATCCTTTATTTTCAGCAAAATCGGTGAGATTGACAACCTCACTATAAGTTGGGGGCAAAGTTCTGTGGTTGTGGTGTGCAGGATTCCAAGTTGGTAACAACACCTTGGAGGTGTTTCCTTTCTCCTACTGGTTCGATAATCTTGGTTTCATAACTGAGGGAAAACGTGCTGCTGTACTCATCATACCTTCCTCTTGGGGTTCCCCAACGAGCTCGATATATTTTGGGCCATCAAGCATATTTTCTGGTGCCGTTGCCGGGAGTGAAGGACATCTTCACCAGGGGAGTCCCTCATAACCAATCTCTTTACTTTGTTGTTTTTTTTGCCTAGTTTATTTTCTATTTTGTTTGCTTGTTTCTTTATCAAAAACACAAAAAAATTAGTTTTACTAGTTTGCTTCTTTATACTAAAAACACAAAAAGATTAAGTCTTTCTATAGCTGTTACCTCTTTCTTAGCTCACCATGTTGATCCCTAAGTTCACTCTGAAAGACCTTTCAATATGTAGTGGCTCTATAATTGGAAAAGATAATATTGAAGAATTCTTTAATCATGTTAGTAAGCATGAGGATATTGAGGATAGATCCCTTGCAGGGCTCCAAATTATGAAATTGCTGCAGCTTCTCTAGTTCACATGTTGGTAGCTAAGTTTCTCTCCCAATTTATTCTGGAAACTTTACTTAAGGAATTCTATGATGTTGCTAAGGAAGCTAGAAATGTCTTTGAACGTTTTAATATGCTAGGCTCATGTATAGATGTTATTGGTACATGAGAAAATACTAGCAAAACCAAACCTAATGGGAAGGAAACTAAGATACCAATACCCTTTTAACTTGTAGCAATATATGAAGGCATAGAAAAGAATCTTGTTTGGATTGTTTTTGAATAACCGTTTGATGAAAGTAGTGAACCCAAAAGCATTGAGAAAGGGTCCTCTAGAACTTATTTGGATAAGATACCTTGCCTTGTTGAAGATATTTCTGGTATCAATCTTAATGCTTCTTCATTTGAGAACACTTGATTCCTTTCTTGCTTCTTTTGCCTAACTTAAAGGTGTTAAAGACAAGTACTTATTGGGAGATAACCCAAAAGTTTTAGATGAGTCTTGGAAGTTATTACATCAGTAATAACCGCTCCTTATCCTTTTTTATTTTATTTTTGTGCCAAGAGTAACCTCTAGTGAGAGAGAAGTAATGTTTGGGAAAGTTGCTGTCCCGAAACAGATTTTTGTTCTTCATCGTAAAAATTCGTGTAAAATCTTTGTACGTCGGTTTGAGGCGTGAATTTGTGTCTTCTGCCCCAGGTTGTTATCTCACTTTCGTTTGTTCAACACTTTTTGGTTTAAGCAACATAAGGTCTTCGAATTTTTTTGCCTTTTACCTGCTGGTCTGTTTTGACAGATTTCTGCAATTATTTGCATTTGCTTCTTGTAGGTTGCTTTTTGTGTTCTTTTGGGAAATTGAGATTTTTGAGGGAAGTGCTAAAGTAGCTTGTGTTTTAATGGAAGTTTTATTGGTGTTAAAACTGAACTCAAAGACTTATTATCTTGAGTGCACTAATGTTGCTAATAAAGATTGTGTGAAGTTTTGTATGAAGAAAAATTTCAGGTGTATGAAAGGAATGAGTAATGAAATGAAGAATGGACTAAAGCTCAAGCTTGGGGATGCCACGCGTGTCACCCCAAGAAATATCCAAGAAGTACAAGCGTCAAATCTTGGGGATGCCCAAGGCATCCCCTTCTTCATCAATAAAAATCCTAAGGTTTCTTCCAAACACTTCATTTTTATTGTTTCATGCACAGTTGTGTTGTTCTTGGAGCGTCTTCTTTTTCGTTTTCATTTTTGTTTTTCATTTGCTTGGTTTTCTTAGTTTTTTGAATAAATTGCTTGGACCCCATGTTTCATACATTAGTTTTCAAATAGTTTGGTTTGGATTGGAAAAGAATAGAAAAGTTCATGCTTAAGTGGTAAAGAGAGCTTGTTTTTGATTGTGGCTTATGCTTTGTCATGCCATGCTTGATATTGTTTTGGCTTTATGCTTAGTGATCTTTGTTGTAGCATGACATGTTGTAAACAATTGAGATTGCTTAATGTGCCTTGGAAGAATCATGTGTTGTTTTATCATACTAAAGCATAGTATTGTGGTATTCTCCTTTGATGCTTTATTTGGGTTGACTTGGCGCATGCTCACACCATGTTATGACTATTCCAAGTCACCTAGCCTTTATGATCCTTTAATTTTCGACTTGTATTATCACTTTCTGCTTTAATCAATGATGTTTTGTCGCTTTGCATGATTATGGCCATTATTGCTTTCTTAGTTGGTCGCTCCCAGTCTTTTGCTAGCCTCCGTAATCAAGTATGAGTTCCACTCATGCATCCAACTCCTAAAACCAAGTTATTCGAAAGAGTACACCATACCTACCTATCAGCATTTGTTATTCCAAGTATATTCATGTTTTTATCTACCTTCCAAATTAAACTTGTTATGTGAAAATTAGTGATTAAAACTTGATGGCACACTTTACTTTCTTGCAATTAATAAACTTGACCCATTGTGTCCATCTTTGTTGTGTATATGCTTGCGCTTTATAAGTTGAAATTAGCAGAACCATGTATCATGGGTAACGCTGTCAACATTGCACTTGTACATTGTACCCCGTTGATATCATGTTCTTTTGCTTATGGATCCCGGCAGTGTGAAATACAAGTGGAACTTGTAAGATCATGGAGTTTGTATGTGTGTTAGAGAAACGTCTGGACCGCTAGCCTCAGCCATGCTTAATCATGGTGGAAACTTGCAGCATAACCATAATGAGCACTCTATGAAGCATCCTCAATAAAACCTATGCAAATAGCAAATAAAAAGATCGCTAAGATGCTCATTGTATGCCTGCGTTGTCATTTTGATTATGGGATAGCTCTTGTATCGTGTGCAAGGGGTACCCTGTTGGCGGTTATTCATGATACATATGTACTTACAATGACAAGAGCATACTTGTGACTAAAGTTGAGTAGCATGAGGTTCAGTCTTTGTAAGTAAGTGGCATGAGATTTCAGCTTATAACTTGTCAAGCATATCCTCTTAGTTGTGTCACTTTAATCTTAATCACTTAAAGATGCTTATGATAGGGGCAATGAGAGCTGAAAGCTAACAAATACCATAATTTTTGGAAGCTCTTTATGAAACTTGAATCTCTACTTCCTTCTATGAAGGCCTTTCTTTTACTTTTTTGTTGAGTCTCCACCTTCTACCTTTATGCACCTACTTTGAGAGCATAATGGCCATTCTTAGTTCTATGTGCATTGTCCCAAGACTTGTTGATTGATGCATAACTTAATATTGCTTGTTCTTAAACTACTTGTATCTAGTCTCTCTTATGAACTTTGAAGGTGACTTATGCATTTATGTTTGCTACTCTATGAGGGACAAGCTGAATGCCACTATGCGTTGTTTTCTTTATGTGAAACAAACAAACGTCTTGCAAAGCATTATTATGCATGAATTTTTTGTTTGTGTTTTTTTCATGTTGCAACATAGTTGTTATGTCTTATTGCTAGAACTTTATCTTTCATGCTACGTTGAAGTACTATGATTACAGCTTTCAATGTTTTACAAATACTTTGATCAAGTTTATGATGGTGCATGTCACCTCAAAAATTATTCTTTCTTTTTATCACTTACCTACTCGAGGACGAGCAGGATTTAAGCTTGGGGATGTTGATACGTTGCTAACGTATCCATAATTTTTGATGTTCATACACTTTCTTGGACTAACCTATTAACAAGATGCCATAGTGTCAGCTACCTATTTTTTGCTATTTTTGGTTCCAGAAAAGTCAGAAAATGAATATTCTTGGAATTGGACGGGACAAAAGCCAAAGTCAGTTTTTCACCGAGGGGGACACAGAGCCAGAATACGAGACGGAGAGGGGCCAGGGGGCGGCCACACCACCTGGCCGCGTGGCCAGGCTTGACCCGCGCCAGGGGGTGGTGCAGCCACCCAGGGCACCCCCTCGGCCTCCCCTTTTGCCTATAAGATGCCTCCGATACAGAAACCCTAAGTATCCGATCAAATTCCATGAAAGAGTCTGTAGCCACCGTCATCTCCATACCTAGATCGGGAGGGATCTGAAGCTCTTCTCGGCACCCTGCTGGAGAGGGGAATTCACCCTGGATGACTTCTTCATCATCATGCAAGCCTCCGGTGTGATGCGTAAGTAGTTCATCCTTAGACTACGGGTCCATGTAGTAGCTAGATGACTGGTTTTTCTCCTTTGTGCTATCATGTTTAGATCTTGTGAGCTCCATTCATGATCATGATCATCTATTTGTAATCCTACATGTTGTGTTTGCGGGGATCCGATAGATATTGAGATGGTATTTCAGATTGATTATTGATTCTATCATGTTTTTGTTATTTGTGATCTTGCATGCTTTCCGTTGTTAGTAGATATCTTGGCCAAGTATATGCTAGCAACTCCAAGAGTTAGTATTTATGCTCGATAATGGGTTCATGCCTCTAGTAATCCGGGGAAGTGACAGAAATCTCTAAGGTACTAGATGTGTTGTTGCTACTAGGGATAAAACAACAATCCTTTGTTCATAGAACAATCGTATTGTTACTTTACACGGAATGTGTAATGCAATTATCTGTTGCTTGCAACTTAATACTGGAGGGGGTTCGGATGATAACCTGAAGGTGGATTATTAGTCATAGATGCAGTTGGATTATAGTCTATGTATAATTTTGTAATTCCCAATCAAATCTCAAAGGAGTCAAGATGATTAGTATATGCATGTATGCTTTCTCGATGTTTGTCAATTGCCTCGCTGTAATTTGTTTACCCAACATGTTATCTATCTTAAGGAGAGCCACCACTAGTGAACTATGGACCCTGATCCTTTCGTTTACCATCAATCTACAACTGTTTACTGTTTTCTGTTTAGTTTCTACAACCTTTTACTTTCTTCCACTTGATACGTTTAATCCTTTGTTTTTAGCGAAACCGGTGAGATTGACAACCTCACTGTAAGTTGGGGGCAAAGTTCTGTGGTTGTGTTGTGCAGGATTCCAAGTTGGCAACAGCACCTTGGAGGTGTTTCCTTGGTCCTACTAGTTCGATAACCTTGGTTTCATAACTGAGGGAAACTTGATGTCGTGCTCATCATACCTTCCTCTTGGGGTTTCCCAACGAGCTCGATATATTTTGGGCCATCATATGGCATATTGCTCACTCTCATGTTCCATGTATGTGGTCAGGCCAACCCTCTGAACCAGTAGTAAGAAATCTCTAAGGATCCCCGCAGCTTGCAAAAAGGTAAAACAAGGGAAGGTAGATGGGTGAGCATCTCCCTCATCTCCTTCATTGCCAAAGCGTGGTGCAATGAGATCTTCATTGTATGAAGGCCTAAACAGAGAGGCTGATCTTGAAGGCTTTGACCTCCTAGGTGTGTCCCTCTCAAATATTTCTCCAAATGTGTGGTTGTTCATCTTCGATATTCTGAAATTTAAACATCCATTATACAAGTGATTGCAAAGTGAATACATAATGAAGGGAACTACTCATAGGGACTTGTAAGAGGCCTAAACATGCATCAAAACAATATCTCTAAGAAATGAACAAACTTACAAGCTCTCATAACCTGTTACCTACAACAGGAAAATACTCAAGATATAATCCACTAAACACAAATCTACTTGGACAAGTGGAGGAGTCACATATCGGAGAACAAATGCTCCAAATTTCACCAGCAAAGATGGGCTGAGCAAGGAGATCGAAAAATCATGGGCAAGGACAGCAAGAACGCAATTTAGAGCAATGAGCTGGTGTTTTCTCGGGAGAGAGAAGGCACAGGCAAGTGAGAGAGTGAGTGGAGGGCCAGGGGTGGCCCACACCACGGCCAGGCGCGCCCCTGGGCTAGCCACGCCACCAGGTGGTGTGCCTGCCTAGTGGGCCCCCTGGTACTCTCCAGGCACTTCTCTGCAACTTTTTTCACGCAAAAAGTTAATATGAATTTTCTGGGATTTTTCAAGAAACTTTATTTTTGAGCAAATTTCAGGTATTGATGAATGATTTTTCTACAGAAAAGTGATTTTTAAATGATGCAAAAACAAAAAAAAACCTAAACTTCAGAAGTTCTAAGACACTCTAATTTACAAGCAACTAACAACAGAAAAGTAAACTAAGTGAAAGCAAAAACTAAAATGGATAAACTAAAGGTAAGCGAAGATAATCATGGTGAAAACATTGTTTTGTTCATTAAAATCCCTTTGTTAACAAGGTTGATCAGGTCTTGTTACCAAAACAATTTTATATGACACAAAACTTTGTATTCCACTAATGATTATGTTACCTCAACCTTGAGAGCAATGGTCCCAATCATAATAATTTCAAATTTTTCTCGTGGTATGGGACAATATATTTCTCCAACTTGAATAACCTCAACATTTTCAATTGAATTTAGGCCATAATTCTTATCAATCTTCTTGGGGAAATAGACAGTGTGCTCCTTGTCATTAACATTAAAAGTAACCTTTCCTTGATTACAATTAATAACAACTCCTGCAGTATTAAGAAAAGGTCTCCCAAGAATAATAGACATATTATCATCTTCAGGCATTTCAAGCACAACAAATCAGTTAATATCAAACAATTATGATCCACTTGAACAGGTACATCCTCACATATACCAATATGAACAATAGTAGATTTATCCGCCATTTGCAAAGATATATCAGTTGGTATTAGTTTTTCCAGTTGAAGTCTCTTATAGAGAAAAAAGGCATAACACTAACTCCTGCTTCCAAATCACACAAAGCAGTTCTAACATAACTATTTTTAATAGAACAAGGAATAGTTGGAATCCTGGGTCTCCAAGTTTCTTTGGAACCTTAGCATTAAAGGAATAATTAGCAAGCAAAGTAGAAACCTCTTCATTAGGGATCTTCCTTTTATTAGAGACAATATCCTTATATACTTTGAATAAGGAGGCAATTTAATAGCATCAGTCAAAGGAATTTGCAAGAATAAAGGTTTCATCCACTCACAAAACTTATTATAGTGTTCATCTTCCTTTGCCTTGTGTTTCTTATCAGGGAAAGGCATAGGTTTTTGGACCCAAGGCTCTCTTTCACTACCATGTTTCTTAGCAACAAAATCTTCTTTAGTGTATTTAGTATTCTTAGTATGCCTTTCAGGTTCTTTTTCAAATTTTTCTTTATTTGGAGCATCATTTTCCTCATTACCACTTTCAGTTTAAGCATTAGAGACATATATGGTATTGGGATCTATAGCAGACTTAGGGGATTCTTCAATAGTTTTATGTTTCTTTTTCCTTTTCTTAGGAGAAGTACCACTATTTTCAATTTGCTAGGAATCTTGCTCAATTCTTTTAGGATGCCCCTCGGGATATAGAGGATCCCGAGTGGTAGCACCAATTCTAGTTCTAATTTCATAAGCATGTTTTTCTTTAGCAACATTAACTAGCAAGTCTTTTTGTACTTTAATAAGCTGATCAATTTGAGTTTGAACCATTTGGAAGTGTTTAACAAGCATTTTAACATCATTAGAGGTTCTTTCCACAATATCTTTTAACTCAATAATAGCTCTTGAATTTTCCATTAGATGATTTTGCACACTTCTATTAAAATTATCTTACTTAACAATAAAAATAACGAATTCTTCTAAGCATTGATCAGGAGGTTTAGAGTAAGGAATATCACCTTCATCAAAGTGTTGGAGAGAGTGTACCTCAATAGTGGATGAGTGGGAGATTGGCTTACATAATTCTTCTATAGAAGGTAAATTCTTCACATCTGCAGCTTTAATACCCTTCTCCTTAAGACATTTCTTGGCTTCCTTCATCACTTCACCATTTAGTTCAATAACTCCCCTCTTCTTTGATGTTGGTATAGGCACGGGCACAGTTAACCAAGGTGTAGTTGTCTCAGTTATAGTTGGTTCAGACGAAGTCCAGTCTTCATAATTCTTGCTTATTTTAGCCATTAATTCCTCAGTTTCTTTGGGAGTTCTATTCCTGAAAACACAATCAGCACAACTATCCAGGTATGTCCTAGATTCTTCAGTTAGTCCATTATAAAATATATCAAGAAGCTCATTCTTTGGTAATGGACATCCAGCTTATGCGTGAATCAAGGCACAAAACCTTGCCCATGATTAAGGCAATATCTCTTTCTCTCCTTGTTTAAAATCAAAAAGTTCCTGCAAAATGGCATGTCTAGCACTAGGAGGAAAATATTTTTCAAGAAAAGTACTAATCAAGCAATCAGGGCTATCAATAGATCCAGGAGACAAATTATTCAACCAAGTTTTAGCTTCTCCTTTCAACGAAAAAGGGAAAATTTTAGCAACAAAGTAGGTGTGCATCTTAATATCATCAGAAAACAGGCCACTCATGGTAGAAAGCTCAGTCATATGTGCTACCACACTCTCATTCTTAGTCTCACAAAAAGGTTCTTTCTCAACAATAGTTATGTAAGATAAATCAAGAGAGAAATCATAATCCTTATCTTTAATGTTTATGGGAGATGCAGCAAACTTAGCATTAGGAGACAATTTGGGTTTATAGTACGCTTCTCGAGGAGACTCTTAATAACACTCCTATCATGGGTGTTTTGACATTCTTTAATAAATTCACCGGTCATCTCTATATAACCGTCTTCAATATCATAACTCTCTCTAGACTCAAGTGAACTAACAGGTGTAATAGTGTCTTCATTAGGAGTTTCAGTATTTCTAGCTATAGTTCTAGCAACCATAACATCTAGGAAAGGACCTAATGAACCACTCTTATCAAACACAGTAGAAGCAGCATCATAAGTATCAGAAGTTTTAGATTCAGCAGTAGTAGCAGTATGTGTAGCATGTGTATGTGGTGGTGTAAGGAGCTTACTCATAACATATGGTGAATCAAGAGCAACAGAGGTATTCAGAACCATACCTCTTCTTGTAGTGGATAGTAAAATAGGAACCTTGCCATTACAAGACTTGCCCATGATGGATGGATGGCAGCAAACAATAGTGATTCCAAGTGAACTTGATAAATAGAGCTATGCTCCTCGGCAACGATGCCAGAAAATAGTCTTGATGACCCACAACTATAGGGGTGTATCGCAGTATTTTTGAGGGAAGTGAAACCCGATTTATTGATTCGACACAAGGGAGCCAAAGAATATTTATAAGCCTTAACAACTGAGTTGTCAATTCAGCTGCACCTGGAAACAATCTTGCTCACAGTAGTTTATCAGTAGCAATAGTTTTGTAATAGCAATAGCAAAGTAGAAGCAGTAGTAAAAGTAAAGAAAGTAGTAACAGTGGCACTAAATAGTAGGATTAAAGCGCGGTAGGCATAGGGATGGATGGATGGGCGTTGCATGGATAAGACAATTCACAAGGCAATCAAGACATAGGGCAATTGCAGATAAATAAGATAAAGCATCCAAGTACTAAATAATCATAGGCATGTGTTCCATATATAGTCATACGTGCTCGCAATGAGAACTTGCACAACATCTTTTGTCCTGCCAGCCCGTTTGCAGCGGGGCCTCAAGGGAACTACTAGCAATTAAGGTGCTCCTTTTAATAGAGCACTGGAGCAAAGCATTAATACTCCGTGAACACATGTGATCCTCACATCAAAGCCATTCCCCCCGGTTATCCCGATTGATGTCACTTTGGGGCCTTTGGTTCTGGACAATAACATGTGTATACAACTTGCAGGTAAGACCATAAAAAATACTATCATAATGAATCAATAACATGTTCAGATCTGAAATCATGGCACTCGGGCCCTAGTTACAAGCATTAAGCATAACAAGTTGCAACAAAGTCAAAAAGCACTAATAAAAGATACTAGGCACCATGCCCTAACAATCTGATGCCATTACATGAATGATCTCATCCAATCCCTACCATCAGCATAGCCTACAGGAGGGGATTACTCACTCATAGATGGGGGAAACATGGATGGTCGATGGAGAAGTGATGGTGACAATGATGGCGATGATCTCCTCCAATTCCCTGTCCCGACAGGGTGCTAGAACAGAGTTTCTGGTGCTGATTTGCGGAATCTGGTGGTGGCGGTGAAGCAGGACTCTTTCTGGAAAAACGTCGAAACCCCCCTCGTTTTTTAGGTCAAGAGGCATCTTATAGGCGAAGAGGGAGTCCGAGGGGGCAGCCGAGGCGGCCACACCACCCCCAGGCGCGGCTTGGCCTGGCCTACATGGCCAGGTGGTGTGGGACCCTTGTGGCCCTACTCCGTCTCGTCTTCTGGCTCCGTGAGTCTTCTGGTGAAATAGGATTTTTGGCATATTTTCTAGGATTTTTCCTAATAGTTGATTTTCTACAAAAAAAAACTAGACACCAAGGTAATTCTGCTGAATACAGCGTTAATCCATGTTAGTTGTATCCAAATCACACAAGTTTAGAGGAAAAACAATAGCAAAAGTGTTCGGGAAAGTAGATACGTCTTGGACGTATCACTCACCTCTGTCAAATGGGGTGGCCGAAAGAAAGAACCGCACTCTAACTGATTTGGGTAATGCCATGTTAGATACATTAGGTCTTTCCAAGGAATGGTGGGGGGAGGCGCTAATGACTACGTGTCATGTCCTAAACCGTGTTCGTAAAGGATAAAACCATGAATCCATTTGAGGAATGGGAGAAGAAAAGGCTTAAACTCTCTTACTTACGAACATGGGGATGTTTGGGAAAGTCAATATTCCAATACCCAAGAAGCAAAATCTTGGACCAAAAATCATGGATCGTGTTTTTCTGGGTTATGCTTTTCATAGCATTGGCTATAGATTTTTGATAGTAAAATCTGAGATATCCAACATGCATGTTGGTACGATTATGGAGTTGAATGATGCGACTTTATTTGAGATATCTTTCCCATGAAAGATATGTCTAGCTCATCAAATTAGCAGATGACTAGTTCATCTAGTCAGGAATTTGTTATAATTCCTAAACCTACTATGCCGATAGAACACTATGATGATCCTGTGGAGGACAACAATGAAGCTCCTAAAAGGAGCAAGAGACAAAGGACTACAAAGTCATTTAGTGATGATTTCAATGTGTACCTTGTGGATGATACTCTCACTTCTATATCAGAAGCTTATGCATCTCAAGATGATGACTACTGGAAAGAAGCTGCCTGTAGCGAGATGGATTCCATCTTAGCTAATGGAACTTGGGAAGTCACTGATCGTCCTTACGGGTGCAAACCAGTAGGATGTTAGTGGGTGTTCAAGAAAAAGCTTAGAGCTGATGCTACTATTGAAAAGTACAAGGCATGTCTTGTGGCCAAGGGTTATACCCAGAAAAAAGTGAAGACTTCTTTGATACATACTCACTTGTAGCCATATTGACCACTATTCAAGTACTACTATCCTTGGCTGCCTCACATGGTCTTCTTGTTCATCAAATGGACATTAAGACAACTTTTCTAAATTGAGAGCTAGATGAGGAAATTTATATGGAGCAACCTGATGGATTTGTAGTAGATGGTGAAGAAGGAAAGGTGTGTAAGTTAGTGAAGTCTTTATATGGTCTTAAGCAAGCTCCTAAGCAGTGGCACAAGAAGTTTGAAAGAACTTTAATCGCTGAAGGCTTTGTTGTAAACAAAGCTGATAAGTGTGTGTACTATCGCCATGGTGGGGGCGAGGGAGTTATTATGTGTCCCTATGTCGATGGCATATTGATATTTGGGACCAACCTCACTGTTATTGAGGAGGTCAAAGAGTTCCTATCTCGCTGCTTTCAGATGAAGGACTTGGGAATGGCTGATGTAATCTTAAACATCAAGCTACTGAAGGATGACAATGGTAGGATTACACTGCTTCAGTCCCACTATGTGGAAATGATATTGAGTCGCTTTGGGTATAGCGACTGCAAGTCTTCTCCAACGTCTTATGATCCGAGTGTGCTACTTCGAAAGAATCGAAGGAATGCTAAAGATCAATTGAGATACTCTCAAATTATTGGCTCGCTCATGTTTTTAGCCAGCGGTACAAGGCCTAACATCTCCTTTGCTGTAAGGAAACTAAGTCGATTTGTGTCAAATCCTGGAGATGATCATTGAAATGCTCTTGAGAGAGTTTTGAGCTGTATGAAAGGCACTGTGAGTTATGGTATTCACTATACTGGGTATCCTCGAGTACTTGAGGGTTATAGTGATTCAAACTAGATATCTGATGTTGATGAGATTAAGGCCATATGTGGTTATTTCTTTACACTTGGTGGTGGCGCTGTTTCTTGGAAGTCTTGCAAGAAGACAATATTAGGTCAACTATGGAAGCAGAACTCACAGTATTAGACACAACCACTATTAAAGCATAGTGGCTTCATGAGCTTTTGATGGACTTACATGTGGTAGAAAACCAATGCCCACCATCCCGATGAACTATGATAATCAAACTGTGATCGTCAAAGTAAATAGTTCTAAGGATAACATGAAGTCATCAAGGCATATGAAGAGCAGATTGAAATCTGTCAGGAAACTGAAAAACTCTGGAGTTATCGCATTGGATTATATCCAAACATCTAAGAACTTGGCAGATCCCTTCACAAAGGGCTTATCACGTAATGTGATAGATAATGCATAGAGGGAGATGGGTTTGAGACCCACACAATGAGTTGTTCGCAGTTGTAACCTACTCTATGTGATCAGAGATCCCGTGAATTAGAGCTGGGAGACAAGCTGTTGATCAGCTGAGAGGAGAGTATGCCCATTTTATATTTACATCTTCATAAAGATGCAATACTCTCTTATTCTACATGGCAGGTTGATATTTATTTTAATGTGTTCCAAGTGGCTTTTCTAAGCAGAGATGTTGTCCTACAGAACATCTATTAAGAAACACACATATATGAGTCTGACTGTCAAACGTCATAGTCCGTGAGAGTTGGGTCCTCTCTAATAAACTCATGAAAGACCCTAGAGTATGACTCATAAGCTCCAAACCGCGGGGAAGCCCTGCAGCAGCCCTGTACCGGTCTAGATTTTGTGTGAAACTAGTGTGTAGAAAACTTGTAATTTAAGGCATAGTCCACTATTCAAGTTGCTAGCTAGGGTAGCATGAAGTTTAACATGGAAGTTCAAGTTAACAGTCTCCACTACACACCGGTATATAAAACAATATTCTAGAATGGAATCGAGGTGATGTGCCAATGAGACTTTGTGGAAGATTGTTGGAATTTGGTGAGTATTGAGCTGTTGGCCCATTAGACAAATTCTGAAATTCTCTTTGGCCCATTTGTGCATGGAAGCATATGGTTGTGCTAGTGGTGCTAAAGTTTATTCCCACATTGCTAGTTGAGTGAGAGTTACACCTCCTTATATACTAGGCAGCTCCACCACTCGCTAAGGAGTGAGAAGAAGAGTAGCTCTCGCGCACTCCTCCTCTGACGCCGCCCGCCTCGCCTTGTCACGACGCGCGCGCACTGCGGGTTGTGGGAATCTCGCTGAGCCGAGCTTTATTTTTGCTAGTCAGGAAAATTAATCGTGGATTAATTACGAGTTATTAACGGACACATTAATTAGTCAGCCGTTTCCAGTCTTTACGGGACGTGGGCTATTACCGATTCGGACATGGGCTGAGCCCCACGATCTCCCTGACTTGCACTATATAAGTGTATGCGCTAACCTAATCGGCACAACCTACCTACGCGTCTCCTTCCAGTCTATTGCGCTGCCACCTTCGTCTTCCCTATCCCGGCTTGCGGTGTGCACCGTAGATCGGGATAGTTGGCCTCTGGAACCCCGCCTCTTGTGAACCTGTACAGGTGAGGGACGATCAGGTTTGTGGGGAGCGCTTCCGCGTGACTACTGATGCCATCACGGATGACTCCTTCCCGGACGAGGACTTCCTCCCGGAGATCAGCAGCCTCTACATTGACGACATGGCCGATGACGCTGTTGCTACTGCTTCTGCTACCGCCGCGGCTGCTGCTGCTGCCGCCGTTGTACCGTATGTGATCCTGAACTTTCTCTTTCAGATTATGTTAGAATTTTTTATTATAATGATTGGTGTACATGTGATAGGTTTATCTTATTTAGATATAATATGTTCATCTACTTTGTTAATCTGTATGATTAGTTCTGATGTTATTTGTATAATCATGCTTTACCAGTTTATTATTCAGATTAAATCATATGAATTATTGCTTATATTTTCAACAGGAGTAAGGCCCTCCTGACAATATGTGGCCTTCGAAGCGGGCCTTTTCATTTGGCACCTACGCGTAATGGACATGCATGTTGACTCCCTCAAAATAAAAGGATATAAAAGTTGGCCCAGGATCCCGACCGCCTGCATATTCCTAGCAGCAAAAAGTGAAGACAAAGTATAAACCCACGATTATTGATCAAATCTTGTGCTTACACAAGTTCAAAAATCAGACTCCGTGTTCCCTCTCCTCGTGATATGGCGGATTAAGAATTTCATATGTAGCGGCGCCGGTGACAAATTCGTGCGTCCATGCAGAGAGGGTTTAGTCGAGTGCAATCCAATGGAACCATTAATTAGCCTCACTGCCACATGTACTTGAGCTATTGTTCACGTCTCCCTATTAGATCAAGTCTGATCCCTACCTGTGTTATTCGATATGATAAAATCAACATACTTAGGACATACTCATGCATATAAAAAATCTTCCACGAAGTGTATGAAACATCGTTATGCTCATTTATTTATCACATGTAATTTGACCTGATTACTTGATAGTCTTATTTGCATGCACAGGTCAAAAGTATGAAGATACAGGTGCTTGTGTTGGGAGGTGGGGATTTAGTGTTTCGATGGAGGTTTTGAAAGGATTGGTGAAGATTTTGACCAAGTAGAAGCCGATCTAGATTTGATTCCAGCTCGCTATGGTTTGCCAATTTTTTACGAGTGATTTGGGCCATAGTTTCAACTCATGGATGTCAAGGAATAAATAAGAAGACAAGATAGAAGAAAGAAAGGGAAAACTGGAAAAACATCAGCAATAAAAAAATGTTACTCACAACGATTTTTACTCTCCCGGTGCAACGCACGGGCATTTTTTCTAATCTATACCTAATAATAAAAGGGATAAAGTTTCTCTCTTGGTCTGTTGGTTTGTGTTTTTGTTCGTCTGGCCTTACGTCTTTCATGGGAAGGTTTCGTAACACCAACCCGAAATAAAAGGGAAAAAGTTTCTTTCTTGGTCCGTTGGTTTGTGTTTTCGTTCATCCGTCCTTACTTCTTTCGTGGGAGAACTCGATCATAGTGGGCATCCATACCATCTGAGCACGTTTCATGGAAGGCAGCGCACCCTAGCATAGCCTAGCAATATAAAGTCAACCTGCAGCTACCCTCCATATCTTTTATCCCTTGTCAACTGATGACCCACAAGTATAGGGGGTGTATCTCAGTATTTTCGATAAGTAAGAGTGTCGAACCCAATGAGGAGCAGAAGGTGCTGGCTAGTGGTATGGATCAGGAATTCTTTACAAATACTTAGCAAACGGATTCTTAGGGTTTTTTGATAATGCAAGTAAAATAAAATACGAGTAAATAAAAGACAATAAGAATAAATGCAGCAAGTGCCCAATCCTTTCTTTAGCAAAGGACAAGCCGGTTGTATTACTTAAGATGACCAAACATTCTCGAGGACACACGGGAATATTTTCAAGTACTTTCGCTTCACATAGTTGATTAATCTTCTTTAGTTTGCTAAGTGTTGTGTGGGTGAACCTGTGCTAATGTACCGACCTTCCTAAGACTAATACATACTTGTGATTATACCCCTTGTAAGCACCCCCAAGTATAAGAAAGTAATTAAGATAGAAACCTAACAACAACTTTAAACTCTAAGACCCTGACATCCCTTGTGCAATGGTTTCCTAATAGGGGTTCAGGTTTCTGTCACTCCGGCAACCCCTACGATTAGTAGCCAAATACACAATGCAGTCCCCTAGGCCCATATAGGTGAAGTGTCATGTAGTCGACGTTCACATGACACCACTAGAAGAAGTACACCACAACTTAAATATCAAACCATTGAATCTTTCTCAACACAATTCCACTACTAACAACATGACTTCTCCCATGTCCTCAAGAACTAAACGAACTACTCACAAGATATCATATGGATCATGATCAGAGATGAAATAAGGATGTGTAACAATCTGAACATAAACAATAATTCAATGGTTTCACTCAATAGCATCAACTACAAAGAGTAATCAACGCCGGGAAAGTTTCCTCTAAGAACTATGCAAGATTCAACCCAATTGTTACAGCGGTATGGAGATGGTGATGATGGTGCTCGTGGAGATGATGGTGGTGATGATGATGATGATGATCCCGATGAAGTCCAGCTTGATGGTGACGATCTCCCCTCTCCAGGAAGGAATTCCCCCGGGAGAATTCTATCTACCGGAGAGATCTTTCTCTCTCTCTATGTTTTCTACCCCGCAGAGGCGGCATAATCTTTCTGTGCTCGCCCCCGAGTCTTAGGGTTTCAAGAGGATAATATACGCCAGAGGGGAGAGCCTAGAGTGGACCAGGGCGATCACACCACCTGGTGGCGCGGCCTAGGGTGGCCCGCGCCAGGTGGTGATGTGGGCCCCCTATGGCCCATTTCCACTCCTCCCTCTGGCAATCTTCGTCTTTTGGAAAAATAGGATTTTCCATGTATTTTCCCGGATTTTCTGATCTTCGCAAATTTTTCCTCCAAATAGCACCTTTTCCATCAAAATCCTGACTGCAGCGGTCCATGCTCCAAAAGTCATCAACCATGCAAAAGTAGATTAAATAACGTAAGTATCATCTCTTAATATGAAATATATCAATGAATAACAGTAAATTATGATATAGAATAGTGATGCAAAATGGACGTATCAACTCCCCCCAAGCTTAGACTTTGCTTGTGCCCAAGCGAAACTGAGCTCAATAAACATGACCTCAGGTTTATGGAGTGAAGAGTCGAGAAAAGAATACAGTCAAGAAGCATCACATTTATCAATACATAAATCATAATAGAAGACAACTCACTATTATATAACTTAACTTGCAATAGGTAAAGGAAACACAATAAAGATACATAAAGTAAATCATAATTGGTAATGGCAAACTTAGCTCTTGGTCGAAGAATAATTGACAATTTGCAAAGTAGTGAACACTAAGATAAGAGCAATGTGCAAAACAAGGAACAAAAGAAACATAACTGAATGAATCATCATATGAATGAATGAAACACAACAACTCATAGTACTTGCTGAGGTAGAAGGGAATAAGTTTACTGACTCAACTAAGAAGTAAAAGAAAGTCCCTTAGCAGAGGGAAGCAGGGATTTCAAGTTTCATAAAGAGCTTCCAAAAATTATGGTACTTATTAGCTTTCAGCTCTCATTGCCCCTATCATAGGCATCTTTAGGTGATTAAGGTTAAAGTGATCAAATATGAGGATATGCTTGACAAGTTGTAAGTTGAAAATCTCATGTCCCTTGAATACGAGGGCCGCTCCTCATGCTACTCAAGTTTAGTCACCTGTAAGTTCTTGTCATAGTAAGCACATGTGTATCACGGAGAACCGCCAACGGGGTACCTGATACATTGCAAATGTATCTATAATTTTTGGTTTTCCATGCTTGGTTTTATCCACTTTCTTGTGTTTTGCCCACACCTTGGAGTACTTTTCATATGATTTCTTGGACTAACCTATTAACAAGAGCCACAGTACCAGCTGCCTGTTTTCTGCTGTTTTTGGTTCAAGGAAAGTCAGAAAATGAATATTCTCAGAATTGGATGGGACAAAAGCCAAAGTGCCTATTTTTCTGGAAGTCATCATATGCCAGAGTACGAGACGGAGAGGGGCCAGGGGGCCGCCACACCACCTAGCCGCGCGTCCCAGCCTGGCCCGCGCCAGGGGTGGTCTGGCCGCCTCCGGCACCCCCTCGGCCTCCCCTTCCGCCTATAAGATACCCTCGGGACGAAAACCCTAAGTACCCGATCAAAAATCCAAGAAAGAGTCTGTAGCCACCATCATCTCCAGCCCTATATCGAGAGGGATCTTAAGCTCCTCCCGGCACCCTGCCGGAGAGGGGAATTCACCCTAGAGGCCTTCTTCATCACCATGCAAGCCTCCGGTGTGATGCGTGAGTAGTTCATCCTTGGACTACAGATCCATGTAGTAGCTAAATGGCTGGTTCTCCTCCTTTATGCTTTCATGTCTAGATCTTGTGAGCTCCGTTCATGATCAAGATCATCTATTTGTAATTCTGCATGTTGTGTTTGGGGGGATCCGATGGATATTGAGATGCTATTTCAGATTGATTATTGATTCTATCATGTCTTCGTTATTTGTGATCTTGCATGCTTTCCGTTGTTAGTAGCTATCTTGGACAAGTAGATGCTAGCAACTCCAAAAGTTAGTATTTATGCTCGATAATGGGTTCATGCCTCTGGTAATCTAGGGAAGTGACAGAAATCTCTAAGGTACTAGATGTGTTGTTGCTACTAGGGAGAAAACAACAATCCTTTGTTCATAGATTAATCGTATTGTTTACTTTACATGCAATTCGTAAACCAATAATATGTTGCTTGCAACTTAATACTGGAGGGGGTTCAGATGATAACCTGAAGGTGGCTTATTAGTCATAGAAGCAGTTGGATGACGGTCTATGTATAATGTTGTAATGCCCAATCAAGTCTCAAAGGAGTCAAGATGATTAGTATATTCATCTATTGCTTTCTCGATGTTTGTCAATTGCCCCATTGTAATTTGTTCACCCAGCATGTTATCTATCTTAAGGAGAGCCACCTCTAGTGAACTATGGACCCCGGTCCTTTCTTTTACATACAATCTACAAACTGTTACTACTTTGTGTTTACTTTCTGCAAACTATTACTTCCTTCCATTCGATAAGTTTAATCCTTTGTTTTCAGCAAAACACGGTGAGATTGACAACCTCATCGCAAGTTGGGGACAAAGTTCAGTGGTTGTGCTGTGCAGGTCTCCACGTTGCTACTAGCACCGGTAGTACGCCCTGCCAAGGCTCAGCTAGAAACACCTTTGGGGTGTTTCCTTTCTCCTACTGGTTCGATTAAACCTTGGTTTCATAACTGATGGAAACTTGCCGCTGTGCTCATGATACCTTCCTCTTAGGGTTCCCAACAAGCTCTACATCAACACCGAGCCATCAAGCATTTTCTGGCGCCATTGCCGGGGAGTCAAGGACATCTTCACAAGGGGAGTCCCTCATAACCAATCTCTTTACTTTGTTATTTTTGTTTTGCTTAGTTTCTTTTTGCTTTGTTTGCTTGTTTCTTTATCAAAAACACACAAAAAAATAGTTTTACTAGTTTGCTTTCTTTATTAAAAACAAAAAAAAATTAAGTCTCCTTTAGTTGTTGCCTCTTCCTTAGCTCACCATGTTGATCCCCAAATTCACCCTAAAAGACCTTTCAATTGGTAGTGGTTCTATAATTGGGAAAGATAATATTGAAGAATTCTTTAATCATGTTAGTAAGCATGAAGATACTGAAGATAGATCCCTTGTAGAACTTACTCCAAACTATGAGATTGCTACAGCTTCTTTAATTCACGTGTTAGAAGCTAGGTTTGTTAACCTCAACCCCTTAATGCAAGTAATGTTTCTTAAGCTTAAAGAAATTGAGGACCCTGAAAAGAGGGATTTTATTCTAGAAACTTTGTTTAAGGGATTCTATGATGTTGCCAAGGAAGCTAGAAAAGTCTTTGAACGTTTCAATATGCTAGGCTCATGTGTAGATGTTGTTGGTACACAAGAAAAGATGAGTAAAACTGAACCTAATGGGGAGGAACCTAAGATACCAATACCCTTTAAACTAGCAGCAATACATGAAGCCATAGAAAAGAATCTTGATTAGATTGTTCCTAAAAACCCTTTTGATGAAAATAGTGAACCTAAGAGAATTGAGAGAGGATCCTCTAGAACTTATTTGGATGATATACCTTGCCTTGTTGAAAATATTTCTGGTATCAATCTTAATGATTCTTCATTTGAGAACACTTGATTCTTTCTTGCTTCTTATGCCTAACTTAAAGGCGTTAAAGAAAAGTACTTATTGGGAGATAACCCAAAAGTTTTAGATGAGTCTTGGAAGTTATTACTTTAGTAATAACCGCTCCTTATCCTTTTTATTTGCTTTTTGTGCCAAGAATAACCTCTAATGAGAGATAAGTAATGATTGGGAAAGTTGCTGTCCCAAAACAGATTTCTGTGCTTCACCGTAAAAAATCGTGTAAAATCTCTGAACGTCTTTTTGAGGCGTGATTTTTTGTGCTTCTAACCTAGGTTGTATCTAACTTTCGTTAGTTCAACACTTTTTATTTGAGCAACAGAAGGTCTTCGAAAAAATCTGTCTTTACCTACTGGTCTGTTTTGACAGATTTCTACCATTTTCTGCATTTGCTTCTTGTTGGTTCCTTTTTGAGGTCTTCTGGGGAATTGAGATTTTTGAGGGAAGTGCTACAGTAGCTAGTGTTCTAATGGAAGTTTATTTGCTGTTAGAACTGAACCTTAATACTTATTTATCTTGACTGCACTAATGTTGCTAATAAAGATTGTGTGAAGTTTTGTATGAAGGAAAATTTTCAGGTGTATGGAAGGAATGAGTAATGAGATGAAGGATGGAATAAAGCTCAAGCTTGGGGATGCCACGCGTGTCACCCCAAGAAATATCTAAGAAGTACAAGCGTCAAAGCTTGGGGATGCCAAGGCATCCCCTTCTTCATCAATAAAAATCCCAGGTTTCTTCCAAACGCTTCATTTTTATTGTTTCATGCACAGTTGTGTTGTTCTTGGAGCGTCTTCTTTTTCGCTTTCGTTTTTCTTTTGCTTGGTTTTCGTAGTTTGCTGAATAAATTGGTTGGACCCCCACTTTCATACATTGGTTTGCAAATAGTTTGGTTTGGTTTGGAAAAGAGTAGGAAAGTTCATGCTTATGTGGTAAAAAGGCTTGTTTTTGACTATGGCCTATGCTTTACATGCCATGCTTGATATTGTTTTGACTTTATGCTTAGTATTCTTTTCTTTAGCATGACTTGTTATAAACAATTGATATTGCTTAATGTGCCTTGGATGAATCATGCGTTGTTTTAGCATATTAAAGCATAGTATAGTGGTATTCTCCTTGATGCTTTATTTGGGTTGACTTGGCGCATGCTCACACCATGTTATGACTATCTCAAGTCATCATAGCCTTTATGATCCTTTAGTTTTCAACTTGTAGTATATTTTATGCTTTGATCAATGATGTTTTGTCGCTCTGCATGATTATGGCCATTATTGCTCTCTTAGTTTGTCGCTCCCAGTCTTTTGCTAGCCTCCACAACCAAGTATGAGTTCCACTCATGCATCCAACTCCCTAAACCAAGTTATTCCAAAGATTCCACCATACCTACCTACTAGCTTAAGCTATTCCAAGTATATTCATGGTTTTGTTTACCTTCCGAATTAAACTTGTTATGAGAAAACTAGTGATTAAAGCTCTCACGAACTTGATGGCACACTTCACTTTTCTTGCCCTTAATAAACTTGAACCATTGTGTCGTCTATGTTGTATATGCTTGCACTTATTTGTTGTGAATTAGTAGAACCATGCTTTCATGGGGAACGCTTTCAACATTGCACTTGGTACTTGTACCTAGTTGATATCATGCTCTTTTGTATATGGATGTCGTCGGTGTGAAATGAAAGGGGAGCTTGTAAGTCCATGGAGTTATGTATATGTGTTAGAGAAATGCCTGGGCCGCTGGTCTAATCCATGCTGACATTGTGGAAACCTGCAGCATAACCATAATGAGCTGTCTATGAAGCATTCTTCTTATAAAAAAGAGTCCTATATTGAGAAAAAGAGAAAAAGGAAAAAAAAATTATGAAAACAGGAAAGAGAGAAAAAGCACCATATTCCCATGGTAAATAAGAAGATTGCTGAGATGCTTGTTGTCTCCTTGCCTTGTCATTTTGATATGGGGATTCTTCCGTATCATCGGGCAAGGGGTACCCCGTTGGCGGTTCTCTATGATACACATGTACTTATGATGACAAGAACTTACCGGTGACTAAACTTGAGTAGCATGAGGAGCGGCCCACGTATACAAGGGACATGAGATTTCTAACTTATACTTCATCAATAATGTACACCATAGTTTGTTCACTTTTACCTTAATCACTTCAAGATTCTTATGACAGGGGCAATGAGAGCTGAAAGCTATAAGTACCATAATTTTTGGAAGCTCTTTATGAGACTTGAATCCCTACTCCCTTCTATGAAGGCCTTTCTTCCACCATTATATCGAGTCTCCACCTTCTACCTTTATGCACCTACTTTGAGAGCATAGTGGTCATTCTTAGTTCTATGTGCATTGTCCCAAGACTAGTTGATTGATGGATAACTTGATATTGCTTGTTTTAAACTACTTGTATCTAGTCACTCTTATGAACTTTGAAGGTGTCCTATGCATTTATATTTGCTACTCTATGAGGGACCAGCTGAATGTTATTATGCTATGTTTTCTTTATGTGAAACAAACAAACGTCTTGCAAAGCATTGTTATTCATGAATCTTTTGTTTATGCCTTTTCATGTTGCATCATAGTTTCTTTGTCTTATTGCTAGAACTTTGTATTTCATGTTATGATTGAAGTACTATGATCCCAGCTTTGAAGGTTTTACAAATACTTTGATCAAGTCTTTGATGGTGCATGTCACCTCAAAAATTATTCTTTCTTTTTATCACTTACCTACTCGAGGACGAGCAGGAGTTAAGCTTGGCGATGTTGATACATTGCAAATGTATCTATAATTTTTGATGTTCCATGCTTGGTTTTATCCACTTTCTTGTGTTTTGCCCACACCTTGGAGTACTTTTCATATGATTTCTTGGACTAACCTATTAACAAGAGCCACAGTGCCAGCTGCCTGTTTTCTGCTGTTTTGGTTACAGGAAAGTCAGAAAATGAATATTCTCGGAATTAGACGGGACAAAAGCCAAAGTGCCTATTTTTCCGGAAGTCATCGGATGCTAGAGTACAAGACGGAGAGGGGCCAGGGGGGCACTACACCACCTGGCCGCGAGGGCGAGCCTGGCCCGCGCCTGGGGGTGGTCTGGCCACCTCCGGCACCCCCTCGGCCTCCCCTTCTGCCTATAAGATGCCCTCGGGACGAAAAACCTAAGTACCCGATCAAAAATCCACGAAAGAGTCTGTAGCCGCCGTCATCTCCATCCCTAGATCGGGAGGGATCTGAAGCTCCTCTCGGCACCCTGCCAGAGAGGGGAATTCACCCTAGAGCCTTCTTCATCACCATGCAAGCCTCCGGTGTGATGCGTGAGTAGTTCATCCCTGGACTACGGATCCATGTAGTAGCTAGATGGCTGGTTCTCCTCCTTTGTGCTTTCATGTCTAGATCTTGTGAGCTCTGTTCATGATCAAGATCATCTATTTTTAATTCTGCATGTTGTGTTTGCGGGGATCTAATGGATATTGAGATGCTATTTCAGATTTATTATTTTTTCTATCATGTCTTTGTTATTTGTGATCTTGCATGATTTCTGTTGTTAGTAGCTATCTTGGCCAAGTAGATGCTAGCAACTCCAAGAGTTAGTATTTATGCTTGATAGTGGGTTCATGCCTCTAGTAATATGGGGAAGTGACAGAAATTTCTAAGGCACTAGCTGTGCTGTTGCTACTAGGGAGAAAACAACAATCCTTTGTTCATAGAACAGTAGTATTGTTTACTTTACACGCAATTCGTAAAGCAATAATCTGTTGCTTGCAACTTAATACTGGAGGGGGTTCGGATGATAACCTGAAGGTGGATTATTAGTCATAGATGCAGTTGGATGACGGTCTATGTATAATGTTGTAATGCCCAATCAAGTCTCAAAGGAGTCAAGATGATTAGTATATGCATGTATTGCTTTCTCGATGTTTGTCAATTGCCCCGCTGTAATTTGTTCACCCAGCATGTTATCTATCTTAAGGAGAGCCACCTCTAGTGAACTATGGATCCCAATCCTTTCTTTTACATACAATCTACAAACTGTTATTGCTTTGTGTTTACTTTCTACAAACTATTACTTCCTTCCATTTGATACGTTTAAGCCTTTGTTTTCAGCAAAAACGGTGAGATTGACAACTTCATCGCAAGTTGGGGACAAAGTTCTATGGTTGTGTTGTGCAGGTCTCCAACTTGCTACTAGCAATGGTAGTGTGCCCTGCCAAGGCTCAGCTAGCAACACCTTTGGGGTGTTTCCTTGCTCCTACTGGTTCGATTAAACCTTGGTTTCATAACTGAGGGAAACTTGCTGCTGTGCTCATCATACCTTCCTCTTGGGGTTCCCAACGAGCTCTACATCAACACTGAGCCACCGGTACCCCTTGCCCGATCATACGGAAGAATCCCCATATCAAAATGACAAGGCAAGAAGACAACGAGCATCTCAGCAATCTTCTTATTTACCATGGGAATATGGTGCTTTTTTCTCTCTTTCCTCTTTTCTCATCTTTTTTTATTTTTCTCTTTTTCTCAATCTCTATCTCTTTTTTTATAAGAAGAATGCTTCATAGATGCTCATTATGGTTACGCTGCAGGTTTCCACCATGACAACATGGATTAGACCGACGACCCAGGCGTTTCTCTAACACACATGCATAACTCCATGGACTTACATGCTCCCCTTTCATTTCACACCGACGACATCCATAGACAAAAGAACATGATATAACCTAGGTACAAAGTACCAGTGTAATGTTGAAAGCGTTCCCCATGACAACATGGTTCTTCTAATTCACAACTTACAAAGCGCAAGCATATACGCAACATAGATGGGCACAATGGTTCAAGTTTATTAAGTGCAAGAAAGTAAAGTGTGCCATCAAGTTTGTGAGAGCTTAATCACTAATTTTCACATAACAAGTTTAATTTGGAAGGTAGATAAAAAGATGAATTTACTTAGAATAGCAATAATGCTAATAGGTAGGTATGGTGGACACAGATGGCATAGGTTTGGTTTAAGGATTGGATGCACGAGAAGAATTCCCTCTCAGTACAGGTTTTTGGCTAGCAAGGCTGGGTAGCAAGTATAAGAGTTGAAGGAAACAAACAAACATACAAGCGATAAAAACAAACATGCAATCTTCCTTGGAAGCACAAAAGATCTTAACCAGAGAATACTAAACTTATGAGCAAATCAAGAAAGAAAGATGATGAAATTATATTTCTTTAGAGTACTTTTATCTTTTTCATTCAACTGTCAAAAATAGTGTTGCTACTGACCGAGCCAGGTTTGCCAAAACCAACTAAATTAACTCAATGATCCCAAAGTGATACCAATACTAACAACAAGATCAATCATATAACCATGAATTGAAAACTAATATAAGTTATGCAAGAGAGTAAATGATAGAACTTCTCATTAATATTCCATAACGGCAACTCACACCAAGGGATACATAGATATCTAACGAGAGAGGGGACACTTCCACAATGCAAACCATCCTATATGATAACTTTCATGATATGACTCTACTAAAAAGGTAAAAAGATAGAAGATAGTGATGTGATACCGCGGCACTCCCCCAAGCTTGGAACAAACCAAGGGGATGCCAAAACCTGATGACGAATTACTCCTTCTGTGGTGGTGGTGTTCTCTCGACTGGCGCGAGGAAATCTTCTAGCATATTGCGAAGCCTATTATTCTCCTCTTGAAGCATATCCACCTTCCTCCTTAAGACTCGGTACTTGTCGCAGAACTCATCAGTTACTCGTAGAGCTTCCACTGCTGCAGGGCAGGAGCCAAGATCTAGAGGTATCAGCCCCTTCATGCCTACCATCATGTCCTTTACTTCCTCTCTAATGTTTCCGTCCCTCTTTCGCTTCGTAGCTTTCCTTGTTGGATAAAAACCGCAAAAATATAACTGGACAGATTTTTCACGGAACTTTTCTTACCAGAACTGTTACCTATTCGAAAACGGACTCTACAGGTCTTTGAATTTGTTCTTTAGTAGATTCTTCCGGAGTCACCTCTTGAATAACATCAATGTCTTCATCTTCATACACATATTTCTTGAGTCATGAAACCTTTCACTTTCTTATTACACCATTTTCTCCACTAACCTGGAAATTTCTTTCACACAAAACTTCACACAGTTCTCATTAGCAATATTAGTATAAGTGAAGTGATAAAACCTCTTAGGTCCAATTTCAACTGAAATCCATCAAAACATAATCTACTGAAACAACTCCTTCCGAAAGTCCAAAAGAATTAAAAAAGGAAATCGATTTAAGAGGCAAATATAAGAGTGGTCAAAATCTGTCAAAACAGACCAGCAAGCAAAGATCAATTTTTTAGAAAATATCCTGTTGCTCAAATCAAAAAGTGCAAAACTAACGAAAGTTAAATAATAATCTGGGGCAGAAGCACAAACAACTACAGTTGAATCCGACATACAGAGGTCTCTCACAATTTTTTATGGTGAAGCACAAAAATCTGTTTTGGGATAACAACTTCCCCAAATATTATTTCTCTCATTAGAGGTTGATATTGACATAAAAAACAAACAAAACAGATAAGTAGAGGTTATTACCAAAGTAATAACTTCCAAGACTCAAAGAAACAAAAACAAACTGAAAGCAAGAAAATATTGGGTTATCCCCCAAAAAGCTCTTTCTTTATAGCCATTAAAATGGGCATGATAATTTTGATGATGCTCACTTAGAAATATGAATTGAAGTGAGAGAGAGCATTAAGAAGCAAAAATACACATGTTTAAGTCTAACCCACTTCCTATGCAAGGGAATTTTGTAAGCAAACAAATTGTTGAAACTAGAGGCTGCTAGCATAGGAAGGCAAAACAAGTGCAACATAAAGACTTTAAGCATAAAACGAGAAAACTTGATATTATTGAGATGCATAAGAATACTTTTCCCTATCTCATAATAACTTTCAGTATCATGCATAAATTTAATGATATAGCTATCACAAGAACCATTGTAGAAATGATCGCTTATCCTAACAGAAAACACAGGGACACTAGCTCTCATAACACTACTTTGTGAAACAATATTAGGGATATCCGTACAAAGGATAGTGTGTCCATCTTCTACATATTTAGTGACAAAGTCTTTCACATTTGCTATTATAGGTTCATCATCCATTTGTTTATCAAGTTCAACATCTTGATTTGTACTTTCATTAACCATACTAGCTATCATAGAATGTTCTTTATCTTAACTGGGAAAGGCATTTTCTCAATATAAGGTTCAGGTAAAACATGATTAGTAGTATAAACTTCAGTATTTCTTGCAGGAACACACTTAGCAACATCTTTATATGGTGCATGATACTTATTCCACTTCTTTTTAGGCACTTCAATATAGGAAGCAAAAGCCTTAAAATAAGAAGCAATAGCTTGAGAGTCTAGACCATAAGCAGTTTTAATATTTTGAAAGTCATTAGTTCCCATAAAAGATTCAATGCATTCATAATCATAATTTATACCCGACTTTCTTCCTTTGTAATTCTCCCATGCTTCATCATTGTCTTGAATACGGTCCAGAAGATCCCATTTACCTTCTTCTTCCATGCGAGTGAATGATCCAGCACAAGAGGCATCCAATAAATCCTTATCATGAAGAGAAAGCCTTGCATAAAAGTTTTTGATAATAATATTGTTGGGGAGCTCATGAATAGGACATTTGAGCATTAGGAACTTCAATCTCCCCGAAGCTTGAGCTGTACTCTCTCCATCAAGAGGCCAAAAGTTGTATATTTGATTCCGATCTTTATGAATCTCACTAGGAGGATAAAACTTTGAATAAAAGAGAGGTACTATTTCCTCCCATTCAAGAGCTTGACCATTCTTCAACAGCTTATACCATTCTTCAGCTCTTCCTTTCAGTGATAATGAGAATACCTTCTTCTTAACTTGATCTGTAGTAATACTTGCACACTTGAACAACCCGCATAATTCGTGTATAAAGAGCAAATGATCACCGGGATGGACAGTTCCATCTCCAACATAATAGTTATCCATAACACGATCAATAATTCTTGTAGGTATTTTAAAAGTATCATTATCAGCAGATGGTGGTTTATCTACTACCTTAGAAGTGGTAGTAGCATTACGAAATAAGAAACTCAGTGAATTATCCATATTAAAAATAAAGCATGTAACATAAATAAACAATACTCACAGTAGAAGTTTCCTTTACTAGTTCCACTCTCCAATAGCGCTTCACTCCCCGGCAATGGTGCCAGAACATAGTCTTGATGACCCACAAGTATAGGGGGTGTATCGCAGTATTTTCGATAAGTAAGAGTGTTGATCCCAACAAGGAGCAGAAGGTGCTGGCTAGTGGTATGGATCAGGAATTCTCTGCAAATACTTAGCAAACAGATTTTTAGAGGGTTTTGATAATGCAAGTAAAATAAAGTACGAGTAAATAAAATACAATAAGAATAAATGCAGCAAGTGGCCCAATCCTTTCTTTAGCAAAGAACAAGCCGATTGTATTACTTAAGATGACCAAACGTTCTCGAGGACACACGGGAATATTGTCAAGTGCTTTCGCTTTATATAGTTGATTAATCTTCTTTAATTTGCTAACTGTTGTGTGGGTGAACCTATGCTAATGTACCGACCTTCCTAGGACTAATACATACTTGTGATTATACCCCTTGCAAGCATTCGCAAGTACAAGAAAGTAATTAAGGTAGAAACCGAACAACAACTTTAAACTGTAAGACCCTGACATCCCTTGTGCAATGGTTTCCTAACGGGGGTTCAAGTTTCTGTCACTCCGGCAACCCCTACGATTAGTATCCAAATACATAATGCATTCCCCTAGGCCCAAATAGGTGAAGTGTCATGTAGGCGACATTCATGTGACACCACTAGAAGAAGTACACCACAACTTAAATATCAAACCATTGAATCTTTCTCAACACAATTCCACTACTAACAACATGACTTCTCCCATGTCCTCAAGAACTAAACGAACTACTCACAAGACATCATATGGATCATGATCAGAGATGAAATAAGGACGTGTAACAATCTGAACATAAAGAATAATTCAATGGTTTCAGTCAATAGCATCAACTACAAAGAGTAATCAACACCGGGAAAGTTTCCCCTAAGAACTATGCAAGATTCAACCCAATTGTTACAGCGGTATGGATATGGTGATGATGGTGTTGGTGGAGATGATGGTGGTGGTGATGATGATGATCCCGATGAAGTCCAGCTTGATGGTGGTGTTGATGGCGACGATCTCCCCTCTCCGGGAAGGAATTCCCCCGGCAGAATTCTGTCTACCGGAGAGATCTTTCTCTCTCGGTGTTTTCCGTCCCGCAGAGGCGGCGGAATCTTTCTGTGGTCGCCCCCCGAGTCTTAGGTTTTTAGGAGGATAATATACGCCAGAGGGGAGATCCTGGAGTGGACCAGGGCGGCCACACCACCTGGTGGCGCGGCCTAGGGTGGCCCGCGCCAGGGGGTGGTGTGGGCCCCCTGTGGCCCATCTCCACTCCTCCTTCTGGCAATCTTCGTCTTCTGGAAAAATAGGATTTTCCATGTATTTTCCCGGATTTTCTGATCTTTGCGAATTTTGCCTCCAAACAGCACCTTTTCCATCAGAATCCTGAGTGCAGCGGTCCATGCTCCAAAAGTCATCAACCATGCAAAAATAGATGAAATAACATAAGTACCATCTCTTAATATGAAATATATCAATGAATAATAGTAAACTATGATATAGAATAGTGATGCAAAATGGACGTATCATCGACACGAAAAAAACCTAGGCGATCGATTCGACGGACTTGCTCTGGATCGGTAGAAGCTGATCGATCACATCGTCAAGCCTTACAATGGGATACTTTTCTATGGCTGGCCCAGCACCAGCAAGATGCTTTCCTCTTGCCATCTCAGTGAGCTCCCACTCACAATCGTGTCAAAGGTTCATGTCCGCCATGGCTGGCCAAAGTGAGGATAGCGCACACAGAGAAAAAGAGAATGTACAGGGCGGCTCATGCTAGGTGGATCGATGTGTCACGTCAAAGCCGCTCGTGCTGATGGACCAGGGTGGCGGTAGCGTCGATGTTTTCCTATCCTCGAGGCTGAGGTTTTAGGCTCTGTTGTTTACTTGTCGACATCAGGGCGAGAATCGAAGGGGAGATTGGTACTTTTTCTTTTCAGCGGCGCTTGACAATGGTAAAACAAGCTGTTGCGCGGGTTCCGCGCTTGGCTGGTGCCGCCGTCACAGGGGGTGTTCGCCCGGATGTAGGACGAGGGCAGGCAAAACTGCGGGGAGTGGGTCATGGCAGTCAAGTTTAGCGCCATAGAGTGTCGCTGCTCAAGGCGTGTCTATCTACCACGCTCGCCGGGGAGGAGAGACAACAAGCACACGACATGGTAGTCAAGGTGATGAATAGGTCCACAACACGAGAGAGTATGGGATCGTTCCTGGGATAAAACACTACTATTTTGTAATTGATTTGCTATATATATCAGGTCAGCTTGAAAAGGCTTACAAGTTCATTAACGAACTGCCAATAAATCCCAACGCCATCTTACGAAGGACATTCAATTCTGCCTATGGAAGCCATGGAGCTCCTGATCTTGAAAAACATGAATTTTAGAGGATTCATGGGCTCGATGATTTCCATTTCGGAAAAAATGGCTAGATTATTCTCATGGTGTGTATTCCATGACAAAGCTTGTCGCGATGATCTTTAATAGATTGATCATACTTAGAGACCTGAATCGTTTCCACCGCTCTAAACCACTTTGAGGAGACGATACTGCTAATAGATTTTATGACACAATTTTTTTACATGATGCTATATATTTCTTCTGTTCGGTCAGCTATGGTCAACTTATATTTGCATTCTATGTGAAATTCAGATCTAGGCTTAGTTCAGTGCTAAGGAGAACAAACTAAAATCTTCATGGAGGGTAACTAATGCGAGTGTGACAGAGAGAACATGAGCTGAAAGAGAGGTGCTTGTTCTGGTAGCGGATTGATTTACTTTTACTGCTAAATGCTGTTCTTTTAGATCCAAGTACAGAGTAGTGCATTCAGTTACTTTGCTAGGCTAGGTGAATATGAGTCTGCACAAGATTTCATGTACTTTTTGTGCATTCATACGAGAAAATTGTTTACCTTCTTGCATTTTTATAGGAGAAATTTGAGTATATTTTCTTTTGCATATCTATACACATGTGTACATAAAGATTCGAATTTGGATTTAATGGTATGTTTCTTAACTGCAAGTTTGAATATTTGTTTGAAAATATGCATTCAATTTTAAAATTAATGTTTAATTGTTCTCCCATGCAGGGCCCGCCTTTGTCCTCCATCGTCGTCTACTGCGTGATGCCACCGATCTTGCTGTCGGAGACAAGGCCACATTGTCGACAAGGTAAGTGTCGACGTTGCCCCCAAGCTAGCCCTCCCAACCCCCACTAGATCCTTTTGATTTAGATGGGGCCTGTCTTATCCCACAATGGATCCTATGACACAAAGAAAATAAACCCGTAGCAACGCACATGCAAATTTACTAATATTATATCTATACCTATACCTAATAATAAAGGACGGATTGTTTCTTGTAGTCCAACACTTTTTTGGATAGATTTACCCTTCCACCAAACCCATATTACTAACAATGCTACCGGTAAGTCAAAAAATACATCAAGAAACCATCCGACCGTGCCGATCAGGAAAAAACGCTATAGAACTGGATCTCTATCATAAGAGCCTGGGCTTTTCATCAGTCGACTGGGCCGTCGCGTGGCCACTTCGTCCGAACTATGACTCTATAGGCATCGATTAGAGCATTCAATAATCCCACCTCGCTCTGGTATACTAAATCCCACCGGTTCGTATACTTCTCAGGGTGTCTGGAATCAGCAAGCCAGCCAGGAACCAATAAGCGCTATCGTTGATTGACCTCTTAAATCAAATGAGAGGAATTAAGTCACCCATGTCCCAATGGGAGAGAGGGCAAAATAGCCGGTCAGCGTGGAGGGAACGACAAAAGAGGGAAACTTCAGAGGAAGGCAAGACCGCACCTGGTGTCTGCTTGGCGGTGGCCGGACGGGCGACCAGACAGAACAAGGACAAAGGAGAATGAGGCAGGCTCTTGGCTGCGTGTGATCGGGCGGGATTGGGCGAGCGGCTGAGTAGATGAGCAAATCAGGCCCGGCCCTCGACGAGGTCGGGAGGGGCCGCCTGATATGTCCAAAACGTATCTACTTTCCCAAACACTTTTGCTATTGTTTTTCTATAAACTTGTGTGATTTGGATACAACTAACACAGACTGACGCTGTTTTCAGCAGAATTACCTGGGTGTCTAGTTTTTGTGCAGAAAATCAACTATCAAGAAAAATCCCGGAAAATATGCCAAAAATCCTATTTCGCCAGAAGACTCACGGAGCCAGAAGACGAGACGGAGTAGGGCCACGAGGGGCCCACACCACCTGGCGGCGCGGGCCAGCCCAGGCCACGCCTGGGGGTGGTGTGGCCGCCTCGGCTGCCCCCTCGGCCTCCCTCTTCGCCTATAAGATGCCCCTTGACCTAAAAACCGAGGGTGGTTCGACGTTTTTCCAAAAAGAGTTCTGCTTCGCCGCCACCACTAGATTCCGTGAATCAGCACCAGAAACTCCGTTCTGGCACCCTGTCGGGACGAGGAATTGGAGGAGATGATCACCATCATCGCCACCATCGCTTCTCTATCGACCATCCATGTTTCCTCCATCTATGAGTGAGTAATCCCCCGATGTAGGCTATGGGGATGGTAGGGATTGGATGAGATTGTTCATGTAATGGCATCGGATTGTTAGGGCATGGTGCCTAGTATCTATTATTAGTGTTTTTTGAGTTTGTTGCAACTTGTTATGCTTAATGCTTGTCACTAGGGCCCGAGTGCCATGATTTCAGATCTGAACATGTTATTGATTCATTATGATAGTATTGTTTGTGATCTTACCTGCAAGTTGTATACACACATTATTGTCCGGAACCAATGGCCCCGAAGTGACAGCAATCGGGATAACCGAAGGGAATGGCTTTGATGTGAGGACCACATGTGTTCACGGAGTGTTAATGATTTTTTCCGGTGCTCTATTAAAAGGAGCACCTTAATTGCCAGTAGTTCCCTTGAGGCCCCGCTACAAACAGGCTGGCAGGACAAAACATGTTGTGCAAGTTCTCATTGCGAGCACGTATGACTATATATGGAACACATGCCTATGATTATCTATTACTTGGATGATTTACCTTATTTATCTGCAATTACCCTCTGTCTTGATCGCCATGTGAATTGTCTTGTCCATGCAACGCCCGTCCATCCATCCCTATGTCTACCGTGCTTTAATCCTACTGTTTCCTGCTATTGTTACTACTGTTTTACATTTACTACTACTATTACTTTGCTATTGCTATTACAAAACTGTTGCTACTGATAAACTGTTGTGAGCAAGATTGTTTCCAGGTGCAGCTGAATTGACAACTCAGTTGTTAAGGCTTATAAATATTCTTTGGCTCCCCTTATGTCGAATCAATAAATTGGGTTTCACTTCCCTCGAAAATACTGCGATACACCCCCTATACTTGTGGGTCATCAAGACTATTTTCTGGTGCCGTTGCCGGGGAACATAGCTCTATTGATCAAGTTCACTTGGAATCACTATTGTTCGCTGCCATCCATCCATCATCGATAAGTCTCGTGATGGCAAGGTTCATATTTTACCATCCACTACAAGAAGAGGTACGGTTCTGAACACCTCTGTTGCTCTTGATTCACCATCTATTATGAGTATGCTCCTTACACCACCACATACACATGCTACACACACTGCTACTACTGCTGAATCTGAAACTTCTGATACTTATGATGTTGCGTCTACAGTGCTTGATAAGAGTGGTTCATTAGGTCCTTTCCTAGATGCTACGATTGCTAGAACTATAGCTGGAAATACTGAAACTCCTAATGAAGACACTACTACACCTGTCAGTTCACCTGAGTCTAGAGAGAGTTATGATATTGAAGACGGTTATATAGAGATGACCGATGAATTTATTAAAGAATGTCAAAACACCCATGATAGGAGTGTTATTAAGAGTCTCCTTGAGAGGCGTACTATAAAACGCAAATTTTCTCCTAATGCTAAGTTTGTTGCATCTCCTATAAACATTAAAGATAAGGATTATGATTTCTCTCTTGATTTATCTTACATAACTATTGTTGAGAAAGAACCTTTTTGTGGGACTAAGAATGAGAGTGCGGTAGCACATCTGACTGAGCTTTCTACCATGAGTGGCCTGTTTTCTGATGATATTAAGATGCGTACCTACTTTGTTGCTAAAATTTTCCCTTTTTTGTTGAAAGGAGAAGCTAAAAATTGGTTTAATAATTTACCTCCTGGATCTATTGATAGCCCTGATTGCTTGATTAGTACCTTCCTTCAGAAATATTTTCCTCCTAGTGCTAGACATGCTATTTTGCAGGAACTTTTTGATTTTAAACAGGGAGAGAAAGAAATATTGCCTGAATCATGGGCAAGGTTTTGTGCTTTGATTCATGCACAAGATGGATGTCCATTAACAAAGAATGAGCTTCTTGATATATATTATAATGGACTAACTGAAGAATCTAGGACATACCTGGATAGTTGTGCTGATTGTGTTTTTAGGAATAGAACTCCCAAAGAAACTGAGGAATTAATGATTAAAATAAGCAAGAATTATGAAGACTGGACTTCATCTGAACCAACTATACCTGAGACAACTACACCTGAGTTAACTATTCCTGCGCCTATACCAACATCAAAGAAGAGGGGAGTTATTGAGCTAAATGATGAAGTGATGAAGGAAGCCAAGAAATGTCTTAAGGAGAAGGGTATTAAAGCTGCAGATGTGAAGAATTTACCTCCTATAGAAGAATTATGTAAGCCAATCTCCCACTCATCCACTATTGAGGTACATTCTCTCCAACACTTTGATGAAGGTGATATTCCTTACTCTAAACCTCCTAATCAATGCTTAGAAGAATTCAATATTTTTATTGTTAAGCAAGATAATTTTAATAAAAAGGTGCAAAATAATTTAATGGAAAACTCTAGAGCTATTATTGAGTTAAAATATATTGTCGAAAGAACCTCTAATGATGTTAAAATACTTGTTAAACACTTCCAAATGGTTCAAACTCAAATTGACCATCTTATTAAAGTACAAAAAGACTTGCTAGTTAATGCTGCTAAAGAAAAACATGCTTATGAAATTAGAACTAGAAGTGGTGCTGCCACTCAGGATCCTCTATATCTTGAGGGGCATCCTAAAAGAATTGAGAAGGATTCTCAACAAATTGAAAATAGTGGTACTTCTCCTAAGAAAAGGATAAAGAAACATAAAACTATTGTAGAATATCCTGAACCTACTATATATCCCAATAGTATATCTGTCTCTGATGCTAAAACTGAAAGTGGTAATGAGAAAAATGATGCTCCTGATAAAGAAAAAGTTGAAGAAGAACCTGAAAGGCACACTAAGAATACTAAATACACTAAAGAAGATTTTGTTGCTAAGAAACATGGTAGTGAAAGAGAGCCTTGGGTCCAAAAACCTATGCCTTTCCCTGATAAGAAACACAAGGCAAAGGAACATGAACACTATAATAAGTTTTGTGAGTGGATGAAACCTTTATTCTTGCAAATTCCTTTGACTGATGCTATTAAATTGCCTCCTTATTCAAAGTATATAAGGATATTGTCTCTAATAAAAGGAAGATCCCTAATGAAGAGGTTTCTACTTTGCTTGCTAATTATTCCTTTAATGCTAAGGTTCCAAAGAAACTTGGTAATGAAAGAGAGCCTTGGGTCCAAAAACCTATGCCTTTCCCTGATAAGAAACACAAGTCAAAGGAAGATGAACACTATAATAAGTTTTGTGAGTGGATGAAACCTTTATTCTTGCAAATTCCTTTTACTGATGCTATTAAATTGCCTCCTTATTCAAAGTATATAAAGGATATTGTCTCTAATAAAAGTAAGATTCCTAATGAAGAAATTTCTACTTTGCTTGCTAATTATTCCTTTAATGGTAAGGTTCCAAAGAAACTTGGAGACCCAGGGATTCCAACTATTCCTTGCTCTATTAAAATAGTTATGTTAGAACTGCTTTGTGTGATTTGGGAGCAGGAGTTAGTGTTATGCCTTTTTCTCTCTATAAGAGACTTCAACTGGAAAAACTAATACCAACTGATATATCTTTGCAAATGGCTGATAAATCTACTACTATTCCTGTTGGTATATATGAGGATGTACCTGTTCAAGTGGCTCATAATTTCTTGATATTAACTGATCTTGTTGTGCTAAAATGCCTGAAGATGACGATATGTCTATTATTCTCGGGAGACCTTTTCTTAATACTGCAGGAGCTGTTATTGATTGTAATCAAGGAAAGGTGACTTTTAATGTTAATAACAAGGAGCATACTGTCTATTTTCCCAAGAAGATTGATAGGACTTATGGCTTAAATTCAATTGAACATGTTGAGGGCATTCAAGTTGTAGAAATATATTGTCCCATACCACGAGAAAATATGAGATTATTATGATTGGGACAATTGCTCTCAACGTTGAGGTAACATAATCATTAGTGGAATACAAAGTTTTGTTTCAAATAAAATAGTTTTGGTAACAAGACCTGATCAACCTTGTTAACAAAGGGATTTTAATTAACAAAACAATGTTTTCACCATGATTATCTTTGCTTACTTTTACTTTGTCCATTTTAGTTTCTGCTTTTGCTTAGTTTACTGTTCTGTTGTTAGTTGTTTGCATATTAGAGTGTCTTAGAACTTCTGAAGTTTTAGTTTTGTTTTGCTTTTGCATCTTTTCAAAATCACTTTTCTACAGAAAAATCATTCATTAATACCTGAAAATTGCTCAAAAATAAAGTGTCTCAAAAAATTCCAGAAAATTTATATTAAATTTTTACGTGAAAAAGGGCCAGAGAAGTGCTTGGGGAGTACCAAGAGGGCCTACTAGGCAGGCACACCACCTGGTGGCGCGACCAGACCAGGGGCACGCCTGGCCATGGTGTGGGCCACCCCTGGTTCTCCACTCACTCTCTCACTTGCCACTTCCTTCTCTCTCCGGAGAAAACACCAGATCATTGATTGAAATCGCGTTCTTGCAGTTCTTGCCCATGATTTTTCGATCTCCTTGCTCAGCCCATCTTTGCTGCTGAAATTTGGAGCATTTGTTCTCCGGTATGCGAATCCTCCGCTTGTCTAAGTAGATTTGTGTTTAGTGGTTTATATCTTGAGTATTTTTCTACTGTAGGTGACAGGTTATGTGAGCTTGCAAGCTTGTTCAATGCTTAGAGAAATTGTTTTGATGCATGTTTAGGCCTCTTACAAGTCCCTATGAGTAGTTTCCTTCATTATGTATTCACTTTGCAATCACTTGTATAATGGATGTTTAAATTTCAGAATATCAAAGATGAACAACCACACATTTGGAGAAATATTTGAGAGGGACACACCTAGGAGGTCAAGGCCTTCAAGATCAGCCTCTCAGTTTAGGCCTTCATACAATGAAGATCTTATTGCACCACGCTTTGGCAATGAAGGAGATGAGGGAGATGCTCACCCATCCACCTTCCCTTGTTTTACCTTTTTGCAAGCTGTAGGGATCCTCAATGATTTCTTACTACTGGTTCGGAGGGTTGGCCTGACCACGTACATGGAAGATGAGAGTGAGCAATATGTCATGCTCACCAAAACTTTCGTTGAGAGTTTCGTTTTCACGAACACCCCTTATCACTCAACTGTTTCTTTCAGAATTTATAGCCAGCCTATTACCATGTCATTGAAAAGATTTTGCAGCATTATAGGTATAGGCACGACAGGGACCGTGAAGAAAATTCAAGGTTAACCCGCTGACTTGCTGGAGCTCTATCGAAGTGTAACGAATGACGACGCCGTGTAGCTCAGCGCGGGAAGATAAGGAACATTCAACTCCCAACTCTTAGATATTTTGCTTATTATCTTGCCACTAGCATTCTTGGTAGGGAGAACACTAGTAATATTTCCAATTATCATTTAGCCTTCCTCGCTGCTGCACTCAATAATGATACCAAGTACAATCTTGGATCCCTCATTGCTTGCCGCCTAGCTGCTAGGGGACCTATATATGGGGGCATTATTGCTTCACGCATGGTAGTTGCATTAGAACTTTCTGTAGATCCTAATGACACTGTGTTGGCACCATAAAGGCTTGATCTTGCTGCTATGAAAACACATCACTTCGTCACTACTGACTCTGATATGGACAGTTTAGTATACATGATGTTGTTCACTGACGAAGACGAGAGAGAAATTCCCTTGCCACAATCCACTTTGTTCAGTATTTACAGGAGGCCATGGTCGCGTTCTAAGGAGGAGGTGGATGAGCAGCTCCGCTTGCTTTGTTTCCACAGGCAGCACCAGGAGGATGCTACTTCTTACGACTACTCTGCACACTACGATGGGGCACCCTCGAGCTCGTACCAGGACGAGGGCACCTCCTCGTCGTACCACAGAGACACTTCATCTTGGCCAGCTTGAGATTGATACCCACTTAGGCCAAAAGCCTAAGCTTTGGGGGAGGTACACCGACACCACACTCATCTACATATCATGTTTAGTCGGTATTTTGTATATCCATGCTTCGTTCTCTTTTTAGTTCTCGTTCTTGCTTGGTTTCTGCTTTCTAAAGCATAAAAAGACCCAAAAAAATTCTTTTTTTCTTTGTTTGCTTCTTTTTCTTTTTGCCTTGGTTTGCTTTTTTTTCCTTTTTGACTTTGTTTTAATTATTCGAAAAACCTAAAAGATTTTGCTTTGCTTGTTCTTCCTTTTTGCTCTTGCCTTTCAAACTCAAAACACCAAAAAAATAGTTGTTCTTCTTTGGTTTTGTGAAGTTCGTTGCAGGGTTCAGCAGACCTCAGTGGAGTTTGGTTTTCATGTTATTATTCAAGCCACACAAGTGAAGGGCAATAATGAGGATTAATGACAACTTGAGGTGTGGTAAGAGGCTAGTAACGAACTCTATTTGTTTTCATTTTGTACATATACTCATCATTGTGGGCTTGCTTAGTCTGTTCATGTAGGGTGTATGTTATTTATGGATGCTTAGTAGTTCTTGCTTTCTTATGATTAGTTCCAGCTTGCTAATAGTTTGTAGCATGTCATACGAATGTTTGCTTGCATTGCTCTATTCATAACTTGGTATGACACCGTGGTATCCTCCACTAAAAGTTTCATTTGAATTGACTTGGCACATGCTCACGCATGCAAATGATTGAAATAATCAGTTAAGCCTCGATGAATTATTTTGCCTTAGGGGTCTTGAATCACTTTCATGCCATGATTAGTCCTGTTTTGTTGCAAGCATGATTATGACAGTTATTGCTCTCTCGTTTGTCGCTCCCTTACTTTTGCTAGCCTTCACTCGTGCTGAGTATAATCTTTACTCGTGCATACAACTCCCCAAAACCAATATTGCCAAAAGTGTCCACCATATCTACCTATTAGCAGAAATTGCTATTCCGTGCATATTAAGTATGCCTTGTTTTCTTCCGAATAAAATGTTTGCTTGTTATGAGAAAGTTAGTTAGTAAAGCTCTCACGAACTTGATGGCACACTTTATTTTCTTGCACTTAATAAACTTGAACCATTGTGTCCATATTTGTTGCGTATATGCTTGTGCTTTTTAGGTTGAAGTTAGTAGAACCATGTATCATGGGGAACGCTTTCAACATTGCACTGGTACTTTGTACCTCGTTGATATCAAGATTATTTTGCTTATGGATCCCGGCGGTGTGAAATAAAAGGGGAACTTGTAACATCATGGAGTTTGTATATGTGTTTGAGAAACGCCTGGGCCGTGATGTCTACGCACTTCTATTCTTGTAGACAGTTGTTGGGCCTCCAAGTGCAGAGGTTTGTAGAACAGCAGCAAGTTTTCCCTTAAGTGGATCACCCAAGGTTTATCGAACTCAGGGAGGAAGTGGTCAAAGGTATTCCCTCTCAAGCAACCTGCAATCAAGATACAAGAAGTCTCTTATGTCCCCAACACACCCAATACACTTGTCAGGTGTATAGGTGCACTAGTTCGGCGAAGAGATAGTGAAATACAAGTGGTATAGATAATTATAAGTGGTAACAGTGATAGAAAATAGCTTGATGGCGTGGAAAAGACTAAAGGCAAACTGAAATAAAGATGGAAGCAAGCAAACATGTAATAGATCTAATAGCAGACGGTGTTTCAGTGCTTAGAAACAAGGCCTAGGGATCATACTTTCACTAGTGAACACTCTCATATAAATATATTCTTCTTTATAATACTACGCTGAACTACTCTCTGGTTGGACACTCTAATCGTTCGTAGGGCTATAACAGCACTCCTCAAAGTTCATCTTTCCTATCTAGAAAACCCCACACTATCACCTTGAGTACTAGATGAGTCCAACAAACACCACAATTTCATAAAGATATCCAACTCCAAATATAACTCATAACAAGTATTTGTGATCTCTAGCCTAAGTCCCACCATGGTGAGCACGCTGTCACTTTCACACACATGGGGAGAGCAGAGATTCATTAAAGCACTTGAGTAGCAAGGTAGATCTACTTGATTACAAAGCTCATGATCACAATATGATCATGCATAGAGAGAGATGATCACATAGCTACCGGTAGAACCCTTAGCCTGGAGAGAGAACTACTCCCTCCTCATCATGGAATCAACAATGGTGATGGAGATGGCGGTGGAGATCGATGGATATGGCTCCGGGGGCACTTCCCCGTCCCGGCAGGGGGCCGGAACAGAGACTTTTTGTCCCCCGAATCTCCTTTTCGGTGGCGGCGGTGTTGCGGAACTTTTCGTGGCTGGAGGCTTGATGATTTAGGGTTTTCGCATCGGGAGGCTCTTATAGGCGAGAGGGGAGACCGAGGGGGTGCCGGAGGGGCCCACACCACCCCCTGGCACGGCCTGGCCTGACCCATGCCACCAGGTGGTGTGGCTAGCCCCTGGCCCCTCTCCGTCTCGTCTTCTGGCTCCGCGAGTCTTCCGGTAAAATATCGACTTTGGCTTTTGTCTGGTCCAATTCCAATAATATTGATTTTCTGACTTTCCTGGAACCAAAAACAGCAGAAAATAGGCAGCTGGCACTGTAGCTCTTGTTAATAGGTTAGTCCAAGAAATCATATGAAAAGTACTCCAAAGTGTGGACAAAACGTTAGAAAGTAGATAAAACCAAGCATGGAACATCAAAAATTATGGATACGTTAGCAATGTGTCAACATCCCCAATCTTAACTCCTGCTCGTCCTCGAGTAGGTAAGTGATAAAAAGAAAAGAATGATTTTTAGGTGACATGCACCATCACAATCTTGATCAAGGAATTTGTAAAATATTGAAAGCTGGGATCATAGTACTTCAACATAGCATGAAAGATAAAGTTCTAGCAATAAGACATAGCAACTATGTTGCAACATGAAAAGGCACAAACAAAAGATTCATGAATAACAATGCTTTGCAAGACGTTTGTTTGTTTCACATAAAGAAAACATATCATAGTGGCATTCAGCTTGTCCCTCATAGACTAGCAAACATAAATGCATAGGACACCTTCAAAGTTTACAAGAGTGACTAGATACAAATAGTTTAAAACAAGCAATATCAAGGTATGCATCAATTAACAAGTCTTGGGACAATGCACATAGAACTAAGAATGGCCACTATGCTCTCAAAGTAGGTGCATAAAGATAGAAGGTGGAGACTCAACATAAAAAGTAAAAGAAAGGCCTTCACAGAAGGAAGCAGGGATTCAAGTCTCATAAAGAGCTTCCAAAAATTATGGTACTTATAGCTTTCAGCTCTCATTGCCCCTATCATAAGCATCTTGAAGTGATTAAGGTTAAAGTGAACAAACTATGGTGTACATGCTTGACGAAGTATAAGTTAGAAATCTCATGTCCCTTGAATACGAGGGCCGCTCGTCATGCTACTCAAGTTTAGTCACCGGTAAGTTCTTGTCATCATAAGTACATGTGTATCATAGAGAACCGCCAACGGGGTACCCCTTACCCGATGATACAGAAGAATCCCCATATCAAAATGACAAGGCAAGCAGACAACGAGCATCTCAGCAATCTTCTTATTTACCATGGGAATATGGTGCTTTTTCTCTCTTTCCTCTTTTCATAATCTCTTTTTTTCTTTTTCTCTTTTTTCTCAATATAGGACTCTTTTTTTATAAGAAGAATGCTTCATAGACAGCTCATTATGGTTATGCTGCAGGTTTCCACCATGTCAGCATGGATTAGACCAGCGGCCCACGCGTTTCTCTTACACATATACATAACTCCATGGACTTATAGGCTGCCCTTTCATTTCACACCGACGACATCCATAGACAAAAGAGCATGATATCAACTACGTACAAAGTACCAGTGCAATGTTGAAAGCGTTCCCCATGACAACATGGTTGTGCTAATCCCCAATAAATAAGTGCAAGCATATACAACATAGACGACACAATGGTTCAAGTTTATTAAGGGCAAGAAAAGTAAAGTGTTCCATCAAGTTCGTGAGAGCTTTAATCACTAGTTTTCTCATAACAAGTTTAATTTGGAAGGTAAACAAAAACATGAATATACTTGGAATAACATAAGCTAGTAGGTAGGTATGGTGGACTCTTCGGAATAACTTGGTTTAGGGAGTTGGATACATGAGTGGAACTCATACTTGGTTGTGGAGGCTAGCAAAAGACTGGGAGCGACAAACTAAGAGAGCAATAATGGTCATAATCATGCAGAGCGACAAAACATCATTGATAAAAGCATAAAGTGATACTAGAAGTTGAAAACTAAAGGATCATAAAGGCTATGGTGACTTGGGATAGTCATAACATGGTGTGAGCATACGCCAAGTCAACCCAAATAAAGCATCAAAGGAGAATACCACTATACTATGCTTTAATATGCTAAAACAACACATGATTCATCCAAGGCACATTAAGCGATCTCAATTGTTTATAACAAGTCCTGCTATAGCAAAGAATACTAAGCATAAATCCAAAACAATATCAATCATGGCATGACAAAGCATAGGCCATAGTCAAAAACAAGCTCTCTTTACCACTTAAGCATGAGCTTTTCCTACTCTTTTCCAAACCAAACCAAACTATTTGAAAACCAATGTATGAAAGAGGGGGTCCAACCAATTTATTCAGCAAACTAAGCAAACAAAGCAAATGAAAAACCAAAAAGAAAACGAAAAAGAAGACACTCCAAGAAGAACACAACTGTGCATGAAACAATAAAAATGAAGCGTTTGGAAGAAACCTGGGATTTTTATTGATGAAGAAGGGGATGCCTTGGGCATCCCCAAGCTTTGACGCTTGTACTTCTTGGATATTTCTTGGGGTGACACACATGGCATCCCCAAGCTTGAGCTTTAGTCCATTCTTCAGCTCATTACTCATTCCTTCCATACACCTGAAATTTTTCCTTCATACAAAACTTCACATAATCTTTATTAGCAACATTAGTGCACTCAAGATAATAAGTCTTAAGGTTCAGTTCTAACACCAATAAAAGTTCCATTAAACACTAGCTACTGTATCACTTCCCTCAAAAAGCTCAATTCCCCAAAAGATCTCAAAAAGGAACTTACAAGAAGCAAATGCAGAAAATGGCAGAAATCTGTCAAAACAGACCAGCAGGTAAAGACGAATTTTTTAGAAGACCTTATGTTGCTCAAATCGAAAGGTGTTGAACTAACGAAAGTTAGATAACAACCTGGGGCAGAAGCACAAAAATTCACGCCTCAAAAGGACATACAAAGAGTTTACACAAATTTGTACGGTGAAGCACAGAAATCTATTTCGGGACAGCAACTTTCCCAATCATTACTTCTCTCTCATTAGAGGTTACTCTTGGCACAAAAAGTAAATAAAAAGGATAAGGAGAGGTTATTACAGAAGTAATAACTTCCAAGACTCATCTAAAACTTTTGGGTTATCTTCCAATAAGTACTTTTCTTTAACGCCTTTAAGATAGGCATGATAGTTTGAGAAGATGCTCACATAAGAAATATGAATTGAAGTAAAAGAGAGCACCAAGAAGAAAATTCAAAGCACATTTAAGTCTAACCCACTTCCTATGCATAGAAATCTTGTAAATAAACAAGTCATGAAAGCACAAAGCAACAAGCATAGGAAAGCAAAAAAAGTGCAACTTCAAGATTTTCAACATAAAGAGGGGAAACTTAATATTGTTAAGATAAATAAAACCAAGTTTCCCTCTCTCATAATAACTTTTAGTAGCATCATGAATAAAATTAACAATATAACTATCACATAAAACATTTTTATCATGAGCCACATGCATAAAACAATTTACTCTCCAGATAAGCATAGTCATTCTTATTAATCGTAGTGGGAGCAAATTCAACAAAATAGCTATCATTATTATTCTCATCACCATAATCATAAAATATAGGAGGCACGTTGTAATCATAATTAATTTTCTCCTCAATAGTAGGTGGAATGAAAATATCATATTCATCATTGTAATCATCATATATTGGAGGTATAGTATCATCAAAGTAAATTTTCTCCTCTAAAGATGGGGGACTAAAAAGATCATTTTCATAAAAACTAGCTTCCCCAAGCTTAGAATTTTCCATAGCATTAGCAATAATGGTGTCCAAAGAATTCATACTAACAACATTGCTATTAGCATGCAAATAAAGTTCCATAGGTTTTTAATTTTCTCTTCGAACACTTCATGTCCTAACTAAAGATAAATACTATAAAGCTCTCTAATTTTGTTGGTGTTTTGCATTAAGCCTAACTAGTGAAAACAAGAAACAAAAAGACAAAATTGCAGAATCTAAAGAAAATAACTTCAAGCACTCACACCGGAGGATGTGAGTACCTTTTACCTTACCTCCCCGGCAACGGCGCCAGAAAATAGGCGTTTGCCGTGGGAGGTTCTTCTTCTTTAATCCTCCGATGTGAATACCTTTTACCTTACCTCCCCGGCAACGGTGCCAGAAAATAGCTTGATGTCTATGCACTTATATTCTTGTAGACAGTTGTTGGGCCTCCAAGTGTAGAGGTTTGTAGAATAGCAACAAGTTTTCCCTTAAGTGGATCACCCAAGATTTATCGAACTCAAGGAGGAAGTGGTCAAAGGTATTCCCTCTCAAGCAACCCTGCAATCAAGATACAAGAAGTCTCTTGTGTCCCCAACACACCCAATACACTTGTCAGGTGTATAGGTGCACTAGTTCGGCGAAGAGATAGTGAAATACAAGTGGTATATATAATTATAAGTGGTAATGGTGATAGAAAATAGCTTGATGGCCTGGAAAAGACTAAAGGCAAACGGAAATAAAGATGGAAGCAAGCAAACATGTAATAGATCTAATAGCAAACGGTGTTTCAGTGCTTAGAAACAAGTCCTAGGGATCATACTTTCACTAGTGAACACTCTCATATAAATATATTCTTCTTTATGATACTACGCTGAACTACTCTCCGGTTGGACACTCTAATCGTTCGTAGGGCTATAACAGCACTCCTCAAAGTTCATCTTTCCCATCTAGAAAACCCCACACTATCACCTTGAGTACTAGATGAGTCCAACAAACACCACAATTTCATAAAGATATCCAACTCCAAATATAACTCATAACAAGTATTTGTAATCTCTAGCCTAAGTGCCACCATGGTGAGCACGCTGTCACTTTCACACACATGGGGAGAGCAGAGATTCATTAAAGCACTTGAGTAGCAAGGTAGATCTACTTGATTACAAAGCTCATGATCACAATATGATCATGCATAGAGAGAGATGATCACATAGCTACCGGTAGAACCCTTAGCCTCGAGAGAGAACTACTCCCTCCTCATCATGGAATCAACAATGGTGATGGAGATGGCGATGGAGATCGATGGAGATGGTTCTGGGGGCACTTCCCCGTCCCGGCAGGGTGCCGGAACAAAGACTTTCTGTCCCCCGAATCTCCTTTTCGGTGGCGGCAGCGCTGCGGAATTTTTCGTGGCTGGAGGCTTGATGATTTAGGGTTTTCGCATCGGGAAGCACTTATAGGCGAGAGGGGAGACCGAGGGGGTGCCGGAGGGGCCCACACCACCCCCTGGTGCGACCTGGCCTGGCCCATGCCACCAGGTGTTGTGGCTAGCCCCTGGCCCCTCTCCGTCTTGTCTTTTGGCTCCGTGAGTCTTCCTGTAAAATATCGACTTTGGCTTTTGTCCGGTCCAATTCCGATAATATTGATTTTCTGACTTTCTTGGAACCAAAAACATCAGAAAACAGGCAACTGGCACTGTGGCTCTTGTTAATAGGTTAGTCCAAGAAATCATATGAAAAGTACTCCAAAGTGTGGACAAAACATAATAAAGTAGATAAAACCAAGAATGGAACATCAAAAATTATGGATACGTTAGCAACGTATCAGGCCGCTAGCCTAAGCAATGACTAATCATGGTGGAAACTTGCAGCATAACTATAATGAGCATTATGTGAAGCATCCTCAATAAAAACCTATGCAAATAGCAAATAAAAAGATCGCTGAGATGCTCATTGTCTGCTTGCCTTGTCATTTTGATTATGAGATAGCTCCTGTATCATGTGCAAGGGGTACCCTGTTGGCGGTTCTCTATGATACATATGTACTTACAATGACAAGAGCTTACTTGTGACTAAAGTTGAGTAGCATGAGGTTCGGTCTTTGTAAGTAAGGGGCATGAGATTTCAACTTATAACTTATCAAGCATATCCTCTTAGTTGTGTCACTTTAACCTGAACTATTTAAAGATGCTTATGATAGGGGCAATGAGAGCTCAAAGCTAATGAGTACCATACTTTCAGCATTTGGAAGCCTTTCAAACTTTTCAAAACCTTTTCCTTGTTGAGTCACCACTTATCCTTTGAGCACTTTCTTGAGAGCATAGTTGTCATTCTTAGTGTAATGTGATTGTCTCAAAACTTGATTATTTGTGTTATGTCCTTGATGCTTGTATCTTTGATGTCTTTACTTTTAGTCTTCACTTGAACTTCAGAGGTGCCTTGGCATTTATATTTGCTCTACAATCAAAGTCAAGTGAGATACCACTCTATCATACCTTTTTATGAGCATTGCAATGTTGCTTATGTTCATCTTTCATGCTACTTATTATTTTTGAGTTGGAATCTCTTCATATCTTGCAATGACTATTAAGTAAACATTAGTTGCATACTCTTTATTGTGAATTGCCTAAGTAGTTGATCACATGCTGAGAATATATACATCATATGAAGCAAATGTATTTGTGAAAGTTTCTTTTATCGCACTCAGTTTTCAACTGAATTGCTTGAGGACAAGCAATAAGCTAAGCTTGGGGGGAGTTGATACGTCCAAAACGTATCTACTTTCCCGAACACTTTTGCTATTGTTTTTCCTCTAAACTTGTGTGATTTGGATACAACTAACACGGACTGACATTGTTTTCTGCAGAATTACATTGGTGTCTAGTTTTTGTGCAGAAAATCAACTATCAAGAAAAATCTCGGAAAATATGCCAAACATCCTATTTCACCAGAAGACTCACGGAGCCAGAAGACGAGACGGAGTAGGGCCTCGGCCTCCCTCTTCGCCTATAAGATGCCCCTTGACCTAAAAACCGAGGGGGGGTCAACATTTTCTAGAAAGAGTTCCGCTTCGCCGCCACCACCAGATTCCGCAAATCAGCACCAGAAACTCTGTTCTGGCACCCTACCGGGACAGGGAGTTGGAGGAGATCATCGCCATCATCGCCACCATCGCTTCTCCATCGACCATCCATGTTTCCCCCATCTACGAGTGAGTAATCCCCATTGTAGGCTATGGGGATGGTAGGGATTGGATGAGATTGTTCATGTAATGGCATCAGATTGTTAGGGCATGGTGCCTAGTATCTACTGTTAGAGCTTTTTGACTTTGTTGCAACTTGTTATGCTTAATGCTTGTCACTAGGGCCCGAGTGCCATGATCTCATATCTGAACATGTTATTGATTCATTATGATAGTATTGTTTGTGATCTTACCTGCAACTTGTATACACATGTTATTGTCCAGAACCAATGGCCTCGAAGTGACAGCAATTGGGATAACCGAAGGGAATGGCTTTGATGTGAGGACCACATGTGTTCACGGAGTGTTAATGCTTTGCTCCGGTGCTCTATTAAAAGGAGCACCTTAATTGCCAGTAGTTCCCTTGAGGCCCCGCTGCAAACGGCCTGACAGGACAAAAGATGTTGTGCAAGTTCTCATTACAAGCACGTATGACTATATATGGAACACATGCCTATGATTATCTAGTACTTGGATGCTTTACCTTATTTATCTGCAATTTTCCTATGTCTTGATTGCCATGTGAATTGTCTTGTCCATGCAACACCCATCCATCCATCCCTATGCCTACCGTCCTTTAATCCTACCGTTTACTGCTATTGTTACTACTGTTTTACTTTTACTATTACTATTACTTTGCTATTGCTATTACAAAACTGTTGCTACTGATAAACTGATGTGAGCAAGATTGTTTCCAGGTGTAGCTGAATTGACAACTCAGTTGTTAAGGATTATAAATATTCTTTGGCTCCCCTTGTGTCGAATCAATAAATTGGGTTTCACTTCCCTCGAAAATACTGTGATACACCCCCTATACTTGTGGGTCATCACCGCCGCCCCGGGGCGCCCCCCAGCGACGGGTATGGAATTATGCAGCCAGGAGGAGCTTATGTGGGGGCGCCATGAGATCAGGTCGCGAGGTTTTCCTCTATCATGAGTTGTGCTTGTGTGGATGAGGGTGCTTGATGTGTCTTGCTGCTACATCCGGTGTGGATGAGACTGCTACTTCTCAAGGTGCTTGGTGTGGCTTGCTGCTACATCCGGTCGGCTACCACCTGGTGTGTCTTGCTGCTACATCCGGTCGGCTACCACCTGGTGTGTCTTCCCGCATGTTGTTGACAGGCCGCCCCTCGCCGAAGTCTTCGCTTTCTCGGCCTACCAGCTTTGCTCTGTGGCTCTCGGTGTGACGGTGATGGCGACTTCAAGACCGGGATGGCGCGTGCTCGTGGGTGACGTGACTAGCAGAGCTTTACAAAGTGCTCGGGAGGGTGGTTCTAGAGGGGACGAGAGAAATCCTTATTTGTTGACACTGGCACGATGACGCCGAAGGGTATCACCTTCCTTCTTGAAGGGTGTCGGGGGCCTCCCTCCCCCACCCCTCGTTCCGTACCGGGGGAAACCCTAGGTCCCGGCCGGACAGCGGTGTCGTCGTCACTTCCCTTCTTGGAGGTGCTGTTTTGGTACACATGCGCTTTGGACTGCGGGATGTGTGGTGGTACTCTGGAGGGCGCATCGGTTGCGAGCTGCTTCCGTTTTCGGCACACCACCGTTCTCGACATTCTTTTTCTTTTTTTCTTCTTGCTTTTCGTGTTGGGCTTGGGTTCTCCCAGCTCCTTGTATCGTGTGGTGTATCTTCCTTTGAGCATTGTGCTATCTGGTTCAGCAACGGTCTCACTTGTATGTTTTATTTATAAAACGGGACAGAAGTCTAATTCAAGAGATTCCTCGACCAGAGTCCGATCGGAAACAAAACAACATATAACCAGCTAGGACGGGATAACACCGACCCAACCTTCCGGCTAGCTCTCTAGTGTGCCGCCTGCCCGACCACGACTGAGTCCATCGGTCCACAGTCCACGCGCCAGTCCATCTTTCCCATCAAAGGAGTCAGCCCCTCGATCCCATCGATCCGCAGTATGGTGGCCGCAGCCTGGGCATGGCTGAACGGAGGCCCTCCGGGGGCAGCTCTCCTGCACTAATGGCCGAAATCTAGCCGGTATTGGAGAGGAATCGATTCAGACAACGGAGGCGAGGGCCGGGATGCCAGGAAGGTCCGAGGCAGGCCGTCTCGGGCGCCGAAGACACTGCGGGGATGTGGCGAGCCAGGGATCCAGACAACCTTGGGAGAAGGCGCGTAGGGGAGGCAACAAGCGGCGGGGGCGGCCGAGGAGGGTGCCTACGAGTGGAGTTTCCTTGGTTTGTTTTGGAGGAGGGGTGAGATAGTGTGATGCAAGGTTGGGGACGATGCCAAGGTGGGACACTGGGTCCATTCAGAATTTCGTCGGGCTTGCAGGTTCGTGGAGTGTGTGCTTAGCTGCAGTAATCTGACAAGCGCGCGCTGGAGGCTAAGATTCAGATTCCAGAACTCGCATGTCGTGGTACTGTATGTAGTTCAGTATTCATAACTCGCGTGTAGCCCCTACGCTTAGCCGCGAAGTGCCAATTGACAAACGTGTTGTGGAGATGTCTGCCGATCGGGTTGTTATATTTGCATCCGGATTTCTTCTTCTTCTTCTTTGAACAAGGTTTGCTCTCTTTCTCTTTGATTGATCAAATGTGTTTTTTGCATTATTCAAGTGCCAGTGAGTATATATGGATACTGTATAATAATTCAATGGGTCACCCGAGTGGATTTCTTCCAAACCATGTCTTTCCAGTTTATTACTTGGGTGAACATCTGATGTGCTGCTAGGATCCCTTTTTGACAGATAAAGCAGTCAAGTTTCACTGGTGCGGGAAGGTAATGACAGCAAGAACGTGTCGAAGATGCTGTGGATCAGGTTATACATAACTCACATTGTAGCCAATATCTCATACATGATGCCAAGTCGTCCTCGCAGCAGCGCACAAGTCCAATGCCAGGCTAAGGAGCAAGTGAACTGAAATCATGTTTGCTCATTAATGTCCAGCTTCACCAAGATACTGATTGAGACCATCCTGTTAGATCGAAACAAAAGAGGGCTCTGAGGACTTGATGCTTTACCGACTACTGAGACAAAATTTTCCTTGTGGTAACAATAGAACAAATCTATGAACTTCAGTCCACTCTATTGATCAAGTCAGATTTTACCCTCTGAATTAGTACAAATCATGCTATTATGTCTCCTTTTCTCAGTCAAGTTGGTCTTGACAGAATCTGAGCACATGCGGAAGTAAGGTTTTTCTAATAATAAAATTGTTGTTCTCGCAAGGTCTCCATCTTATCGGTATTCAGAAAGAACTGTCTATTAGTTTCAATGTGGTCCAGTAAATGGAACTGAAAACCAGTCCTTATCCTTATTGTTGCAAATGCTGCAATGCGGAAGACCCATGGCTCTTCGCTCTTGTATAGTCGTGTAGGTGTGAATGTGTATGACACTTCCCATTTACTATGATTCTGGAGTTGGGATGACTAGGAAAACTATTATTCAAGAGGGGCAATGCAGGCTGCTAGAGCAGAAAATTGGACAATGCTGTGATGAATAAGTTTGAGCAGGTGTCTCTCTGAATAAGGTAAATCTGGTCAGGTTAGTGGTCACTCTAAATTGTAGATGTTACATGTGTCTACTCCTAATATATTACATGTCCAACAATGGTTGATATGTTATTTGAGAGGAGGTACAATCAGTACCATCCAATTGCCATAAAAATTCATCAGGAAATATTTACTAACAACTAGACATTTGGGAAGGTTTTAATGAAATCCTATGTAATTTGACAACATAGCTTAAAAGAGGATAGTTCCAGTTTCTTGTTAAATCTTATTGTAACATCATAACGTGAAAAATACGAAGGGTTAATATCTCAATGAGGCTAATAACTAAATTGAATGGATATTTCAATGCCCATGGATGCAACCACGACCTGGATGTAGTGAGAAATAGATGGCATGCTTAATTAATAATCTCAGATAACAGATTTATCTTGTCCAGTTGTGTAGATGTATATGCGGGCAAATTAATCATGTCAATTCCTTCTGTAACACCATTTTTTAATTAATAAATTCACACTCCAGTTAAATTTGGAAGCACTTTTGAGTGGGAAATTGATGTGACATGAAGGGAGGGAAGTATGTCAAGAATACCAATGCTTTCATATGATGTGCATTGCTAAATGTGTATACTCTATACTGTATACAGTTTTACTGACTACTTATTCATGTTTAAAGTATAGAAATGTTGAAACTTTCCTACTTATTAAGGCCAGCTGCAAACTTTCCTACTTATTAAGTCATCTTTTTTTTGAACTAGGATCTAGGCTATAGTTAGAAATTATACTGACACACAAAAAAACGTTTATAAGTGTACGCAAATTAGCAAGAGCCTGCTCATGTACATCCTTGAAGCCGCTCAATCCTGCTTGAACCTGATTTGACACACTCGTATTTGGGGTCCTTATTTTCCTAGGCTATGTTTATAGTTCCGGAGGCTAATGTTTCTGGTAATTTCTTAGTACTCCCTCCGATTCATAATAAGTGTCGGTGATTTGTACTAACTTAGTACAAAGTTTGTACTAAGTCTCCGACACTTATTTTGGATCGGAGGGAGTATTATATTTTATACACATTAGCTTATCATTTTGATGGAGATCAAAGGCTGTGAAATGGTTTGAAATGTTTGGCATTCTTTTAGGAGGTGTTGATTTGGTCACCTTGTGAGATTCTGAACCAAGCTTGACTCGTCTCTATTGCCCAACATATACCAGTTATAATTTGCAACGATTGTTGATACAAGTGTGGTGGAGCTGATATCTAAATATTCAGTATCGTGCAAGATTATTTTAGTTTTTCTTTTGTCGAGGGAAGCAAGATTATTTCAGTTAATCACTGATACGTTGCTAACGTATCCATAATTTTTAATGTTCGATGCTTGGTTTTTATCTACTTTCTTATGTTTTGTTCCAACTTTGGAGTATTTTCATACACTTTCTTGGACTAACCTATTAACAAGATGCCACAGTGCCACTTGCATGTTTTCTGCTGTTTTTGGCTCCAGCAAAGTCAGAAAGTGAATATTCTTATAATTGGACGGGACAAAAGCTAAAGTCAGTTTTTCACCGAGGGGGACACGGAGCCAGAATACGAGACGGAGAGGGCCAGGGGGCGGCCACACCACCTGGCCGTGCGGCCAGGCCTGGTCTGCGCCAGGGGTGGTGCAACCACCCATGGCACCCCCTCGGCCTCCCCTTTCGTCTATAAGATGCCTCCGATACAGAAACCCTAAGTACCCGATCAAAATTCCACGAAAGAGTCTGTAGTCGCCGTCCTCTCCATCCTTAGATCGGGAGGGATCTGAAGGTCTTTCCGGCACCCTACCGGAAAGGGGAATTCACCCTGGAGGCATACTTCATCATCATGCAAGCATCCCGTGTGATGCGTGAGTAGTTCATCCTTGAACTACGGGTCCATGTAGTAGCTAGATGGCTGGTTCTTCTCCTTGGTGCTATCATGTTTAGATCTTGTGAGCTCCGTTCATGATCAAGATCGTCTATTTTTAATCCTACATGTTGTGTTTGCGGGGATCCGATGGATATTGAGATGCTTTTTCAGATTGATTATTGATTCTATCATGTCTTTGTTATTTGTGATCTTGCATGCTTTCTGTTGTTAGTAGCTATCTTGGTCAAGTAGATGCTAGCAACTCCAAGAGTTAGTATTTATGCTCGATAGTGGGTTCATGCCTCTATTAATCTGGGGAAGTGACAGAAATCTCTAAGATACTAGATGTGATGTTGCTACTAGGGAGAAAACAACAATCATTTGTTCATAGAACAATCGTATTGTTTACTTTACACGCAATGCGTAATGCAATTATCTGTTGCTTGCAACTTAATACTAGAGGGGGTTCTGATGATAACCTGAAGGTGGATTATTAGTCATAGATTCAGCTGGATTACGGTCTATGTATAATGTTGTACTGCCCAATCGAATCTCAAAGGAGTCAAGATGATTACTATATGCATGTATGCTTTCTCGATGTTTGTCAATTGTCCCGCTGTAACTTGTTCACCCATAATGTTATCTATCTTAAGGAGAGCCACCACTAGTGAACTATAGACCCTGCTCCTTTCTGTTACCATTAATCTACAATTGTTCCACACAATACATTTAATCCTTTGTTTGGAACAAAACCAGTGAGATTGACAACCTCACTGTAAGTTGGGGGCAAAGTTCTGTGGTTGTGTTGTGCAGGATTCCAAGTTGCCAACAACACCTTGGAGGTGTTTCCTTGCTCTTACTGGTTCGATAACCTTGGTTTCATAACTGAGGGAAAACTTGTTGATGTGCTCATCATACCTTCCTCTTGAGGTTCCCAACGAGCTCGATATATTTTGGGCCATCAAGCATATTTTATAGCGCCGTTGCCGGGAAGTCAAGGACATCTTCACAAGGGGAGTCCCTCACAACCAATCTCTTTACTTTGTTTTTTGTTTTGCTTAGTTTATTTTTGCTTTGTTTGCTTGTTCTTTTTATAAAAAATATAAAAAAATTAGTTCCTACTATAGTAGTTGTTTTCGTTGGTCTGTTATTGTCTTGCTTTATCATGCTTTCTATCAATGGTTGGTTTCTTTGAAACTGAATCTAATTGGCAAAGTGGGTTCACGGAAGAACAAAAATATTATTATAAGGAACACCGCTTGTCATAAAAAGGGAAACTCTTATGGGAACAAATTGACAAATTGAATACCATTGCTAGAAACATGTGCTCTACTTATAATGTTACTTACTGCGTTGATAAATCTTGTTGCCGTAGGAGGTATAAACACCTCCATTTTCAATGTGAGTATACTGATAATGTTACCATATCTTCTTATGTTAAAGGAAATTATGACTTTTATGATGTGAAACAAATTGAAGAATTTATTTCTTGGAAGGGTGCATTTGAACTTGCTAGTTTGCTTGAAAATACTGATGATTCACCTTATAAATATGAGGTTCATGATATACTTAAATTTTGCTTTGATAATTACAAGGAATAAAATGGATACATTGTTGAATATATTAATAGATGCTTTCCACAAACGAAAGAGACTAATGCCTTGCAAGAGCTTATGGAAGAAAAAATTGCTGAAACGGGAAGCTCATTAGATGAAAAAGAGGAGGAGAGTGATGAACAAAAGGAGAAAAAATAGATTAGCTACCCATACCTACCTTCTAATGAGAGTAACTCTTTATCCCTTACATTATTTGATTGTCCCCCATGCTTACCAAAGGAGGATGAATGTTATGGTCATGTTATCTGTGATAATCCTTTATTTGTGCCTAACTTAGAAATGCATTGTACTAAAGATTTTTGCTTAGAAAATGTTTATGATAAATCTCTAGACGATGGTCCTATATTGAATGATCATTCATCTTGTTATAGAATTGTTAGAAGTGGGTTTGAAGGTTTTAATCCCACTATTTTTGAGCTTGATAAAAATTATGTGTTTGTAGATCATGAAAAGCATACTTTATGTGATAGTTATATTGTTGAGTTTATTCATGAGGCTACTGAAAATTATTATGAGAGAGGAAAATATGGTTGTAAAAGTTTTCATGGTACTGAAACACCTCTCTATTTGCTAAATGTTTTGAAGTTACTCTCGTTTTATCTTCCTATGCCTGTCATTTTGTTCTTTATGAATTTATTTGTGTATAAGATTCCTATGCATAGGAAGCGGGTTAGACTTAAATGTGTTTGAAATTTGCTTCTTGATGCTCTCTTTTATTTTAATTCATATTTCTTATGCGAGCATCATCGAAATTATTATGCCTAGCTTAAAGGCGTTAAAGAAAAGTACTTATTGGGAGATAACCTAAAAGTTTTAGATGAGTCTTGGAAGTTATTACTTCTGTAATAACCGCTCCTTATCCTTTTTATTTGCTTTTTGTGTCAAGAGTAACCTCTAATGAGAGAGAAGTAATGCTTGGGAAAGTTGTTGTCCCGAAATAGATTTTTGTTCTTCACGGTAAAAATTCGTGTAAAATCTCTGTACGTCTTTTTGAGGCGTGAATTTTTGTTCTTATGCCCCAGGTTATTATCTAACTTTCGTTAGTTCAACACTTTTTGATTTGAGCAACAGAAGGTCTTCGAAAAAAATCGTGTTTATCTGATGGTCCGTTTTGACAGATTTCTGCCATTATTTGCATTTGCTTCTTGTTGGTTCCTTTTTGAGTTTCTTTGGGAATTGAGCTTTTTGAAGGAAGTGCTACAATAGCTTGTATTTTAATGGAAGTTTTATTGGTGTTGAAACTGAACCCAAAGACTTATTATCTTGAGTGCACTAATGTTGCTAATAAAGATTGTGTGAAGTTTTGTATGAAGAAAAATTTCAGGTGTATGGAAGGAATGAGTAATGAGATGAAGAATGGACTAAAGCTCAAGCTTGGGGATGCCACGTGTGTCACCCCAAGAAATATCCAAGAAGTACAAGCGTCAAAGCTTGGGGATGCTTTGGGCATCCCCTTCTTCATTAAAAAAATCCAGGTTTCTTCCAAACACTTTATTTTTATTATTTCATGCACAGTTGTGTTGTTCTTGGAGCATCTTCTTTTTCGTTTTCGTTTTGTTTTTCGTTTGCTTGGTTTTCTTAGTTTTCTGAATAAATTGGTTGGACCTCCTCTTTCATACATTAGTTTTCAAATAGTTTGGTTTGGATTGGAAAAGAGTAGGAAAGTTCATGCTTAAGTGCTAAAGAGAGCTTGTTTTTGACTGTGGCCTATGCTTTGTCATGCCATGCTTTATATTATTTTGGCTTTATGCTTAGTGATCTTTGTTGTAGCATTACATGTTATAAACAATTGAGATTGCTTAATGTGCCTTGGAAGAATCATGCGTTGTTTTAGCATATTAAAGCATAGTATTGTGGTATTCTCCTTTGATGTTTTATTTGGGTTGACTTGGCGCATGCTCACACCATGTTATGACTATCCCAAGTCACCATAGCCTTTATGATCCTTTAGTTCTTGACTTGTAATATCACTCTATGCTTTAATTAATAATGTTTTATCGCTTTGCATGATTATGGACATTATTGCTCTCTTAGTTGGTCGCTCCTAGTCTTTTGGTAGCCTCCGTAACCAAGTATGAGTTCCACTCATGCATCCAACTCCTAAAACCAAGTTATTCCAAAGAGTCCACCATACCTACCTATTAGCATTTTCTATTCCAAGTATATTCATGTTTTTATCTACCTTCCGAATTAAACTTGTTATGTGAAAATTAGTGATTAAAGCTCTCACGAACTTGATGGCACACTTTACTATCTTGCAATTAATAAACTTGACCCATTGTGTCCATCCTTGTTGTGTATATGCTTGCGCTTTATAAGTTGAAATTAGCAGAACCATGTATCATGGGGAATGCTTTCAACATTGCATTTGTACATTGTACCCCATTGATATCATGCTCTTTTGCTTATGGATCCCCGCGGTGTGAAATAAAAGTGGAACTTGTAAGATCATGGAGTTTGTATGTGTGTTAGAGAAACGCTTGGGTGTGATATTGCTTGTTCTTAAACTACTTGTATCTAGTCACTCTTATGAACTTTGAAGGTGTCTTATGTATTTATGTTTGCTACTCTATGGGGGACAAGCTGAATGTCACTCTACTTTGTTTTCTTTATGTGAAACAAACAAACGTCTTACAAAGCATTGTTATGAATGAATCTTCTGTTTGTGCCTTTTCATGTTGCAACACAGTTGCTATGCCTTATTGCTAAAAATTTATCTTTCATGCTATGTTGAAATACTATGATTCTAGCTTTCAATGTTTTACAAATAATTTGATTAAGTTTATGATGGTACATGTCACATCAAAAATTATTTTTTCTTTTTATCACTTACCTACTCGAGGACGAGCGGGATTTAAGCTTGGGGATGTTGATACGTTGCTAATGTATCTATAATTTTTGATGTTCCATGCTTGGTTTTTATCTACTTTCTTATGTTTTGTTCCAACTTTGAAGTATTTTCATACACTTTCTTGGACTAACCTATTAACAAGATGCCATAGTGTCGGCTGCCTGTTTTCTGCTGTTTTTGGTTCTAGGAAAGTCACAAAATGAATATTCTCGGAATTTGACGGGACAAAAGCCAAAGTCTGTTTTTCACCGAGAGGGACACTGAGGCAGAATACGAGACGGAGAGGGGCCAGGGGGCGGCCACACCACCTGGCCGCATGGCCAGGCCTGGCCCGCGCCAGGGGGTGGTGCGGCCACCCAGGGCACCCCCTCGGCCTCCCCTTTTGCCTATAAGATGTCTCCGATACAGAAACCCTAAGTACCCGATCAAAATTCCACGAAAGAGTCTACAGCCACCGTCATCTCCATCCCTAGATCGGGAGGGATCTGAACCTCTTCCCGGCACCCTGCCAGAGAGGGAAATTCACCCTGGAGGCCTTCTTCATCATCATGCAAGCCTCCAGTGTGATGCGTGAGTAGTTTATCCTTAGACTACGGGTCCATGTAGTAGCTAGATGACTGGTTCTTCTCCTTTGTGCTATCATGTTTAGATCTTGTGAGCTCCGTTCATGATCAAGATCATCTATTTGTAATCCTACATGTTGTGTTTGCGGGGATCCGATGGTTATTGAGATGCTATTTCAGATTGATTATTGATTCTATCATGTCTTTGTTATTTGTGATCTTGCATGCTTTCTGTTGTTAGTAGCTATCTTGGCCAAATAGATGCTAGCAACTCCAAGAGTTAGTATTTATGCTCGATAGTGGGTTCATGTCTCTAGTAATCTAGGGAAGTGATAGAAATCTCTAAGGTACTAGATGTGTTGGTGCTATTAGGGAGAAAACAACAATCCTTTGTTTATAGAACAATCATATTGTTTACTTTACACGCAATGCGTAATGCAATTATCTGTTGCTTGCAACTTAATACTGGAGGGCATTCAGATGATATCTGAAGGTGGATTATTAGTCATAGATACAGTTGGATTACGGTCTATGTATAATGTTGTAATGCCCAATCGAATCTCAAAGGAGTCAAGATGATTAGTATATGCATGTATGCTTTCTCGATGTTTGTCAATTGCCCCGCTGTAAATTGTTCATCCAACATGTTATCTATCTTAAGGAGAGCCACCACTAGTGAACCATGGACCCCGGTCCTTTCTTTTACCATTAATCTATAACTGTTTACTATTTTCCATTTACTTTCTACAAGCTTTTACTTTTTTCCACACACTACGTTTAATCCTTTGTTTTCAGCAAAACCGGTGAGATTGACAACCTCACTGTAAGTTGGGGGCAAAGTTCTATGGTTGTGTTGTGCAGGATTCCAAGTTGGCAACAACACCTTGGATATGTTTCCTTGCTCCTACTGGTTCGATAACCTTAGTTTCATAACTGAGGGAAAACTTGTTGCTGTGCTCATCATACCTTTCTCTTGGAGTTCCCAACGAACTCGATATATTTTGGGCTATCAATCAGCAAGGCGGCCACACCGTGACTCTTTCTGGGCCAGTGGATGGCCAGGCCTCACGGCGCAGCTGAGCCAAATCCCTTGAGGGATCTTAGGTAATGACGTCCGCAGTGTCACATTCTTGTACGCGATGCAGAGCAAGAAAGGAGTCAACTAGGATGTAGCGTATATGTAAAAACATGCATAACCCTTTTTTATTTTCTTCCTCGCCCACTTTTACCGCTTGACAACATTCTGTCTCTCGTTTCAACGCACGAACACATTTACAGTCTATACCTATATACCTATATAATAATAAAAGACGGATTGTTTCTTGCGTTCTAACACTTTTTTTGGACAGGTTTGCCCTCCCACTAAGCCCCATATTACTAACAACGCCACAGTAAGTAAAAAAAACCTCGTTCATCCTATTTTATGCCTTCCTAGATGTCTGGATCGAAGTCGTCGCACTCGATTAATTACCCCAAGTATGTACGTCCTCAAGAAGACTCCGATCGGATCTGAACAGAACTGAAACACCGTGTAGCTAGGAGCTAGGAGTCTAGGCAACCTTGCATGTCTCTCTATATATAATTTGCTCGGCCTTCCCTGATTAGCTCGTGGCATCGCATCTAGATCTAGAGGGGATCGATTAATTACGTCTTGAACTAGAAACATCTCTCGGCACGGCAACAATGGACACCAGCAAAAGATTAGGCGGCGGCGCTGGGTATCGTCGGCAACATGCTCCAAAACCTTCCCAACTGCCGCTGAATCGCTAACCTGGGAGAGGGAGACATGATCAGAGTTCAGAGATAACCAGGTCAACTTCCTCACGAAGAGATGGTGATCAGCGCTGGCGTTGACGAGCGTAACCATTGAAATTTGAGGCATATGCGGTTGGGCGAGGCGACCCCTACATGTCTGTGATCATGAATCTCGAACGTCGAGGACGACCTCAAATTTCGCCCCTCTAGAACGTGTTGGCGCGATCACATGGCAAATTATCCACAAGTCGACGCACGGATCCAAACCTTCCAAGGGACCCAACGCGAGGAGAAATAGCTGGTACCGATTCGCGAGTACTCCCGAGATTTTAGGCGGAGCAGCGAGGACATCGCGTCGAGCAGTTCAGGTCTCTAGCCTGAGAGAGCTCTCCGTGTGGCGACAATGGACACAATGGAAAAACAGGGTCCAGCAGTAGAGACCGGAGACCACGTCTAGATCGAGTTCACCCCAGTTCAAACGATTCCAAACTGGTGCCGACAGACGACATGGCAATTATCTGATGATCTCAAGCCGGACTGTGCCACCCATGCTACTGTCATGCTCTAATGGTATCTAGGACTAGCAGACGTTAATCATAAGGTTTTTATGTCATGACTAACACGATGGTAGGGGCATGCATTGGCTATATCAATTGTTTTTGAACTAGGATGACATATGATTCTGTGTGAATGCGTGTACAATATACATACGGGTTCAACGATAGAGGAAGGGCAGTAATGTGACTGGTCTACTCTGATACAGCTGAAGTACATGGTAACTAGAGTAGTAGTCTGATTGTTTGGTTAATACAGTCGGCCAGCCCATCGTCAGCTACCGATCTGCTGCCTCCGAGGATCCATCTAAGATGAAAAACAATCAAGCGTCATTTTTATTAGATCGGGTTCACTCGAAGCGATTTGCCACAAGGAGCGTTGCAAATCAGCCCGAGGAAGAAGAGTTGATGGATCTGAACAACTATTTTGTCATCCTTGGAAACCAGCCTGGTGAGGAATTCCAGGGAGAGGTGGGAGGATGCCGCCTGATAATCAGATTAAAATGGTGAGCTTGCTGCACCTGGCATTGTGAATCGGGAGGATTAACAACGTGGTACTGTCCTCTAATCTTGCTAAAATAGTAGGAATCAGTAATTACTATTTGGTTTTGTTGGTTACCTGAAGCATTTGAATCAGACGCAAGACACGGTGCAATCTATAGAAGAGATGTGTGTAGTACGTAAAACAAATATTTAAGCAAAGAGTAACAATTCTGTAATGTACTACATAAGTGAGATTTGGTCTTCAGTTTGTGACACGTATTGTACAAAAACTGGATAGTTCTTTATTGGCTTATGGAAAGTACGAGTTGGCAACACAGATGGTTGCTAGAGCGTTTGAGAATCGTTTCATCATGTGCAACATACAAACACTTTTGCTAGTCTATATATACTAATAATAAAAGACGGATTGTTTCTCCCGGTCCAACACTTTTCTGAACGATAATACGCCTAAGGATCGGTGGTTATTACACAGTTTGCTACCGCCGAGTAAACATCAAATCGTCGAGTAAAAACTCGATCGTTTTCTTGCGCCGCCGCCTCTCCGCCGGCTAGCTTTTTACCCTTGCTTCACCGCGCCACCTGAAAATCTTGGTATCCAGCGGCATCCGCTACCCCTGCTTTTCCTTTACCCTGCGCCGCCCGTGTTTCTTCCCCGCCGGCGGCCGCCGAGTGAAAACTGGACAGTTTTGTGGAAATAAAAAAGAGTCCCAAATGCGTGAGCTGTGGCTCGCTGACAACATCGCCTATCCGACCGCCGCATGTCGTTCCTCCCGATGCATCCACCTCGCCATGTCCATCCTCCTCCATCGCGCAGTCCCCATTGCCGGTGTCGGATTCCCCAAATATGATTTAGATTCCGACCGCCCAACCTCCGTCGGGGCATTGGATCTGTCCTCTCTCTCATCTCCTATGAGCTCTGATCCAAGCCTCCTCGAGTTGACCGCGTTGCCAGAGAACCATCAGGCATGGCTGCCGATACGGCCGAGATGCGGGCCGGATGGGCGAGGTTCCCCGCGGCTGCCGAACCTGGAGCCACGACGACCAGCGGGTCAGATCCCACGAGCTCTGGCTGCCAGAGCTCGAGCAGCCAGGGTTCGTGCTGGTTGTTCATGGCAGCGTATCAAGTTGAGGCAACGGAGGTGGGAGGCAGGGGTGGCAGCGTTGGGTAGGGAGGCAGGGGCTGCCTGGAAGGGAGGCGATGGCATGGAAGACGAACTGTCCTCTTCCAGAATATTTCTGGATCTGATTAATTTCTTTTCCCGATCTTAATTTTGCTTGTTCGAGATGCACTATATTCTTTTAGTCCAAAATGATTCTCATGCGAAAGGTGTTCATCCCGCTGATTGCATACATGCGCTCTGGATCATATTGGATTATGTGATTTTGCTTAGTGGGATCAAATCGCCGTGGCAGCTCGTGCTTGCTTCGATTGAGCTATGTGATTTTGGGACAGGGGACTGAGCAGAGCATCAGATTAGAGGTCCGGCCGTTCATTCTAGGAGTACAAGCACTACGAGAACAGCTGTAGCATGCTTGTAGATCGACGAGATACGGTCATACTAGGAACTGGTGCTAAGTTGTTTTTGTATTTTACCAAATGATTCAATTAATGTGCATGTTTCCTGCATCTCATGAGCACACCTCTTCATATTTTTGGAGTTCATACCAATTTTTATATAGTTTAACTTCAGCTCGTTGATATATTTTCCAAGCTAATTCATGTATACCTGAATCCTAAATTTCTCTTATTAGTAAGTATTCCTCTGATTAACAATTACATATGTGTACTGATATCCTTTTTCTGATTTCTCCTTAGCTAGCTTCAACGCTTCTATTGTTCAGACATAAATTATGAGGTTACTCTGCATGCTAATGTAAATAGTGTACTACTAGGAGGTTTTGTTACTTGCTAAATTGACCTTAACACTAGGAACCAACGAGTAAATCTTTTTCATTTTAACCCGGGCACATTTGGGATACAGGGCATATGTGGTGTAGTATAAGATAATTTAAACCCGGACCCACACATCAATGAGTTTAATGGCCGTTTCTCTGTGTACACCATCAAAAGGATTGTCTTATAGAAGAACAACGATCTGATTGATTACTATAATGTTCATCTCAAGATATATGCGATAATTTTGTGGATGGACATGTCGTGCCATCCACGTAGATTGACGGTCGTGGATGAGATATCACCAACATGCATCCCGAGCCAACTGCAGATGCGAAGGAGCTGTGACCACTATCAAGTGGCCACGTAAATGGACAACGATTGCAACCTTGAAGGACCTGTCGCCAGTCCATAGTGATCACGCGAGACAAGGATATAACCTATGACCATGAAGCCACTAGCCATCGTGGGAGACATAAGCGGCGCCGAGGTTACACGGTGTAGTCCAATAGCAAGGATCATCCCATAGCAACGCACGGACATTTGTTCTAGTATATAATAAATGGCGGAAGGTTTCTTGCGGTTCGTCCCGCTTTTTCATCTCAAAGAAATATTGTAGCCCCTAAGGGAGCTTTTATAAGCCACCACATTCTGCACCGTTGGATTGGAGTTCCAAAGCGATCCTGGCCGTCCCTCATTCCATCCATCTGGACTGCTACTGCTACATACGCTAGCTACCCTCCCTGAATGGTGGGGGCCTGCGTTTTGCGCGCCCCAATCGTCAGGGAGCGTGCGAGCATGGCGGTCGGCTGGCCGCGCATACCAGCGTGAGAGAGCGACCCGCGCGGTGGCTATCCTGTGATTTCTTTACGCGGCGGAGGGGCAGTTAGGTCTTTCCTGCTCTCTTCACTGTTCTCTCTCTGTGGAGGGTACGCCCGTGGCGGCCTCGCCTTGGTCGGCGGGTACGGCAACCCGCGCCGCCTCGGTCGTCGAGGGCCCGTCCCTTCTCCTGAGGACGGAGGAGAGCGTGGCCGGTGGCTCTGCGTCCCCTACGTTCCTCTCTTTCCCTCATCTCTCCCGTGATGTGGCGGCGCGCGGAGGAAAGAAGAAGGCAGCGCCGACGGCAGAGAGGAGAAGATCAGGCGGTGGAGGGGAGGAATGGATCCGGCGGAGGAGGGGAGGAATCGATCCGGCGGAGGTCCATGAGACGGCGGAGCCGAGTCCCGCTCCCTCACCCCTGCCCAGAACCCTAGCCGCCACCAGGTCCCCGCCGTTGTTCTCCTCGAGGAGGAGCTAATCCGTAGGGGCTCGAGGAGCTCGACCTCCGCTGGCGTGTCTTCTGGCTCCATGGCGACCAGCATAGGCGAAACTCGCTTTGCTGGTACATCTCCCTCCCTCCTCCTCTCTCTCCCTCCCTCCCTCCCTCCCTCTCAGCAGCTGGCGGCAGCGATGCAGTGGTGGCATGGTAGAGCATGCTTCCAGTCAACGTTCGATTAGAGGAACTACCAAATCAGACCCACGCCCATTGTATCTACATGGCCTCCACCAAATCGAATCTGGTTTCCCTCTCTCTGCATTTGGTGCTTAGCATGCTTTTTTTTCAATGCTCTAGAGTTTGGTGATTGATTCATTTATTTGATAGCACAAGGCTAGGTTAAATTGTGGAGGTTGATTGGGAGTAAATTAGGTGAAGAAGTTCAAAGTAGATTGCTAATGGCCGCTGCTTGTGGAAATTATGACTTGTCATTTGTCTCATGTTTGTGCATTGTTTCATGTGCGTGTGTGAAGAAATAGCGGAAGCTTGGTGGCGGGCAGGTGTGCCAGATCGATAACGACGACGTGTTGAAGGGGCATCATTTCAGCAGGTAAAACATCCAAGCTTGCCCATTGAAATGAATCTGCAGGTGCAATATGTTTTTTCATGTTATTTGGACCTGTGTGCCTTGCTATTGTTTTTTGTAAAAATGTTCATACACATTAGTATGAATCTAGAGCACCAGTAGACAAGGTTGTTCCACTTCTTTATCAGAACCACAGTTAGATTATTAGGATCATACTAAAAATTCTGCAGGTGCATATGTTTTTTCATGTTATTTGGACCTGTGTGAATTGCTATTGTTTTTAGCAAAACATCCATGCTGATGTTCTCACGCCATTTGTGTGTTGAAAGGCGGACCAAACATACAATCTATTTGTGGGAGCTAATTTTGTTTAATCCGACTTGTCTGGGTTCAATTTGGAAATTAGAGGCATATCCAGCAAGCTGACATTCTTGAAAAGTGAGGATCGCTTCCTACATTTAATCAGGTAATACCACCATTAACTTGGAATCTTGGATTACCGTAGCACCCGGTAAAACCACTACTAGAAAATTACGTGTTATTTTTATTTTGTGCATCATCATGACTGCATCCTCATGTCATCATGTCACATTGCATTTGAGCATCGTCATGTCATCATGCATATGTTTGCCTAAAAACTATTTCTCAAAAAAGCCTATCTTTGTTTTCTAAATATCCCTCTCTATTTCAAATGTAAAACCCCGATCGTTCCGGATATTTTATTTGGCCTAAAAACTTTTTGGTAAAAGTCTCTTAAAAAGAAACTAAATAAAAATAATAAAATATTTTTGTGGGGGGCCAGGCAGCCAACGGCCAGGCCTGAAGGCCCAACCGGAGGCCACCCAGCCCACAGCCACCAAAATTCTGCCGGATCCACACCCTGAAACCCTAACCCCACACCACATCCCTCCATCCCGCCGCCACTCCCCAGTCACAACCACGGCCGCGCGTGGCACGCCCTAGCGTAGCGGCCACGTCTTCCCGTCGCACCCTGGTGTACACAACATGCACGCCACACGCCGCACACGCACGCAGCATGCGCCCAACGACCAACGCGGGCTCTGCTACCCCGCGTGCAAACTGCGTCGCCAACCACCCGGTGGCCCTTCCTTCTCGACCCGAACCCCACCCTCAATCCTCGCGCGAGCCTAGCCCCACCCCGACCCCGCTCCCTCCTCTGCTCTCCTCGCCCGCGTCCCTGCAAATCGACATCGGCCGCCGCCCTCTGTTCTGGCCACCGTCCCGAGCCCCTGTGTCGCCTTTCGCCACCGTGTTCCCGTGGCGCTCGCCTGCTGGGACTCCGGCCGCCGCGCTCCATCTCCTGAGCCGGGCGCCATCTTCTTACACCCCGCCAGGCACATCGCCGCTGCCAGGAGCCCGACGCTCATGGCCGTCTCTCCGCAGCAACCTCCCTGCACCGCGAGCTCGCCTCTCTACCGCCCCTCCTCCCTGCAAGCTCCGCGCCTGTGCCCCTACAAGCCCTCCTCCGGCCCGAGCTCTCCTCACAGCACGCCGACGTGCTCCGGGCCGACCACGTTGACTTCCAGCCCTGCATGACCCGCCTCGCCGGCCACCACTGCAAGCACCGCCTCTCTCTGTTCCCAGCCTGCTAAACCCCGCGCCGCCGCCACGGACGTCCTCCTCGTTGCCCGCCGAGCCCCGCAGCAGCGGCCTACGCCCCGACCTCGCCGAGCCTCGCGTGTCCGCCCCTCGCCGCCGGACGCGGCGCCCTCCTCCATCAGCAAGCAACCGGGCGTCGGCTTTGCTATTTCCGTGCTCGATAGCTACTGCCAGGTCCTCTTATATTTTTGGTTCTCCTGCAAGTGTCTCATGAGTCCCAGCTCATGGACGTTTTGATCCTGGGTCACGGTGTTCCCTGACCAAGTTGAACTGCTGCTGTCAGTGGTGTCCGTGTCGATCGACTAGATCAAGGCCTGCCAAGATCTTCGATGCAGAGACTTCCATGGACGGGTGCCAACACGAGAAGCCGAAACCCCTAGGTCATCCACACGAGTCCAAAATCTACTGAACCCAAAGACCCCGACACACCAAGATCTTCGTCCTGGAACACCAAGTTCTTCTACCTGGATTCGAAGACCGATCCCGGCGCGACTAAACCTAAACCACATCAAACCAAGATCGCAAAACGCCAATGTGTGATTCCCTTTCCAAGACCCCTATTTTTATAATATATGACATATACTTGTTGCATTTAAATTTTTCATGTTGCATGTATGTTTTGTGGTTTGGGGCATTATGCCGATTCACCTTATATAATTAAATATGGAGTGTTTATGCGGGATACTTTTGTCTTATTCCAGACTCCATTTAAATTTGTGTAGAGAACCGATGCCATGTTTTGCCTTAATAATACAACATTTAAATTGCGGGGTAGGTAAATAACATGGACATCTTAATTAATCGTCGAAACCCGGTTCCGCTTAATATTATCTAGTTGCATCACATATTTGCCATGTCATGCATCATCTTATAAACATGTCCAATCTTTTGCTGTAGTATTAAATAGTACATCCGGTGTTTCTTTTAGTGCTTTGCTTCTTCACGGATTAGGCCGTTGAGTTGATGCGAGTATCGACAAGTTCTTCGGATAATGAATCTTCGTCTATGTTTCCTAGACGAGCATTCTCCCCCTTTCTACCTATTTTGCATTTATAGTCTTTATTTCCTCCTGTTGATCTATTGCTATCCGTGTAGCGATGCGTTAGTGTTTCGTACCAGATATATTCTGTGCAGCCTTTATATTGCCTTGGACACCTCCTATTACCTGTTGTTTGGTAGATAGATGGTCCTACGAGTCGTAGTCGCTTGCTCAGGTGCGATCCCGTGTCGTGAAGTACCACACAGTTGTTGGAATGTTGTCATATGCTTTACGGTGAAGAGGATCATGACTTTAAATACAACTATTAAATTGCTGGGAATAGTTATAACTAATGCAGAGGCATCACTGGGCAATAGCAAATATTTGGTTCTTAATCGCTCACTTGTGTCCCGTAGGCCCCGAGTACTTGATATCTATTCCTTGACTATCGCACTATCTGCATATGGGACCATGAATCCCTTTAGCCAGAGCTTGATTCATTTCTTATTTCTTGGGGCCACAAACTAGTTTGGGGCTTTATTACTATCCTGTACTGGTGCCATGCTTTACTGTTTTATTTACGATTATGTGTGGAGCACCTGTACTGTTCAGGAATTGCGGAGTGTTTTCGCGGTATCGACAAGCCCAGTCACACTTTCGGGTTCCCAGTCGTTTACAGCCATTGGCGCAAACCTTGGGTCCGTCTCGGAGCCGGCCAACTTCGTTGCGGGTAGCTTAATGGGGTGTCCCCCTGAAATAATTTATAAATCCTATGATTGCTTTGTCGTGAAAGCCTTGTTGGGTTTTGATTTGGTTTTTCCAAGGTTGATCATGTGTGTGTTGCTATTTGTGCACCCCTGCAGGGTAAATCTTTCTGAAAGCCGTGTCCACGGTTATGGACGACTTGGAGCACAATATCTCGATCATAGACAAGTATAACTAAAGTAGTGCTATAAATTTGATTGCATATGTGACTAGTAATCAGATTCACTACAATGGAATGGATAATAAAAGTGCCAACAACTGGTGAAACTGGGGTGTATCGTGTCATGTTATACCTGCCTAGTAAGTATCGCAACTCCAATGGAATGAAATAAAAGTGCCAACAACTCCTAGGTTTGGGGTGTCACATGCTAATTGTATCTAACTAGTAAGTACTACAACTACAACTGAAGGGTTAACTAAAACTGCATACTACTTATGCTATCAGGATGACTCATGCTATCTATATCTGACTAGTAAGTGCTTCAACTATAATGGAATGAATAAAACTGCCAACTATGTGAGTTCCTCGGTTTGACTTCCTCGTTTGGCCTCGAGGGGGGAATACCAGGATGGGTATGATTGGTGTTAGTATCAAGTTGGATTCGAATAGGTCTTTCTTATCCCTCTCTAATAGCCGATAGATGTAATGAGTCTCTATAGGTTATTCAGTGCATGCTGCGCTACCGCTTCAGTCCACCATACCTATGTAGGCGAGAGCCGCCGAATTCTAGCCTCGTCGTGTACTGGCCCCAGTACTGACCGCTCTCTCTTTCCTTCGCCTTTGTCGGCACCTCTTTTGTTTTAGCAAGTTTGAGATCGACGTCGTTAGCAGGGTTACCCTTCTGGCTTGGCCTGGGCAGGGTTATGGACACCATTGGTTATTCTTCAGGGCTCTTAGCCCCATTTGCATCTTATCCGTACTCGGATGTTGTATCATTTTCAACATGATTTGGATCTTTATACTGTATATCTGTATTCTTGACTCATGGAGTCGTGTTGTATATATATATCTGTTCTGTGGGTTCATCGTGTTACAATTACTGAAAACTAAAGGATATGTGTAGTCTCATTAACAGTGGCCCTTTTGCTGTAGGAATCCTAGCGCGGTGCCTTAGAATTCATTCAATACCACTATGACACAGCTTTAGACAAGAGCTCGGGAGCTTCATCGTGTAAGTTATGGCATAGTATAATACATCTCATACACAACTATGCATGGCAGTGAACATCTCCCAGTACTTTTGGTTTATTTTTCTGCCTTTATTGTACTTGCCAGGTCAGATTCTTGCAATACTTGAATGCTCTAAGCCATGATGACTATGTTGCATCATTAGACAATCTTCACCGCTACTTTGATTACAGGTCAGTCCCAGAACTCCGACCATACTCTAGAAGTGCTCAATATTTTGACCACCTTTTTCTATGATTGAATGTTACTGTTGAGCAAGTCCCCAGCTCATTGTTGTGATCGGTTGATGTTTTGACACCTGTTCTGTCCATTTAAGCAAATACCTGGTGGCCAGGCCTAATGACATTTTGTTGGTTTATTCAATGCCTTTAAGGAATATATGGACTAACACGTTGTAACACCCCAGTTTTAGCTAATGTCTAATTAGGGTTAATGTGCATTGCATGAGCATCATACTTTAAAATTGCATGGAAAGAAATAATGCAAAACCCTAAACCCTAATCCTCCCCCTCTTTGAAAATGAATTCAAAAGGTTTTGTATATTTTTGAAAACTCAAAAGTATGGATCCCAAATAGTATAAAGGGGTCCCTGCATTATTTGGATATTTACAAATGCTCTAGTATTTTTGGAATGAGCCAAAACAGAAAGTATTTGAAAATACAAAGAGAAAAAGAGGAAAGAGAATTTAAAAATAGTTCTGCTAAAAAAATATAAATCCAGAGCCTCCAGGCCGCGCAGCCCATGCCGGTCCATCTCCTCCTCTCCCTCTCTGCCTCCCATGAGCAGCAGCTAGAAGCCTAGCAGCCAGCCCACCACGGCCCGGTACCCCTTCGACCCCCTTCTGTCGTCTTTCTCTTCCGGCCAAGCAGCTTGGTGGCGACACCGGCGCCGTCCGTCGTCGATGCGCTGCGATCTGCGCTGCCGACATCGTCTTGGGAGGATAAGACCCTGCACCGAGCCGTGTCCTTCTTTCCCTGTGCCTCTCTCTCCCTGGCCCTCTCTTCCTCCCTAGAGGATCCCGAAACCCTAGCCACCAGGCCTCGCCGTTCGTCGTTGTCTCTGGCGTCCCCTCGCCCAGCTAAGATGCCTACGAGCTCCACCTCGCTGTCCTCGGTCTCCCAGCCGAAGCGCGCAAGCCGGGAAGGCCCCACCTCGCTGGAATCGAGCTTCCCCTCACCGTTGGCCGCCGCAGTCTCGTCGTCGATTCGCCGTCGTCTGACCTTCTCCGGCCTCGCCGACCCCACCATTGCGATCAGGTTGATCTCCTGGTTCTCCCGGACCTCCTCACCCTCTCGCTCTCGTTCTGTAGCCATAGCTCGCCGACGACCCGCAAGCGCCACCGCCGCCGCTCGCCGTAGCCGCGTCTCCGGTGACCGTAGAGTAGCGGCGCCACTCCTAGATGGTTCGGCGCGAAGCCCCGGTTCGAACCCGCCCCTCCGCGCTAGCCCGCGAGCCCCCTAGCGCCGACAACCGCCACTGGCCGACGTGTACTCCGGCGAGCCCGCGTGTCGCCCATGTGGCGTCGATGTGGCGTCGCGTGTGCCTGACATGGGCGCTGACAAAGCCCCGCCCGTGTGGCATCTAAGGCGGCTTGGGCCCCTCTTGTTAGTCCTGTGGCTAGTTTAGCCGTGGTGAAAAACAACCCCCACCCGAGCTGACGTCAGCGTGACGCAGTAAACCTTTTTATCATTGTTTTCATAATTTCAGAAAAAGGTTTAATATTGTAAAATCAATATCTTTTAATCTGTAATTCAGAAAAATACAAATAATATATCGAAATGTTCAAAAAAATGAGACCTTTACAATAGACCCAAAATCATGCATTGTTCAACAACTTTAATTACAAGCTTAATTAGAAGCACATTTAAACCCCCACAGGTGATTCCGGGGTCTCTCCTATATTAGGGTTTGGACCCTTCGGATCCCGCTTAAACTGTCAAGCATGTTCTTAGGGTTCATTTCAATACAATTTAACTTGTCATATCATCATCCTTGCTTGAGCATTGCATCGATGCCATGTGTTGATTGTTGTTTACCCTTTCTTTCCGGTGTTGGTTCTTTCTGGTAGAATACGATACTAACTCCGAGATTGAAGACCGAGATCAACACCATCGAAGATCGACGAACAATACTTGACCAACTTTAACCAAGTCAAGTACAAGGCTTCCAAAGATCTATATCTGGGTATCAACAAACAAGGCAAGCATAGCCCCACCATTATACAATCCTATGATTTTGAAAGTATTTCATTCTTGCCATGTTGCATACGATTCCACTGTGGTCTTATCGATAGATAGAGTATCCTATCTATTGCATTACTCCCTTGAGCTTATATTACATGATCTACTACTCCTAGCATAACTAGGTTTGGCTTGTGTGCACTGCTAGAGCGTTTATCTGTGTCTTGCTTAGCCATGCATAGCTGTCAGTGCTGGTTCATCCGGAAGATGTACCAAATGCAGAGAATCTAGTATGAAAGGAGAACGATGTATACTGATAAGGTAAGATCAGTGGTAAAGGTTAAACATGCTAAGGCTTGTATGGGAGGCCACGATGGGATGTGATTTTTGTAGTCCCATGCTCGCCACCACTAGGAACCGAGTTCTTGCCTTTGGAACCGAGACGGGCGTACAGCCACACGGGGCCTGGAAAACCTCACGAGGAACTAACTTGCCTAGTAGATTCCATGAGTCACATAGTTCAGCGTTCCATTCGACATATGCATAGAAAACGTTTTGAAAGATTTGGCGGATGAAGGTGCATCATAACAGGTAGGTAAGCATGGCCGGGGTTGCTTGGGGTAGATGGCGCCCCTGGTAAACCAACCCCGCCTCACATCTCTAGGGCCCGACTTCAGGATTTCACCTGTTAGGACGGAACCATCGTTAGGGCATGACTCATGGTCTCGGCGAAAGCAAGGTATAGGTCGTGTCCAACCACCCTCTGCCGGCCTTCCAAGGAAGAGGGCTTATCTAGCGGCATTAAGAGTCGGTTGGTACGTGTGGGTAAAGTTATACACCCCCACAGGGTTAAATCTTTTCGAAAATCCGTGTTCACGGTTATGAACGCTTGGTGACCGAATTCTAAGATCATAGAGAACTATAACCTAATCGTAAAACTTGGCAACTAATGTTTGTTAAGGATGCTTCCTCATGGGTACGAGGGCGTGATCGTAGTTGTGAGATGAGGATTACTTTGGTGGATATTAAGATGATGATCAATTCTTCGGAGATGTCGCTCTTTTATCCCCTTTTAAAATATTCTAAGTAGACGAGCTTCTTCTCCCTCTTGTTTTATAAACAAAGATGGCTTTATGCAAAATAACCCCACCAGCCATAAGTCTTGCGGAGTAACCATGTACTCACCTTTGCTTTGTTGATACTTTTGTAGCAGAGTAAGTGTTCCCCTGAAGTCGAGTTTGGTACGACATCGACACCGACGAGTAGCTTGGGGTTCCCGGTCGGCAGCCTGGAATCTATGCGCTGGACATCATCGTTATGCTTCAGGCCTCTTAGGCCATTTGTTAAGTTTGCTATACTTAATAGCATACTTTGCCTTCCGTTGTTTGATGTTTGTGGTCAGTGACCTCTGCTTGTGATATTTTGGTTTTTTTGCTCAGTTATGAGCTTGCTGTAATAATTTTTGTGTTGCAGGGTTACTGTTGTGTTACCGATTTCTCACTGGATATCCTCGAGCTCTAGGTTAAGCTTATATCAGGCTAAGGTCTGGATTTGTTTAACCCTGATCCCGGGGTGTTACAGTTTTTAGTATTAGAGCAGTACCGACTGTAGGAAAACCTTGATATTGGTCGATGTTGAGTCTAGTGCTCGAGCAAACTATTTCAAAGATGAAAAGTATTTGCGAAAACTCTAGTATGCTTCTTTTTTTCCTTATCTAGTTTCGCTCTAACTCTGGGTCATCTTATCTTGTGTTGATTTGCAAAAAGTTTTGATATCTCTTCTAGTCTCTCAAAACTTAGATGCCTTTTTGGCAGGTCGTTTCTCCACCAGATGACCTAGTGTAGAGTTCTCTAGAGTTGTGTGTGTGTTGTGAATTCCTTGTTTCCCCTTGCTCTGTTTCAGTTGAGAGATTCCTTCCCATCATGATCTCTCTACCTTATGGGCCCACAATATTATATTGTAGGATCCATAGTATTATGTTCTAGGCTTCGAGGTTTCCTTTCTCCTCGTGTGCCTCCTTTTTATTTGTTTGGGTACTTCAGAAGTCATTTTTTATTTTGGAAGCTACCTCGCGATTACTACCTTGAAGTGTACGCTATGTCACCCAAGTAGTAGGTACTTCTTTCTCGGGTTTTAACCCTTGGACTTGAACCGAAGATCCCGGAGTGTGCTGGATTCTAGTGTTATGAATCTTGTACATGAAGCTGATCTTTAACCCAAGGTCCATTCTGTTGACCCTGTCGTAATGTTCACACATCACCTCAGGATGGCTAAAACTATAATTCTGGTCTTCGAGCTTGTGGTAATTGTCGCGATTGAATTTCGACAATTAAGGACTTCCTCTACCACTAGCTATGGCAGATGTTCTTTACTAGAACCAAATAGATCACGACAAGAGTACTCCTTGTGAGTCTCATATCAATACTCGTGACTCTGCCCACCTTTCTCCCTTCTATGCATAGGTTTTTAGAAGATTGATAAACTATGCATCAACATCTCGGGATTCCATCCAGAGCATGTTCCTTCTCCCTTGTTGTTTTCCGACCTTTGTCTACTAGTTGGTAGCCAAGTAGTAATTTGCATTGGTGTCTCCCGATGCAAGATACTCTTGTGGTCCGTCATGACAAACCATTTTGGGATGTCAGGAGAAACAAACTCCAGTACCTCGTCATATCTAGGACCAGGTCAAAGTGTTATAATCCGTAGATCAAGAGGCTTTGATTAGTTTCTGTCTGTTCTACCTTAGAGTATCACACCCTTTTATACTAGGTCGTGCTGAGTTTTATGACCCTCTTAACAAAGTGATGCTCTTACATATTACTACCCACCCTTCCTTTGAGCTTTCGTGCTCGTGAATGATGCGTGTGCGTAATAATGTGGTCATCTGAGATTCTTAGCAATCATTATTGCTTTGAACTCCAAGGACATTTGTGTCATCCTTAGCGTGATGGTTAACCCTATCACTAAGCAAAGGATGATTGTGCTACCAAGTCCGTTATTCTGGTACACTTTCCGCGGTCAAAGAGTTAGGATTGTGCCAAAGCTCTGAGACAATGTCTTCTTGCCTTACCAAGAAAGTTTCCTCTTGAACTAAGTGACATATCGGTGGTTCGTGATATTCTAGATGTCTACTAAAAGTATTGCCATGTTGCCACATGACTGTGTTGTCAAGTTCTTGAGCAAGCAAGTTCTCTGAACTGCTTCCATCTCCAAGGATCTGTGCTGGATACCCCTGACCTAGTTGGTTGAGCTTAAACAACAACTTGGAGAGTTGTAAGACATAAGTTCTATCTAACTTAGTACCTTCTTAAAGGGATGTCTAGTCTCTCTCATGTTGAAGAAAGATAGTATCTCCTTCGGGGATATGTTATATTCTCCCACCTTTGATTTGATTTGGGTTATCGTCAAATCAAACTCAGTTCCAAGGACTATCTTGATGATGTTGCTACTTGTGATGTTTCACTTGAGTACATCTTCATATTCCTTGGTCTGACCAATACTTTTGCCTTGTTCATACAACATATGAGTCCATCCTCCTGGACTATCTCGATAAGTTTGTTTTTGAGCCCATCGACAATATCCTTATTTTCTCCATGTTAGAATAGATTCATATGGAACCTTTGGCATTAATGTTGGAAAACTTTTCGAGAACCGTCTTCGGGTTATATCTCGAAGTATGTGTTCTGGATGTTAGAAGTAACCTTCTCCGATTCACGTGCAAATGTTGAAAGATGTCGCCGTGGATTCAAGTAGAGTTAATTCCGTATCTTAAGGACATAGTTGTATTTTGGTTTAAGTACTCGATGTACGAGAAGTTGTCCTTAGACAAGTTGTTAATACATGGGTCTAGCAATTTAGCTCAGTCTATTGGAGCTTAACACCGAAGTCCATGTCTTGAGAATCCAGTAACTTTACCTTCGTGGTAAATGTTGCAAACTTTATATTCGGACATGCTGAGTCTGAAGTATCATTCCACCTAACCAAATCTGAATCTCAAGCAAATATGATGGTTGGTGTTCCTCAAGGTTTTGACATAAGTCTCTTTGTAAATTCGGCAAGATTGATGTAATGGTTGACACAACTAGTTGGAATGCCTATCGTCAAATTCTCTTGAATCAGCAAATAACAACCACTCTTCATGAGGCATCTTCTATGATTTAATTATAGGAGTTGTTCTTATGGTTTCCTTTGTATCCGAAGTCTGGCCTTTACTTGATGTCTTCTTTCTCGAACATCAAGGAGAACATTTAAAGTAGTGTTGCTAAATGTCTCTCGGTCGATCCTCCAGACCCTCTTATGTTGGCAAGCGCTTGTTATGCCAAGTAATTGAAGTATGAGAATGAAGTTTCTTTTTCCTCGTGTCATCAGGAATCTTCTTACCTATTCATCTGGTGGTGTAAAGTGATATCACGATCTTTGGCAAAGATTTTGATAATCCTGGATGGATAAAGAGTTTCCCTTGTTTCCTCTAACATGTTCATAGAGTGACTATGATTTTGGTAATCAGAAGTTCTCTTGTTATATGTTCCTTGTGACTCTTACGAGTCCTCGCCACAGAACACCTTTCAGTTTTGACCTTCTGTTGAACAAAGAGTGATCCTTCTGTATCAAAAGTAGTTCAACGACTTGGTTATCCGCATCTTTGTATCCCTGGAAGCTCTACTTAAGTTGTTTAGTAGAGGTTCATCTCTCGAAGTCTGTGGTCATGCTCTTTCTGTTGGAAGCTTTCCTTTTTAGAAGCCTAAACCCTTCTGAAACTCCATGGTCTCTATCCTTATGAAGACCAGCTATCTAACAACTTGAAGCCTATCTCCTTTTGTTCCTCCTCTACCCATGCGTGTTTCAAGCTTGTTGGCTCGAGAGATGTTCGCAGAACATCTATCCATGAGTTGACCATGAGATACTCTGTTTGTGGTTTTGTGTCTTTCCCTCTCCTCTTAGTGTGTGCTGCTACCTCAAAGAAAATGAAGCGCTTCGTTCATTCAATGATGGTGGCATGGATCAACCTCTTCAAGAAGATCGTCGAAGTTTAGTGTAACCCTGTTTATCTTCCTTCTCCCTACCTTTGGAATCTCGGGTCGATATTCTCGTAAGGGGGATAGAGCTGTAACACTCCAGTTTTAGCTAATGTCTAATTAGCGTTAATGGGTATTGCATGAGCATCATATTTTAAAATTGCATGGAAAGAAATAATGCAAAACCGTAAACCCTAATCCTCCCCCTCTTTGAAAATGAATTCAAAAGGTTTTGAATATTTTTGAAAACTCAAAAGTATTGATCCCAAATAGTATAAAGGGGTCCCTGCATTATTATGATATTTACAAATGCTTTCTCTAGTATTTTTGGAATGAGCCAAAATAGAAAGTATTTGAAAATACAAAGAGAAAAAGAGGAAACATAATTTAAAAAGAGTTCTCCTAAAAAAATATCAATCCAGAGCCTCCAGGCCGTGCAGCCCAGGCCGGCCCATGTTCTCTCCCTCTCTGCCTCCCGCGAGCAGCAGCTAGTAGCCCAGCAGCCAGCCCACCGCGGCCCAGTACCCCTTCGACCCCCTTCTGTCGTCATTCTCTTCCGGCCAAGCAGCTCGGTGGCGACACCGGCGCCGTTCGTCGTCGATGCGCTGCGATCCGCGCTGCCGACACCGTCTTAGGAGGATAAGACCCCGCGTCGAGTCGTGTCCTTCTTTCCCTGTGCCTCTCTCTCCCTCTCCCTGGCCCTCTCTTCCTTCCCAGAGGATCCCAAAACCCTAGCCACCAGCCTCGCCGTTCGCCGTCGTCTTCGGCGTCCCCTCACCTAGCTAAGATGCCTACGAGCTCCGCCTCGCTGTCCTCGGTCTCCAAGCTAAGATGCCTACGAGCTCCGCCTCGCTGTCCTCGGTCTCCCAGCCGAAGCGCGCAAGCCGGGAAGGCCCCACCTCGCCGGAATCGAGCTTCTCCTCACCGTCGGCCGCCGCAGTCACGTCATCGATTCGCCGTTGTCCGACCTTCTCTGGCCTCGCCGACCCCACCATCGCGATCAGGTTGATCTCCTGGTTCTCCCGGACCTCCTCACCCTCTCGCTCTTGCTCTGTAGCCATAGCTCGCCAACGACCCGCAAGCGCCAACGCCGCCGCTCGCCGTAGCCGCGTCTCTGGTGACCGTAGAGTAGCGGCGCTGCTCCTAGATCGTTCGGCGCGAAGCCCCGGTTCGAACCCGCCCTTCCACGCTAGCCCCCGAGCCCCGACAACCGCCACTGGCCGACGTGTACTCCGGCGAGCCCGCGTGTCGCCCATGTGGCGTCAACGTGGCGCCGCGTGTGCCTGACGTGGGTGCTGACCAAGCCCCGCCCGTGTGGCATCTGAGGCGGCTTGGGCCCCTCCTGTCAGTCTTTGTGGCTAGTTTAGCCGTGGTGAAAAACAACCCCCACCCCGAGCTGACGTCAGCGTGACGGGGTAAACCTTTTTATAATTGTTTTAATTATTTCAGAAAAAGGTTTAATATTGTAAAATCAATATCTTTTAATCTGTAATTCACAAATGTACAAATAATATATCAAAATGTTCAAAAAAATGAGATCTTTACAATAGACTCAAAATCATGCATTGTTCAACAACTTTAATTACAAGTTTAATTAGAAGCACATTTGAACCCCCGCAGGTGATTCCGGGGTCTCTCCTGTATTAGGGTTTGGACCCTTCGGATCCCGCTTAAACTGTTAAGCATGTTCTTAGGGTTCATTTCAATACAATTTAACTTGTAATATCATCATCCTTGCTTGAGCATTGCATCAATGCCATGTGTTGATTGTTGTTTACCCTTTCTTTCCGGTGTTGGTTCTTTCCGGTAGAATACGATACTAACTCCAAGATTGAAGACCGAGATCAACACCATCGAAGATCGACGAACAATACTTGACCAACTTTAACCAAGTCAAGTACAAGGCTTCCGAACATCTATATCTGGGTATCAACAAACAAGGCAAGCATAGCCCCACCATTATACAATCCTATGATTTTGAAAGTATTTCATTGTTGCCATGTTGCATACGATTCCACTATGGTCTTTTATCGATAGATAGAGTATCCTATCTATTGCATTACTCCCTTGAGCTTATATTACCTGATCTACTGCTCCTAGCATAACTAGGTTTGGCTTGTGTGCACTGCTAGATCTTTTATCTGTGTCTTGCTTAGCCATGTATAGCTTTTAGTGCTGGTTCATCTAGAAGATGCACCAAATGCATAGAATCTAGTATGAAAGGAGAACGATGTATACTGATAAGGTAAGATCAGTGGTAAAGGTTAAACATGCTAAGGCTTGTATGGGAGGCCACAGTGGGATGTGCTTTTTGTAGTCCCATGCTCGCCACCACTAGGAACCGAGTTCTTGACTTTGGAACCGAGACGACCGTACAGCCACACGAGGCCTGGAAAACCTCACGAGTAACTAACTTGCTTAGTAGATTCCATGAGTCACATAGTTCGGCGTTCCATTCGACATATGCATAGAAAACATTGTGAAAGATTTGGCGGGTGAAGGTGCATCATAACAGGTAGGTAAGCGTGGCCGGGGTTGCTTGGGGTAGATGGCGCCCCTGGTAAACCAACCCCGCCTCACATCTCTAGGGACCAGCTTCGCGATTTGACCCGTTACGGTGGAACCATCCTTAGGGCGTGACTCATGGTCTCAGCGAAAGCAAGGTAAAGGTCGTGTTCAACCACCCTCTGTCGGCCTTCCAAGGAAGAGGGCTTATCTAGTGGCATTAAGAGTCAGTTGGTACGTGTGGGTAAAGTTGTACACCCCTGCAGGGTTAAATATTTTCGAAAAGCCGTGTTCATGGTTATGAATGCTTGGTGACCGAATTCTAAGATCATAGAGAACTATAACCTAATCATAAAACTTGGCAACTAATGTTTGTTAAGGATGCTTCCTCATGGGTACGAGGGGGTGATCCTAGTTGTGAGATGAGGATTACTTTGGTGGATATCAAGATGATGATCAATTCTTCGGAGATGTCGCTCCCTTATCCCCTTTTAAAATATTCTGAGTAGACGAGCTTCTTCTCCTTCTTGTTTTATAAACAAAGATGGCTTTACGCAAAATAACCCCACCAGCCATAAGTCTTGCGGAGTACACCCTGTACTTACCCTTGCTTTGTTGATACTTTTGTAGCAGAGTAAGTGTTCCCCTGAAGACGAGTTTGGTACGACATCAACACCGACGAGTAGCTTGGGATTCCCGTCCGGCAGCCTGGAATCTATGGGCTTAGACGTCATCGTTATGCTTCAGGCCTCTTAGGCCATTTGTTAAGTTTGCTATACTCAGTAGCATATTTCGCCTTCCGTTGTTTGATGTTTGTGGTCAGTAACCTCTGCTTGTAATATTTTGGTTCTTCGCTCAGTTATGAGCTTGCTGTAATAATTTTTGTGTCGTAGGGTTACTGTTGTGTTACCGATTTCTCACTGGATATCCTCGAGCTCTAGGTTAAGCTTATGTCAGGCTAAGGTCTGGATTTGTTTAACCCTGATCCCGGGGTGTTACACACGTTCTATGTATATAAGGGCCTTCTTTGTTGTCGTTCGAGGTGTTAATTTTTATGCTGGTCCACTGTCCATTTGCCGGATGTCGAGTGAAGTTCAAAATAGTAAGAGGAAATGCCATGCGCCTAGATACCGACTAGAGTTGCACTGCAGCTTGTGGTCCGTAGGCCTTGTGGTGGTGGTTCCTGGCTGATGGAGGATTCTATCTCTAAATTTGTGCTATACTCTAGCAAGTAGAGATGTGGTCAAGTTTGTGTTTTCTTATGTTGAGGTATCCAGAAGAACATTCTGGATTTCTGTTTGGTTTTGGCTATTTTTAAATTTTCTGTTCATATACTCTACATATGCATATTTAGAGTTTTTAATCGATTTGGTCAGTCGTTAAAACTATTGATGTTGAAGCAACTCGACGGTGGAGATTGATGACAAACAAGGGGTGTAGAGTTGGTTGAACTAGCATGTCAGTGGAAGCGGCGAGTGACTTAGGTATATGAATTTTGTATGCTCGTGGAGTGCTTGCTTGAATTTCTTGCAGGAAGTATTGTAGGTTTATTTATGTTGAAGTCTGTTGTAGATAGCAACAGAAATAATGAATCAGGTTACTCCTTGGCGTACAATATTATCACTCTCGGGAGTACATTTATTTGATGAATGCGTGCAATATTATCACTCTTTTAAAATCTAGGTTTTTGGTAGCTTCATTACATGTTGAATGTGTTCGGTTGTTGGACCATGTGTAGGCTTGAGAGAAGGCGGTGAGCTTCGGTGCTCTGAAGGCGTCTTAGCTCGAAGAACTCAAGGTCATCAAGGATCTTCATATTAGATGCCTCTCAATTTACTTCTGTTACTTGAGGGTTAGTCATATGTATGGGCACCAATCTCAAGATGATTTCACGACTTGCAGCTATTTGTTGGTGGTCTTGATCTAACTGTGACTAATGAGGTTCTGAAAGAAATCCATTAATCCTTACGAAGAGATTACTAATGTCAAGGTAATAAGGGGATGAAGTATGGCTTCGTGTCACATACTCGAGCAGGTAACTATTTTAGTCATCGCTATGGTTTTTTCTGTATATTATCGTGGTTACCAACTAGCCGATCAATGCCATTTGATGACACATGCTAGAAGAAGGCTATTGCAATTCTTCACATGGATAGACTGAATGTACTAGGTCCTTATTGGTCCGTCAGACCCTCCGTAATATACCCCAGTTCTTGTCACGGATAGACTATTTTTTTACTTTTAGGCATGTGTAGGGCGTCAGGTGAGGAGGCTATGAGACTTCTGAATGGAAGCAAGCTGAGGGATAAAAACATAAAGATTAGCTGGGCCTGGGGTCGTCACATTGCTAATATTTCTATATTCTCGCTGCTCCTTCTATGTGTTCTATATTTTTATGCATTTTTTTGTGCTTGATTTTTAGATACCACTTTTGGAGCATGCTTCCTTGAGATTTTGTTCTTCGATTGTAAGGTTAGCTCACAAGCATGATACAAAATGACTCTCTGTCTAATAACATATCCTAAAAACGATTGTTTATACCGTGTTGCTCGCGAAGCGTGCAAGCGAGCGGCAAGCCGCGTTTCCTACCTAGTTGGACAGTATTGCCCCTACCATTTGGAACTACAATAGCGATTTGCCACCGTGAAGTGGTTCAGTGTTCCATAGAAAAAGAAAAAACAACCCAATCCCCAATCTTGGCTCCAATCGACGCGAGCTCTGCTACCACGACTTCTCACCAAGGAGGGCTGATCCATTCGCCCTCACCGGCCCTCGCCGGAGGCTAGGGAGGAGCCAGGATTTCGGGGAGGAGAAGCGGCAACGAAGGGTCCCCGAGCTAGGCAAGGAGGCTATGAGAGGTAAGGGAGAGGGCAGAGATCGACGCGGCCGGCGGCGCAGGTGGGGAGATCTTGCTCCGAGCAGGCGTGCTCGAGGTGGTATGGCCTGTGCTGCCCGGCAAGCTATGGTGGTGGTCCATCGACGGCAAGGTCGACACTCCGCCAGAGGTATCCCGTTGCATGCCTCTTTTCCCAAAGTTCTTCATGATATTGCTACTCCGATTTGCTCCGCTGCTCAGCCCTGAGGTGTTGACCCGTCAGCCAATGTACTGGGTCGATTGTGCTTACACTTTTTCTGGACAAAAGCAGTAGCGTTGTTTCAATGTATTAAGAAAAGAATTATAAAACTGGAGGAAATTCACTTCAGCACACAACACAATAGTGGTCCTGGTAATGCACTTCAGGTTTTGTTTGCCAGCAATGATGCTCAAGTATTTTGTCAGTTGTTTTCATGGTCACGCTGTTAAAATAATAGTTCCGGTTTCAAGTGTTAAATCGGAACCACACCGTTCAAACAACAATTCAACCTAACACCGTAGTGCTTTTGCAGGGATGCTATGCCCGTGGAAATAGTTACATTATTTGATGAGATACAAAATATCAAGTGGCAGAGGAGACACATTTGGTATGTACTGATGCCTATGTTTTTTGTGTTATTTTTTCTTTTCCCCACAATTGCCATATGATACCTTCGATCCGGATTGCGGATGTAGTATAACTCCTTTTCCCTAGTAGACCTAGGTTATCAAATCCTCGGGAAGCAGAAAGTGTAGTGAAGTTACAACGGACCTTCGGGAGTTTTAGAATTCTTTTTGTGTTTTACTGGACCAAGAGTTTGATGTCTTTTGTTTTTATCGATGATGGAGTGAGAGGGCCTAGAGCTTCCGGTTTCACCTGTAGCTGTGCAAAACATCTGATGAGAATAAAATATAATAATAAAGTATGCACGTAATTGTTAGAGCAAGATAATTATATGTGGGCAGTGCATCTATAATTGCTATTGCCTCCGCAACCGCTTATAGCAATAATCTACTAGTCTCATCCATAGAATAAAGAGAAGTAATGATATGCATAGTGACGTCACCGTTAATCCCAAGTAAATCCCTCACATACAGTCATACTACCCCTTCTGTCACTAGGGTTCCCAACCTGTAGATTAGTCATTACTCATACTCCATATACTTGGCTCAATCCTCGGGGTCTTGGGTACCTGACAAGTCCTTGGGTTGAGGCAAGATAGGATATAATAATCATCATATCATACAAACTAATACATGATCCCATCTATGATAAATAACATGCACAAAAGCTACATGGCTAGGCCGAAGCCCTTAGCCCAAGGAGAATTACTCACGCATAGAGATGGAATCAACAGTCATAAACATTGTAATGGAAATCATGAGATTGATAGCAAATAGTCTTACAGTGTCACCAATCTAAGATGAGATCTACTATTACAAGTGGTGGAATATGGCTATGGGGGTGGATAAGAGTTTGGAGATTAGATCTAAGTCTATTCCTCCGACGGCTGATACATTGCAAATGTATCTATAATTTTTGATGTTCCATGCTTGGTTTTATCCACTTTCTTGTGTTTTGTTCCAACTTTGGAGTACTTTTCATATGATTTCTTGGACTAACCTATTAACAAGAGCCACAATGCCAGTTGCCTATTTTCAGCTGTTTTTGGTTCCAGGAAAGTCAGAAAATGAATATTCTCGGAATTGGACGGGACAAAAGCCAAAGTGCCTATTTTTTCAGAAGGGATCAAGTGCCAGAATACGAGACGGAGAGGGACCAGGGGGCCACCACACCACCTGGCCGCGCGGCCCAGCCTGGCCCGTGCCAGGGGGTGGTGAGGCCAGCCCTGGCACCCCCTCGGCCTTTCCTTTCGCCTATATGTTGCCCTCGGGATGAAAACCCTAAGGACCCGATCAAAAATCCACGAAAGAGTCTATAGCCGCCGTCATCTCCATCCCTAGATCGAGAGGGATCTGAAGCTCTTCCCGGCACCCTGTCGGAGAGGGGAATTCACCCTGGAGGTCTTCTTGATCACCTTGCAAGCCTCCGATGTGATGCGTGAGTAGTTAATCCTTGGACTACAGATCCATGTAGTAGCTAGATGGCTGGTTTCTCCTCCTTTGTGCTTTCATGTTTAGATCTTGTGAGCTCCGTTCATGATCAAGATCATCTATTTGTAATTCATACATGTTGTGTTTGCGGGGATCCGATGGATATTGAGATGCTATTTCAGATTGATTATTGATTCTATCATGTCTTTGTTATTTGAGATCTTGCATGCTTTCCGTTGTTAGTAGCTATCTTGGCCAAGTATATGCTAGCAACTCCAAGAGTTAGTATTTATGCTTGATAGTGGGTTCATGCCTCTGGTAATCTGGGGAAGTGACAGAAATCTCTAAGGTACTAGATGTGCTGTTGCTACTAGGGAGAAAACAACAATCCTTTGTTCATAGAACAATCATATTGTTTACTTTCCACGTAGTTCGTAAAGCAATAATCTGTTGCTTGCAACTTAGTACGGGAGGGGGTTCGGACGATAACCTGAAGGTGGATTATTAGTCATAGATGCAGTTGGATGGCGGTCTATGTATTATTTTGTAATGCCCAATCAAGTCTTAGAGGAGTCAAGATGATTAGTATATGCATGTATTGCTTTCTCGGTGTTTGTCAATTGCCCCACTGTAATTTGTTCACCCAGCATGTTGTCTATCTAAGGAGAGCCACCTCTAGTGAACTATGGATCCCGGTCCTTTTTCTTTACATACAATCTACAATCTTTTACTACTTTGTGTTTAGTTTCTGCAAACTTTTACTTCTTTCCATTCGATACGTTTAATCCTTTGTTTTCCGCAAAACACGGTGAGATTGACAACCTCATCGCAAGTTGGGGACAAAGTTCTGTGGTTGTGTTGTGCAGGTCTCCACGTTGCTACTAGCACCGGTAGTGCGCCTTGCCAAAGCTTAGCTAGTAACACCTTTGGGGTGTTTCCTTGCTCCTATTGGTTCGATTAAACCTTGGTTTCATAACTGAGGGAAAACTTACTGCTATGCTCATCATACCTTCCTCTTGGGGTTCCCAACGAGCTCTACATCAACTACGAGTCAGCAACGGCTCTTCGGTGTTGCGGATGGAGTTCTGGGGGCGGCTCGTGATTCTTGACGTGGCTGATTGGCGAGTCGGCGTGCTCGTTTCTCGTTGCCCGAGGCCTCTTTATATAGGGGTCCCATCAGGAAAGTTGTTCTATTTGACCTAGTGGTGTCGATGGCAACTATACAACCAGAACTATATGTCCGGAATTTTATTCCTGTCGTATAGTTGGTCGTTAAAGTGTCTGTCTCCACTTCACGACCCCTGGTTTCTTCGGGTTGTTGAAAATCGCGTATCTTTGACTTTAATGTTGTGATTCCCATCATCGAACGTCAATATCAGCGCAGGGAAAAATAGAAAGAAAGGATTGCATACCCCTTTTGATCATTAAGCATTAGTGGCAGGGTTTAGAGAGATATTTCGTCAAAAATATGAATAATATCCAGTTTAAATGTGGACATAGATGGCTATATTTCACAACCATTAACCTCCCAAGCTTAAACTTGATCGTCCTCGAGCAAGAAAACCAAAATCAAAAAGGAACTCAACATTTAAACTGAAATAATGAGATGATGATCTTACTCATGATTGGTAGTCTCAAGTTTCCTTCACTTTATAAATCTAAAAAACTTCAACATAGATAGAGTAATGGCAAGCATATCATACAGGTTTTTATGTATCCTTAGACCGTAGCAAAATTATTGTCAACATGGATGGTTCAAATGAGTAAACCTTATTCCATGTCATGTAATCAACTCATAGGCTTGTCTCTGAACAATAAAGTTTAATCATGTAAAATTGAGAGTGTGAGAGTTGTCATGCAAAACATATACACTAGAGTATCTCGATTCTCCCACATTAATAAATCAAGACTTTTCAAGCACTACTTTTCTATTCATTATCCTTCAAGAATTTTAGTTCTTAAGTAATTGAGAGCATGCCAAAGATTTTAATTAGTTTATCGGGCTATGATAGACACTCATGGTATCACCAAGGTTTTTGTTCCTTTTGCACAATGATTACTCATATCAGCCAGAGGAGTGATTCCATCATGAACATAGCTACCCGAGATTGCCAAGAATCTTACCCATTATAGCATTGCTGCTACATATGTTTAATCAACTCATAGCCGAAATCTAGAAGTTTCCTCCATGAAGATAGTTCGTAGGCTAGCGGAGTTGTTGGCATACCATGAAGTTTTACACGCATAAAGCTATATCATTCTTATGATTCACAAGTCAAACTTTGGCATGTTCACAAAAACCACTAAGCATTAATTCAATTGAACAAATCCTTTTAAAGAGAGCTATCAAGTCAATCCTTATTTTCTGTGGTGTCGAGTGTCTCTAGAAATAAGCCTTCAAGACTAAACACCACAACACCCAAGCCTTCAATTGTGAGACTTTTTCCTATTACAATTGTTTAGCAAATTTTTAAGAAAGACTTGGTTAACTACAACAGCTGAAACAAAACGTACCCAACTAAATACCCATGCAAACAAAATTTTACTACAATGTAAAGAATCACTCCACGAATATAACATCTTAACATTTACTACTAACTAGCATGGGTTTCTCAAACTTCAAAAGTGGGGAGTCTTAAAGACATCACTCTCATGATTGGTTTCACTTCTCTCTTCCCTTTTGATTTGCTTCTTGGAAACTCGAAGTCAATCACTCTCCTGCAAATATGTGAAAGCCACAAGGAGAATAGAAAAGAAGGAAGAGGGAAAATAAAGATAAATGGAAACATCTTTTTGTTGTTTTTAAGAGAGGGAATTAAAGAATAGAAAATTGGCGGCAAAGCTTGGCTAGAAAATCTTGAAAACAAATAGAAATAACTAAAGATAAAGTTTGGGGAAACCAACACGAGTGCTTATAAACTCGAATTAAAAATATAAAGTCAAAATAAATGAAAACAATTGAACGCCAAAGAAAGATAATGAGGAAACTTCCCCAAGCTTAGGCTTTTGCAAGCCCTTGAAATCATTGTGGTGGCGGGAAAAAGTCATAACTCTAGTTCGCAAATTGAGTTGATAGATTACTAGTTGTTTCTCGGAGGTTCAAGGAGAGGTTTTGCAGTCTCTCCATAGTTGCTCCAAGTTCTTGGAAGTCTTGGTATGTAGCGAACCGGGTTGGTGGCTGCTCCTCTTCTTGGTCCTCTTCTTGGTCCTCGTCCTCATCCAGAATCTCCTCCTCAAGTTGGTGTTGCTCAACTTGCAAGTCATATAGCAAACGCCCTTCCTTGATAGAGAAAAGACCATTAGGCAAAGGAGCGGGGTAGAGACGCCCAACTCCAGCAATATGCAAGTAATAAACACCACCTCTCCTAGTGAGCATTCCACAAGATTTTAAAGTAGAGAAACCAACACCTCGCTCACCTAGCACTGGTTGTAACTCACCTAGGTCGATGCCTAGGGCAATGGTAAGCACGGTGATGACGCCTCCACCTGTGACTGGTCCTTGGCTTTGGGAGGATTGATACTCCAGGTAGCGCACAAGAATTGTGCCCAAGTTGAGTGAAAAGTTGATGTTGTTGAAAGCAGCCTTGATGAGGACTAAGATGTCCTCCTCATTGAGTCTCGTGAACTCATTTCATGCCCGCAAGGTGTTAGCAATAACATAGAACAAATAGTGAATTACATGATGTTGAATATTCTTCCCCTTGCTCACTCTAGAAGTGAAACTCATTCCATTATAATATTATTCTAGGAAAGGGTCTAAGCCAATAAAGGATGCGCGTAAGTCATTATCGTTATTGTTCAGAAAATTAAAACATGCACACCACTCATCTAGTGATAAAGTATAATTGTTGTTCATAAGTCGGAAAGAAATTATGTCCTCTCCATTCCATGCTTTAATGGTGCTTTGCAAAGAACTTAGAAATTCAAGAGTTAACCGGCGATAAGTAGGCACATCATTGAATACAATTTTTTGCAGGCCAACCCTATTGCAGAGTAAATTGAAGTCATTAGAAATACCGAGTTAGTTTAATATAATTGGGAAAACCCACTTGGTTGCCTTCACTTCTTCGTTCTTGATCTTGTTGAAGTGATCACGTTGGAGCTCATCCCTGAACCGCATCCCCATGCATTCCTGAGCGGCAGCCCGAGAAGCACTAGCGGCGGCACGAGCACGAGTTTGGATCCTTGTGTTTATCATCTAAAATAATGAGAAAATATAAAAATAAAACTTTTTGATCCAACAATAATAAGCATAACATATTCCTCATCATAGCACACTAAAAGGTCCCCTCAAAATAATCTAGGCAAGAGAATCATGGCAATTAGTTCATAGTAGGTCTCACCCTAGATTGATAATGACAACAGATCAAAGATGAATTTGCAAAAAGTAATTGGAGGATCATAGGAGAAACATATCGTAGATCATTTGTGTGCGAGGAAATTGAACGAAATTGTGTAGAGATGAAGATCTCTTGAGGTTTTGAGAGAGTTTGGAGGTAGAAGAGAGAAAAAAGATTGATGTTTTGGTGTTGGGGTACCTTCCCGTGGCGTTTTTGTGGTCGGACGCAACTATATGTAACACCCAAAAAATCTTAATCAAGATTATCAAGTTCTAATCACCCAAGTTTAGGGTTAACAAAAACTTTTATTATTAATTTGATTATGAGTGTGGGTGTGATTTGCATTAGTGTAGAATTGAGTGAAATTGCCATGTTTGATTGCTACAAATGATAAGAAATGGTTTAAAGATGAAGACTACACCATCTAGGCCAATTGCAAACAAAATCCAAAGAAAAGGAATCCAAATATGAATCATATGATCAAAGGGTCATTTGGACCAAAATTAACCACTAGGCCACTTTGAGTGTTCCTAGTAAAGAATTTATAATAGAAACATTTCTAATTCTTTTCACCCCTTCCTAGACCAAGTAAAAGTGAACCAAGCCCACTTTACAAACTCACAGAAACTATTTTCAAATCTATTTAAAGGAAAATTCAAAATTGAATCAAGTGTATGTACTAAGATCACTATTTTTCAAAAACCACTCAAATGACTTTTCCAAGCAACCATAGACACTCAAGCATAAGATCAAAACACTCACCAAATTTCATTCAAAAATTTCAAATTTGAATTCATGCGGCCATTTGGTCGAACACATTGCAGACACAGATTAAACCCTGCCTAACTCCACTGTTTGGAGCAGTGATCACTCGACCATTTGCCGCATTTCACTCCCCTGTCTCCCTAGTACCTAGCAACGCAGTAGACAGCCTCCCTCCTTGGCTGTTGCGCCAGTGCAGCGCCGCCCGATGCTCACCGCGCCGGCCGACCATGGACAGCTCACCACAGACCACACCGCCCTATCCCTTGATGTCTAGGAGGCAGGCCACCGTCCACCGCCACTCCCTGTCCAGCCCTCGATCGCAGGCAAACCATGGACCACCAGAAAACCGCAGTGCCCACGTTCTCTGCGCCATGCCGAGAGCACGCCAGAGCGCCGCAGCCGACCAGCGCGCACACGCCGCGTCTCGCCCTCTCTGCGCATGCACCCACTCACCATGACCCTAGCTACTTCCCAGACATGCTCGTTCGCCGCCGTAGGGACCATAGACGTTGTACGCCGTCTTGAACACCGCCCGCCCCCGACCATTCTCAACCGCCTCGTGCCGCGCCTTTAAGCCTGTGATGACCGCCAGGGAGCACCACGTTGCCCCCTACCCTCAGCCATGCCGCTAGCTCGTTGTACCGTCGTCCCCGGAGGAGCCAGCCCATGACGCAATGCCCCTCTTGCCGGTGTATAAATAGAGGCCCCCTCCCCCTCAATTCACCACACCATCTCACTTCCCACTCCTCACAGAGCCTCCCACACATGTCCCTGGAGCAAGGAGAGCACCATCCCGCTAGAATTTAGCCAGAGTCCACCGCTGCAGAGGAGAAGAGGAGTCATTGATTGGAGCTGCCCCAGGAGCTGCCACGACCACCATTCGAACTGCCGTCGTCGACAACATCGTTCGCCCCATCGCTGAACCTAGCTGGAGCCCTGGTGAGCCCCCACGTACCCCGACCGTCGCTGTTAGGGTTCAGTCTCGCCGGAGCTGTTCGTCGGAGACGATGAAGCACAACCGTAGACCTTAGTATAATCGCACGGCCTAGAATGAAACATACCGTTTTGGGTTAAATGAGCCACTGACTAGTGGGACCCCCCTGTCAGCAGCCCGCTGTGCCCGTGCAGTGCAGTTGGGCCGGCCCGTTTACTTTCCTGCGCAAGCCTATCAATTCAAATAGGATTTTTCCAATTTAGTTGAAACTAGATTCTGTCAGTAGATTTAAAAATCAATTCATAGGGATTCACTGAACCAAATTGCATGATTCTAATTTTGTTAGAAAGATATTCAAATTATCTATCCAAGACCGTTGGACTCAAACCATTTGAAATTATAGAGCACCTATAGTAAAAATGGCAAGACAGAGACTTTTCCAACTTCAAACATTTTTCAAAAATCAACCATAAATGCTTTTGAGTCGAATCCAACTCCCAAAAATCACATTTGACAAGATCTATCTGAATATGTAAAAATATTTAGGTTTACATGCAGTGATCTTGGACTAGTACCAAAAGAATGCTATATGGACATTTCTAGTCACTTTAACTGTATTAAAAAGTAATCTTAAACTTTATAAAATATGACCACCACTTTAAATCACATTCCCATGTATTAGAATATGTGGTGATGACATGTGTCAACATGATCCCATATTTTAATTGGAGAATATTAAATCTTAAGTATTTTTCAATGAGTAGAAATTACTTTTCTAGAAATAAAATAAATAAGACTAGGTCTTTATCTTATGTGATGTTTGTGATGATGCTAGATCATCAAGTGTGAACCTTAGTGTGCTAAATAGAAATAGTTAAGTATTGTTTGGTGATTGTGTACCCCGTATTCATTTATAGACGATAGTACCGACCCGGGATACGAGGAGGAGGAGTACTACCAAGAAGAAGAAGGAGAAAACTTCAACCACTTCACTACTCAAGGCAAGCTAACACTTGCTAGTCTCATACCTATGCAAGTCATCCTTGCAAGATAACCTATGCAAGATGCATTAGGCATGCTTGGTTATCCAACTTTGATTATCCCAATCCCAAGTTTTACTTGCAAGCTTTATTCTTTTACTTTTACCAAAGTTCTTTACTTTTAGTAGTGCTTTGTGAGTATGGGAACAATAGTATAGACACCATAAAGAGTATAAAACTAGGCCTAGCTAGTTATGCTTAGATGTCATCAAAAGGCATAAAACTAGATAGTCACCCTTGATTAGCAACCCTCATTAGTGAATACCCTCAAACTTTAGTGGCTAGTGCTAAGCATAAAAGTTGATCACTTTAGATGGGAATACTTGGTGAAAATGATTATGAAAACCTTGGAATGATGATTCATTCTATTGATATGTTTTGACATGTGTTGAGAAACACAATGGTTTGATGATGAAAACGTTGAGGCATGAGCCTTAGCCGTTTACAAAAACTGATGGTTGGGTTCGGATGCGATACCATTCCAATTTTACCGTACAACCACAATACCTGAATTGGGTAGGGCTTAGCCGGAAGTTTATATGCCTTAGTATGGGTTCCCTTGTGGAATAGGTTGAGATGAGGCTACCTCGTGATGAATGTCCACCTATGTAGTGCCCAAGATGGCAGATGGCCATGGCTGGGAGGCCAAGCTCATAGGGGAGGTGCCTATACTAGGGTGTGTAATTGAAAGGTTATGATTGATTATCCGCATACTAAGTATGATGATTCAGGGTTATCCCTGGCGGATGTATCGAATTTTGTGGTGAAAGTGTACCACCTCCACAGAGTGTCAAACTATTCGAATAGCCGCGTCCGCGGTCATGGACAATTGGAGTGGCCATACTGTTCCGTCGTCAGATGTTTTCAAAAAGACTTGTGAATTGAACTATGACTTTGACTTGATGAAAACAGGGTTGTGGACATGAAAACTAGGTTCCCACTTAAGTGCTTTAGAACATTAAATTAGTTTTCTTTACTTCTAAACTCAGTTTGAGATAAACCTGGCTTTTTGCAAATAAACTTAGAGCTTACGATTCCTACTAGAACTACCTTACTTGTTAGTGATAGTTTGCGTGTACTTAAAGAGTACTCATGGCTTTGTCCCTGGTTATTCCCGTGGCCAGACTATGAGGAGGACTACCAGGATAATGGACAGCAGGAGGTCTACGATAACTAGGATCATCTCCCATCGTCAATATTGCCTGTGACCCTGAAGATGGAGCCCCTACTACGTTTAATTTTTGATGCTTGATTTGTATTAAGACTGGATCATGAGATCTTTTATTTGTAAGACCTTTATTATGGTTTGTAATGGATGATGTACTGTGGTACCACTTCTGTTATGTCTCGCAAAAATGGTAATCCTGGGATTGCGAGGTATGGCATAACAGGCATCCGAGATTAAAAATCCGGGTGTTGATACTATACGGCCAAACTATACGGTCAGAACAATTTGTTCCTGTCGTACAGTTGGTCAGCTGTCAAAAAGTTAGGGTTTCCACTTGGCGGCGTAGCTATACGGCCAGAACTATATGGCCGGGATTTTTCATCCCTGCCGTATATTTGGTCGTCAAACTTTTTGTACGTGGAAAAGAAATTTTACGAAGGCATCGATATCTATACGGCCGGAACTATATGGCTAGAATTTGTATTCCTGCCGCATAGTTGGTCGTTAAACCTTCAGTACCTTCAAATAGAATTTTTTTGATGGCAAAGATATCTATATGACATCTGTAAAGGCAATGTGGGAAGCTCAAGATTTTTCAGATTTTTCCCATCTTCCTTTATCCACTCAAGCATATGAAGAGTTCCTACAAATTTTGGATTGGCTACAAAGTCTTCGATTATGTTCAACAGAGAGAGACGTGTGGAAATGTCCTTGGAAAAATGGTGATTATATTGTTTCACAATATTATGAATGGTTTCATCAATATCTTGTGGTCTGTTCGGTATACAAATGGATTTGGAACAGTAAGTTTATTATGAGAATCAAAATGTTTGCTTGGCTACTAATTAGTGACCGTCTCAATACAAGGGATCTTTTGAAAAGGAGGAATTGGAGAGTGACTAATGATGAGCATTGTGAGTTGTGCACGGGAAGGATTTACGAGGATCGACAACATCTATTCTTTGAGTGCATGTTTAGCCAAAGGGTATGGAACTATCTTAAAATTCAATGGGAACCGAGCGATGATCTGCTGCAGGTGGCTTCTAATGCTAGAAAGAGTTGTGGTAAACCATTCTTTGCAGAGGTGGCATTTATAGCCTGTTGGCATATTTGGAAAATCCAAAACGGTAAAATCTTCAGGAACAAGAGACCCAAGTTCTATACTTGGCGCAACAACTTCATTCATGATATGACTTTGCATGTACATAGGTTCCCTAGTAAGAAAGCTGACAGTGTAAAGTTGTGGTAGATAGCTTACTATAAGTTGGTTTCTTTTTCAACCTTTTTGTATTTGTATATAAGTTTTGGCTTTAAATAAAGTGGAGCTGTGGGGCTTTTGACTCACAGTAATTGGTAAAAAAAAGATATATATACGGCCGAAACTATACGGTCATAATTTTTATTCCCGCCATATAGTTGATCGTTAAACCTTCTGTAGTCATCAAAAAATTTCTATTTCTTCGAGAATCCTTTCTTATCCTGAAACTTAGCGAAACACCTTGTTTTTAACAGAAAAATGACAGTAAATATTATCGACCAACATCATCATGTATAAAGCAGGATTTTTAGTACTACCGACCTTCTTCTCCACAATTGGAGCTTTCTAGCACTCTTTATTAAACATAAAACTTAAAAACTTTACTCAAACCTTTATTTCACATGGGTTGCCTCCCATGCAGCGCTCTTTTATGGTCAATAACTTGACCTTGATGTTGCTCACTTAGGCCAGATGAGTGGAACACCCACTCCAAAATAGTTGGCCTTCAAAGTGATGGCCTCATTTTCATCATGCTTGGCTTTCTTCTTCCTGAGAAAATGAATAACAAAAGGATCCCGTGAAGGCAGTTGAAGCTTCACGTTCCCTTCATGTAGATTAATGAAAGCCTTAATAGTTATTAAGAATGGACGACCTAATATAATAGGAGCAGTAGCATCTTCAGGCATGTCAACAATAACAAAAATCAATGAGAGCATGCCATCCTTTAATGTATACTAAAGTATTTTCTTTAATCCCTACATCTTATTTGTAGGTAGAATCTGCAAGATGTAGTTTTAACTCGGTGATTTCAAAAGAGCCAAGATTTAAGTTATTAAAAATACTTTTTGGATTTGTTGGAACACTTGCACCTAGGTCACAAAGTGCAGCTATCTCATTGGTCTCAATTTTAATCTTAATAGTAGGCTCAAATATATCATCAAGATTTACAGGTAATTTTTTCAGCAAGTCTCTTATATTCTTCCTCAAGGTCATGTACCTTTATTGCTACCTGATTAACAAAGTGTTGATACATAGCTTTCTCATTTCCTTCGCTTACTGGAATCTTGATATTGATCCTTTTTACAAGATCTTCAACGGTGTAACTTGGTGAAGGGGCATTACTATAATCAAGTTCTTCAGGCTCCTCCCTTTGGATTCTCATCATCTTTAGGTCTTCAATAGGATTGGGCTCAGCTTTACCTGCAAATTTAGCTAGAATGAGAGTTTGACTCTCGGTTATCTTACCTAGCTATGTCTCAACAATGCTTGTTCTTTCTTAGAGGGCCTGTAAATCATTCCTCAAACTTATAGTTTTGTTAGATAATTTACCAAGCATAGCATCATGGTTCTCCGTTATTGTAACAAGGATATTGTTTTGCTCATTTTGTGAGTCTATAAAGGACTTAAGTGTTTCTTGGAGACTACCATTACTTGTTCCCATATTATTATTAGATTTACCTGCAGGGCTAGAATAATGTTTCTGAAAATTAGGATTATAATTCTTCTTCCAAGCAGGGTTATAATCATTGTGAGCTATGAAGTTTATTTCTTCAATATTTGATTATGGGATAGCTCTTACCTGGTTTTCCTTACCTTTTACGGCTAATATGAGCTCATCCAGCTTAGCATTGAGTTCTTCATTTTGTTGCGGTGAGACGGATTTGACCTTCTTCGTGTTTGATCTATCCACATGCCACTGGGCATGGTTGTCTAGCAGCTGCTTTGCTTCGGTAATATGTTTGCCCATAAATGTTGCTCCAGCTGCTGTATCAAGCATAGACTAAGACACAGGGTTAAGAGCATTATAAAATAAATGGATAATTAATCAATCTTCCATCCCATGATTGGGACAGTTTCTCATGCATTCTTTCATCCTCTCCCATGCAAGCCCCAGTGGCTCACGCTCTTCCTGTCTAAAACCAGTAATATTATATCTTAGTTGCATAGTCTTTGCAGGTGGGGAATATTTAGTCATAAAAATAAAGAAGTACACTCCACCCATGATGCAATAGTATTTCTAGGCAAAGATAGCAACCGTTCTTTTTCTCTTCCTCTAAGAGAAAAAGGAAATAAGCGCAATTTGACCGCATCGGGGTCAACATATTTTATGCGCATCATATCACATATTTCAGTGAAATTATTCAAGTGCATACCTACGTCCTCAACAGCAGAGCCACCAAATTGATTCTATTGAACCAAACTTAAATAATGGGGCTTAATTTCATAATCATCAGCAGCAATTGCTGGCTGAGTAATAGGAGTACAGAAATAATCATTGTTGGGAGTTGCAAACTCCCCAAGCTTCTTTTCAGCCATATTTCCTATGTTTTGGGGTTTTCTTAAACAAAGACTTATGATAGTAAAACCAAGAAATTAATGACTAACTATTTTTTTGGATTTTCAAATAAAGACTGAAAGCAAACTAACAAACTTTAAAACAAGAATTAAAACTAGCAGGGTTCCTACTAACCTCACTAGGGTAGCTATTTCTTCCCCAACAACGGCGCCAGAAAAAGGGTTGATACCTTCGATCAGGATTATGGATGTAGTATAGCTCTTTTTCCCTAGTAGACCTAGTTTATCGAATCCTCGGGAAGAAGAAAGCATAGTGAAGTTACATTAACGGACATTCAGGAGTTTTAGAATTCTTTTTGTGTTTTACCGGACCAAGAGTTTGTCGTCTTTTGTTGTTGTTGATGTGGAGAGAGAGGGCCTAGGGCTTTCGGTTTCACCTGTAGCTATGCAAAACATCTGATGGGAATAAAAGATAATAATAAAGTATGCATGTAATTGTTAGAGCAAGATAATTATATGTGGGCAGTGCATCCATAATTGCTATTTCCTCTGCAACCGCTTATAGCAATAACCTACTAATCTCATCCATAGAAGTAAGAGAAGTAATGATATGCATAGTGACGTCACTGTTAATCCCAAGTAAATCCCTCACATACAGCCGTACTACCCCTTCTATCACTGGGGTTCCCAACCTGCAGATTAGTCATTACTCATACTCCCTATACCTGGCTCAACCCTCGGGGTCTTGGATACCCGAGAAGTCCTTGGATTGAGACAAGAGAGGATACAATAATCATCATGTCATACAAACTAATACATGATCCTATCTATGATAAATAACATGCACAAAAGCTACATGGCTAGGCCAAAGCCCTTAGCCCAAGGAGAATTACTCACGCATAGAGATGCAATCAACAATCATCAACATTGTAATGGAAATCATGAGATTGATAGCAAATAGTCTTACAATGTTGCCAATCGAATATGAGATCAACTATAACAAGTGGTGGAATATGGCTATGGTGGTGGAGAAGAGTTTGGAGATTATATCTAGGTCTATTCCTCCGACGGCTCTTCGGTATTGTGGATGGCGTTCTGGGGGCGGCTGGCGATTCTTGGCGTGGCTGATTGGTGAGTCGACATGCTTGTTTCTCATCGCCTGAGGTCTCTTTATATAGGGGTCCCTTCACAAAATTTGTTCTGTTTGACCTAGTGGTGTCGATGACAACTATACAACCGGAACTATACGGCTAGAATTTTATTCCCGCCGTATTGTTGGTCGTTAAAGCATTTGTCTCCACTTCACGACCCCTGGTTTTTTCAGGTTGGTGGAAATCTCGTATCTTTGACTTTAATGTTGTGTTTCCCATCATCAAACGTCAATATCCGCGTAGGGAAAAATAGAAAGAAAGGATTGTATACCCCTTTGATTATTAGGCATTAGTGGCAGGGTTTAGAGAGATATTTCATCAAAAATATGAATAATATCTAGTTTAAATGTGGACGTAGAAGGATATATTTCACAGCCATCAACCTCCCCAAGCTTAAACTTGATCTTCCTCGAGCAAGAAAACCAAAATCAAAAAGGAACTCAACATTTAAACTAAAATAACGAGATGATGATCTTACTCATGATTGGTAGTCTCATGTTTCCTCCACTTTATAAATCTGAAAAACTTCAGCATAGATAGAGTAATGGCAAGCATATCATACAGGTTTTTATGCATCCTTATAGTGCAGCAAAATTATTGTCAACATGGATGATTCAAATGAGTAAACCTTATTCCATGTCATGTAATCAACTCATAGGCTTGCCTCTAAATAGTAAAGTTTAATCATGTGAAATTGAGAGTGTGAGAGTTGTCATGAGTGAATAATTTAAAAAATATAAGGACAGAGTTTAGAGAGATATTTCATCAAAAAGATGAATAATATCCAGTTTAAATATGGATGTAGATGGCTATATTTCACAGCCATCACCATATGTAGTATATTATATGTCTACCTTGAACAAAAGAAATATATTTTTTCTTAATTATTTTGATTTCAGCATACAAGAATTGTTCTGTTGGGGGGATGACTCCAGGTAGGGTAACGCTATGGTATAAGGACAAAGTCCACCGAGATATAAATCAGCTGAGGTAAAAGTTGTCCAAAGTATGTAAGGACCGGCCGAGTAATGACTGGGTTACCTAAGGACGAATTGGCCATATAAGACCTGGCCGACATATATCGTATTGAGGCATAACATATATGTTGTTTCCTGTTTGCAGGTACCGTCCTGGCCAAGTCAGGGGTTGGCGTGGTTAGTAAGGAGTTAGTCGGCCCAGAGGACATCGCTTTTCTCCCTCTCCCAGAATTCCTGGGGAGACAAACACTATGGACAAGGGCCTCTAGAACGAGGTCTAAGTGGTGGTTCATGGACGTGATAGTGCCTGACCGTTGGCTGGCAGACAACATGAACTCTGCGCTATTACCGTGCAGAGGCTAGCGACTAAGGAAAGGAGCACACTGAATTGCTATTTTGGGATGAGCCCTAGATGTAACCTGGCCACCCCTTTATAAGGTGAGCCAGGGCCTCCAAGGAGGGGGTCTGTCCATTAGCAGTATGCGTAAGCCGTAGAGGTAGAGAGGAGCAGAAACACTTCATCTTCTTCCTCTTGATACAACTCAAGGAGTACTTGTACTAGTCTAAAGATCGTAATATAAAATCTAGAGCAGGAGTAGAGGTTTAATCTCTAGGAGAGCCTCGAACCTGGGTATATTGTGTGTTTGCTGGTGTTCTTTGTGTGCGGATTCACCGCACTATCCCTCCCTGGATATCACTATTGTCCATACGACCCCATACTTTAGCCTACCCATGGCATCTACCGTGAAACTACCACGATAGTTGGCGCGCACCATGGGGCCAGCAGCGGCGCTAGCTGGAGTTCAGGTCCGGACGGTAAACTTCAACTTATCAGGGGAACACATCGTATCTGGCTTGGTCCAGCAATTCATCTCGCTAGACTTCATTAGTGAAAACATGCGCAACTTCGGCAACCGCCCTCTCCCGCGCAACGGCCTCTTCGTCAGCTTCGGCGCGCACAAGGTCTATGTCGTAGTCGACGTCTCCTATGCATACCCGCAGCGAGTTATCATGGCGACAGATCCTCCTCTCTGTGCGACTCGTGGTCCACGTATCACTCGCCCCGCCAGCTGCGTCGAGGTGATGATGACCGCGCCAGGGGCTAGTACTAGCAAGATCCCAACCGAGGAAGGGGGACAACTCCCAAGGTAGCTCGTTCGAGGTTCCCTCCGCTAGAGAGGCCTCAAAACATCATCTAGCAAGCCATAAAGAGCTTGACTACTCTAGTGGCTCCCATCGTAGATCCGACTTAGGCACAGGCCGAGCTAGAGGAGACTCGACAAAAAGTGCTAGAGGGAGCCAAGAAAGTGGTTGCGGCTCAGCAGGCGTTGAACATCACCTTGTGTGATTATAATAGGACCAATAATTTTAACACTAGTCCAACTCGTATGGATGGTGTAAAGAGTAGAGGGAAGAACCTTATCAATGAGATAAATAGGGAATGTGTTTCGAGGCTAGTAGTTTCAGGTGAACCACAATCTATAGGTTTGCTGAGGTATAGTACCCTAGCAAAGAACCTCAGAGCTGTAGATGTGGCAGCTGCCGAGATACCTGGTTTATTCGGCGAGGCCCGGCAGAGGCATCAGGAAAGAGTCATAGAGCTAGTGCACACTGAAAATTAGCAGAATGAGGAACTGCTCAGGAATAACCCAGCAAGAGCAGGTGGCTCCCGTATCGTTCATTCGGCTAGGGTGCTCCTGCAAAATCAGCCGGGGCAACATCATCACCTGGCATAGGAAGAGAGGAAGTTGTAACCTCTAGTAGAAGGAACAAGCAAATGGTGCCTTATGACTCGGCTGTGGTCAGGAAAGGCAAGGCAGTCCAGGGCCACGCTGGTCAAAGAAGTGCTGGCCGAGGTAATAGTAGCTAGGGAAACCCCAGCCAAAGAAATGCGAGTCAGGGGAATGCTGCGCGTGGTAATGCTGGCTAGCATAACCCGGACCATCATGGTCATTACTCAGCTGGAGGAGCGCAGCACCAGCAGCAGGGCCCACCTCACCAGCAGCAAAGTGCTGGGCCAGGCATGTAGCACCAATATGCTCATCTGGCACAAAACAAATACAATGATGGTTATTCGGCTATGGCCAATGCCGGATTTCCTAGGCAGGATCATCATATGATGGGAAATGCAATCGGATCTAGACTGGGAAATAGGAACTTGCAGCCGGATGATGCAAGGTTGAAGTTGGACATAATTTATATGTCGGAACTCATGGAGGGACAAGGTCCTCCAGGTCCTACATGTTTTGGACCTCGGATGATGAGGCAGCCACTTGTGACAACTTTCAGTTAGCCAGGGGAACAAAGACATATGACGGCAACACCAAGCCGCAAGGTTGGTTGATTGACTATGCCACTGCTGTGCACATTGCACATGGCAATCTCAGATGGGCGGTGAGGTATGTCCCTCAGATGCTGGAAGGGCCAGCGAGGGTCTGGCTAAATAATCTGTCTGCAGGAAGTATTAACTGTTGGCTAGATTTTGAGGAGATTTTCATCAGTAACTTTACCAGTACGTACAAGACGCCGAACAGGCTGCAAGACCTAGCAGTGTGCAAGCAAAGGACGCATGTCACTGAACGAGAGTTTTTGACTTGGCGGTGTACCATATGCAACTCATGTGAAGGAGTAATCGAGTCACATGCAATTGTGTGGTTTGCACAAGGGTGCAGGCATGCAAGTGTACTATGGCAAATGCTATAGAGAGATGCCAACTACGTTGGCTAAAACCATCAAGATTGCATATTCATATGCATTGGGAGATCCGACCCAACCCCTTCTTATGTTGGCAGAGCCGAATGAGGAGTATTACTCTAGGGACAGGGCCAGGTCATCCCAACGAAATGATTTCTGAGGTAAAAGAAGAGATGAAAGGCTGGACTATTGGTATGGTCAAACCATGTCGCTGCTGTGAACCAAGATCAGCCAGGTGCTGGGAGTAGCCAGTGATAGAAGAACTGTGCCCAGCAATTGACACGGAAAAATGAGAGGAAAAGCAATGGAGTACTGTGCAGAAAAAGCAGTGGCAGGAAAGGCCGAAGTACACCTATGAGTCCATGCTAGATCAGCCGTGAAAATTTCACACGCCTAATCCGAGTAAGCCGGCGAATCACACAACTCGAAAGTGCGCGTGGATGCAACGTGCTCTAGGGGACATGGGTCCACCTTAGACGTCTCACCCGCCACAGCTCACTGGGGGAAATTCTCAGTAGCTAGTTTTACCTCTGCCACTGCCGAGGTATGAGAATCAAGGAGAGATGTTGTGCATCAAGTGGCCAACCAGAACCAAGGGAACTATGGAAACCCCAGCCAAGATGGCCGTAATGAGTACAGGGAACATCACTAGAGCTATGCTGTGTTCACCACAGAGGAGAATGACAGGAAAAGTGTGCAAAGGAGACATATGGAGGTCAATGCGGTTATGCCAGCAATGTCGAAGTATATGTATTGGTCGGACCAGGAGATCATCTAGAGCATAAAGCATCATCCCAAGCTTATGCCGAGTCCTGGATCTTATGCTTTGGTGCTTGAACCGAACTTTATCGGGCCAAACCTAAATGTGAATTTCTCCAAGGTACTCATAGACAATGGCATCAGTAGCAATATACTATACAAGGACACAATGCACAAGTTGGGTATCACAGAAAACATGATCCATGCGATTAAGACCACCTTCCATGGCATTGTGTAGGGGTTGTCCTGCGAGCCAATTGGGAAAGTCTGAATCGATGTCTTATTTGCCACGAGAGGGAATTGTAGAATAGAGAAATCTGTTGTTTGAGGTTGTGGACCTCAATAGTTGTTACCATGCACTGCTTGGTAGGTCAACAATACCCAAATTCATGGCCAGTACCCACATCAGCTACCTAAATATGAAGATACCAGGGCCCAATGGGGTCATCACCATTGTTGGGGACTTTAGGCGTTCTATGGAGTGCGCCTCGGCCGGGTCAAATCTGGCCGAGTCATTGGTCAATGTGCAGGAAAATAAGAGGATTCAAGAGGTTGTGGCAGTGGCTCAGTTGGCTCAACTGAATATGCCGGCATTGAGTAACCCACATGGGGGTGTGTCTTTCCAGCCGACTAAGGATACCAAGAAAGTTCCAATTGATGAGGAGTTCCTAGAGCGCACTATCACCATTGGTGTGGTCCTGACTGAGAAATAGGAAAGCGAGCTCATCATCTTCCTCCGTGAGAATCGAAATATCTTTGCTTGGTCCACACAGGACCTGCAAGGTGTTCCGAGGGAGCTGGCTGAGCACTCTTTGCATGCCAGGCCTGATGCAAGGCCGGTGAAGCAACCTCTCCACCGCTTCACCGAAAATAGGAGAAAGATCATAGGGGATGCGATAGCTCGGCTTCTTGCAACCGAGTTTATCATGGAGGTACTTCATCCGGATTGGCTGTCTAATCCGGTTCTAGTGGAAAAGAAAAAGCATGACCCGAACGTGGCATTGGTGTGGCGCATGTGCATTAACTACACCAACTAGAACAAGGCATGTCCAAAGGACCCATTTCCTTTGCCAAGGATAGATCAAGTCATTGACTCGACAGCTGGTTGTGAACTTCTATCATTTGGCTACGCATATTCTGATTTCCACCAGATATCGTTAAACTTGGATGATCAAATAAAAGCTTTCTTTATTACCCCGTACGGGGATTATTACTATCGCACCATGCCATTCGGCTTACGTAATGCAGGTGCCACATATCAAAGGTGCATGCAAAAATGTTTGCATGATTAGATTGGCAAAATGTGCAAGTGTATGTACATGATGTGGTAATGAAAACCAAGGAGTCATACTCTCCTAGATGATATCCGACAAACATTGGCGAACTGGAGATTCCGAATGAAGCTTCACCTAGAAAAGTGCACCTTCGGTGTCCCCACAAGAAAATTACTCGGATTCCTCGTGTCTAGCTGAGGTACCGAGGCTAATCCGACTAAGATCACAGCCAATGAGCGCATGGAACTGAAGGGTTCCGTAGCAGAAAACAAAATGTTTCCTACATTGGAACTACCTAATGCCCAAGATCTATCTATGTAGTAATGTAGTAACGACTGGAGCGTATACAATACATACCCTTGTAGACCGTACGCGGTTAACGTTCCGAGGAGAACATGGTTGATGTAGTTGAACTCGTAGCCGACCTCAAGGTCATGAAGCTCCTCGCAGGCCACCCCTTACTCCATCTTCATCATGTAGCAGCTCCGGCTCACGACATCCAAAGTGCCCCAACTGTTGCACCTCGTGGCTTCGTACACATCCGGTGTACGAAGAGACCTCCGTCTCCCCGATCTCGCTAGGAGTGCGGAAGTAGATTTCTGGCTAGGAATCCATGCAGCGCAACGGCATGCTACATGTGTGCCTTGTTCACACGGCCCATACACAGGGGCCATGGTCACAAGAGAGAGAGAGAGAGAGAGAGAGAGAGAGGGCAGAAAGTCAACCAAAGGGCTTCTCCAATTAATGTGTGTTTAATTCCACCCATGGGCACCCCTTTATATAGGCCGAGAGGGGCGTGCCTTCTCGCCTAGGTGCCCCATGTGGGACTAATCAAATAAAGAAATAAACAGAAAAATGCTCACAGCCGGATGGGCCTGGGGTGCCCACCGCGGCCCAAAACACTAGGCAGAGGCGGTGGCCTGCTAGGGCCAGGCGACCCCCGGGTGGGCCTGCCCTGCGCCAGCGGCCCAACTTTCCCTGGCAGCGGTGATGACCCACAAGTATAGGGGTGTATCGCAGTATTTTCGATAAGTAAGAGTGTCGAACCCAACGAGGAGCAGAAGGTGTTGGCGAATGGCTTGGAGCAGGAATTCTGTGTAAATACTTAGCAAACGGATTTTTAGGGGTTTTTGATAACGCAGATAAATAAAGTGCGAGTAAATAAAAGACAATAAGAATAAATGCAGCAAGTGTCCCAATCCTTTCTTTAGCAAAGGACAAGCCGGTTGTATTACTTAAGATGACCAAACGTTCTCGAGGACACACGGGAATATCGTCAAGTGCTTTCGCTTCATATAGTTGATTAATCTTCTTTAGTTTGCTAAGTGTTGTGTGGGTGAACTTGTGCTAATGTACCGACCTTCCTAAGACTAATACATACTTGTAATTATACCCCTTGCAAGCATCCGCAAGTATAAGAAAGTAATTAAGGTAGAAACCTAACCACAACTTTAAACTCTAAGACCCTGACGTCCCTTGTGCAAAGGTTTCCTAACGGGGGTTCAGGTTTCTGTCACTCCGAAAACCCCTACGATTAGTAGCCAAATACACAATGCATTCCCCTAGGCCCATATAGGTGAAGTGTCATGTAATCGACATTGACATGACACCACTAGAAGAAGTACACCACAACTTAAATATCAAACCATTGAATCTTTCTCAACACAATTCCACTACTAACAACATGACTTCTCCCATGTCCTCAAGAACTAAATGAACTACTCACAAGACATCATATGGATCAAGATTAGAGATGATATAATGATAAGTAACAATATGAACATAAACAATAATTCAATAGTTCACTTAATAGCATCAACTACAAGGAGTAATCAACACCAGGAAAGTTTCCCGTAAGAACTATGCAAGATTCAACCCAATTGTTACAGCGGTATGGAGTGGTGATGATGGTGTTGATGGAGATGATGGTGATGATGATGATGATGATGATCCCGATGAATTCCAGCTTGATGGTGGTGTTGATGGCGACGATCTCCCCTCTCCAGGAATGCCCCTGGCGGAATTCTGTCTGCCGAAGAGCTCTTTCTCTCTCGGTGTTTTCCGCCCCGCAGAGGCGGTGGAATCTTTTTATGGTCGCTCCCCGAGTCTTAGGGTTTTGGGAGAATAATATACGCCAAAGGGGAGAGCTAGGAGTGGGCCAGGGCGGCCACACCACCTGGTGGCGTGGCCTAGGGTGGCCCGCGCCAGGGGGTGGTGTGGGCCCTCTGTGGCCCATCTCCACTTCCCCTTCTGGCAATCTTTGCCTTATGGAAAAATAGAACTTTCCATGTATTTTCCCATATTTTCTGATCTTCGCGAATTTCGCCTCCAAACAACACCTTTTCCATCAGAATCCTGACTGTAGTGGTCCATGCTCCAAAAGTCATCAACCATGCAAAAACAGATGAAATAACATAAGTATCATCTCTTAATATGAAATATATCAATGAATACCAGTCAATTATGATATAGAATAGTGATGCAAAATGGATGTATCAAGCGGCCAGACGCCCACCCCGGGTGGGCCGGCTTAAGTGCACGCGCGACCCACAGTGGCCAGCGGTGGTGGTGCCCGAGCGGGCCGGGAGGCCGTGGCTCACTAGCTGCGGTGAGGCTACCGCCCGCCCACCTCCCTTCTTGAGCGGCGCATAGCGCCTGAACAATCGCCTATGTGGGCCGACTGGCCCACACGAGGTAGGGTGCTTTTTTCTCTGCTTTCTTCCTTTTCTTTTACAAGGGACTTCCTCTAGGTCCATTCCCTCTGGGGTTTTGGCCTAATGTGGAAGTTTCCCTATAAAATTTAATTTAAATATTTATTTATAATATATTAATTCATAATTAACATATAATAAATGCATTTTCACCCGAAACACCTTTTGATCCCAACAATGATCTCTCTCATCGTACCCTTAAGTGTATCCCCTCACGGCTCGGGAATGCTCTAGACATGATCCTTATCAATGAGAAGCAGAGGGACCAGGATGCCCATGTGACCCCTATGCATTCCATGATGACAATGTCGTATGAACCGTAAAACATTGAGTCCAATTCCATTTGTTTCTCTGATATGACATGTCCGAGATTCTATTTTACTTGTTACTGTGATATTACATCCTCGTGACCTAGTCACATGTTGCAACATTTATGGATGTAAGCTCACCAAGCCGACCGTATGTATCTTACCCATCATGTGGGTGATCAAATCCTGCTCTTGAGTCATATGTCATCTATTGTTCCTTTGGAATACCCAACGTACACCTTTATGATCACCGTTTAACCGAGTGACCTTTGATGCAGTAAAAGCAGCCTCGGGAAATAGTGAGTAATATGATCTCACGATCTAAGGAGAAGCAGACTACATTTCTAGCTATTACAACAATGAACCCTGTGACTTGATCGTGTCGCAATCTTTGAGGAATGTCCATCACATCATTCACCAATGATATGACCTTGTTGTCAATTGGCATAAATGCCCCATGATCAGGAAACCTTGATCATCGCTTTACCAATGAACTAGTATGAATAGAGGCAACTAGGGACTTGGTTTGTTTCATACCACACATGTACCAATGTTTAAACTTGATACAGTTATAGCACAATATGAAACTTTTACGAACTAACTAAGATATGTTAATAAAAACCTATTTATTATTTGCCTCTAGGGCATATCTCCTTCAGTCTCCCACTTGTACTGGAGAATAAATAATCTAGCTCGCATTTTACTAATCATAAACATATCAAATATGCATTTATTGATCACACATGCTTATGGAAAATGTCCTGTCTATGTTCTGTTTTATGAGATCATTATGTCTTTTGCAAATCGTTAATGGCTTCCTAATTTTGACATTCATACCATTATCTTATAATTGGTTGAAGTATTCTTTGGTGACAAAGTGAGACTTTGTTTCTAGTGTTTACAATGACAGTCGCTTTCACTATTGTCACGTAAACTTTGAAACACACTTCACACTCCTTTGTGTATGTATAGCAGTTATGGAAACATAGTGAGGTCGGTTTCCAGGAGCCAGCAATGAAATTAGATCAGCCATAACGAGCTTTCCCACGGGCACTATGCCCTGAGACACACCCTCTATGTAAATACAAACTAGTCCCGCCACAACAATATACATCACGTTAGATGGTTCCCTTATACTTCTATATCTATGTAGATCCTAGTGCATGAAATGCAACTATGTGCCTTACTTTGCTTCTTGTCGTTTAAGGAAAACTTAATTCTGGTTAAGAATTAACTCGAGAATCACTTCAAGACATGTTCTTATAGTTAAGAGCTTATCCTCACAACCAGAACCTCAGGTCACATTACGTCGAGTATAGAATATGGTCGTATGGAAGAACCTATGACTGAGGCATAGGATATGCATCACACCTCTTTCTTTCTTTTAACCATAGTTGTAATACTAAGACTAACTCAATGCTTCATACAAGTAATAACTACTTTCTTACCTCGTTCGATTCTGAACTACTTCAGAATCTTGCCTAGGACATTCTGAAGGTCTTCAGAATCAAGTCCATGAAGCATTCAATTATGATGTTTAAACTTACCAATCTATCTCGATAGATCTCATTGTTTAATAACATGTTCAACTTCATCCATATTTACTAACTTAAATGTTATCAATACCAATCACATCATTCATATATGTTGTCCACATATCTCAGAATGATTTCACGCTCCTACTCAAATATGGCATCCATATATGAGATCCAGGGATTTCACTTAGCTCCCACTCAAAATATGTCTACTACATATTATGTTTCAGCCAAGCTACTTGGCTCCCACTCAAATGCAGGTCCTCTCGATAATCTTGGACATTCCAAAATTCTTTGATCACCATCAAATCGAGAATTCTAGCTACGAGACTTCAATATCCATATATTGCCGATGTAAATCCAGTAGACTTAAGCATCACTACAGGTGTAGTCAACTCCTTGAATTTGTCCATACTTTGTGCGAAATCGAGCTTTATGTCTTCATTAAGTTTCATTTCCTTCCTTATGACTTTGAAACCATTTAGAAATATCAAGTAAACTTCTTTACATAATAAGATCAAGTAACATATTACTTTTCAATCTTAAATGTAACTTAATATAGGATTTTATGACTCCCAGTCATTTCTCGCACTTAGGTCCATCATGCTTCTTTGTAGTTCATAGGTATGTCTTGTTCAAAACATGACAAGTGAATCAATAATATAATTCCGCAAACTTGCAGAATATATCGTTGAATCCTACTTTCTTTAGTAAAAGTATTAGCTGAAACTTTATGATCATTATCATTAGTAGAGTTCAGTTTCACAGAACAAATTCTGCTGCGCCACTCAACAATCCGGAGATAAGGTCAAATACCTTGTTTTGATATTTTACTCTCTTCCACCGGTATCTTCATCAAGACACATCAACTTTGGACGATAGCAGGTTTGCCCCTTGTGGAAGATGCATTCACAATTTCTAAGAACGCTCTACAAAGACTTGTTTATTCGCTATGATTTCGACTTATCGAAATCTCCAGAAACTCAAACATGCCATAACTTTTATGGTGTTGTTTCCACAAATCTTTTAGATGTTCCTTTGTATTTTAACCGAGTGTTTCCTCATTTCGATCTCTAACTTTAAACGACAACTATAACCCCGATAAGTGATAATATTATATCATATGTATTTAATACAACATGATTATGATATTTAGACATTTCAATACACTTTGAATTTTCCCTATTATTATAATTTGTTTCACATGTCCTCATTTCGATCTCTAACTCTAAACTTCTTTCACATGTCCTTTTATGCCCAAAAATTAACTTAAATAGTTTAGTCATGTCGATCAAATTGAAGAGACTTTTGTATTTCTCTTAATTCAATATCCCACTTTGTTGTGAACTCATTTGAACAATTCAAATCATTTCAAACTCGTGTTTCATTAAGTAAATACGCTTATTCACTTAAGTCCATAATTAACTAATGATTTTCACTATTTGTTAAAAATATCATATATCACTATGTATAAGATTCAACATTTCTTCGCATATCAATGTTTTTACCAGAATGCGGAGTTTTAGTCCTTCTGCCCAACGAGGCATGGGTTTGCAAAGTCTCTAGATTAAGCATCTAAGACCCTGATCTTCATTTAGAATGAAGAACATGCAATAACCAAAATGACTTAAACTATAGTGTCATATCATAATTGAACTTTGGATATGTTTTAGAATTCTAATCCTTTATAAATGCTTAAACTATTATCATTAACTTAGTGATGAGAATAACTCATTTATAATCATAATGTGACCATAACGGTATTATTCATAAGAAAAGTACAACTGGCTTGTAACTTGTTCATATGAACATTGAGGAAAGGGGCGATGTCGGCCATCAACTATTTTGCCTGTCGTCATCTAGCCACATTGCCTTAATTCCATCAATTCTCAAGCAGACCATCCTGTTTTCAGAAAACGGGACAAGTATCCAATACTTTGTAAACTGCAACGAGTTTTTGCAAGAATTACATTTATAGCTTTGTATATCTAACATATACTCTTTTCATCCATGACCTTCACTACAATTGTTGTGGAGTCATTGGACTATCTCCTAATGGTTATTGTATCAAGAAGAGAAGATCATCTAATTACAAGGATATCCCTCAGGCGTGGGTATTAACCTATGAAGTTGGACCCTTTTGCTAAGTTCCCGATCAAGCAAGAAATTTCCCATGGTCGCAAAGGACCTCAATGGGATAGGCCATGATCTACTAAGATATTTGCAAATAGACATCTATACTAAGTTCATAATATGAGTTTAATCCTAACTGAGCTCCCACTAAAATTGTCATGCCCTGGACCATTTTAGCGATCACACGATCCAAATCCGCTACACCACCCCTAATCGTCACGACCGACAATGTAGTTTCAAAGGTAGACATTCCCCAATGTCAATCACATCATCCATGTGACTCATGCTTGACCTTTCAGTCTCTTGTGTTCCGAGGCCATGTTTACACATGCTAGGCTCGCCAAATCTAACTAGTGTGTATTTGTTGTGCAACATGACTTACACCCACTATATGCGAACGTAGATATGTCTAGCCCCCGATCGTCACGACCAGCTTCATAACAAAGAACTTTCTTGGTGGTCCACACAGAAGGGGAACACTATCATTGGAATTATATAGGGATTATCTTATTTGCTACTGTTGAGTATCTAATACTATCACACAATAAGATGTAAAAAACAGGTATCAACATCACATGTTTATTTTGTGATATGATATGGTCCTTCTTGCGCCTTGATCTCCATCGAGCACTCTGGCACGATCTCTATCTTGCCACTGGTTTGCGCTAAGTCCACGACGCCACCAGCAGGTCGTTCATCGGAATGATGACTATTACTGCCCTACTTAGTAACAGAAAAGTAAACTACTTTACCTTCATAACGACCTTGACCATATCAAATCACATGCCCCTCCTGCAAAATAAAGTTAGACACCTCTACTTTATCTATTGCAAGTTTTACGTGGTTGCTAGGGCTTTTGCAATAGAACCATTTCTAATCTACAAATTTTCCAACCACAATATGGATCCAATAGTTGTCTCTACTACACCCCTTTCGAGGCCCTCCGTTGTAAATTCTATATCAACTATTGAATGAGAGACATACACCCCTAGCCAATTATACTGTACAAGCCATATGTCGAGCGCGGAACCAGTCTCCCGTACGAATACGCTTAAGATTGGTCTGGGCCGTTTCGTCAAATAATACCGCGATATAAACAAGTACATGTTAGAGGGTAACAACTAAGGAATCAATGCCCACACAATACTTGTGCGTACTGGACGTATAACACTCCCACACATAGATCAGCTCTGATACCACTAAAGGGTTCCGTAGTAGAAAACAAAAATTTTCTTACGTTGGAACTACCTAATGCCCAAGATCTATCTATGTAGTAATGTAGTAACGACCGGAGCGTTTAGAATACATACCCTTGTAGACCGTACGCGGTTAACGTTCCGAGGGGAACATGGTTGATGTAGTCAAACTCGTAGCCGACCTCAAGGTCGCAAAGCCCCTCGCAGGTCACCCCTTGCGCCATCTTCATCGTGCAGCAGCTCCGGGTCATGACATACAAAGTGCCCCAAGTGTTGCTCCTCGTGGCTTCATACACATCCGGTGTACGATGAGACCTCCGTCCCCTCGATCCCACCAGGAGTGTGGAAGTAGATCTCTGGCTAGGAATCCCTGCAGCGCAATGGCGTGCTGCAGGTGTGCCTTGTTCGCACGATCCTTACATCGTGGTTCCATGCTTGGTTTTATCTACTTTCTTGTGTTTTGTCCATACTTTGGAGTACTTTTCATATGATTTCTTGGACTGACCTATTAACAAGAGTCATAGTGCCAGCTGCCTGTTTTCTGCTGTTTTTGGTTCCAGGGAGTCAGAAAATGAATATTCTCGGAATTGGACGGGACAAAAGCCAAAGTTTCTATTTTACCGGAAGACATCTAGAGCTAGAATACGAGACAGAGAGGGGCTGGGGCCTGGCCACACCACTTGGCCGCGCGGCTAGGCCTGGCCCACGCCAGGGGGTGGTCTGGCCGACCCCATCACTCTCTTGGCCTCTCCTTCCGCCTATATATTTCCTCTAATATGGACACCCTAAGTACCCGATCAAAAATCCACGAAAGAGTCTGTAGCCGCCGTCATCTCCATCCCTACATCGGGAGGGGTCTGAAACTCTTCCCGGCACCCTGCCAGAGAGGGGATTTCAACCTGGAGGCCTTCTTCATCATCATGCAAGCCTCCAGTGTGATGCGTGAGTAGTTCATCTCTGGACTACGGGTCCATGTAGTAGCTAGATGGCTGGTTCTCCTCCTTTGTGCTTTCATGTCTAGATCTTGTGAGCTCCGTTCATGATCATGATCATCTACTTGTAATTCTGCATGTTGTGTTTGCGGGGATCCGATGGATATTGAGATGCTATTTTAGATTGATTATTGATTCTAGCATGTCTTTGTTATTTGTGATCTTGCATGCTTTCCATTGTTAGTAGCTATCTTGGCCAAGTAGATGCTAGCAACTCCAAGAGTTAGTATTTATGCTCGATAGTGGGTTCATGCCTCTGGTAATCTGGGGAAGTGACAGAAATCTCTAAGGTACTAGATGTGCTGTTCCTACTAGGGAGAAAACAACAATCCTTTGTTCATAGAACAATCGTATTGTTTACATTACACGCTATTCGTCAAGCAATAATCTATTGCTTGCAACTTAATACTGGAGGGGGTTCGAATGATAACCTGAAGGTGGATTATTAGTCATAGATGCAGTTGGATGACGGTCTATGTATAATGTTGTAATGCCCAATCGAATCTCAAAGGAGTCAAGATGATTAGTATATGCTTGTATGCTTTCTCGATGTTTGTCAATTGCCCTGCTGTAATTTGTTCACCCATCATGTTATCTATCTTAAGGAGAGCCACTGAAGGAAATATGCCCTAGAGGCAATCATAGAGATGATTGTATTTCATGTGTATCCATGAGTTATTATAATGTTCCTTGAATATCCATATACCAGGCAACTTGTATTGATTGGCAATTATGTGAATTGTTTGTGAAACTCTTTACTTGTATGGTTATCTAATAATTGTCCCTAGTCGGAGTTCATGCGAGGACACACGTGAATATTAGACTAGCACATCGATTGGTTAATGACTATGTTTCGCAAGTCATTGACATGGAGATGTCAAACCAATGATGTGGACACATGTTATGAACATGGGGTTGGACTGACCCAACATGAGACTAGCAATAATACTTGCAGCTCTCTCTACACATCGTGTACGTTTTGTCCTTAGACCTAAGATTGTCGCATGTACTTGAGATGTGGATCGACCTACTTTGGGGCTATCAAACACTACTCCGTAACTGGGTAGTTATAAAGGTAGCTTTCGGGTTTGTCCTGATACATGCTGCAAGGCATCGGTCAATCAAGATGGGATTTGCCCCTCTCTACTTGAGAGAGATATCTCTGGGCCCCTCGAGTGATCAGATCCAGAAATGCATGGCCGTGCTACATATGGTTAAGAGTTAACCTAGTAAAGGGATTCTGAATCATAGTATCGAGAAAGAGAGGTCAGCTTAGAGCTAGACCAAATATCGTGAGGCAAAGGGAAAGACATGTACTCAACCTTGTGATGGTTCGTCCGAATGATCTTTATATGCGTTTAGGAGTTGGCACGTCTTGCTAGAGGCCGCTACCAACTATTGACGGAGCAAGTGTACTCGCGTCATGTCTATACGTGTATGAACCTATAGGGTCACACACTTTAGGGGCTGGAAGCCTAATGAGGATTGGATCCGAATTAGACCAGGCTTAGGCTGCTAATGGGCTGCTAATGTAGAAGCCCACCAGGGATGCCTATATAAGAGGGAGTGAGGCGAGCTGAAAAGGAGAGAGCATTCCACCCAGCCGCCACTCCTCTTCCGCCTGTGTTGCACGCGCAGACCTAGCAGTCTGGCGTGTGACGACTTCCACTCCGGACGTGTGGATACCTCGGAGGTGCTGCATCTGTAGCACTTGGACGAGCCGCGCAAAGGGGAGCTGCTCGTGGGACGAGGACGAGGAGGAGACGTAGAACATCTACACTGCCGCAACGTGCTTCATCGAGTTCCGCACCTGCGCGTCTAGCGCTAATCCCGTGATCTATGACAATAGTATTCCTGGTTGACGCGGTAGAAATTTTTGATTTTACGCTAGTGTAGCCTACCCGTTACCCTTCAGCCACCTCTAGTGAACTATGGACCCCCGGTCCTTTCTTTTACATACAATCTTAAAACTAGTTACTGCTTTGTGTTTACTTTCTGCAAACTATTACTTCCTTCAATTCGATACGTTTAATCCTTTGTTTTCAGCAAAATAGGTGAGATTGACAACCTCATCGCAAGTTGGGGACATAGTTCTGTGGTTGTGTTGTGCAGGTCTCCACGTTGCTGCTGGCACCGGTAGTGCGCCCTGCCAATGTTCAGCTTGCTACACCTTTGGGGTGTTTCCTTGCTCCTCCTGGATTGATAACCCTGGTTTCATAACTGAGGGAAACTTACTTCTGTGCTCACCATACCTTCCTCTTGAGGTTCCCCAACGAGCTCGACATCAACCACGAGCCAGCAAGTATTTTTCTGGCCCCGTTGCCGGGGAGTCAAGGACATCTTCACAAGGGGAGTCCCTCATAACCAATCTCTTTACTTTGTTATTTTTGTTTTGCTTTGTTTACTTTTGTTTTGTTGCTTGTTTCCTTATAAAAAACACAAAAAATTAGTTTTACAAGTTTGCTTTCTTTATTGAAAACACAAAAAAAATTAGTTCCTATCTTAAGTTGCCTTTATGTCTAGCCTTGCTCCAATCACTATGTCACCCGAGGAAATGATTTTCACCTTTAAACAAGGAATTGAGGAAAGTTTCAAGGAAGCTTGGTCTAGAATCTCTGATCTACATGAAAAAACTGAGCCTAAAATGACTCAAAGCTTGTTCCTTACCAGTTTTTACCTTGGAATTGCTCTTTGCTATAGATATGCTTTAGATGCTGTTGTGGGGGGAGATTTCCTCTAATGTAATGAGGATGATGTTATTAATGCTATAAAGAAATTGATCTTTACTTACAACTTGCCTAGCAAAACTGATATTTCTTTCGCAAGCATATTTGCTAGATTGAACACTCTTGAGACTCACACTACTAGCTTAAAAGATTGCTATAATACACTTAGGGAGCATCATAATTATGTTCCACTAAATTCTGAACCATCAAATTGGCTCCCCACAGTAAATATTGATATAAATAATGAAACTTTTCAAGCTTGTTGTGATATCATGTCTGAATTTTGTCTTATGCCCAAAGATATTTATGAATCTTTGAATCTTTGGGGGCTTTCTGAAGGGGGAAAAGAAATATCTCTTGCTAATAATGCTACAATATTACCTATTGGAATAGCTGAAGGAGTGTTTACAAAGATCCTTGGGAAAATGATTTCTACTGATTATCTTGTTATTGAATGTGCAGGAAAAGGACAAATTACACTTGGAAGGTCCCTATTAGAAATCCTTGGAGCAATAATAGATGTCGAAAAGGGGACCATGCACCTTTCTTCTCCACCGAACAATCATATTTTCCCAAAGGATAAGAATAAAAGTAAGAGAGGTAAGGGCAAGAAATTTGGTTTTAATGCTCCTCCATTTAAGAACACTTGATTCTTTTTTCTTGCTTCTTATGCCTAACTTAAATGCGTTAAAGAAAAGTACTTATTGGGAGATAACGCAAAAGTTTTAGATGAGTCTTGGAAGTTATTACTTCAGTAATAACCGCTGCTTATCCTTTTTATTTGCTTTTTGTGCCAAGAGTAACCTCTAATGAGAGAGTAGTAATGATTGGGAAAGTTGTTGTCCCAAAACAGATTTCTGTGCTTCATCATAAAAATTCGTGTAAAATCTCTGTACGTCCTTTTGAGGCATGAATTTTTGTGCTTCTGCCCCAGGTTGTTATCTAACTTTCGTTAGTAAAACACTTTTTGATTTGAGCAACATAAGGTCTTTGAAAAATTTGTCTTTACCTGCTGGTCTGTTTTGACAGATTTCTGCCATTTTCTGCATTTGCTTCTTGTTGGTTCCTTTTTGAATTTTTTTGGGGAATTGAGGTTTTTGAGGGAAGTGCTACAGTAGCTAGTGTTTTAATGGAAGTTTATTGGTATTATAACTGAACCTAAAGACCTATTATCTTGAGTTCACTAATGTTGCTAATAAAGATTGTGTGAAGTTTTGTATGAAGGACTAATTTCAGGTGTATGGAAGGAATGAGTAATGAGATGAAGGATGGACTAAAGCTCAAGCTTGGATATGCCACGCATGTCACCCCAAGAAATATCCAAGAAGTACAAGCGTCAAAGCTTGGAGATGCCCAAGGCATCCCCTTCTTCATCAATAAAAATCCTAGTTTTTTCCAAACGCTTCATTTTAATTGTTTCATGCACAATTGTGTTGTTCTTGAAGTGTCTTCTTTTTCGTTTGCTTTGTTTGCTGAATAAAATGGTTGGACCCCTCTTTCATACATTGGGTTTCAAATAGTTTTGTTTGGTTTGGAAAAGATTAGGAAAGTTCATTGCTTAAGTGGTAAAGAGAGCTTGTTTTTGACTGTGGCCTTTGCTTTGTCATGCCATGCTTAATATTGTTTTGGATTTATGATTAGTATAATTTTCTGTAGCATGACTTGTTATAAAAAATTGAGATTGCTTAATGTGCGTTGGATGAATCATGCGTTGTTTTAGCATATTAAAGCATAGTATAGTGGTATTCTCCTTTGATGCTTTATTTGGGTTTACTTGGCGCATGCTCACACCATGTTATGACTATCCAAAGTCACCATAAGCCTTTATGATCCTTTAGTTTTCAACTTGTAGTATCACTTTATGCTTTGATCAATGATGTTTTGTCGCTCTGCATGATTATGGCCATTATTGCTCTCTTAGTTGGTCGCTCCCAGTCTTTTGCTAGCCTCCGCAACCAAGTATGAGTTCCACTCATGCATCCAACTCCTAAAACCAAGTATTCCAAAGAGTCCACCATACCTACCTATTAGCATATGATATTCCAAGTATATTCATGTTTTTGTCTACCTTCCGAATTGAACTTGTTATGAGAAAATTAGTGACTAAAGCTCTCACGAACTTGATGTCACACTTTACTTTCTTGCATTTAATAAACTTGAACCATTGCGTCCATCTTTGTTGCATATATGCTTGCGCTTTCTAAGTTGAAGTTAGTAGAACCATGTATCATGGGGAACGCTTTCAACATTGTACCTGTACTTTGTACCCCATTGATATCATGTTCTTTTGCTTATGGATCCCGGCGGTGTGAAATAAAAGTGGAACTTGTAAGCTCATGGAGTTTGTATGTGTGTTAGAGAAATGCCTGGGCCGCTAGCCTAAGGCATGCCTAATCATGGTGGAAACTTGCAGCATCACGATAATGAGCACTCTATGAAGCATCCTCAATAAAAACCTATGGAAATAGCAAATAAAAAGATCATTGAGATGCTCATTGTCTGCTTGCCTTGTCATTTTGGTTATGGGATAGCTCCTGTATCATGTCCAAGGGGTACCCCGTTGGCGGTTCTTTATGATAAATATGTACTTACAATGACAAGATATTACTTATGACTAAAGTTGAGTAGCATGAGGTTCGGTCTTTGTAAGTAAGGGGCATGAGATTTTCGTTTATAACTTGTCAAGCATATCCTCTTAGTTGTGTCACTTTAACCTTAATCACCTTCAAGATGCTTATGATAGGGGCAATGAGAGCTGAAAGCTAACAAGTACCATAATTTTTGGAAGCTCTTTATGAGACTTGGATCCCTACTTCCTTCTATGAAGGCCTTTCTTCCACCATTATATTGAGTCTCCACCTTCTACCTTTATGCACCTACTTTGAGAGCATAGTGGCCATTCTTAGTTCTATGTGCATTGTCCCAAGACTAGTTGATTGATGCATAACTTGATATTGCTTGTTTTAAACTATTTGTATCTAGTCACTCGTATGAACTTTGAAGGTGTCCTATGCATTTATATTTGCTACTCTATGAGGGACAAGCTGAATACTATTATGCTATGTTTTCTTTGTGTGAAACAAACAAACATCTTGTAAAGCATTATTATTCATGAATCTTTTGTTTGTGCCTTTTCATGTTGCATCATAGTTTCTTTGTCTTATTGATAGAACTTTGTCTTTCATGTTATGATTGAAGTACTATGATCCTAGCTTTGAATGTTTTACAAATACCTTGATCAAGTTTATGATGGTGCATGTCACCTCAAAGATTATTCTTTCTTTTTATCACTTACCTACTCGAGGACGAGCAGGAGTTAAGCTTGGGGATGTTGATACATTGCAAATGTATCTATAATTTTTGATGTTCCATGCTTGATTTTATCTACTTTCTTGTGTTTTGTCCGCACTTTGGAGTACTTTTCATATGATTTTTTGGACTAACCTATTAAAAAGAGCCACAGTGCCACTGCCTGTTTTCTGCTGTTTTTGGTTCCAGTGAGTCAGAAAATAAATATTCTCGGAATTGGACGGGACAAAAGCCAAATTTGCTATTTTACCGGAAGACATCAGGAGCCAGAATATGAGACAGAGAGGGGCTGGGGCCTAGCCACACCACCTGGCCGGGCGGCCAGGCCTGGCCCGTGCCAGGGGGTGGTCTGGCCAACCACAGCACCCCCTCGACCTCTCCTTCCGCCTATATATTGCCTATGATACGGAAACCCTAATACCCGATCAAGAATCCATGAAAGAGTCGGTAGCCACCGTCATCTCCAGCCCTAGATCGGGAGGGATCTGAAGCTCTTCCCGGCACCCTGCCGGAGAGGGGATTTCACCCTGGAGGCCTTCTTCATCATCATGCAAGCCTCCGGTGTGATGCGTGAGTAGTTCATCTCTGGACTACAGGTCCATGTAGTAGCTAGATGGCTGGTTCTCCTCCTTTGTGCTTTCATGTCTAGATCTTGTGAGCTCCGTTCATGTTCAAGATCATCTATTTGTAATTCTGCATGTTGTGTTTGCGGGGATCCGATGGATATTGAGATGCTATTTCAGATTGATTATTGATTCTATCATGTCTTTGTTATTTGAGATCTTGCATGCTTTCCGTTGTTAGTAGCTATCTTGGCCAAGTAGATGCTAGCAACTCCAAGAGTTAGTATTTATGCTCGATAGTGGGTTCATGCCTCTGGTAATCTGGGGAAGTGACAGAAATCTCTAAGGTACTAGATGTGTTGTTGCTACTAGCGAGAAAATAACAATCCTTTGTTCATAGAACAATCATATTGTTTACTTTACACACAATTCATAAAGCAATAATCTGTTGCTTGCAACTTAATACTGGAGGGGGTTCGGATGATAACCTGAAGGTGGATTATTAGTCATAGATGCAGTTGGATGACGGTCTATGTATAATGTTGTAATGCCCAATCGAATCTCAAAGGAGTCAAGATGATTAGTATATGCTTGTATGCTTTCTCGATGTTTGTCAATTGCCCCGCTGTAATTTGTTCACCCAGCATGTTATCTATCTTAAGGAGAGCCACCTCTAGTGAACTATGGACCCCGGTCCTTTCTTTTACATACAATCTACAAACTGTTTACTGCTTTGTGTTTACTTTTTGCAAACTATTACTTCCTTCAATTCGATACGTTTAATCCTTTGTTTTTAGCAAAACCTGTGAGATTGACAACCGCATCACAAGTTGGGGACAGAGTTCTATTGTTGTGTTGTGTAGGTCTCCACATTGTTGCTGGCACCGGTAGTGCGCTGTAAGATCTCACCATGATAAGGTAAGATCCCTGTGATTGCAGTGCTAGTCCCTGGATCGAAATGCTAGCACCCATAGTTTAAGATGAAGTACACAGAAACAAAGGTCATTATTACATCGCACATCCAGGAGTATAATAGTTCTTACAACTCACTTAGCCCAAGGCTAAGACACAAGTTCACATAACATATAATAATAATAGAGTCCTTAGTCTTCATGTGCCACAGGCAAGCATGTCGAGTGTAGACTCGCAACCCTACTCATCATCAGAGTAACCTGCAACATAATAAGTTATAACCACAAGGGTCAATACATTTGGAATTGTATTGACAAGTGATACCAAAGATACTTAGTATAATCCAACAACTACATGAATATATGGCTAAGTGGGGTTAAGGCTGGCTTTGCTAAAATAGTTTAACTTATAGTTTTTGAAGAAGTTTTTCATTCAAGCTATAAGGTACCAATGATAGACATCACTGAACCTTTATCCCTATTCACCCACAAGTTTTAACTTAGAGAAATTTGGATGAGGAGATTATTGAACTACTTCATTGTCTTGAGGCTAAGAAGTTTTCCATATCCGGGGACACAGCTAAGTACTTAGTTTTACCCTCTCGAGAGGTGGTGCACTTTCCCCACAAGACTCGACATGCATCGAGAAAAGACCTTTCAGAAGCAATCCCTCAGACCACCACGGACGCGTTCCATCCTATCATCACTACCACCCTCTGTCCGCCTGGATGAGTTCTTGCAACTTAGTTGGTCAAGGCAGAGCCCATATGCCATGTGGCTGCACTGGAAGCTTCATGACAAGAATGTCTCCAATCTCTTTATTCCTAGGTGTCCATCCACAAGTGTGATACACCAGCTGACCATAGACATGGCCCCTGAGTAACCACTCAACATAATCTAAGCAAGTTCCAATCCACCCAGGTGTTTCATTAATAATAGTTGTTTTCTTAGTTAAACAAAAATAATATCATTCCATACTATCTTGATATGTATTTTCCACCCACAAACTCTACTAGCATAGCTAAGCATTCTAGCATACAAAGTCCTTTGACTAGGGGATACTACCAATATACTATATAGCATAGCATAGTATAGCAATTTAGGAATAATTCTATCATGTCAAGATCTACCAAAATACCACTAGTGCAATAGTGAAAATAATAGGACATGGGATGAAATATCACTTGCCTTGGTAGCTAGGGGAATAGGTACAATCCTCACAGCAACAAACTTCACAATCCACACAATCTACACAAGATCAATACAACAATAATAATTCAATCAATAAAACATTACAAAAACATGATTGCATGCAACATGCAAAGATATGATCACAACTCCATAATTTACAGAGTCTATAGTACTGAGGATAGAATACCTCATCTAAATGCATAAGAAATACCCCAAAATAATTTATAGAACAATTTTTGTGAGCAAAATACTCCTAAAAAGGTTCTGCCTAAAATTCCAAGTTACAGAAGCAAAAGTGTGAAACAAGGCCTCCATAATAAAGGTCTCATTTTTCTGAATCCATAGACACCAAAAATGTATTTTTCTGATTTGTGGATCAAAAGTTATTGAATTTCTAAGTTAAATACTAAATCAATCTATTTTTCTATTTAAACGAAATAGTCTGGCGACGTGGCGCTTTCCTATTGGCTGGTACCGGTTCGGCCGGATCGATCGCTGTGGGCCGTCAGATTTAAGTGACGTTGGACGGATCAGATCAGCCGTACCCTTTCGTTTAAGTGATCTAATCTTAACCGCTAGGATCTGATCGAACGGCTGCTAAGCATCTCGCTGGAGACTGGCGGTGCTAACGACGGCGCGCGGCGGCGGAGCGTCGGCCGATGGGGTTCTGGCGATTCTACGAGGGCTGGGAGACCGTGGACATGTACCAGAGGTTGAGGGGGTCGTGGCGATCTCGATGGTGGTCACTGCGGTGCGGGGGGTGCTCGGGCTTGGCCTGGATCCTTCGCCGGAGTTGCGGTTGCCGGCGGAACTCACGGCTCAGCGACGGAGATGAAGACCTGGGGCTCAAACCAACCAGCAAAGAGGTCAGCGAGGTGCGCAAACGTCTGCACGACCTAGTAAAGACCAATAAGGGGCGGCGGGAAACCTACCCTTACCGGAGAAGGCGACTGACGGTGGCGGCAGAGGAGTTCGCCGGAATTGTCCGTGTCGTCGACCTGGGGCAAAAGAAAACGCGTGGCTCGGTCAGTAGGTGCGCCAGGAGATGGGGAAATAGATGGGACCAAGGGGAGGGCGCCGGGCGGCCTGGTCTCACCGGAATCGTCGCCGGAGTTGCCGTCAGTGAGCAGTGTTCGAGCTCGAATTTAGGGAGCCTGGGGGCTCTCCGGGGTGGTGTCTGGGGGGGTGGAAATGATGAGGAGGGAGAGGGGGTTTAGTAGCGGTATGGGGCAATTAATCGCGAGAAACTGACGGAATCGAATCGATTCGAAACGGCCGAAGGGGAGAGGTCCATCATCGGCAGTGAAGACGACGAGGTGACGTGGGTGTGGGGTCTACCTGTCAGCGAGAGGGAGTAGCCAGGGGCGCGGTAAGAAAGCGGGGGAGAGGGGAACGCCGGGTGGGCTTAATGGGCCAGGTTGGGCCAGATGCTGCTGCTGCTGTTTGAAATTTTCCCTCCTTTTCTTTTTCTAATTCAGTTTTCTCCAAAACTTTTGATTTAATGAATCAAATTGATTCAAACCAATTTGTGAAAATTTGTAAAAACTCAAACTAGGTTTTTAGGGTATTATAAAACATAATTACCTTCTATTTTAATCCAAAGCACTCACTTGGACTTAATAGGTAATATAGCATTTTCTTTGGTTCCATTTTCATAAATTCCTAACCATGGCCCAAAATTGCACCAGATTTTTGGAGGACATTCTAAATGCAATGCAAAACATGCCATGATGATATGAGTGCAATGATGATGATTTCAGATGAAATTTTGGGATGTTACAAATCTAACCCCCTTAAGATGAATCTCGCCCTCAAGATACGGGTTGGCTAGAAAATAGGTGAGGGTGATCTCTCCGAAGTTCATCTTCTCGCTCCCAGGTTGCTTCTGATTCAGTGTGATGGTTCCACTGCACTTTGCAGAATTTGATGGTCTTGGTACGGGTAATTCTTTCTGCAGTCTCCAGAATCTTAATAGGTTTCTCTTCATAAGTGAGATCATTATCTAGCTGAACTTCCTCCAATGGTATAGTGTCTTTCAGCGAAGTTTCTTCCATCTCTGGGTGACACTTTTTCAGCTGACTAACATGGAATACATTGTGAACTGCTGACAAAGATTCTGGTAATTCTATCTCATATGCTACTTCTCCTTTGTGACTCAAAATCTTGAAAGGTCCTACATAGCGTGGTGCTAGTTTCCCTTTGATTCCAAACCTCTTCACACCACGAAGTGGTGATACCATGAGATAAGCTCTATCACCAACCTCGTAGGTAACCTCTCTACGTTTTGGATCAGCATAGCTCTTTTGCCGAGATTGAGCTACCTTTAGCCTATCTCTTACCATCTTGACTTTCTCCTCGGCCTCTTTGATTAGGTCTGGCCCGAACAAGTTTCTTTCTCCTACTCCATTCCATAGCAACGGTGTAGTACACTTCCTTCCATCAAGAAATTCAAATGGAGCCATTTCTATGCTTGATTGATAGCTGTTATTGTAAGAAAACTCTGTGTACGGTAGACTTTCATCCCAACTGGATCCATAATCTAACGCACATGCTCTCAGCATATCCTCTAATATTTGATTGGTCCTTTCTGTCTGCCCATCTGTTTGCGGATGAAATGCAGTGCTGAATTCTAACCGAGTTCCTATTGACTCGTGAAGTTGTCGCCAAAAGTGTGAAGTGAATTGAGTCCCTCTGTCACATACGATACTCTTAGGTACCCCATGCAAACATACAATTCTGTTCATGTAAATCTTGGCTAACTTTGCACTTGTATAAGTGGTCTTTACTGGTATGAAATGGGCCACTTTTGTCAAGCGATCAACGATAACCCATATGGAATCGTATCCAGATTTGGTCCTGGGCAGTCCGGTGATAAAATCCATACCAATTTTATCCCATTTCCAATCAGGTATTGGCAGTGGTTGTAATAATCCTGCCGGTTTCTGATGTTCTGCCTTTACACGACTACACACGTCGCATAGAGCAATGTGATAGGAGAGATGCTACAAAGTCTCAGGCACTGGCCAACTTTTGTGACAATTGGGCTGAAATGCAATATGAGCCGCCCTTGCCTGATTTGAACTATTGGAGAATGCATTTTGATGGGTCAAAACCGGGTTAGGTATCAGGATAGTGCTTACCTAGCAAATATTTTTGCAAAAGGAATATCAGTTTGCCTAGGAAAGTTGTAAGTGAGGATCGATTTCTTTATAGCATTAATAGCATCATCCTCATTACATTTGAGGAAATCTCCTCCCACAATAGCATCTAAAGCATATTTATAGCAAAGAGCAATCCCAATGTAAAAACTGCTAAGGAACAAGCTTTGAGTCATTTTAGGCTCAGTTTTTTCATGTAGATCGGAGATTCTAGACCAAGCTTCCTTAAAACTTTCCTCAATTCCTTGTTTAAAAGTGAAAATCATTTCCTCGAGTGACATAGTGATTGGAGTAAGGCTAGACATAGTGGCACTCAAGATAGGAACTAATTTTTTTGTGTTTTTCAAATAAGAAAGCAAACTTGTAAAACTAATTTTTTGTGTTTTTTATAAAGAAAGCAAACAAGTAAAACTAATTTTTTTTTATGTTTTTGAATAACAAAACAAGCAAACAAAGCAAAAAGAAACTAAGCAAAACAAAAACAACAAAGTAAAGAGATTGGTTATGAGGGACTCCCCTTGTGAAGATGTCCTTGACTCCCCGACAACGGCGGCAGAAAATCGCTTGATGGCTCAATGCACGGCGCCCAGAAAAATGCTTGATGGCGGTGTTGATGTAGAGCTCGTTGGGAACCCCAAGAGGAAGGTATGATGAGCACATCAGCAAGTTTCCCTCAGTTATGAAACCAAGGTTTAATCAAACCAGTAGGAGAAAGGAAACACCCCAAAGGTGTTACTAGCTAAGCTTTGGCAGGGCGCACTATCGGTGCTAGTAGCAACGTGGAGACCTGCACAACACAACCACAGAACTTTGTCCCCAACTTGCGATGAGGTTGTCAATCTCACCGTGTTTTGAGGAAAACAAAGGATTAAACGTATCGAATGGAAAGAAGAAAAAGTTTGAAGAAAGTAAACACAAAGCAGTAAACAGTTGTAGATTGTATGTAAAGAAAAGGACCAGGATCCATAGTTCACTAGAGGTGGCTCTCCTTAGATAGATAACATGCTGGGTGAACAAATTACAGCGGGGCAATTGACAAACACCGAGAAAGCAATACATGCATATACTAATCATCTTGACTCCTTTGAGACTTGATTCGGCATTACAACATAATACATAGACCGCCATCCAACTGCATCTATGACTAATAATCCACCTTCAGGTTATCATCCGAACCCCCTCCAGTATTAAGTTGCAAGCAATAGATTATTGCTTTATGAATTGCGTGTAATGTAAACAATATGATTGTTCTATGAACAAAGGATTGTTGTTTTCTCCCTAGTAGCAACAACACATCTAGTACCTCAGAGATTTCTGTCACTTCCCCAGATTACCAAAGGCATGAACCCACTATCGAGCATAAATACTAACTCTTGGAGTTGCTAGAATCTACTTGGCTAAGATAGCTACTAACAACAAAAAGCATGCAAGATCACAAATAACGAAGACATGATAGAATCAATAATCAATCTGAAATAGCATCTCAATATCCATCGGATCCCCATAAACACAACATGCAGAATTACAAATAGATGATCTTGATCATGAACGGAGCTCACAAGAACTAGACATGAAAGCACAAAGGAGGAGAACCAGCCATCTAGCTACTACATGGATCCGTAGTCCAAGGATGAACTACTCACGCATCACACCGGAGGCTACTACATGGCGCTGTCTCTCTCAACCTCAACCTCAAGCAGCGGCGCCCACCATAACTCATCAGCTCACCCTGCGGCGGCAATGGTGGAACTGGCGTCCCCAGGTGCACTGCCGTCCAAGATGGTCGCAGTGCTTCCTCTCTATCTCCAAGGCTGGCGTTGTTTCCCCTCCAGATGCGTGGAGTAGCAGGCAGGGGGACAAGGATGAGCAGTCCTCTCACCACACACCGATGTCCTGCACCCTGATATCAAGTAATCAACCCCGAAGACCTAAACATAGCAGGTTCAATCTAATCTCTTTGTAGAAAATCAAGGAACTGTGAGCATTCAAATGATTGGTTAATTTGAGTAACAAGTGTAGTTCATGTGGCATGAAATTTTCATGCCCTATTGATTTAACTCATGACACATTATTTTATCTTTTGTAGTTTGGACTTCTTGATGGATCTGACGACTGTACCAAGGTTCTAACCTAGTGGTCACTACAATGATAGTGCCAGGAACATGCACAGTGAGGACAGACTGAGATCCTGTGCTTAGCAATCTCATTGAGTCAGATTAGTGGAGCCGTAGTGCATGTGTACATAGGTCTGTTGTGCTCATTGTTGCTGATACTTTTGTGATGCTAAAATGAGACTTACAACGGGGTATTAATATTAAAATGAATCCCTTCAGCCAAAGATCAATCAATGAATTTCCTCGGACATGTTATTTCTGTTCCAATTTCAGTCTTTGCCTGTAAAAGTTGACTCAAATATCACTTTTTGAATAATGAATAATAAGGTAACTTGTCTAAAGTAAGTGAGGAGTAGACAATGAAGCTAATCGATGATTGCTTAGTCAAATGCATTGGCGAGCTCACATTCCTTGATATCTCAGATTGGAAATTGGGAATAGCAGAACAGCAAGTATAAGCATTGTGAGTTCAGTTTTGACATAAATCTGAGCACTAACCACACAATAACAACTCAAATTACAACCCCGTATCATAGTATAGATAGAAAATATACGCTTTCACATGCAAAGGGTGTTCAGTTTAAATTTAATTTTGTCGAATTGTTTGGTGTAAACAATTTTAATACTCCCTCTGGCCCATATTAGTTGACTCGGATTTGTCTAGATACGAACAAATCCGAGTCAACTAATATGGATCGGAGGGAGTAACAGGAATTGTGTTCTGTGACTTGTGAAAGTGAGGAGGAGTAAAATCTAAAGGGGAAGCAGAAGAAAATGCTTGTTTCCCATATGGCCAAATAGTATAGCCGTCAGCTGTTGGAAAATTCTATGCTGCATTTTTTAATTTATGCCACAAATTGTTTTGAAATACATAACCTGAAATTTAACATATTATCTATTTTGTTTCTCTTGTTGTCATCATCAAGGTTTTTTTTGTAGCAGATACGGCAAGCTCAAAGCTGATGTTCGTAATAGTAAGTCCCTCAATAACCCCAAGGGCACATGATTTTACCCAAAATAAGCATTTACTCATGAAAACTATGTGAATTGTTCATAAGCTGATTTCGTACAGTAAATCTTACATAGGAAATAAAAAAATGAGTATCAATTACTAAATACTTTTACTTGCAGATCTTTACAATGGTTAACTGGTTATTGAGGTAGCACTATCTTTATCCCATGTTCGCATACTCTATTACTTGGTATTTGGTGTTAATTTCAAATCATTTGATCTTTTAACTAAGAAATTCATCTTCATGTTTTCCTATCATTTGATCGTGAAAAAGGGCGGGCGTGGCAAAGAGCTCTATCATGGTCTAGTGATTCTATATAGCACGTCCATATGTAGGAAGGTTCATCGATGACTAAAACAAGCCGAATGGTTGTATTGTTTTACCGAGCGATTGAAACACTCCCCACCTCTTGCTCCCGTGTCACCCCCCCCCCCCGCGGGCGACCCGAACCCAAACCGCCACCGTCTCACCTTGTCCCCTCCCCCTGCCGCTGTCGGGCAAAGCCCGTGTGGTGCCGGCGGTGGCAGTCCTTGTTGGTTGGCTGGCGCATGGAGGGCGGCGCGGGGCGGCTCTGAAAGGCGGTGGCGAACCTCAGCAAAAACCCCATATTTCCCGGCGCAGCGGGCTGGCGAGCTACGACTAAGGCGGGTTCTCGTGGTGGAGGAAGTGGGGCTCAGCGGCGTGATGACCCACAAGTATAGGGGGTGTATCACAATATTTTCGATACGTAAGAGTGTCGAACCCAACGAGGAGCAGAAGGTGCTGGCTAGTGGCTTGGAGCAGGAATTCTTTGTAAATATTTAGCAAATGACTTTTAGGTTTTTTTGATAATGCAGGTAAATAAAGTACGAGTCAATAAAATACAATAATAATAAATGCAGCAACTGGCCCAATCCTTTCTTTAGCAAAGGATAAGCCGGTTGTATTACTTAAGATAACCAAACGTTCTCGAGGACACACGAGAATATCGTCAAGTGTTTTCGCTTCATATAGTTGATTAATCTTCTTTAGTTTTCTAAGTGTTGTGTGGGTGAACCTGTGCTAATGTACATACTTGTGATTATACCCCTTGCAAGCATCCGCAAGTACAAGAAAGTAATTAAGGTAGAAACCTAACCACAGCTTTAAACTCTAAGACCCTGACGTTCCTTGTGCAAAGGTTTCCTAACGGGGGTTCAGGTTTCTGTCACTCTGGCAACCCCTACGATTAGTAGCCAAATACACAATGCATTCCCCTAGGACCATATAGGTGAAGTGTCATGTAGTCGCCGTTCACATGACACCACTAGAAGAAGTACACAACAACTTAAATATCAAACCATTGACTCTTTCTCAACGCAATTCCACTACTAACAACATGACTTCTCCCATGTCCTCAAGAACTAAACGAACTACTCACAAGACATCATATGGATCATGATCAGAGATGAAATAAGGATGTGTAACAATCTGAACATAAAGAATAATTCAATGGTTTCAGTCAATAGCATCAACTACAAAGAGTAATCAACACCGGGAAAGTTTCCCCTAAGAACTATGCAAGATTCAACCCAATTGTTACAGTGGTATGGAGATGGTGATGATGGTGCTGGTGGAGATGATGGTGGTGATGATGATGATGATCCCGATGAAGTCCAGCTTGATGCTGGTGTTGATGGCGACGATCTCCCCTCTCCGGGAAGGAATTCCCCCGGCAAAATTCTATCTACCGGAGAGATCTTTCTCTCTCGGTGTTTTCCGCACTGCAGAGGCGGCGGGATCTTTCTGTGGTTGCTCCCCCAGTCTTAGGGGTTTCGGGAGGATACTATACGCCAGAGGGGAGAGCCATGAGTGGACTAGGGCGGCCACACCACCTGGTGGCGTGACCCGGGGTGGCCCGCACCAGGGGGTGGTGTGGGCCCGTGTGGCCCATCTCCACTCGCCCTTCTAGCAACCTTCGTCTTCTCGAAAATAGAATTTTCCATGTATTTTTCCGTATTTTCTGATCTTCGCGAATTTTGCCTCCAAACAACACCTTTTCCATCAGAATCCTGACTGCAGCGGTCCATGCTCCAAAAGTCATCAACCATGCAAAAAAAGATGAAATTACATAAGTATCATCTCTTAATATGCAATATATCAATGAATAACAGTAAATTATGATATAGAATGGTGATGCAAAATGGATGTATCAACTCCCCCAAGGTTAGACTTCGCTTGTCCCCAAGCGAAACTGAGCTCAATAAACATGACCCTAGGTTTATGGAGTGAAGAGTTGTTAAAAGAATACGGACAAGAAGCATCACATTCGTCAATACATAAATCATAATAGCAGACAACTCACTATTATATAACTTAACTTGCAATAGGTAAAGGAAACACAATAAAGATGCATAAAGTAAATCATAATTGGTAATGGAAAACTTAGCTCCTGGTCGAAGAATAGTTGACAATTTCCAGGAGTTCACAAATAAAGGGTTTTCAATGATAGCTTTCAAAGTAATAAACACGAAGATAAGAGGAAAGTGCAAAACAAGGAACATAAGAAACATGATTGAATAAATCATCATACGAATGAATGAAACACAAAAACTCAAAATACTTGCTGAGATAGAAGGGAATAGGTTTACTGACTCAACTAAAAAGTAAAAAGAAAGGCCCTTCGCAGAGGGAAGCAGGTGTTTCAAGTTTCGTAAAGAGCTTCCAAAAATTATGGTACTTATTAGCTTTCAGCTCTCAGTGCCCCTATCATAGGCATCTTTAGGTGATTAAGGTTAAAGTGATCAAATATGAGGATATGCTTGACAAGTTGTAAGCTGAAACTCTCATGACCCTTGAATACGAGGGTCGCTCGTCATCCTACTCAAGTTTAGTTACTTGTAAGTTCTTGTCATAGTAAGTACATGTGTATCATAGAGAACCGTCAACGGGGTACCCCTTGCCTGATGATACGGAAGAATCCCCATATCAAAATGACAAGGCAAGCAGACAACAAGCATCTCAGCAATCTTCTTATTTACCATGGGAAAATGGTGCTTTTTCTCTCTTTCCTCTTTCTCATATCTCTTTTTTTATTTTTCTCTTTTTTCTCAATCTCTATCTCTTTTTTATAAGAAGAATGTTTCATAGATGCTCATTATGGTTACGCTGTAGGTTTCCACCATGACTAGGCATGGATTAGACCAGCAGCCCAGGCGTTTCTCTAGCACACATACATAACTCCATGGACTTACAAGCTCCCCTTTCATTTCACACCGACGACATCCATAGACAAAAGAGCATGATATCAACTAGGTACAATGTACCAGTGCAATGTTAAAAGCGTTCCCCAGGACAACATGGTTCTGCTAATTCACAACTTACAAAGCGCAAGCATATACGCAACATAGATGGGCATAATGGTTCAAGTTTATTAAGTGCACGAAAGTAAAGTGTACCATCAAGTTCGTGAGAGCTTTAATCACTAATTTTCACATAACAAGTTTAATTCGGAAGGTAGATAAAAACATGAATTTACTTGGAATAGCAATAATGCTAATAGGTAGGTATGGTGGACACAACTGGCATATGTTTTGGTTTAAGGATTCTATGCACGAGAAGAATTCCCTCTCAGTACAGGTTTTTTGCTAGCAAGGCTGGGTAGCAAGTATAAGAGTTGAAGGAAACAAACATACAAGTGATAAAAAACATGCAACCTTCCTTGGAAGCACAAAAGATCTTAACTAGAGAATATTAAGCTTATGAGCAAATCAATAAAGAAAGATGATGAAATTATATTTCTTTAGAGTACTTTTATCTTTTTCATTCAACTCTCAAAAATAGTGTTGCTACTGACCAAGCCAGGTTTGCCAAAACCAACTAAATTAACTCAATGATCCCAAAGTGATACCAATACTAACAACAAGATCAATCATATAATAGCAATTGAAAACTAATATAAGATATGCAAAAGAGTAAATGATAGAACTTCAAATTAATATTCCATAACGGAAAATCACACCAAGGGATACATATCTATCGAGAGAGGGGACACTTCCACAATGCAAACCATCCTATACGATACCTTCTCTATTCATGATATGACTCTACTAAAAAGGTAAAAAGATAGCAGATAGTGATGTGATACCGCAGCACTCCCCCAAGCTTGGAACAAACAAACGGGATGACAAAACCTGATGAAAATTTACTCCTTCGGTGGTGGTGGTATTCTCTCGATGAGCTTTTTGATTAATTTACCCAAGTCCTCAATCTCGAAGGTGAGAGTACGAATCAACTCTGAGTTTTGCTTAATGCGGCTCATGATCATGTCGGGTTGCGAATTCTAGCTCTTGAGATTCTTTCCCCACTCTTCCTCCTTGAAGTCTTCTTTTCCTGCATGGTTAGAACGAGGCAAATCCCAATTGGAGGGTAGTTTCTCCTTGGGCATATGCTGGTATTGATGCTCATGGATAAGGGTATGGAAGGGATTCTTGGTGCGTGGAGGAAGTGGCCGTGGAGCCAAACAGTGACGCGGAGGCTTCCATCCAGTTGACATCCGTGCAGTCCTTTTGACCTTGGCAGGGTTCGCCAACACTCCAATGCTTGCAATGGTAGTGCCGATGTGCGGATGCTGGCTTTTCTTTGCCTCCTCTTCGTCTTCGCTCTTGATCTCCTTCTCCTACCTGGGGTCTTGGAAATCTTCCTCCATAGGCTCCTTTCCCTTATCCTTGGCGGAGACCATTGTGCTTCTAAACTTTAAGAATAGTTCCTGGCAGAAACAGATCGAAACAAAAACACGACGAGAACACGATATACGAACCTCGGGGGATCCAGGGGATTATATATTACGAAGTTTTACAACAAAAGGAAGGTACTGGGAGAAAACGGGTCAGAGACGGAGTCCGGGGCGGCCACACCACCTGGTGGCGCGGCCACACCACCTGGTGGCGCGGCCACACCACCTGGTGGTGCGGCCTAGGGTGGGCCTGCGCCACAAGGTGGTGTGAGCCACCTAGGCTCCGTTTCCGTCCCTCTTTCGCTTCGTAGCTTTCCCTATTGGATAAAAAACTGCAAAAATATAACTAGACAGATTTTTCGCGGAACTTTTCTTACCAGAACTGTTACCTATTCGAAAACGGACTTTGCAGGTCTCTGAACTTGGTCTTTAATGAATTTTTCCGGAGTTACCACTTGAATACCATCAATATCTTCATTGTAAGAATCTCCAGCAATATAGTGTTTGAGTCGCTGACCATTCACCACTTGTGTAGTGTTATCTTTTAAAGAGGAGATTTTTATTGCACCTGAACGATACACTTCTTCAATAACAAAATGTCCTTCCCACTTTGAAAGTAGCTTCCCCGCAAAAAATCTGAGACGAGACCTATACAATAGAACCTTTTCACCAACATGGAACTCTCTTTTAAGAATTCTCCTGTCATGCCATCTTTTAACTTTTCCTTAAAGAGTTTAGCATTCTCATATTCTTCACTCCTCTATTCATCCAATGAACATAAGTCAAATAATCTTTTTTCACCAACAAGTTTGCGGTCTCTATTAAGTTCCTTCACTGCCCAATAAGCTTTGTGTTCTAACTATAAAGGTAGGTGGCAAGCCTTCCCATAAACCATTTTGTAAGGAGACATACCCATAGGATTTTTATAGGCAGTCCTATAAGGCCATAAGCATCGTTCAACTTTTTAGCCCAATTTTTTCTAGATCTATTAACAGTCTTTTGCAAGATGGATTTAATTTCTCTATTTGAAAGTTCTACTTGTCCACTAGTTTGGGGATGATAGGTTGAAGCAATTCTATGATTAACATCATATTTAGCAAGGGTCTTTCTAAAACCACCATGAATTAAATGAGAACCTCCATCAGTCATAAGATACCTAGGCACTCCAAACCTAGGAAAGATAACATCCTTAAGCATTTTTTAGATAGGTCTCCCCATTAGCATTCTTCATAGGTATGGCTTCTACCCACTTAGTAACATAGTCAACGACAACAAGAATATGAGTATAACCTTTTGAGGGAGGAAAATGACCCATAAAGTCAAATCCCCAACAGTCAAAGGGTTCAATAACTAGAGAGTAATTCATAGGCATTTTATTGCCTCTAGAAATATTACCAACACGCTGACACTCATCACAGGATAAGACAAATTTTCTGGCATCTTTAAAAAGGATAGGCCAGTAAAAACCTGATTGTAGCACCTTTTGCGCAGTTCTATCTCCCGCATGATGTCCTCCATAGGCACTACCATGACATTTCCGCAATATCTCCTTTTGTTCATATTCTGGAACACATCTTCGCATAATACCATCCACTCCTTTTTATATAAATGTGGGTCATCCCAAAAATAATGCCTCAAATCGTAAAAGAACTTTCTTCTTTGCGGAGGTGTAAAAGTTGGAGGCAAGTACTTGGAGACAATAAAGTTAGCATAATCAACATACCAAGGGCTCCCTCGCGAGCTTACCCCTATTGCGGCCAACTGCTCATTTGGGAAACTATCATTAACAGGCATAGAATCAAAAGAGATATTTTCCAACCGAGATAAATTATCAGCAATAGGATTTTCAGCACCTTTCCTATCTACAATATGTAGATCAAACTCTTGTAAGAGCAGCACCCATCTAATAATCCTAGGCTTAACATCTTTTTTGTCATAAGGTACTTAATAGCGGCATGATTAGTATGAATGGTAACTTTTGAGTCCACAATATAAGGTCTAAACTTATCGCAAGCAAAGACAACAACTAAGAATTCTTTTTCAGTAGTAGCATAATTCTTTTGAGAAGCGTCAAGAGTTTTACTAGCATAATGGATAATATTTAACTTTTTATCTATTCGTTGCCCAAGGACAGCACCTACAGCAAAATCACTAGCATCACAGATGATTTCAAAGGGTAAACTCCAATCAGGTGGTTGAACAATAGGAGCAGTAGTTAAAGCCTTCTTTAGAGTTTCAAAAGCTTCCATACAATCATCATCAAAAACAAAGGGTACATCCTTTTGAAGAAGATTAGTGAGGGGTTTCGATATCTTAGACAAATCTTTAATAAATCTTCTATAGAAACCAGCATGACCAAGGATACTACGAATACCTCTGACGTTTCTTGGACAGGACATTTTCTCAATTGATTCAACTTTAGCCATATCAACTTCAATGCCTCTCTCGGAAATTTTATGTCCAAGGACAATCCCATCATTGACCATGAAGTGGCATTTCTCCCAATTAAGAACAAGAATAGTTTCACATCTCTGCAAAACTTTATCAAGGTTGTGCAGACAATTATCAAAAGAAGTTCCATAGACGGAGAAGTCATCCATGAAAACTTCCACAATTTCCTCACAAAAACCATGAAAGATAGCAGACATGCATCTTTGAAAAGTAGCAGGAGCATTACACAAACCAAAAGGCATACGTCTATAAGCATAGGTTCCATAAGGGCATGTAAAAGTAGTTTTTTCTTGATCTTGTTGTTTAACCGCAATTTGAGAAAACCCAGAGTATCCATCAAGAAAAAAAATGAGTCTTTTTAGACAACCTTTCTAACATTTGATCAATAAAAGGAAGTGGGTAATGATCTTTCTTAGTAACTTTGTTAACTTTTCTGAAATCAATGCACATCCTATAACCTACTACTATTCTTTGGGGAATAAGCTCATCATTATAATTAGGCACAACGGTAATTCACCCTTTTTAGGGACACAATGAACAGGACTAACCCATTCACTATCAGCAATAGGGTAAATAATACTAGCATCAAGGAGTTTTAATACCTCGTTTCTTACCACCTCCTTCATCTTAGGATTCAAACGACGTTGGTGCTCTACCACTGGCTTTGCATCTGGTTCTATATTGATAGCATGCTGACATATAGTTGGAGAAATCCCCTTTAAATCGTCCAGAGTATACCCATAACCCCTCGGTGCTTCTTCAATACCTCCATTAATCTTTCCTCTTCCTTCCCTAAAAGTTTAGAACTAATAATAACAGGATATATTTTATTATCATCAATGTAAGCATACTTAAGACCGTCAGGATCGAAGACCGGATCCTTTTTAGGTGGCAACGTGGTGCCCAAATCTTCCACAGGCAAGTGATGCTTAAGCATCTTAGGTTAACGACGGAGAATCTCGTTAATCTCATTTCTTTCTTCCATGAAGATTTCACTTTTGTGGTCTTCCATAAATTGCTGCAAAGCATTGTTAGGTGCAAGAGAAATAGAAGCAAGTTGTTCAACTCTAAAATCCTCATTATGGGTTTCATTTTCACAAGGTTCTTTAGTAAATTTCGAAAAATTAAACTCATAAGATTCCCCATCAAATTTAGTTAAAATTTTCTCCCTTTTGAAGTCAATAATGGCTCCGCAAGTGCTCAAGAAAGGTCTACCAAAAATCATAGGACAGGTTTTACTAGCAGCTGAACCAAGTACTAGAAAATCAGCAGGATATTATCTTACCACAAAGAACTTCTACATCCCGTACAATACCAATTGGAGAGATGGTATCTCTATTAGCAAGGTGAATAACCACATCAATTTCTTCTAGTTCGTAGGGACTGATTTCATGCATAATTTCTTTGTAAAGCTCATAAGGAATAACACTTGAACTTGCACCAATATCGCATAAACCATAATAGCAATGATCACCAATTCTAACAAAAAGCACATGGACACTAGCCTTTTTAGTTCTATTAGGATGTGAAACAATATTAGATGCATCCTCACAGAAGACTATGTGTCCATCTTCCACACTTTTAGTAACAAGGTCTTTCACAATTGCTACAGCAGGTTCAATGTTTATTTGTTCATCAGGTTTTACAGTTCTCTTTGCACTTTTATAGATTACACTAGTTATCATAGGATGCTCCTTTACCTTATCTGGCAAGGGTATTTTCTCGATATAAGGTTCAAGTAGGATATGGTCAATAGTGCAAAATTCAGTACTCCTAATAGGAACACAATTAACAATATCTTTATATGGCACATGATACTTGTTCCATCCCTTTTTCGGAATTTCAATATAGGAAGCAAAAGCCTTTAAACAATTTGTAATAACTTGAGGATCAAGACCATAAGCATTACTAATATTTTGAAAGTCATCAGTTCCCATAAAAGACTCAATGCATTCATAATCATAATCTATACCTGACTTTCTTCCTTTGTCATTCTCCCATGCTTCCACTACTAGGAAACAGCTTATCTGTGGCGCATGGAAATGAGACTTCTATGGCGCATATCCTAGTCTCCACTGTTACCTCTCCACTGATAACTACTTCCTATGGCGCATATGGATATGCGCCATAGAAGTCTCATACTTCTGTGTCGCATTTCTTTATATGCGCCACAGAAGTCACAGACTTCTGTGTGTGGCGCATTTACATATATGCGCCATAGAAAGACTATGCGCCATTGACTATATAATTATATGCGCCACTGATTGTGTAACACGTATTTGAAGTAAAATATGTTCCTGGTGTATAATCAGGGATTTATACAGGATTTATACAGTATTTATCCAGATGAGTATAAAGTACATTGCACAAGTAGTAGATGCATGAAAACCGACATATATATAATACAAACACTTAGAGCCCGATCGAGATACATATATAGTGTCAAGTGCCGAATTTTTACACAAGTGCCGAATACAAAGTTCATATCATCTCACATTACAAATATGAAGTGGCCACCGCCGTCTACACTAGGATCAAATAGAATACAGCTGTGATAATGGTGAGCAAGAGAATGAGCTCGACCAATATCTTCATCCGGTTCTTCTTCCACAGGTGGTTCCTCCACTTGGCTACCACCTCCTTTCTTGTCACGTATCCTTTGTAGATGTTGCCGCTGAACTTGTTCACTTGTTTGTGACAATCCTCCCACTCCTCGTAGACTCATGGAACCCTACCCATGTACACCACATACCACCTCGTCGCCATCTCTATAGATGACAAGGCATATTAGTAAAAATACAACAAAAAGAATTAATAAAGGGTTCACGTCCATATATATATATATGTTCATAGAATATAAAACAAAGGATCCATAAACCTAAAAGATAGATCATCATAGAAGCAATAAGTTCAACGACAGCACGACCACAAGGTAGTTTAAGTCTAACAACGATGACCATTTCGACCACAAGATAGTAAAGTTTATGACACAGACACTAATATAGCAGGCGTCCATCAAGAATATACACACACTGGATCATGCTAGAGGCACACACCGATCTTGAAGACTTCTTCTTCTCGCTCGGCTTCGGGAATGGTAGATAGCTCTCTTTCGTCATCCACGTCCTTGTGTCACCCTACTTACGGAGGCGTTCTTTGATCTCCCTCTTACTCAACCCTCTGGCTTGTTGTAGGGCACCCCCCTTGTGTTGACATCTTGAATGATGATTTGCGAAAACTTCATCTGAATGCGATGGAAGTCTTCTCTAAGATCATCATCGTCAATTCGTGCCAAAGTTTCGGCCCATCCTCGGAGACTAGATGGCAACGTTAGGTTCTGACAATCCCAAACATAGCCTTTAAGGTGATGGAGGACATAGAAGGCCTCCTTGGCACCAGTAGTCGACTGCTTGACGCAGGGGAACTGGATCATGTGCTTGAATACGTGTTTGCCATCCTTGATACATTCTCCCTTATCTACGAAGGTGCATCCCTTCTTGGCGTAGCCCTCGAGAGCCTCATTGAGAACACCCCTTATTCTGGTGTAGTCTTTCTTCTTCGTCAAACTCTCCGAGTCGAAATACATGGCTAGCGATTACCTCGGGGCAAGGACGGTGAGTGTGCAGTATTTGTCTTTGCGCAACACAATTGGAACGGAATGTTGGAAAAATAGCAAAGGAAGAAATCTATAAGAAATGCATAGGTTATGGCGGCGATGAGGGAGTGTGTGTACTTACTCGGGAAAGAAAGGCAAAAGAAGTGTGTCCTTCCTCTTGTTGTCCACCATGAACTTCTTGAGGTATGCCGTCGCCTTGGTCCGTGTCTCTGATCCTTCGACCAACTGGCTGTCCCGCATGTAGTAGGGATCCACTATCGCGAGTTCTGGGGTACTCTCTCTCTTGATCTTGATCACCAGATTGAGCACGTATATGCGGACCAAGTTACAGTCCAGCCGTTTCGTGAGAAACAACTTGAATATGTCCTCGAACGCTATGAAGAATATATCCGCGGGGGGTTCATCGATGAAGCGCACGGCCAATGGCACCTTGGCCATGAAAACCGGGTAATTTGGATCTTCGTATTTAAGAAGGAGGCCCTCTAGTGTCTTGACACCCTCGTGCAAAGTTAACATGGCTCCAACTGCCATGTGGAGCATATCCGGAGTCAATATCGGATCACCAGCTACATGCACTCGGGGCAAGCCATATTGTGTGGATGGTACGACGACGACGTCCTGACCCTGGATCCTCTTCGGAAGAGGCTGGCTTGCACCCTTCTTATTATTATTACCTCTCTTCCTATAGTGCTTCTTCTTCACAACAGTGTCAGCCACTGCCATCTGCTCATCAGCCGCCTTTTGGAGTGTGTGCGGGCTGAAAACCAATCCCAGTTTCCCTTGTGGTGGATCGGTGGCCGGAGGCATCTCTTGAGAAATACCATGGAAGATCAGGCCCTGCGTGCATGTATTGGGCCGACTAGCTTGATGGTCGCGAGCTGTGAAGGGTTCTTCATCCACAGAAGGCATATACAATCCTTTGTCGGCACCGGTGTTGATGAAGTCGTCAACATTGACCAATTCATCATCATCTTCATGGGTGCCATCATGTGGTGGTGGTAGCGGGGGCGACGATGGTTGCGGCACAACGCTTTGCCATGTGGTGGTACACACGCTGCCAAGAGTTGTTGTGACGGCTGGTGGTGGCGATGACGGTGGCTGCAGGCTTCCCAGGTGGTGGCCGGGCGATTGATCGAGAGGTGGCGGCGGTGCTCCCCCGCAAGATGAATCTGGGTCTTTCGCCATGTCAAGGGCCAGTTGTAGCATTCTCCAAGGGTCTTGTGTTCGTCGGCTCCATGAGGTTGAAAGGGGTGTCCATGTCGTCGCACCCTGGCAACACCCGAGCCAACCTAACCCTCATCACGTCATCATCCATTGGATTGTTGTGCATCGTGCGGCTCGTGATGTCTACGCACTTCTATTCTTGTAGGCAGTTGTTGGGCCTCCAAGTTCAGAGGTTTGTAGAACAACGGCAAGTTTTCCCTTAAGTGGATCACCCAAGGTTTATCAAACTCAGGGAGGAAGTGGTCAAAGGTATTCCCTCTCAAGCAACCCTGCAATCAAGATACAAGAAGTCTCTTGTGTCCCCAACACACCCAATACACTTGTTAGGTGTATAGGTGCACTAGTTCGGCGAAGAGATAGTGAAATACAAGTGGTATGGATAATTATAAGTGGTAACGGTGCTAGAAAATAGCTTGCTGGCGTGTGGTTGACGTGGGAAAAGACTAAAGGCAATATGAAATAAAGATGGAAGCAAGCAAACATGTAACAGATCTAATTGCAAACGGTGTATCAAAGCTTAGAAACAAGGCCTATGGATTATACTTTCACTAGTGAACACTCTCATATAAATATATCATCCTCATGATATTGCGCTGAACTACTCTCCGGTTGGACACTCTAATCCATGATAGGGCTATAACAACACACCTCAAAGTAAGCCTTTCCCATCTAGATAACCCCACACTATCACCTTGAGCACTAGATGGTTCCAACAAACACCACAATTTCATAGAGACATCCAACTCCAAATATAACTCATAACAAGTATATGTAATCTCTAGCCTAAGTGCCACCATGGTATGCACGATGTCACTTTCACACACATGGGGAGAGCAGAGATCTAATAAAGCACTTGAGTAGCAAGGTTGATCTACTTGATTACAAAGCTCATGATCACAATATGATCATGCATAGAGAGAGATGAACACATAGCTACCGGTAGAACCCTTAGCCTCAAGGAAGAACTACTCCCTCATCATCATGGGAATCAGCGATGGTGGTGGAGATGGTGGTGGAGATCGATGGAGATGGCTCCGGGGGCACTTCCCCGTCCCATCAGGGTGCCGGAACAGAGACTTTCTGTCCCCCGAATCTCCCCTTCGGTGGTGGCAGTGCTGCGGAACTTTTCGTGGATTTCTGATTGACGATTTAGGGTTTTCGCATCAGGAGACATCTTATAGGCAAAGAGGCAAGGTCGGTGGGCGGCCAGGGGGCCCACAACACCTGGTGGCGTGGCCAGGGCTAGCCCGCGCCACCATATGGTGTGGCCACCATATGGCCCCTCTCCGTCTAGTCTTCTGGCTCTATGAGTCTTCCGGTAAAATATCGACTTTGGCTTTTGTCGGGTCCAATTCCGAGAATATTGATTTTCTGACTTTCCTGGAACCAAAAACAGCAGAAAACAGACAACTGGCACTGTGGCACTTGTTAATAGGTTAGTCCAAGAAAGTGTACAGAAAGTACTCCAAAGTTGGAACAAAACACAAGAAAGTAGATAAAACCAAGCATGGAACATCAAAAATTATGGATACGTTAGCAACGTATCAACATCCCCAAGCTTAACTCCTGCTCGTCCTCGAGTAGGTAAGTGATAAAACGAAAGAATAATTTTTGAGGTGACATGCACCATCATGAACTTGATCAAAGTATTTGCAAAACATTCAAAGCTGGGATCATAGTACTTCAATCATAACATGAAAGACAAAGTTCTAGCAATAAGGCAAAGAAACTATGTTGCAACATGAAAAGGCACACACAAAAGATTCATGAATAACAATGCTTTGCAAGACGTTTGTTTGTTTCACATAAAGAGAACATAGCATAGTGGCATTTAGCTTATCCCTCATAGAGTAGCAAACATAAATGCATAGGACACCTTCAAAGTTCATAAGAGTGACTAGATACAAATAGTTTAAAACAAGCAATATCAAAGCTATGCATCAATCAACAAGTCTTAGGACAATGAGCATAGAACTAAGAATGGCCACTATGCTCTCAAAGTAGGTGCATAAAGATAGAAGGTGGAGACTCAACAAAAAGGTAAAAGAAAGGCCTTCATAGAAGGAAGTAGGGATTCAAGTCTCATAAAGAGCTTACAAAAATTATGGTACTTAATAGCTTTCAGCTCTCATTGCCCCTATCATAAGCATCTTGAAGGTGATTAAGGTTAAAGTGAACAAACTATGGTGTACATGCTTGACGAAGTATAAGTTAGAAATCTCATGTCCCTTGAATACGAGGGTCGCTCCTCATGCTACTCAAGTTTAGTCACCGGTAAGTTCTTGTCATCGTAAGTACATGTGTATCATAGAGAACTGCCAACGGGGTATCCCTTGCCCGATGATACATAAGAATCCCCATATCAAAATGACAAGGCAAGCTGACAACGAGCATCTCAGCAATCTTCTTATTTACCATGGGAATATGGTGCTTTTTCTCTCTCTTTCCTCTTTTCATATATATCTCTTTTTCTCTTTTCTTTTTCTCTTTTTTCTCAATATTTGACTCTTTTTTATAAGAACAATACTTCATAGAAAGCTCATGATGGTTACGCTGCAGGTTTCCACCATGACGGCATAGATTAGACCAGCGGCCCAGGCATTTCTCTAACACATATACATAACTTCATGGACTTACAAGCTCCCCTTTCATTTCACACCGACGACATCCATAGACAAACGAGAATGATATCAACTAGGTACAAAGTACAAGTGCAATGTTGAAAGCGTTCCCCATGACAACATGGTTATGCTAATCCCCAAAAAATAAGTGCAAGCATATACAAGCGTTCCCCATGAAAGTCATGCATAAAAGGCATAAAGGAGATGACATGCACTAACTAATTAGTTACCTTGGTGATGGCGTTGATCTCGGCTAATGTAGACACACGGCCAATGCCGGTGGCCGGCCTATCATCATCTGCAATCTCCCACTCGGGTGCCTCACGAAGCACCACCGCCGTCGGCTGCGCCTTCTTATTGGTATCTTTGGCGGGAGGGGGCGTTAGTGTGACCAAAACGAGCGGCTACGTCCCGATGTTGACGGCTGGCGGGGTCACCAGGTCCAGCGACACGGTAACATTGATGCCCGAGTTGCTGCCGCTTAAGTTGGGCAGATGTATCGGCCCCTGTCGACCTCCCGCGTTCCAAGCAGTAAGCACCTCGAAAAACTCAGGGGGATTATCGAGCAGAGCTTCTCTTCCACTAACTTGTCCACCATTTTCTCGTCCACCGTCTTCTCCTCCATTGTCTGCACCTTCATCTTCAGCTCTTCAACAGCGGCTTTATCCTTAGCCGCCAACTGGTTCTTCCTCTCCCTTCTTTTCTTGGCATCCTCTTTGTAGTACTCCTTGAACTTCATGCTCGTACCGAAGCCGGACACACGGCCAGCTGAGGACGGCGGCAACCCCTTGTCCTTCCTCTTGTAATCATTTGTCGCCCTGTTCAAAACCGTGTCCCACGGCTCCGTCGAATCCTGGGACGACTCTGTGGCAGTAGCGTTCAGTTCCTCCTCCTACAGAGACAAGGAAAGGTGAACCCATTTAGATTCTTGGCTTCATTATTTTAATTAGAATGCAATAGACTTGAGATCGGCGATAAATTCCTTACCAGATTCTTCTCGAATTCCTTCACCTCCGGATCATCGGTGATGAACTCCCATGTTTCCTTGTCTAGGTAGTAGCAGGCCCGAACAAATTTCCTAAGCTCCAAGTCCGTGATTTTAATCCAAGGGTTGTCTTTACCAAGGCGTTCAAGCTCGGCGTCCTCCTTGTCCCAAATGGCCTATTTCCCCCTGTAACCGCCGCTTCCAAGGCGGTGGTTACCTATGTTCTGTTCCTGCATACTCCTTCCCCATTTAGTCCATTTTATAGCATCAACGGTAGCTATATCCGCCTTGAATATCTTAAACTCCTCTTCGACGAGCATCGGATTTTTCTTACTAATAACCTCCCAACTTTCAGCTTTGTTAATGCTAGTCTTCACCCGGGTTTTCCAGCTGCTCAAGGCGTTGCTCATCTTCGTGAGGGCTAGTTTGTTCACCGGGTTCTTTCTTTCGAGGTTTCTAAACCGCTCTGAGAATCTGTATCGCTTGTGAAGCTTCTTAAGGAGGTTATCGACCAAAGCTGCATTGTCAGCATATCTGATGTACTTCGTGTTAATAAACATGCTTTCCCGAACGATGCATCCGAGTTGCAGGCCGTACCCTTTAGCAATCGCCTCTGGCGCAATGGGTTGGCCACTTTCTGTGACCTCAGTGAAATCATCGCAGACGGTGGCGAGCACTGGCACCTTCCGCTCCTTCTTTTCCTCCTCCTCCTCCTCCTCCTCCTCCTTCTTCTTCTTCTTCTTCTTCTTCTTCTTCTTCTTCTTCTTCTTCTTCTTCTTCTTCTTCTTCTTCTTCTTCTTCTTCTTCTTCTTCTTCTTCTTCTTCTTCTGAGAAGCGGCCGGGTTGCCGCTACCGCCATCCGTGTGCTCGCCGCCATCGGTGGTGTCATCCTCTTCGCTGCCGCCTACACTAGTTCCATCATAGTCGTCTTCATCCCCTCGTAATCAAGATATCCTCCCTCATTGGCCCCAGCAGCTCTGGCGACGGTCGCCTCCTCCTCCGGTGGTGGTGTCATCCTCATTGCCTCCTCCTCCTCCTCATGTTGGGACCCCCACCAGAATGACTGGTTGGCCTGTCTAGCTTGTTCTTCGATGCTGATCATGTGCTTAGAAGGGCCGGCCTCGTTGTTGCCCAACATGTTTACACTACTCTATTAAAAAGAGGCAAAAAGTTAGTACAAATCTCGGCCAAAAAATTCGGCATGACCTTTGCTAATTTTGACCTAGGAGTGCCCATTTCTCAACCAAAACGGAAGTGAATCGACACTTCGAGAGAAATGGGCAACTCAAATGAAATCCCTGCAAGACAAAACACCCCATCCCCATATTGACAGCCCCATGCATTGACCCCATCATCATCATCCATGCAGCCCCATCCATCATTCACACAACAGTATAACAGATACATGTATAAGAAGAACTTAAAAAACTTAAAAGGGTACATCAAATAATATATAAGAAGTATATATGTCAGACGTGTGCTTCTACTGAATGAAAACTGAGTAGCAGTTATAGTACACAAAGACACACACACATGCTCTCTCCTTCTTGCACACACACAGGCTATCAAGTTATAGTACACACACTTTACCTTGCACAGTTCAGTAAAGGGGAATTTTTTATTTAGCGGCAGTACACATACACAATCATGATGCTCCTGATGGATTTCACCAAAGCAAAGTTGGGTTGTAATCAATTCATTCATATTTGGGTCAAAAAAGAAAGAAAGACAGAGAACATCACAACAATTGCAGTAAAAAAAGCAGAACATCACAAGTGTCGCAGCAATAATCATCAGGAAACCAGGGGCATAGAAACAAACATACATAGATGTTCTTGGGAGCACTGGAAAGGGAAGCACAAAATTCTCTATGGATAGTGCAATGGAAATAAAAGCAGTCTGCAAAGTATCCAAGACATTTCTTAAAATGCTAAATAACACAGACCAGATTCACACAATATATGGAACAATAAAAAATAACATTTGAATGAAATAAATAGTGTAACAGAAGTGAAGAATGTACCTAACTAAAAGTCTAAAAGGATCAACAAAATATGTTAGAGTAAACTAGAAAGCTTGGTATGCTGAAAAGGGGACCCCAGTAGTTGCAGTTAGAGATGCATGTTTGAAACCTTTAGGGTACCATCTATTTTAGTCTAGTTCAAACAAATGAACTATTTTTCTCAAAAAATTATGATCTGTGAAAATTTAGTTTATTTTTTTGTACTAAAGAGGGTAGAGGGTACCCTAAAGGTTACCCACTTGCATACTTAGTTGTAGTCCTAGTGTACTAGAACTCTAGAACTACAAGTAACTTAGGCCCTTGATAATTAAATCATCAAATTCAGAACCTGATTTACACACATATCTTTAATCTCATTGTGACGGTTCAGTACACAGTTGTACACTGAATTTAGCATGCCTATTACAGTGTTGCGTTAGTTATTCAGTACACTAAGTTCAGTATGTACAGTGCAATATTGAATATTTTACTGTCAAGCAAAACCTGGTTTACATGAATGCACCTGAGCATATTTTACTGGCACGAACTGACAGGTTGTGACTCAAAAACATCCCAAAAACAAACAAAGGAGGCATAACTTTTTAACAATTGGCATAACCAAAATGGCAAGCCAGGCTATATTAATCATATTCTCCTTAAAATGTGCTGAGAGACCAATGTGCTGAGAGACAGAGCATGCTACATTGTTTCTTTAGCCCTCAAGACCACTATATTTTAGCTTCCATAGCCACTTAGTTAATTAATAGGCACTAGGTGAACAACTCCCCAAACTCCTTGTTATTTAGGCCTACAAGGTAACTAATGTCCTGATCACTAACAAATGTAGATACTAACTTTGTATTAGTTAAACTGTTTTACCAGAACCATCAATTAATAATAAATGAAGATACATGAAACCAATATTTCCACATTGCATAGGAAGGACATATCAATGTACATGACAATTAAACTAAGATCTGATGCAAGCCCTAGATCATTCTTGCAACTTCTTAGTATTAAACTAAAATTCACAGAAGCATTCTGGCAATCTGAAAATTGAGTAGAGCATTCTTGCAGAGAAGGGGAAAAGAAGAGAGCGGGAAGTGTACCTGCGGATGGGGAGGTGGTCGTCGACGAGGGTGGCGGCATTGCTCCTGCTGCGGACATTGCAGGCCTCCTCCTCCTAGGTCGTAGGCGGGGCGGGGCGGGCCTCCTCCTCCATGGGCTCCGGAGCGGCGGTGGCGGGCCTCCTCCTCCTAGGTCGCAGGCGGGGCGGGCCTCCTCCTCCACGGGCTCCGGTGCGGCGGTGATGGGGCTCTCCTCCACGAAGGCTCTCCTCCTCCACGGGCTCTCCTCCACGACGGCTCCGGCGGCGAGGGTGATTAGCTAGGGTTTGCACGCAGGCGAGATGAGGGAAACAAATGGAGAAGGTAGCAGGGGAGGCTGAACCATTTATTTGGCTAAGTGTGAAAGTCCTGTGGCGCATTCCACTAAAATGCGCCACTAAATTTACAACTTCTGTGGCGCATTATTATGATATGCACCACAGAACTTTTGGGCATAGTCCAAAACAAAGCGGCGTCGTAGTTTGACAAGATCAGCTACATGTCCTAGTGGTCTTGCTCGCCAGCTTTCAACCTGAGGCAGCCAAGTTCGAATCCTAGCTGTCTCAGACTTTTTTTCCTTAAAAAAATATTTTATTTATTCAAAAAAAGCAAGAACATATACACATATGCATATTTATTCAAAAAAAGCAAACATATACACATGCATACTTATCAAAAAACCTCATGAATCATATATATATATATATTATATGCTTGTCACACACAAATGTGAATTTGTATACCCCCACACGAATATCACGTGTATATTTTAGTCTCTAACTAATATATATTTGCGAGCACACATGTGAATTAATACACAAAAAAGTCAGACTAATATCACATTATACCCACATGAATTAATACACCAAAAAGTCACATAATTGCTAGTGTCTCTTCACAATCTTCTTGCTCTTTTTTGTCGTGGTTGAATACTTTAGCCCGTGCACTTTGAGATTTCTTCTTGTGAATGGACAACCTTTAGTAGGTAGTGTGGTCTTCCTTCTTACTTTAGTAGTAGTAGGCATGTCGAAGTACTTGTCGAATTCCTCTTCGATCTTCGGGTCGTCGTTTTTATCAAAGTTTTGCTCGTTGGCGGCTCCTTCCATTCTGATGATGCTCCTCTTGCCCCTCCTAACTACAACACGCTTGGGCTTTGACGGGTCGGTAATAAAAAAACATTGATCAACTTGGCTAGCGAGTACCCAAGTATCATTTCTTGCGGAGGCTTTCTTCGTCGATTTGGCATCTGGTATAACTATTGTGGTGAAATACCGGCCTTCTTTTTCCATGTTCTTGGCCCATCTAACATGGAACATCAGTACGATCTCTCCACGGTAGTCGAGCTCCCATATCTCCTCGATCCTTCCGTAGAATCTTTCCATGATAGTAGTCTCATCATCAGCAAAGGATAACATAGTTACTCCTGAGTTTTGATATTTGCTATTCCTGTCTTTTTCCTCGGTGTAGAATCTATAACCGTTTATATCGTATGACTGATAGGTCCTTAGGTTGTGCCCTGGGCCCTGCGACAAGGAGAATATGAGTTTTTGATCTTCCATAGAAGGCGTCTGTGGGGGATAGTCCAGTTGCCTTTTCTTGAACCAACCTGTGAAGCTGGAGTTGTGCTCTCTGGTTACGTCTCCCTTCTTCCTCGGCTGGCCTTGGTCGACGTACTCCTGCTCAATTAAGCTTCTGTGCTCTTCGACCCAAGGGCCGACCACTTCAATGTGTTGTAACGCGACTCGGTGTGCCCTTTCAAAATCAGTGTGTCGACCATCAGTGCCGACATGCAGTGAGCGGCAGCCCTCGCGGTGACCATATCCACCGAGCCTGCCGAGGTGCTTCTTTGTGGGTATTCCAACATCCTCGTTCTCGGTGGTTAGATAATTCTGACAGAAGGAGATGCACTCATAGATCAGAAAGCCCTTGGCTATGCTTCCATCGGGACGGGACCTATTGCGAACGAATCCTTTGATGACACCGTTTAGCCTTTCAAACGGCATCATGTTTTGCAGGAATGTCGGCCAGAGCTGGATGATGTCGTCCACGACATGTACAAGCAGATGCACCATGATGTCGAAGAATGTGGGTGGGAAGTAAATCTCAAGCTCGCATAGTATCATCATGATCTCTTCCTGTAGCCTGTCGAGTTGCTTCACACCGATTGACTTCCTAGATATGACGTCGAAAAAGTTACAGAGGCCAAACAACATCTCATGGACATGCTCGTCCATTATCCCATGGATCGCAACAGGGAGTATCTGCGTCATCAACACGTGATAGTCGTGAGACTTCATACCGCTGAACCTCTTCTTCGCCACGTCCATATATTTTCTTATCTTCCCCGAGTAACCGTGAGGAACTTTCACTCCTAAGAGGCACCTGAAAAACTGATCGAGCTCCTCTAGACCCAGAGTGAAGCAGGCAGTGCGAAGCACCATCTCATTCTTCTTAACTCTTTTGCGGCAACCTTGAGTCCCTTCTGTCTGATAATCATCATCATCATCATCATCATCAGTATCAGGGTACTGAATATCTTTCTTGATGCCAAGCAATTGAAGGTCCTTTCTTGCTTTCGGCCCATCCTTGGTCCTCTCCGGCATGTTCAGTAGAGTTCCAAGCAGACTCTCGGTAACGTTCTTCATGATGTGCATTACGTAGAGGCTATGGGGAGTGTGAAGGACCTTCCAATACGACAAGTCCCAGAAAACAGACCTTGCTTTCCATACACCCAGCAGCGGCTTCGTCCTCGGTCGTTTTTTTCCAAGCGCAGGGTAATCTACCCAATTATTTAAAAGCTCCTCGATTTCTTCGCTGCTCCTCGGACGCGGGGCTCTTTCGAGATCATCCTTAGAATTGAACAGGTCACCACGTTTTCTCCATGGGTGATCCATGCGGAGCCACTTTCGAGTACCTTGGAACACGGTTTTCGAAGACCCGGGATCCCTTGGTAGCTGGAGATGCGGTGTCTCATCCATGCACTTGATGCATGCATTGTGTCCGTGGTTCTCCTGGGCCGATACATATGCGTAACCAGGATAGTCCTGCATGGTCTTGAGTAACGCGGCTCTCAGATGGAAATATTCTTTAGTGTAGGCGTCCCACGTACGGGCACGTGTCTCCCACAAGCTGGCTAACTCCTCTCTCAATAGTCCGAGATACAGATGCATATCGATACCTAGTTGTTTCGGCCCCTGAATAAGAATGCTCATGTGTATATACCTTTGCTTCGTGCATAGCCATGGGGTGGTTGTACAGTCATACAAACACGGGCTAGGTGCTATACGTGCTACTCTGGTTTCCAAAAGGATTGAGTCCATCGGTGCTCATACCCAGCCTGACATTCCTTGCATCGACACCGAACTCTTTGAACTCGATGTCTAATGCATTCCACTGGCTAGCGTCTGAAGGGTGTGTCAGGATCTTGCCCTTCTCTGGATCATCTTTGGGTTTCTCTCTTTCCGCGTGTCATTGCATGAGCTTTGCTTCCTTAGGATCTATGAAAAATCGCTGCAGACGGGGGGTGATAGGAAAGTACCATACCACTTTTCGAGGAACTTTCTTATTTCCTCTGTTGTACCATCCTTGGCCACACACTGGACATGTGGTTCTATCCGCGTACTCGTTTCGATAAAGTGCGCAATCATTGATGCATGCGTGGTATTTAATGTGTGGTAGGTCGAGAGGGCACACGATTTTCTTGGCCTCCTCGATACTTGTTGGCAATGTGTTCCCCTTAGAAAGTCGGTCGTGCCAGTATTCCATGTTCGCGTTGAAGCTCACATCGATCAATTTGTGTCCGGCCTTCATCTCCAGAACCTTGAGCGTTACACTCAAGCATGTATCCTCAGGGTGACACCCAGGATACAATGGAGTCATCCCATCTACCTCCATTTGGGCCAGCTTGGCTTTCTCTCTGGCTGCAGCTTTGTCGTTTCTCGTCTCCTTGAGGAGCAGTTCTTGAACATGAGGGTCCTGCAAGACCGAAGTTAGTAGCGTTTGTGTGTTCACGTCTTCTCCTTCTTCATGATGATCATGCCCGTCGCCATCTCCTTCTCCATGCTGATAATGCCCGCCGGCATCTCCTTCGTCATGATGATCATGCCCGTCGGCATCTCCTTCGTCATGATGATCATGCCCGGTAGACTCTTCGTCTTCTCGCCTACCCACGTCTTCATGACCACCATGTCCCGCCGGTGGCTCATTGAGGTCACGCATGAAACCGCGCCTGAGCAGGTGACCCTCCAATTGTCTAGATTCAGGGTCGATCCAGCGCTGCAGTTTGCATGTTCGACATGGACATCTTATCATGGTCTTGTTGTTCAGAATCATGTCCTCCTTCACGTCTTTCTTGTACCTAGCAATTCGACCTTCGTCCATCGTGAGGACCATGGTTGCCTGCGCGGTCAAAACATAGAGTATAGGCAAGAACCACACCATATGAACACACACATGCATGGATGCTAGCCGGAAAAAATTCGGCATGACCTTTCCTAAAATTAGGACATATGGGTAGCGCAAAAATTTGCCAAAATGGAAATGAATCAACATTTCGGCAAACATCCATGCAACCACACCGGCCGGGACAACAACAAGCAAGCAACAAAAAACTTCCTCCCATTGCAAACATTCATGCACCACACAAGCATCGTCTCGCCATGGATCGAACACACACACCGCCCACGCGACAAGCTTCACCTACATGTTAATGGCCAAGTACTCACCTAGTAGACACAATAATAGCGAGACGAGACCGTGCGACGAGAGAGTGTGGACAAATAGATCTACAAGTTGGTGGAGAGGAAATTAGTAAACAAATAGAGATGTGAGCGAGAAAATTAAGGAACTTTTAGATCTACAAGTTGGAGGGAAGCTTCCACTTACCAATCTATGGACTAAAGTAGGTTTAGTTACAAGACAATGGAGAAACTATGGGCAAAATGGGGTGTGAGGGAGGAGGAAGACGAGTTGGGAGGAGGTAGAAAGGAAGAGATGTGAAATGGGTGGTGGTGGATAGATAAGGTGGGAGCTTTGTCACCTTTTTAACATGGATCTGGACGCCCTCATCTGTGGCGCATATGGAGGAAATGCGCCACAGATGCCCAAACTTCTATGGCGCATAAGTCCATATGCGCCACAGAATTTATGGTACAGGGTAAAGTGGTGGGACCCAGGGTTAGGTTTCTGTGGCGTTGATACATTGCAAATGTATCTATAATTTTTCATGTTCCATGCTTGGTTTTATCTACTTTCTTATGTTTTGTCCACACTTTGGAGTACTTTTCATATGATTTCTTGGACTAACCTATTAACAAGATGCCACAGTGCCAATTGCCTGTTTTCTGCTGTTTTTGGTTCTAGGAAAGTCAGAAAATGAATATTCTCGGAATTGGACGGGACAAAAGCCAAAGTTCCTATTTTCCCGGAAGACTCACGGAGCCAGAAGGAGAGTCGGAGAGGGGCCATAGGGTGGCCACACCCCCCAGGCACGGGTACCCCAGGCCGCGCCAGGGCATGGTGTGGGCCCCCTGGCTGGCCACCGACCTTGCCTCCTTCGCCTATATATTCATCCCAATGCGAAAACCCTAAATTATCAAGTCTCCAGCCACGAAAAGTTCCACAGCACTACCGCCACTGAAGGGGAGATTCGGGGGACAGGAAGTCTCTGTTTCGGCACCCTGCTGGGATGGGGAAGTGCCCCCGGAGCCATCTCCATCGATCTCCACCACCATCTCAATCACCGTTGCTGATTCCCATGATGAGGAGGGAGTAGTTCTCTCTCGAGGCTAAGGGTTCTACCGGTAGCTATATGTTCATCTCTCTCTCTATGCATGATCTTATTGAGATCATGAGCTTGTAATCTATAGATCTACCTTGCTACTCAAGTGCTTTAATAGATCTCTGCTCTCCCCATGTGTGTGAAAGTGACAGTGTGCACACCATGGTGGCACTTAGGCTAGACATTACAAATACTTGTTATGAGTTATATTTGGAGTTGGATGTCTTTATGTAATTGTGGTGTTTGTTGGACTCATCTAGTACTCAAGGTGACAGTGTGGGGTTTTCTAGATGGGAAAGATGAACTTTGAGGTGTGCTGTTATAGCCCTACCATCGATTAGAGTGTTCAATCGGAGAGTAGTTCAGCGTAGTATCATAAAGAAGAATATATTTATCTGAGAGTGTTCACTAGTGAAAGTATGATCCCTAGGCCTTGTTTATAAGCATTGAAACACCATTCGATACTAGATATGTTACATGTTTGCTTGCTTTCATCTTTATTTCAGTTTGCCTTTAGTCTCTTCCACGCCATCAATCTATTTTCTAGCACCGTTGTCTTATATCCATACCACTTGTATTTCACTATCTCTTCGCCGAACTAGTGCACCTATACACCTGACAAGTGTATTGGGTGTGTTGGGGACACAAGATACTTCTTGTATCCTGATTGCAGGGTTGCTTGAGAGGGGATACCTTTGACCACTTCCTCCCTGAGTTCGATAAACCTTGAGTGATCCACTTAAGAGAAAACTTGCTGTTCACTTGGAGGCCCAACAACTGTCTACAAGAATAGAAGTGTGTAGACATCAAGCGCATGTGTGGATATGCGCCACAGAAGTGAAACATATCTGTGGCGCATATCCACACATGCGCCACAGATTGTGGGTGAAAAAGTATCTATTATGGGTCCCGCCTCCAAGTTCTATGGCGCATAGCAGAATATGCGCCACAGAAGAGGCAACTTCTGTGGCGCATACCTCATTATGCGCCACAGAACTTGGATCTCCCCACCCCGGCTAGCGGGTCCCACCAATCTTATGTGGCGCATATTGTACGAAATGCGCCACATAACTTCTAGGTTTCTCTGGCGCATGTTTCCTAGTGTGCCACTGTCAAGTCTCTGTGGCGCATGGATTTACATATGCACCACAGATTACCTTGTCTACCTATAGGCTGTTTCCTAGTAGTGTTCAACATTGTCTTGAATACGGTCTAGAAGATCCCATTTAGCTTCTTGTTCCATGCGAGTGAATGATCCAGCATAAGAAGCATCCAATAAATCCTTATCATGAAGAGAAAGCCTTGCATAAAAGTTATTGATAATAATATTGTTGGGGAGCTCATGAATGGGACATTTGAGCATTAGTAACTTCAATCTCCCTCAAGCTTGAGCTGTACTTTCTCCATCAAGAGGCCAAAAGTTGTATATTTGATTCCGATCTTTATGAATCTCACTAGGAGGATAAAATTTTGAATAAAAGAGAGGAACTATTTCCTCCCATTCCAGAGATTGACTATTCTTCAACAGCTTATACCATTCCTCAGCTCTTCCTTTCAGTGATAATGAGAATAACTTCTTCTTGACTTGATCTATTGTAATACCTACACACTTGAACAACCCGCATAATTCGTGTATAAAGAGCAAATGATCACCGGGATGGACAGTTCCATCTCCAACATAATAGTTATCCATAACACGATCAATAATTCTTGTAGGTATTTTAAAAGTATCATTCTCAGTAGGTGGTGGTTCATCTACTACCTTAGCACTGGTAGTAGCATTACGAAATAAGAAACTCAATGAATTTTCCATAATTAAAATAAAGCAACTAACAAAAATAAACAATACTCACAGTAGAAGTTTCCTTTACCAGTTCCACTCTCCAAGAGCGCTTCACTTCCCGGCAACGGCGCCAGAAAATAGTCTTGATGACCCACAAGTATAGGGGGTGTATCGCAGTATTTTCGATAAGTAAGAGTGTCGAACCCAACGAGGAGCAGAAGGTGCTGGCTAGTGGCTTGGAGCAAGAATTCTCTATAAATACTTAGCAAACGGATTTTTAGGTTTTTTTAAAAATGCAGGTAAATAAATTACGAGTAAATAAAAGACAATAATAATAAATGGAGCAAGTGGCCCAATCCTTTCTTTAGCAAAGGATAGCCGGTTGTATTACTTAAGATGACCAAACGTTCTCGAGGACACACGGGAATATCGTCAAGTGCTTTCGCTTCATATAGTTGATTAATCTTCTTTAGTTTGCTAAGTGTTGTGTGGGTGAACCTTTGCTAATGTACCGACCTTCCTAGGACTAATACATACTTGTGATTATACCCCTTGCAAGAATCCGCAAGTACAAGAAAGTAATTAAGGTAGAAACCTAACCAAAGCTTTAAACTCTAAGACCCTGACGTCCCTTGTGCAAAGGTTTCCTAACAGGGGTTCAAGTTTCTGTCACTCTGGCAACCCCTACGATTAGTAGCCAAATACACAATGCATTCCCTAGGCCCATATAGGTGAAGTGTCATGTAGTCGATGTTCACATGACACCACTAGAAGAAGTACACCACAACTTAAATATCAAACCATTGAATCTTTCTCAACAGAATTCCACTACTAACAACATGACATCTCCCATGTCCTCAAGAACTAAACAAACTACTCACAGGACACCATATGGATCATGATCAGAGATGAAATAATGAAAGGTAACAATCTGAACATAACAATAATTCAATGGTTTCACTCAATAGCATCAACTATAAGGAGTAATCAACACCGGGAAAGTTTCCCCTAAGAACTATGCAAGATTCAACCCAGTTGTTACCGCGGTATGGAGTGGTGATGATGGTGCTGGTGGAGATGATGGTGGTCATGATGATGATGATCCCGATGAAGTCCAGCTTGATGGTGGTGTTGATGGCGACGATCTCCCCTCTTCGGGAAGGAATTCCCCCGGCAGAATTATGTCTGCCGGAGAGATCTTTCTCTCTTGGTGTTTTTCACCCCATAGATGCGGCGGAATCTTTCTTTGGTTGCTCCCCCAGTCTTAGGGTTTCGGGAGGATAATATATGCTAGAGGGGAGAGCCAGGAGTGGACCAGGGTGGCCACACCACCTGGTGGCGCGGCCTGGGGTGGCCCGTGCCAGGGGGTGGTGTGGGCCCCCTGTGGCCCATCTCCACTCCCCCTTTGGCAACCTTCATCTTCTGGAAAAATAGAATTTTCCATGTATTTTCCCGGATTTTATGATCTTCGCGAATTTCGCCTCCAAACAACACCTTTTCCATCAGAATCCTGAATGCAGCGGTCCTTGCTCCAAAAGTTATCAACCATACAAAAACAGATAAAATTACATAAGTATCATCTCTTAATATGAAATATATCAATGAATAACAATAAATTATGATATAGAATGGTGATGCAAAATGGACGTATCACGGCACGATGGCCATCTTCCTGGATGAAGGCAGCGGCGTCTAGAGCTTCTTCGAGGGATCCTCGATGGCGGGCTGGCAGGGCCTACAGGTCTCTTCCACTGGAGTCGGAGACGAGGGCCGGGTCGGCCAGCTACCAGGCGACGACGGGCGGGCGGAGATGGCCTAGGTGGCGTTGGGCCTGCCTCGGCCCAAATCTAGGCCCATGCAGGCCAGATCTGGGTTGGCAGGCCTGCGCCCCACGCAGGCTTCAGGGGCATCCAGTGCGCTTCTGAGAGCCCACCCCCTGGCTATGGAGTGGTTGGGGTGCCTGATCCGGGCCTGGAGGCCTCGTTCTGGCGCCCGCTTGGCATCTTCGCTCCTCGGGTGATGCGAGTTTGATCAGTGGGTGCGACCTGCTAGTTGAACCCCTGATGTTCGCGTGTTGCCTTGCTACCCTAGTCCCTTGTCCACTTTGATGGAAGTACTGATGTGGCATCTGTTGCGCCGTGGGCGAGATCTCGGATGCCGGGGCGGTGGCCCCGGAAGGTGGACTGCACGGATGGCTCAACGACGGGCGACGTGGCGGTGGTGATGGCTGTCTCCTAGAGCCATGAGGGTGGCGAGGAGTAGGCGTCAGGGATTCCTGGTGTTGACGGCGTCTCGATGTAGTTGATGCCCAGATCGCGTGGCGAAAGCTCAGCTAGAGGATGGTCGTAGTCTGAGGTCCCAAGTGTGGCGAAGGTTTTTCCGGGAGAAATCCTAGCGCTCTGGCGCCAACGGTGGCGACGCCTGCGGCTGTCGTGATCTTCTTGAAGGCACCGTTGTGGCTACCTTCTCCGTATTAGGCTCCGGGTGAAAACCCTAGACTTTGGTGGTCTCGACGATGACGACGCTTTTGTGTCGTCACCTTCTTGGGGCGTTGTCGTGGAGCCTAGGTCTCCTTAGTCTCACGGCGTCTTCGGTGGCAAGCTTGATGCTTCCTAATTCTTTGTTGTGTATCTTTTGATTTGCTTATAAGAGGAATATCTCATCACTTTGTATCGCTCCGGTCGTTTTGGTTTATTTATAAAGCGGGACGAAAGCCTGATTCGATGAGGTTCTATTGTTTTACTATAGCTCAATGGAAAAGTGCAGTTGCAGGAATTTGCCATACAAGATTCAACCAGGCACAAGGACAACATGCCAATCTTACTATTTTTTCTGCAGGGAAATCTTATGCGTTTGTTACGGTACTAGAATCCTGGCGGTAACATCGGTGAGTAGTGGAAACACCTTGGCGTAAGAGCATGTATGATATGGTTACATCAACCTTTTCACTTAGAGCAAGGATAATAGTATAGCTAGCAAGCTGGTTATACGAGGTTGCCATTTCATCAAGAGCTAGTTTGATTAATAGTGGTGGCTATAAGATTCGCCACTAAATTAGTACTAGTTGCTATCTTTTTTCTTTGTCTTTCTTCTCATTTAATGTTTTTGCCTTAAAGCAAGTATAGAGCTGACTCTTACATGAGAGCCAACAATTTGTATTTTTGCTTATCTTTCTCCTTCACATAGACAAAAGTGTCAAGTCAGCAGGCTTATAGCCCACTATTATACTTGCTCTTAGTTGGAGGAGATAGAATTAATAATAGAAGGTTGGCTAGAGATGATTCTTTAAAAATAAAAGAATGACAATTTTCTCGATTGTACCTTCTGCCCGTCTTCTCTTATCAACATAACTTTTTACTACAATTAATCAATTCGTATTAATATTAATTTTTAGAGCTGACAATAAGAGATTATCTATTGTACAACTTATTTTTATTGTCTTTTCAAGATTATGTGGAGAGCTAAAAGAAGACTACATTGTACATGCCCTAAGGGCATACGTCGGTCCCTTAAGAATAGGAGAAGCCTAATTTCTCCATTATTATATCTTATGTCTTCCTTTATCGACACAGTCTCTTACTATAATTAGTTAATTTACTTTAATTTTTAGAGATAATAAGAAGAGATGACCCATTATCTGACTTATTTTTAGTCTTCTCTAAATCTATTATATATTAACAGTACATGAAGGATTAACCAGAAGTAAGAGAATTAACTAGAAAGTACATGAAGGGTTAACCAGAAGTAAGAGAATTAACTAGAAAATTTCACATTAATCAGAAAATACTAGCCCTTGATTTGTGAATCTTTTATATTATTAATCTGCAACCGTCAAATCTACGTAAGTAACAAATATAGCGTGGTAGATCTGATACAACTTCACGTGACACGTGTACACCTGCCTATGTTCCAGAAAAAATGGGTAGACATTTGAAATCATTAATCTGTAACCGCTAATTTATGTGACATAAGTTGGACCTAATGCAACATCACGTCACACGTGTACACCAATGTATATTCAAGAAAAAAAAAATATATGCGTACGTAAATAGATCCCTAACCAATATCCGGATATAGGACTGTTTTAAAATTGTTAGTCCCTAACTCTAATTGAACTTCCCGTTTTCTTCCTTCCCAAGCAGGCATGTTGCCCTTTGACGGCTCGACTCCTTTGGTTTGTCTCGCATGAACATCTGCTCCGGCCATTCACCAATTTGTAGGATCAATCAATAATTTCTAAATCGCCTGCCCCTGCTGCTTTCCAAGTTCCATCTAACACTTTGCTTTACAGGGAAGGATTTTTACTAATGCTAGGCCTCACTGCTGCAGGTCCTCTCTTTTCTAGAATCTTCCATGATCAGCTCTCTCTTCTCCCAAGCAACAGCCACGTCTCCTACTTGCATAATTTATTTTCGAAAACAAGTAATTTCTAGGTATTGTCTACAGTTTCCATAACTGCCTGCAAGTTTTTCACTTTACATGCCTTACATTGGTAGCCTGCATTTGACATCATTTTTTTGTTTCAGAACTGAACATACATTTATAGCTTGCAATTGGAGACTATTTTTGTTCAGAACTGAACATGAGATCGTTCTCTATGTTGCAGACTAAACACGTTGTGATAAATACACAAGCAGTTTATGTTGCTACTCATTGATTGTGGATTACTTAAGATTCGAGCTAATGTGAAGTTGGAATTTCCATGCTATGCATATATGAATCCAACCGGAGGCAGAGATAAAGGAATTCATCGCAACTCCTCGCTGTCATTTATGCATTGTCGAGCGGGGCCCTGAGGTAGGGATTACAGAATCTATTGCAGGCCTAGCGCTATTCCTCTGCGAGATTCTCATTGCCAAGACTTCCCTACGAGGACATGTACAATAGGACTGAGTCAGCTGTCTGCAACAGAGGTTATAGATGATTTTGCTGATGTGGAGAGGAGAGAGAGTGAGGTTGTCTATAAAGTTCTAGACAGTCTGTAGAAATTTTACAGACAGCTTACAGATAATAATTTTATTGTTGTATCAGTGGTGTCTGTAACTTGTACTCACACATAGCTATGCTAAAAACTTACAGATAGACTGTTGTATAAGTTATCTATAATATTGTCTAGAATTTGTATTACACTCTACCTGTCTAAACTAATGCTCATACCCTGAACATGTCTAAGCGGTTGCCGGCCGTCGTCAACCGTCCGACATGGCACGATACCCACCTACCTCTTCACCACCAGGCACCGCTAAAGCCTACGACGCCGGATCGATGGACTCGCCACCACACATATCTAAGCGGTCGCCGGTGGCTGGCTGACAATGCTGGACGTAGCAAGCTGCGTCATTGCCAGCATGCATGGCTGAGGCCTATGATGCTGAATTAATATAGTCCTAAGTATTCCGCACTTTCAGTCTGAGGTTTATTCTCCTTCTGCAACAATCAGCCGTGCAATTTATTTGGAAACAGAAGTAAATTGATGGTTGGATTTAATTCTTGATGTTTGAATCCTAGAAATAATGGATGCATATATCTCAAAATTGGAACTAAAACGATAGAGAGATGAGTGTTGGGAGAAGGGAGGAGCTGATAGATGGAGAAATTAGTCATACAAAAGTACGTACAAATATGTCCTGCGAACTGCTGGAGATGGACCTCACTATAACCGACTTGGACAGTACCTGAAGAAGGTAAGCTAATATATTTTTCTATGGCAAGCCTATTAAAAAGTATGTACAATTCATATTTTAACTTTTTCTATCGCAAGCCTATTAAAACGTATGTACCAATCATATTTTAACCGTCCAGTTTAAATCTTAATTACCTTTCATCTAGGGCCTCCACCTTTACCGTTGTTGAGAAATGTAATCTAGGTGTTCGATGAATTACTAACTTTTTAAATCTTCAATTCTAGCAGAAGGAAATTTACGAAGCATATTGAATTTCTCTTTACATCAATCAAATCGAACAATAGCACTGTGAAATGAAAATTAATTTAATTAAGTTTTTGTTGATACATGCGATACACAAATATGAACTCTGTAAGTAAAGGATGTGCATACTCCGTAATGAAAACGACAAGGATGAACTTAATTAGCACCCTCACTCTAACAACTAAAATAGTACCCTATCGGTCAAACTATAATATATTTTTTCATGTGTTTTTCTGTTGTTAGAATGTCACTCACAATTTAATATATATCTATACACATGTTAATTATTCAGAACATTATGTCCTGCAAGACATGTCTCATGATACTAATTTTCTAGCAGGCATATTGATTAACCATTTCCTTTCATTTGTCATATTGAGATATCTCTGATATTTTTCAGTTGACTCTTTTGTTTCTAATTATCCATCGGGTAGAGTCTTCGTGAGGTTGCTTCTAAAGCTTCTGCCATTACAGTTAATAATTTGGTATTTTCCTCTTAACGTTCGCAAAACATTTTATTGGTTATTAATTTACTATTCTTCTATGGATCATTCAGAGTTCACGCCACCGATACTTTATTGCGGTGACATTATGGTAACTAGCATGCTATGATTTTTTTTATTTGCTAGCTATTTGATAGTCGAATTCGATGTACATGCCGTGGAGACATAGTGAGAGATGGATAAATGCTCTACCTAAGATTGACGTTCACTTCTTTTTTGCATGGATCAATTGTTTCATCCTGCATTGTAAATATAGCTCCAAAGATAACCTACCCACTTTTTAGGACCAATTTAAATAGTATTGATACATCTCAAATATACTTACACGTTTCCTTTCTTTCTGGATGTGACCTTATAATTTATCTGCTAATGTCAAGTCCGTTTCCCGTTTGGCCATGATTTACATAGTGAGGCACAATCATTATATTTTCAACTATCTTCTTTCTAAATGAACATGCTAGCGAGCTAATTAAATACATAAACTTCGGGTAAAAATGCAAGTGTGCTAACTAAAAACATCTAAAACATACAAATATTTATTAACCGGGAGATCTATAACCATATAACATATCAAATATAAAAAGTAAGAAGTAATTTATGCATATATATTGAGCCAGATATATTCAAATAATTAAAACTAATTTAAAAATATTATAAGGTTAGTACTTATCTTAAAATCGAATAAAGATGAATAAAAAGTTATTAATAATTTGAGCAAACCATCCTTGGATTTAGTTAAATGCCTAGTACTATTAGGTTGTCCAGAATTGATTCCTTGTATGAATCGTAAAAGAAATTTTTGGGAACCATAAATATATCGTCCGCGCATGTGCGTAGACCACTGTCCTAGATATTTGGAAAGATAAGAGAAGACACGTCTTCTTTACCTTGTACATGCGCCAAGAAAGTCGCGCAATATCCTGCTTTGTGCAACTTTTGTCCGACAAGGAAACCTCGGCACGGGCTGGATGGATCGAGCCGCCGCCCGTCCGTCTGTCCGTACCTGTGACGGTGCGATCGGTGATTCGGTCGCATAAATAGCCGTAGCCTATCACGAGGACGAGGGGCCGGCGGGTCAGGCATACGCCCGCACCCTTGCTAGACCGCGTGACCGGTTCCTCGCGATTCATGGGCGGCGTACTGCTGGTAGGTAAGGCAAGTAACTTGCATCCTCTCCACAGCAGCATCAGTCCAGCTCGACCGCGGAGCAGCAGTGTCGCAGACTGCCGGCTAGCTACCGCATCCTCATCAGACATGAGAGCCATGAGTGAAGTATCGGATATTCGCTTCGGCTCGCAAATGCATCGATGTGCGAAAACATATTTTAAAATGTTAAAAAGTCAAAAATATGCATATATATTAGTGTAAGAGTATGAGATTGACGTAATATGTTGGATATCTTATTGAGCCTCATGAACGAGTATATATATGCGTACAGAGGATTATCTTAGAGTACGAGTTAAGTTAGACTAGAGTCCTAACTATCCTAAACTACCATAATAACCGTGTCCGTATCATATTCTAACACCCCCCACAGTCGTAGCGGTAGCGTCGTGAACAACTGAAACGTCGCGGACGATCAGACTAGAGATAAACCGAAGTAGCATCCAGTAGGTTGACATTCCCCGCAGTCGTAGCGGGAACGTCGTGGACGGTATCACGTCGCGGTTGTTTGGACTGTAAAGGAAGCTGGTGATGCTCAAGCGAGGTGGTAGCCCTTGTGCCGATATCGAGAGAGCCCAGAGCATGAGGCGGTGCCATGTCGAGGTAGCCGTGCGAGGGGTCGCCGTGGTCAATGTCGTGGTCGGGGATGTCGATGTCGAGGTAGCCGCACATGAAGCCGCATACGCATAGTGCGCGAGGAGGATGACGGAGACACGTCGAGGCAGTCATCGAGGATGTCGATGCACTCCGAGCCGTCGAGGACGAGGTGCGACCATAGTTTTGCCAGAACTAGGCGCATGTCGAGGACGAACGCACACTCCGATTTTGCCAGAACCAGGTATGCAGAGAAGAACTCGTCGATGACGCGGTCGAGGCAGTCGTAGAGGGGTCGATGCCGAAGAAGATATTGTCGAAGCCGATGAAGACGAGGCGCTGATCCGAGCTTGCTAGACTCGGGAACGCGTCGGGGACGAAAGCACTCCCGGTATTGCCAGTACCAAGCATGCGAGGGCAGGGACCATCATGAACTTATCGCCATGTTAGAAAGACTAGCAGAGGAAGCCTCCAGAGCGATTGTGATGCGCAGAGCGGCGAAGGGAGAGATGTCGGCGCTGTTCGCGGTAGTCAGAGTAGAGTAGCAGGTGGTGTAGTCGGGGATGAGGAGATGACGCTGGCGGTGAAGTTCTAGTAGACGAAGACATAGAAGTTGGCGAAAACAGCAACGACCTAGGGTAGTCATGCTGGATGCCTGAAGTGGCGATGAGGTAGTCGGCGGGACCTGTGACGGCAAGAGGGCGCCCTGCAGGTTACCTTGTGAAGCGTGGCGGCGGTGCTCGAAGTAGGCGAGGAAGACCCGCAGACGTGACGAAGACCATGTGCAGACGGCGGCGATCCGTGCTGTAGCAGATGGCGCGGTGAAAGCCGAGGTCATCGATGCACGGGACGGTGAACTAGACTGCGTGCAGCCACGCTATGACCCGAGGGGGCGGCATAGCTGCAGGGCGCAAGTCGGTACAGCGGCTGGGAGACCATCAACGACGTACACACTAAGGAAGGCGCGTTGGAAGCCGGTAGCGTGTACCAAAGGCGATAGCGCTGCGGCCTGACGGGGCGACACAGCTGCAGCACATAGCTCGATCGGTGGTAGGCGCATGCTCGGTGACGTGCTTGGCATAGACAGGCGCGTGATCGGTTGATCAGACCGACGGTGCGCCGTATGCGCCAGGGTGTGGACGACGCGTAGATCGTAGTCGATGGCGACGTAGTCGGTGAAGTCCCGGACGATGACGGCGAAGACGATTTGAGGAGGGGCGGCCGCGGCAGCCTTTCAATGGAAGGCGTAGCAACCGTCCGCGGTGCGCGGCAGCTTGCCCTGAGGCCGCCACAGCCTGGCGAGGCAGGCGCAACAGCGGAGGAAGCAGGCGCACGGGCGTGGTGTAGATCCTCGATGCCGATGGTCGGAGTGGAGGCGCGGCGATGACGACGGCGGTGGGCGACTCAATCCGATCTAAGATCGGTAAACTAAAAAAGAAAACCGATTAAGAGATCGAAAAAAAAGACTTACAGGGCAGCCAATCACGGATCGGCGGACGAGCCCTGTATACAGATCGCGTGGCCCCAGACGGAGATCATGTAGATCGATCCCCCGGGGGTGGCGCGACGGAAGTGTGCGGCTAGGGTTTGGACCGATTAGGCTGAAACTATGTAAGAGTATGAGATTGACGTAATATGTTGGATATCTTATTGAGCCTCGTGGACGAGTATATATAGACGTATAGAGGATTATCTTGGAGTACGAGTCAAGTTAGGGTAGAGTCCTAACTATCCTAAACTATCATAATAACCGTGTCCGTATCATACTCTAACAATTAGAACATTTTATGTTGATTCACACGTTTTCGGGATGAAGAACATATTATGTGTTGTATATAAAAAAGATAAAATGTGTCACAGGATTACGACTATTGACATGACATTTTTTGTCTTTTTATACACAACACATAAAATATTGTTTCATCCCAATAACTTGTGAACCAATAGAAAATAATTTATATGTAGAATTTTTGTTTCGTTTTTTTTACATTTCAAAATATGTTTTATTAAAATGAGTGCATTTGCACCTATAAACCGAATTGCAGCCTCCGTAGCAGTATCAGTCTTTCAAGATTAGTATCCCTGTTAATTATGTGCATTGTTAATTAGTAGATGCTGGAAGTTGGAAGACCGTCTCAAGTGAGAAGTGTCATCCCAAGTCATTTGAGCCATCCTTTCCATCCCAATATAAGATAAGATAACACATATTTATGGAAAGAAATCTAGGTAAACTAGATGATTCCCGCACGTTGTTGCGGGATGTCTGGTGAAAGAATTTTAAATAAATGTGTCAAAAATATTTTCTATTCGCATCTCTTTTTGACATACATTGGCAAGTATCTATGAAAGGATTAATAGTTTTTAATTGAAAAGTAGAATGATTCCCTCAGGTTGCATAAACAACTATATATGTATATGATTGTTTTCTAAGGAATACGACTAAATGTTTCTGTTATTACATCTTGATCCGTAGTGCTAGATACAAAAATGTATCATTCACAAACAAAGGACACACTTAGAAATTCAAATGAATTCCTATAAAGAATTAAAATTATATGTACCAAAGATTAACACGATCCCCGCAAAAGAAAAAGATAGAATAACACGATCAGATTTGACACAAAGGGGTACTACTCACGACAAAGTCTGCACATTAGTGTGATGATGTTTTCCTTATACAATGATGCAAAGCAATAAGTGAAAACCGATTTGGTAGGTGGGTGCTAAACTGAACTCGCATGCCAAGTTAATATCATTCGAGCGTTCATCCGACGAACTCCAAAAATGTTGCTCAATCCTTTTACCTTCGAAATTAAAATGAATTCATCATTCACAATGGTACGACATAATATTCCATTTGTTGGTTGCTGTAGAATGCACATACACAAAGAATCTTTGATTACCCTCTGATAGTACCTGCAAGTCTGCAATACAGAACAAAGGAAAAGCACAGAAAATCATATAATATGGATTATGGAGATGAAATAAACAACCAATTGCGGTACTCCCTCCGATCCAAATTAATTGATTTAGATTTGTCTAAATTTGGATGTATCTAGACATGTTTTAGTGCTAGATACATCCGAATCTAGACAAACTTGAGTCAATTAATTTGGATCAGAGGGAGTAGTACCCCGTAGTGGATTTAGCAACAGACGAAAGCACATCTACCGTGTTCGTGATGCTTCCAGAATACTAGACTGACAGACGAGCTCTGTCTCGCCGCCTTAATTTCATTCTAGCACAATGTGTCCTAGGTGGTCGACATGTGGGCAGTTTGGGTTATGCAGTTACTGGCATAGTGCACCTAGTTTACGTTTTTACTTTATCCTTTGGTTCTTATGGTATCCACGAACTAACATGTTTAACACGAGTAGCGTTCAATTACTAATTTCCTGATTGCATATCTGTATTTTGATATGTAAGTATATCATTAACTGGTAGGCCACTGTAAAGTACCTGTGTAAACCATAACTAAAGGAGAGAATATTTACAATGGAGTTATATAAGTCACCTAAACTTATAAACAACAATTTCAGAGAACTCAAATCCAAGAAAAAAAATAGACTAAATACAGCTGCCCTATGAATACATACGCAATCCCGAATCATTGTTACTCTGCCTTCTCTAAACATATTACGCACATTTCTGAGAGTAAAGGAGATACCAAGCTATGCTTGGAACCAAAATCATAAAGATTTGTTTCTAAGAAACTGCCACTAAAAAGTATGCACTCGTCACGAAGATTGGGGAAGATTGCGGCCACAACACCAATGGAAGATTAAAAGTATCACCCGACCAAACCTCTACCAATGTTCCTTGGAATAGTTGCACCAGGTATGGCAACACCCTTTAGTGCACTACGCAAGCACGAGATCATCATTAGACCTATATTAAGCAACAAACTTAATTATGTAACCAATAGTAGGTAACAACTGCACTCTTGGGAGTCTGGATGAACATAATATAAGGGTATAAAAAACTATTTTTTTTAGGAGCACAATAACATACAACCTTAAGGACATGAAAGATAGCATGGATACAAATAAAAATAGACTTGGAGAACTTCTAAGTTCTAACCATGAGAAGTGCAAGAAATTTTCCATACACGGTTCTTCATATGAACATGAATACAGATGTAAAATAGATCCGGGAAACTTCTTACCAAATGTAATAAGAATAAATAGTATCAATTATAAAAAGGGTTCGAACATGTACGGATAAGGTTAGTGTCATGGACCCATATGTTACTTTTTTTGTAGAGAATTACACACAAAGATTCACCAGCATAACACCTTTTTAAAGATAATTACACGCCTGAAGTAATAGTCGATGTGTAGTTAATCATTCTATCTGGTTGGTACTACCATCAGCGAAGGTGATGTAACAACACACATGTACTAAATTCATGTAAGTTGGCAGGTGCTAAAGAGATAGAACAAAATCAGACCAGATGTGTCAATACCATAAATAATAATTTGGCAAAATCCATACCATCAGAGGCAATGCAAACGATCTCCTTGGCAGAACCGAAGCCAACAAGCTCCATAGATGACAGAGCTAGAAAAAAGCTCCATAGATGACCAAATAATGAGTGTAAATGTTTGACTAGAGACAAACACGAGAACATGCTAAGAAAAGCTAAATTAGATACAATTGTACAATTAAACTATAAGAAATGATGTCTAGTAAGTATAAATTAAGAGTTTGCATTAGTTACCATGACTCGATTGACACATGAATACTCAATGACAAGATGAGATGAACACCAGGTACATCCGATGTGCACAATAATAACAACATAATCAATGATAGATTGACGGATGGTATGCGTGAAGGAAAATTACAAAATGAGAGCTATAATAGAGAAAAATGTATAAGAAAGACCCAAAATGACCAGGTAACAGTCACGATAAATAAAGCATGATAAATGCAATGATAGTAGAATATGATGATGCAACTTTCTGCCTTAAGCCCAATAATATCAGCCAAATAATTAGGTGTAGGAGTAACACCGGAAAAATCATTATGCGTTATTGTAAACGATTCTAGTTAAATGAAAAAAGGAACCCTTTTAAGAGAAGAGGCAAACCATAGGCAAAAAGGAATTTTTTTATGACCTAGGTTCCTAATAAGCAACTTCCTGCTGTCAAGATTTCAATGAAGATGATTTAATACTTGGTACTATGAAGAAACTTGTGTGATTTGTTAGCTGAAACTTCATACAATCAAAACTGGAAATCCTAATAGCTTTGACCAATGTTAATTCAATGATACATTCACGTTTCTGTTTAAGACGTATATATCTTACTTATGAGCATTCTCAGTAGATCATTTCCATGCTAGCTATGTAAAATGCTAGGAACAAAAGTTATAATGTGATGGGATCAACAATTATAATCAACTTACACAATTAGGAAAATCATATACTTCTATTGCCAACTGAAACACAAAACTCAAAGTATGTGAAGACTAAGTTATATATCAATTAATTTAAGAACATCATTATTATGCTACAACCACCCATATAAATATCAATGCACAAATAGATTTCTAGAAAACATGGAAATTAGCATCCATCTATATAAAAATAAATAGACATGCAGATATACATCTTTATAGCACTTCCTATTACAATTTATACATAATAGATACTGTTTCTTGCTAGTTTTACACAAATGTAACCTTGCTTTCTATTTGAGCACCCAATGTTTCAGTAAATCAAGAAAAATGAATTACCATGAACTAAGCAACATGTAACACAATGAGGTTATAAGATAGTTCACTAATACATCTAGAATTGGTAAAATCCACACCGCCACCATCACCCTGGAAGATGAACACCACGTGGAAACAAAGCAAAAAGGAAAATATGCGTGTGGTAAAACAAGGTGAAGCAAAATCAAAAGGAGAAAGGAGGCACAAAATTGTGGAAGCGCATCAGGCATGTGCAGCAATGGACTGGTTTAACAGCAATAGAGGGCTAGCGGGACAAGACAATGAATAGTGGAAGAGAAGTGCCACTTTGGACATCCACGTTCCCACGTGTCACCACCGTCGAAGGCCTCCCAAATTTTTTATGGTCAATTTAGGAGAAAGCGGACAAACTGAAATTGATGCCAGCGTGGCCTAAATTGAGCTCTCTGCTCAGGTCACCACTAAGCCGTCGTTGCACGCCATGGACAAAGAGGGACCTCGGGAGGAAGCCCAAAGTAAGGGAGGAGGTGGAATATCCAGGCACGGTGAGGGCGAGGTGCACGGTCAGCGAAGAGAAGATCAGCATGGAGAGGGTGAGACGCCTGGAGCATGGGATGATAGAGACAGGGTCAGGTCAGTGCGCTGCTGTAGGGTGTTATGTACATTTTTCCAGAATTGTTTTGTTGTGGACCGAAGGAAGGGTTGGGCCCACTCGCATCGTTGTAGAGGCATCCCCGCTGTAACAAACAACCAAGCTTACCAGGATGAATGAATGATCCAAGTAACTCGATTCTGAGGTCCAATTGATAATAATACTTGTGCTGCGAGTGGTCCGAGAGCTTGGGTTTTAACCCTTGCAACTTAGAGGAATTAGTACCCAGGCATGACTCATGGGCTCTCACCTAAAAAGAATTACAAAGAATAAATGATTAAATATCAAAAACACATTACAAATAAGCATCCTATAAACAAATAAGCTGGGAAAAACTACGTACTAAAAGAGTCAAAAGATGCCCCTCACATGGCCCACAAATTCAATTTAGTTGTACCAGATTTTCGACCTGAGAGACTCGGACTGAATACAAACTGTTGCCCACCGGTTAAACAACACTATCGATAATCCAAAAGGCCATCAACTAAAAAAGATAAGTAGTACTATCTAACTTGTAGATCATGTAAGAAAAAATAAAATCTAACTTGTGAATGGAAAGCTTAGCAGCTTAACACCATGATACATGTTACATGATTGTAACTATGTTGCGATTTTCATAACTGAAACATAACCGAAACATGTGAATAAGTCGGAAATTAAGTCAAATGCCTTTCCAACCCAGCTCTGCAAATTTGATATAACCATTAAGTGCCAGAACTGAAGTAACTCTTAACTATAAAGCATCATAAAATTACAAAACCTAAGATCCAGGCATATGGTATCTAAATTGAGAAGAGCAAAAAAGTGAAAACCCAAGATATCTATGTATTAACCATCAGAGATATCTCATCGAGCGTCGAAAGAAAAAATGGTGCCTAAGATCCCAATATAGTTGCATTAAAAACTAAACTATTTGGCATTGGATCACATAAATATAGGGAAAACACCTTAGCCACTGGCACTGAGCAACGTATGCATGAGCAAGATGAAGCATTTCATAATAAAAATAAGGTAATGGAGATTGAATTAGTAAATGAATAAATTGTACTACTATGCAGAATTTAAAATGGGTATGTAGCATTTCCCAAGTACAACAGAGAACTAAAAATTCAGTATTTATATCTAATGAACTGGAAGCTATGCTGCAATAGGTGACAAGCCGTCGAAGCAGAACCAACTCAGGATTTTCATTTATACAAACATAGATGAAATGCCATGCTAATTTCTCTCCGGACATACTAATGAGAAAATTTAGAAAAATGGGAAATCACGTCAAGCCACATTGTCTTAATTGCAAGCTTATATGCATACATTTCTCTAAGCAACATAGCAATAACTGAAAGATATGCATCACGTCTATTGATTTTTTTAATAGAGAACACTAAGTTGGAGATCATAGATATGGTATCATACCTATATTTGCACATCATCTCTTTTTAACAACATATCCTTACAACCGATCTGCAACAATCACGTAGAACTCCTCCCATTACGAGTTACAACTAATTTGAAACATTCATGTAGACCTATACTTGTACCTCCCTTTTTTTGCATATGTATCAACCACCTCCCCTTTTGCATATGTAGAGATCGTCAACTGAAAAGGTGAAAGGCTAACATACTAACATCAAGCAAATTGCACAATCATCGAGCATAAACAAAATAGTGGAGTGCATACAAGGGGAATGGCTGGGAACGGCCATATCACCAGCAAGGACAACCACTCTCGCCAAGGAAACCTGCCCCCACGCGCTACAGAGATCTGTGCGTCCACCCTGAACGTGCTCGATAGGGTGAACCCTTCTACTCCCATGCCGCTGCAAGGATCTTCCCTACCACAAATGCACGAACTAAACCCCCAAAACCAGATAGGAATCCTCAACCGCCACCATCCAAAATAGAGGAGGACTGCCGGTGGCCTATTCCTTACCAAAACCTCTTCGTACCGGTTCAAGGCGATGGGGAGGGCAGCAAGTCTTGGCTCCACCGATACCCCTGCGCACTGCCTTGCTCGATTCCTGGTATCCAGCCATGACGCTGTCGACCCATATCTTCTCGACAGCCATGACTGCTAGAGCCTCTTTGTCCCATCCACCCTTCCAGCTTCTCCCATGGACGGGTCATACGTTGCAAACGTATCTATAATTTTTGATGTTCAATGCTTATTTTATATATACTTTCTTATATTTTGTCCACACTTTGGAGTACTTTTACACATTTTCTGGAACTAACCTATTAACAAGATACCACAGTGCCAATTGCCTGTTTTCTTCTGTTTTAGTTCCAGAAAAGCCAGAAAATGAATATTCTCGGAATTGGATCGGACAAAAGCCAAAGTCGATATTTTACTGGAAGACTCACAGAGCTAGAAGACGAGACGGAGAGGGGCCAGCGGCTAGCCACACCATGTGGTGGCGTGGGTCCCCCTGGTCGTGCCACCAGGTGGTGTGGGCCCCTGGTCCACCCTCTGACATCGCCCCTTCGCCTATAAGAAGCTTCCCAATGAGAAAACCCTAAATAATCCAGCCTCCAGCCACGAAAAGTTCCGCAGCGCTGCCGCCACCAAAGGGGAGATTCGGGGGACAGAAAGTCTCTGTTCCGACACCCTGCCGGGACGGGGAAGTGCCCCCGGAGCCATCTCCATCGACTTCACCGCCATATCCATCATCGTTGCTGATTCCCATGATGATGAGGGAGTAGTTCTTCCTCGAGGCTAAGGGTTCTACCGGTAGCTATGTGTTCATCTCTCTCTCTCTATGCATGATCATATTGTGATCATGAGCTTTGTAATCAAGTAGATCCACCTTGCTACTCAAGTGCTTTAATAGATCTCTGGCTCACCCCACATGTGTGAAAGTGATAACATGCACACCATGGTGGCACTTAGGCTAGAGATTACAAATACTTGTTACGAGTTATATTTGGAGTTGGATGTCTCTATGAAATTGTGGTGTTTGTTGGAACCATCTAGCGCTCAAGGTGACAGTGTGAGGTTACATACATGGGGAAAGCGAACTTTGAGGAGTGCTGTTATAGCCCTACCATGGATTAGAGTGTCTAACCGGAGAGTATTTCAGAGTAGTATCATGAAGAGAAGATATTTATATGAGAGTGTTCACTAGCAAAAGTATGATCTCTAGGCCTTGATTCTAAGCACTGAAACACCATTTGCAACTAGATCTGTTACATGTTTGCTTACTTCCACCTTTATTTCAGATTGCCTTTAGTCTCTTCCCACGTCAACCATGCGCCATCAAAGCTCTTTCTTGGCACCGTTACCACTTATAATTATCCATACCACTTGTATTTAACTATCTCTTCGTCAAACTAGTGCACCTATACACCTGACAAGTGTATTGGGTGTGTTGGGGACACAAGAGACTTCTTGTATCGTGATTGCAGGGTTTCTTGAGAGGGATATCTTTGACCACTTCATCCCTGAGTTCGATAAACCTTGGGTAATCCTCTTAAGGGAAACTTGTTGCTGTTCTACAAACCTCTACACTTGGAGGCCCAATAACTGTCTACAAGAATAGAAGTGCATAGACATCAAGATATTTTATGGCGCCGTTGTCGGGGAGGTAAGGTAAAAGGTACTCACATCCTTTGGCTACTAAGCTATATTCTAGTACGGTTGCAGGTGTGTGAGTGCTCGAAGTTATTTCCTTTAGATTCTGCAATTATATCTTTTTGTTTCTTGTTTTTATTTTCACTAGTTAGGCTTAATGGAAAACAACAACAAAATTAGAGAGCTTTTTAGTATTTTTCCTAAGTTAGCACATGAATGGTCTGAAAAGGAAATTAAAAATCCCATGGAACTTTCTTTGAATGCTAATAGCAATGTTATTAGTACGAATTTTTTGAACACCTTTGTTACTAATGATATGGAAACGCCTAATCTTGGGGAAGTTAGTTTTTATGAAAATGATCTTTTTAGTCCCCCAAGCACAGAGGAGAAAATTTAATTTAATGATACTATACCTCCAATATATGATGATTACAATAATGATTATGAAATTTTAAGTCCACCAACTGTTGAGGAGAGAATTAATTATGATTACAATATGCCTCCTATATTTGATGATTATGGTGATGAGAATAATAATGATAGCTATTTTGTTGAATATGCTCCCACTATAATTAATAAGAATGCCTATGTTTATGTGGGGAGTATTAATTCTTTTATGCATGTGGCTCATGATAAGAATTTTTTATGTGATAGTTATATTGTTAATTTTATTCATGATGCTACTGAAAGTTATTATGAGAGAGGGAAACATGGTTTTATGTATCTCAACAATATTAAGTTTTCCCTCTTTATGTTGAAAATTTTGAAGTTGCACTTGTTTTGCTTCCCTATGCTTGTTGATTTGTGCTTTCATGACTTATTTCTTTACAAGGTTATTTTTCATAGGAAGTGGGTTAGACTTAAATTTGTTCCATATTTTCTTCTTGATGCTCTCTTTTACTTCAATCCATATTTCTTATGTGAGCATCATCGAAATTATCATGCCTAGCTCAAAGGCGTTAAAGAAAACACTTATTGGGAGATAATCCAAAAGTTTTAGTTAAGTCTTGGAAGTTATTACCTCTGTAATAACCGCTCCTTATTATTTTTGTGTGGTTTTTGTGCCAAGAGTAACCTCTAATGGGAGAGAAGTAATGCTTGGGAAAGTTGCTCTCCCGAAACTGATTTTTGTGCTTCGCTGTACATATTCGTGAAAAATCTCCGTACATCCCTTTGAGCTGTAATTTTTTGTGCTTTTGCCCCAGGTTGTTATCCAACTTTCGTTAGTTCAACACTTTTCAATTTGAGCAATAGAACGTCTTCGAAAAAATTGGTTTTTACCTGTTGGTCTATTATGACAGATTTCTGCCATTATTTGTATTTGCCTCTAAATCTCTTTCTCTTTGAATTCTCTTTGATCATTTGAACTTTTTAAAGGAAGTGCTACAGTAGCTTGTGTTTTAATGGAAGTTTTACTTTTGTTAATACTAAACCAAAAGACTTATTATCTTGAGTGCACTAATGTTGCTAATGAAGATTGTGTGAAGTTTTGTATAAGGAAATTTTCAGGTGTAGGGAAAGAATGATGTAATGAGATGAAGAATGGAAAAAAGATCAAGCTTGGGAATACCACCCCGTGTCACCCCAAGAAATATTCAAGAGGTACAAGCTTCAAAGCTTGGGGATGCCCAAGGCATCCCCTTCTTCATCAATAAAAATCTCAGGTCTTTCTAGACACTTCGTTTTTATTGTTTCATGCACTGTTGTGTTCTTCTTGGAGCGTCTTTGTTTTTTTAGTTTTCTTTTGCTGTGTTTTCTGCAATAAGTTGGTTAGTTCCCAACACTTCTTTTGGAGAGAGACACACTCTGCTTTCATTGTTTAGAACACTCTAGTTTTCATTCTTATTGTTTTGTGAGTGTTCTCTTTTGCTAGCACTGTGTTTAGCCTTAGTTTTCTTTTGCTTTCAGCTTAGAACTTTTTAGTTCTTCCTTTTAGATTTGTGAGACAAGCTCACTGATCTTTATTTATTATTATCTTTGTGAGTTCTTTTAAATAAGTCGATTGGTGTTGGAAGAGAGTAGAAAGCTCCATACTTATAGTGGTACAAAAAGGAGCTTATTTTGACTGTGGCTTGACTTTATCATGTCATGTTTGATATTGCTTTGACTTTATGCTTAGTAATTATTGCTGTAGCATGACTTGTTACAAATAATTGATATTGCTTAATGTGCCTTGAAAGAATCATGCGTTGTTTTAGCATATTAAAGCAAAGTATTGTGGTATTCTCCTTTGATGCTTTATTCGGGTTGACTTGGCGCATGCTCACACCATGTTAAGACTATACCAAGTCACCATAGCCTCGATGATCATTTAGTTTTCAACTTGTAATATCACTTTATGCTTTAATTAATAATGTTTTGTTGCTTTGCATGATTATGGCCATTATTGCTCTCTTAGTTGCCCGCTCCCAGTCTTTTGCTAGCCTCCGCATGTACCAAGTATGAGTTTCACTCATGCATCCAACTCCAAATAAAACCAAGTTATTCCAAAGAGTCCACCATACCTACCTATTAACATTTGCTATTCCAAGTATATTCATGTTTTTATCTACCTTCCGAATTAAACTTGTTATGTGAAAATTAGTGATTAAAGCTCTCACGAACTTAATGGCATAGTTTACTTTTCTTGCCCCTAATAAACTTGAACCATTGTGTCATCTATGTTGTATATGCTTGCACTTATATGTTGGGATTAGCAGAACCATGATGTCATGGGGAATGCTTTCAACATTGCACATGTACATTGTACCGAGTTGATATGATACTCTTTTGTTTATGGATGTCATCGGTGTGAAATGAAAGGGGAGCTTGTAAGCATGGAGTTATGTATGTGTGTTAGAGAAACGCCTAGGTGGCTGGTCTAATCCATGCCTAATCATGGTGGAAACCTGCAGCGTAACCATAATGAGCAATCTATGAAGCATTCTTCTTATAAAAAAAGAGATAAAGATTGAGAAAAAAGAAAAAAAAGATGAGAAAAGAGGAAAGAGAGAAAAAGGCACCATTTTCTCATGGTAAATAAGAAGATGCTGAGATTCTTACTGTCTGCTTGCCTTATCATTTTGATATGGGTATTCTTCTGTATCATCGGGCAAGGGGTACCCCGTTGGCGGTTCTCTATGATACACATGTACTTACTATGACAAGAACATACCGGTAACTAAACTTAAGTAGCATGAGGAGCGACCCTCGTATTCAAGGGACATGAGATTGCCAACTTATACTTTGTCAAGCATATACTCCATAGTATGTTCACTTTAACCTTAATCACTTCAAGATGCTTATGATAGGGGCAATGAGAGCTGAAAGCTAATAAGTATCATAAATTTTGGAAGTTCTTTATGCGACTTGAATCCCTACTTCCTTCTATGAAGGCCTTTCTTTTACTTTTATGTTGAGTCTCCATGTTCTATCTTTGTGCACCTATTAAGAGAGCATAGTGGTCATTCTTAGTTTAATGTGCATTGCCCCAATACTTGGTGATTGATTCATAATGTTAATATTACTTGTTCTGAACTATTTGTATATAGTCACCCTTATGAACTTTGAAGCTGTCCTATGCATTTATGTTTTGCTACTCCATGAGGGACAAGCTGAATGCCACTATGCTATGTTTTCTATATGTGAAATAAACAAACGCTTTCAATGCATTGTTATTCATGGTCTTTGTTTGTATCCTTTCATGTTGCATGCATAGTCACTATGTCTTATTGTTAGAACTTCATCTTTCATGCTCATGTTTAGAGTACTATGATCCAAGCTATCAATCTTCTACAAATACTTTGATCAAGATTGTGATGGTGCATGTCACCTCAAAAAGTATTCTTTTATTTTTATCACTTACCTACTCGAGGAAGAGCAGGAGTTAAGCTTGGGGATGTTGATACGTTGCAAACGTATCTATAATTTTTGATGTTCCATGCTTGTTTTATATCTACTTTCTTATGTTTTGTCCACATTTTGGAGTACTTTTACACACTTTCTAGAACTAACCTATTAACAAGATGTCACAGTGCCAGTTGCCTGTTTTCTTCTATTTTTGGTTCTAGAAAAGCGAGAAATTGAATATTCTCGGAATTGGACCAGACAAAATCCAAAGTTGATATTTTACCGGAAGACTCACGGAGCCAGAAGATGAGACGGAGAGGGGCCAGGGGCTGTCCACACCATGTGGTGGTGCGGGTCCCCCTGGCCGCTCCACCAGGTGGTGTGGGCCCCTGGTCCACCTTCTGACATCGCCTCTTCGCCTATAAGAAGCCTCCTGATGAGAAAACCCTAAATAATCTAGCCTCCAGCCACGAAAAGTTCCGCAGCGCTGCCGCCACTGAAGGGGAGATTCGGGCGACAGAAAGTCTCTATTCTGGCAACCTGCCGAGACGGGGAATCGCCCCCGGAGCCATCTCCATCGACTCCACCGCCATCTCCATCACCGTTGCAGAATACCATGATGATGAGGGAGTAGTTCTTCCTCGAGGCTAAGGGTTCTACCGGTAGCTATGTGTTCATCTCTCTCTCTCTATGCATGATCATATTGTGATCATGAGCTTTGTAATCAAGTAGATCTACCTTGCTACTACAGTGCTTTAATAGATCTCTGGCTCTCCCCACGTGTGTGAAAGTGATAGCGTGCACACCATGGTGGCACATAGGCTAGAGATTACAAATACTTGTTATGGGTTATATTTGGAGTTGGATGTCTCTATGAAATTGTGGTGTTTGTTGGAACCATCTAGTGGTCAAGGTGACAGTGTGGGGTTATCTAGATGGGGAAAGCGAACTTTGAGGAGTGCTGTTATAGCCCTACCATAGATTAGAGTGTCCAACCGAAGAGTAGTTCAGAGTAGTATCATGATGAGAAGATATTTATATGAGAGTGTTCACTAGCAAAAGTATGATCCCTAGGCCTTGTTTCTAAGCACTTAAACACCGTTTGCAATTAGATCTGTTACATGTTTGCTTGCTTCCATCTTTATTTCAGATTGCCTTTAGTCTCTTCCCACGTCAACCACGCGCCATCAAAGCTATTTTCTGGCACCGTTACCACTTATAATTATCCATACTACTTGTATTTTACTATCTCTTCGCCGAACTAGTGCACCTATACACCTGACAAGTGTATTGGGTGTGTTGGGGACACAAGAGACTTATTGTATCATGATTACATGGTTGCTTGAGAGGGATATGTTTGACCACTTCCTCCTTGAGTTTGATAACCATGGGTAATCCACTTAAGGGAAACTTGCTGCTGTTCTACAAACCTCTGCACTTGGAAGCCCAACAACTATCTACAAGAATAGAAGTGCGTAGACATCAACATGGATGGGGTGGATATGGCGGATGACTAGAGCTGTGCCGGTGGCGGCCAAACCTAGGACGCGGAGAGCTGGGAAGGCATGAAAGAGATTGAGGAATTCGTGAGTGTGTGGACCAAGAACCACATGCGGGGAAGACGATCCCATATGGCCTACAAGCAGCATCACGGAAAGGCAGCGGGCCAGAACTAGTGGCACATCGTGCAACAGATGGCCTCAACGCGTGCGGTGACGACCACACTTAAGGAATTAGATAATATTACTTGTGTTACCTTTTCGAGCTTGTACATATGTCTTGTTTCCCAACTTAGGTAATTTCTTTCAGATTTACATCTAATAATTTGCAGTAGTCAATTTATAGTTATAAGTAGTACAATAGCGCTTCTAGTTATGAAAAATCTTCTAAATTAAGTCCTCACTTAGAGTTTATTACACGCTAATAATTATTCAAATAACAACTAGTGGATAAGATGGAACTACAAAATGTATTCTAAGGAAATAAACCAGCAATGTCGATACTGGTATTGCGGGAGGAGAAATTGGACATGATGCACCATGAATATAAAGTTTGAGCTGATGCAGTAACTGTCTTAATGTGAGCGGCAACGGACTCACCGAAACGCCTAGAGTCCAAGAAGAGAACCACCAGCCCGGTACTCGGAGAAGTCGAAGAAGAAAAGCGAGGTGGAGTACCTCTGGACCCATAGCAGGCAACTACACGCAGAGGTGCTTGGTCATGTGCTGGCGGCGTTCCCGAGGACCGTGAAGGAGGCGAGTCGAGGAAAGGGCACAGTGAGGACGCGGGGGTGTAGGAGGAGATGTAGGTCGATGTGAGTCGAATAGGGGAGCCGCACTGACGATGTCGATGGCTAGCAAAAGCCACGCCGGTGACCCCATCGACATCTAGGATTTGCTACGAGAGTATCTACCGGGATGCAACGCAATGTCGGCGAAGGGTATCAGCGGAGAGACTAAGGATCCGGTGAGGAGCTGCACCAGGAGGTGGCAGAGGGCCGAAGTTGGCGCCCTAGGCAGCGACGATGTGGGTGGAAGGAGAGGTCATCAGGGAAATTAAAGAACCAGAGCGAGGAGGCAGCATGCGTAGCCTTTTTTTCCAGATAGCGCATGCCTTGTTTTTGCGTGGGTAGCTTTCTTCCTTTGCGTGTGCCTTGTTGCTGGCGCGTAAGGGTCCACAAAACAGAGGAAGTTAAGCTGTACACACTCGTGCCTTCAAAAATCTAGCAGATCACCACACTTAAGACTTTAAATAATGAGTCTCCCAAACCATTTACTCAAGCAAAGTGGAACGAGAAATTTATACTCTCTTACGTTGTGACTACCGCTATACGTGCCTAAGTGGAACTTTACAACGTACGTGACAACCAAACCACAGAAAGTGCAACAAGACTATTTCTGGTGACATGGCAGACAACGGAGCAGAGCGTAATGGTTCTAGCTGACATGGCACATATCTGAGGTGGATAGGCTGCATGTTGAGAGAAATAGATTAGTGGGGTGAACTTCTTAGTTATATAGGATACTCTCTCCTTGCCAAATTGTAGTATGTGTATACTCCCGCCATCTACAAATAAATGACTTCGATTTGTTTAGATTCACACGTATGTATACACTAAAATATGTCCAGATACATGTGAATCTAAACAAATGCAAGTCACTGATTTCTGAACCAGGAGAGAGTAAGTGTAACATCCCAATTTCAGCAACCTTAATTAGATGTCTAGAATGCAAAAATCAGGGGAAACAAAAAAAATTCTTGCTAAATGTTGTAATGTTTGCTGCTTGTTTGCTTGTGTTCATACAACCGATTGTGTATTAGATGATATACTACTTACCTCAACCCTAGTTGACAAAAATTATTTCACGAATGAAATGTCTTGGCTCCTCTTTCATATTCTCAAATGTTCTGATATTTAAAAATTTCAGCCAAGATGAATTTGACACAACAAAATGTTTTACTAGTTTCTATTAACAATACTATGTAGATCTATATATAATCTCCTTATGCTTTCAAGACAGAACTCCCAACTACTCTCACCTCTAGGTCTTCCGAAAACCTTTCCTAAAAACCTTTTCATTCTAATCTTGGTAGAAATACCAAGAGGTCCTCATCTTACTTCAAAACACAACCTCTTCAAAATACCAACCCTTACCTCAAGCTAGGCTTGATGGTAACTTCAGTAGTAGATGAAGGAATTGATAAGATGAGTTGCCTTGATCTTTTGTTTGATGTATTGCTTTGATCTGATGTTGACTTGCTTTCTTAGGATCTAGAATGAGTTGCCTTAGGAGCTCATACCCTAGGATCAAACCAATAGTTAAGATTACCAATCTTAACCAAGTACCTCCAAGCCTGATTTATCTTAAGTCACCCAAGTGACTCTCTAATCCACTTAACCAGATTAAACCTGAGCTAATCCTTCGTATTAGCATCCAACTCATCAAAGATCAAATATAAGCATGGATCCCCTCCCTAAAATTTATACTTCAATATCATCCACATGATGATGAGAATGAACCCTTGCCTATTCTCCAACTCCTCCCCTCTTTCATAATTGTCCTAACCCACAAATATGCCCAATTTGACAAAGTCTGGAATCCCCACCTAGATCCAATCTTTGAGACTTCACCTATTCTAACCTATGCGCATTCTTGAGAATGTACTTGAACCATCTTGTAGTACATCATTAATACTACCAAATCCCACTCTTTCCCTTGGCTAAAATCCTCTTGGACCCACTCATCCTTGATGGTTTTGTGGACAACATCATAATCTTTTATGCAAATCTTATCATTTGCCTACTTTGGTAGAAACTCACATCCATATGCTACCTTCCATTGACCAACTCTTTGCATTGCTATTATCTACTAACCATGGTATATGAATCCACTCTTCACTAGTTCTCAACGGAGGTTTGTGCTTCTTAGACCCACATGGTTTATGAGGCTTCATGATACATCTTCTATGGTAGCCTTATTTTCAACAAAGTTTGCCATCACCTCTATCCCTCCTCAAATGCAACCAATCCCAAATCTTGGTATACTGATCATCTACATCACCTGGTATATACATCCATCTATCCCTTTTACTAAGGTGAGCTATGAGATCCCTAATCCAACCAAGTTTAGGTGGCATAAAAATATTGGTGCCCTAGATCATCAGATCCTCACCTTCTCTCAAAAACAAGTTCCTTTTTGCAAATACAAGGTTGACAATGATAGATACTTCAAGTTGACACCATCCACCTTGTATATAATCATTTACCAAATAATTTCTATAATTATTTGGGCCCTAATTTTTTTTAAATTCTCTCCTTTTGCAGAATCCTCAAAACCTTCCCTATAAAGAAAAGTTTGTTTTTCTCCAAACTACCTTGCCAAATCAACGCACACTTGAGGCCTATATATCATATCCTATCTTCCCATTTCAAAAATAAATATTTGTGAGATCCTTTATTATTTCTTTTTTCCCTTTTTCTTAAATGGCAGAAAGAAGAAATATTAGCTCCAAAATACTTTTCTATCTCAATAAATTCTAGGAAAATTCTCCAACGTGTAATTTGGTATTCAAGATCATCTATCATCAAAAACAAACCTTGTCTAAAGCAAAAATATCAAATGAGCTTCTGAAAACCAATTCACCACTTTATGAATAAGTGGATTCAAATGCACATTAAACCCTTAGAAATATCTCAAATAATTCCTAGAGAGGTTTCATGACCTCCTCTATCTACCAATACCCTTGCCCCACCTTGCCCAGACCAAATTCTTAGACTTGTGTTACAATCACCTAGATAAACAATATTTGAATTATTGTGAATTCAAACTATTAAACCAAACAAGTTTCCACCAAATTGGTCAGCCAAGCTTGCACATCGCACCACTCACCCCTCTGGTTGAAGCACTATAGCACATTTACTGTATCACCCCTCCCCTCTTGTCCCTTAGTGTTTGTATGAGAGGAAAACAATACAATGGTCACATCTTGCCCCACATTTAATTGTAGCTGCTACAATTCCCCCTATTTGCCCTAAACCAGACCAAAATCCACCCACTGCAAGGACAACCCTGGTTTTCCCCTTACCATGGCCATCATGGACATAGTCCATCAAACACCACCCCTTTTCGGTTTATAAAACCACATGCCACCCCTAGCACCCCTCTCTAGCTCATTTGCCCCCACTCCCTCTCACTTACCTCCCCAGAGCACCTCTCCTCCTCCCTGCCTTGCCCTACCCGAGAGAAGGAAAGAATGGCCCTTCGGCCATTGCTCAAGAGCTGAGCGTAGCTCTCCCTCTCTTGCTCTTCTCTCTTTGCATGTCACTCCTCGAAGTCCCCTTGCTCTTCTACAGCTGACCATGCCCTTATTTTCAACATGCAGCATCCCTAGGAGCAACCTCGGTGAACTTCAAAGGACGACGTCATCGTGGTACCTACGCAAGCACCCTTCCAGAAACAAAACCCACCGTTCCGCCCCTCTCCGTAGTCGCCGGCAAGCACTGCTTCACCACCGCCCACCCCCATTGCATCTCGCGCCACAGGTGAGCTCCCCCGCAAACCCCCTACCCATGGTAAGGTTTCCGCCTACTGCCACCTTCCCTGCGAGGAAGACGGCGCCTCCATCGTCGATCTTGTTCTAATCGTGCAACCGAGGAGATCCCATACCCCTTTGCTGCCTCTCTGTGACCGACAACCAGGTCCCCCCGCGGGATTTGAAGATCCCCTCCCATGTAAGGTGAAGCTCAGATGGGCCGCTTCTCCCCTCCGCGGCCCAACTCCCCAGATTCGGCATGACCACCGCACTTGTTTTATTCTATTTCTAGAGATCTGCTTTGGTGCTGTGAGGGTTTTAATTTAAGTAAAAAAATGGAAAACCCCTAGTTATGCCCAGATCCATTTTTTCTTGTTGTTTCTAGATGGTTTCTTAAACATGCAGTACCTTCGGTTGACCTAAATAATGTTCAGATTAATTATAATAAATCCATTACCTAGATGCATCCATTTAACTATAAAAATCTTTCTATGAGTTTTTGAACTCCAATTGAGTTGAAACCTTTGTACACTAAAAGGTATTTCACATACCTTGCATGAAACCTTGGCCCATTTTAGTTTTGTTCCTAGTTTACCACTGGTAAAAATAACAAAAAACAGGCCAAATCTGCCTTTAGGAATTTTTATAGGTCAGGCCAAAGGTGTTATTAACCTAATTCCAACTCTGAGACCTTAAAAATTCTAATACCTTTTAAACCCTAGTAGCCCAAGATTTATCAAGCCCATGTTGATTTATTGTGAATTAAACTATTCTGTGCATGGTTGATTCACTAATAAAATCACCTCAATAGTTTTGTAACTCCAAAAAGGGTGATACCAATTTCTGCCGAAAGGTAGTCAAAATACCTAACATGTGTCTTTGGAATCATATCAAAATCCTCTATATATTGAATCTAGTGAAAAAGACAAATATCCTCTAGAACTAAGTTTGGGATTTTCCCAAGGGCATTCTGGTAACTTTTATAAAGTGATTCCAACTCTGACTGAACCAGTACATCAAACCCTACCTAAACCTAAGAGGAAATAATTATTGGAACTATAAACCTTTTCTCAAGAATAATTTCTAAAACTAGAGCTTTTATCACTAGAAAATACATAATAAATCAAAGAAAATTATAAATTAGTGAAATCACTTTTGTTGGTTTCATTTTATCAATACCTATTTGATGATATCATTTTTTTCAATGAGATCATAATGAACCTATCCTTGGTTAAAACCCCTCAATTAAGTAATTCTTGGACTATAAATCACATTGGAATTCCTTCAAATGCTTCCAAGTCAATTCAAGTCTCTCTAAAGACATTATCCCAAATCTTACTGAAGTATATTATGTGCTCTCCTAATGTTTGTTGTATGATGTTGATACTTGTATGCCTTGTCTTGATTGTGGCATTGCTTGTTTGCATGTATACTCGATGATAGCGATAGTTGCGATTGTATTGACGATGAGAAAATGTAACATCCCAAAACTTCAATCCAATCTTATCAAGATCCAAATCATCAAAATTAGGGTTAACAAAACTTTTCCAAATTAAAAATGAAAGCATTCATGTGTATGAGCATTTAAATTAGGAATTGATTTGAATTGCCATGGTTCTGTGATTCTTTGGTTCTAAAATGTTTCTTAGGTGATTTAAACATCATCTACCTCATTCCCAAACTTTTCCCAAAGAAAATCAAATAAAAAACAATTAAAAAGGAGGAATGGTCATTTTGGCCAAATTAACTCTGATGCCTACTTTGGCTATTCCTAGCACTCACTTCTCAATAGAAATAACTCTAGGTCCTTACACCCCTTGATAGTACACATAATGAGGTACCAAGGCCCACCTTTTGATCTGCTAAAAGCATTCAAATACTTATTTTAAATGGCATGTGAAAATTGAATTCAATGCATATGCCTAGATCACCCCTATTTCAAAAACCATCAATTTGAGCTCCACTTTCAAAACCCTTGCAACCAGAGACTACCTAGTATCAGTGGAGAACACTCAAAAATTTTGAAACCAAAATTCAAACTTTGGTCTCTTGTGGCCATTTCATCAAAAAGGTGGCAGGCACAAATCTGACCAAATTCAAAACACTATAGTGACTAGTGATCTTGGTCACCATTTGGGCCTAACTCGGCCCCCTTGTCCCCCAGTGCACCTCCTACCCTTTGCTAGCCCGGCCAAGCCCTGTGCACAAGACCAAATGGTCATGGCCATTAAGGCCGAGCACCTTGAGCACCCTCACTGGCGACAGCGCGCCACATCAGCTGCCAGCCTCGCCCACCATGTCCAGCACGTCGCCCGTGGTCCACTTCCACCGTCCAACCAGCCCCAGCCCAAGGACAGCGACCAGAACGGCCAGGAACCACCGTGCCCGGAGCCTGTCGACCATGCCGACACCGCCCGCAGAGCGCGCCCTGTCCCCGTGTAGCCAGACCTCGCCTAGCTCTAGCCACCCGTCTACGCGATCCCCACCAGCCTAGTAAGCTAACAGGCATGCCCAATCCCCCGACCGTACCCGGTAGTCACCGGCCGCCATGAAACTCGCCGTCGGCAGAGACTTAGTGCGCGCCGCGCTCTTCACTGTCCCCGATCTCAAACCACTGCACCAGCACCATTGTGACACTTGCCAGGGCACCGCTCACCGACCTAGCGCACCTCCCACGCCTCTAGCTCGTTGTGCCGTCGTCACCGGCGAGCACCGCCCATGCTTCTCTACCGCTCAGTCAAACCTATATAAAGAGGCCACCCCAGCCTCATTTCTCCACACTCACTCACTTCCCACCTCTCACTGAACCTCACCCACCTATCACCAATGCCGCTCGAGCTCTACCTCGCCGGAGTTGGAGCCGAAGCCGCCGCAGCAGGAGGAGAAGGGCGCTTGCAATTTAGGGCACCCCAAGCTCCGCCGCAACCGCGCCTCGCCTCGCCGTCATCTACCAGCCCGTTTGCCCGCCTTACCGACCTTGCTGGAGCCCTGGTATGCCCCCAATCGACCCCCACCGCCGCATCTAGGTTAGACTCTCGCTAGAGTTATCCGTCGTCGACGATGACTCTCCACCATTAGATCCCCTTTTAATCTTGCGGCCTAGGATGCTAGATACCGTTTCGGTATTTTTGTGCCGCTGACCGGTGGAGCCCGCATGTTAGGCAGCCTGTTACGCGCACTGTGCGTAGCTGGGCTGGTTGTCAACACCCGGATTTTTAATCCCAGATGCCTGTTATGACATACCTCGCAATCCTAGGATTACCATTTTTGGGAGATATAACGGATTGGATATCACAGTACATCATCCATTACAAACCATACATAAGGTCTTACACAAATAAGAATCTCAAGATCCAGTCTTAATACAACAAGCAGCGGAAATAAAAGACAAGCGTAGCGGTGGGGTCCATCTTCAGGGGCACAAGCGATGCTGACGAAGGCAGATAGTCCTAGTTATCATAGCCGTCCTGTTGGCCATCATCTTGATAATCTCCTTCATAGTTTGGCCATGATAATAGCCAGGGACAAAAGCCATGAGTACTCTTTAAGTACTCACAAACTACCATTAAGAAGTACTATAGGTCAAAGTTAAAGTGCTAACTCTATGTTTAACTATAAAGTTAAGTTTGAAACCTAAGCTGAGTTCAGAAGCAAAGAAAGATAAAGTAAAGTTCTAGAATCACTTAAGTGGGAAACTAATGTCATAAACACAACCCTGTTGTGGTCAAGTCAAGATTCATCATTCATAACAAGTTATTTGTAAAACATCTGACAATGAAACAGTATGGCTATTCCAACTGTCCATAACCGCGGACGCGGCTATTCGAATAGTTTGAAACTCTACAGAGGTGGTACACTTTCACCACAAGATTCGATATATCTGTCAGGGATAACCCTGAATCATCATACTTAGTATGTAGATAATCAAACATAACCTTCCCTTTACACACCCTAGTATAATCACCTCTCCTATGAGCATGGCCTCCCAACCATGACCATCAGTCATCTTGGGCACTGCATAGGTGGTCATCATGAGAGGTAGCCTCAGCTCAGACCTCTCCCGTGAGGGAACTAGTACTAATGCATATAAATTTCCAGCTAAGCCTTACCCATTTCAGGTAGTGTGGTTGTACGGTAAATTTGGAATGGTATCGCATCCGAATCCAACCATCAGGTTTATAAAGGGGTTAAGGCTCATGCCTCAACATTTTCATCATCAATCATTTGTGTTTCTCAACACATGTCAAAACATCTCAATAGAATGACTCATCATTCCAAGGTTTTCATAATTCATTTTCACCAAGTGTTCCCATCTAAAGTGACTCAAGTTTTTGATCTACTCTAAATTACTAAGTTAAGAGTGTTCACTAAGGTGGAAAAGATGGGTTCAATCTCATGCCATAGAATGACATCTAAAGGGTTCTAATTAGGTCAAGTTTTATACCTTTTATGCTACCTTCAAAACAAGTAAATAACTTGGTGTAAACTAAGGAAGTAAAACTTATAACTAAGGCTTGGGGTATTACTAGTAAAAAGGGGGGCTGTGATCAAAGCATGCTTAAGGCATCTTTGCTAAACCATCTAGTTTGGCCCTGACTTGCTAAGCACTCAACTTGCGAGTGTTTGCTTGCACTGTTAATGGTGGCTTGCACTTGGATAGTGCTAGCTTGCTAATAGTAGCTTGCCTTGGTTGGTGCAGTGGTTGAAGTTTTCTTCTTCTTCTTCTTCTTCTTGGTAGAACTCCTCCTCCTCGAAAGCTTGGTCGGTACTATCGTCTAGAAATACATACGGGGCACACAATCACCAAACAATACTTAACTAGGCTAAGTAGCATTCTAATACACACCATTTTATGATCTATTATCGTCACAAGAATCACAAGTTTAATTCAATAGTTTCATCCTTCTTATTTTAGAAAAGTAATTTCTACTCATTGAAAATTTAACTAAGATTTAATATTCACCACTTAAAATATGGGATCATGTTGACACATGTCATCACCACATATTCTAACATGTGGGAATGAGAATTAAAGGTTGGATCAATATTACTTTGGTTTAAGTTCATTAGTTAATGATTTAAAGTGACTAGAAATGCCTATATAGCATTATTTTGGTACTAGTCCAAAGTCGCTGCATGTAAACCATAATATTATTACATAGTTATATAGATATGATAAAAGTGGATTTTTGAGAGTTGGAATCAACTCAAAAGCTAACTTGGTTGATTTTATGAAAAAGTTGCAAGTTGCAAATACTTCTATTTTGTTATTTTTATTAGGAGAGATCTATAACTCTAAATGAATTAAATCTAACGGGCTTGGATAGATCATCTCAATACCTTTGAGGCAAAAATAGTTTCATGCAATCTAGATTTGTGAAACTCCTAGAATTGAATTTTAAACTAGTGGACAGAAACTAGATTTAACTAAAAAGAAAAATCCAGATTTGAACGGGTGGGCTTAGTGCGGGAAAGGACTTGGGCCGGCCCAGTGGCGCTCCGTGGCGTGGGGCTTAGCTGACAGGGGGGTCCCGCTTGTCAGCGGCACTTAACACGCGAAACGATACGCGCACTGTGGGTCGTAGGATTAGAAGGGGAATCTACGGCTGAGGGTCGTCGTCGACGACGAACAGGTCGCCGGCGAGCTCGAACCCTAGCGGCTCGGTGGGGGTCTGCTGGGGACGTACCAGGGCTCCAGCGACGACGGCGAGGCAGGCAAACGAACTGGAAGACGACGGCGAGCTTAGGGATGGTCGAAGCAGCTCCGGGGGTGGTCGCAATCAGCGGCGCCCTTCTCCTCTAGAGGCGGCGGCTTCGGCTCCAATTTCGGCGAGCTGCTGCTCCCCTTGCTCCGGCTAGAGGTGGGTGAGGTTCAGAGAGGTGAGGGGAGTGGAATGGTGTGGAGAGAAGAGACTGCGGAGGCCTCCTTTATAGGCCCGACAGTGAGACCGAGCGGGATGGGCAGGCGACGGTGGGGACATGGCTACGGCGGGGTAGAGGCATGGCTGAGGGTGGCGATCGACGGGCGGTCCCCTGGCGGTGCTCTAGGAAGTGAATGTGGCTGTAAGGGCGGTGGCATGCGGTCTGGCGAGGTGGCGCTCTAAGCAGCAGAGGCGGCGGTGTCCACGGCGAGCAGTGGCTCTGAGGCATTGGGCGGCCAGCGGGGGTGTCTGGGGTGTTCTCCAGGTCATGGCGGAGCGGCGGGCGCGGGTTGTGGCCAACAGGCGGTCTGTGCGAGCAGGGACAGAGCGCGCTCTGGGGCCGGCACCGGCATGGTGCGGTGGCACTAGGCGCGTGGTTTCCTTGGTGGTCCACTGCAGGTCTTGGCTCGGGCAGGGGACAGAGAGGGGCGGTGAGGTGTGAGCTACCTCCTAGAGATGGAGGGAGAGGGGGAGATGGTCTGCTGCGGTGAGGGCAAGGTTGGCCGGCGAGGGGTGGCTCGGTATGGCATTGCAATGCCACTAGGGGCTAGGGGAGTGGGTTTAAATGGCTTTGCTAGATCATCTAGAGACAAAGGGAGTGAAAAGGGGCCAAATGGGAGACAAGTTTGGCTAGAACACTATTTAAATTAGTGAAATGTGTTTTGTTTGAAAATTGCCTGCCAAGTGTTTGATGAAACGGCCGCAAGAGAAAAAGTTTGGAATTTTGGTTTCAAATTTTTTGGGTGTTCTCCACTAATGCTAGGTAGTCCCTGGTTGCAAGGGTTTTGAAAATGGAGCTCAAAAAGATGGGTTTTGAAATAGGGTTGATCTATTCATATGCAATAGATTCAATTTTCAAATGCCAATAAAAATAGTTAACATAATGTTTTTAGCAGATCCAAAAGTGGGCCTTGGTACCTCATTATGTGTACTAGCAAGGGGTGCAAAGATCCAGAATTGTTTATGTTAATAAATGAGTGCCAGGAACACTCAAAGTAGGCATGAGAGTTAATTTTGCCAAAATGACCATTCCTTCCTTTTAATTATTTTTGATTTGATTTTCTTTAGGAAAAGTTTTGGAATGATGTAGATGATGTTTAAATCACCTAAGAAACATTTTAGAAGCAAAGGATCACCCAATCATGGAAATTCAAAACAACTCCTATTTAAATGCCCACACATATATGAATTCCTTTATTTTTAATTTGCAAAAGTTTTGTTAACCCCAAAATTGATGATTTAGATCTAGATAAGATTGGATTGAAGTTTTGGAATCTTACACTAGCCCAGTTAGTTCCCTCGCAAGTTAGAGATTCAAATCTAGCCTTTTCTATTTAGAGTTAATCTTATTTCTGTCCACTAGTTTAAAAATCAATTCTGGGAGTTTGACAAATCCAAATTGCATGAAACCTATTTTGCCTGAAAGTTATTGAAATAATCTATCCAAGCCCGTTGGATTTAATTCAATTAGAGTTATAGGTATCTCCTAGTAAAAATAACAAAACAGAAGTATTTGCAACATTTTTATAAAATCAACCAAGAGAGGTTTTAAGTTGATTGCAACTCTCAAAAATCACATTTCATCATATCTATCTGAATATGTAATAATATTAAGGTTTACATGCAATGACTTTGGACTAGTACCAAAATAATGCTATATAGGCATTTCTAGTCACTTTAAATCATTAAATATTCAACTTAAACTAAAGTAATTATGATCCAACCCTTAAATCACATTCCCACATGTTAGAATATGTGGTGATGACATGTATCCACATGATCCAATATTTTAAGTGGTGAATATTAAATCTTAGTTAATTTTCAATGAGTAGAAATTACTTTTCTAAATTAAAAAGAGTGAAACTATTAAATCAAACTTGTGGTGCTTAAGATGATAATAGATCATCAAATGTGTGTTTTAGAATACTAATTAGACTAGTTAAGTATTGTTTGGTGATTGTGTACTCCGTATGTATTTATAGACGATAGTACCGACCAAGCTTTCGAGGAGGAGGAGTTCTACCAAGAAGAAGAAGAAGAAGAAAACTTCAACCGCTGCACTTCACAAGGTAAGCCACCATTAACAATGCAAGCTAACACTTGCAAGTATAATGCTTAGCAAGCTAGGATTAAACTAGATGGGTTAGCAAAGATGCTTTAGGCATGATTTGGTCACACTACTTTGACTATTAGTACCCCAAGTCTATTTACAAGCTTTACTTCCTTTACCTTACACAAAGTTCTTTACTTGTTTTGAAGGTAGCATAAAAAGTATAAAACGTGACCTATTTAGAAACCCCTTAGATGTCATTCTATGGCATGAGATTGAACCCATCTTTTCAACCTTAGTGAACACTCTTAACTTAGTATTTTAGAGTAGATCAAAAACTTGAGTCACTTTAGATGGGAACACTTGGTGAAAATGAATTATGAAAACCTTGGAATGATGAGTCATTCTATTGAGATGTTTTGACATGTGTTGAGAAACACAAATGGTTGATGATGAAAATGTTGAGGCATGAGCCTTAACCCCTTTATAAACTTGATGGTTGGATTCGGATGCGATACCATTCCAAATTTACCGTACAACCACACTACCTGAAATGGGTAAGGCTTAGCTGGAAATTTATATGCATTAGTACTAGTTCCCTCACGTGAGAGGTCTGAGCTGAGGCTACCTCTCATGATGACCACCTATGCAGTGCCCAAGATGACTGATGGTCATTGTTGGCAGGCCATGCTCATAGGAGAGGTGCTTATACTAGGGTGTGTAAAGGGAAGGTTATGTTTGATTATCTACATACTAAGTATGATGATTCAGGGTTATCCCTGAGAGATGTATCGAATCTTGTGGTGAAAATGTACCACCTCTACAGAGTGTCAAACTATTCGAATAGCCGCGTCCACGGTTATGGACAGTTGGAATGGCCATACTGTTTCGTTGTCAGATGTTTTCCAAACAACTTATGAAATGAATGATCAATTTTGACTTGACCACAACAGGGTTGTGTTTATGAAAATAGCTTCCCACCTTAAGTGATTCTAGAACTTTATCTTATCTTTCTTTGCTTCAGAACTCATCTTAGGTTCCAGACTTAACTCTTTAGTTAAACTTATATCACTTTAACCTAGAACTATATTACTTGTTAGAGGTAGTTTGTGAGTACTTAAAGAGTACTCATGGCTTTTGTCCCTGGCTATTCTCATGGCCAGACTATGAAGGAGACTATCGATATGAATGGCCAACAAGATGGCTATGATAGCTAGGACTATCTGCCTTCGTCAGCATTGCATGTGCCCCTAAAGATGGACCCCACCGCTACGCTTATCTTTTATTTTCGCTGCTTGTTGTATTAAGACTAGATCATGAGATCCTTATTGGTGTAAGACCTTATGTATGGTTTGTAATGGATGATGTACTGTGATATCCAATCCGTTATGTCTCGCAAAAATGGTAAATCCTGGGATTGCGAGGTATGGCATAACGGGCATGTGGGATTAAAAATCCGGGTGTTGACAAGTTGGTATCAGAGCCATCCTGACCATAGGAGACCCTAGTTAGAATAGACGTCTAAACAAAAACTTAGTTTCAAAACCAAAGTGAGTATTTATGAAAAACTATCTCCTCTCTTATCCTTGTGGATTCATTCATTCTCAAAAATTCATGTTCCCCAAAATTCTTACCTTACTACTTAAAATTTGACACACTTGATCACTTCACTAACTTCCTCATCCTAAAATCTTATAGATGGAGTCTTAGTTTAGCAAGTTCTACCAGTTGGGAAACGGAGGTCAGCTCATCTTCGAAAGGGATCTTGATTCACTGTCAGAGTTGCTGGGACGCCCACATCCAGAGTTTCTTGGAGCTCAACTTCCAGGACCCCCAGGAGGAGACCTACAGTGGCTAGTCACCGCAGATCTTAGAGGAAGCATCGAGGCACCAACCTCTGGGAGAATTCAGTTTTCCGTGAGAGAGAACAACTGGCTAGATGGATTAGCCAGGGCAATGCATGAAGCTCTCGCATGTCTATCTGCCCTCAGCGTCAACCAAATCCAAGGAACCCGTTTTGCCCCTATGTAAGACGTGACTTCATGGGAATGCCGATGGAGATGCCAAGTCATCCAGCACTGAAGCACCAAGTGGAGAACCTTGACTTCCTGTTGTATGACCGTCAGAAGGAGCTAGACAATGCCAGAGAGTTAGCCAACCAGAACCGTGCCATTGCTGACCAGAAGGCCCAGACTTTCGCACTGCTCGTCCAGGATCACCAGTCTCTTCGCCGCCAGCATGCAAAGAAGGATTGCACCATCGCCCGTCTTCACAAGAAGGTGGCCGACCTCGAGAAGACAGTCAAGGAGCAGGCAGCCCAGCTTGCAGCAAAAGAATAAGAAGATGAGGGTGAAGACATCCAGGGAGACATGGATTCTTACCTCAGCAATGATGATGACTTTCTGGCAGAGGATGCCGTGGACTTCTACACTAACGATGAGGACTCCGACTTCATCGGTGATGAGTAGATGCACTAGGGCACTGTCGTAGCATAAGATGTATTGGTCCCAATGTATCGTAGTTTGCAGAATGGTTCTTCAAACCATCTGTTTTCCTTTCTTTGTTGTGGTGTGTGTTGTACCGTGTGCTTGTTTGCATGAATGAAATGAAGTTAGTTGAAAAACTTGAGTCTAACTCAAAGTTTTAGCTTTGAAAACCCCAAAACCATGAACCTTAGAATTTCCCTATTACCCCTATATCCATCTCAATCTTCAGATGACTCGTGGAAACGAAGGAGGAAGCAGCTTGTCGCAAAACCCAATGCTGCAGATCTTGCAGAATCTCATCGCAGACCGTGCAGCAAGCAGGGCAGAACGCCAAGCCAACTTAGCAACACTGCAGCAGATCGCCCAGATGGATCTCAACAACCAAGGGCATGGAAATCAGGATCATCAAGGATCCAAGCTGAAGAACTTCTAGAATACCAATCCCCCAATCTTTAGCACCTCTGAAAACCCACTAGATGCTGATGACTGGTTACAGACCATGGAAAACAACTTAGAAGTTGCAAGAGTTGATGAAAATGAGAAAGTTCTCTTTGCGACCCACTATCTGGCGGGAGATGCAAGAGCTTGGTGGAACAGTATCCGCCTGATGAACCATGGTCAAGCTATGACATGGGAAGCATTCAAAGTCAAGTTCAGCCGCACCCACGTGCCGCAAGGTCTAGTCAACAGAATGAGAGATGAATTCCGCGAATTGAAGCAAGGAAGAATGACTGTGGTGGAGTACCGTGACAAATTCCTGTCACTTGCCAGATATGCACCTGATGAGATCAACACGGAGGAGAAGAAGAAGGAGAGATTCCTGAACGGACTGCATGATGAGATGCAGACAGTCCTCGTCAACATCCGCTTCGAGGATCTCGAAGAGCTAGTCGACTCTGCCATTTAGATGGAAGGGAAGATTAATCAGGCAAACGACAATCGCAGACATCGTATGATGCAGCAATCAGGATCCAGTAGTCACCAGAAGTACCGTCCCAACCCTTCATCGGGATATGCACCAAGGAACAACCGACCCCCAACATCTCGCCCAAGCTACCCCAACCATAGCGGAGGCAATGTGAAGTCCGGAGGAAACAATCACAACTCCGGCAATGCCAACAATTTCAACCATGCACCTCCCAAGATCAACAACAACAACAACAACAACACTGCACCTAGAACTAGCAGCAATGTTGTGCCTGTCGCAGTAAAGGACAAGTCCCAAATCACTTGTTTCGAGTGTGGAGTTAAGGGTCACTACTCCAATGAGTGTCCCAAGAAGACTGCAACCAATGCCAATGTGAATGCCCCAGCTCAGCAGCAGCGTCGTGTTCAACCAGGAAGAAGATTTCCCCAGGGAACCCTCACAACCGCAACGGCCATCTCTTCCACATGAACGCAGAAGAAGCCCAGGAAGCGCCAGATGTAGTGCTGGGTATGTTTTTTGTCAACTCAGTTTTAGCAAGAGTATTGTTTGATTCTGGAGCATCGCATTCATTTGTCACCGAAGAATTTGCATGCACTAGTAAGATTCAACCAACCAACCTGAAGCATGTCATGATAGTTCAAATCCCCGGCTCAACAACCAAAGCTAGAAAAATTTGCAAAGTTGTGCCTATCAGAATACATGGGATAGATTTTTATGCCAACCTAATTGTACTTGGAACCAAAGGATTGGAAGTATTACTAGGCATGGACTGGATGTCAAGGCATAAAGGACTGATAGACTATGCTAAGAAAGCCATCACCATGACCAGTAGCTCTGGAGTAACAATAGAGCATATCTCTGAAACCTTACCCCGTCAATTCAAGTGCAACAAGAGTGTAGCCCTGCCCACCATTGACCAAGTCAGAGTAGTCTGTGAATACCCCGACATATTCCCAGATGAATTGCTAGGTATGCTCCGAGATAGGGATATTGAGTTCATTATCGAACTAATCCCCGGAACCGGACCCATAGCCCAAAGACCCTATAGCATGAAACCCTCAGAGTTAGTAGAACTGAAGAAGCAGTTAGATGCCATGTTAGAAATAGACTTGATTCAACCAAGCACATCGCCATGGAGATCACCAGTGTTATTCGTCGACAAGAAATATGGAGGCAAACGTCTTGCACAGATTACAGAAAGTTGAATGACGTCACTGGCAAGAACAAGTACCCCTTGCCAAAGATAGAGGATCTATTTGATTAGTTGACAGGAGCTCAGGTATTCTCAAAGATTGATCTTAGGATTGGTTATCACCAACTTAAGATTCGTGCAACGAATATTCTGAAGACCGCCTTTACTACTCGTTATGGTTTATAGGAGTATACGGTTATGTATTTTGGATTAAACAATGCCCCTGCTTATTTCATGAATCTCATGAATAAGATCTTTATGAATTTCCTAGATAAGTTTGTAGTTGTGTTTATCGACGACATCCTTATCTACTCCAAGTTAGAAGAAGAGCATGAGCAACATCTGAGAGTTATCCTAGAAACCCTAAGAGAGCATCAGTTATATGCCAAGTTCAGCAAGTGTGAGTTTTGGCTGAAAGAAGTAGGATTCCTAGGACATATTGTGTCTACCAGAGGAGTCTCTGTTGATCCCGCCAAGATCAAAGATCTCGAAGAATGGGAAGCCCCAACCACTCAAACCCAAGTCCGTGCATTTCTCGAATTAGCGGGATATTACCGCAAGTTCATAGAAGGATTCTCGAGCATAGCCCGACCAATGACCCAATTGTTGAAGAAGGACAAGAAGTTTGAATGGACAGACAAATATGAAGCCAGTTTTCAGGAGCTGAAGAAGAGATTGATATCAGCCCCAATATTAATCATGACAGACATCAAGAAGCCGTTTGATGTATATTGTGACGCATCCAAGATTGGTCTAGGATGTGTATTGATGCAAGAAGGCAAAGTCATCGCGTACCTGTCTCGACAACTGAAGCAGCATGAGCAGAATTATCCCACCCATGATCTTGAGCTAGCAGCTATGGTTCTAGCATTGAAGACATGGCGTCATTATTTGATGGGTAATCGCTGTGAGATTTACTCAGATCACAAGAGTTTAAAATATATCTTCACTCAAAAGGAGCTGAATATGAGGCAAAGGAGATGGATAGAGATAATCAAGGATTATGACCTGGACATTCACTATCACCCCGGCAAAGCCAATGTGGTAGCGGATGCTCTTAGTAGATTGCCGTGTAGGCTAAACACCATGATCAAGGAGAAACAACCAAGTTTGTACGATGAGTTGGAGCAGTTCAGGACTGAATTAGTTAGCAAAGGATGCTTAGCTAGCCTTGAACTTCAACCCACTTTGATTAGCCAAATGAAGGAAGCCCAGAAGGGGAATGAAAGTATCGGCGGAATCAAACGTCGTATTGGTACATGAAAGGTACCTGGATTCACCGAAGACGAAGAAGGTGTACTGTGGTACAAAGGACGTATCTGTGTGCTAGCTGATTCGGAGCTAAAGAAAGTTATCATGAAGGAAGCTCATGATACTCTTTATTCTATCCACCCCAGACGAACGAAGATGTATCAGGATTGGAAAGAGCAATTTTAGTGGCACAAGATGAAGAGAGAAATCGGAAGCTACATCACCAAGTGTGACATCTGTCAAAGAGTCAAAGCAGAGCATCAGAGACTTGCAGGACTGTTGCAACCATTGCAGATTACGGAATGGAAATGGGATTCCGTCGGAATGGACTTTATCACCGGTTTGCCTACTTCTAGTAGAGGAAATGACTCAATCTGGGTCATAGTTGATAGACTTTCCAAGGTAGCCCACTTCATACCTGTCAAGACAACTTACCAGAGTGCAAAGTTAGCAGAGCTGTACATTGCTAGGATTGTTAGTCTGCATGGAACCCCCAAGACCATAGTGTTAGATCGAGGAACTTAGTTTACCTCAAGGTTTTGGAAGAAAGTCCAAGAAGGATTAGGAACCAAGTTAAACTTCAGCACCGCTTATCACCCACAAACTGATGGACAGACTGAGAGAGTCAACCAGATCCTAGAGGATATGCTTAGAGCTTGTGTGTTGGAATACTGATCAAAATGGGAAGACTGCTTGCCTTTCGCAGAATTCTCATATAACAATAGTTATCAAGCTAGTTTGCAGATGGCACCCTTTGAATTCCTATACGGAAGAAAGTGTCGCACCCCTTTAAATTGGTCGCAAGTAGGGGAGAGTCAGATCTTTGGACCCGACATTCTTCGGGAAGCAGAAGATAAAGTTCACAAAGTCCATGAGCACCTCCAGACCGCCCAATCCAGATAGAAGAGTTATGCTGACAAGAGAAGGAGAGACCTGACTTTCAATGTTGGAGATTTAGTATATCTCAAGGTTTTGCCATTGAAAGGAACTCAACGCTTTAGTTTGAAAGGAAAGTTAGCCCCCAGATATATCGGACCTTTCAAGATTCTGAACCGTCGAGGAGAAGTATCGTATCAACTAGAACTTCCTGAAGAGATGTCATCCATCCACAATGTGTTCCATATCTCGTTACTTCGCAAATGCTTGGAAGTGCCTGAGAAGACTGAAGTTTTCAAGAACATCGGTCACAGAGTTGTTGAGATCAACAATGACCTGACCTATCGGGAAGTGCCCATCTGTATCTTAGAAGAATCCTACAGGACCACCAGAACTAGGAGCATCAAGTTTCTCAAGATTCAGTGGAGCAACCATACCGAGGAGGAAGCCACTTGGGAGCGTGAAGATTACATTAGGACAGAGTTCCCAGATCTCTTTAGTTCCTAGTTTTCTTTGTAAATCGTGGGACGAGATTTTTTTAAGGGGGGAAGGTTTGTAACATCCCAAAACTTCAATCCAAGCTTATCAAGATCCAAATCATCAAAATTAAGGTTAACAAAAACTTTTCCAAATTAAAAATGAAAGCATTCATGTGTATGAGCATTTAAATTAGGAATTGATTTGAATTGCCATGGTTCTGTGATTCTTTGGTTGTAAAATGTTTCTTAGGTGATTTAAACATCATCTACCTCATTCCCAAACTTTTTCCAAAGAAAATCAAATAAAAAACAATTAAAAAGGAGGAATGGTCATTTTGGCCAAATTAACTCTCATGCCTATTTTGGCTATTCCTAGCACTCACTTCTCAATAGAAATAATTCTAGGTCCTTACACCCCTTGATAGTACACATAATGAGGTACCAAGGCCCACCTTTTGATCTGCTAAAAACATTCAAATACTTATTTTAAATGGCATGTGAAAATTGAATTCAATGCATATGCCTAGATAACCCCTATTTCAAAAACCATCAATTTGAGCTCCACTTTCAAAACCCTTGCAACCAGAGACTACCTAGTATCAGTGGAGAACACTCAAAAATTTTGAAACCAAAATTCAAACTTTGGTCTCTTGCGGCCATTTCATCAAACGGGTGGCAGGCACAAATCTGGCCAAATTCAAAACACTATAGTGAGCAGTGATCTTGGTCACCATTTGGGCCTAACTCGGCCCCCTTGTCCCCCAGTGCACCTCCTACCCTTTGCTAGCCCGGCCAAGCCATGTTCACACGACCAAATGGTCATGGCCATTAAGGACGAGCAACTTGAGCACCCTCACCGGCGACAACGCGCCGCAGCAGCCGCCAGCCTCGCCCACCATGTCTAGCACGTCACCCGTGGTCCACCTCCACCGTCCAACTAGCCCCAGCCCAAGGAGAGCGACCAAAATGGCCAGGAACCGCCGCGCCCGAAGCCTGTCGGCCATGCCGACGCTGCCCGCAGAGCGCGCCCTGTCCCCGCGTAGCCAGACCTCGCCTAGCTTCAGCCGCCCGTCTACGCGATCCCCACCGGCCTAGCAAGCTAACAGACATGCCCAATCCCCCGACCGTACCCCGTAGTCGCCGGCCGCCATGAAACTCGCCATCGGCAGAGACTTAGTGCGTGCCACACTCTTCACTATCCCCGACCACAAACCACTGCACCAGCACCACCATGACACTCGCCAGGGCACCGCCCACCGTCCTAGCGCACTGCCCACGCCTCTAGCTCGCTGTGCCGTCATCACAAGCGAGCATCGCCCATGCTTCTCTGCCACTCAGTCGAACCTATATAAAGAGGCCACCCCAGCCTCATTTCTCCACACTCACTCACTCCCCACCTCTCACTTAACCTCACCCACCTATCGCCGATGCCGCTCGAGCTCTGCCTCGCCGGAATTGGAGCCAAAGCCGCTGCAGCAGGAGGAGAAGGGCGCCTGCGATTTAGGGCACCCCAAGCTCCGCCACAACCGCGCCTCGCCTCGCGGTCGTCTACTAGCCCATTTGCCCGCCTCACCGGCCTTGCTGGAGCCCTGGTACGCCCCCAATCGACCCCTACCGCCGCATCTAGGTCAGACTCTCGCCAGAGTAATCCGTTGTCGACGATGATTCTCCACCGTTAGATCCCCTTTTAATCGTGCGACCTAGGATGCTAGATACTGTTTCGGTGTTTTTGTGCCGCTGACCGGTGGAGCCCGCATGTCAGGCAGCCCGTTGCGCGCACTGTGCATAGCTGGGCCGGCCCAGTTAGTTCCCGCGCAAGTTAGAGATTCAAATCTAGTTTTTTCTATTTAGAGTTAATCTTATTTCTGTCCACTAGTTTAAAAATCAATTCTGGGAGTTTGACACATCCAAATTGCATGAAAGCAATTTTTCCTGAAAGTTATTGAAATAATCTATCCATGCCTATTGGATTTAATTCAATTAGAGTTATAGATCTCTCCTAGTAAAAATAACAAAACATAAGTATTTGCAACTTGCAACATTTTTATAAAATCAACCAAGATAGGTTTTAAGTTGATTCCAACTCTCAAAAATCACATTTCATCATATCTATCTGAATATGTAATAATATTAAGGTTTACATGCAGTGACTTTGGACTAGTACCAAAATAATGCTATATAGGCATTTCTAGTCACTTTAAATCATTAAATATTCAACTTAAACTAAAGTAATTATGATCCAACCTTTAAATCACATTCCCACATGTTAGAATATGTGGTGATGACATGTCCCCACATGATCCAATATTTTAAGTGGTGAATATTAAATCTTAGTTAATTTTCAATGAGTAGAAATTACTTTTCTAAATTAAAAAGAGTGAAACTATTAAATCAAACTTGTGGTGCTTAAGATGAAAATAGATCATCAAATGCATGTTTTAGAATACTAATTAGACTAGTTAAGTATTGTTTGGTGATTGTGTACTCCGTACGTTTTTATAGACGATAGTACCGACCAAGCTTTCGAGGAGGAGGAGTTCTACCAAGAAGAAGAAGAAGAAAACATCAACCCCTGCACTTCACAAGGAAAGCCACCATTCCAAATGTTGAGGCATGAGCCTTAACCCTTTTATAAAACTGATGGTTGGATTCGGATGCTATACCATTCCAAATTTACCGTACAACCACACTACCTGAATTGGGTAAGGCTTAGCTGGAAATTTATATGCATTAGTATTAGTTCCCTCGTGGGAGAGGTTTGAGCTGAGGCTACCTCTCAATGTTTTCCACCTATGCAGTGCCCAAGATGACTGATGGTCATGGTTGGGAGGCCAAGCTCATAGGAGAGGTGCTTATACTAGGGTGTGTAAAGGGAAGGTTATGTTTGATTATCTGCATACTAAGTATGATGATTCAGGGTTATCCCTGACAGATGTATCGAATCTTGTGGTGAAAATATACCACCTCTGCAGAGTGTGAAACTATTTGAATAGCCGCGTTCGCGGTTATGGATAGTTGGAATGGCCATACTCTTTCTTTGTCAGATGTTTTCCAAACAACTTATGAAATGAATGATGAATTTTGACTTGACCACAACAGGGTTGTGTTTATGAAAATAGCTTCCCACCTTAAGCCATTCTTGAACTTTATCTTATCTTTCTTTGCTTTAGAACTCAGCTTAGGTTTCAGACTTAACTCTTTAGTTAAACTTAGATTTAGCACTTTAATCTAGAACTATATTATTTGTTAGAGGTAGTTTGCGAGTACTTAAAGAGTACTCATGGCTTTTGTCCCTGGCTATTCTCATGGCCAGACTATGAAGGAGACTATCAAGATGATGGCCAATAGGAGGGCTATGATAACTAGGACTATCTGCCTTCGTCAGCATTGCCTGCGCCCTTAAAGACGGACCCCCACCGCTACGCTTATCTTTTATTTCCGCTGCTTGTTGTATTAAGACTGGATCATGAGATCTTTATTTGTGTAAGACCTTATGTATGGTTTGTAATGGATGATGTACTGTGATATCCAATCCGTTATGTCTCGCAAAAATGGTAAATCCTGGGATTGCGAGGTATGGCATAACGGGCATCTAGGATTAAAAATCCGGGTGTTGACAGAAAAAGGGATCTTATTATTATTATGATTGGTATTCTAGTTATCTAAAGAAGAAGTCTAGGGGCTTATTGCTGATCACATGCAAGCCTCCATTCCTGAATTCAGATACTTGTCCTACTCCTTTTATTACATGTTTTATATCTCCTTTATAAACTGCATTACCACCAGCATGTTTTGTTTTACTTTTACTACGATAACAACTTGGCTCCTCCACGTTATGACTTGGTGTCCCATATGAAACCCACTCTGATGTTACCTACCATTTATCCCTTTAGACCGAGAGTATGATGGTTAGCATCCTACCTCATTGGAAACCCTGGATTTGATAAATCAAACTGTTTTGGGGATTTACCCCGCTATAAATGTCTTAAAAATGTTTTGGAAAAACCCTTGGGAAGAGGCATCACTTCCAAGTGGATGTTTTAAAGAAAGAAAGGTGATGAGGAAGAATGGGAAAGAGGAACTTGATGTTGAGAAGGGATGCTCTAGTCTTTAATAGGAACAACTTATCCGTGTGACCACATTACCCCAGGAGCTGGGGCATAGCTCGTACTTTTTTTTCCTTAGTATGGGCTACGCCATAACACGTAGAAAGGGTACGAGGCCCCCCGAAGCCGCTTCCTTCCACTTAGGGGGTCGTCGTACCTGGAAGGTTCTATTGTCTCTTCGGAGGTGAGCTGAAACTATGGAGCTCCCAAAGACAGTACAGTTTATGGAGTATGGCAGGGGAAATGATTTAGGAAGTGAGGTAGGGAGATTCAAACTCGAGGAGTCTGGTACTCGTCCCTGGGGGAGCTAAGTAACCATAGGGAAAGTGCCCATACTAGGGACGCTAAATGAAAGGTTATGTATGATTATCCGGACCTCCGTACACGTGTTGTAGCGGGCCGTGGTGTCATCCCGACAGATGTATTAATTCTTGTGGGTAAAGTCACAAACTCTGTAGAGTATAATCTATTCGAATAGTTGTGTCCACGGGCTAGGACGATTGGAAGGGTGATTGCTACGAGTATCCAAGTGATGGTTTGAGGAGGATAAAAAGGATGTGTCTTGGTCACAAGAGAACATGAGAATGATGTTTAGCTTTGACCATGGATAGTCGGAGATGTTTAAAAATGTTTTTTTCTCTAAAACTATTTTCAAAAAGGTTTTCAACAGGGATATGGAGATATCTAGATTTTTCAAACGGAGACATGTTTTCAAAAACTCTTTTTCAACAAAGATGTAGATATGCCATATTTACAAGAGAAAGCTAGGCTTTTCAAAAACAACCATAGATTGAGCTATCTCTCCACAGCCAAAATTGCATTATCTTTTTACCTTATCTTGGTGGTTTGCGAGTACATTCAAAAGTACTCACTGACATTTTCCCTGGCTATTTACTTGGTCAGACTTTCAGAAGCTAGAAGATTGAAGGATGTGGTGACGTCTATGCGAGCTAGGCCGTCTTCCCAGTCGGTTGCCTATAGGTTAAGGCATGATTGGGCTCTACGTTTGAAGAGGATCCACTACTGAAGATTTTGTAGACATAATGGCATCTATGTACGTCTTGTATTCGTTAAGTTTTGGATGTTGTAATGACACTTGTCGATTATGCTCCACAGCTCACTAATCTTGGGAACGTGGATATGTCCATAATAGGGTTTTCTCGGATGATAAATCTGGGGGACCTTACAGTAAGGTTTTGTAAAAGTTAAACATTATCAGGTTTAACCAATAACCAATTATGTACAAAAACTATCGCCATCTAAAACAACAAATCAATACCATCCTTTCATATGACATACATTTGGTATTATAGATACTCCTCCGGTCCATATTAATGATCTTAACTTTATCTATACATGAATGCATCTATAACTACATTCATATGTATCTAGATAAAGTTGGGACTATTAATATGGACCGGAGAAAGTACGAATAATTTTCTCAATAAACTTGATCAAAGTTGATGATGTTTGATTTTTTAAAATCTAGTATTATGGAAAAGAGGAGCGAGTATATACTAGCAGTACTATAACCCATCCACGCCAATTAACTCTTCATGTCGTGTCAGTCGATCCATTATCCATATGTTCGTTGCACAACTCTTAGAAACAAAATATTCCTGTTGCACCATCGGTTGGATTTAGTCATGGAACATCGGGGACCATGGACGCACGAACACACGCACGCATGGTTTAATAGTAGTGTGCAGTAGTGCTGTACTAGGAAGACACATATGTTACCGAATGTGCCAAAACAGAAGGATCTGGCTTCCTAGAACCACTGCCAGGTATTGGTTCTCTCGCACTAAGGACGTGTTTAGTTGTCCCTGGCGGGAAAAAATAAGCCCGATTGGTTACCCGGATAATCTTGAAATCGTGGCCCGCACGCTTCTTAAACCACCTTTTTGCCTGCACGTGAGGAATGCCGAAATCGGCCGTTTCCACGGGGACATGCCGCGAGTGTGCAAAGAGGGGGAAGCGATGCTCCGTACGTGCAAGCTTAGTGATGGCGAATATTTGCTTTCCCCAAAAGTTAGTGGGGGAAATTTCGTACCTCCCAGTGATTCGAAGCTTACTTATCACCGCTCGGCTCACTGGTAGATGTCGCGCCACCATTTCGCCCATTTCGAGCTTTCAGTCCCGACAAGATCTTCACCGACTAGCAGGTAAGTAGGGACATTGACGTCGGTGGCCATAGGGCAGCAGCGGCATGTGGTATACTCCGAGATCTTTACCAGCTATGTGCTATGCTCCTCCGATGACGGTGAGTTTCTTCAAACCCTAGAGCCATATCTTTGATTTTGGAGCATTTGGTAGATCTGACTATAGATTATGGAAGATCTATTGCAGTAATCCCAATGAATTACATGATGTAGTGATAAATCCTTGATTTAGTGGTTATATTGCATGTTTAGGTTGCTTAATTTAGCCCTCACTATGGTTGTGTTCATGTATAGGTTGTTTTGTTTAGGTCATGTTTTGTGCAATGCTATGTTGATACATTGCAAATGTATCTATAATTTTTGATGTTCCATGCTTGGTTTTATCTACATTCTTGTGTTTTGTCCATACTTTGGAGTACCTTTCATATGATTTCTTGGACTAACCTATTAACAAGAGCCACAGTGCCAGTTGCCTGTTTTCTGCTGTTTTTGGTTCCAGAAAGTTGGAAAATGAATATTCTCGGAATTGGACGGGACAAAAGCCAAAGTTGATATTTTACCGGAAGACTCACGGAGCCAGAATACGAGACGGAGAGGTGCCACAGGGTGGCCACACCACCCCTAGGTGCGGGTCCCCCTTGGCCGTGCCAGGGCATGGTGTGGGCCCCTGGCCAGCCACCGACCTCGCCTCTTTCGCCTATATATCTCCCCTGATGCAGAAACCCTAAATCATCTATCAGAAATCCACGAAAAGTTCTGCAGCGCCGCCGCCACCGAAGGGGAGATTCAGGGGACAGAAAGTCTCTATTCCGGCACCCTGCCGGGACAGGGAAGTGCCCCCGGAGCCATCTCCATCGATCTCCACCGCCATCTCCATCGCCATTGCTGATTCCCATGATGAGGAGGGAGTATTTCTCTCTCGAGGCTAAGGGTTCTACCGGTAGCTATGTGTTCATCTCTCTCTCTATGCATGATCATATTGTGATCCTGAGCTTTGTAATCTATAGATCTACCTTGCTAGTCAAGTGCTTCATTATATCTCTGCTCTCCCCATGTGTGTGAAGTTGACAGTGTGCACACCATGGTGGCACTTAGGCTAGAGATTACAAATACTTGTGAGTTATATTTAGAGTTGGATGTCTTTATGAAATTGTGGTGTTTGTTGGAACCATCTAGTGCTCAAGGTGATAGTGTGGGGTTTTCTAGATGGAAAAGGCTTACTTTGAGGTGTGCTGTTATAGCCCTACCATGGATTAGAGTGTTCAACGAGAGAGTAGTTAAGAGTAGTATCATAAAGAGAAGATATTTATATGAGAGTGTTCACTAGTGAAAGTATGATCCCTAGGCCTTGTTTCTAAGCATTGATACACCGTTTGCAATTAGATCTGTTACATGTTTGCTTGCTTCCATCTTTATTTCAATTTGCCTTTAGTGTCTTCCATGCCAACAAGCTATTTTCTGGCACTGTTACCACTTATAATTATCCATACCACTTGTATTTCACTATCTCTTCACCGAACTAGTGCACCTATACACCTGACAAGTGTATTGGGTGTGTTGGGGACACAAGAGACTTCTTGTATCTTGATTGCAGGGTTGCTTGAGAGGGAATACCTTTGACCACTTCCTCCCTGAGTTCGATAAACCTTGGGTGATGCACTTAAGGGAAAACTTGCTGCTGTTCTACAAACCTCTGCACTTGGAGGCCCAACAAGTGTCTACAAGAATATAAGTGCGTAGACATCAAGCTATTTTCTAGCGCCGTTGCCGGGGAGGTAAGGTAAAATGTATTCACACCGGAGGATTAAAGAAGTAGAACCTCCCATGGCAAACGCCTATTTTCTAGCGCCGTTGCCGGGGAGGTAAGGTAAAAGTTACTCACATCCTCCGGTGTGAGTGCTCGAAGTTATTTCCTTTAGATTCTGCAATTTTTTCTTTTTGTTTCTTTTTTCACTAGTTAGGCTTAATGGAAAACAACAAAAAAATTAGAGAGCTTTATAGTATTTATCTTGAGTTAGGACATGAAGTGTTGCAGAGAAAATTAAAAAACCTATGGAACTTTATTTGCATGCTAATATTAATGTTGTTAGCATGAATTCTTTGGACACCATTATTTCTAATCCTATGGAAAAGTCTAAGCTTGGGGAAGCTAGTTTTTATGAAAATGATCTTTTTAGTTCCCCAGCTTTGGAAGATAGCTATTCTATTGCTTATGATGATACGAAACCTCCAATATATGATGATTACAATGATGAATATGATATTTTCAGTCCACCTACTATTGAGGAGGAAAGTAATTATGATTACAATATGCCTCCTATATTTGATGATTATGGTGATGAAAATAATAATGATAGCCATTTTGTTGAATTTGCTCCCACTACAATTAATAAGAATGACTATGTTTATGTGGAGAATATTAATTCTTTTATGCATGTGGCTCATGATAAGAATGTTTTATGTGATAGTTATATTGTTAATTTCATTCATGATGCTACTGAAAGTTATTATGAGAGAGGGAAACATGGTTTATGCATCTCAATAATATTAAGTTCCCCTCTTTTTGTGAAAGTCTTGAAGTAGCACTTGTTTTGCTTTACTATGCTTGTTGCTTTGTGCTTTCATGACTTGTTTCTTTACAAGATTCCTATGCATAGGAAGTGTGTTAGACTTAAATGTGTTTTGAATTTGCTTCTTGATGCTCTCTTTTACTTCAATTCATATTTCTTATGTGAGCATCTTCTCAAACTATCATGCCTAACTTAAAGGCGTTAAAGAAAAGTACTTATTGGGAGAAACCCAAAAGTTTTAGTTGAGTCTTGAAAGTTATTACCTCTGTAATAACTTCACTTTATCCTTTTTTTGTTTTTTGTGCCAAGAGTAACCTCTAATGAGAGAGAAGTAATGATTGGAAAAGTTCATGTCCCAAAACAGATTTCTGTGTTTCACCGTAAAAATTCGTGTAAAATCTCTGTAAGTACTTTTGAGACGTGAATTTTTGTGCTTCTGCCCCAGGTTGTTATCTAACTTTCGTTAGTTCAACACATTTTGATTTGATAAACAGAAGGTATTCGAAAAAAATCGTTTTTACCTGCTGGTCTGTTTTGACAGATTTCTGCCATTTTCTGCATTTGGTTCTTGTTGGTTCCTTTTTGAGTTCTTTTGGGGAATTGAGCTTTTTATGGGAATTACTTCAGTAGCTAGTGTTCTAATGGAAGTTTATTTGTTGTTAGAACTGAAACTTAAGACCTATTATCTTGAGTGCACTAATGTTGCTAATAAAGATTGTGTGAAGTTTTGTATGAAGGAAAAATTTCAGGTGTATGGAAGGAATGAGTAATGAGATGAAGGATGGAAAAAATCTCAAGCTTGGGGATGCCACGCGTGTCACCCCAAGAAATATCCAATAAGTTCAAGCGTCAAAGCTTTGGGATGCCCAAGGCATCCCCTTCTTCATCAATAAAAATCCCAGGTTTCTTCCAAACACTTCATTTTTATTGTTTCATGCACAACTGTGTTGTTCTTGGAGCATATTATTTTTCGTTTTCGTTTTCATTTGCTTAGTTTTCTTATTTTGCTGAATAAATTGGTTGGACCCCCTCTTTCATACATTGGTTTTCAAATAGTTTGGTTTGGTTTGGAAAAGAGTAGGAAAAGCTCATGCTTAAGTGGTAAAGAGAGCTTGTTTTTGACTGTGGCCTATGCTTTGTCATGCCATGCTTGATATTGTTTTGGCTTTATGCTTAGTATTCTTTGCTGTAGCATGACTTGTTATAAAAAATTGAGATTTCTTAATATACCTTGGAAGAATCATGCGTTGTTTTAGCATATTAAAGCATAGTATAGTGGTATTCTCCTTTGATGCTTTATTCGGGTTGACTTGGCGCATGCTCACACCATGTTATGACTATCCAAAGTCACCATAGCCTTTATGATCCTTTAGTTTTCAACTTGTAGTATCACTTTATGCTTTGATCAATGATGTTTTGTCGCTCTACATGATTATGGCCATTATTGCTCTCTTAGTTTGTCGCTCCTAGTCTTTTGCTAGCCTCCACAACCAAGTATCAGTTCCACTCATGCATCCAACTCCCTAAACCAAGTTATTCCAAAGAGTCCACCATACCTACCCATTAGCGTATGCTATTCCAAGTATATTCATGCTTTTGTTTACCTTCCGAATTAAACTTGTTATGAGAAAACTAGTGATTAAAGCTCTCACAAACTTGATGGCACACTTTACTTTTCTTGCCCTTAATAAACTTGAACCATTGTGTCGTCTATGTTGTATATTCTTGCACTTATTTGTTGGGGATTAGCAGAACCATGTTATCATGGGGAACGCTTTCAACATTGCACTTGGTACTTTGTACCCCGTTGATATCATGTTCTTTTGCTTATGGATCCCGGCGGTGTGATATAAAACTGGAACTTGTAAGATCATGGAGTTTGTATGTGTGTTAGAGAAACGCCTGGGCCGCTAGCCTAAGCCATGCCTAATCATGGTGGAAACTTGCAGGATCACCATAATGAGCACTCTATGAAGCATCCTCAATAAAAACCTATGCAAATACGAAATAAAAAGATTGCCGAGATGCTCATTGTCTGCTTGCCTTGTCATTTTGATTATGGGATAGCTCCTATATCATGTGCAAGGGGTACCCCTTTGGCGGTTCTTTATGATATATATGTACTTACAATGGCAAGAGCTTACTCGTGACTAAAGTTGAGTAGCATGAGGTTTGGTCTTCGTAAGTAAGGGGCATGAGAATTCGGCTTATAACTTGTCAAGCATATCCTCCTAGTTGTGTCACTTTAACCTTAATCACCTTCAAGATGCTTATGGTACGGGCAATGAGAGCTGAAAGCTAAAAAGTACCATAATTTTTGGAAGCTCTTTATGTGACTTGAATCCCTACTTCCTTCTATGAAGGCCTTTCTTTTACTTTTATGTTGAGTATCCACCTTCTATCTTTATGCACCTACTTTGAGAGCATAGTGGCCATTCTTAGTTCTATGTCCATTGTCCCAAGACTTGTGGATTGATGCATAACTTTGATATTTCTTGTTTTAAACTATTTGTATCTAGTCACTCTTATGAACTTTGACGGTGTCCTATGAATTTATATTTGCTACTCTATGAGGGACAAGCTGAATGCTACTATGCTATGTTTTCTTTATGTGAAACAAACAAACGTCTTGCAAAGCATTGTTATTCATGAATCTTTTGGTTGTGCCTTTTCATGTTGCAACATAGTTTCTTTGTCTTATTGCCTGAACTTTATGTTTCATGTTATGATTGAAGTACTATGATCCCAACTTTGAATGTTTTACAAATACTTTGATCAAGTTTATGATGGTGCATGTCACCTCAAAAATTATTCTTTCTTTTTATCACTTATCTACTCGAGGACGAGCAGGAGTTAAGCTTGGGGATGTTGATACATTGCAAATGTATCTATAATTTTTGATGTTCCATGCTTGGTTTTATCTACATTCTTGTGTTTTGTCCATACTTTGGAGTACTTTTCATATGATTTCTTGGACTAACCTATTAACAAGAGCCATAGTGCCATTTGCCTGTTTTCTGTTGTTTTTGGTTCCAGAAAGTCAGAAAATGAATATTCTCGGAATCAGACGGGACAAAAGCCAAAGTTGATATTTTACCGGAAGACTCACGGAGCCAGAATACGAGACGGAGAGGTGCCACAGGGTGGCCACACCACCCCTAGGTCCGGGTCCCCCTTGGCCGCGCCAGGGCATGGTGTGGGCCCCTGGCCGACCACCGACCTTGCCTCTTTCGCCTATATATGTCCCCTGATGCAGAAACTCAAAATCATCAATCAGAAATCCACGAGAAGTTCCGCAGCGCCGCCGCCACCGAAGGGGAGATTCGGGGGACAAAAAGTCTCTATTCCGGCACCCTGCCGGGACAGGGAAGTGCCCTCGGAGCCATCTCCATCAATCTCCATCGCCATCTCCATCGCCATTGCTGAATCCCATGATGAGGAGGGAGTAGTTCTCTCTCGAGGCTAAGGGTTCTACCGGTAGCTATGTGTTCATCTCTCTCTCTATGCATGATCATATTGTGATCATGAGCTTTGTAATCTATAGATCTACCTTGCTACTCAAGTGCTTTATTAGATCTCTGCTCTCCCCATGTGTGTGAAGTTGACAGTGTGCACACAATGATGGCACTTAGGCTAGAGATTACAAATACTTGTTATGAGTTATATTTGGAGTTGGATGTCTAGAAAAGTTCCGCAGCGCCGCCGCCACCGAAGGCGAGATTCGGGGGATAGAAAGTCTCTGTTCCGGCACCCTGCCGAGACGGGGAAGTGCCCCCGGAACCATCTCCATCGATCTCCACCACCATCTCCATCGCCATTGCTGATTACCATGATGAAGAGGGAGTAGTTCTGTCTCGAGGCTAAGGGTTCTACCGGTAGCTATGTGTTCATCTCTCTCTATGCATGATCTTATTGAGATCATGAGCTTGTAATCTATAGATCTATTCTTCTACTCAAGTGCTTTAATGAATCTCTGCTCTCCCCATGTGTGTGAAAGTGACAGCGTGCTCACCATGGTGGCACTTAGGCTAGAGGTTACAAATACTTGTTATGAGTTATATTTGGAGTTGGATGTTTCTATGAAATTGTGGTGTTTGTTGGACTCATCTAGTACTCAAGGTGACAGTGTGGGGTTTTCTAGATGGGAAAGGCTTACTTTGAGGTGTGCTGTTATAGCCCTACCATGGATGAGAGTGTTCAACGGGAGAGTAGTTAAGAGTAGTATCATAAAGAGAAGATATTTATATGAGAGTGTTCACTAGTGAAAGTATGATCCCTAGGCCTTGTTTCTAAGCATTGATACACCGTTTGCAATTAGATCTGTTACATGTTTGCTTGCTTCCATCTTTATTTCAGTTTGCCTTTAGTCTCTTCCACGCCAGCAAGCTATTTTCTGGCACCGTTACCACTCATAATTATCCATACCACTTGTATTTCACTATCTCTTCGCCGAACTAGTGCACCTATACACCTGACATGTGTATTGGGTGTGTTGGGGACACAAGAGACTTCTTGTATCTTGATTGTAGGGTTGCTTGAGAGCGAATACCTTTGACCACTTCCTCCCTGAGTTCGATAAACCTTGGGTTTTCCACTTAAGGGAAAACTTGCTGCTGTTCTACAAACCTCTGCACTTGGAGGCCTAACAACTATCTACAAGAATAGAAGTGCATAGACATCATATGTCCATAATGGTTGCAAATGAAGTAAATCTGAATATAGGGCATTCGTTGTAGGTTCTTCATATTCATGTGATGTGAAATGGCTTAGTTCTAATGGTGTTACGGTAGATGAGTTCAGCCAGGCCCGCATCGATTCTTAGGTGCGGTGACCCAGCATACTACTTCATGATGTAGTACACTATAGTCGTTGACATAACACCAATGAAACACCGTTCACTAGTATTACATCCCTCGGAGTGGTACAACAGAAACACATCAGGTCCAAGACATGACTATAGATTACAACTCGACTCTTTACAAAAGATCCAGAGAACACTCTAGGTTAAAGAGAAAGGAAATTCTACCAAAGAAAAGCTAGAAATAATAACTCAGAGCTATCTAGCTAAAAATACTATCATCTAAACTATCTGGCTTGCAATTTCTACTACGGCAATGCTCTATAGAAGTAGGTTATGTCTAGAGTATCTACTCCCATCTAATCAGAACTTCATCTTCACTTACGTTGATGAACATGTTGACTTCATTGACTTTATTGAAGAACTTGAGCTGTCGATGATGGTTTCTTGAGCATAAGTTGTTGTTGAAGTTGTCTTTAATGGCTTCAGAATCTAGCATGGGTTAAGAAGGTACGGTTGAGTACGAGCGTACTCAGCAAGTTCACTAAAAAGGAGTGTATGATGCACTATCTCTACATCCACAGACGAAAGGTCGTAGGAAATGCAGGTTTTTGTAAACATTTCTTAAAAGGTTGCTTTTATTCTGAAAACTATGTCCGACAGCCTTCACAGGTTGACTAGAACTTTCATGGAGTTCCTTTCTTGCTGAATTCGTAGCTCCTTCCCAGAACAGGGAGTAACTTGTCACAGTTCTTACACTCTGTAGAGGTGCGTTGCTTTACCCATGAGAGACCTTAGCTTTGTTGCACATCCGAATTGCAGGCTCGTTCACACTTCCTTGGTGTGAGGCCCAGACTAAGATCCAAGCCAATCACTGCCCCCTTCGCGACCCCATATGTCTGCACGATCCTTTGGGCCGAGCTACATCTCCGTTACGCCCCCTTTCGGGCAAGCTATAACCGTGATGACCTCTCGAAGACTCTATGAGCCGGTTATGCCCCTGGCAAGATCCATAAAGGTCCGACTATACCTCCGGTAACCGCTCATAGATAATCTAGACACCAAAATCCGTGGGGCCTAAGGGTGCCCACCCATATTATTGATCCGCACAAGGAATCACATCGTCACATTGATACATTGCAAATGTATCTATAATTTTTGATGTTCCATGCTTGGTTTTATCCACTTTCTTGTGTTTTGTTCCAACTTTGGAGTACTTCTCATATGATTTCTTGGACTAACCTATTAACAAGAGGCACAGTGCTAGCTGCCTATTTTCTGCTGTTTTTGGTTCCAGGAAAGTCAGAAAATGAATATTCTCGGAATTGGACAGGACAAAAGCCACAGTGCCTATTTTTCCGGATGTCATCAAGTGCCAGAATAATAGTCGGAGAGGGGCCACAGGGTGGCCACACCACCCCATGGCGCGGGTCCCCCTAGGCTGCGCCAGGGCATGGTGTGGGCCCCCTGGCCGCCCACCGACCTTGCCCTCTGGCCTATAAGAAGCCTCCAGAGGCATAAACCCTAGATCGTCAGTAAAAATTCTAGAAAAGTTCCGCAGCGCCGCCGCCACCGAAGGCGAGATTCGGGGGATAGAAAGTCTCTGTTCCGGCACCCTGCCGAGACGGGGAAGTGCCCCCGGAACCATCTCCATCGATCTCCACCACCATCTCCATCGCCATTGCTGATTACCATGATGAAGAGGGGGTAGTTCTCTCTCGAGGCTAAGGGTTCTACCGGTAGCTATGTGTTCATCTCTCTCTATGCATGATCTTATTGAGATCATGAGCTTGTAATCTATAGATCTATTCTTCTACTCAAGTGCTTTAATGAATCTCTGCTCTCCCCATGTGTGTGAAAGTGACAGCGTGCTCACCATGGTGGCACTTAGGCTAGAGGTTACAAATACTTGTTATGAGTTATATTTGGAGTTGGATGTTTCTATGAAATTGTGGTGTTTGTTGGACTCATCTAGTACTCAAGGTGACAGTGTGGGGTTTTCTACATGGGAAAGGCTTACTTTGAGGTGTGCTGTTATAGCCCTACCGTTGATTAGAGTGTCCAACCACAGAGTAGTTAAGAGTAGTATCATAAAGGGAAGATATTTATATGAGAGTGTTCACTAGTGAAAGTATGATCTCTAGGCCTTGTTTCTAAATATTGAAACACCGTTTGCAACTAGACCAGTTACATGTTTGCTTGCTTCCATCTTTATTTCAGTTTGCCTTTAATATTTTCCACGCCATCAAGCTATTTTCTATCATCGTTACCACTTATAATTATCTATACCACTCGTATTTCACTATCTCTTCGCCGAACTAGTGCACCTATACACCTAACAAGTGTATTGGGTGTGTTGGGGACTCAAGAGACTTCTTGTAATTTGATTGCAGGGTTGCTTGAGAGGGGATACCTTTGACCACTTCCTCCCTGAGTTTGATAAACCTTGGGTGATCCACTTAAGGGAAAACTTGCTGCTGTTCTACAAACCTCTACACTTGGAGGCCCAACAACTATGTACAAGAATAAAAGTGCGTAGACAACACACGTTAAGGTCGTCTTGCCTACATACGAGAGGAAGAAGATACAACTGACTTCTCCTTCCCGTTCCAAATCTCATGGTTAACACATAATATACGGCGCTAGAATCACTAGCGACATTGGTTATTAAGTCCTAGATATTATGTTCCTTTACCACTGGAACTGTATCATCAGATTATTACCATTTGGTAAATAATCCATAATCATATTCTTACGAAAATAGTGTTTTCTGACCTTTTTGAAATGCAGGTGATGACAACATTTGAGTTACAAGTATTTGATAGAAAATAATCAAAGGACATGAGCAAGTGTGAACTTGCCTTTTGTGATTGCAAGATTATGCACTCATGGTCTTCAAGACAATAGAAGATCCAAATTCTGGAAATAACATCATTGGTCCGGTAAGGACGGATGTTTAAAGATGCATGATGCAATTATGCATAAGTAATATAATGCAGTTTGATAAACACGCATTCCTGGAATAATCGTATAAAATCTAGGGTTTGGAAACTAGGAATGGTTTCTTTAGAATGTGTTTCACTTTTCTTTCAGCTTCACATTCGTGCTTCTTATTAAGGCTGGTGAGTGTTTGATACCGTTAAGTAAATACAATAAGTAGCATACAATACTAAAGCACGCAAATTGGGGCATGGTAAGTAAAAGATTTCTTAAGCAAGATTATTAATCAGTTAGAGCCTTTTTTAGACAAATGTTTAAGGATTACCTTTAATGTTTCTTAAAATAATAAATTTTGAGGAAAAGATTTCTTTACAAAGTAAAAGCAGTTAAACTTAAAGCTAATAATTTAAGATTTTCTTACTAGTTATGAATATTAAAGAAGAAAACAATTACCATATTTGAATAGCTACTCCACTTGGAGTGGATACTTAGATATTTTGAATATGTATTATATTATATGTGCCTTACTTCTTAATGTTTTATAGTAAGCTGGAGTAAAAGTATTATTGCCTTTATAGAAGTGATGTCTTCATAATTTTATAAGTGAATAGGATCACTTACCTATTTTAGAAGTGATTCTTATATTTTATAAACATGGAAAAGGCCTTACTTCAATTACTTAATAACTTGGTTTAAATATTTAGGTAGTTTTCCTGAACTTGTAAAAGAATTTGTAGTTAATATCTAGATGACCTTATAATGGGTAAAATTAAGATACACTTAATTTTTAAATGGTAGCTTTAGGGAATATTTCTAAAAATTGTTAAACCTATTTTTACTTCATTTAAAAAACAATTGAACTTGTTATTACATTTTTAGATTTTAAACAAATAAAGCCAAAGGTAAAGTAAAGATTTATGTATTTTTAATCCATTAAGATAATAGAAAATAATTTTAATCAAGACTTATTAAACTTTTACCTTTATTTGACTTCAGATGAACAAGAGGTTATTTTTAATGTGTAGACTTTATTTTTGTGATCATTTTGGTATATTATAAGTATTTTTGTGATTTTAAATAATAAGATATGATTTTTATATGTTTTATCACTTTATAAATGCTTAATAATTAATAATATTTATTGGAGTGACACAAAATGTACAAAATAAGTTTATAAATGTAAAAAAAATTTCTAAGAATTTTGATATATTATAGTTGTTTTTTTGAATTTTAAATAATAAAATATATTTATTTAAGATTTATCCCTAATAGGCTATTTACTAATAATAATTATTATTTTACTTAAATCGTAAAATAAAATATGATAATAGGTTTAGAATATAGAATTTATTATTGTGAACATTTTGATATATAATACATACTTTTCTGAATTATAAAAAAATATTCAATTTATAAGGTTTAATCATTTTATTAAATTCCTAGAAAATATTTATAATCGAATTTATGATGTTCAATCTATTTCCTAAACATGGAATACGTTTTATACCGGGTCTTACTCTACCCAGGGTCACTAACCCATGGGGTCAAGGCCACTGCATGTGCCACACGGACGACGACCCAGTCAAACGTGCCTGGCGGGACCCGGATGACATGGGCCTGACGTCATCACAACGTCAGCCGGTCTCCACCACTAGGAAGTGGTCGCCAACAGCGAGCCAGGCCACTCCGGCAAGCATGGATGGCTGCACTGGAACCACAAGGACGCGAGCAATACGTCGATACCCGCACCGCCCTCTAATGGTCACGGTATGATCTCCGGTGACGAGCTTCTACGGCGACGATGGTGGTACACGGTGCTACCACGATCTAGACCACCCCAGGAAGCAAGAGAGACATGGGAAGAAAGCGGATGCTCACCCTGATGACGATGGTGAGGTCGATGAGGCACGGGGAGATCTGATGATGGTGAATCGACGACCATGGCAATGGTGGCCGACGAGATGCCGAGCTTGATTTCGGCCAACTCGGAGCATGCCTACTTGTGAGACTTGTCGAAGATGAGGGAGATGAAGGCGAGCATGACGGTGCGCCTGGTTGGCTCGGGGGCGGTCCGTGGTGGCAAGTCCAACAGACTCCGGCGAGCTAGGGTTTCAGGTTGCAGGGGAAAAGAGGAAGAGCGAGCATGAGAGAGAGGAAATGAGGATGAGGACGGGCAAGGGCATCATGGTGGCAGTTTTATCCCCTCCCGAGCGACGACGACGTGCATCACGGCAGCTAAAAGCTTGCTGACGATGGCGGACGACATCAGGAGGTGGCAAGGTGCTCAAGTGAGCAGTCTATGTGCGTGAGGATGCCGACGACAAAGCAGTATTTGGGCCTGGTCCGCTATTGGGCTATGACTAAGTGAGCGAGAGTGCGGCGGCTAGTGCACACGAGCGGCGGTTAGAGGATGGGCCGTGGGCCGCAAGTTCTGTTGCCATTTTTTCCTTTTCTCTCTTCTTTTTCTATTTCTGTTTTCACAATTCAATTTCAAATATGAAATTTTCAAGGATTTGAATATCCAGAAAATTTGTGGCATATTCAGAATGCTTTATTCTATTAAATCCTCTTTTACTTTTTCTTTATGTTTTCGAAATTCATGAGTATATGAATGGTTCTTTTAAAGAAAAGTTATTAATAGGAATTAGGGTTTTACAGATTTATTCCTTATAAATATTTTATAAAAATGATTCTATTTTCTCTTGATAATTGTAAGGGTTTAAAATGGCTAATGATGATTATATCATTCTATACACACTTGGCATCATATTGGAATTCCTATATATACCCCTAATAATGCTTTAAGTCTTTATAATTCAAAATATGGTGATTTCTTTTCCTCAAATCAACTAGGTGTTTAGTATTAGAATTTCCTTAGCACAATCTTGGTTAAGTCAATATGCATGAATTTCAGTCATTAATGAGGAAATGAAGCTGTTCATTTCCAAATAATGGACATAAGTTTTGGGAAGGTTTAATAGATTTATTAATGGAGGGATAATATATTCATTTACAGATAGCTATTATGAGTTTGAAGAATAGTTAATGAACTCACATTCTATTATGGTATGGATGAAGATTAAGAGTTAGGATAATTTGCCTTCATGTCTTGTGGCCATGGATAATAACTCAACTTAGAGTGAGCTATTGAGATTGCTTTACTAAAGTGATCTTGATGGTGTATGAGATTAGATCTTTATTAGGGTTTAAGACAATCATATAGACAAGGCTTCCATCAATACACTTTCAAATGGTATTCTACTTATCTCTTAGACATTTCATTTGACTAAGAGATACTACCCATTGGCTGCCTAAAAATAGGAATTGGTTTAACTACCCTCTTTATTCAAGGGTTTTAAACAAAGAGGTAGACATGGGTTTTGTCATGCCTTGATATACTATTGGTTAAGGGTTTCGCAAGAACTCCTACCTTAATACCTCACTAAGCTTATATTTAGATAAGGAATTCCTTTCCTAAATATACTCTATAAATCTCTCTTACCTTAGTCACAAATATCACTTCTTCCCGAATAGGTTAACCATCATACTCCACCATATCCGTCATTATATGATGACATGGTCATGCCACTTAAACAATATTCCTCCTTCATTCTTCTCCTAATACATATGACTTCCATTTCTAAACTACCCTTGAGGAATCCATCAATGTATATACTTCTAGATCCATCCAATAACTCCTTTAAATCCATCTTGCAATTACTTCCAAGGCTTGCAAGATTACAATCCTCTCTATATCACATATGATATGAATCCTTTGGAATGGGTATGGTGTTACTCCCATAATACAAGTTTGTTATTGTATTAGCTTGGTTAACTACTACACCTTCAACTACTCTATACAACTCATATTATATACTTCATCATACTCTAGCTTGACTTCTCATAATCAAGCTAGATGATTCATCTTACTAGGGATTTACCTAATTTGGTATACTCACAACTCTACTTCAACCCTAGTCCTCTATCCTCAGGTGACTTGAGAATAATGACCACCATTCTTTGAGCTTGCTAAGCTTAGGCCTCTATTTGTCTGATCAGGATCTATTATCACTAGGTAGTAGACTTGTGCTAGTCTCTCTATAGGCTTATCTTGTTAAGGAAGCTTACTTTAAGTTTATACCCACTTGGCTTAACAAGATTATTAGATGATACTCTAATACTACTAGATTTCTCACAGCTTCATGATCACTAGCTTAACTCTTGGGTTTAGGTGCTTCTTCTAGTTAACTCATGAGGGAGTTAACTCCTCCAACATCCAATGGTTAGATCTCCACTAAGGATCACATTCCATTGATGATGGCACACTCTACCTTAACTTGTTCCTTCTTCTTATTAATTTACTTAAGGTCTTTGGAAGGTCAATTTAATAGGTCAAGGCTAAAAGTCAATAAGTTCAAGGTCAGGAATTGATCACTCAACATGATGATCAATGGACACTAAGACCGTATTAAATTAGAATGTCATCTATTAATATGATAATAAGGATAGGAGATGGATGTCTTGGCTTGTCTTCCATTCTACTTCATTTGTGATAAGAGTTCATATTTAAGAACTACCATGATACCCATGGTAGGAATATCTATGGCAAACAAGTGTTTCAAGATTAAGTTTCTTTGCTTAAGTTATAAAATTAATTGAGTATTCAAGAATTGTTATAATGAATACCCAGATATGATCTCTGTAGGATCCTTTATTATCCATTAAATAATGTGTTGTGGGTTTAGCTTGATTCCATTTGATCTACCCATAAATCAAATAATATTACCCAAATATAAGGTTCTAGCAAAGGTCATATTGAAACTTATCACAATCAACTTGATGATCTACTTCAGTTCTCCCAAGTTAAGAGAAACTTCAATCACTTTGACAAGTTTTATTTAAAAGCATGAAAATTATCCAGATTTTCTATGCATGAATGCAATGCATACACCCGAGCTCAGCGTATTTCTAAGCTCTAATGCATGATGTTACAAACTCTCCCCCTTAAAATGAACTTCATCCCCTAAGTTTGTACTCTCTTACGTTTCAGAATGAGGTATTGACTTGTATTGATCACAACATTTCTCAAATTCCATTGTGATCATAATTGGGGATAATTGTGGTATCCCGTATCCAGATCTGTTTCCGTGAATCCTCTTCATACTTGACAATATCCACTAGCATTTCTAGTTTACCATATAGTACCTTTTACTATATCTCTTTGGGGTTATGCCCTTAGAGTCCTATTTAGAATTGGTTGTGGACACATTTTGTCCATTCCCATCTGATTTCCTATTACACTACACCGGTCTATTTTGGAATACCCTCTTTACTCTAGAGGACAACTTACTAGTTGTTCTAAACTAGACCACTGGGTTTAGGCTGTTATGTCTACTTCAATCATTCATCCGGACATACTATCGGAAATACTTTGTAATGATGACTTATTATAACCTTATGAGAATAAGGCTTAATCTTATCATTGTTTAGTACTTCTTCTCCAACCTTTAGTCAGAAAGTCAGGTAACAACACTTCAGTGTTTATTGTTTGCTCTCCCCTTGGGTTTTCCTAATGGCCTCTAAACTTCATGTCTAATACCCATTAACTCAATAGTTAGGATATCGGTCTCCGTCTAGCTTATACATTACCTCTGGAAGGTCTCACAAAACAATCTACGATACACCCACACAATTGTGGATCTCCAAAATGAATCTTCCAATGATACTTGTCTTCCTTTTATCTTCTTAGACATTATTTCTCACTGATAAACCCGATTTCACGAAATGTCTCGAAAGCCGTTTACTTTAACTTTTATACTTCTTTATGTCTCTCTTAACTTAGGCCAAGTTTTATGCTCTTTAATTTATACAATGATGACCTAACTATCTAAACCGCTAGGATACCAGCTACGGATCCTCCTAGGTGTATGGATTACCCTATGGATTTTCGACTTACTATTTGCATTCTCTCTGAGTTGTCAGATCTTGAATACCATTTTAGTTCCAAGACTTCTCCTTTGCACTGATTCATGATACTTCCATGATCTTGGAACAACTACTTCATTAGCTTCGGAGCAACATCACCCACTTTAAGTGAACTTAAGTTCATTCCTTCATGTTGCTCCACACCTTGTCTGCCTTAGTATTCCATCTTATTGCCCGCTCATAGTGAGTTGGTATTGATCAATCCTTCAAAATAGTGTTGATACTCCTTAGATTTAACTTCCTTCTCCGTGCAAGTCTTTATCTTGATCCTCGGAACTCTTCACTCCCTTACACGAATTCCCTTTTCTATCTAGGTCTATAACATCAAGTAATAACTTGATGATGCAACATGCATTTGCACATCCAGTCAAACTTCATGCACAGATCAAGTCAATCAAGAAGATCCAAGAAAAACCAAGAAATCCAAATGTGGTACATATAACCCACATCATTCTAAGCCCGTAATATAGTAGTTGAGTAAAACATCTTGAAAATGCAGGCTTAGCTATGTAGTATATGCCAGCTCCTAGTATAGGTTTACTTTGTGATACTTAGCACATAGGATCAAACTACTCTTTGTTTCAATATTTACCCAAATTGCTCAGTTGCAATTGGATAATTTTTAGCAAAGTGGTCTCACTTTGGTTCTGACTAACCTCTTACCTTTCTTTTGGGACTACTAAAGACTACTAATTTTCCATTCTATCGTAAAACATCCTCACATGATCTCTCAAAACTACTAACAACATTGTAGTTACTACCTTAATCCAACAATTATCGTAATATTATGTCACCTATGCCTTCTATCATAGACCTACATGGTCCTTTTCTTACTATTGTTACAAGATTATTAGCTAAGTACTAGTCCTAATTACACACTTATCATGGTCTCGGAGCTAATCTCACCATGACAACTCTTCTTTTTATCTTATGATAGTTGATTCTAAACCAAATCATACTTTATCACGTAGAATTCTCAAGTGAATCCCACATGATTTACTTCCCACTACATCTATAAATGTTTTAATGGTCTTCATCATGTAGCCCATCATTACGATCTGATGAATTTTTTTTGCTACCTTACATGGATCCTATGGATAGACTACACTATTTAAACTACTCCACCTGATATTCTATTCTTAGTCCTAATCTTATTTGATATTTTACTTACTTAAGACATCTTAGTGGTGTTATACCTATTCAGCGCTACACTAAAATGACATTTCTCTAGAGAAGACATATAACTAATCCTTAAGAAATATGATAAATACATCCAACTTAAGTGTGACAAGGTTTATCCTCAAGTGGATACCATCACAAGTCTTGGTTTAGATAAGATGGCTCCTATAGTCACTATCCAACCTATAGATCTTCCTAAAAGGGTTTAATCCTAAGGTTAAAGCATATGCTCTGATACTAGCTATGGTGACCTAGCATACTACTGCATGATGTAGTACACTATAGTCGTTGACACAACACCAATGAAACAACGTTCACTAGTATTACATCCCTCAGAGTGGTACAATAGAAACCCAGCAGGTCCAAGACATGACTATAGATTACAACTCGACTCTTTACAAAAGATCCAGAGAACACTCTAGGTTAAAGAGAAAGGAACTTCTACCAAAGAAATGTAAGAAAAATAATAACTCGGAGCTATCTAGTTAAAAATAATATCATCTAAACTATCTGGCTTGCAATTGCTACTACGGCAATGCTCTACATAAGTAGGTTTTATGGCTAGAGTATCTACTCCTATCTAATCAGAACTTCGTCTTCACTTCGATTGATGAACATGTTGACTTTAATGAAGAACTTGAGCTGTAGATGATGGTTTCTTGAGCATAAGTTGGTGTTTACATCATCTTTAGTGGCTTTAGAATCTAGCAAGGGTTAAGAAGGTGCGGTTGTGTACGAGCATACTCAGCATGTTCACTAAAAAGGAGTGTATGATGCACTATCTCTACAACCACAAACCAAAGGTCATAGGCAATGCAGGTTTTCATAAACATTTCTTCAAAGATTGCTTTTATTCTGAAAACTATGTCTGACAACCTTCACATGTTGACTAGAACTATCATGGAGTTCCTTTCCTTCTGCACTTGTAGCTCCTTCTCGGAACAGGGAGTAACATGTCATAGTTCTTACACTCTAGAGAGGTGCATTGCTTTACCCATGATATACCTTAGCTTTGTTGGACATCCGAGTTGCAGGCTCGTTCATACTTTCTTGGTGTGAGGCCCAAACTAAGATCCAAGCCAATCATTTCCCCCTTCACGACCCCATATGTTTGCACGATCCTTCGGGCCGAGCTACATCTCCGTTACGCCCCCTTTTGGGCAAGCTATAATCCTGATGACCTCCCGAAGACTCTATGAGCCGGTTATGCCCCTGACAAGCTCCATAAAGGTTCGACTATACCTCCGGCAACTGCTCAAAGATAATCTAGACACCAAAATCATGGATCCTAAGGGTGCCCACCCATATGCTGGATCCGCACAAAGAATCACAGCATCACGTCAAGGTCGTCTTGCCTACATACGAGAGGAAGAAGATATAGCCGACTTCTCCGCCCCATTCCAAATCTCATGGTTAACGCGTAATATATGGCGCTGGAATCACTGGCGACATTTGTTGTTAAGTCCTAGATATTATGTTCCTTTACCCTAGAACTGTATCAGTAGATTATTACCATTTGGTAAATAATCCATAATCATATTCTTACAAAAATAGTGTTTTCTGAGCTTTTTGAAATGCAGATGATGACAACAATTGAGTTACAAGCATTTGATAGAAAATAATCAAAGGACATGAGCAAGTGTGAACTTGCCTTTTGTGATTGCAAGATTATGCACTCATGGTCTTCAAGACAACAGAAGATCCAAAATCTGGAAATAGCATCATTGGTCCGGTAAGGACGAATGTTTAAAGAAGCATGATGAAATTATGCATAAGTAATGTAACGCGAATTCCCAGAATAATCATATAAAACCTAGGGTTTGGAAACTGGGAATGGTTTCTTTAGAATGTGTTTCACTTTTATATCTGCTTCACATTCATAATTCTTATTAAGGCTTGTGAGAGTGTGTGAAACCATTAAGTAAATATAACAAGTAGCATACAATACTAAAGCACGCAATTGGGGCATGGTAAGGAAAAGATTTCTTAAGCAAGATTATTAATCAATTAGAGCCTTTATACAAATGTTTAAGGATTACCTTTAATGTTTATTAAAAGGATAAATTTTGAGGAAACGATTTATTTACAAAGTAAAAGCAGTTAAACTTAAAGCTAATACTTTAAGATTTTCTTACTAGTTATGAATAATAAAGAAGAAAACAATTACCATATTTGCATAGCTACTACACTTGGAGTGGATACTTAGATATTTTGAATATTCATTATATTATATGTGGCTCACTTCTTAATGTTTTATAGTAAGGTGGACTAAAAGTATTATTGCCTTTATAGAAGTGGTGTCTTCATAATTTTATAAGTGAATAGGATCACTCACCTATTTTAGAAGTAATGCTTATATTTTATAAACATAGAAAAGGCCTTACTTTAATTACTTAAAAACTTGGTTTAGAGCTTTAGGTAGATTCCTGAACTTGTAAAAGAAATTATAGTTAATATCTTGATGATCTTATAATGGTTAAAATTAAGATAGACTTAATTTTTAAATGGTATCTTTAGGGAATATTTCTAAAAATGGTTGGATCTATTTTTACTTTATTTAAAAAACAATTAAACTTGTAATTACATTTTTAGATTTTAAACAAATAAAGGCAAAGCTAAAGTAAAGATTTATGTATTTTTAATCCGTTAAGATATTAGAAAATAATTTTAATCAAGACTTATTATTTTTTTTCCTTTATTTCACTTAAAATGTGGAATAGGATTTTTTAATATGTAGACTTTATTTTCGTGATCATTTTGGTATATTATAAGTATTTTTGTAATTTTTAAATAATAAGATATGATTTTTATAAGTTTTATCACTTTACAAATGCTTAATAATTAATAATATTTATTTGAGTGACACAAAAATGTACAAAATAAGTTTATAAATGTATATTTTATTTTTCGAAGAATTTTGATATATTATAGTTGTTTTTCTGAATTTTAAATAATAAAATATATTTATTTAAGATTTATCCCTAATAGGCTATTTACTAACAATAATTATTATTTTATTTAAAACGGAAAATAAAATATGGTAATAGGTTTGGAATATAGAATTTATTTTTCTGAACATTTTGATATATAATACATATTTTTCTGAATTATTAAATAAAAGATATTCAATTTATAAGATTTAATCATTTTATTGAATTCCTGGAAAATATTTATAATCGAATTTATAATGTTTAATCTATTTCCTAAAAAGGGAATATTTTTTATACCAGGTCTTAATCTATCTAGGGTCACTGACCCGTGGGGTCAGGGCCACGTCATATGCCACGCGGACGACGACCTAGTAAAATGCGCTTGGCAAGACCCGGATGACATGGGCCTGACGGCATCACGACTTCGGCCGGTCTCCACCACCAGGAAGTGGTTGCTGGCGGCAAGGTAGGCCACTCCAACAAGCACGGATGGCTGCGCTAGAACCGCAAGGACGCGAGCAATACGTCGATACCCGCACCGCCCTCTAATGGTCATCGGATGATCTCCGGCGACGAGCTTCTACGGTGGCCGACGGTGGTACACGTTGCTACCGCGATGCAGACCACCCCAGGAAGAGAGAGAGACATGGGAAGAAGCGAATGCTCACCCTGATGATGATGGTGAGGTCGACGAGGCATGGGAAGATTTGATGATGGTGAATCAACGTCAATGGCCACGGTGCCCGTCAAGATGCCGAGCTCGATTCCGGCCAACTTGGAGCATGCCTTCTTGTGAGACTTGTCAGAGACGAATGAGGATGGCGAGCATGACGGTGCCCCTGGTTGTCTCGAGGGCGACCCGTGGTGGTGAGGCCAGCAGACTCCGGCGAGCTAGGGTTTCGGGTTGCAGGGGAAAAGAGGAAGATCGAGCGCGAGGGAGAGGAAATGAGGATGAGGACATGCAAGGGCGTCGCAGTGGCGGTCTTATCTCCTCCGAGGCGACGGCGGCGTGCATCATGATAGTTAAAAGCTTGCTGACAGTGGTGGACGATATCAGGCGGTGGCAAGGTGCTCGAGCGAGCAGTCTGTGTGCGTGAGGATGACGGCAACTATAACATCCCAAAAGTTAAATCAAGGTTATCAAGGTCCAAATCACCCAATTTAAGGTTAACAAAAACTTTTTATCATTAACATAATTAGGAAGGCATGTGTGTTTGCATTAAAATAGCACTGTTTGGAAATTTCATGTTTGATTGTTCTAATGGTTGTAAAATGATTGAAGGGTGAATGCCACATCATCTAGATCATTCAAAAACAAAATCCAAAGAAAAATAAATCAAATAAGAGTAAATAATGCAAATGGTCATTTTGACCATTTTAATCCACTAGGCCACTTTAGGTGTTCCTAGAAGTCAATTTCAAACAGAAACATTCTCAAATCTTTTCACCCCTTGCTAGTACAAGTAAAGATATACTAAGGCCCACTTTGAAATCTTACAAAAACATTTAGCCACTAATTTTAATTGACATTGGAAAATTGAATCCATTACATATGCATAGATGTCACTTTTTGAAAAACCACTCAAATGAACTCACCTTGCCTATCCCAAGCAACCAGAGACTACCAAGCATAAGATCAAAGCCCCCACCAAAAATCTTCTCAAAATTCAAATAAAATTCTCTTGCGGCCATTGTGTCGAACACTTAGTGAGCACTGAATTAACTGCCTAACTGTTACTGTTCTAGAGGAGTGATCAAGTGCCACTAAGGCCTCCATCCACTCCCCTTGTCTCCCCTAGTTCCAACCATGCCATCAAGGAGGCCTTCCCCAGCCTCATTCTGCACCCTACTCACCTCCCCTCTCACCACTAAGCCTTCCCCACTTCTCCCCGGAGCCAATCGAGCTCTTAGTCGCCGGAATTCCATCGGAGCTGGTTGCCACTGGAGGAGAAGGGCGCCACTGATTGTGACCACCCCAGGAGCCGCTGCGACCACGCATGGAACCACCGTCGTCCACCAGTTTGATCGCCCCATCACCATGTTAGCTGGAGCCCTGGTAAGCCCCCAATAGACCCCCACCGTGTCGCGTTAGGGTTAGTTCTCGCCGGAGCTGTTCATCGGAGACGATGAACGTCGGCCGTCGATTTCTATTCTAATTGCACGGCCGATATCGCCCCGTACCGCTTCATGTTAGGATCAGCCGCTGACATGCGGACCCCCCCTGTCAGTTGCCTTCTGCGCCACGGGGTGCCACTGGGCCGGCCCGTTTAGTTTCCCGCGCTAGCCCACAAATTCAAATAAATGTTTTTCTATTTGGATATAAACTATATTATGTCCACTTGTTTAAAAATCAATTCAGAAAGATTTACTTAACCAAATGACATCATTCAAATTTTGGTAGAAAGGTAATAAAAATATCTATCCAAGCCCATTGGATTTAAGTAATTTGGAGTTAGAGATAATCTATAGAAAAAATAACAAGACAAAGACTTTGCTACATTCAAACTTTTTCAAAAATCAACCATAATAGCTTTTGAGTTGATTCCAACTCTCAGAAATCACATTTGATCATACCTATTTGAATATGTAAAAATATTTAGGTTTGCATGCAGTGACTTTGGACTAGTACGAAAAGAATGCTCTTAGTGCATTTCTAGTCACTTTAAATTGAGTAAATAATAAACTTAAACTTTGTAAAATGTGACGAACACTTTAAATCACATTCCCATGAATTAGAATATGTGGTGATGATATGTGTCCACATGATCCCATATTTTAATTGGAGAATATTAAATCTTAAATATTTTCAATGAGTAGAAATTACTTTTCTCAAATAAAATAAATGAAACTAGTTCATTAAATCTTGTGATGATTGTGATGATACTAGATCATTAAGTGTGTGACTTAGTGTGTTAATTAGACTAGTTAAGCATTGTTTGGTGATTGTGTATCCCGTATGTATTTATAGACGATAGTACCGACCAAGTCTATGAGGAGGACTTCTACCCCGAAGAAGACGAGGAGAATTTCAATCACTGCACTAACCAAGGCAAGCTATTACTGGCAAGCTAATACTTGCAAGCCATCATTAACAATGCAAGCTAACACTTGCAAGCTTGATAACCTAAGCAAAATGCCTTAAGCATGCTGTGGTTATACTATTTTGAGTTATACCCATCCCAAGTTTTACATACAAGTTTTACCTTTTGTTTTAACAAGGTTTCTTTACTTTTAGTAATTCTTTGTGACATTCTAGAAAGTAGTATAGATAGCATAAAGAGTATAAAACTTAGCCTATACTAGATGTCATTCTATGGCATGAGATTGAGATTAGCATCCCACCTTAGTGAACACTCTTAACCTAGTGGTTAGTGCTAAACCCAAAAACTTTGTCGATTTAGATGGGAATACTTGGTGAAAATGATTATGAAAACCTTGGAATGATGAGTCATTCTATTGAGATGTTTTGACATGGGTTGAGAAACACAAATGGTTGATGATGATGAAAATGTTGAGGCATGAGCCTTAGCCCTTTATAAAAACTGATGGTTGAGTTCGGATGCGATACCATTCCAAATTTACCGTACAACCACAATACCTGAATTGGGTAAGGCTTAGCCGGAAGTTTATATGAATTATTATGGGTTCCCTCGTGGGAGAGGTTTGAGCTGAGGCTACCTCTCAATGTTGTCCACCTATGCAATGCCTAGGATGGCAGATGGCCATGGCTGGGAGGCCAAGCCCATAGGAGAGGTGCTTGTACTAGGGTGTGTAATTGAAAGGTTATGATTGATTATCGCATACTAAGTATGATGATTCAGGGTTATCCCTGACGGATGTATCAAATTTTGTGGTGAAAGTGTACCACCTCTGCAGAGTGTCAAACTATTCGAATAGCCGCGTTCGCGATCATGGACAGTTGGAGTGGCCATAATGTTCCGTCGTCAGATGCTTTCAAAATGACTTGTGAAATAATTTGTGACTTTGACTTGACTACAACATAGTTGTGACTATGAAAACTAAGTTCCCAACTTAAGCGATTTAGAACTTTAAATTATCTTTCTTTACTTCTGAACTCAGCTTAGGTTTAAAACTTAACCTTGCAAATAAACTTAGAACAAAGCATTCCTAGTAGAACTACCTTACTTGTTAGTGATAGTTTGTGAGTACTTAAAGAGTACTCATGGCTTTGTCCCTGGCTATTCCCGTGGCCAGACTATGAGGAGGACTATCCGGAAGAAGGACAACAAGATGGCTAAGACAACTAGGATCATCTCCCATTGTCAGCATTGCCTGTGACACTTAAGATGAAGCCCACCGCTACACTTATTATTTACTCCGTTGCTTGTTTGTATTAAGACTGGATCATGAGATCCTTTATTTGTGTAAGACCTTATTATGGTTTGCAATGGATGATGTAGTGTGATATCCAATTCATTATGTCTCGCAAAAATGGTAATCCTGGGATTGCGATGTATGGCATAATAGGTATATGGGATTAAAAATCCGGGTGTTGATAGCGACGAAGCGGTATTTGGGCCTGGGACGTTGTTGGGCTATGACTAAGTGAGCGAGAGTGCGGCGGCTGCTGCACGCGAGCAGCTGTTAGAGGATGGGCCAGGGGTTACTGGTTCTCCTACCCTTTTCCCTTTCTCTCTTGTTTTTCAATTTCTATTTTCACAATTCAATTTCAAATATGATTTTTTCAAGGATTTGAATATCCAGAAATTTTGTGGCAAATTGAGAATGGTTTATTCTATTAAATACCCTTTTACTTTTTCTTTATGTTTTCAAAATTCGTCAGCATATGAAAGGTTCTTTTAAAGAAAAGTTATTAATAGGAATTAGGGTTTTAGAGATTTATTCCTTATAAAGATTTCATAAAAATGATTATGTTTTCTCTTGATAATGGTAAGGTTTTAAAATGGCTAATGATGATTATATCATTCTATACACACTTGGCATCATATTGGAATTCCTATATATATACCCCTAATAATGCTTTAAGTCTTTATGATTCAAAATATGGTGATTTCTTCTGCTCAAATCAACTAGGTGTTTAGTATTAGAATTCCTTAGCACAATATTGGTTAAGTCAATATGCATGAATATCAATCATTAATGAGGAAATGAAACTATTCATTTCCAAATAATGGACATAAGTTTTTGGAAGGTTTAATAGATTTATTAATGGAGGGATGAAGATATTCATTTATAGATAGCTATTATGAGTTTGAAGAATAGTTAATGAACTCACATTCTATTATGGTATGGATGAAGATTAAGAGTTTGGATAATTTACCTTCATGTCTTGTGGCCATGGATAAGAACTCAACTTAGAGTGAGCTATTGAGATTGCTTTACTAAAGTGATCTTGATGGTATATGAGACTAGATCTTTATTAGGGTTTAAGACAATCAGATAGACAAAGCTTCCATTAATACACTCTCAACTGGTATTCTACTTATCTCTTAGACATTTCATTTGACTAAGAGATACTACCCATTGGCTGCCTAAATATAGTGGTTTAACTACCCTCTTTATTCAAGGGTTTTAAACAAAGAGGTAGACATGGGTTTTGTGATCGCTTGATATACTGTTGGTTAAGGGCTTCGCAAACACTCCTACCTTAAACCTCACTAAGCTTATATTTAGATAAGGAATTCCTTTTCTAAATATACTCTATAAATCTCTCTTACCTTAGTCACAAAGATCACTTCTTCCTGAATAGGTTAACCATCAAACTCCACCATATCCATCATTATATAATGACATGGTCATGCCACTTCAACAATATTCCTCCTTCATTCTTCTCCTAATACATATGACTTCAATTTCTAAACTACCCTTGAGGAATCCATCAATGTAGATTCTTCTAACTCCATCCAATAACTCCTTTAAATCCATCTTGCAACTACTTCCAAGGCTTGCAAGATTACAATCCTCTCTATATCACATCTGATATCAATCCTTTGAAATGGGTAGGGTGTTACTCCCATAATACAAGTTTGTTCTTGTATTAGCTTGGTTAAACTACTATGCCTTTAACTACTCCAGACAACTCATATTATATACTTCATTATACTCTAGCTTGACTTCTCATAATCAAGCTAGATGATTCATCTTACTAGGGCTTTACCTAATTTGGTATACTCACAACTTTACTTCAACCCTACTCTATCCTCAAGTGACTTGAGAATAATGACCACCATTCTTTGAGCTTGCTAAGCTCAGGCTTCTATTTGTCTAATCAGGACCTATTATCACTAGGTAGTAGACTTGTACTAGTCTCTCTATAGGCTTATCTTGTTAAGGAAGCTTACTTTAATTTTATACCCACTTGGCTGAACAAGATTATTATCTGATACTCTAATACTACTAGCTTTCTCATAGCTTCATGATCACTAGCTTAACTCTTGGGTTTAGGTGCTTCTTCTAGTTAACTCATGAGTGAGTTAACTCCTCCAGCATCCAATTGTTTGATCTCTACTAAGGATCACATTCCATTGATGGTGGCACACTCTAACTTAACTTGTTCCTTCTTCTTATTAATGTAATTAAGGTCTTTGGAAGGTCAATTTAATAGGCCAAGGATAAAAGTTAATAAGTTCTAGGTCAGGAATTAATCACTCAACATTGATGATCAATGGACACTAAGACCTGATTAAATTAGAATGTCATCTATTAATATGATAATAAGGATAGGAGATGAATGGTCTTTGCTTGTCTTCCATTCTACTTCATTTGTGATAAGAGTTCATATTTAAGAACTACCATGATACCCATGGTAGGAATATCTATGGCAAACAAGTGTTTCAAGATTAAGTTATTAAGTTTCTTTGCTTAAGTTATAAACCTAATTGAGTATTCAAGAATTGTTATAATGAATACCCAGATATGATCTCTATAGGATGCTTTATTATTCATTAAATAATGTGTTGTGGGTTTAGCTTGATTCCATTTGATCTCCCATAGATCAAATAATATTACCCAAATATAAGTTTTTAGCAAAGGTCATATTGAAACTTATCACAATCAACTTGATGATCTACTTTAGTTACACCAAGTTAAGAGAAGTTTCAATCACTTTGACAAGTTTTATTTAAAAGCGCGAAAATTATTCAGATTTTCTATGCATGAATGCAATGCACACACCTGAGCTAAGCTTATTTCTAAGCTCTAATGCTAGGATGTCACATTAGGAGGCCTTTGTTGGTAAAATTCAGTCCCCAACCCCTATTTGATCCTTTGTTGCTCGCATATCCATAGCACGCTAAGATCACATCAGCACCCCTGATGTATGTTGGGCATGTAGAGATAAACAAAACCTTTTCCCTACGCGGTGATCCAAGATCTAGATGAGGTAGTAGGCCACAAGAGTTACCACTAGACACGCAGTTGCGGATTTGATGAAGCACGTCGCTCAATGCAGTGCAGTCCTCATGTTCCGATCATCGAAGTGCTAAACATACATCACCTTCGCTAGTATCCACACGTACGAGGAGGAGCACCAGTTGTGGACTGCTTGGTCTGCCTGGACTGAACTGGAGCGAGGGTTTCCAACACATGGATTGACCTAACCGTGTACTCTAAGCACCTGTGCCCCAGCTTATATAGGGAGTGAAAGTGGGCTCCACTCACTTCTAGCCCATTCACTAAAAGGCCTATATTAGTCACTATGAGTCCAACTCACTGACTCAGTCCCTATCTGATTCGGGTCCAACGCAAATAAATTTCCGGTTCGGGTCTAACCCAAAGTTGCTTCCGCTCTGAAGTGTGTGACCGACAGGCTCATGGTGACTCGGATATAATCCGATCCTCAGTCATGACCAATCAGTCGGTAGCGAGTCCTAGTAGAACGTGCCGACTCCCAAGTACAAAAGAGTCATGACGACATACCTTCCAATGCGACTTTTGTCCAAGTCCCTTTTGCCTCACGATATGCCTTGTCGAACTATAGGCGAATAATCGTCATCCCTTAAATATTTCGACCCTCTTTCTCGATCCGAGATAAGTGATTCATCCGACTAACTCTTAGTCGATCACCTCGGTTAACACTTAACTGAGTTATGCATGGCCATGCTTTCCGAATCATATCTTCCGAGAGGGCCCAGAGAATATCTCTCTAGTTGGAGGGGAAAATCCATCTTGGTTAACCACATCACGCAGCATGATTCTTAGTCGACCCAAACTCTACCTTTATAATTGCCCTTTGATGGAACAACGTTTGATAGAACCTAAGTCGGTAATCCACAACTCAGATTATGCAATAACCTCAGGTCTAAGGATTACATCGATTAAGACATACAAATGACGACTTGTACCTCAATATGGGTCAGTCCGACTCGCTAAACTCTTTAGCCGAATCTATGTAAATCGGAATAGCATCTCCATGTCCATGACAAGTGGAACCGAGTCATCAGCCAACTTTCACATTGGTATAAGTTGTGTGTCCAACACAACCTCAATGACCAATGACAACTAGTATGAACAACATAAATATATAGTTCCACAATCAAATCACATATTCAATGATACATATCAGTGGTTCATACTAGGATAATAACTTTATGAATACATTGGGAATAAAATCATACATGATTGCCTCTAGGGAATATTCCCAACAATGTATGTGTACATAGTGGAATAGATTGCAGAGAAAACTGCCACAATCTTGGCCAGAAGGAAGGCCATCAAGGCTAGGAAAGCCCACAATGCAGGCCATGGAAAGGGGGTGAATGCCACCATGAAGTGGGAACTATTCATGTCCACCTTCGTGTTGAACAAGATGTGCGGTATCATCAAGATTAGTGTCCAGACAGAAAAGGGGTTCAAAGAGGTGCACCTGAATACTATTGTGAGGAAGGGGTTCGAGTTCTATGGCATTGAGGTCTCCTCACATTAGATATACAACCACCTGCGTCAGTGGAGAACCAGGTGGATTCATGTGTCCTAGCTTAGAGACCTTAGTGGAGCTGGCTAGGATGAGGAGACCTGCACAATCATCTTAGAGGAGGCACACTATAGGGCCACATCTCGGTACTAACTACATTCAGATCGTCTAGTAACCTGCATTTTGTTCTAACTAGCACTAACCTCCTTGAAACTCACTGTCCTAGGATCACCCCTTGGATACTGAGCACCTGAACAAACAAATCACGAATTATGCATAGATGTAGACCATTTTCTCCTTTGTACTTGCCACTGGCATGTTTTCCATGGGGTCTAGCGAGCCTCTTGGCACTCATAGACCTGACTATGTGCAGACCCAGGAGTCCGAGACAGTGGTCATCGATGACGAGGCTGGCACTACTCATGTTTCTAGTGGTGTCGGGGTTGGTCCCATAGCTACCGACGGTAGTACTACCACCTTTGTTACTACTGGCTTTGAACCTTAAAATAAGACGAAGAGGTCGATGCTGGGTGAGCAGGACATCATCACCATTACCTGCATGACCAAAGACGTGAAAGCGGTGGTGGCCTCCATGACTAGTGCTTCCCCTCCCAATGTTTACCTAGGCCTCTATGATGCCATCATGACCACCGCCTGGTTTAGTCCTGAGTCTCTGATGGTGGCACCAAGCCACCTCTTCGATATAAGGGCCATGAGAAATGGATTTGTTTTGATGGATGAGGAACATAGGCAGCACCGGCTCAATACCTTCCTAGCCAAGCACTACTATATGTAGTGGTAGCTCACTAGTGATGGTGATGGTGGTGGTGCATGCATGATGAAGATAACTTGTTGGTTGGATGTATATCTTGAAATATCTAGGACTTGAACTTATTGTGATATGGTATATACTAACCCCTCAAATGATGGAGAACTTGTGGTGGTAGGATTACATCCCTTTTGATGTGGTGGTAGGATGACACAATAGAAGTTTGTGTGATCGGTATGATCACACTTGCTTATTAGATTGAACTACTGATGCTTTTGCCTATATGATCATGCATGCTTAAGTTGTTTACCATGTGTTGTGAACTTGATTTTCCTACTTTACTTGTGATCCTTACGTTGCACATGTTCTGTTGGGTAGAAAGTCAACTATATGTGGTTTACCAGGTAAGGATCCTAGGATCTACAAGACATGGAAGCAGAGCAGCGTACAAGTGATGAGCTACAAGAGGAACAACCATAAAGGGTTTAAGACTTAGAGGAGGCAAAAATTCCTTTTTGCAGTTGTTAACACAAGGTACTCCAGAACTTGCAGCTGAACATGCTACAAATCATCGGGTTGCAGCTCAATAAATTAGAGTTCAACAGTTTCAACTCAATAGGTTGCAGCTCCACAACTTGTAGCTCCACAACTTGCTAATAAATAGAATGAAGCTCTGTGCGGTGATACGTTGCAAACATATCTATAATTTTTATGTTCCATGCTTGTTTTATATCTACTTTCTTATGTTTTGTCCACACTTTGGAGTATTTTTACACATTTTCTGGAACTAACCTATTAAAAAGATGCCACAGTGCCAGTTGCCTATTTTCTTCTATTTTTGGTTCCAGAAAAGCCAGAAAATGAATATTCTAGGAATTGGACCGGACAAAAGCCAAAGTCGATATTTTACCGGAAGACTCACAGAGCCAGAAGACGAGGTGGAGAGGGGCCAGGGGCTGGCCACACCATGTGGTGGTGCGGGTCCCCGCCACCAGCTGGTGTGGGCCCCTGGTAAACCCTCTGACATCACCCTTTCGCCTATAAGAAGCCTCCGATGCAGAAACCCTAAATAATCCGAGAGAAAGCCACGAAAACTTCCATAGCGCCCCCGCCACCGAAAGGGAGATTCAGGGGATAGAAAGTCTCTGTTCCAGTACCCTGCTGGGACGGGGAAGTGTCCCCGGAGCCATCTCCATCAACTCCACCGCCATCTCCATCGTCGTTGCTGACTCCCATGATGAGGAGGGAGTAGTTCTCTCTCGAGGATAAGGGCTCTACCGGTAGCTATGTGTTCATCTCTCTTTGCGTGATCATATGAGATCATGAGTTTTGTAATCTATAGATATATTCTACTACTCAAGTGCTTTAATGAATCTCTGCTTATCCCCACGTGTGTGAAGTTGATAGTGTGCACACCGTGTGGCACTTTGGCTAAGGTTACATAAATACTTGTCATGAGTATAATTTGAGTTGGATGTCTTTATGAGATTGTGGTGTTTGTTGGAACCATCTAGCGCTCAAGGTGATAGTGAGGGGTTATCTAGATGGGGAAAGCAAACTTTGATGTGTGCTGTTATAGCCCTACCATGGATTAGAGTTATCCAACCAGAGAGTAGTTCAGAGTAGTATCATAAGGAGAAGATATTTATATTAGAGTGTTCACTAGTGAAAGTATGATCCCTAGGCCTTGTTTCTAAGCATTGAAACAACGTTTGCAACTAGATCTGTTACATGTTTGCTTGCTTCCATCTTTATTTCAGATTGCCTTTAGTCTCTTCCTACCCGTCAAGCTCTTTTCTAGCACCGTTACCACTTATAATTATCCATACCACTTGTATTTCACTATCTCTTTGCCGAACTAGTGCACCTACACATCTGACAAGTGTAGTGGGTGTGTTGGGGACACAATAGACTTCTTGTATCTTGATTGCAGGGTTGCTTGAGATGGATACCTTTGACCACTTCCTCCTTGAGTTCCATAAACCTTGGGTAATCCTCTTAAGGGAAACTTGTTGATGTTTTATAAACCTCTACACTTGGAGGCCCAACAACTGTCTACCAGAATAGAAGCGTGCGTACACATCAAGCTATTTTATGGCGCCGTTGCCGGGGATTGAGATTGCTTAATGTGCCTTAAAAGAATCATGCGTTGTTTTAGCATATAAAAGCATAATATTGTGGTATTCTCCTTTGATGGTTTATTTGGGTTGACTTGGGGCATGTGCACACCATGTTAAGACTGTACCAAGTCACCATAGCCTCTATGATCATTTAGTTTCGACTTATAATAACACTTTATGCTTTAATTAATGATGTTTTGTCTCTTTGCATGATTATGGCCATTATTACTCTCTTAGTTGGTCGCTCATAGTCTTTTGCTAGCCTCCATAACCAAGTATGAGTTCCACTCATGCATCCAACACCAAATAAAACCAAGTTATTTCAAAGAGTCCACCATACCTACCTATTAGCATTTGCTATTCCAAGTATATTCATGTATGTATCTACCTTCCGAATTAAACTTGTTATGTTAAAATTAGTGATTAAAGCTCTCACGAACTTGATGGCACACTTTACTTTTCTATCCCCTAATAAACTTGAACCATTGTGTCATCTATGTTGTATATGATTGCACTTATATGTTGGGATTAGGAGAACCATGTTGTCATGGGGAACGCTTTCAACATTGCACTTGTACATTGTACCCAGTTGATATCATGCTCTTTTGTTTATGGATGTCGTTGGTGTGAAATGAAAGGGGAGCTTGTAAGTCCATGGAGTTATGTATGTGTGTTAGAGAAACGCCTGGGCGGCTGGTCTAATCCATGCCTAATCATGGTGGAAACCTGTAGCGTAAGCATAATGAGCAATCTATGAACCATTCTTCTTATAAAAAGAGATGGAGATTGAGAAAAAAACAAAAAAGATAAGAAAAGAGGAAAGAGAGAAAAAACCACCATTTTCCCATGGCAAATAAGTAGATGTTGAGATGCTTATTGTCTTCTTGCCTTGTCATTTTGATATCGGGATTCTTCCGTATCATCGGGCAAGGGGTACCCCATTGGCGGTTCTCTATGATACACATCTCCTTACTATGACAAGAACTTACCGGTAACTAAACTTGAGTAGCCTGCGGAGCGGCCCTTGTATTCAAGGGACATGAGATTGCCAACTTATACTTTGTCCAGCATATACTCCATAGTTTGTTCGCTTTAACCTTAATCACTTCAAGATGCTTATGATAGGGGCAATGAGAGCTGAAAGCTAATAACTACCATAATTTTTGGAAGCTCTTTATGAGACTTGAATCCATGCTTCCTTCTATGAATACCTTTCTTTTAATTTTATGTTTTGTCTCCATCTTCTATATTTATGCACCTATTAAGAGAGCATTGTGGTCATTCTTAGTTTAATGTGCATTGTCCCAAGACTTGTTGATTGATGCATAACTTTGATATTGCTTGTTCTTAAACTATTTGTATCTAGTCACCCTTATGAACTTCGAAGGTGTCCTATGCATTTATGTTTTACTACACTATGAGGGACAAGTTGAATGCCACTATGCTATGTTTCTATATGTGAAATAAACAAACATCTTTCAATGCATTGTTATACATGATCTTTGTTTGTATCCTTTCATGTTGCATGCATAGTCACTATGTCTTATTGTTAGAACTTCATCTTTCATGCTCATGTTTAGAGTACTACGATCCTAACTATCAATGTTCTACAAATACTTTGATCAAGATTGTGATGGTGCATGTCACCTCAAAAATTATTCTTTTCTTTTTATCACTTACCTACTCGAGGACAAGCATTAGTTAAGCTTGGGGATGTTGATACGTTGCAAATGTATCTATAATTTTTGATGTTCCATGCTTGTTTTATATCTACTTTCTTATGTTTTGTCCACACTTTGGAGTACTTTTACACATTTTCTGGAACTAACCTATTAACAAGATGTCATAGTGCCAGTTGCCTGTTTTCTTCTATTTTTGGTTCCAGAAACACCAGAAAATGAATATTCTCGGAATTGGACCGGATAAAAGCGAAAGTCGATATTTTACCGGAAGACTCACAGAGCGAGAAGACGATACGGAGAGGGGCCAGGGGCTGGCCACAGCATGTGGTGGCACGGGTCCCCCTGGCCGCGACACCAGGTGGTGTGGGCCCCTGGTCCACCCTCTGACATCGCCCTTTCGCCTATAAGAAGCCTCCAATGCAGAAACCTTAAATAATCTGAGAGAAAGCCACAAAAACCTCCACAACGCCGCCGTCACCGAAAGGGGATATTCGGGGGATAGAATGTCTCTGTTCCAGCACCCTGCTGGGACGGAGAAGTGCCCCCGAAGCCATCTCCATTGACTCCACCGCCATCTCCATCGCCGTTGCTGACTCCCATGATGAGGAGGGAGTAGTTCTCTCTCGAGGCTAAGGGCTCTAACGATAGCTATGTGTTCATCTCTCTCTATGCGTGATCTTATGAGCTCATGAGCTTTGTAATATAGATCTATTCTACTACCCAAGTGCTTTAATGAATCTCTGCTTATCCCCACGTGTGTGAAGTTGATAGTGTGCACACCGTGTGGCACTTTGGCTAAGGTTACATAAATACTTGTCATGAGTATAATTTGAGTTGGATGTCTTTATGAGATTGTGGTGTTTGTTGGAACCATCTAGCGCTCAAGATGATAGTGAGGGGTTATCTAGATGGGGAAAACGAACTTTGAGGTGTGGTGTTATAGCCCTACCGTGGATTAGAGTTATCCAATCAGGGAGTAGTTCAGAGTAGTATCATAAGGAGAAGATATTTATATGAGAGTGTTCACTAGTGAAAGTATGATCCCTAGGCCTTGTTTCTAAGCATTGAAACACCGTTTGCAACTAGATCTGTTACATGTTTGCTTGCTTCCATCTTTATTTCAGATTGCCTTTAGTCTCTTCCTACCCGTCAAGCTCTTTTCTAGCACCGTTACCACTTATAATTATCCATACCACTTGTATTTCACTATCTCTTTGCCGAACTAGTGCACCTATACACCTGACAAGTGTATTGGGTGTGTTGGGGACACAATAGACTTCTTGTATCTTGATTGTAGGGTTGCTTGAGATGGATACCTTTGACCACTTCCTCCTTGAGTTTGATAAACCTTGGGTAATCCACTTAAGGGAAACTTGTTGATGTTTTACAGACCTCTGCACTTGGAGGCCCAACAACTGTCTACAAGAATAGAAGCGTGCGTAGACATCAAGCTATTTTATGGCGCCGTTGCCGGGGATTGAGATTGCTTAATGCGCCTTAAAAGAATCATGCGTTGTTTTAGCATATAAAAGCATAATATTGTGGTATTCTCCTTTGATGGTTTATTTGGGTTGACTTGGGGCATGCGCACAGCATGTTAAGACTATACCAAGTCACCATAGCCTCTATGATCATTTAGTTTCGACTTATAATAACACTTTATGCTTTAATTAATGATGTTTTGTCTCTTTGCATGATTATGGCCATTATTACTCTCTTAGTTGGTCGCTCATAGTCTTTTGCTAGCCTCCATAACCAAGTATGAGTTCCACTCATGCATCCAACACCAAATAAAACCAAGTTATTTCAAAGAGTCCACCATACCTACCTATTAGCATTTGCTATTCCAAGTATATTCATGTTTGTATCTACCTTACGAATTAAACTTGTTATGTGAAAATTAGTGATTAAAGCTCTCACGAACTTGATGGCACACTTTACTTTTCTATCCTCTAATAAACTTGAACCATTGTGTCATCTATGTTGTATATGCTTACACTTATATGTTGGGATTAGCAGAACCATGCTGTCATGGGGAACGCTTTCAACATTGCACTTGTACATTGTACCCAGTTGGTATCATGCTCTTTTGTTTATGGATGTCGTTGGTGTGAAATGAAAGGGGAGCTTGTAAGTCCATGGAGTTATGTATGTGTGTTAGAGAAACGCCTGGGCGGCTGGTCTAATCCATGCCTAATCATGGTGGAAACCTGTAGCATAAGCATAATGAGCAATCTATGAACCATTCTTCTTATAAAAAGAGATGGAGATTGAGAAAAAACAAAAAAGATAAGAAATGAAGAAAGAGAGAAAAAAGCACCATTTTCCCATGGCAAATAAGTAGATGTTGAGATGCTTATTGTCTTCTTGCCTTGTCATTTTGATATGGGGATTCTTCCGTATCATCAGGCAAGGGGTACCCCATTGGCGGTTCTCTATGATACACATCTGCTTACTATGACAAGAACTTACCGGTAACTAAACTTGAGTAGCATGCGGAGCGGCCCTCGTATTCAAGGGACATGAGATTGCCAACTTATACTTTGTCAAGCATATACTCCATAGTTTGTTCCCTTTAACCTTAATCACTTCAAGATGCTTATGATAGGGGCAATGAGAGCTGAAAGCTAATAATTACCATAATTTTTGGAAGCTCTTTATGAGACTTGAATCCATGCTTCCTTCTATGAATACATTTCTTTTAATTTTATGTTGAGTCTCCATCTTCTATATTTATGCACCTATTAAGAGAGCATTGTGGTCATTTTTAGTTTAATGTGCATTGTCCCAAGACTTGTTGATTGATGCATAACTTTGATATTGCGTGTTCTTAAACTATTTGTATCTAGTCACCCTTATGAACTTCGAACGTGTCCTATGCATTTATGTTTTGCTACACTATGAGGGACAAGTTGAATGCCACTATGCTATGTTTTCTATATGTGAAATAAACAAACATCTTTCAATGCATTGTTATTCATGATCTTTGTTTGTTTCCTTTCATGTTGCATGCATAGTCACTATGTCTTATTGTTAGAACTTCATCTTTCATGCTCATGTTTAGAGTACTACGATCCTAACTATCAATGTTCTACAAATACTTTGATCAAGATTGTGATGGTGCATGTCACCTCAAAAATTATTCTTTTCTTTTTATCACTTACCTACTCGAGGACAAGCAGGAGTTAAGCTTGGGGATGTTGATACGTTGCAAATGTATCTATAATTTTTGATGTTCCATGCTTGTTTTATATCTACTTTCTTATGTTTTGTCCACACTTTGGAGTACTTTTACACATTTTCGGGAACTAACCTATTAACAAGATGTCACAGTGCCAGTTGCCTGTTTTCTTCTATTTTTGGTTCCAGAAACACTAGAAAATGAATATTCTCGGAATTGGACCGGATAAAAGCCAAAGTCGATATTTTTCCGGAAGACTCACGGAGCCAGAAGACAACACGGAGAGGGGCCAGGGGCTGGCCACACCATGTGGTGGCGCGGGTCCCCCTGGTCGCGCCACCAGGTGGTGTGGGCCCCTGGTCCACCCTCTGACATCGCCCTTTCGCCTATAAGAAGCCTCCAATGCAGAAACCTTAAATAATCCGAGAGAAAGCCACAAAAACCTCCAGAGCGCCGCCGCCACCGAAAGGGGAGATTCGGGGGACAAAAAGTCTCTGTTCCAGCACCATGCCAGGACGGGGAAGTGCCCCCGGAGCCATCTCCATCGACTCCACCGCCATCTCCATCGCCGTTGCTGACTCCCATGATGAGGAGGGAGTAGTTCTCTCTCGAGGCTAAGGGCTCTACCGATAGCTATGTGTTCATCTCTCTCTATGCATGATCTTATGAGATCATGAGCTTTCTAATATAGATCTATTCTACTACTCAAGTGCTTTAATGAATCTCTGCTTATCCCCACGTGTGTGAAGTTGATAGTGTGCACACCATGTGGCCCTTTGGCTAAGGTTACATAAATACTTGTCATGAGTATAATTTGAGTTGGATGTCTTTATGAGATTGTGGAGTTTGTTGGAACCATCTAGCACTCAAGATGATAGTGAGGGGTTATCTAGATGGGGAAAGCGAACTTTGAGGTGTGCTGTTATAGCCCTACCGTGGATGAGAGTTATCCAACCAGTGAGTAGTTCAGAGTAGTATCATAAGGAGAAGATATTTATATGAGAGTGTTCACTAGTGAAAGTATGATCCCTAGGACTTGTTTCTAAGCATTGAAACACCGTTTGCAACTAGATCTGTTACATGTTTGCTTGCTTCCATCTTTATTTCAGATTGCCTTTAGTCTCTTCCTACCCGTCAAGCTCTTTTCTAGCACCGTTACCATTTATAATTATCCATACCACTTGTATTTCACTATCTCTTTGCCGAACTAGTGCACCTATACACCTGACAAGTGTATTGGGTGTGTTAGGGACACAAGAGACTTCGGTATCTTGATTGCAGGGTTGCTTGAGAGGGATACCTTTGACCACTTCCTCCCTAAGTTTGATAAACCTTGGGTAATCAACTTAAGGGAAACTTGCTGCTGTTCTACAAACCTCTGCACTTGGAGGCCCAACAACTGTCTACAAGAATAGAAGCGTGCGTACACATCACGCGGCGAGAGTATGATCAACAATTTCATTATCATTAGTCTAATCACCTGGATCATGTACAACCTGTTGTTCTAAATCATGTGGTAACATGTAAGACCTTAAACCCTGGACAAGTAGCTGGTAAACTCACCATATGTGGTGCGAGGTAACCATATGAGCCTTATGCAGACTTCCAAAGGAGGTGCTTGGCATTAGTCGAGCCCACTCTAGGTAACCAAACGAAGTGGGAATAAGTGATGCCCTAATGCAGCAACCACTTCGTGGGAAACCAAACAAAACGCCCGTATAGGCCCATACCCAATCTACCCCATATAGCTTCTATCGGGACAAGTGCCAAAAACGGGAAATTTTGACTCGAGAAACCAAACATGCCCTGATTATCTCCTGCATGCTGCCCCTCTTTCCATGGTTTTGGTTGAAGCTTCCACCTTTGCTCATGTGCATTGATTCTCTAGAGAGTAACCATATTTTGGTAGCTTGGGGGAAGTTTTACTGTCGAAAGGATAGTCCAATTAATTGTATGCTTCTCTATTTCACTTCTGATTAACTCCCAGAGTTCTTCTTGTAGCCTACATGTGTACATCCTCTTTGACACAAGGCACATACACATATTAGAGTTGTCTCCATCGGCAGGCCCAATAACGTCCCTAATAGGCCCACATGGCCAGATCTAAATTTTGACTCATAATAGGGCCCCAAAACTCGCCGGTACATTTCGAAACCCAATACAATATCTAGCAACCCACGATAGTCCCTACCCACAAGGCATGTGCTGGGAGCGCCTACGCTTCAAGCCACGTCAGATTTCACTGCGAGCCTGTCCTGGTAGCCAAACATACCCATTTCATACACCTCCAACTCTCCTCATCTGCCTCCCGACCGCCAGAGTCGCCATCACCACCGATGCCTCCCCACGCTTGCCTCCCTCCTGGCCACCTACCACGAGAATTGTCATAGCCGACCCCTAGCATCTCGCCCAGCTAAGTATTTGTTTGTCATTGAGGGCCAGACCTTCTATCACCTCCATCAGCCGCATCTCTGGCTCCACGTCCGCCTCCACCGCCCGGCATGCTAAGCTAGGACGACGGAGAGACAAGCGATGTTTCTAGCACAGTGATGCGGGTGCTTATCCTAGTCGTCGTTTCCTTGTGCAATGTACGATTTAGGATCAAGAGTTTCAATTTATCATGTTCTATTAGTGCATTTTGCTTGTCTTGTTCGCTGATTCATAGTTCCCTGACGTATATTATGCCCCTAAAACCATCGTTGACCCTGCATGGAGCGATGTTGCCCCCCAAGAGGATGTTAGTTCTGACGATATGTGTCGTTTCCACCGCTATGTGCTAGAGAAAGCCGCTTCTTTTGAGGGGATGAACACATGCCGGTGCTTTAATGACTGTTCATAGGACAATGTAAGTATTGTGGTAGTGTCATAATTTTATCACTTTTGCAAATTGTTGATGTCATAATTTTCTCAATTTTACACACTTAAATTTGTAAGATGACATAAAAACAGTGGCTTTGTGGGCTGGGCTAATCCTTAGTGGCTTTTTACACTACAATGTGCATTATACACTTTGTGGGATATGTACGAGAAGAGCAACAATTTAAGGATCGAGAAGAAGATTCAAAATGCTTATTTGGTTAATAAATTGTTTGAAGAAAAGAACAAGTTGGATGCCAAATACACTAGTTTGTGGGTAGATGTGAACAAGTCGATGGATAACCCTGAGATACAGGTATTGCATGAAAACATGGCAACGTTAAAACAAAATGAGGACACTGGGTTGGGAAAGATGGAAAGGGAGATAAATTAGTTGCTAGAGGATAAGAAAAAATGGGATGAGTAAAAGAAAGCCATGAGATGGGAAAAAGGTTGAAGTACATGTTGCTTGATTTTCTCAAAGCAGGTGATGCAAACAAAGAGAAGATGAAGAAGATCAAGCAAATTTGTGATGAATACAAATTGATGTAACAATTAGTTTAGATTGTTCTATGACTTTTTGTATGAGAGTACTTGCATATACTAGATGAAGATTATTTAGCTAAATGTTTAGTTTGCATATGTTTGCATGTACTAGAATTTGCATTTCAAAAGTTGTCAAAAAAATACAAATGGCCGCCCGTTCCCGACACCATCTTCTCGGTAGTTTATCCACCGTGCGCGAAGCTTGGCCATCTGTGCCAGCATTGATGATGAGGCCTTATTAATGCCAGTGGACATCCATCTCCCCTACCACTTTCCCCAACCTCCGCTCACTTTCTCCATGCCACTCTCCATGGACATGCTCTCTTTGAACTCATACAAGGCCAACAAGTTCACCTGGTATGGCATCCTTGCACTGCATGCTACGCTTCCACCGGGCTTCAACATCAGTTTCAGCGGGGTGCCCATTGCATTGGTACCGTGTGGTAATGAGTTGTCCATCAAGATCGCAAAGCGGCGAGGCCAACTGCCGTAGTGGAAGAGGGCAATGGCCCGGTACTCGACCGACAACGACTACTGGCCAAGGCATTTCGCCAAAGAGTGGAAGACGACTCTAGCCTCATGTGGCGCACACCAGCGGGAGTTCCTACCACATCTGCGCAACACCAAGAGGCGGTGACGCTTCTGGACCGCGACCATGGAATCAAAGATGACCTCGCCACAACATGCCTTGATGTTTTCATGAGGGAGGCAAACAACGCTGGGGTCAGGGACATCTACTCCGATGAGGAGGACACAGAGGAGATAGGCGGTGATGCGGACGAGGCCAGCAAGGACCATGTCAAAGGAGATGACGACGACGGCAATGACACAGCGTTTAGTTCAATTTCTATGTAGTTTCCACTTATTTTTAGACATAATTTCTATTAGGGCTGGATGTATGGGGTGACCTTGTATGGGCCATCCCTCCCTACTCGCTTATACATGTGCCGACATGCCTCGTAGCATTGTACCAACTATGCTGCCACCTCGTAGAGTTGTACCAGCTGTGCTGCCAGCTACTATTTGGAGCATGCTGGTGGAGATGCTCTTAATAATTGATGGTATGGCGGAATGAGAGTGAGGTTGCTGCACACAAGGAGGATTCCGCTAGTACTACTACATGCTTTGCCGGCCTGGGTACTACGTTTTCTTGGATCCGGTGTGTGCTTCTATCATATGAATCAAATAGATAGACTATCAAATTCCAATATACTAGCAGCTATATTTAGATGTTTAATTCACTCTAGTAGTAGTAGACTAACGAGTAGCCTACTAATCATTTTGTTTAACTAGTTAAGTGCCTGTGCGCTATTACGGGGAACAAAAGCACGAATGCATGAGTAGATTCTATGTTAGCATGTTATTTAACCGATTTTTTTTTCCTTAATCTAGCTCCTCGTGACTTCCTCCCATATTACTATCTTCCCTTTTGTTGTTGTTCTGATGTTTCGTACTTCGTACAAAAAAACTGACGTATCTAGTATTTTACCTTTTGCGTTACTTATCATATGGTGAGAAATTGACTTCATTGCCAATCTAGCAGAATAATTTGTTAGTTCAATAATAATTTGTGACGTCATGGAATATCTTTATAATTCCAAGGGAGACCCAAAAAATAAATAATTTTCTTAATCTCTAACCAAAGAGTTCTTTGTATCATGTCAAATTGAAAATAGAACTCCAGCAAACAAACTGTCCAGTAGGCCCACCTAAGTTACATGGAAATGTAGTGAATACAATCATTTGTTGGCAAAAACTTCTGAAGATTGTATGAAAAGAAACAGTATGTCCTTGTCTTACATATATATTGCAGGACAGGGGCAAATGTTTTTATATAATGATACAACAGGGTACATAACGAATAAAGATGACGAACGTAATAAAAGCGTGAGAACAAAAACTTGGTTCATATATATTTCGCTAAAAAATATTTGTCAACATGTGCCAACAACACGAAATGAAATCAAGAGTGAGTGGTATTCACATAACAGAGCAGCGGAAAATGAATTAGCATTCATACACAAAGAGACCATATACAACCTTTTAAACTAAGTATGTTTAGAAATTGTAGTATGCTGAATTATCACATGAAGTTTATTGTGAACCATAGTGAAGATAAATTAAAGACAGCTACTGAAACCAAAAATTCTAAATGAAGAAACACTGCCTTCAAAATATCTGTCGTCAATTATGCAATGGATTCATTACCTAATATGATGGTCAGAACATTTCAGAATTCTAAATGAATTAAACTGCCTTCGGAATAACGGTTGTCAATTATCCAATGGATTCATTACCTAGCAGAAAACATGATGGTCAGAACATTTCATATGGGATGTGGGTGCCCTTATTTGCACGACACCTACCATGCTATCATCATGTGACATAACAAGAATTGTACTATTTGACAGCTGATAAATGAAATAAGCACAGAAATTACCATATCGTGAAATTTTAGATGAAATCATATCCTTGCTCCCATTAACATTGAAAATTCTCAATTTTCAAAGTGGTCATGGAGAGGGCACCATGACGCCTTTCTACTGGCCAATTTAGAGTCACACACAAAAATCCTACGTTGAACCAAATGTGTGTAGAATGCAACAATTGGAAAAGAAAAAGATAATAATGCTCAAAATAAGGAACACAATATTTAACTCACTTTCTTTTCTTGCCCAACGGGCAATTTCCAGAAAAGACAATAAAATGCAGCAATTTAAAGATATGTATAGAAAACAATGATTATCAGAAGAAAAATAGTCTATGTTTGTTGGAGCGCAATAAAGCATTAATACTGAAGTATGGATAGAGTCTTACAACAAGAACTACACCAAGATAATTAGGAATGATTATAACACAATAATGTAAAACTGTATACTAACTTGGGCTTCAAATCGAGAGAAAAAATAGCATACCGGTACGAATATACTTCAGTGCACGAAGCATCTGATAGTGAAACACTTGATGGTACTCTTAAGATTAAGTCATAATTAGCCTTGATGACTTGGGGAGGCATGTCTCCATTAGCTCAAATACAACACAAATATCCTTGAAGCCCCTTTCTGATGGAGGTAAAATTATATGCCTGATGTAAACTATATTAGGATGTCTCAGTAGCTAGAGAAAATTGATCTCATGGAGGATTCGGTAAGCATCTGAACAAAGATACTATGCATTTTCCTGATTTCAACTTTATCGCCATTTCAGCTAAGAGCTAATGACTTCGTGAATCTTGTATCCATGAGCATCAACATGTGAATAAAGTTAATACCGAGAAAAAGCGCAACTTTACATACACAATGGACAACTTCCTCAACACACGCAAAATAAATAGTTGTTTTTGTACCTTAAACTATATTCCCTTTGGGTATGTTTTTCCTCTCATGATCTGTCCTTCCTATATTTTTCTTCTTTCCAACTATGTTCCCTTTCTTGGTGATTTTAACTTGATTAGATTGACATAAAGAACTATGAATAAAACTGAATTATTAAATAGATTCACAAAAAATAACACAGGGATGAGGTGCATGCCAGGATGGAATTGAACTCTTTAGGCTTGTGATGTCGACTAAAATACAGATTCACCAGCAAATACCGATTTTTTTTGAACCTTGGCAATGGATTTGATTAATAAAGTCAAAAAAGAGTTGGACAGTTCATAAGGGAAATTGGCCGAAAACCATACAACACAAAACATACCACACCGGTTCTGAGGCCGTGACACCACACAAGTCAAAGACTATGCTGCCCTAGTGACCAAAGCCGACACTCACACACCTCGACGCAATATAGAGGAGGCAAACATCCCGAGCCACCGCTCTGACATCCTTGCCGACCCTAGGGCCATGTATCGCCTAGCCGAGAGCAAAAAGGAGGAAACACTGACCTAGCAAACAAACCCGACACAGAAGGACATGACCTCCACAGTGATGCTCACTACAAGAAATGTTTCCATCCGCAACGGTTTGGCCCATCGAGCGTCGTAAAAGGCATCTCTTCCGTGACGAATTTCTTCGCTCGACCGTGGCCGATGGATTTTTTTTCTATTTTCGTAGCTTTCTACTACGACAAAACCGCTAAAAACATGAACGAAGCTCGACAGGTGCATGGCATAAGTGAGAATTTTGGTTCCTCACGTGATGTGCGAAATCCTTTGAGACATGTGGGTCCCGGATGTCAGTGTCTCTAGCAGACCATACTTTTTGGTCGTGCCTCCCTAATTTGAACCCGATAACAATATCGATGCGTCCACTGTTTATTCAGGATCATGGGTCCCCTATGTCAGCCTTTCATTATAAGAATAGTGTCACGCTACCTTGTTCCAAAATTGATAGCATTGCTCGATGCATCTACCATTAATTCAGGCTGCTCGGTCTCACGTGTTAGCCTCTCATTAGAAGAAACACATGTATGATGGATTTTTTCTTGGTCGCGCATCCCAGATTTGAACATAATAACGTTGTTCGATGCATCAACCGTTTAGTCAGGCCGGTGGGTCCCTCATGTCAACCACACATTAATAGAAACTAGTGTATGATGGACTATCTATATTCGCTCGTGCCTCCCTATTTCGAACTTGATATCATTGCTTGATGCATCAATCATTTATTCAAGATGGTGGGACCCACATGTCAGCCTCCTCTGTAGAGGAAACATGTGTATGTTGGACTTTTTTTGGCCCCGTCTACCATTTTGACCTTGGTAACGTTGCTCGATGCGGTATCTGTGTATGGTCTTGTTGTTAGGGCCCTATTGTCAGCCTATCTGAACGTATCTATCTTTGTATTCTTTTCTCTGGTCACGACCGCCATTGTGCCCTTGCCAATGTTGCTCGGTAGCCATGAATGTTCTGACTAATGGGTCCCCGATGTCAGCCTCTCTATACAAAAAACATGTGTATGTTGGACTTTTTCTTTCGGTCGCGTCCATTACTATGACCTTATTTTCTGGCTAATGGGTCCCTAATGCCAGCCTCTCTGTAGAACTACTTAACTTTTTTCAAACACGCCCATTAAACTTGAGGGACGCTGGTCTGTGATCATAAAGCAATATTGGTAAAGTAAAAAATGTGAACCTACGATAAATATATGTATGCACAGAGGATTCGAACTCAAGACTTCTGATGGATGTAAATTGAGTGCGTTGCCACTATGCCAAATATATTTCTTGAAAATTTATCATTAAACATTTATTTAGTACCTATAAATTATGTATTAGTCTTCTTAAAAAGATTATGTGTATCCATGTTTATCTCTTCTATAATAAAAGGACATCACTCCTAGCAGATCAATTTATTAAATGCAACATAATGGAGTAGTTTCTTAAAAACATGGGTTGACATAGGTTTTTTAAGATGTGGGGGGAATTCCCAAAAGGATGAATTGAAATGGTTTTGGCTATTCTACATGGGCTATACTCCATGGGGTCCATTCTCAAATTTGTCTAGGTTGTGCTCAGCAGTCCCCTGACCCCGAAAATTCCAGAAGATTTTGGGATAAAGAGGGACCGAATGGGCTAGCTTTCATCTGCTCCTTAGTAACAAATGCATTATGTTGTGGCTCGGCTAGATTTAAACAAATACCTCACCAAGGGAGGAGAACAAGACATACTCCTTCTATCTACAAATAAGTGAGTCATATTTATCTAAATTGGAATGTATCTAGACACATTTTAGTATATAGATACATATGAATCTAGACAATTCCAAGTCACTTATTTCTAGACCGAGGGAGTAGTTCTTTTGATAGATATTCATTAATAAAAACTATTCAGAGAGAATCAATTGTTACAGCTCTAAAAACCTTGGTACACGGTCAGTTTGCCCCTCCGAGTTCAATCTGCTTATTCCCCAGTAGTCCATGGCCAAAATACAAATTAAGATGGAACACAATCATTGTCATAATAGTTGGTCATATAAGGAATCGTCATATAGATATAGAAATACAATACCGGTACGTACTAGTCATAGCTCGAATCCAGCATGAGATTGTCACGGTTTTACCTCCCATATATGATAAGTGGAGATAAGACAACCACATAATTAATTACAAAAGCATGTGACCAAAGAGCTAGACAGCTAAGAACTTCATGACCAGAATGCGACATTCAGGGCAATGAGATACATCGACCTTGACCATTCTTTTGATGGTAAGTTTGGCTACTTTCCAGAACTTGATCCACCTAGAAGTAGCTGCTAAGCGCTCATCTGTCCAGTTAATGGCATAGTGTCCCTTGATTTACACACCTTCGCTCTGCATCTTGAAGACTATTGTGCCCTTTCGTCTAATCTAGAGTTTCTTTGTGGCACTCATAGGCCATTTCTGAGTCAAAACAAGAGATAGACACACAATTAATAAGAGCAATGCACTAAATCATGTGAAACTTAAGGATAAGACATTCATGGAAGTTTATCTGCCGCCATATACTCACAAACATTGTCCTATGTGACCTGGTGATCACACATGTGTAGAATATAATGCGACAAGGAAGTGCTCGGGCTGATCCAGGAGCTAGTGCCGGTGGCTATGATGGAGCTTGTGCCGGTGCCGGTGTTGCGGCTGGTGCATAAGTTGGTGTTGGTGCACATCCCAGTATTAGGATCCAACGAAGGGTAGAAATAGGAGTATAAGTTTGTGCATGCATGCATCTTAAAAAATCTGGATAAATTTTTTGCCAAACAAAACACTAAAGGGATCGGAGTTTCTTTCACTAACTAGAGGTAGTTATACCTCTTGTTAGTGATTGCTATGAATTTTGACATGATCTTTAAGCAGTATTAAGAATTTGGGGAGATTACTTGGAATTTAACTTTGTAAGTCCTTTACAAAAGATCTCAGCAGATCCACAAGAGAAGAGCGGCAAACATTGTGAAGAACCGGCACAACATCGCCGATGATCCAGAGCAGCCAAACCTAACGCTAGCCTAGGGCAGGGGACAACACGGCCAGGAGGAAGCGCCAATCATGGATCTGCTTGGACAAGATTAAGCTGCGTCATCGACTAAGTCACCCTGCACCGTGGCGGCGGCAATAGCGGTCGGATTCGGTCGGAATCGTGCGCGGCGGTGGCAGCACAAAGAGGAAATGTCGCGTGCGCGAGAGAGTGAGAGAGGGGAGAGGAGTGTGCGTGTGAGGGGGTACTAGGCCTGAGGGCAGCCCAGTACCACTCTGGTGAGTGTAACCAGGCCCGGCGGGCCGGGTTAAGTTGGGCCGGGCCAGGTCCGTGTATTAATAGGGTTAATTAAAAAGGGAATAATTACCAATATACCCTTGAGATAAAAATAACTCTAAATAAATAAATAAAAATCTTAAAAGTACAAATAATATATCTATGAACTCACAAAAATATTTTCTATTGAATAAAAATAAGCAATAGAATTTTTGGCAAATAAAAATTTAGGGTTATTAGTAATAGGAAGTTAATTACTTTTGAATTTTTACAAAAATAATGTAAACACCTAAAATTGAATAAAATTCACTTTTAAGATCCTAAATGAATATACTATTGTATAAAAATACTAATTTGTATTTTTGCAAAGTGAATTTGGTGTGATAATAATAAATCCTATTTCCTTAAAGGAATTTCATAAAATATTTAAATAAAATAAATTCATAGAATGATATTGTCTTTTATGGATTAAATACAATAGTAAGCTTTTATTAAAAGGGTAAGGCATGCAAGGAAACAAATCATAAATCATTGCATGACATTACTATGCATGGAATATTGTTTCTTTAAATATTGTCCTTATCGGGCAATAATGGTTCTTTGTAGAAACCGGAGCTCAAGGTCAGGTGGAGGCATCTGACTTCACTACCTTATAGTCACAAGGCAAGTTCATAACTTCCTCATGTCCTTTCAAGAGTCTTTATCAAAGATATTGCAAATTGTGTGTTATCATCTATGATCGGGAGAATCAAAATGATATCTCCTCTAATAAATAAAATGTAGTATCATCCTAAGTGATGATAAAGATAAGCAATGGAACTTAGGGATTCCAATTGCATAAGTCACGTAGGCTTAACAACCCATGACATCCGTGATTCTACCATCGTATAATACACGTTAACCATGAGATTTGGAATGTGACAGAGAAGTCAGTTGTATCTTCTTCCTTTCATATGGAGGCAAGATGACCTTATCGTGCCGTTGGGATCCCTGGTATGGATCCAACATATGGGTGGGCACCCTTAGGCCCCACGATTTTGGTGTCTAGATTGTTTATGAGTGGCTACCGGAGGTATAGTCGGGCCTTTTATGGAGCTTGCCAGGGGCATCACCACTTCATAGAGTCTTCGGGAACTCGCCAGGGTATGGATTTCCCTAGTTGGAGGCTTAACGGAGGTGTAGTCAGCCCCGGAGGATCGTGCAGACATATGGGGTCATGGAGAGGGAAGTGATTGGCTTGGATCACCTACTAGGCCCCACATCATAGAATTGTGGACGCGAAAGTACGCCCGGCTGTGCAGCTGTTGGGTCCACAACATAGAAAACAAAAAATTTCCTACGATGTGAACTACACGCCAAGATCTATCTACTAGGTACAATGAAACGGGTGGACATACATCCAACGAGAACTTACCTCGAAGATAACGAGTTTTGTTAACGAGTAGGAACTCGTGGTTGATGTAGTCGTACACTTGCCGATCTCAAGATCGTGAGGAAGTCCGAGCGCCGCAACTCAGCAGCGCATCCGCACTCGCACACACGTTCAAGCCACCGGACAACCTCCACCTCCTCGCTCCAGCAATCCAGCGGAAGCAGCAACTCCTTCTAGACGAAATGCCACCGGGAACATGTCTCTCGCTAATCCGAGACCATGGGGGAAAAATTCTATAGGGGGAGAGAGATCCTTCACAAGGAGGTGTGTGGATGAAGGACGGAATGGGTGGACTTTTATAGGAGGAGGGGGGTGCCCCCTCTCTCCATGGCCGGCGCATGGGGGGGTGACCCCTCACCTCCCCATTCATGTGGTGGTAACCCCTCCACATTAAAATGCCTCTTCACATTCCCTTTTAAAGTCTCCACTAATGCATTAAATTTCTCCAAATTTAATGCTCTCTCATTTAATAAAACTCTTTTTATTAAATTTATTCAGAATTTTGTTAATTACTTTAATTAACAAACATTCACATATAGCCCCTTGCAATATTTCAATATCACATGCAGAACCACTTTCTGCAATTTCACCCGAAACAATTTCCGGTTTCTATTGAAAAAATTCCTGCGCTTTGCAATTCTTTCGTCTGAAACATATGTGCTCCAAAATGGTGTCTGGTAACTCTTAAGTGTGCCACCCTACGGTTCGCAAATAATGCAGACATGATCGAGACCCTTCTCCGATCAATAATCAGCAGCGGGACCTGGATATCCGTACTGACTCCTACACATTCAACGATGACTTCTGTGATCGTGAGAACCTTTAACGCTTGTAACTAAATCCCTTTGTCTCTCGATATATTACATGTCCGAGATTCAATCATCGGTATCTCCATACCTAGTTTGATCTTGTTACCGACATGCACTCTTTTCTCATTCCCATGATATAACATTCTAGTGATCACATCACTTGCTTGCAAGCTATCTTAATGTGATATCACCGAGAGGGCCCAGAGTATATCTATCCGTCATCTGGATTGACAAATTCCACTCTTGATCCATGAGCCTCAACATAACACCTTCGTAGTACTGAACCCATCTTTATAGTCACCCTGTTACGGTGTGACGTTTGATGTTATCAAGATACTCTTCGGGTGTTAGCAATTAACATGATCTCATGGTCTAAGGATAAAGATTACTTCGTATGATGTTATAGCAATATAAACATAACGACTTGATCGTAATGCTATACTTCGGATGAATGTTCATCACATCATTCCACCAATGGTGTGACCTTGTTATTAACAACATCCAATGTCAATGATCAGGAAACCTTGATCATCTTGTTAATCAACAAGCTAGTCTATAAGAGAGGCATAACTAGGAACCCTTTTTGTTTATTAAACACACATGTATTGATGTTTCCAATCAATACAATTCTAGCATGTAAAATAAACATCTATCATATATAAGGAATATATAATAACAACTTTATTATTGCCTCTCAGGGCATATTTCCTTCAGTCTCCCACTTGCACCAGAGACAATAATCTAGTTCACATAGTGATAAATCTAACACCCATGGAGTTCTGGGGTTGATCATGTTTTGCCCTAGGGAGAACCTTAGTCAATGGATCTGCTACATTTAGGTCCGTGTGTACTTTACAAATCTTTATATCTCCATCCTTGACATGCTCGCGGATGGAGTGAAACCGGCGCTTAATATGCTTGGAATTATTGTGAGACCCCGGTTCCTTTGCGTTGGCTATGGCTCCATTATTGTCACAATAGATCACCATTGGGTCCAGAGCACTGGGAACCACACCTAGTTTCGTAATGAACTCTTTCATCCAAACCGCCTCCTGTGCCGCTTTTGAAGCAGCAACATATTCCGGCTCCGTCGTTGAACTAGCCACCACAGGTTGTTTGGAACTCCTCCAACTAACTGCTGCTCCGTTCAAGAGAAATACGTATCCGGATTGAGACTTAGAGTCATCCGGATCGGTGTCAAAGCTAGCATCGACATAACACTTAGCGACTAGCTCTTCTTCACCTCCGTATATAAGAAACATATCCTTAGTTCTTCTCAAGTACTTGAGGATGTTCTTTACCGCTATCCAGTGTTCCGAACCTGGATCAGATTGGTACCTACTAGTCAAACTAATATCATGTGCCACATCCGGTCCTGTACATAGTATGGCATACATAATAGAGCCTATGGCCGAGTCATAGGGGATCTTATCCATCATCTCTCTTTCTTCCGCCGTAGCCGGACTTTGAGTCTTACTCAATGTCTTGCCTTGCAACATAGGTAAGAACCCCTTCTTACTTTTGTCCATATTAAACTTCTTTAATATCTTATCAAGGTATGTACTCTGCGATAGCCCAATTAGGCGCCTTGATCTATCTCTATAGATTTTAATGCCTAATATATATGATGCTTCACCAAGTTCTTTCATCGAAAATTTGCTGTTTAGATAACTTTTAACACTGTTTAAAAGATCTATATCATTTCCAATCAATAATATGTCATCCACATATAATATCAGAAATGCCACATTGCTCCCACTCACTTTCTTGTAAATACAAGCCTCTCCATAAGTTTGGACAAATCCAAACTCTTTGATCACCTCATCAAAGCAGAGATTCCAACTCCGGGATGCTTGCTTCAGTCCATAGATGGATCGCTGAAGTTTGCATACCTTATTAGTATCCTTAGGATCGACAAAACCCTTAGGTTGTATCATATACAACTCTTCTTCAATATTACTATTGAGGAACTCAGTTTTGACATCCATCTGCCATATTTCATAATCGAAATATGCAGCAATTGCTAACATAATCCTAACCGACTTAACCATCGCTACGGGAGAGAATGTCTCATCATAGTAAACTCCTTGAATTTGTCGAAACCCCTTTGCGACAAGTCGAGCCTTATAGATGGTCACATTACCATCAGCATCAGTTTTTCTTTTGAAAATCCATTTATTCTCAACGGCCTTTCGGTCGTGAGGTAAGTCCACCAAGTTCCAAACTTGGTTCTCGTACATGGATTCCATCTCGGATTTCATGGCTTCTAGCCATTTGTTGGAATCCGGGCTCATCATCACTTCTTCATACGTCGAAGGATCATCCATTTCATCAACCATGAAATTCACAACAGGATTGCCGTACAGTTCCGGAGCTGCACGTGTCTTGCTTGACCTGCGAGGTTCAGTAGTGTCCTCTTGCAGAGTTTCATGATCATTATCATTAGCTCTCTTTCATCAGGTGAAGTCAACTCCGAAACAACTTCCGGTGCTGCGCCACTCGCCATTCCATGAAGAGAAGGTTCAATAACCTCTTCGAGTTCTACCTTCTGACTACTCAAACCTTTCACAAGAAACTCATTCTCAAGAAATGATCCATTCTTGGCAACAAAAACCTTGCCCTCGGATCTGTGATAGAAGGTATACCCAATGGTTTCCTTAGGGTATCCTATGAAGACGCATTTTCCTCTTTGGGTTCGAGATTATCCGGTTGAAGTTTCTTTACATAAACATCGCATCCCCAAACTTTAAGAAATGACAGCTTAGGTTTGTTTCCAAACCATAATTCATACGGTGTCGTTTCAACGGATTTAGATGGTGCCCGATTTAAAGTGAATGCAGCTGTTTCCAGTGCATAATCCCAAAATGACAGTGGCAAGTCAGTCAGAGACATCATAGATCGAACCATATCCAATAAGGTACAATTACGATGTTCCGACACACCATTACGTTGTGGTGTTCTGGCAGGCGTGAGTTGTGAAACTATTCCACACTCTTTCATGTGTGTGCTAAACTCGTAACTTAGATACTCTCCTCCACGGTCAGACCGTAGAAATTTGATCTTTCTATTATGATGATTTTCCATTTCATTCTGAAATTCCTTGAACTTTTCAAAATTGTCAGACTTGTGTTTCATCAAATATATATACCCATATCTACTCAAATCATCCGTGAAAGTAACAAAATAACGATATCCACCTCGCGCCGACACACTCATTGGTCCACACACATCAATATGTATGATTTCAAATAGATCTGTCGCCCGTTCCATTGAACTGGAAAACGGCGTTCTAGTCATGTTGCCCATAAGGCATGGCTCACATATATCAAATGATTCAAAATCAAGTGATTCCAAAAGTCCATCAGAATGGAGTTTCTTCATGCGTTTAACGCCAATATGACCTAGAAGGCAGTGCCACATATATGTAGACATATCATCATCAAGTTTAATCTTTTTAGCATTAACATTATGAATGTGTGTAATATTACTATCGAGATCCAGTAGAAATGAACCATTCAACATAGGTGCATGACCATAAAAGATATCATTCTTATAAATCGAACAACCATTGTTTTCAGATTTAAAGGAATGACCACTTTGCATCAAACACGATCTAGATACAATGTTCATGCTCAGTGCAGGCACTAAATAACAATTATTTAGGTTTATAACTAATCCCGATGGTAAATGGAGAGGTAGCGTCCCGACGGCGATCACATCAACTTTTGATCCATTGCCGACCCGCATTCTGACCTCATCCCTTGCTAGTTGTCGCTTGTTCCGTAGCCCCTGAACCGAGTTACATATATTAGCAATCGATCCCGTATCAAATACCTAGGTGCTACTGTGAGTACTAGTCAAGTACACATCAATAACATGTATATCACATATACCTTTGTTTGCCTTGCCGGACTTCTTGTCCGCCAAATACTTGGGGCAGTTGCGCTTCCAATGGCCAGTCCCCTTACAATAGTAGCACTCGGTGTCAGACTTAGGGCCAGCTCGGGGTTTCTTTTCAGGCGTGGCAACAGACTTTTCACCCTTCTTTCCCTTGTGCTTTCCTTTCTTGTCTTTCTTGAAACCGGTGGTCCTATTGATCATCAACACTTGATGTTCTTTCCTAATCTCCACTTCTGCAGTCTTAAGCATTGACAGAAGCTCGGGAAGAGACTTCTTCATGCCCTGCATATTATAGTTCATCACGACGCTCTTGTAGCTAGGTGGCAGAGATTGGAGAACACGATGTATGCCTAAGTCAATGGGAATCGTTATTCCCAAGGACACAACCTTATCGGCGTACCCAGACATTTTGAGTACGTGCTCACTAACGGAGCTGTTTTCGTCCATCATGTAGCTAAAGAACTTTTCTGTAGCATTATAACTCTCTACGGTAGTATGGGTATCGAAAATCATTTTCAATTCTCCCATGGTATCAAAGGCATTGCCATTTTCGAAACGCTTTCGAAGTTCTGGCTCTAGCCCATACAGTATGCCACAATGAACTAAGTTGTGGTCCTCCTGACGAGTCACATAGACATTCTTTTCCTCGTCAGGGGCATCAGGAGCTGGTGGGGGGCCTAGCGGCGCATGTAGCACATATTGCTTTTGTGCAGCAGTGAGGAGAATCCTCAAATTCATAGCCTAGTTGGTGAAGTTGCTACCATTCGCAGCAAGTTTCTCTTTCTACCTGAACACATTGAAATTAAAAGCAGGTGGTGCCATCTATAGCAGAATTTGTAAAGTTTATTTAGACTAAGTTTATGATAGATTGAGTTCAACTAATCCAAATTACTAATGAACTCCCACTCAAAAATGACATCCCTCGTGTCTTTTTGGTGATTACATGAACCAAATCCACTACACCAAGTCCGATCATCACGTGAGTTGATGTAGCTTCAAAGGCGAGCATCTATATGGGCATCATATCAACTATATTACTCATGCTTAACCTTTTGGCCGTGTTCCGAGGCCATGTCTGTACATGCTAGGCTCGCCAAGTAAGAACCTTAGTATTCGCGTGTGTAAAACTGGCTTACACCCATTCCTGTGAAAGCGTAAATTCGAGTACACCCGATCATCACGTGATGTCTCGAAACATGATCCACATAACGGTGCATACTTAAGGAAGAACACATTTTTATCTTGATATCTAAATGAGGGATCATCTTATAATGCTACCAAAAGCGCCAAACTAGCAGTATAAGATGCTAACATCTAATGTGTAAAGTGAGATGATATGGGCCATGCATTTGATCTCTATGACTTGCATCGTGGTATGATCTCTATCATTCCTTTGTGTGTAAGGCCAAGGTCTATGCAACTTACACGTTGAGTGTGTTGTAAGAGTATCTATCATACATCTACTTAGAACAATACCATATCAATACACTAGCCCAGCAACGATCTAAACTAGACGCCTCTAATTTATCAATTGCAAGTTTTACGTGGCTTAGGGCTTTAGGAGATAGAACCGTTCTCACCTACGAACATGAACCACAACGAGGATAACTAAGTTATTAGCAACTCGTTGTAAATCAGATATTGACTACAGTAGGAGAGACAGACACCCGCCAGCCACTTATGCAAAACAAGTTGCATGTCAGTCGTGGAACTGGTCTCATGTACGATGACATGTAAGGTTGGTCCGGGCCGCTTCATCCCACTATGCCACCAATATCAAAAATACATAGAAGATGCAATAACATGATCATCATCGCCCACATATAAACATATGTGTACTACCCGTGCAAAGAACCTACTCATAGATCAGGCTCTGATACCACTGTTGGGTCCGCAGCATAGAAAACAAAAAATTCTTACGGTGTGAACTACACGCCAAGATCTATCTACTAGGTACAAAGCAACGGGTGGACATACATCCAACGAGAACTTACCCTCGAAGACAACGAGTTTTGTTAATGAGTAGGAACTCGTGGTTGATGTAGTCGTACACTTGCCGATCTCAAGATCGTGAGGAAGTCCGAGCGCCGCAACTCAGCAGCGCATCCGCACTCGCACACACGTTGAAGCCACCGGACAACCTCCACCTCCTCGCTCCACCAATCCAGCGGAAGCAGCAACTCCTTCCAGACGAAATGCCACCGGGAACATGTCTCTCGCTAATCCGAGACCATGGGGGAAAAATTCTAGAGGGGGAGAGAGATCCTTCACAAGGAGGTGTGTGGATGAAGGACGGAATGGGTGGCCTTTTATAGGAGGAGGAGGGGGGTGCCCCCTCTCTCCATGGCCGGCGCATGGGGGGTGACCCCTCACCTCCCCCATTCATGTGGTGGTAACCCCTCCACATTAAAATGCCTCTTCACATTCCCTTTTAAAGTCTCCACTAATGCATTAAATTTCTCCAAATTTAATGCTCTCTCATTTAATAAAACTCTTTTTATTAAATTTATTCAGAATTTTGTTAATTACTTTAATTAAAAAACATTCACATATAGCCCCTTGCAATATTTCAATATCACATGCAGAACCACTTTCTGCAATTTCACCCGAAACAATTTCCGGTTTCTATTGAAAAAATTCCTGCGCTTTGCAATTCTTTCGTCTGAAACATATGTGCTCCAAAATGGTGTCTGGTAACTCTTAAGTGTGCCACCCTACGGTTCGCAAATAATGCAGACATGATCGAGACCCTTCTCCGATCAATAATCAGCAGCGAGACCTGGATATCCGTACTGACTCCTACACATTCAACGATGACTTCTGTGATCGTGAGAACCTTTAACGCTTGTAACTAAATCCCTTTGTCTCTCGATATATTACATGTCCGAGATTCAATCATCGGTATCTCCATACCTAGTTTGATCTTGTTACCGACATGCACTCTTTTCTCATTCCCATGATATAACATTCTAGTGATCACATCACTTGCTTGCAAGCTATCTTAATGTGATATCACCGAGAGGGCCCAGAGTATATCTATCCGTCATCTGGATTGACAAATTCCACTCTTGATCCATGAGCCTCAACATAACACCTTCGTAGTACTGAACCCATCTTTATAGTCACCCTGTTACGGTGTGACGTTTGATGTTATCAAGATACTCTTCGGGTGTTAGCAATTAACATGATCTCATGGTCTAAGGATAAAGATTACTTCGTATGATGTTATAGCAATATAAACATAACGACTTGATCGTAATGCTATACTTCGGATGAATGTTCATCACATCATTCCACCAATGGTGTGACCTTGTTATTAACAACATCCAATGTCAATGATCAGGAAACCTTGATCATCTTGTTAATCAACAAGCTAGTCTATAAGAGAGGCATAACTAGGAACCCTTTTTGTTTATTAAACACACATGTATTGATGTTTCCGATCAATACAATTCTAGCATGTAAAATAAACATCTATCATATATAAGGAATATATAATAACAACTTTATTATTGCCTCTCAGGGCATATTTCCTTCAGCAGCAAGGAGTTGGTCTCTCATGGGTAAAGCAACGCATCTCTTCAGAGTGTAAAAATTGTGACATGTTACTCCCTGTTCCGGGAAGGAGCTACGAACGCGGTAGGAAAGGAACTCCATGAAGTTCTGGTCAACCTGCGAAGGCTACGAACGCGGTAGGAAAGGAACTCCATGAAGTTCTGGTCAACCTGCGAAGGCTGATGGGCATAGTTTTTGATAATAAAATCAATCTTTGAAGAAATGTTTACAAAAATTGCATAGTGCCAAGGACGTATCGTCCGAGGTGGTAGATAGATGATCAAACTTCCCACCTTGCATATAATAAACTTGTTGGGTAACACTGTTACTCACTCTTTCCTTTGAACCCCTGCTTAGACACTGAGGATCCAGAAGATACTTCAATGTACGTAGCTGATGGACAAGAGGACGTCTGCTACGAAGAACCCGACCTGTTTAGAGGAGTTGAAGGAGTGGACTACGAGATACTCTATGGAGTGGAGGGCAACGAGTCCGAGTAGTTGCCTTAGTTATTAGTAATTAATTGAGCCGAGCAGCAAGAACTATATAGAATAAGTTGTTGAGATCAATTCGAAGTATGAGTTTGGTTTGTACTTTCACAATATTTGAAGTTTGAGAACGCTTGGTTTGTAATAATAAAGTGTGTAGGTTTGTAATATGGACCCGCAATGTTCCTGTTGTACCACTCTGAGGGGTGTGATATTTACGGAACGGTGGTCCATGAGTGTCATATCAACGACTATAGTGTACTACACATGCAGTGGTATGGTGGGTCACCGCATGCAGGAACAAGGACTAGTGTAGGAAATGGTGTTGATGTAGTTATTTGTAGGGGGGCTGGTGTAGGAGCCGGTACCGGTGCCAGCCCCTGCAGCTTGATTCTAGATTTCTTCTGAGCGGTAGGTAAGCTGACTGTAGGAGTGGTAGAGGCATATGAGATGTGTACAAGAAAAATTATCTCTTGTACAATATTTATTCGCAAGACAGTGATCATAGGGTATGATGAGTATACAAGAAAATTAAGTTAGTACCTCTATTCTTTCTCCTTAGGTCAATAGGTGCCATTGCAGGAACTAGGGAAGGTGCCAGCGCTAGTGTCGGTGCAACCAACTTGATGCTGGTTACCTTCTAGGGGTTGGGTAAGAGGACTACAAGATTGGTCAGATAGGCATATGACATGTGTACAAGAAAAATAGTTTCTTATACAATAGTTACTCCCAAGACAGTGATCAAAGTATATGACGAGTATACAAGGAAAATAAGTTACTACCTCTATTCTTTCTCCTAATTAGGTCAATAGCCACTGTTGCAGCAACTAGGGTCGCTCCCGGTGCCAATAGCTTGATGCTAGATTGCTTCTTGGGGGTACATAAGAGGAAGCGGACTGCATAAACAGTCAGAGTCATATGAGGAGTACAAGAAAATTGTGCAGACAGGTTAGTTGCAAGAAAGTCATTAGAGGTTGTGATGTGAGTCTAGAAGCATATTGAGTTAGTACTACCTCTATTGTTGGTCCTTAGGTGAAGATGTGTACAATGACTTGCAAGTATCTGCCAAGGCTTTCTATAATCAAGGGCCACTATATCCCCTGATTTAGATCATTCTTACTAACATACTTGGAGAACCCTCGTCCACCCAAATAGGTGGTGGCCATCATCTGGGAGACATCCACATCATATAGTTGCTACGTGCCTTTAGGTCCCTTGCTATATGGAGTTAGAAACTTGTCATTTCCACACAACTTTCTTATAATGGGCCGAGCGACACAAGTGACAACCTTCATGAGAAAATTGATAGAGAAGTAAAATGACAACAAGAAAAGTGAGATACAAGATCTTACATCAAGTTGTTCTAAACCACTTGGAAACCATACCTGATGGGCTAGCTTGGTGACGTATTTTTCTTAAATCCAGCTGAGCCATAACACAATGCATTTTTACTAACGAGCATATGAAAGCTAGCCCATTCGGTTTAGTGTATATATACATATGAATCTAGATAATCCCAAGTCACTTATTTCTGGACAGAGGGAGTGGTTCTTTTGGTAGATATTCATGTATAAAAACTATTCAGAGAGAATGAATTATTTCAGCTCTAAAAACCTTACTGCACAACTAGTTTGCCCCTCAGAGTTCAATCTTCTTATTCCCTGGCAGCACATGGCCAAAATACAAATTATGATGGAACAAAATCATTGTCATAATAATTGGTCATATAGGGACCATCATATAGATACAGATATACTATACAAGTATGTACTAGTCATAACTCCAATCTAGCAAGAGGTTGTCACAGTTTTGCCACTCATATATGACTAGTGGAGATAAGACAACCACATAATTAATTACAAAAGTATGTAACCAAAGAGCTAGACAACTAGGAACTTCATGACCAGAGTGCGCCATTTAGGGCAGCGAGATACATCGACCTTGACCATTCTTTCGATGGTAAGTTTGGCTGCTTTTTGGAACTTGATCCACCTAGAAGTAGGTGCTAAGCGCCCATCTGTCCAGTTAATGGCATATCATCCCTCGATTTGCACTCCTTCGCTCGGCATCTTGAAGACTATTGTGCCCTTCGTCTAGCCTGGAGTTGCTTTTTGGAACTCTTAGGAAATTTCTAATTCAAAGTAAGAGATAAACGCACAATTAATAAGAGCAATGCACTGAATCATGTGAAACTTAAGGAGAAGACATTCATGGAAGTTTATCTGCTGCCATATACTCACAAATATTATCCTATGTGACCTGGTGATCACACATGTGTAGGATAAAATGCGACAATGCAGTGCTCGGGCTGATCTAGGAGCTTGTGCCAGTGCCTATGCAGGAGCTGGTGCTGGTGCCGGTGTTGCGGCTGGTGTTGGTGTAGGAACAAGGACTGGTGTAGGAGATGGTGCTGATGCAGTTATTTGTATGGGGCTGGTGTAGGAGGTGGTACCGGTGCCGACCCCAGCAGCTTGATGCTGGATTTCTTCTGAGGGGTAGGTAAGCTGAGTGTAGGAGTGGTAGAGGTGTATGCGATGTGTACAAGCAAAATGCTCTCTTGTACAATAGTTACACGTAAGATAGTGATCATATGATATGATGAGTATACAAGAAAATTAAGTTAATACCTCTATTCTTTATCCTTAGGTCAACAAGTGCTAGTGCAGGAACTAGGGCCAGTGCCAGTGTGGGTGCGGGTGTCGGTGCCACCAACTTGATGTTGTTTACCTTCTAGGGGTTGGGTAAGGGGACTACAATAGTGGTCAGAGAGGCATATGAGATGTGTACAAGAAAAATGGTTTCTTACACAATAGTTACTCCCAAGACAATTATCGAAGGATATGATAAATATAAAAGGAAATTAAGTTACTACCTCTATTATTTCTCCTAATTAGGTCAATAGCTACCATTGCAGTAACTAGGGTTGCTGTCAGTGCCAACATCTTGATGCTGGATTCCCTCTTGGGGGTACAAAGGGGAAGTAGACTGCAGAAATGGTCAGGGTCATATGATGAGTACAAGACAATGGAGCAGACCAGTTACTCGCAAGAAAGTAATCAGAGGTTGTGATGTGAATATAGACGCAGATTAAGTTAGTACTACCTATGTTGTTGGTCCTTAGGTGAATAGGTGTACAATGACTTGCAAGTATCTGCCCAGGCTTGCAATAATCAAGGGCCACTATATCCCCCTACTTTAGATCATTCTCACTAACATACATGGAAAACCCTTGTCCACCCAAATAGGTGGTGGCCATCGTCTAGGAGACATCCACATCATATAGTTGATGCGTGCCTTTAGGTCCCTCGCTATATAGAGTCAAAAACTTGTCATTTCCACAAAACTTGTTTATAATGGGTCGAGCGACACAAGTGACAACCTTCATGAGAAAATTGATACAGAAGTACGACGGTAATAAGAAAAGTGAGATGCAAGATCTTACATGAAGTCGCTCTAAACCACTTGGAAACCATACCTGATGGGCTAGCTTGGTGAGGTATTTTTCTTAAATCCGGTCGAGCCATAACACAATGCATTTCTACTAACCAGCATATGAAAGCTAGCCCATTCGGTTTAGTGTATAGATACATACAAATCTAGACAATTCCAAGTCACTTATATCCAGACTGAGGGAGTAGTTATTTTGATAGATATTCATGTATAAAAACTATTCAGAGAGAATGAATTATTTCAGCTCTAAAAACCTTGGTGCACAGTCAGTTTACCCCTCAGAGTTCAATCTTCTTATTCCCCAATAGCCCATGGACAAAATACAAATTAAGTTGGAACAAAATCATTGTCATAATAGTTGGTCACATAGGGAACCGTCATATAGATACAAATATACCATACAAGTACGTACTAGTCATAACTCCAATCCAGCAAGAGGTTGTCATAGTTTTACCACTCATATATGATCAATGGAGATAAGAAAACCACATACTTAATTACAAAAGTATGCAACCAAAGAGCTAGACAACTAGGAACTTCATGACCAGAGTGCGATATTTAGGGAAGCGTGATACATCGACCTTGACCATTCTTCCGATGGTAAGTTTGGCCACTTTCTGGAACTTGATCCACCTAGAAGTAGGTGCTAAGCACCCATTTGTCCATTTAATGGCATATCATCCGTCGATTTGCACTCCTTCCCTCTTCATCTTGAAGACTATTGTGCCCTTTCGTCTAGCCTGGAGTTACTTTTTGGAACTCTTAGGCAATTTGTGATTCAAAGCAAGAGCACAATTAATAAGAGCAATGCACTGAATCATGTGAAACTTAAGGAGACGACATTCATGACAGTTTATCTGTTGCCATATACTCACAAACATTGTCCTATGTGACCTAGTGATCACACATGTGTAGGATAAAATGCGACAAGGCAGTGCTCGGGATAATCTAGGAGCTTGTGCCGGTGCATGTGCTAGAGCTGGTGCCGATGCCGGTGTTGTGGCTGGTGCAGAAGTTGGTGCTGGTGTAGGAACAAGGACTGGTGTAGGAGATGGTGTCGATGTAGTTATTTGTAGGGGGGCTTGTGTACGAGCCATTATAGGTGCCGACCCTAGCAGCTTGATGTTGGATTTCTTCTGCGGGGTCGATAAGCTGACTGTAGGAGTGGTAGAGGCATATGAGATGTGTACTAGCAAAATTAACTCTTATACAATAGTTATTCACAAGACAGTGGTCATTGGATATGATGAGTATACAATAAAATTAATTTAATACCTCTATTCTTTCTCCTTAGGTGAATAGGTGCCAGTGCAGCAACTAGGGGCAGTGCTAGTGCGGGTGCGGGTTTCGGTGCTAGCAACTTGATGCTGGGTACCTTCTAGGGGTTGGGTAAGGGGACTACAGGAGTGGTCAGAGAGGCATATGAGATGTGTACAAGAAAAATAGTTTCTTATACAATAGTTACTCCAAAGATAGTGATCAAGGGATATGATGAGTATAAAAGGAAATTAAGTTACTACCTCTATTCTTTCTCCTAATTAGGTCAACACCTACCATTGTAGTAACTAGCGTCACCGCCGGTGCCAGCAGCTTGATGCTGGATTCCTTCTTGGGGGTACAAAAGGGCAAGCAGACTACAGAAATGGTCAGAGTCATATAATAAGTACAAGAGAATGGTATAGACCAGTTACTCGCAAGAAAGTCATTGACGAGTGCATATTTGCATCATGTTTTACACTATTATTTTGCATTGTAGATGCATGATCTTAGTATTTTACGACGCTCCCGCGCACATTTTATGTCTGTTTTCACCAGGATCAAGACAGATGATGGATCCAATGGACATAATTCTTGGAGCAGTTGTACTGAGGAAAAAAGGAGTCAAAAACAACGTAAATCGCTTATCTGGGAAATATTAATAATACTAGAAGAAAACCCGAAGCAATCAAAGGAGACAGACGGTTTAACGACCGACTATACGAGGGGAATAAATTTTCCAGCCGTATAGTTCCCGCCGTATAGTTGGCGCCACCTCCGCCTCCTCAAATAGTTTCACCCTGTGCAACTGGATCGGAGAGATGACATATAGAACACCCAGAAATCGCCGAAACCTCACCTCTAGAAAGCATCTGGAGGGGGAACTCATCCACCGAGGATCCATCTTCGCCCTGCGTAGATCCGGGAGGCTAAGGCATCGATCTTCATCATCCACCGCTACATCACCACCATCTCCATTCATCCCATCTACATCTTGTATAGATCTTGTTGTAATTTTCGTACTCGTTGTCGATTTATACAAGTACTATTCATCTATAATAGATTCCATTGTTATTACCATGATGTTGATTGCCTCCATCTCTGAGTGGATCATTAGTTCTTGGGGAGATGGAGAAACCCTAGTATGAGATTGAAATAAGATAAAGTTTATTATGATATTCATCGTTGTGACCATGTGTTAGATTATCTTCATCTTGACGTTGAGAGAAGTCGACCTCTCAATATTTACGTCTCATGGGGACTTGATGGAGGTAACTACTAGTTGGTAGACGGAGGTGTTTTAGCACTTACAATGACTATAAAGCTATTGGCACTCCTTACATATCAACCTGGGAAACCGAGGAAACTCACGAAACACTATCCATGCCATGGGATATGTTCTACGGGATTACGTCCCTTAATAGCGCAGTAATTCGATTGATGTCAATTGCTGACTGCTGTGGTTATGAGGATGATGTGAGCAGCGATTGCTGCCTATTTGTCCTAATACGGAGTTCCTCCCACACATACATAGTTGAGAATGTTCATGATAATAATCTTTATCTTAGCTCCTTATAATGCTAGTGGTGTATCCGCTACTCCCTGAGAACGCTTTTTCCCTATTGCAGTTGCAATCTCTCTTACATACGCGATACTTACTTTCTATGTTCAGTTGTTTTACTTTATTTACTATTCATCTTGTACCAAAAACCTGAAAACACCTTTTTACGCAATAGTTACATTTTATCTTGTCACTTTGAACTTTATTTAGCATTTCTATTGTAATATCTATTTCAAGAGTTATTAGACTTCAGACTCCTACTCCCTGTGGGATCGATATCTTTATTTCGAAACTAGCTACAAATGATCTGTGCACTTGCAGTCATCAAGCTATTTTCTGGCGGTTTTTGCTTATTTATTTTTGTCTTGCTAAGTCTTGTTTTGAGTTACAGGTTTCCACCAACATGATGGAGTTTGAGCATATGACTAGTGCTAACCCACTCAGCCACTTTGGGAAGCCCTATGATATTTATAAAAGAGATAACTCCAATGAGAAGACACGCGGGTTTGAAATAAATCCTCTCCTACTCGGTATTCTACACAAGAAGCAATTTACTGGAGATGAAGAAGATCCTGATCCATATGAGCATATTGCATGTTTCAAGGATATATGTGGCACTTTTCAATTAACGGGATATACTGCTGATGAGGTAAGGGTTAAAGTTTTTAGTCAGACTTTGACTAGTACAACTCTCTCATGGTATAGATCTCTACCCTGTGAAGCCACTACTACTTGGGATAATCTAGCCTGTGAATTTCTAGCAAAATATTATCCATTATCAAAATCTTTTCGAATCAGACGTCTTATAATGACTTGGAGGAACCGTTCTAATGAAGGACTAGTTAGAGCTTATATCAGATTCAAATATTTACTATGTCTATGTCCTTATCATGATTTGCCTGAATGGTATTTATTGCATATCTTTTATGGCGGTTTAAATGAACCTAATAAAATTGAACTAGACTCTTTCACAAAAGGAGCCTTTATGAATCTTCCTATAACTAAAGCTTGGGCTTCACTTAATAGAATTCACGATCATAGAGTTTCATGGAATTTTGGTCTAGGAAGTGAAGGAGACGTAGAAATAGAGCATGATTGTATTCATGACTATAATAAGAAGGGCCATGTTAAAGAATTATCTAAAGAACTTTATTTGAATTCAGATCTTGTGTTGCAAGTTGTTAAAGCTTTTACAGAACATATCAAAGCTCCGAAAGAGGGTGTAGTCAAATATGATCCACCACCCGAACCTGAGAAGAAAAGAGAAGTTAAAGCAACACTTCCCTCCCTAGAACTAACACATGAGATACCTTTTCCTAACACTACACAAAACCATATTCTTGAATATGAACATGTCAAAGCAGTACAGGAGAAGAAGGAAGAGGAAAGTATGCCAGAAGTTGTGGAACATCTGGAAGAAAGCAAAGATGAAGAGGTAACCAAGGAAGCAATTTTGGCTATGTACGCACATTGTAACATAGTTGAACTTGATGAAGAGACTTGCATATTGGTTGAAGGTAAAACAAAGGTAAAAGACATGGGTAAGCCTACTCTTCCTTGCATATTTAAAGAAACCTCACATTATGGTTTATGCAATCTTGGCACCGAAGTTAATGTTATCTCTTATGATTTCTACTTAGAAATAAAAGAATAAATAGAACCAGCTACAATTGAAAATACTGATATGACAATTATGTTAGCTAATAAAAATCTTAGAATTCCGATGGGAGTAGTTGAAGATGCAACTGTCACAATTGGCAACAAAAAAAATTCTGTTGATTTTGTAGTTGTTGATATGCCAGCTGACACTCTTTTCCCAATTATATTTGGAAGAAACTTTTTGAGTGATATAGGTGCCTATGTTGATTTCAAAAAGGAGATTGTGTCTCTTAAGCTTGAGGGAGCGGAAAATGAATTCCACTTTTCCAAATTTAAAGATAGGCCTCCACAAATACAAGAAGAAGAGGAGGAGAAAACTATTGAGGAAATGGCAGCTCTTTTCTTTAGTAATCAAGAAAACAAATAAATGAAGACTCAAATTATGAAGAAATAGTTATGGAGGACATGTCCCTAGAAGAACTAGAAGATGAATTCGATTCACTTCCCATTATAGGGCCTCCAACTGATGAGGCTTTTGAAGAGCCATAAAAGAAGAAGAACTCATGAAAATACTTAAGAGGCATTGCAAGGCCTTTGGGTACTTAATGGATGATTTGAAGGGCATTAGTACCATGATCACCGTCCATCAAATATTCATGGAAGAAGGTGTTAAACCAGTTGCGGAATTTAATAGAAGATTGAAGGCTGAAATGAAGGAAGTGGTAAGAAAATAAATTATACGCCTACTAGACGTAGGTATAATCTATCTTGTTAAATAATGTGAATGGGTAAGTCATGTTCATTGTGTCCCTAATAAGGGCGGATTTACTGTTGTTCCTAATGAAAACAATGAATTTATACCTACTGGAACTATTGTTGGGCATAGGATGTGCATAGATTTTAGAAAATTGAATAAAGAAACTAGGAAAGATCACTATCCTTTACCATTCTTAGATCAAACCTTAGAAAGGTTAGCAAACCGCACTCATTTTTGCTACTTGGACGGATACTCTAGTTTTTCTCAAATAGCTGTTCATCCGGATGACCAACTTAAAACAACTTTCATTGTCCTTATGGTTTACATGCTTACCGACGTATGCCTTTTGGTGTATGCAATGCTCCACCTACTTTTCAAAGATGCATGACTGCTATTTTTGCAGATTTTATAGAACTAATAATGGAAGTATTTATGGATGACTTTTCTATCTATGGAACTTCATTTACTAGTTTCTTAGACAATCTCAAAAGTGTTTTGTAGCATTGTGAAGAAACTAATCTTGTTCTAAACTGGGAGAAGTGCCATTTTATGGTCAAAGAAGGTATAGCCCTTGGTCATAAGGTATCAGGTAAGGGAATTGAAGTGGACAGAGCTAAGGTTGAGGCCATAGAGAGAGTGCCACAACCTAGGGATATTAAAGGTATAAGAAGTTTCCTTGGTCATGTGGGTTTTTATTGAAGGTTCATTAGAAATTTCTCTGGAATATCTAAACCTTTGACTAACCTCCTGCAAAAGGGGGTGAGATTTAATTTTGATGAGAAAAGCCTTGAAGCCTTTAGTAAACTAAAAAATGCTTTATCCCGTGCTCCTATCATTAAATGACCTATCTGGGATACAACCTTTGACTTAATATGTGAGCTAGTGATGATGCTGTAGGAGTAACTCTGGAACAACACATTGGTCGCAGATTTAATATTATACATCATGCTAGTAGAACTCTTAATGGTGCTCAAAAGAATTACCCTAAGGAAGAAAGGGAACTTTTGCTGTATTTTTCTCTTGTGATAAATTTCGTTCTTACATAGTTGATGCAAAGGTAAGAGTTCATACAGATCGTGATGGCGTAAAAGAACTCCTTGAGAGGAAAGACCATAATCCAAGACTGGTCCGTTGGATTCTTTTACTTCAAGAATTTGAGTTGTAGATCAATGTAGAGGCAAGAAAAAAAGATGTTAGATACAGTGTCCATGATTACCCAGCAAGAGACCAATCTTGTTGAGAGGAACTTTAGTCCTGGTGATTTTAGTTTACGAGAATTATTCAATGAACTAAGGCCAATTCCTGCAAAAGAGAAGAAGTCTTTGTTGTTGGAGGAGGTTTTAATCCCCGAATAAGTAAACTGTAAGTTCCAGGTAAGTGTTCCTACTCAAATAAGTGATTTGTTTTCACAAATTTTACTTCTGAAAAATTTGCCTTTGAATTTCTTGTGTTTTTTGAAGTTTTTGAGGGTTTTCCCCAACTATACGGGCATAACTATACAACCGGAGAGGAAGATCCCGCCGTTTAGTTGGTCGCTAAACTCTCTATATCATCATCGTGAAATTGTTTTTGATATTTGGGCCTATACGGGCGCAACTATGCGACCGGAGATAAAATCCCACTGTATAGTTGGTCGTTCAACTCTGAAATACTTTCGATTTGTGATGCCTATATCCATACGGTCGCAACTACACAACCGGAGCCAATTTTTTGGCCGCATAGTTGGTCGTTAAACTCTCAGACACTTTCAATTTTTGGTATCTGTACCTATACGGTCGCAACTATATGACTAGAGCCAATTTTCTGGCCATATAGTTGGGCGCTAAACTACCAGACAGTTTTCGTTTGCCTTTTTTGTTTTTATTGTAAAAAAACATTATTGTCGATTCCGAGTCATGACTTAACCGACCTAGACTAGAGATATTTAGAAATATCTGCCCAGAACCAACTATACGGCCGGAGCTATACGGGTCGCGCCCGTATAGTTGGTCGTTACGTGACAGAACTCTTCCAAATCCGTGATTTCTTTCCCTATTTTGTTAAGACTCTTTTCTTGGGCGACAATTTGGTGTTTCTCTCGAGTTTTACTGACCTCTGACCCCCCGTATATACTACCATTGTCTCTCTCTCTAATCATAATCTTCAGGAACAAATCTAGCAATGCGCTATCCCGTTCTAGGCCGTGGGAAACCCATGGGGCTCATTGCTCCTTCCAGGGACCGCTCTAGCAGCCCTTCCATGGAGGACAATGACGAGGAGGTGGAGAGGTTGCCCGAGGTACAAGGAGTAGGTCAAGCCAAACTAATACAACATCGATTCCGATGATGACGTGGTTGACGTCTACATCCATCGTGACATCTATGATCCACTGGAGATCGATTAGGCAGCAATGAAGGAAGCTCAACAAGGGAGAGAAGATCGCAAGCCACATGGAAAAGGGTGTGTGGAGACGGTCGAGTTCATCACCATGGATCCCATGCCGCACAAGCGTAAGGAATTATCTAATATTGGTGCAGGTGCTAGCAAGGGAGCGTAGGCACCACTCTCAAAGCCAACCGTTGTTGCTCGTACAAATGTTAAGCCTCAATAAGAGTGGAGGTACAATTTCCACTTCCCCGATCCATCCATTATGGATGAGGAAGAAGAAGATGTCCCCAGGACGAAGGATCGCGTGCGGGCACTAGAGATATATCAGAAGCAGGAGCTACTCCATCGCGTTGAGGTCCGTCACTGTCTCAATGAGATGGAGAAGAAGGAAGATCTCCTCCCATTGGTGACTAAGCTCGCAGATAGAGTTGACACTCTGCAATACAATTTGTGTAGGTGTTATAGCCGCATCACTGCCTGGAGGATACCAACAAGAAGCTACGTACCGTGGTGTTACATGCAATGGCACCACAGTAATCTACAATAATCACGGTATCAAATAATTGCAAGGGATTATTTGATCCCGCCTGGCTTGATTCCAAGCTTGGGGAGATCTTTAAGACCTTGTAATCTATCTTATAAATTTTTATTACTATTTTTGCATTAGTTCGAACTAGAATTAAAGTTTGCATCATTAGGATTCCCTTCAGGAATTATCGATCCCTTTAATGAAATTCCGAGTTTATTATTATATATGGAGAAATATTGAGTTTGTGCTTGTCTTATTTGATATATGAATGGCTTGAGTACAATTTTACTTGCACTTAATGATAGCAATAGGAGTCTTCCACACCATAGGTATTAATGGAACATATAAAGATAATTTGGTCAGTATGTTGTAAATCTACAATTTGATTTACAAAGAAAATTCTCTATGTAGTTAAATTAAGAAAGAAACCTTGAACAAAGGAAAATAAAAAGTGCTATCAAAATGGAGTGAGAACAAGTCGAGGTAGAATATTCAAGTCATAAGTATGCTTCATATATTGTAGTATGACAAAGATACACTTTTGAGATTTTGAATCCCAAGTGAATACGTTGATCCGAAAACACTTGGGACTACCTCGCTAACTCATTCAGTTGAACCGGATACTTTACATCATGTTGAGATTCATATTTTCTGAACTGTTGATCACTAACGTGTGGAAGCCTGCTAATACTATTCAGATGGTTCTAGTAAGGTACTATTCATGAACTTATTCCTATGTATGATATATGATAAACACATGCTGCAACTGCCTTATTTATTTTATCGACTCAGCTTCATGAATATGAGGATCACATCCATTAAGCTATACTTGCTCGGGACGAGCAAGAGTCTAAGCTTGGAGAAGTTGATGAGTGCATATTTGCATCATGTTTCACACTATTATTTTGCATTGTAGATGTAGGATCTTGGTATTTTACGGCGCTCCCATGCACATTTTATGTCTGTTTTCACCAGGATCAGGACAGATGATGGATCCAATGGACACAATTCTTGCAGCAGTTGTACTAAGGAGAAAAGGAGTAAAAAACATTGTAAATTGCTTATTTGGGAAATATTAATAATACCAGAAGAAAACCCGAAGCAATCAAAGGAGACAGACGGTTTAGCGACCAACTATACGGCAAGAATAAATTTTCCAACCGTATAGTTCCTGCCGTATAGTTGGTGCCGCCTCCGCCTCCTCAAATAGTTTCACCCCGCGCAACTGGATCGGAGAGACGACATACAGAACACCAAGAAATTGCCGAAACCTAACCTCCAGAAGGCATCTGGAGGGGAACTCATCCACCGGGGATCCATCTTCGCCCTGCGCAGATCCGGGACGCTAAGGCATTGATCTTCATCATCCACCACTACATCACCACCATATCCATCCATCCCATCTACATATTGTCTAGATCCTGTTGTAATTTTTGTACTCGTTGTGGATTTATACAAGTACTATTCATCTATGATAGATTCCATTTTTATTACCATGATGTTGATTGCCTCCATGTCTGAGTAAATCATTAGTTCTTGGGGAGATGGAGAAACCCTAGTATGAGATTGAAATAAGATAAAGTTTATTATGATATTCATCGCTGTGATCATGTGTTAGATTGTCTTCATATTGATGTTGAGAGAAGTCGACCTCTCAATATTTGCCTCTCATGGGGACTTGATGGAGGTAACTACTAGTTGGTAGATGGAGGTGTGTTAGCACTTACAGTGACTATAAAGCAGTTAGCACTCCTTATGTATAAACTTGGGAAACCGAGGAAACTCGCGGTACACTATCCATGCCATGGGAGACGTCCTACGGGATTACATCCCTTAATAGCGCAGTAATTCAATTGATGTCGATTGCTGACTGTTGTGGTTATGAGGACGATGTGAGCAGCGGTTGCTGCCTATTTTTCCAAATATGGAGTTTCTCCCACACATATATAGTTGAGAATGTTCATGATAATAATCTTTATGTTAGCTCCTTATAATCCTAGTGGTGTATCCGCTACTTCCTGAGAACGCTTTTTCCCTATCGCAGTTCCAATCTCTCTTACATACGCGATACTTACTTTCTGTGTTCAGTTGTTTTACTTTATTTACTATTGCTCTTATACCAAAAACCCCAAAACACCTTTTTACGCAATTCTCGCATTTTATCTTGTCACTTGGAACTTTATTTAGCATTTCTATTGTAATATATATTTCAAGATTTATTAGACTTCAGACTCCTGCTCCCCGTGGGATCGATATCTTTATTTCGAAACTGGCTACAAACAATATGTGCACTTGTAGTCATCAGTCATCAGAGGTTGTGATGTGAGTATAGAAGCAGATTATGTTAGTACTACCTTTGTTGTTGGTCCTTAGGTGAACAAGTGTCAATGACTTGTAAGTGTCTGCCCAGGCTTGCTATAATGAATGGCCACTATATCCCCCTACTTTAGATCATTCTCACTAACATACTTGGACAACCCTCGTCCACCCAAATAGGTGGTGTCCATTGTCTGGGAGACATCCACATCATATAGTTGCTGCGTGCCTTTCGGTCCCTAGCTATATATAGTCAGAAACTTCATTTCCACACAACTTGTTTATAATGCGCCGAGCGACACAAGTGACAACCTTCATGAGAAAATTGATAGAGAAGTAAGACGACAACAAGAAAAGTGACATACAAGATCTTACATCAAGTCATTCTAAACCACTTGGAAACCATACCTGATGGACTAGCTTGGTGAGGTATTTTTCTTAAATCCGGCCGAGCCATAACACACGAAAGCTAGCCCATTCGGTTTAGTGTATAGATACATACGAATCTAGACAATCCCAAGTCACTTATTTCTGGACCGAGGGAGTAGTTTTTTGATATATATTCATGTATAAAAACTGTTCAGAGAGAATGAATTGTTTCAACTCTAAAAACCTTGGTGCACAATCAGTTTGCCCCTCAGAGTTCAACCTTCTTATTCCCCAGCAGGCCATGGACAAAATACAAATTAAGATGGAACAAAATCATTGTCATAATAGTTGGTCATATAGGGAACCGTCATATAGATACAAATATACCATACAACTACGTACTAGTCATAACTCCAATCCAACAAGAGGTTGTCACAGTTTTACCACTCATATATGACTAGTGGAGATAAGACAACCACATAATTAATTACAAAATTATGCGACAAAATAGCTAGACAACTAGAAACTTCATGACCAGAGTGTGGCATTTATGGCATCAAGATACATCGACCTTGACCATTCTTCCGATGGTAAGTTTGGCTGCTTTCCAGAAGTTGATCCACCTAGAAGTAGGTGCTAAGCGCCCATCTGTCCAGTTAATGTCATAGTATTCCTCAATTTGCACTCCTTCGCTCTGCATCTTGAAGACTATTGTGCCCTTTCATCTAGCCTGTAGTTGCTTTTTGGAACTCTTAGGTAATTTCTAATTCAAATCAAGAGATAGACACACAATTAATAAGAGCAATGCATTGAATCATGTGAAACTTAAGGAGAAGACATTCATGGCAGTTTATCTGCCGCCATATTCTCACAAACATTGTCCTATGTGACCTGGTGATCACACATGTGTAGGCTAAAATGCGATAAGGCAGTGCTCGAGATGATCTAGGAGCTTGTGATGGTGCCTGTGCTGGAGGTGGTCCCGGTGCTGGTGTTGTGGCTAGTGTAGAAGCTGGTGCTGGTGCAGGAACAAGGACTAGTGTAGGAGATGGTGCCGATGCAATTATTTGTAGGGTGTCTGGTGTAGGAGCCAGTACCGGTGCCGGCCCTAGCAGCTTTATGCTAGATTTCTTCTAAGGGGTAGGTAAGCCGACTATAGGAGTTTTAGAGGCATATGAGATGTGTACAAGCAAAATGTTCTATTATACAATAGTTACGCTCAAGACAGTGGTCATAGGATATGATGAGTATACAAGCAAATTAAGTTAATTCCTCTATTGTTTATCCTTAGGTCAATATGTGCTAGTGTAGGAATTAGGGCCAGTTCCAGTTTGGGTGCACGTGTCGGTGCGAGCAACTTGATTTTGGTTACCTTCTAGGGGTGGGTAAGGGGACTGCAGGAGTGGTTAGAGAGGCATATGAGATGTGTACAAGCAAAATGGTTTCTTATACAATAGTTACTCCCAAGACCGTGATCAAAGGATATGATGAGTATCCAAGGAAATTAATTTACTACCTCTATTCTTTCTCCTAATTAGGTCAATAGGTGACATTTAAGGAACTAGGGCCACTGCCGATGCCAACAGCTTGATGCTGGATTCCTTCTTGGGGGTTACATAAGGGGAAGCTGACTCTAGAAGTGGTCAGAGTCATATGATGAGTACAAGATGGTGCAGAATAGTTACAAGCAAGAAAGTCATTAGACACTGTGATTAGTATAGAAGAGCAGAGGAGGTAAAATACTCTGATTTGGTGATTCTGAGGTGAGCACTAACCCCTCACCTATGTGAGAAGCAAGAACTCCACAAGAAAAACATACGGAATAGAACCCCCGATGGCCCAATTGGAAGCAAACAAAGCCAATTTTCGGGGTGAGAAAATACAACCACCTATTTTAGATAAGAAAGAACTCCCCAATCAGAGAAAATTGGGAAAAAGAACTGTTGCACCAGTTCCTACACTTGCTTCCTTTGTTGGATGGGAGCTAGCTAGTGGTGGTTTATCTGGTCGGTAGAAAGCCATGGGAAGGGGGGATAAAAGAGGAGTACTTATTTTCAAAAGTTTAAGGGGAGGCGGCGGGAAATGCTTCCCGCATGTGGTCCGAATTTTCAACGGCCAACTTTCGCGTGGTGGCCTATAGCTGTTTCAAGGGGGTGAGTTAAAGTGGGACCCATGTCTAGATAAAAAACTTGACCGAGCCAGCCTCCTCCTTCCGACTGTGCGAGTTCTCCCATGTTCCACTCAGGACTAAGAAAATCTCCCCTCTTCAAATCAAATTGATCACATATTATCCTCTTTATTCAGCTCATAGAGCATTGAGGGAGGGGAAGGGCTGGCCGAGGAAAAGATGGTGGTAGTTGCAGCTTATGGCATCGGCGTTGGATGCCTCAAAAACTGTTTGGGAACTGATAAAAGCACACACACATGTATGCATAATAGTTTCCAATTACAGTTCTACTAACAAAGGCCTACAAATTATAAGATAGCTCCATATTACAGTACTACGACAGTAGCGAACCGATCATGAGATATATTTACATATATTAGAGAGATTTTAGGTGCACGCCAAGAGTTTTCCAGTTGTGCTAGTGGTCATGAGACTACCCAAATGGCACAAAGAGTACACCTCAGATTATCAGCACCCCTGCATAAACTCCATCCGGAGGCAGTGTACCCATTATGCAGCCTCGTGAATGGGTCATCGGCATTACCATCAGAGTCTTCTTTGGATGTCTGCTTTTCTGATTAGTAGATTAACAGATTATGTACATTTATAGAGAAACACCTAAGACACACAACCAGAACATTCGTCATTCTACAGATATACCTTGCCATCTGGCATAGCGGAAGTACCAGAAATAAAACCTGTTTCATGCAGCTTGCGCTTTTTCTCTCCTCCCCCTTCTTTCATTTGATCTAGAGATACTCAGGAGCTGCCTCTATCAGCTGATCTAGATGATCAACATCTGCTTCCCCTACTTGATCTAGATGATAAAGATGTGCTTCCCCCCGTTCATATGGAGGATTATATGGTTCACCATGAAATACCCATCTAACATATGTGTGTAGCATCCTAAAATTAAATAAATGTTCTTCCACTATACTTTGAGGGAACACCCTATGATTCACACACATGCAGCAGGGGCAATGCACTTTTGAGTTGTCACAATGAGATCTAACAAAATCCATAAATCATATGACACCACAGATATGTTTAGTAGTGCTTAATGGATCAACCTCTATCCAAAACATGTCCATCTATTTAAAAAATATGACATACATGATTGGATGTGATTAAAAGAAAGGAAGGAAACATATAGATGAAGTATAAAAACTATATATGCCTATGCATTTCAGAAAATATATTGACAGCAAAACTCGGCAAATGTATTTCAGAAAACAGATCGAGTGCAGAATCAACTATGGCCATGCAGATTGAGAACAAATTAAACTACATATTTAAGGAGGCAGATCGGGTGAAAGGGCAATAAAATGCCAACTAGATCAAGCTAGAGATAAAAGACTACCGTGGGATCGACCTAACCACTGGTGCATCTTGAGAAAACTAACGGGTAGGGAAATCTTCTTCGTGCGCACGGTGGTGATGAGGAGCGGAGGTGAGTGCGTCTATTTTGCCCGCCAAGGGGGTGAGAGTCTGGGCGGCGGAGGGTGTATGTCATTACGCATCACCAAGGCGTGGAGAGGGATAACTTTGGAAATTTTAATCTACCCTTATTTTGGGCACCACCGTATGGGTATCCCACATGTCAGTGACCATAGTTAAAAATTGACCCATTTTCGCTAAACTGAGATAAAATAGTTCAAGTGGTGAAATCAGCATGGAAACTTGGAAATTCATGAAACTTCTGCATTGTCCGTTAAATATAATGTATTACTTTGTGCAAAATTTGGGAAGGTGTCATTTTGAGTCATATTCTGTGTAGTTGCTTCACTGCAAAATCTCCTGTTGTTACTTGAAAAGTTCAAAATAAGTTCAATTTTGGAGCTCCTTTGTAAACAATATTTGAAATACCAATATGCACCAAACTACCTACTATGGACATGTTATCATAAACTACATCAAGTTTATGTCCATGAATATGGTCTCATTTGAAATCCATGAATTCATACATCGTACGCCACATTGTGAAGAAAGTTTTTTGAGAAGTTGTCAAAATACAAGTTTATATTTTATCATGGAAACTAATGCACATAGCATGGCACTTTGCGAATGAATGGCTTTATTTCAACTTGTATTTAATTCTATCCCTATTTTTTCGAAAAGGGGCCAAATTTGGCTACATTAGCTTTAAGATTGAGATGTCGAATCTTGCAGAACTCTTGGTGGTTATCCCTTGTTTCGTACCTAGGAACATTCGATAGGTTTAAAAGGAACATGGGCTAGCTATAACGCCCATGTGGTTCCAATTTTCAGATACTTTCAACAAATCGCCATAAAAGCTAATTTATTGCACGTATATATGTAACTAGGAAACTTGAAAATTTATGAAACCTAGGTAATATCCACGAAATAGGTTTGGGCGGTGGCATTTTATCCATGTACCTTCTTGTAGTTGCTTCACAAAAAATTGTTGTCACTTAATTTGGAAACAGAAAATAACTTCAAATTTGGAAGTTCCCTGTATAATGCTTGAAATTCCAATATGCACTACCACACCAAAAGTATTGACACGTTGTCATGAAATATGGAAAATTTATGGCCATGACCCTGGTCATCTGGTTTGAAAGCCTTGAATGTGTCCATACATGCTAGCTAGGGCAAAATATCTTGCAAAACTCTTGGTGGTTTCCCATATTTTAGTACTTGGGTACCTTCAAATATGTTCAAACTTGGAATCTCCCTTTGTAAACATTGCTTGAAATTCCAAGATGAATCAATCTACCTAGTATGGACACACTATTATAATGTATGGCAAAGATATGGCCGTGATAACGGTTTTCTGGTTTGAATGCCATGAATGTGTTCATACTAGTGCACATTCTGGTTTGAATGGCAAAGATATGCTCGCAATATTTTTCGAAGGTTGTCAAAATTTACGTTTTATAATTTTTATGGAAACTAGTGCACATAGGAAGACACCAGGAGAATAGAATGGGTGCTTTCGATTTATATTTAGTTTTTTGTGTTTCTTCCGAAAAGAACCTAAATTTGGAGGCATTAACATTCATATCAGTAAGTCGAATGTTGCAGAATTCCCGGTGGTTCTCTCATATTTAACTAATTGGGTACCTTTAATTGATTATTTAAAAAAAATCAAGAGCAACCTATCTCGCACATGCATAAATGTTTTTGGCATACTTTTGGTGAATTGCCATAAAGTCAATTTATTGCAAGAATTTAGCTAGTAAGCTTGAATGTGCATTATCCATTAAATAGGTTACTTTGTGTGAAAATTGGAATGATAGCATATTGAGCCATAATATTACCACTCTATTGTGTATGGATAACTTTGAACGTTGACCGTTGGATCAAGACTAGCAAATCCCAACATTGCTAACCGTTGGATATTATTTACCATTATAGCATCTAGAAGATTATATTGATAGTCTTAAGCAGAATGAATGTTATGCACAAACCTCAAAACTCACTTCTCCATCATTATAGAATCTTCTCTGTTATTTTCTCTAGAGCATGTTACCAAAAATATTAGTATTAGGTAGCTAAAAGTAAAAGTGAATTTCTACATGATATAAAGTACAAGAACCAAATATACACCCGATATTTTATGGATATCATGTTGCTCAATATTATAAATATGTTTTGAGCTTTACCTATTATAATTGTATATAGTTATGATATTTCATACTTCTTTAATATGAGTCTCGCATGCAACTTACTAGTCTTTGTAGTTGCTTCACAAGAAAAGCATTGTTGTCACTTGGAAAATGAAAAACACTTCAAATTTGGATTCACTTTGTACACATTGCTTGATTTGCCAAGATGCACCAATGTACGGAGTACAAAACATGGACACGTTACCAGAAACTATGGTTGTGACCTTGGTCATATTGTTTGAAATCCCAAAATGTTCATCATTTTTTTGCAAATAAATGTTCATCAATTTCGGCAGATTTCTTATTAGTTGCTACAAAGCATACTGTCGGTGGCTTGTGGGTCTATTTGACAAGGAGAACATCTTAGCGGTCCCAAGTGGGAGTAGCGTACCTTAGAAGCTTCAACTTCATAATTTCGGTAGAGTGCCAAAATATCCCACGCATCCATTCAAATATCCAGCCCCAAAAATCAATCTATTACACAAATTTAGCTAGAAAGCTTGAAAGGGCGTTATACATTAAATATGTTATACTTTGTGTGAAAAATTGGGGTGGTGGCATTTTGAGCCATCATCTATGTAGTTTCTTCACAACCAAACACATTGTTGTAACTTCGAAATTCGAAAAAAGACTTAAAATTTGGAGCTAGAAACATTGATTGATTTGCCAAGATGCACCAATCTACCACTACCAAACATAGACACATTATCATTAACTACAACCATGACCTTAGTCATCTTTTTGAAATCCTTGAATTGTTCGACAATTTTTGCAAATTCCTAGAAACTCATTTAAATACTGGAAAACATACTGTCACTAGCGTATGGGTCTAGACAGGGACATTATCTGGGCTACCCTGCATCAGCGTAGCGTAAGCGTCAACCTCAAAATATTGGTACAATGCCCAACCATCGCGTGGATGCATTCAAATATCCCATGCATCCACTAAAACATACTTCACCTTTTTTAAGAATGCAAAATTCCTCTTCTATACCTGGTCCAGAAACAAGAACCCGAGGAGCACCACAATAATTGAGGGATACATGTTGCAATCTCTGACCTGCATCACCCCATTGCCGCTTCCCTACCCTTCATCAATAATTATCCACCCACCACACTAACCTACACTGACTTTTCTGTACCCACCATCTGCGTGACCTGCATGTCAGTGACTTATAGTTACGTTAGGCAGAGATTTGCATCGTTTCTAGTTCAAAGTTCACACATTTTTTGCTAAATCGAGATAAACTCGTTAAAATCAGCGAAAATGGCTCAGAAGCTTGAAAGTTCATGGAAATTTTGGCACTATCCGTAAAATATTTTATACTTTGTGTGGAAATTGGGGCGGTGGGATTTTTTAAGCCATATTTTTTGTAGTGTCTTCACAAAAAAGCCATTGTTATCACTTGGAAAATAGAAAATAACTTCAATTCTAGAAGCCTCCTTTGTAAAAAATGTTTGAAATGCTAACATGCACCAATCTACCAGATATGAACATGTTATCATAGACTATCATAGACATATGGCCATGACGTTGGTCATCTGGTTCAAAAGCCATGAATGTTCATAAATGGTTTGCCATATTATGAAACAGGTTTCTTCAAAGTATACTTTTTCATGGAAACTAGGTAGTGCATATAGCAAAACACTGTGCAAAATAAATACATTGCTTCAATTTATATTTATTTTCGTTCATTTTTTCTTTCAAATGGTCTCAAATTTGTTGGCATTACCATTGATATAGAGAAGTTGAATCTTATAGAACTCTTGACGGTTCTGCCTTGTTTTAGTACTTTGGTACCTTGAAATGAATTTAACAAAAAATATCAGCAAGCATATATCCTGCACTTGTAGATCAAAATTTGAGATAGTTCCACTCCATTAAATTACCGTATCATGATTCTATTCCACGAATATAAGCATAAAACTTGAAAATTACTAAAACTTAAGCATTATCAATTAAATGGCTTATACCTTGTGTGAAAATTGGTGCGGAGGGACTTTTAGCCATATTTTTGTAGTTGCTTCATGACAAAAGTCATTGTTGTCACTTGGGAAATTGAAAATAACTTCAAATTTGGAAGCTTCCTTTGTAAGCAACGTTTGAAATGCCAATATGCAATAATCTATCAAATATGGACAATATATTATATACTATGGCAAAGATATTGTCATGACCTTGGTCATGTTGTCTGAAAGCCATGCATATATATTCACACATGGTATACCATATCGTCTGACAAGTTTTTTCAAATTTATCAAATTATAAGTTTAAATGTTTTCATGGAAACTAGCTAGACATCATGTGAAAGAAAGGCATTACTTCAAATTATATTTAATTTTCTTGAATTTTTCATTCATAAGGCCCAAATTTGGTGGCATTAGAATTCATATCAAGAAGTTGAATCTTGAAGAACTCTTGGTGGTTCTCCCTTGTTTTACTACTTGGGTACCTTCAAATGATTTTTTTAAAGGTGGTGTGGTGGGAGTTTGAGCCATATTTTTATAGTTGCTTCATGACAAAACTCATTGTTGTCACTTGGAAAATTGAAAATAACTTCAATTCTAGAAGCTTCCTTTGTAAAAAATGTTTGAAATGCCAACATGCACCAATCTATGAAATGTGGATAATACATTATAAACTATGGAAAATATATTATCGTGATCGAACTTGTTCATCTGGTTTGAAAGCCATGCATGCAGATACATACATGGTATGCCATATCATCTGAAAAGGGTTTTGAAATTGTCACATTTTAAGTTCAAATGGTTTCATGGAAACTGGCTAGTGCAATGCTAAGACACGATGCGAAAGAAAGGCATTACTTCAAATTATAATTAATTTTATTGATTGTTTTATTTGTAAGCCCCAAAGTTGCTTGGTAGCTATATAATTCATATCAAGAAGTTGAATCTTGTGGAACTCTTGGTGGTTATCCCTTGTTTTACTACTTGGATACCTTCAAATGAATTTAACCAAAAATATGAGCAAGCAGGTATCATGCACTTCTAGATCCAAATTTGAGATAATTTTTGGAAATTACCATATCGTTATTCTATTCTACAAATATAGGCATAAAGCTTGAAAAATATTGAAACTTGGCCATTATCAATTAAATATGCTATACTTTATGTGAAAATTGGGGCCGTGGGATTTTGAGCCATATTTTTGTAGTTGCTTCACCATAAAAGCCATTGTATTGTTGTCACTTGGAAAATTAAAAATAACTTCAAAAGCTTCCTTTGTAAACAATATTTGAAATGCCAATATGCACCATTCTATCAAATATGGACAATATATTATATAATATGACAAAGATATTGCCATGAACTTGGTCATGTGGTCCGAAAGCCATGCATATATATTCATACATGGTATACCATATTATTTGACAAGTTTTTTCAAATATCTCAAATTTTACGTTTAAATGTTTTCATGGGAACTAGCTAGTGCAATAGTAAGACACCATGCAAAAGAAAGGCATTACTTCAAATTATATTTAATTTTCTGGATTGTTTTCATTCATAAGACCCAAATTTGGTGGCATTAGCATATTCATACCAAGAAGTTGAATCTTGCAGAACTATCTGTGGTTCTCCCTAGTTTAAGTACTTGGGTACCTTCAAATTATTAAAAAAACATAAGCAAGCAGGTATCATGCACTTCCAGACCAAAATTTGAGAAACTTATAGTAAATAGCCATAAATTCATTCTATTGCACAAATATAGCCATAAAACTTGAGAATTATCAATTAAATTGGTTATACTTTGTGTGAAGTTGGACGGTGTGCTTTCGAGCCATAATCGTTTTGGTTGATTCATGACAAAATCCATTGTTGTAAATTAGAAAATTTAAAATAGCTTCAAATATGGAAGATATTTTTATAAATTATGTTTAAATGCCAATATGCACCAATATAGAAAATATGGTTCATTGTCATAAAGTATGGTAAACATATGGCCTTGATATTGGTCATCTAGTTTGAAAGGCAGGAATGTTCATACATGGTACACCATATTGTGAAACAAGTTTTTTCGAAATTTTCAAATTTTAATTTTAAATTTTTTCATGGAAACTAGCTAGTGAAATGGTAAGACACCATGCAAATGAAACATGCTACTTCAAATTATATTTAAATTTTCTTGATTTTTTTTCATTGACAAGGCCCAAATTTGGTGGCATTAGCATTCATATCAAGAAGTTGAATCTTGCAGAACTCTTGGTGGTTCTCCTTTGTTTTACTACTTAGGTACCTTCAAATGAAATAAAAAGATCATGAGCAAGCAGGTATCATGCACTTGGACACCAAAATCTAAGATACTTTCATTAAATAGCCATAAAGTCATTCTATTGCACAAATAAAGCCATAAAACTTGAGAAATATCAATTAAATAGGTTATACTTTGTGTAAAACTTGGGTGGTGTGCTTTTGAGCCATAATCTTTATGGTTGATTCATGCCAAAAGTCATTGTTGTCGATTGGAAAATTTAAAATAATTTCAAGTATGGAAGCTCTTTTTGTAAACAATGTTTAAATGCCAATATGCGCCATTCTACCAAATATGGTTATATTTTCATAAAGTATGGTAAACATATGGACTTCACATTGGTCATCTAGTTTGAAAGGCATGAATGTTCATACATGGTATGCCATATTGTGACTTTTTCAAAATTATCAAATGTTAAGTTTAAATGTTTTCATGGAAACAATCTAGTGCACATAGTGAGACACCAAGAGAACATAATGGTAGTGTTTTGTTTCATATTTTATTTCTTTGTATATTTTAAAAAATGGCCCAAATTTGGCATCATTACCATTCGTATGAAGAAGTTGAATCTTGCAAAACTCTCGGTGGTTTTACGATACTTGACTTCTTTGATACCTATAAAAAAATAAAAAAATCAAGTGTAAGCTATGTCACACACTTTGTAGTTTGAAATTAGACATACTTACTTTAAATCATCAAAAAGTCATTTTATTGCACATATTTAGGTAGGAACTTGGAAATTCATGAAAGTAGTGTGTTATCGAGCAAATCTAGAATCTCCTTTTATAAACATTACTTGAAATGCGAAGATGCACCGAACTACCAAATATGGACAGGTTATCATAAACTACAACCGAGATATGGCCATGAACTTGGTCATCTTGTTTGAAAGGCTGCAATAATTTTTATCAATTTTGACAAATGTCTAGAAACTCATTTAAATGCTGGTTAACACACAATCGCTGGCGTGTCGGTCTAGACATGGCCAGTACCTGAGGAGCGGCTACGCGTCGGAGTAGTATACCTTGGAAGCTTCAAACTCAAAATTTCCATAGAGCACCAAAACATCCTAGGCATCCATTCAAATATTTTGTGCATCTATTCAAATATCTTTCCCCATTTTTTGAAGTATGCAAAATTCCTCTTCTATCCCTCATCCCAAAACAAGAAAGAAAGGATCACTGCAATAATAGACGGGTATAGGTGGTAAATGGGTTTCATCCAACCTATGTCCCCCATCATCTCTTTGCCGCCCTTCCTCAAAATTTACTCGCCCACTGATGGCTCCGAGTTTTGCCATCTTCCACTATGTTTAAACGTTGTTTTAGTCAAGCAATTGCCAAATAAACTCCCAGCCCTGTCACTAATGACTAATAATTGTAAAGATATGTAAATACCTTCTTTGATTTACATTGTGCAGGAAATCATTGCTTTTAAGGCAAAATAAGGAGTGATAATGAAGGATTTTGAGGAAGTACACACGACCAAGTAATTGGAGAAGCCAACCAGTGCGTCAACACGCTTAACGACCACTCGTACGGGCACGATCCACTTGTACCACCTCACCCATACCAGGTCACGATGGCTTCGTCTCGTCAAACCCTACAACTTTCGTGAAGACGCATATATATTTTGAGGCTCTAGCCGCCGACCAGAGGGCCGCCATTCTCAGATTGCATCACAACACCCCCAAAGGAGATCCACGCCATGTTCATCCATTGTTCATCACTTCCACCATCCATCCCTCCACCAGCCATTGCCGTTGCTTTGTACTTTTAGATCTCCTTGTGATTTGGTGACCATTGTAAGAATATTTGATTTCAATCTAAGTATTTGCATGATATTTTATATCTCTGATCTATTTGTTATGAGTGAGTAGTCCTCACGGGCTACAGGTTGGAGAGAAACCTCACAGCAATTATGTGCATCTCGACCATGGGAGAATTGTATTTTGTTTGGAATTGTATCTTTTGTTTCTTTGTTCTCGCCTCGATCTGTGGACTTGTAGGTGTAACATCCCAAATCTTTAATCAAGGTTATCAAGATCCAAATCACCCAATTTAGGGTTAACAAAAACTTTTTATCATTAAAATAATTAGGAATGCATATGTTTGTTGCATTAATATGGAATTGTTTGAAATTGTCATGTTTGATTGATCTAATAGTTGTAAAATTATTCAAAGGTGAATGACACATCATCTAGATCATTTAAAAACAAAATCCAAAGAAAAAGAAATCAAATAAGATTAATAAATGCAAATGGTCACTTTGGCCATTTTAATCCACTACGCCACTTTAGGTGTTCCTAGAAGTCAATTCTTAACATAAATAATTCTAGATCTTTGCACCCCTTGCTAGTACAAGTAATGATCTACCAAGGCCCACTTTGAATTCTTACAAAAACATTTAAACACTAAATTTAAATGGCAATTGAGAATGGAATCAAGTGTATGTATATAGATCCCACTTTTTTAAAACCCACTCAAATGAGTTCACCTTGACAATCCCAAGCAACCACAGAGGTTGAAGCTTATGACTAACACACCCACCAAAAATCTTTTCAAAATTCAATCAAAATGTTCTTGCGGCCATTGTGTCGAACACCTTGGGATCATAGAACAATCTGCCTAACTAACACTATTTTTGGTCAATGCTTTGTTGAGCCATTTGGCTCCATCTTGTCCCCTGGTCTCCCCTAGCTCCAACCATGCCTTAACCAAGCTACCATTTAGCCTCTAGTAGCAGTACTGTGCCACCCAGACGCCATGATCGCCGCCCGACCATGCCCACGTCGCAGGAGCACACCTCGCCCACTTCCGCCGCAACAGGGAGTAGGGATGGCACCCGCCGGGTTCGGGGCCGGGTCCAGGCCCCCCATACCCGCACCTGCCCCATTTACCCACACCCGCCACCCGCCCCAATTACACTGCCGGGTACAGATCCCTACCAGACCCGCCACCCGATGGGTATACAAGACCCGATGGGTACCCACGACCCACGGAAAACGATAGCAAGTATCCCAAAACTGACAGCAAGTATGCAGGCAATAATAGCACGAAATTGGACAGCAAGTATACATGAAATATACAAAGTAATTGACAACAACATCACAGTTTCAAAGTTCATGACAACAAGTAGTTCATCAGTTTCAAAGTTCAAACATCTAGCAAATAGTAGTAACATATTACAGGTTTATAACAAATAGTCGAAATCATCAACACGACAATAACAAGAAATAGGCGCACACACACACTGACAGATATGAACACCAAATAGTCTAGGTCTCCAAGCTTGAAGCTCCATTTGCAGCAAGTAGAACGCCTCATATCATATAGCAGTCAAACTTGAATCCTAATCAAATAAATCACATAAATCAGCTTGTTGTCATCTATTTAGCAGATGTAACACAATTAAACAATATCTAGAACTAATAGTAGCTCTTGTAATCTGTCTACAACTACAATCCTAATCAATCTCTCTACAACTAATAGTCCTAAAAATCTGTCTACAACTAACAATCCTAAACACCTACAGATCTTGTAATAGCCAACATGTAAAGCTGCCGCAACATTCAGCAGATCACAAAGAAACATGAACACCTCCTACTGCAATAAGAACACATCCTTAAATTGGGCTTGGAGACTTCTGCGGTTGTTGGTCGACGGCGGCGTGCTTGCTCTTCTTCTGGGCGTGCTGCCCCTTCTTCTCGATGCGACTCCCCTTCTCCTGGACGCGGCTCCCCTTCTCCTGGTCATGGACTAGCGGCACATGGCACCACTTCCGGCTGCTCCCGGTACCAGGCACCGGCGATAAACCAGTGCCCCCGCCACCTCCTTTTTCTCCCCTATTGATCGAGGCCGATTGATTCACGCCGAGGAGAAACCCAACCATGCACCGCTTCCGTGTGGAGGGATCTGGGGAGTCTCTGTGTCCTCTCCCAGCAGAGGCGGCGTCGGTGTGACCTCAGCATCACTGCCCTCTTCCCCCTCATCGGGAGTGCCTTCCATGGTGTGCTGCAGGCCGGAAACTACGCAAGGGACAGCTAACGACGTAGGGAGGAAGGCTTGCCGACAGCACATCGGTGGAGAGCGCGAGATGCGGGAGGGGGCGCCAGAGCGATATGCGGGAGGGGGACACAATGGGAACTCGCAGTGGCGGCTCGGGGTCGGGAGGGGAAAACTTGGGGTATGGACGAGTGGGGATTAGGGAGTGTGGCCTAGTGGGGGATTTAGGGTTTCCTCTCTGCACACTTACAAGTGGGGCCCCTCTGGCATACCGGGTATGCGGGTCTGGGTCTGGCACCTCCATACCTGCACCCGCCAGACCCGATGGGTGTGATATTTTACCACTAATCAGACCCATGAGTATATTTCTTTACTAGACCCTCCCCGTTATCGGGTATCGGGTACCCATTGCCATCCCTACCAGGGAGATAGGCGTGATCACACCGCCGCCCACGGTCCCTTCCCCGAGCGCTGCCAGCCCCTGGACCACCTCAGAGCAGCCATGCACCGAGCCTCTGCGCCATGCACGGAGCACGCCAGAGCGCCGTCCCCGACAGGCCAGCACAAGCCGCGCCTTGCCCTCATCTTGCACGCGCCACTCCGCCTTGACCTAGCACACTCTAGGACATGCCCATTTCCCGCCGCGCGACCAGCAGCCGCCCTGAGCCGCGTCGAACATCGCCTCTGCTACGCAGAGCGTCGACCTTTCCTGACCGTTTGCCACCGCCCCTAGCTGCGCCATTACGCCGTAGCTGACCGCCAGGAGGCAGAGCACCGTCCGCCTACCTCGCCCATGCCTTTAGCCCTCTGTACCATCGTCACCGACGAGCTCACTGTTGCACCTCACGGTCCTCGTCGAGCTATAAAAGGAGCCCTCCCCCAGCCTCCATTGCCACACTAACTCACTCCCTAGTCACCATTGATCCTTCCCCACCTCTCGCTAGAGCCACTCGAGCAGCCGTTCGCCAGAATTTTGCCGGAGTTCGCCGCAACAGAGGAGAAAGGGGATCGTCGATTTTGACCACCCTAGGAGCCGCCGTGACCACGCTTGAGACCGTCGTCGTCCACATGTTCGATTGCCCCCATCGCCACGTTAGCTGGATCCCTGGTAAGCCCCCAATCGACCCTCATCGAGCCGCTATGGTTCATTCTCGACGGTGACCTGTTCGTCGTCGATGATGAACCACAATCGTCGATCGTAGTTCTAATCGCACGGTCCACATCACCCCGTACCGCTTCGCGTTGAGTTGTGCCGCTGACATGTGGGAACCCCTTGTAAGTTGCCCTCTGTGCCGCGGAGTGTCACTGGGCCGGCCCATTTAGTTTCCCATGTTGGCCCTAGAATTCAAATAAAGATTTTTCTATTTAGAATTAAACTAGATTCTATCCACTAGTTTGAAAATCAATTCAGAAAATTGTACTTAACCAAAATGAATGATTCAAATTTTGCTAGAAAGGTAATTAAAATCTCTATCGAAGCACGTTGGATTTAAATCAATTGGAGTTAGAGATCTCACCTAGCAAAAATAACAAGACATAGACTTTTCCACATTCAAACATTTTTAAAAATCAACCATAATAGCTTTTGAGTTGATTCCAACTCTCAAATATTACATTTGACCATACCTATCTGAATATGTAATAATATTTAGGTTTGCATGTAGTGACTTTGGACTAGTACCAAAATAATGCTTTATAGGCATTTCTAGTCACTTTAAATCATTAAAATGATAAAGTTAAACTTAGTGAAATATGGTCCAACATTTAAATCACATTCCCATGAATTAGAATATGTGGTGATGACATGTGTCCACATGATCCCATATTTTAATTGGAGGATATTAAATCTTAGTTATTTTCAATGAGTAGAAATTACTTTTCTCAAATAAAATAAATGAAACTAGTTCAATTAAATCTTGTGATGAATGTGTTGATACTAGATCATCAAGTGTGTGCCTTAGTGTACTAAATAGACTAGTTAAGTATTGTTTGGTGATTGTGTATTTCATATGTATTTATCGACGATAGTACCGACCAAGTCTACAAAGAGGAGGAATTCTACCCCGAAGAGGACGAGGAAAATTTCAACCACTGCACTACTCAAGGCAAGCCTAGAACTTCAAGTAAACTGAGCAATCTATTGTTAGAAAGCTAAAATTATACAAGATGACCTAAGCAAGATGCATTAGGCATGCTTGGTTATACATTCTGATTTATACCTACCCCAAGTCTTACTTGCAAGCTTTATATTCTTTTACTTTACTAAAGTTCTTCACTTTATTTATAGATAGCATAAAGAGTATAAAACTTGACCTATCTATTTAGACTTAGATGTCATTCTATGACATCCGATTGATATTAGCATCCCACTTTAGTGAACACTCTTAACCTTAGTTACTAGTGCCAAACATAAAACTTGATCACTTTAGATGGGAATACTTGGTGAAAATGATTATGAAAACCTTGGAATGATGAGTCATTCTATTGAGATGTTTTGATGTGTGTTGAGAAACACAAACAGTTTATGATGATGAAAATATTGAGGCATGAGCCTTAGACCTTTATAAAAACTGATGGTTGGGTTCGGATGCGATATCATTCCAAATTTACCGTACAACCACAATACCTGAATTGGGTAAGGCTTAGCGGGAAGTTTATATGCATTAGTATGGGTTCCCTCGAGGGAGAGGTTTGAGTTGAGGCTACCTCTCAATGTTGTCCACCTATGCAGTGCCCAGGATGGCAGATGGCCATGGCTGGGAGGCCAAGCTCATAGGAGAGGTTCTTATACTAGGGTGTGTAATTGAAAGGTTATGTTTGATTACCCGCATACTAAGTATAATGATTCCAGGTTATCCCTGACGGATGTACCAAATTTTGTGGTGAAAGTGTAGCACCTCTGTAGAGTGTCAAACATTCGAATAGCCGCATCCGCGGTCATGGACAGTTGGAGTGTGTGGCATCCCGCTAAAACCACTACTAGAAAATCGCTGTATTTTTGTGCATTGCATCATCATGACCGCATGCTCATGTCATCATGCCACATTGCATTTGAGCATCGTCATCATCTTGCATGGTTTGTTTAAAAACTATTTTCGAAAAAGCCTGGTTTTGTTTTCTAAACGCCCCGTCTTTATTTCAAATTAAAACCCGGATCTCCGGATTATTTTATTTCGTCTACAATCGGATTTCAAAAGCCCCGTTTTAAATAATAAAATATTTGTATTATTTTTTAGGGGCAGCCGAACCAGGCCCGAACCGGCCCAGCCGGCCACCCCCAAAAACACCCAATCAGCCAAACCTTATCCCAACCGGCTACCCTAACCCCTTCCCCCTCTAATTTTATCCCTCCCAGCCACTTCAACCTGAGCGCGCAACCCCACCCCCACCTGCCTCTTCCTGCCCACCAGCCAACTCCCTCCACCTCACCCCGCCCACTCCCAGGCCGCCACATCACCTCCTGGCCCCACCTCCTCTCTCCCTCCACCACACGCCATCCTTCTACTGCACGCCGACATCGCGTCGCCCGCCTCCACCGACAGCCACCCGCCTCGGGATCTCCGCTGCCGACCCGGCCCCACCACCTGCGCCTCCCCCGCCAGCCAACGCCCCACGCCACCTCCTCCCCCCACCAACTTGTCTCCCTCCCCTTCCCATAAGCATGCCGCCCTGCCCCACCATCTCCGGTCACCTCCTCCGCACGACGCTGACCGCCTACTCCGCCGGCAGCCGCCTCCCTCAAGTCTGGCCGCCGCCTCTGCTTCGACCTAGGCCGCTGTTGTCGGTAGCACCTCTCCAGGGATCTCCGACGACCCCTGCCGCTCCTCTGCTGCTAGTGACCGCTGTGCCACACCTTCTGAAAACCCTCTCGTCCTCGCGGTCTTCGTCGCCGTCTGTTGCCCCGATCTCCTTCCAGGACGCCACCGTTCGTGCGGGTGTCTCCTCTGCCTACACTGCTGCACGTCGAGGGACCGCACATCCCTAGTCTTTTGTGGCTGTCTGCACCCTTGCAGGTGTTCGAGATAATAACCGAACGGCCGCGGCCTCCTCACACCATTCCTATGTTCCCTTCCCGTCTCGTGTATGTCTGTTTTTGTGCGCTTGAGCTACGTCCCCGGTAGTAAACTGCTACAAGCTCTTCGAAGTCGACAAGATGATCCCCAAGACCTACCGATGTCGAGACCCGAGGCCGACACCGACAGACAAGTCCCGAAGCCCAAGTTCTCCATCGACAAACCAAGTTGGAACCTCAAGGTCGTCGATAGGGGGCCAAAGATTCCAAGCACGAAATGTCGAGTTCACCATCTGGGACAACAAGATCGCCCAGATGGCTCTCAACACTGCAGCAGATCGCCCAGATGGCTCTCAACAATCAAGGGCATGGAAATCAGGATCATCAAGGATCCAAGCTGAAGAACTTCTAGAATACCAATCCCCCAATCTTTAGCACGTCAGAAAACCCATTAGATGCTGATGACTAGTTACAGACCATGGAAAACAACTTAGAAGTTGCAAGAGTTGATGAGAATGAGAAAGTTCTATTCGCCACCCACTATCTGGCAGGAGATGCAAGAGCTTGGTGGAATAGTATCCGCAATATGAACAATGGTCAAGTTATGACATGGGAAGCATTCAAAGTCAAGTTCAGCCACACTCACGTGCCCCAAGGTCTAGTCAACAGAATGAGAGATGAATTACGCGAATTGAAGCAAGGGAGAATGACTGTGGTGGAGTACCGTGACAAATTCCTGTCTCTTGCCAGATATGCACCCGATGAGATCAACACGGAGGCCAAGAAAAAGGAGAGATTCCTGAACGGACTGCATGATGAGATGCAGACAGTCCTCATCAACATCCGTTTCGAGGATCTCGAAGAGCTTGTCGACTCTGCCATTCAGATGGAAGGGAAAATTAACCAGGCAAAGGATAACCGCAAGCGTCGTATGATGCAGTAGTCTGGATCCAGCAGTCACCAGAAGTACCGTCCCAACCCTTCATCGGGATATGCACCAAGGAACAACCGACCCCAACATCTCGCCCAAGCTACCCCAACCGTAGCGGAGGAAATGTGAAGTCCGGAGGAAACAAGCACAACTCCGGCAATGCCAACAATTTCAAACGTGCACCTCCCAAGATCAACAACAACAACAACAACACTGCACCTAGAACTGGCAGCAATGCTGTGCCTGTCGCAGTAAAGGACAAGTCCCAAATCACTTGTTTCAAGTGTGGAGTTAAGGGTCACTACTCCAATGAGTGTCCCAAGAAGACTGCAGCCAATGCCAATGTGAATGCCCCAGCTCAGCAGCAGCGTCGTGTTCAACCAGGAAGAAGATTTGCCCTAGGGAACCCTCACAACCGCAACGGCCGTCTTTTCCACATGAACGTAGAAGAAGCCCAGGAAGTGCCAGACGTAGTGCTGGGTATGTTTTCTGTCAACTCAGTTTTAGCAAGAGTATTGTTTGACTCGGGAGCATCGCATTCATTTGTCACCGAAGAATTTGCATGCACTAGTAAGATTCACCCAACCGACCTGAAGCATGTCATGATAGTTCAAATCCCCAGTTCAACAACCAAAGCTAGAAAAATTTGCAAATCTTTGCCTATCAAAATACATGGGATAGATTTTTATGCCAACCTAATTGTACTTGGAACCAAAGGATTGGAAGTAGTACTAGATATGGAGTGGATGTCAAGACATAAAGGACTGATAGACTGTGCTAAGAAAGCCATCACCATGACCAGTAGCTCTGGAGTAACACTAGAGCATATCTTTGAAACCTTACCCCATCAATTCAAGTGCAACAAGAGTGTAGCCCTGCCCACCATTGACCAAGTCAGAGTAGTCTGTGAATACCCCGACGTATTCCCAGATGAATTGCGAGGTATGCCCCCGGATAGGGATATTGAAAGGACATTTCATGTTTTCCTATGTTTTGCGTGTTAGATAACAACACTATGGAGACTTTTCATGTGCGCTAACTGTGTAGGAAGTTTTGAGGGGGTGGATAATCCGCCCCACCAAGGGCCGGATAATCCGGCCTACCTCATCGCTCAAAGGAAGCCAAGGCACGTCGCTCGGTGTCCAGTCGGATTTTCTCCCGGAAATCCGAACTGGGGCGGTTTTTCTTCCCCAGGCCAGATAATCCGGGTGTCGCATCAGCCGGATAATCCGGCCCCGTGTTTTCGAGCAAAAGGGGCCAAGGCGCGTCGCACGGTATCCGGTCGGATTTTCTCCCATAAAATCCAAACTGGGGCGGTTTATCCTCCCTAGGCCGGATAATCCGGCCCTCGCATAGGACCGGATATTCCGGCCCCTAGAAGTTGATCAAGGGCAAGATCGGCGCGACGCTCTGAGAGGGGGCGGATTATCTGCCGGATATTCCGAGTCTGGGGCGCTGTTTCCCCAGACCGGATAATCCGGCCCTCACTTGGGCCGGATAATCCGCCCCCCAAAGTGTGCAACGGCTAGTTTCTGAAGGGGGTATAAATACCCCTTCTTCCCCAACGTTCAGAATACTTGATTCATCCAAAATTAACCAGACATTGTGCAAGAGCTCTCATTCTCGATCTCCCACTTCAACCACCCGAAGGTCTTGATCTTTGGGGGAATTGAAGGAGGAGAAGTTCATCATCATCATCAAGAATCAAGCCCTTAAACTCCTCTCCATTCACTTGGAGAAATCCCTGATCTAGTATTCTTGTCAATACCTAGATCTTATTTATTGTGTTTGATAACTTTGTTCTTGTGGTAGCTTGTTGTCATTCCGGGAGCCTCCAAGTTGTTGTGGAGTTGTTGCCCCGCTAGTTGTGTAAAGGCTTCGGTGCCCGCCTCGAAGGGTACCTATAGTGGAAAGGTGGATCACGCCTTTTGTGGCGAGATCCATCGGAGAACAAGGTGAGGCCTTTTGTGGCGTGGTGGTCTTAGTACCGCCAACCCCTCCAACGCAGACGTACTTCCCTTAACAAGGAAGGAACTGCAGTCAAACAAATCATGTGTCTCCGTGTGCTTCACTTTGGTTTACCCGTTCCTCTTCCACTCGCTCTTTACTCGCTAGTAGATAGGGTTGCATATAGGGAAATTCCACCTAATAGTTTATCTAGTGAACTTACCCTTTGTGCTAAGCCTAATATTGAAAAAGAATTAAAAATTGGTGTAGCACCTATTCACCCCCCTCTAGGTGCCCATACTATCCATTTCAATTGGTATCAGAGCCCCGTCTCTTAATTCGGGCTTAACCGCCTAAGAGTAGTATGGGTACCAAGGATGATGGAAATGAGGCTGTGGATAAGGTCACAATGGATGATCTCAAGTCGTTGGAAACAACCTTGTTGAAATCCTTTGAGGCCAAGATGGAGGAGATGAATCAAATGATTGCTCGCCTTACATCATCCATAGCCCCATCTCCATCCTCCTTTGAGGCTGCCACACCATCATCTAAGGAAAAGGGTAACACCGGATCCAAGTATGATGATGTGCAAGGTGAAAAACTTAATGGTTCCACCTCCAAGAAGGGAAGTGGTAAGGAGGAATATAGTGAGGTTCGCCACGTATATTCCCCCGACGCACCTATCCCTCATCCTGATATAAACAATAGGGGTGATCCACCCAAGCTCACTGCATCCTCTTTTAATCAATGGAAATTCCTAATGAAATCTCATGTTTGCAGCTCCTCTATTGAATTGTGGAGGATTATTGAAGAGGGTCTTCATATTGGAGATCAAACCAATCTAACAAGAAGAGAAGTTGTGGATAGCCAGTTGAATGCCACTGCTCTCCACATGATATAGATGGGTGTGGGTCCCAAGGACATGCCACACATTGAACATCTCAACACAGCTAAAGAGGCTTGGGATGCCCTTACGGATCTCTTCGTTGGAAATGAAAGCATGAGAAGAAACAGGTATGATGCCCTTAGTAATGAAGTTGAGGGATTCTACATGTTGGATGGTGAAAACCATGAGGACATGTATAGAAGACTCAAGGGCATTGCAACAACATTTTGAAAGCATGGGGCCACTCACATTGATGATGCATGGATAAAAAGGAAATATGTGAGTGCCTTAATGCCTTTCGAGCCAACGGACTTGAAGAGCCTGCAAGGTAGACATAACTATCATCAAATGACATCCAACAAAGTCATGCAAGAAATGGCATCATTCAAAGTGGCAACAAAGAATGCTGAAGATGCCCGTGCTCGGGCCATTGGAATGCAAAAGGGTGTCAATGTGGCTGTGAAAGCCAATGTTGTTGAGCAAGAGCAAGATGAAGGAGCTTTTGAGGGGGTATCCATGGACTGCCCCGATGAGGTCAAACGTGCTCATGGTGAGTACATGGCATTCTATGCAAGGATCTTTTGGAAGGACCCTGCCAAAGCCAAGTCTAAACTTGAGCGCAAGAACGGGTCAAATGGAAGAAGAGAAAGTAGCCCAAGATTGAGAACTTGCATCAACTGTGGAGATAGAATGCACTTTGTAGCCGAGTGTCCATATCAAAATAGAGAAGAGAATGGTGGTAGGCTCATTCTTAAAGAGAAATCTAAAGCACCTAAGAAGAAGCCATTTATTAAGAAGAATGGCCCTTTCAAGAAGCAACCCAAGATTGTCTTGGTAGCTCAAGAGGAATACTCCTCCGCAAGTGAAGATGAAAAGGATAATGATAGTTCCCATGAGGTGGCTGCTATAGCCACTACATCGACTCCCTCATCTCTCTTCGACTCGCCGAACGAGAACGCCATCAACAACAACGCCACTTGCCTAATGGCAAGAGGGTCTGAGGTATCAACTTCTAGCTCTTCATTTCCTAAGACTAACATAATTTTGGATATGGATGATCATGACAGTCTTAAAATGAAAGAAGAAGTTGTTGCCTTGGATACTTTTTTCACTAACCTACAAGGTGAGCACAAACTCCATTTTGATGCTCTTATGAGTCAACTTGCTCAAGCCGAAGATCTTCTTGAAGAAAAGGGAAGAATTGAAAGAGAAGATGCCTTGGAGATAGCTTCTTTGAAGAATGCCTTGGAAGAGGAAGAGGAAGCTCGAGTGTCTTTGGAAGAAAGACTCGAATCCCTTGAGGAGTCACAAGAAGAAGCTATAGCTCAGCTCATTAAAGAACGTGACCATGCTCTTGCCAAGGTAAAGAAACTAAAGAAAGAAAACATTGACTTTGGGGCTGTTCATGCTAGACTTTTGGAGAAGTTTGATAATCTTGAAAGTGCTCACAAGGCATTGAAGAGTGATCAGTCTACTTTAAATGAGTCTCATGACCAGCTCCAAACTCAATTGAAACGGTATGATGTGCCAAGTACCTCTACTTCATCCTCTGGAAAAGAAGACCTTGCAAGAAGTTCTCAACACAAAGGTAAAGGGGTTATTGATGAGATACTGGGCAGGCAAAGGACAAACAATAGTAAATAAGGTCTTGGTTACATACCCAAGACAAAGAGCAAGAAAAACAAGAAGAAGAAGAGCAAGATTGCTCAACCAAAGACTAGCAACATTACCAATGACAAGACTAATTATGATGGTTTTGCAGGGATCAACAATCCTAACTTTGAACTATATTGTGATTATTATGGTGATGTTTATGCTAGTTATGTAGGCCCTTATGATTGTTACATTCCTTGGTCTATTTGGGTTCCCAAGACCCTTGTTACTAACATGAGAGGACCCATTGAAAAATGGGTACCTAAAACCAAGAAGTAATTTTCTTGTAGGGCTATGCTTCCGGTGGTTCTAAATGGGTACTCGATAGCGGTTGCACGAGTCATATGACCGGAAGCAAGGAGATCATCACGGATATGCGGCCAAACCTTGATCACATAACCGTCTCCTATGGTGACAAGTCAAAATCTGAGGTATTGGGTCTCGACAAAGTTGTGGTGGCTCACGATATTTCTCTCGTGGACGTCATGCTTGTTGAGACCCTCGGGTACAACTTACTTTAAGTTCGCGCCCTTGGTAAGATGGGCTTTGCAGTTTATATTGATGCTAAGTTTGTGGTACTCTTGTGGAGCAAGTCTCTAAAAGTCGCTTTCGTGGGATATGTCGAAAACGACCTGTACGGGGTGGACTTTTCGGGGGAAACCAATACAGGCCCGATGTGTCTTTTTAGAAAGGCTGACGCGGGTTGGCTATGGCATCGCCGACTAGCCCACGTCAATATGAGAACGTTGCAAAGTCTCTACAAGGGTGGCCACATTCTTGGACTAAAAGAAAATGTCTCCTTTGCCAAAGATCGTGTTTGCAGGGCGTGTGTTGAAGGGAAAATGCATGACTCACCTCATCGAAGGAAAACCATTATCTCTTCGAAAAGGATTTTGGAGCTCCTTCATGTGGACCTCCTCGGACCTCCATTTCATGCAAGCCTTGGTGGGAAGAAGTATTGTCTAGTGATTGTTGATGATTACTCAAGGTACACTTGTGTTTATTTCTTCAAGTTGAAGAGTGAAACTCAAAAAACTGTCATCGACATCGCCAACAAGGTTCAACGTCAACACAACGTCCCCATTCTAGCTATAAGGAGTGATAACGGCTCTGAGTTCAAGAACTACACCTTAAATGAGTTCCTAAGTGAAGAGGGGATAAGACATCAATATTCCGCCGCGTACACCCCTCAACAAAATGGTGTAGCCGAGAGGAAGAATCAAATTCTAATGGATATGGCAAGATCTATGTTAGCCGAATTTAAATCTCCATATAACTTCTGGGCTGATGCAATCTCTACTGCTTGTCATTCATCCAACCGTTTATACCTCCGTAAGATCTTGGACAAGACTCTGTATGAAATACTTACCCGTAACAAGCCAAACATCTCATACTTTCGGGTATTTGGGTGTAAGTGTTTCTTTCTTATTAAAGGAGTTCGTTTATCTAAGTTTGAATCTAAGGCTTTAGAAGGTATTTTTGTTGGTTATGGTGCCGAATCCCACACTTATAGAGTCTACAATAAGCTCTCCAGAACTGTTGTAGAATCTTGTAGTGTGGTGTTCGAAGAAAATGACGGTTCCCGTGTGGAGCAAGTTGGTGTTTGTGATGCAGATGTTGAAATACCCCAAGATGCCATAAGAAGAATGGGCGTGGGATTTTTCCGCCCCATTGAGGAACCCCTTGTGGCGGACCGGGAAGGACAATGCTCTACTCATATAGAGCCCTCATCTACACATCCTCAACATGTTCCAACCACGGGGGCAACTTCTACACCATCTCCATCAACTGCTGAAGGTCAAGATGTTCTAGAAAGCTCCAGGCCGGATTTTCTGGTTGACACCGGATTATCTGGCCACCCCGCTCCAGCTGACCATGCTGCTCCTGGTGGTGAAGATATCAACGCAAGCTCCAAGCCGGATTTTCGGGCTAGCCCCGGATTATCCGGCTCCTCGCCAGTTCAAGCAAGTCCCAGGCTTCCTGATGAAGCTGTTGCAAGTACTCCTAGGCCGGATTATCCGGCCTCTCCATCGGCCAGATTATCTGGCCCTGACTCTCTAGTTCTGCAGCCTCCTGTTACAGCTACGGACTCACCTCAAGGGCAAGCGTCTCCACCACCTATTACTGATGTTCCAGTTACTGATCAAGATCGAGAAAATGCTTCCAATGAACACTTAAGTGATGAATCTCCTCCTCCAAGAGACAACAAACTTATTGAACTTCGTTGCAAGGCTCGGGCTGATCGAAACCTTGAGTTGAGGGGTCACACTCTCAACAAGGTTGTTGGTGATCTTCGACGAAGGGTTTCTACAAGAAGAGAATTGGCCAGTTTTGGTGAGCATCAAGCTCATATCTCCATGGTGGAACCTAAGAAGGTCTTTGAAGCTCTTGAAGACCCAGACTGGGTTATTGCTATGCATGAAGAATTGAATAATTTCGAGCGCAACAAAGTCTGGAAACTCATGGAGAAACCCAAAGAGTGCCGCAATGTTATCGGCACCAAGTGGATTTTCAAGAACAAGCAAGATGAGAATGGCATTGTTGTGAGGAACAAGGAAATACTTGTGGCACAAGGTTACTCCCAATTTGAGGGCATCGACTTTGGCGAGACCTATGCTCCAGTGGCTCGCCTTGAGTCCATCCGTATCCTTCTTTCTTATGTTGCACATATCAATTTTAAGTTGCAGCAAATGGACGTCAAGAGTGCCTTCCTTAACGGTCCTCTACATGAGTTGGTATACGTAAAGCAACCCCCCGGGTTTGAGGATCCTAACTTTCCGAACCATGTCTACAAACTCGATATGGCACTCTATGGCCTTAAACAAGCCCCACGTGCGTGGTATGCGCACCTTAAAGAGCTTTTGTTAGATCGTGGCTTCGAAGTTGGGAAAATCGATCCCACTGTTTTTACTAAGAAGGTTAAGGGGGATCTCTTCGTATGCCAACTATATGTAGATGATATCATTTTTGGTTCTACTAATAAAGCTTTTAATGATGAATTTTCAAAGCTTACGACTGACAGGTTTGAGATGTCTATGATGGGGGAATTACGGTTCTTTCTTGGATTCGAGATCAAGCAACTTAGAGAAGGAACCTTTATTAATCAAGCAAAGTACGTCCAAGACATGCTCAAGAGATTCAAGATGACGGATCTAAATGGTGTCGCCACTCCGATGCAAACAAAATGGCATATTGAACTTAATCCTCATGGTAAAGTGTAGACCAAAAGGTATACCGGTCCATGATCGGCTCTCTTCTTTACCTCTGCGCATCTAGACCCGATATTGTGTTGAGTGTGGGAGTGTGTACAAGGTATCAAGCAGCTCCTAAAGAAAGCCACTTAGTGGCAGTCAAGAGGATCTTTCGATATTTGGTTCATTCCCCTAACTTTGGTCTCTGGTATCCCAAGGGCTCGAATTTCTCTTTATGTGGTTATACTGACTCAGATTGGGCTGGTGATAAGGATGATCGTAAATCCACTTATGGAGCTTGTCAATTCTTGGGAAGATCTCTTGTATGTTGGTCTTCTAAAAAGCAGAATTGTATATCTCTCTCTACCGCCGAAGCTGAATATGTTGCTGCTGCCAGCGCTTGCACTCAATTATTGTGGATGAGGCAAACTTTAAAGGAATACGATGTCAATTGTGACAAAGTGCCTCTTTTATGTGATAATGAAAGTGTAATCAAAATTGCATACAATCCTGTTCAGCACACAAGGACGAAGCATATTGAGATCCGGAATCATTTTATTCGAGACCATGTTACTCGCGGCGATATTGATATATCCTTTGTGAGCACGAAGAACCAACTTGCGGATATTTTTACGAAGCCACTTGATGAAGCAAGATTCAGCTACTTGAGGAATGAGCTAAATATCATTGATTCCAGGAGCTTGTCTTGATTACCCATGCACTCACTCGCACATCTCAATCCTTGTTTGGTCTAGATGTGGGCATGGATATAGAGGGAGTGTGGTCCTAAATCATTGGGCTAACCCTCCCCCCATAATGCCAAAAGCAAGATAAATCATTTCTCTTAATATCATGTTGTGATATGTGAGCTTATTGTTGAGTATTGGTCCTGAACCCAAGATATATCTTCGCGGTGTCACACCATGCACTCCAACAAGGTGGCTTCGGCCACCGCCCTCTCCCTTGAGGAGAATTGGATCTTTTTGGATGTTATTTGCTCTGTCATGTTCTTATGGGAATCACACTCAATCATGGCTTTTATTTGATTTGGATTTTGCAAGTTTGAGTGTCTAGTACCATCTCAGTTTGGCTCTCTTAATCCTAAGCCTTTCCCTACCCCTAAGCCATCTATTCTAGCACACAAGTCCCTTGTACACCTTGTGGGGGTGTTGTTTGGGGACGCGCGGGCCTGGTTCTGTGTATAACAGAATCCTAGATTTTAGGCCGGATAATCCGGCCCAAGTGTAGGCCGGATAATCCGGCCCTGGCGGATTTCATCTTAAAGGGAAGGGCTCGGGGGGAAGGGCTCATAACGAGCAACACTTCTCCCCCAGCCCTCTCCTCCTCCCCAGCCGACGCCTGCCGCCCCTCACCCTCCCCGGAGCCTCTCCAGCCACCGGATTTTCTGGGCCACCCCAGATATTCTTCTCCGCACCTCCGGGTACCTTCTCCTCCCTGTTCTTCCTCCAATGAGTGAGGGTAACTCCCTCTCTCCCCATCTTTGGCTAGATGTGTAACTTGTTGGGTGGAACATTGTCTAGAAGGTTGTGTTTTCACATAGAAATCATAGTCTTATAGTTTCTAGGCCCGATCTACTTTTTTGCATTCAATCTAGGTGAAATCGAAAATTTCTGCCAGGGCGGATTATCCGCCCCTGGCCAGGCCGGATAATCCGGCTTGACAGATTCGATTTTGGTTCAGTTTCACTATGGAGTATGCATTGAGTAGTTTTGTCCTATGAACTTTTTGACTACTTTTTCCATGCTCTCTCCTGGACTTGTGTGTATGCTTATCGCCTTGCTATCACCCTTATTCTCCTCACAGGTGGTTCCGGTGTTCCCAAGACCTACAAGCACCGCCCTCGCGCCAAATACTTTTGGGACGACGGACAGGGTAACTTAGTGGACGAAGTTGAGTTGAGGAGAAGGAAGAATGAAGAGAAGCGCATGGCTGAACAAGCAAAGAGGACTAGGTAGGGGGTGTCCAAGAGGAAGGGCAAGTAGCCCAAGATCAACTACAGGGCTTTGGATGCGGTCTCCTATTCCACCATCCATCACCGTGACTTGTTTGCTGAGCTGCCTCGTGATGATGAGCTAGGGGATACCCATTTTTGGTGTGTAGAACAGAAGGGGATCTATGAAGATATTTATGCCAGGCTGAACATTAGGCCTATGCACCCACTGGTACTTGCTGATGCTTTGGAGAAGGCACATCTTGTGGATGCGATGTATGTGGTTGAGAGGATGGGGCTGCACCATCTTATGTCTCTCCAGTGCTCCTTTGACTCTGAGGTGGTGAAGCAGTTCTTCTCCACTTTGGTGATTTGTGGGGATGAGCGTCGCACTATGAAGTGGATGACTCATGACAGGCCTATGACTGCTGATTTTCACGTGTTTGCTGAGGTTCTGGGGTACTCCTTCCGTGGCAGGGATAGAGCCAGTGGTCACCGCATCTTCACTCAGCTGAAGCCCAACAAGGATGCAGCTCTCTCCCCTTGCACTTTGGACAATGGCATTGTGGGTACTGTGGCTGGCCTTGCTCCCATCTATGCTGCATTAGTGGGTCTTTTCCGTGACTCCATTACACTGAGTGGGGGCAACAATGACAGCATCCGTGGTCACCTTGTTCAGCTACTTCAATTTTCTCATGAGGTTGCCTCCTGCGAGGACAAGTCAGTGCAGTAGAGGCTAGATGTCATGGACTTCATTTACCATGAGCTGTGTGATGCTATGTTCAACCGTCTGTCCATTCCCTATGCACCCTACATTATGATGCTCATTCGTCACCTGCTGTCTGCTGAGGAATTCCACATTGACTCGGTGCACAAGGCCAAGAAGATCTACACCAAGGTTTAAAAGACCTCTCACCCCTCCTTTGCTCCTGAGGGCCTCATGAGGGATGCTCGCAGGCCCCCTGTACCTCCCATTCCCCATGAGATCAAGCAACTGAACTGGTTCCAGTGTCACATTCTCTACATTAGCGTGGACACGCGCAAGGGTCAGTACGAGGCATACAAGCAGCGCCATGAGTTGGCTCACTCCCAGCAGCTCATTCTCCACCATGTGTCTGACGCTTCGGGTGCTCCTCCAGCTCCGAAACCTCCCACTCCGTATGCTCGGTGGAACTCTTCCTCCTTGTTGAACTATGGTGAGCTGGAGCGTCACTTGTTCCCCTCTGCGCCTGCTGCTGATGATGAGGATGAGGACGGTGACACTGAGGAGCTTGAAGATGAGGATGAGAAAGAGAATGACGAAGAGGACGAGGACGAGGACTACGAGTGATCCCATGGGGAGCTAGCATCGCTCTTCTCCCTTTTTGGTGTCTCGATGCCAAAGGGGGAGAAGTAGTTATATTAGGTTGTCTGTGGATTTGCATGGGTCGGGCATAAGCACTTGCACTTTCCCATTCGTTTTTTTCTTGCTTATTCCCATTTAGCGTTGAACTTTAAATTCGTGATTTGTGATTGGTTGAGACTTTATATGGTTGTCTGGATTATGCATATGGATTTCGTATCATGGATTATGCTTATGGATCTATCTATTCATATCCTATTGCTGGAGACTTATCACGGAAGGCGCGCTCATAATGGCTATCCGGTAATAATTCTGACTTATGTCAAGGATGCCTACTCTCTACTTCGGTGGTATGTTTTTATTGCTCATATGTCTATGGAATAGATTCACCTATTTGTGTGCGTTTGTATTCCAATGGAAAACTCTATTATGCACACATAGAGGGGGAGTCTCTTTCATAGTTATCTCTGTTTGTCTTGTGTCTTTCTCCTGCAAATCCTGGTATTGTCATCTAACACCAAAAAGGGGAGATTGAAAGAACATTTCATGTTTTCCTATGTTTTACATGTTAGATAACAATACTATGGAGACTTTTCATGTGCGCTAAGTGTGCAGGAAGTTTTGAGGGGGCCCGGATAATCCGCCCCACTAAGGGCCAGATAATCCGGCCTACCTCATCGCTCAAAGGAAGCCAAGGCGCGTCGCTCGGTGTCCGATCGGATTTTCTCCCGGAAAATCCGAACTAGGGCGGTTTTTCTTCCCCAGGCCAGATAATCCGGGTGTCACATGAGCCGGATAATCCGGCCCCCAGTTTTCGAGCAAAAGGGGCCAAGGCGCGTCGCACGGTATCCGGTCGGATTTTCTCCCGGAAAATCCGAACTGGGGCGGTTTTTCCTCCCCAGGCCGGATAATCCGGCCCTTGCATAGGACCGGATAATTCCAGCTGTGGAGAACTCAATCGGAATGGGATTCTGTCGGAATGGACTTTATCATTTCCCCTACTAGAAGACTGAAGTTTTCAAGAACATCGATCGCAGAGCTGTGGAGATCAACAATGACCTAACCTATCGGGAAGTGCCCATCCGTATCTTGGAATAAGCCTACAAAACCACCAGAACCAGGAGCATCAAGTTTCTCAAGATTCAATGGAGCAACCATACCGAGGAGAAAGCCACTTGGGAGCGCAAAGATTACATTAGGACAGAGTTCCCAGATCTCTTTAGTTCCTAGTTTTCTTTGTAAATCTCGGGACGAGATTTTTTTAAGGGGGGAAAGTTTGTAACATCCCATAACTTAAATCCAAGCTTATCAAGATCCAAATCATCAAATTTAGGGTTCACAAAAACTTTTCCAAAGTAAAAATGAAATCATTCATGGTATGTGCATTACTTTAGGAATTGATTTGAATTGCCATGGTTCCGTGATCCTTTGCTTGTAAAATGTTTCTTAGGTGAAATAAACATCATCTAAGTCATTCCCAAATTTTTTCCAAAGAAGAACAACTCAAAATGAATATTTGAAGTGAATGGTCATTTTGGCAAAATTAACTCCCATGCCTACTTTGGCTATTCCTAGTACTCAAAACTTAACAGAAACATGTGTGGATCTTTACACCCCTTGATAGTACAAAGAATGAGGTACCAAGGCCGACTTTGTGATCTTCTAGAAACTTTCAAATGCTAATTTTAAATGACAGTTTAAAATTGAATCTAATTCATATGGGAAGATCCCATTATTTCAAAAACCACTCAAACAAGCTCAACTTTCAAAACCCTTGCAACCAGAGACTACTTAGCATTAGTTTAGATCACTCAAAAATTTTGAACTCAAAATTCAAAAGTTTTTCTCTTTCGGCCATTTTGTCAAACACCTTGTGGGCAAGATCAAAGTGGCCTAACTATTACTGTTTTGGGGTTGATCTTGTCTAGCCAATTGAGGTGCTTTGATCACCCTTGTCTCCTCCAAGTCTAACCAGACCAACACCAACCCATCCCCTACCTCCTAGCTGCACTACAAGGCCATGCCGAGAGCACCTTGCCGGCCAACTTGGCCCTCGCAGCAGCGGACCGCTTCCCCCTCTCTCGCCATGGGTACACGCTAGCCCGTGGTCCACCGCCACCGTCCAACCAGCTCCATCCCAGAGACAGAGACCAGAACCGCCGTGCGCGGAAGCTGGTCGACCATGCCGAATACGCCCAGTGCGCCGCGCCCGACCCGCGTGAGCAGACCGCCCCTCGACCGCAGCCCATGCCCACTGCTTCGCCATGACCCAGGGAACACCCTAGACACCCCTTTTGGCCGCCCAACGCGCCACAGCCACCGCTCGCCGTTGAACCCACAACCTCTGCCGCCTAGAGCGCGTGATGCTCCCGACCAGCACAGAGCTCGCCTTGTAGCGCCTTTAAGCCTCAGAGCACCGCCAGGAGACAGGCCACCGTCCCCTACCCCGATCCACGCTCCTAGCCCCCTGTGCCGCCCTCGCCGGAGTCGTCTGCCCAGACCGCTCGGTCTCACCGTCGAGCCTATATAAGCCGGCCTCCCCAGCACGAAATCCTCACACTCCCACACTCCCTACCTCTCTCTGATCCTTTCCCCTCTCTCGCCAGAGCCAATCAAGCCGTAGTTCGTCGGAATTGCACCAGAGGAGCCCATTGCAGAGGTGGAGAAGACCCGTCGATTGCGACCACCCCCGGAGCTACCTCGACCTTCCCTGAGCTCACCGTCGACCACTAGTTCTTTCGCCCGCCTCGTCGTCGTCTCTGGAGCCCTGGTACATCCCCAGTAGACCCCCACCGAGCCGCTAGGGCAAACTCTCGCCGGCGACAGGTTCGTCGTCGACGACCCTTAGCCGTAGATCTCACTTCTAATCCTACGATCCACAGCGCGCGTACCGTTTCGCGTGTTAAGAGCCACTGACAAGCGGGATCCCCTGTCAGCTGAGCCCCGCGCCACGGAGCGCCACTGGGCCGGCCCATGTTCGTTCCCACGCTAGCCCAGCCGTTCAAAATTGGATTTTTCTTTTTAATTTAAATCTTAGTTTTGTCCCCTAGTTTAAAAATCAATTCAGAGAGATTTATAAATCCAAATGGCATGAAACTAATTTTTCCTGAAAGGTATTGAAATGATCTATCCAAGCTCGTTGGATTTAATTCAGTTAGAGTTATATATCTCTCCTAGTAAAAATAACAAAACAGAAGTATTTGCAACTTGCAACATTTTTATAAAATCAACCAAGATAGGTTTTAAGTTGATTCCAACTCACAAAAATTACATTTCATCATATCTATCTAAATATGTAATAATATTAAGGTTTACATTCAGTGACTTTGGACTAGTACCAAAATAATGCTATATAGGCATTTCTAGTCACTTTAAATCATTAAATAATGAACTTAAACCAAAGTAATTATGATCCAACCCTTAAATCACATTGCCACATGTTAGAATATGTGGTGATGACATGTGTCCACATGATCCCATGTTTTAAGTGGTGAATATTAAATCTTAGTTAATTTTTCTATGAGTAGAAATTACTTTTCTAAATTAAAAAGAATAAAACTAGTGAATTAAACTTGTGATGCTTGTGATGATAATAGGTCATCAAATGTGTGTCTTAGAATGCTAATTAGACTAGTTAAGTATTGTTTGGTGATTGTGTACTCCGTGTGTATTTTAGACGATAGTACCGACCAAGCTTTCGAGGAGGAGGAGTTCTACCAAGAAGAAGAAGAAGAAAACTTCAACCACTGCACCAACCAAGGCAAGCCACCATTAACAATGCAAGCTAACACTTTCAAGTATAATGCTTAGCATCCTAGGATTAAACTAGATGGTTTAGCAAAGATGCTTTAGGCATACTTTGGTCACACTAATTTGACTATTAGTACCTCAAGTCTTATTTACAAGCCTTACTTCCTTTACCGTACACAAAGTTCTTTACTTGTTTTGAAGGTAGCATAAAAAGTATAAAACTTGACCTATTTAGAAACCCTTTAGATGTCATTCTATGGCATGAGATTGAACCCATCTTTTCAACCTTAGTGAACACTCTTAACTTAGTAGTTTAGAGTAGATCAAAAACTTGAGTCACTTTAGATGGGAACAGTTGGTGAAAATGAATTATGAAAACCTTGGAATGATGAGTCATTCTATTGAGATGTTTTGACATGTGTTGAGAAACACAAATGGTTTATGATTGTGAAAATGTTGAGGCATGAGCCTTAACCCTTTTATAAAACTGATGGTTGGATTCAGATACGATACCATTCCAAATTTACCGTACAACCACACTACCTAAATTGGGTAAGGCTTAGCTAGAAATTTATATGTGTTAGTATTAGTTCCCTCACGGGAGAGGTTTGAGCTGAGGCTACCTCTCAATATTGTCCACCTATGCAGTGCCCAAGATGACAGATGGTCATGGTTGGGAGGCCATGCTCATAGGAGAGGTGCTTATACTAGGGTGTGTAAAGTGAAGGTTATGTTTGATTATCTGCATACTAAGTATGATGATTCAGGGTTATCCCTGACAGATGTATCAAATCTTGTGGTGAAAGTGTACCACCTCTACAGAGTGTCAAACTATTTGAATAGCCGCGTCCGCAGTTATGGACACTTGGAATGGCCATACTGTTTCGTTGTCAGATGTTTTCTAAATGACTTATTCAATGAATGATGAATCTTGACTTGACCACAACAGGGTTGTGTTTATGACAATAGCTTCCCACCTTAAGTGATTCTAGAACTTTATCTTATATTTCTTTGTTTCAGAACACAGCTTAGGTTTCAAACTTAACCTTATAGTTAAACTTAGATTTATCACTTTAACTTACAACCATATTACTTGTTAGAGGTAGTTTGCGAGTACTTAAAGAGTACTCATGGCTTTGTCCCTGGCTATTCTCATGGCCAGAATATGAAGGAGACTATCAAGATGATGGCCAGAAGGACGGCTATGATAACTAGGACTATCTGCCTTCGTCAGCATTTCCTGTGCCCCTGAAGATGGACCCCACCGCTACACTTATCTTTTATTTCCGCTGCTTGTTGTATTAAGACTAGATCGTGAGATCCTTATTTGTGTAAGACCTTATGTATGGTTTGTAATGGATGATGTACTGTGATATCCAATCCGTTATGTCTCGCAAAAATGGGATTGCCAGGTATGGCATAACGGGCATCTAGGATTAAAAATCTGGGTGTTGACAAGCTACGACCTTTTTTCTCAGGAATGTCATAACTTGCTTATAGCAATTGGTCATAACATAGACATAACTGGTCTATGACCTTAATTTTGGGCGACTATGACCAATTTAAATGGCCGTGTGTGTTATTCCTGATTACATAGGAAAGAATGATGGCCACCTCAGCAGGTTGATCTAGGTGTCGCGTCCATGTGTCAACTTTTGCTGACGTGTTTGCATATGTGTCATATCCAAGTGTCAACTTATACTTGCATTGGATCTTTGAATAAACATCATATTGTGAGTCTAAAAATGATTTTTGCTAAAAATCATGAGCATTAGATCATGTACATATAGTTCAAATGTGAAACACTTTCTACCGATTTGGTAGAAATTTATCTTTTTCACGAGAGGTGGACGGAAAGGTTTAAGATACCCCCGTTGGGACATTGGTCATATAATATGATTTAGTATTTTTGCAAAATAGGGCGATGACATTTTGTAACTTTTATTCGGTGGTTGTTTCAATAAACTCCCCCTTTTTTGCCCTTGGAAAACGAAAAATGCCTTTTTTTACTACGAAAAGGAAAACTTCGTGAGACAATATTTGTGTGTCATGCTAAGATACATTTGTGTGCAAAATATGAGCTAATTTAGATAAACTCTATAATGGAAAATGCCAAAATCCTTCTAAATCCTTCTCAGATATTTTTCCAAATTGCCAAAACGTTTGTGAAATTTTCGTAAGTGCCAAAATCCCCCCACCTTTGCCTCCCGCCTTCACCTATCACCTCCTCCCCTCAAATTTCGGAAATAGGGAAAAAAGAAAAAGACCGAAATACCCCACAAAAATAGAAAAAGAAATGGGCATTTTGAACAATCCGACCATCCCCATCCACTCACATCTCATCCCCACCATCCCCACCTACCGGTCGAACCCTCTACTACCTCGCCGCCCTCCCCCTCATCCCCTGCCGCCACCGAGCTCGCTAGGTAGTTGTGCCACTACCCCCCCTGAACCCCCGTCTCCCACCACGAAGGGGTCACCGGGCCACGACACACATTGCCGCCCCCACTTCCATTCACAGAGCCACCACGCGTGCCATCGGATCTAGAGAGAAGGCCGAGTCCTATGACCGGTGCTTCTAGCACCGGAGCAGCGTGAGGCCTAGTTGCCTCCCTCCCTCCTCATCTATGCCTCCCTCCCCTCACCCGAAGCCCGCATAAGCCGAAGATGCGCACGTGCGGCACCCGTAATGCGTGCTCGAACGAAAAGTCGACAGCGACGACCCCTGCGATGCGTGCGACCCCTGTGAGATTTGACGAAATGGCGACGGTGTTCAGGAGCTCGTACGAGGAACCAACATGGGGCATGGTGAGCTTACCCTCTCCTCCCACCTCTCTGCGTGGCCCCTTTCGCTCCTGGTGGCATTGTGTTGTGCCCGCCCGCTAGGCATCGAGGCATCGGTGGCGGTCGCATAGGTCGACGCGGTGGTGGCGACTGCGGAGGGGTCAGGCGGCATGTGGGGAGGGGAGTGGCCGGACCTGGCGTTGCGGCTGCAGATGGGGAGTCTCCTGGTGGACGGCCTCTCCTATAAGGAGAGCTTCGTCGTACACTCCTATGAGGTCGGCATCAACAAGACCACCACCGTCGAGACCATCGCCAACCTCCTCCAGGTACACGCCCTGCTCCTCTCTTCTGTGCCAAGATTAGTCTTTACTGTTCTTTGAACATCTGCAGTTTTTAGTTCATGTGACTGGGATAAGCAAGGAGCCATTTCAATTATATGACAATAAGCTAATATGCCTTTGTAGATAAGAAATTGTGTTCATGGTATATTTTCTGATCTTAGCTCGTACAGTTCGTTGCTATAGGTTTCATTTCCATTGTCAAGTTCGTGTTATAATGCCTTGTGTCGTGTACATTAGCTTGATCCGAGACTGTGCGTGGTGTCATGTGGAGCCAAGACATACACAATAAGTACCATTGCACCAGTACATAACCTGTACTGCGTACTCACGGGAAAGCACCGTCAAAATGTGATGGTCTTAGCAAGCTATCTGTTAGGATTCTTTCTCGTTTATTATGTCCACTTTTTATGCTGCTTGTGTATGGTATCCATCATAACTTTAAGTAGTACATGAATCTTTCTCTTTGAAATAGAGAAGAGCATAACACTTTTGTTTTCGTTTGTATGCAGACTAAATTCTTAGCTTTTTTCTGTACACAAGACATGTTTAGGGGCAAAGCAATGCTCATACCTTGGACCAAGATCAGGAGGGAGTTTAGGGAGTGGCCTGTGAAGCTTGTCTGGCCGCTGCCCCTGCCGGGAGTGCAGGGCGTACTCACGAGCAAGCGTCGTCAAAGATTGTTGTAGTCATGTCATGTGGAGGTTTTATGGCACGAGCTAATCTAGGGATCGGTGATTTTACCATTCTGTTAGTACTTGGGCAAAAAATTTGTATTCTTTTATGCTCTTTTCTTGATATTTGCTTCAAGCTAATTATTTGCTTATGATATAGATACCTATGTTGTAGTTTTGTTCCAGATAAATGCAAACTTGTTTAGGCTTCCTTCGCCACCGCCAGGCTCCTCGCGTCTGTGGCCTCGAGATCCAGCGCCGCCCTCCTTCCACGTATCCTCAAGCCCACGTTAGGCCACATCTCCATCGCAGCTGCCCGTCAACTCCGACCACCTCGCCTCCCACCATGACGCAGGTCCTACTTCTCCCCTCCAACTACTCATCCTCTTCGATCTGCTCCAGCTGCCTAGCCTTTTAATGCTCTAGCAGTAGTATATGTGTAATTATTGTGAAATGTGCATGCTAGGAGGAACATATGACTATGTTATTTAGTATATGTGTAATTATATTGTCAGTATTCATTAAATTCATGTTTAAGTAAGATCTGTAGTTCCAAAGTGTTTTCTCTTAATACACGGTCACACACTTAGACACGGAGCACTTGTAAATGTGCCAATTTCACAAGGTTTTCAGATATATTATGAACACAGATATGGATGACCTGCCCTGCTGGACACTTGAAAAAAGAGTTTTTCTTTTTTGGAGGGTGGTGTTCTTATGCTTAATAATGGGATCGATTTGAGCAAGTGGTTTTAATATCTCTAGTTACAACTTACATGGATCTCTGGTTCATTCTTTGCTCACTATTTTGACCAAATGAAAGCATCTTTATTGGGTTGGTAGGGTATTCATGTGGCTCTGATTAATACGGTTCAATGGATGGATGAATTAATGAATGGTGATGGTTGTCTGGGTTAAATGTGCTCATGCGTGGTGTTATTGCAGTGTTATTGTTGTGTTCTGCTCTGGGTTCGGTGGTTTGGTGGTGACTCGTAGGTTGGCAAGGCCGGTGGTAAGAAGGAGAAGTTCCTGACCCGTTGCTGTAATTTTGTTTCCCCTTCCTCTCTCGGGCTGATGGGTTATCAGTATCGATCTCATCCCGTAGTTCAGTGAATTGTATTCATGCCATGTTATGGGTTGGTGTTTCGGAATTAAACAGCTAGGCTAGTGCCGGTTAGAGAGCCCATATTTTAGTTTCTGAGGGACCAAATCATGTCTCTTGTGTGATTTTAGATTGATATTAGAACTACGGTGCTGCAGCATGCTAAGTAGAGTAAAAATGACCTCCAGTGCCGGGACTTGTATGAGAAACTGTTGGCATCAATGTTATTGGTGGACATCAAATAATCTTATGTATTATCATCATGTTAATACCTAGATTCGTGCATGTAGTAACAATGCTTGTCCTAACAGCTTGGTAAATTTGTTTCAAATCTTGTTTGCAAGACAATTATGGATGTATGGTGAAGGCCAATGGAAATCTGGAGAAGAAGGTTTTGTCCTTTGAGGTACACCTACACCCCACTAATTTGGGCATCTCCTATGTTTAAATTCCTCATGATTATCTAGTTATCTTGCTAAATGTTTGCCAAGTTAAATCTGAAAATTCATATTCTGTCTTCCTGGTTGATTTGTTTTCTCCACTTGACCATGTTGGTGCCACTGTTGTGGGTTTGTTTTTAGGAGAAGTATGCCAGCTCGACACAAGAGAATTGCAAGCTAGAGGAGTTTTTGTTCTTGAAGGTACACCTGAATTTGAAACAAATTTACCCAGCTCCTACTGTCAGTTTACAATACCAGGTTGCTCTATATTAGAACTGCGGTGCTGCAACATGCTAAGTAGAATAAAAATAAAAAATTGTGTAGTAAGGCATGTGTAGCAGAATGAAAAATAAACATGCTCTCTATTGCTCCAGTGAGTTCCCCTCACTAATGTTAAAGTCCATGTCTAATATTGTAGACTGATTTTTTGATTTAATATCTAATTTACTTGAGTTAATTATGCGTGAATGGAAAAAAAGCATATGTTCTGCTATAAAAAAGAACTACTCTATATAGTTCTCCCAAAAAGAATTACTTTGTGTATTTGCTTTTCATACTGTTGATATTTGTTGGATTTGTTGTGCGTTGTACATTCTCTTTGTCATGTTAGAAAGCCATTTTTTAATTTCAATTCTATGACCAGTAGATTGCTATAAAAAGGTTGAAGAAGGTCCATGCATATTCCTGTAACTCACATGGTAGCAAATAACTCACCAAGTTTTCTCAAATCTCCCTCATATATAGGTTTCTTACATCAACACTAGAATATATCTACAAGCCTGAATCAATGAGTATTTTCCTTTGCAGTCAGTTATATGAGATCATGCTTGCTGTTGTAGAGAAGAAAGTAGACACACGGTTGACCTACAAGTGTGAAGGAGCCAGAAGCCCCATTCAACAAAGAGCTCGTTATATGTTGTAATAGTATCTGGGATTTGAAAATATTCATTACTTTGTAAAGATCATACTATCTGCCAGATTTGGCCTATGGATTTGAAAATATTCATTACTATGTAAAGATTATACCATTTGCTAGATTTGGCCCGTGGATTTGAAAATATGCATCTGTTTTCTATTTTCACTGCAATATTATTTATTTGCTGGCATAATGTGGAAATTGAAACATGGCTAGCGGTTAATGAGAACTTGACAAAAACATTTAAGAAAAAGTAGAACGAAAAGGCTTAATAATTATGGATTGTTAAAAGGCTGTGGCCCAACAAAATATGCTGCTTAAGTCAAAGCCCATAATAAATTCTACTGTAAATAGGCTCTAGTCTAGGAAGTTAAAAAAGCTGAAATTTTGGGCTAGGCCCATTTAAAGGCAGAATTGTACCAGGTTGAATTAACTGCCACGTCAGATTCCACGTAGGATTGGCTTACATGGACATGCCAGAATGCCATGACCAAAATTTTGGTCATGGGCACTATGACCATCTATATTGGTCATAGTCGTCCATGACCAATTTAGAAAAAAAGGTCATTAGCTGTCTATAGTGACCCTCGGTATGTGACCTAATGCTTTTGGTCATAGAAAGGTCGTAGATGGATTACTATGACCTTTCAGTGACCAATATTTGGGGTCACAAGTTAGCACATTTCTTTTAGTGTTAAAGCACTTGAGTAGCAAGGTAGATCTACTTGATTACAAGCTCATCATCTCAATAAGATCATGCATAGAGAGAGAGATGAATACATAGCTACCGGTAGAACCCTTAGCCTCGAGGAAGAACTACTCCCTCCTCATCATGGGAATCGGCAACGGTGATGGAGATGGTGGTGGAGATCGATGGAGATGGCTCTGGGGGCACTTCCCCGTCCTGGCAAGGTGCCGGAACAGAGACTTTCTGTCCCCCGAATCTCCCCTTCGGTGGTGGCGGTGCAGCGGAACTTTTCGTGGCCGGAGGCTTGACGATTTAGGGTTTTTTTTGCATCGGGAGGCATCTTATAGGCGAAGAGAAAAGGTCGGTGGGCGGCCAGGGGGGCCGCACCACCTGGTGGCGCGGCCAGGGTGGACCCGCGCCACCACATGGTGTGGCCGCCCTGTGGCCCCTCTCTGTCTCGTCTTCTGGCTCTATGAGTCTTCCGGTAAAATATCAACTTTGGCTTTTGTCTGGTCCAATTCCGAGAATATTCATTTTCTGACTTTCCTGGAACCAAAAACAACAGAAAACAGGCAACTGGCACTATGTCATCTTGTTAATAGGTTAGTCCAAGAAAGTGTATAAAAATACTCCAAAGTGTGGGAAAAACATAAGAAAGTAGATAAAAACCAAACATAGAACATACAAAATTATAGATACGTTAGCAACGTATCAGTCGTCGATGATGAACCACAGCCGTCGATCGTAGTTCTAATCGCACGGTCCACATCGCCCCGTACCGCTTCACGTTGATTTGTGCCGCTGACATGCGGGACCCCCTTGTCAGTTGCCCTCTGCGCCATGGAGTGTCACCGGGCCGGCCCATTTAGTTTCCCGTGTTGGCCCTATAATTCAAATAAAGATTTTTCTATTTAGAATTAAACTAGATTTTGTCTACTAGTTTGAAAATCAATTCAGAAAATTGTACTTAACTAAAATGAATGATTCAAATTTTTCTAGAAAGGTAATTAAAATCTCTATCCAAGGCCATTGGATTTAAATCAATTGGAGTTAGAGATCTTACCTAGCAAAAATAACAAGACAGAGACTTTTCCACATTCAAACATTTTTCAAAAATCAACCATAATAGCTTTTGATTTGATTACAACTCTCAAAAATTACATTTGACCATACCTATCTGAATATGTAATAATATTTAGGTTTGCATGCAGTGACTTTGGACTAGTATCAAAATAATTCTTTATAGGCATTTCTAGTCACTTTAAATCATTAAAATGATAAACTTAAACTTAGTGAAATATGATCCAACATTTAAATCACATTCCCATGAATTAAAATATATATGTGGTGATGACATGTGTCCACATGGTCCCATATTTTAATTGGGGAATATTAAATCTTAGTTATTTTCAATGAGTAGAAATTACTTTTCTCAAATAAAATAAATGAAACTAGTTCAATTAAATATTGTGATGAATGTGGTGATACTAGATCATCAAGTGTGTGCCTTAGTGTACTAAATAGACTAGTTAAGTATTCCTTGGTGATTGTGTATTCCGTATGTATTTATAGACGATAGTACCGACCAAGTCTACGAAGAGGAGTTCTACCCCGAAGAAGACGAGGAGAATTTCAACCATCGCACTACTCAAGGCAAGCCTAGCACTTCAAGTAAACTGAGCAAGCTATTGTTAGCAAGCTAGAATTATACAAGATGACCTAAGAAAGATGCATTAGGCATGCTTGGTTATACATTCTGATTTATACCTACCCCAAGTCTTACTTGCAAGAATTATCTTCTTTTACTTTACTAAAGTTCTTTACTTTATTTATAGATAGCATAAAGAGTATAAAACTTGACCTATCTAGTTAGACTTAGATGTCATTCTATGGCATGAGATTTATATTAGCATCCCACTTTAGTGAACACTCTTAACCTTAGTTACTAGTGCCAAACATAAAACTTGATCACTTTAGACGGAAATACTTGATGAAAATGATTATGAAAACCTTGGAATGATGAGCCATTCTATTGAGATGTTTTGACGTGTGTTGAGAAACACAAATGGTTTATGATGATGAAAATGTTGAGGCATGAGCCTTATCCCTTTATAAAAACTGATGGTTGGATTCGGATGCGATACCATTCCAAATTTACCGTATAACCACAATACCTGAATTGGGTAAGGCTTAGCCGGAAGTTTATATGCATTAGTATGGGTTCCCTCGCAGGAGAGGTTTGAGCTGAGGCTAACTCTCGATGTTGTCGACCTATGCAGTGCCCAGGATGGTAGATGGCCATGGCTGGGAGGCCAAGCTCATAGGAGAGGTTCTTATACTAGGGTGTGTAATTGAAAGGTTATGTTTGATTGTCCACATACTAAGTATGATGATTCAAGGTTATCCCTGACGGATGTACTGAATTTTGTGGTGAAAGTGTAGCACCTCTGTAGAGTGTCAAACTATTCGAATAGCCACATCCGCGGTCATGGATAGTTGGAGTGGCCATACTGTTCCATTTTCAGATGTTTTCAAAATGACTTATGAAATGAATGGTGACTTTGACTTGACCACAATAGGGTTGTGACTATGAAAACTAAGTTCCCAACTTAAGTGATTTTAGAATTTTATCTTTCTTTGTTTTTGAACTCATCTTAGGTTTCAAACTTAACTTTACAAATAAACTTAGAGTTTAGCATTGCTACTTGAACTACCTTACTTGTTAGTGATAGTTTGTGAGTACTTAAAGAGTACTCATGGCTTTGTCCTTGGCTATTCCCATGGCCAGACTATGAAGAGGACTATCTGGAGGAAGGACAACAGGACGGCAATGAAAACTAGGACTATATCCCATCGTCAGCATTGCCTATGACACTGAAGATGGACCCCACCGCTACGCTTATTATTCAGCTACTTGTTTGTACTAAGACTAGATCATGAGATCCTTTATTTGTGTAAGACCTTATTATGGTTTGTAATGGATGATGTACTGTGATATCCAATCTGTTATGTCTCACAAAAATGGTAATGCTGGGATTGCGGTGTATGGCATAACGAGCATCTGGGATTAAAAATCCGGATGTTGACAATAGGTACCCAAGATCCCATAGATTGATAAAGGCTTGAGGTGAGACACTAAGCTAGCGGCGATCTCAAAGGAAACTTAGTGACAGAAAGGGAAGTACGGTATTTTCTTAGTGCCCCATTCGGGATAAACAAAAACATCACCACTTAAAGCTTTAATCTATGTTTACACTCAATAATCGTTTGCAACCGTGGCTTTGGTGTGTTCTCGGTTGGATTAAAAGTCTATTGATATGACTACGGCATCACAAAGGCTCTAGAATATTAGGATGTGTGACCCACAAAAGATTATCTCAATACAAACACTATACATGACTATGATTATTATTATCTTTCATCCCATTTGATGTGCAGCTGCAGGTGGATCTTCAACCCTGGCCTATCTCCATCCATTGATTCAACCCCAGTATAAAGTAAACTAGATTGGTACGGTCTACTAATGTGAAACAAACAAACAAAGTCTTGTAGACGTGTCCTTTCTTATTACCTTTTAGCCATGTTTTCCAAGGTTCGATTAAACCTAGGTCTTCTAGGGAAAAAGCTATTATACTACATTCGTGAATCCGGATCGAAGGTATCAACCCTTTTTTTGGAGCCGTTGCCAAGGAAGAAATTTCGCTATTCTGGTGAGGTCATTAGAGACCTTTTTTAGTTTTATTATTAGTTTTAGTTTAATTTTTGTTCTTAGTTTACTTTCTTGTTATCTATTTGAAAACCCCAAAAAATCAGTTACTTGTTATTTGTTTTTCATTACTTAAAAATTAACAAAAATATAAGTGCCATGGCTCAAAAGTGATTAGGGGAGTATGCCTCTCCCACCGATGATTTTATTCATGCACCCATAACTCAACCTGAAGTTGATGCGGAAACTTATGAGATAAAACCTAACCTTTTAAGTTTGGTTCAACAAAACCAATTTGGGGGTTCATCTTCTGAGGATTCAGGATTGCACTTAAATACATTTACTGAGATTTGTGACATGATGCGTATTAAAGACGTAGATCCAAATGCTGGTAAGCTAAGATTAGAGAAAAGGCTAAGGATTGGTTGCTAGCTCTACCAAAGGGCACTATTAAATCTTGGAAGGAATGCACTAATTTGTTTATGACTAATTTTCCCCCCAGCTAAGACTATGAAGCTAAGATCCAACATTACAAGCTTTAGACAAGAAGACCGTTAGCCACTAGCGCTTGCGTGGGAAAGGATGAAAGAAGCCGTGATGAACTTTCCTAATCATGGGATGGAAGAATGACTTATATTACATTTATTTTATAATGGTCTTAATCCAATGTCTAAGTCTATGCTAGATACTGCAGCAGGAGGAACGATCATGGGAAAACATGTAAGTGTTACAAATAAGCTACTTGATGATATGAAAAATAACCATGCCCAATGGCATGTAGAAAGAACCTCGAAGAGAGTAAGTTCAATTACCAAGGTAAACAATGAGGAGCTTACATCTAAGGTAGATGAGTTGCTTAGCTTAGTAAAGGGTAAGGAAGATACCCAAGTTAATTCTATCACTACTGATGTCAATGATGTTAATTTTATAGCTCGCAATCCTTTTAATCCTGCATGGAAAAATAACTATGCTTCTAATGTTCAAAAATATCATGCTAATCCTGGAGGAGCTCTTGATAATAATTATGATAACACTAATGGAGCAAATCATGGCAATCTCCCATTTGAGCAAACTATTAGAACATTTATGCAAGCTCAAACCGAACAAAACAATATGCTTATTAAGATTACGGAGAACCATGAAAGTAGTTTAGAAGATTATCTAACCAGGCCATTGCAATTAGAAATGATGTGCAGGCTCTAGAGGAAAGAAAAAAACCAGGGAAGCTCAGCTGGGTAACGTAGTCGAGAGCCAAGCTCTCATACTAGCAAAGTTCACAGACAAACCCAAGCCAAATCTGGTAGACGACCTCAAAATAATGAGGGTGGTGAGAAACGATGAAAAGCCCGAGAAGATAGATTACAGCAACGTGCCAACACCAGAATATATTGTAGAAGATCTATTGAAGATGATCACCATTAAGAATCCAGGTATAGAACAAGGTAACAATGCTATGTACCAACAATTTATACAACAAGTAGCATCTAAGGTTCGTGATTTAGAGTTGGAGTATAAAATACTAGCTGATAAGCTTCCAAGTAAGCTAGAAGATATATTTGAGCCCACTATTCAAATTAAGTTGGGAGTTAATGAGATATCCGCACTTTGTGATCTTGATGCAAGTGTCTCAACAATTTCCAAAAGCCTATTTGATAAACTAAACTTGGGACCATTTCTTACAACTGAATTAAGACTCCATCTAGCTGATTATACTTATAAACAAGTTATTGGGACCAAAGAAAATATAGTTGTTGGAATTAAAGTAAGTCCCGCTCTTATTGATCTAGTTATTGTGGACATGCCTGAAAATCCCATAGCACCTTTAATTCTAGGTAGGCCATTTTTAAGAACTATTAAAGCTTTTATTAATTTACATGAAGGGAATGTAACGATAGGGCTACCATCTAGAGATCTGTTTGTAGTCCACTTCCCTCGGAAAAAGAAGGCCAAGCCTAATGATGATGATGGTGTGATTACCTTCAAAGAAAACTAGTTTGGAGTGGGCATCCCACTCCCCAACCTAAGTGATTGCCATCAAGTTCAAGCTAATTGACCTTAACTAGAAGCGCTTCATGGGAGGCAATCCATGTGAAATAAATTTCTCTAAGTTTTTATTACGTTTTATTTTCGTGTTAGTTTTTCTTTGTTTTGTTTTTGTCTTCAATAAAGAGTTTTCAAGAAGACCTATGGAAAGAGGAGAGGAAATAAGGTAATCCTCTATATTAAATTTTACTAACACATGGTCTAAGAAGTATTGTTGGATCATTACTTAGTGTTTTTGCTGCTATCTAACCTTTTGATAAGATGTGCAAAGGCGCATGGAGCTACTAATCAAATTCTTGAGTTTGTTGTAGTTCACATCGTTGATAACGACCACTGGTACGGTCGGAGTGGCCCGTACCATGTGCCCGTACCACCTCAAGGCAAAAGGAGATAGAAAATTTGATGGTTGCAGAAGAAATCAGTGGTAATAACGACCACTCGTACGACCGGACATGCCCGTACCGCGTGCCCATACCGTACCCCCAAGGAAAGCATGAGATTTCAGGCAAAGTCACCGCAGTGATAACGACCAGAAGTACGGGAGCGCATGACCATACCGAGTGCACCGCCTGGGAGCAGTCGTCGCCCCCAAGGTAAGCCACCCGGTACGGGAGGGCTCCGTGTTGGGAATATGCCCTAGAGGCAATCATGGTTGATGATATTTCCCAAAGTATTCATAAAGTAAAGTTGTCCTTGTATGAACATCAAATATGTATCACTGAATACGTGATTTAGTTGTGGAACTATATATTCACGATTGTTCAAACTAGATTGTCCTTGGTCGTTGAGGTTCTAATGGATACACAACTTAGACCAATGTGCAAGTCGGCTGATGACACGGTTCCACTTGTCATGGGCATGGTGATGCTATTCCGACTTACACTGATTCGGCTAAAGAGTTTAGCGAGTCTGACTGACCCACAGTTGAGATGCAACGAGCATGATGTCATTTGCAGTCTCAAGCAATGGAATCCTTTGACCTGAGGTGATTGCATGATCTGAGTTGTGGATCGCCAACTTAGGTTCTATCAAACGCTATTTCGTAAATGGGCGTTATAAAGGTAGAGTTCGGGTTGGTTGTGAAGCAAGCTGCGTGACATGCATTACCATGATGGGATTTGCCCCTCCGTAATGGAGAGATATTCTCTAGGCCCTCTTGTGTGATATGATTCGGAAGCATGGTCATGTGCTACTCAGTTAAGTGTTAACTGAGGAGTCGGACTAAGAGTTAGTCAAGTGAATCACATATCATGGTACGAGAAGAGAGTTTAGCTATTAAAGGGATGGCAACTACTTGCCTATAGCTTAGCAGATATATCGTGTGGTACAGGGACTTTGACGAAAGTCACATTGAAGGTTCGTCTTTTGACTTTGCAACACTTGGGAGTTGGCACGTCTTGCTAGATGCCACTACCATCTATCGACTTGAGACCGAGTGTTCATGGGAGTGAGTTGGACTCAAAGCCATGACAGGATACTTGGAGGAGTAGCTCATGTCGTGTCCAGGTGTACGTGAACCTACAGGGTCACACACTTAAGGGTAAGGAGCCCATGTGGATTAGATCCATGTGGAGATTGGAATACCGCCTATATGGGCCTCAAGCATTGAGCCCAACTAGGAGTGTATATAAGTGGAGTGACAAGGGATAGTCCCTGACCTAGCCATCACTTTCTCCACTTCTATTTCGGGCTAGACAGGATCTAGCAGTCCTCTGTTCGAAGCTCCTTCCTGTATGTGTGGATACCGGTAGAGGCGTTGCACGTGCGGCGCTAGAGACAGGGAAGATCGTGGGGATCTGGCGAAAGCGTTCGTGGGATCCAGTGTAGCCGTCCGTGGGATTCGGAGGGCTGTCCGTGGGATCGTTCGGCACTGCTTCGACGCGCTGCATCAACTTCCTCATCTATGCGTCTAGCGGTAATCTCGTGGCCTATTACCTGAGATGGATCTTGGGAATACTGCGTTAGGGAAAAAGTTTTGTTTATCTCTGCGTGGCCCAACACTCCGGTCATACGGCCCGCCCGTACCGAGTACGTGGACACCATAATCTGCCCGATGAGGTAACCTAAAAATCCAAATTCATCTATTTTTCTCTTTGTTCTTCCTCCAAACTACAAACCACCTCCATTGGATCTTCAAATTTACTCAATCTTTCTACTATTCTTTGCACTCACTCGATCTAAGGTATGATTCTCCTCCAATACCCAACTTATTTGTGCAAAAGCTTGGCTTAGTCATTCATCATTGTCAATCTAGACAAGGGTCTTGTTCTTGATTCAATCTTGGTACTAAGTATGCTTAGCATTGTTTTTAGAGGTGTTTATTTTGTCGTTTGTGTAGAGAATCAGTTATGCTATGTTTCTATTGGACTAATTTTTTTATTAGCAATTTTAGTTACTTTTCCTTGTATTTATTTATTAGATGAACATGAGGAGTCGTACACGTGAGATGGCTACGGAGTCCTCCGCTCCAATCGTTGATACGTTAACCCCCGAGTCACTTGGCATCGAGTTCACCGAGGAGTTCCATCTTACCCGTTTTGATCGTCTCAACATTCGAGAGATCAAGTCCACCAAGTGGGTGTGTCCTTATATCCTGAACCAACTTGGCATTCGTGTTGATTTTGATTTACTTTGCAACAATGTTGGTTTGTACAATTTTGTCTTTCAGGATGTTGCGACATACCGCCGCTTGACACTTGAGTTCTTCAGCACCTTGACACACACAGTGGATCCTTATGGTTGTTCCGAGGAACAAAGTCCTGGAGTTGATCGAATCAAATTCCGCCTTACGAATTGTGAGTATACTTTGACACTCAGCCAATGGGCTCAATTCTTTGGGTTTATCAACAACAACACCGATGTACGCATAACTACCTTTGTTTTAGATCCTTCCCCTTCACAATATTTTAACATGATGAGAATTCATGGACACACACCCAATGGGAACCAAATTTATCATCCTAACATTCGATATTTGTTCTATGTTATTGCTAACACATTGCAGGCACGTGTTGAGTTTACTAGAGTCAATGAGGAGGACATGTTGATCCTCGCAAAAGCTGCACTTATCAATTGTAACTCAATGCCAAATTTGGGCGCTTTACTTGTGTTTAATCTTAAGAATCAAGCCCTTCAATCTCGAGGACCCATATGTGGAGGAGGAGTTGTGACTGTTCCTGCATGCACACTTCGCATCAACCTAGGTAACATCCAACCGTTGACTGGAGGTAACTGTCTCGGTCCATATACTCTAAGAGCATGTGGTATGATTTCTAAAAATCATGGTAGATATTTCTTCAATATACATGGAGCGGATCACTTGATTCCCGCTCCTTTGCCTAATGGTTTATTCTCTATTGAAGATGGACGTTTGCGTTATGACGCACAGGTCAAAGCTAGTCTACCCCAACAAGAAATACCCATGGGAGGAGAGGAAGATGAAGAAGTAGAACAAGAAGGACCCGAACATGATGTGCAGCCACCAAACTACTACACCACCTATCAAAATATCTATGCATTCGAAGGAAATATTCATACCATGAACAACCTCTCCATCAACCTTCGAGATGCCACTACAAGCCTCGCCACCTAGTTCCATGATTGGAGCAGCCAATGGAACACGTGAGATTATCCACCACCACCACAATGAACAACAAAAGGGGCTTGCAAAAGCCTGAGATTGGGGATGTGTTCCCCTAGCAATTTATTTTTGTAATAACGAGGTTGTACCCCAGCTCCTTGTGTGCTTTGAAACACTCGTGTTGGCTTATTCCAACACTTTGCTTTTTTCCTTTGCTTTTTAAATTTGCTTTCGTTTTAGTTTATTTGTTTTGTTTTTTTCTTTTAGGCCTTGCTTGGTTGCAAGTTCTTTTCTATTCTTTAATCCCTATCCTCAAAAATACAAAAAGATTTTTCCCGTTTATCCTTTTTTCGTAAATGTGGATTCATACATTGCCTCTTTGCTTTGATATCATTTCGAGAGTAATCATGTTTGAGTTTTGAAGGAACACATCCCTATAAGGAAGAGGTTCAGGAAGTTACTTATGAGAGGTATGTCCTATGTCTCCCACTTATGAAGTTTGAATTGTTTATCTTAGTTGGTTGATTTGCTAAGATGCATGCTAGTGGGAAGTAATTTCATATGGTTAGATTAAGGCTTTTTATTAGTATGATGATTAGTTGTTGAAGCTCTTGCTCTAGTTCTTTTAGTTAACCGAGTCTTGCCTTGGAAATAATAATGCCAAACAAGTACAATAAGAAAAAGTCTGAAATTTACGAATTGTTTGATGAATGATTGTCTTGAGAGTATACCTTTGATTATACTTAACCCCATAGATATTTTGATAGTCCCGACAACACTCATGAATGGAATTGTTTGATTGAAATAAAGTCTAGTGGTAATTGTGACGCATGCCAAAGCTAACTTTGTGGATCAAACCGCGGTTATAGCTTTGAAAAAGAGAAAGAGATCTGAGACAACTTTGTTCTATGTCTCTGACGCACACCTTTGGGATGCCAACAACTCCGCTAGATTTTGAACAATCTATGATATAACCCTGGATTTCGGCTATGAGTTGATGACATGATTAGCATCCGTGTCAATGTATGGGCAAAAGTATTTGTACTCTCAAAGGTTGTGCAAATACTAGCAAAATGAAACAAACAATGATCCTTTGAAAAATGGGATGAAAAAGAAAAAAAAGATATCTATGAGTATCCACATAACAAGTCCTTGGAATTGTCTCATTACTACTTTACGAATTTTTCTTGAAAGACAATAATTGGATAAGAAGTGTTTTAGATTGACTTGATCTATTGATGTGGGAGTAAATAAGACACTTCATTGTTGTACTACTTGGGACATGAAACTCTCTTTCTCAATTATGCTATTTAAACATCTTAGTGTTCCTTGGAAAGCTTAGAGTTAATTGGAGGAATTGGATTGATTGCTACACCTCTAGTTATTTATACTTATATTAAACTTTACTTTGATTATCTTGACTTACTGAAGCTTGTATAGTATTCTTGCCATCTCTTTAACTTTGACAAGCTTTGCAAATGAATGAAGTGTTGAGCACATACGACTACCTACTGTAAGTGAACTCCTATTCTCATTGTTTCAAGTTTAAACGCAGAATTCCTTATAGTACTTTTGTTTCTTCTTGCTCGAGAACGATCATGGTTTGAGCTTTTGGGAAGTTGATGGCTCCGATTTTTGCCATCTTCCACTGTGTTTAAACATTGTTTTTGGTCAAGCAATTGCCAAATAAACTCTCAACCTTGCCACTAATGACTAATAATTGCAAAGATATGCAAATCCCTTCTTTGATTTATGTTGTGCAAGAAATCAATGCTTTTAAGGAAAAATAAGGAGTCGTAATGAAGGATTTTGAGGAAGTACACTCGACCAAGTAATTGGACAAGCCAACCAGGGCGTCATCGCACTTAACGACCACTGGTACGGGCACGGTCCACCTGTACCACCTACCCGTAACAAGTGGTGACGGCTTCGTCTCGTCAAACCCTACAACTTTTGTGAAGATGCCTATATATTTTGAGGCTCCAGCCGCCGACCAGATGGCCGCCATTGTCAGGTTGCATCACAACACCCCCAAAGGATATCCACACCAGCCTTCATCCATTGTTCATCACTTCCACCATCCATCCCTCAACTAGCAATAGTTGTTTCTTTGTACTTTTAAATCTTGTTGTGATTTGGCGACCATTATAAGAATATTTGATTTCAATCTAAGTATTTGCATGATTTTTTCTATCTCCAATCTATTTGTTATGAGTGAGTAGTCCTCACGGGCTATGGGTTGGAGAGAAACCTCACAACAATTATGTGCATCTAGATCATGGGAGAAGTGTATTTTTTTGGATTCGTGATTTGTATCTTTTGTTTCTTCGTCTGTCGCCTCGATCTGTGGACTTGTAGGTACCCAAGATCACATAGATTGATAAAGTTTTGAGGTGACATACTTGGCTAGCGGCGATCTCATTGGAAACTCAGTGATAGAAAGGGAAGTACGATCTTCGCTTAGCGCCCCATTCGGGATCAACAACAACCTCACCACTTAAAGCTTTAATCTATGTTTACACTTAATAATCGTTTGCAACCCGAGGCTTCAGTGTGTTCTCAATTGTATTAAAGGTCTATTTCTATGCCCGCTGCATCACGGGGGTTCTAGAATATTAGGATGTGTTACCCACAAAAGATTATCGCGATACAAACTCTATACATGACAGTGCTTATTATTATCTTTCATCCCATTTGATGTGCAGCTGCAGGTGAATCTTCAACCCAGGCCTATCTCCATCCATTAATTCAACCCCGTTATAAAGTAAACTAGATTAGTCTAGTCAACTAAGGTAAAACAAACAAACAAAGTCTTTGTAGACGTGTCCTTTCTTATTACCTTTTAGTAGTGCTTTCCAAGGTTCGATTAAACCTAGGTCTTCTAGGGAAAAATCTATTATACTACATCCGTGAATCCGGATCGAAGGTATCACCCACCCCCTCTGCCCTCCACCATCCTCTACCTGCTTCACCGCCGGCCCTCTCATCCACACCGGAGCTCCTTCACCACCGACAAGCTCTTCCACATGGGAGCTTCTTCCGCCTTTGTCGTCCATGCACCGGATCCACCTTTCCCCGCCCTCGTCCACTACAACCGTTCAACATCACCGACTCCCTTGTCGTGGACAACCGAAGTATTTCACCGGCTCCCTCGCCACACCGAATCTTCTTCACCAATGTGTTCATCTACCGCACAGAAGGAAGTTTGCCGAATCACTCATTCACTCACCCCAAAATGGCCAGCCATCGCCCACGCCGCCCTATTGCCCATCCCGACCACCCTGGAATGGTAATTTATCTTACCTGTTTGATATATTTTGGTAGTCTTAAGATACCAAAGAGTTAGAATGTTACTCAATATCCTACCTTCTATTGCTATTTTGTTTGCACCCACATCTGGTTGGTCCTATCCACATCATTATCTTCTTGCTGTTATTTACTTTATTACATTGTCACACTATATAATCCTACAATACTAACTCATAGAAGCTATTCTTTTCGAGCACTCGCTTGGGTCATGCAAACTGCTCGTAGAGGATCCAACACTGACAATCTGACACCAAGCAAGGTTGAAGTGTGAGATTTTCATGTGTTACTTAGGCAATTTCTTGTCATGTTAATAGCTCATATAACCTGTATGCACAATAAATTAATAAGTCATTCTACCTAAAACCTTGCCCCAACATTTCCATTCATGTTTTATTGTCTTTCTATCAGCGAATGCTTTGAGTAGTTGAGAAAATGTCCACCTAGTTCAAATCATACATCTGGTCAATTTAATGCTATATTTTTGGAGTTTTCAACTTCTTTCATCCTTCCAAACTAGCTAGCAAGTTTAAATCATACATTTGGTCAATTTTAATGCTATCTTTTTGGTGTTTTCAAGTGCTTCCATCCTTCCAAACCAGCTAGCTAGTTTGAATCATACGTCTGGTCAATTTTAATGCTACATTTTAGGTGTTTTCAAGTGCTTTCATCCTTCCGAACTAGCTGACTCGGTTTTAAATGTCATGACTTAATGCAGAGAAAGGACAACAGAGTACAAGGACTAGAGTTCCAACTGGTTGAATCAGATTCTACTGGCAGATTGACCATGAGTCGCACCCACTTGAGAATGAACTATTGTGATCCTAAACGAACTATTATAAGTTCATACTTACTTAAATGATCTATACTTTATATAATGCATGTTTCCCTTGTTCTTTGTTTTAACCTCTTTTAGAAAATTTTACTAGGCTCTAGTTAAAACCAAGCAGGAGTCCTCCGAAGGCAAGGCTAAACGTTGTGATCCCTCTTCCCATTCATCCTCCCATTGAATTTTTGAAGGAAACAACATTTTTAATAGTCCGCCTCGAACAACTCATGCAGGTGATATATATAAAGGTTGTATTGCATGTAGTGAAAGGCCGAAACAGTAATATACTGAACAGTAAATTGCCGTGATTGACCAAATATGGCTACGATTCTATGAACAGTAAAAGGCCCGAATAGTAAAAGTCCTAGACAGTAAATGGCTTGAACAATGAGTCAAGCCATCTTTTTGTATCAGTTGTTCTATGCCGAGTGGGGCTACATATGCATGTCCAAAACTCCTCAGGATTCGTTAGCATCGATTCTCTGCATATTCCTTCAGTAGTACATCATATTCCATGCCTTAAAAAATATATTAATATATACTATGAGAAGGCAGCGCAAGCAACCAATGAACTTCTCTAAAAAATAAAATGCATAACGACAACGGGCATATATGAAAAGTGGAGGAAAACCTTTGTCTAGGGAGGATTGGAGGTTATCATTAGGTTGGCGATTTTTTGTACGAGTGCGAGATAACCAATTTAGCTTGACGACCATGTCTACAAATCTAGAATACTTCAGGACTAGTTGCCTTCTTTTCTCTTCGAACCAACTCCGCAATACATCACCTAGCATGCATTAGAAATAATTGGTACCGAGAAGGTAATGCAAAGAAGCGATGAACTACATTTAGAAGTAAAATGCATATGGAAAGCATGCATAGAAAGTGTGCATCAACTTTCTTATCGATAATGCCGAGGTTTAACCATTGCCCTGGTGAGGGGTCCACGTGGATTACGCATCTCTCTATTGTGGTGGTGGACAACGGAGTCAGGGGAGCAGACACTATACCATGGAGTGGGGGGAAAGATGTGATGAAGCAACAACGGTAGCATGGATGTTGGTGTTGCTGAGCAGACTCCGGCAAGGTGGGATTCAGCTAAGGAGGTATAGGGGATGATGATGCCTCATTAAAAGATGGATAGTGGAGTCGATGAGTGAGAGACCCCGTCAGTATGCTGGTATCTAGCATTCGCGGAGTAGTGAATGAAGGGTTAAATTTTGGGAAAGGAAGAAGGGATGGTCTCGCAAAATTCCTCTAAAATTTTGAACTAAAAGATCCCCCCAATATCACACCAAAATTTAGTGATGAATCGCGCTTGGCTCACCTACCGGGTATTAAAGGAAGGCTCGGAAAGCAACATGCATCGAATGCGATTGGACGGTGTGAGTCTACCCCTTACCCTCAAAGTTAAGACTAATATGGTGGAGAGGGTGGTGATTTTTCTTGTGAATAAGGAGAGGGTGGTGCTAGCTATCAAATTCTTAGGCATAGCAGGCCATCATGACATGCCTGTGATGGGATAATATCGTTGAATAAAAGGCTAAAATATACTACTAGAGATTGCACTTGTATGTAGTATTGTTGTCCGAAGTTACCGCGGAAGTCAATAATAGTATTTTTCCCAAAGTACCGGTCTGTCGGTGACTTCCCAGACAAAGGATGCCCGACGCCACCACCTAACATCGTTGTGCCACTAGCTTGGCGCCGCCTCAACGAGAAAAGCATGAACTTATAGGAAATGAGGTGTAGGTGTGCGGGTCTGCATGCTAGCAGGACCTGACACCAACCTCGTTAATTGAAAAAATAGAGAAAAATAAACAAAAATAAAATGAAAATTATGCATTGTGTATTTTTAGAGATAAGGGCCCGAAGGGATGATCGAGAAATTGCATTAATGTTGGGCCGTCACACACCATAAAAATAGTACCTTCGGAAATAAGAAAACTACAACCCAATCATGAACATTAGTACAAAGGACCCTAAATAGAAGAAAACAATCGTGGATCAAGTCCTAGGTCACCATCAAAATGCTTGATAGCCCAGATAGTCACTCTGTAACACCCCAAAAATACTAATCAAGATTATCAAGTTCTAATCACCCAAGTTTAGGGTTATCAAAAACTTTTATTCCAAAAATCTATATGAGTGCATGTTTGTTTCACATTAGTGTATTCCAAGGGGTTTAAGGATGAATACTACATCATCTAGGCCAATTACAAACAACTTCAAAAGAAAATGAAATCAAATATAAAAGATATGAGCAAATGGTCATTTTGACCAAAGTTAACCACTATGCCACTTTGAGTGTTCCTAGAAAAGAATTCCTAACAGAAACAATACCACTTCTTTTCACCCCTTGCTAGACCAAGTAAAAGTGAACCCAAGCCCACTTTACAAACTCACCAAATCTAATTTTAAATTCATTTAAAGGACAGTTGAAAATTGAATCAAGTTCATATGGTAAGATCACCATTTTGCAAAAACCACTCAAATCAATTCACCTTGGGAAACCCAAGCAACCAGAGACTACCAAGCATAAGTTTAGATCACTCACCAAAATTTATTCAAAAATTTCAAATTCAAATTCTTTCGGCCATTTAATCAAACACCTTGTAGACACAAAACCAACTCTGCCTAACTTCACTATTTGGGCCATTGATCACGCGACCAAATTCCCCCATTGCATTCCCCTGTCTCCCCTAGCCTTTAGCAGCACCAGACACACACCCCCTTGGTTTGTTTTGCACCAGTGAAGCGCCGCCCGAAGCCAGCCTCGTCGGCCGACCATGGACAGAGCGGCGTGGACCACGCCGCCCTCTCCCATGATGACCAGGAGATAGGCGACCGTCCACCGCCACCCGCTGTCCAGCCGTCGATCACAGCCAAGCCCTGGACCACCCCAGCATCACCACGCCAAATGTCTCTGCGCCGCGCAGAGAGCGCGCCGCGCCCAACCAGCTCGCACGCGCCACGCCTAGCCCCCACCTCGCGTGTACAAACTTGCCATGATCACAGCTAGCTCCCAAACACCCCCGTTTGCGTCCACGTGACCCATAGCACCCGTGCACTGACTCGAACACCGCCGGTTCTGCGCAGAGCGCCGCACACGCCCGACTATTCCACACCACCCCGTGCCGCGCCTTTAAGCCAGTGATGACCACCAGGGAACACCGCACCATCCCCTACCCACAACCACACTGATAGCACACCCGTACCACCGTCGCCGGAGAAGTCAGCCCATCCCGCTCGGTCCCTTCGCTGGTGTATAAATAGAGGCCCTCTCCGCCTCAATTCTCCACACCACCTCACTCCCCACTCCTCACCACACCTCCCACACCCTTTTCCAGAGCAAGGCGAGCGAAGCATCGCCGGAATTTAGCCAGAGCCCGCCGCTGTAGTGAAGGAAGGGCGCCGTCGATTGAAGCCGCCCTAGGAGCTGCCACGACCACCGTTCGAATCGTTGTCGTCAACAACGTCGTTCGCCTCCATCGCCGACCCTATATGGAGCCCAGGTGAGCCCCACACGACCCCCACCGCCGCGTTAGGGTTCAGACCTCATCGGAGCTGTTCGTCGTCGACGATGAACCTCAGTTGTTGGGTCGATTTCTAATCGTAGGGCCTAGATTGAAAGGTACTGTTTCGGGTTAATATAGTCGCTGACTAGTGGGGCCATTCTGTCAGTAGCCCTCTGCGCCTTGCTGTGCAGATTGGGCCTGCCCATTTAGTTTCCCGCACAGGCCTGTGAATTCAAATAGTTATTTTCAAATTTAGTTAAAACCAATTTCTGTCAGTAGATTCAAAAATCAATTCAAAAAGTTTCACTAAACCAAATTGCATGATTCCATTTTTTTGTAAAGGTACTTAAATTATCAATCCAAGCCCGTTGGATTCAAATCAATTGGAGTTAGAGATCACATATAGTAAAAATAACAAGACAAAGACTTCTCCAACTTCAAACATTTTTCAAAAATCAACCATAAATGCTTTTGAGTTCATTCCAACTCTCAAAAATCACATTCGATAAGATCTATCTGAATATGTAAAAATATTTAGGTTTAGATGCAGTGACATTGGACTAGTACTAAAAGAATGCTATATGGGCATTTCTAGTCACTTTAATTGTATTAAATAGTAATGTTAAACTTTATAAAATATGACCACCACTTTAAATCACATTCCCATGGATTAGAATATGTGGTGATGACATGTGTCAACATGATCCCATATTTTAATTGGAGAATATTAAATATTAGGTATTTTCAATGAGTAGAAATTACTTTTATAAAAATAAGATAAACAAGATTAAGTCTTTATTTCATGTGATATTTGTGATGATGCTAGATCATCAAGTGTGAGCCTTAGTGTGCTAAATAGAAATAGTTAAGTATTTTTTGGTGATTGCGTACCTCGTATTCATTTATAGACGATAGTACTGACCTAGGATACGAGGAGGAGGAGTACTACCAAGAAGAAGAAGAGGAGAACTTCAATCACTACACCAATCAAGGCAAGCTAACACTTGCAAGTATTATACCTATGCAAGCCATCACTAATTGCAAGCTAGAACTATGCAAGTTAACACTTGCCCACTTCATAACTTAAGCAAGATGCATTAGCCATGCTTGGTTATACAACTTGATTATACCCATCCCAAGTTTTACTTGCAAGCTTTATTATTTTTACTTTACCAAAGTTCTTTACTTTTAGCTAGTACTTTGTGAGTATTGGAAAAATAGTATGGATACCATAAAGAGTATAAAACTAGGCCTAAGTAGTTATACTTAGATGTCATTCCAAGGCATGCGATTGGATTTGGAAAGTTGAGAAACACAATGGTTTGTTGATGAAAATATTGAGGCATGAGCCTTAGCCCTTTTATAAAAATTGATGGTTGGGTTCGGATGTGATACCATTCCAATTTTACCGTACAACCACAATACCTGAATTGGGTAGGGCTTAGCCGCAATTTTATATGCCTTAGTATGGGTTCCCTTGTGGAAGAGGTTGAGCTGAGGCTACCTCTTGATGATTGTCCATCTATGCAGTGCCCAGGATGGAAGATGACCATGGCTGGGAGGCCAAGCTCATAGGGGAGGTGCCTATACTAGAGTGTGAAATTGAAAGGTTATGATTGATTTTCCGCATACTAAGTATGATGATTCAGGGTTATCCCTGACGGATGTATCAAATTTTGTGGTGAAAGTGTACCACCTCTGTAGAGGGTCAAACTATTCGAATAACCGCGTCCGTGGTCATGGATAGTTGGAGTGGCCATACTGTTCCGTTGTCAGATGTTCCCAAAATGACTTGTGAACTGAACTATGACTTTGACTTGACCACAATAGGGTTGTGAACATGAAAACTAGGTTCCCACTTAAGTGCTTTAGAACATTAAATTAGTTTTCTTTACTTCTAAACTTAGTTTAGATAAACCTGGCTTTTTGCAAATAAACCTAGAGCTTAAGATTCCTACTAGAACCACCCTACTTGTTAGTGATAGTTTGCGAGTACTTAAAGAGTACTCATGGCTTTGTCCTTGGCTATGCCCGTGGCCATACTATGAGGAGGCCTACCAGGATGATGGACACCAGGAGGTCTACGACAACTAGGATCATCTCCCATCGTCAGCATTGCTTGTGACCCTGAAGATGGAGCCCACTACTACGTTATTATTCCGGTGCTTTGATTGTATTAAGACTAGATCATGAGATCCTTTATTTGTAAGACCTTATTATGGTTTGTAATGGATGATGTACTTTGATATCAATCTGTTATGTCTCGCAAAAATGGTAATCCTGGGATTGCAAGTTATGGCATAACAGGCATCTAGGATTAAAAGTCCAGGTGTTAACAAGTTGGTATCAAAGCCATCCTGACCATAGGATACCCTAGTTAGAATGGACGTCTGAACAAAAACTTAGTTTCAAAACAAAAAGAAGTGAGTATTTATGAAAACCTATTTCCACTCTTATCCTTGATTCTTTCAAAAAAAATCATGTTCCTCAAAGATTCTTGCAGTCCTACATAAAATTTGACACACTTGATCACCTCACTAACTTGCTCACCCTAAATTCTTATCGATGGAGGTCTAGTATTGCAAGTTCTACCAGCTGGGCAACGGAGGCCACCTAATATTTGAGAGGGATCTAGATGCACTATCATAGTATCTTGAGCACCCGCACCCGGAATTCTTCGGGGCCCAACTCAACGATCACATAGGAGGAGATCTACAATGGATGATAGTTGCAGATCTTACAGGCAAGATGGAAGCACCCACTTCGGAGAAGATCCAATTTACCTTGAGGGAGAACAACTGGCTAGATGGATTAGCCAGGGCCATGCATGAAGCTCTCGGCCGTCTGTGTGGACAGAACATAAACCAGATCCAGGGAACTCGCTTTGCTCACTTCGTAAGGCGTGATTCTATGGGAATGCCCTTGGAGATGCCAGGACACCCAGAGCTGAAACACCAGGTGGACAATCTTGACTTCATGATGTATGATAGGCAGAAGGAGTTGGACAATGCCCGTGCCTACGCCAACCACAACCATGCCATTGCAGTCAAGAAGGACCAGACCCTCGCCATTCTCGCCAAGGAGCGCAATCACTTCGTCGTCAGCGTGACAAGAAGGATCGCACCATCGATCATCTTCGCAAGAAGGTGGCCGCTCTTGAGAAGACCATCCGTGAACAAGAAGTCGATCTTGAAGCAAAGGAGGAGGAGGAAGGTGAAAACATCCAGGGAGATCTTTACTCTTACCTCAGTGATTACAACGACTATCTGGAGGATGATGCCATGGAGTTCCACACTGATGATGATGATTCTGACTTCATTGATGATGATTAGATGCACTTCATCACTACCGTAGGAATGAGTTGTACCGGTCCCACTATATTGTAGTTTCACAGATTGGTTCTTAAAACCATTTGATTTCTATTTGTGTGGTGGCGTGTGTTTGTATGGTGTGCTTTGAATGAATGGATGAGAGGAAGTTGTTAGAACCTGAGTCAAACTCAAAGTTTAAAGCTTTTGAAATCAAAACCATGAACCTTAGAAATTTCCCTCTTATCTCATTATCTATCTAAATCTTCAGAAGACTCGTGGAAACCCTGGAGGAAGCAGTTCATCTTAGGACCCAATGTTGCTAGTAGAGCTGAATGCCAAGCCAACCTAGCCACTCTGCAACAGATAGCTCAGATGGCCCACAATAATCAAAGTCACAGAAACCAGGATCACCATGGATCCAAGCTCAAGAACTTTCAGAATACCAACCCACCTATCTTTAATAAATCTGAGGATCCCTTAGATGCTGATGACTGGCTGCAAACCATGGAGAACAACCGGGAGGTCATAGGAGTTGAAGCCAATGAGAAAGTACTTTTTGCCACCCACTATCTGGTAGGAGATGTAAGAGCCTGGTGGAAATAACACCCGTACCATGAATGACAGACAAATGATGACTTGGAAGCATTCAAGATCAAGTTCAGCCAGACTCATGTGCCCCAAGGTTTGGTCACCAGGATGAGGGATGAGTTCAGGGAACTAAAGCAAGGAAGGATGACGGTAGTTGAGTACCGTGAAAAATTTCTGTCACTAGCTAGATATGCCTGATAAGATTAACACCGAAGCAAAGAAGAAGGAAAGGTTCCTGAATAGATTACATGATGAGATGCAGACTATGTTAGTCAACATCCGTTTTGCAGATCTAGAAGAGCTAGTAGATTCTACCATTCAGATGGAAGGGAAGATCAACCAGACCAATCACAACCGCAAGCGCAGGATGATGCACCAGACTAGATCCCACAATACCCAGAAGTATCGCCCAAACCGTCTACAGGATATGCCCCAAGAAACAACACACCCCCTATGTCCTGTCCCAACTATCCCAATCATAGCGGAGGAAACTTGAAGTATGGAGGAAACCACAACAACAGCCCCGGCAATTCCAATAACTTCAACCATGCACCGCCCAAGTCCAACAACAACAACAGCAACAACAATACTTCCCCAAGGACTAGAAGCAATGATGTGCCTGTTGCAGCAAAAGACAAGTCCCAGATTACTTGCTTTGGACGCGGAGTCAAGGGTCACTACTCCAATGAGTGCCCCAAGAAGCTTGCAGAAGCCACCAATGTGAATGCGCCTGCTCAGCAGCAACGTTGTGTTTAGCCTGGAAGAAGATTTGCCCCAGGGAATTCGCTCAACCACAATGGCTATCTGTTCCACATGGATGCTGAAGAAGCCCAGGAAGCGCCAGATGTCGTGTTGGGTATGTTTTCTGTTAACTTAGTAATTGCAAGAGTGTTGTTTGATTCTGGAGCATCGCACTCGTTTGTTACATAAGAATTTGCATGCACTAGTAAGATTCTACTAACAAAATTGAAGCATGTTATGATAGTTCAAATACCTGGTTCAACCACCAAAGCTAGAAAAAATTGCAAGGCTGTACCTATCAGAATCCATGGCATAGATTTTTATGATAATCTAATAGTACTTGGAACCAAAGGTTTGGAAGTAGTACTAGGAATGGATTGGATGTCGAAACATAAAGGATTGATCGACTGTGCCAAGAAAGCCATAACCATGACCAGTAGCACCGGAATCTCAGTAGAGCATGTATCTGAGACCTTACCCCATCAATTCAAATGCAACAAGAGTCTAGCCCAACCAACCATATACCAAGTCAGAGTAGTCAGTGAATACCCCGACGTATTCCAAGATGAATTTCCCGGTATGCCCCGAGATCGGGATATCGAGTTCATCATTGAACTGATTCTAGGAACTAGACCCATAGCTCAGAGACCTTATAGTATGAACCCATCTAAATTAGTGGATCTGAAGAAACAACTTGATGCTATGCTGGAGAAGGTTTGATTCAACCCAGCGCATCACCATGGAGATCGCCTATTTTATTTGTGGATAAGAAAGATGGAGGTAACCGTTTTTGCACGGATTACCCGAAGCTGAATGATGTCACCATCAAGAACAAGTACCCATTGTCGAAGATAGAAGATCTATTTGACCAGTTGACTGGTGCCAGAGTGTTTTCTAAGATTGATCTTAGAACTGGTTATCATCAACTCAAGATTCGTGCAACGGATATTCCAAAGACCGCCTTTACCACCAGATATGGATTGTATGAGTATACGGTCATGTATTTGGGATTAACCAATGCCCTCGCTTATTTCATCAATCTCATGAATAGATTTTTATGAACTTTCTGGATAAGTTTGTCGTTGTTTTTATCGATGATATTCTGATGTATTCCAAGTCAGAAGAAGACCATGACCTACACCTAAGAACCATCGTTGAAACCCTTAGAGAACATTAGTTGTTTGCTAAGTTTAGCAAATGTGAGTTCTGGTTAAAGGAAGTAGGATTCCTCAGACATATCGTGTCGGCAAGAGGAGTCGCTGTCGATCCCGCCAAGATCAAAGATGTTGAAGCATGGAAATCCCCAACCACTCAAACCCAAGTCCGCGCATTTCTCGGATTAGCAGGATATTACCGCATGTTTGTAGAAGGATTTTCGAGCATCGCAAGACCGATGACCCAATTGTTGAAGAAAGATAAGAAGTTTGAATGGACGGACAAATGTGAAGCAAGTTTTCAAGAGCTCAAGAAGAGATTGATTTCAACCCCAATCTTGATTATGCCAGATATCAAGAAGCATTTTGATGTATATTGTGATGCATCCAAGATTGGTCTCGGATGTGTGTTGATGCAGGAAGGCAAAGTCATAGCATATCTATCCCGATAACTGAAGAAGCATGAGCAAAACTACCCTACCCATGACCGCGAACTAGCAGCCATAGTTTTAGCTTTGAAGACATGGCGTCATTACCTTATGGGTAATCGCTGTGAGATTTATTCGGATAACAAGAGTCTGAAGTATATTTTCACCCAGAAGAAGCTGAATATGAGGCAAAGGAGATGGATAGAGTTAATCAAGGATTATGACCTTGACATTCACTATCACCCTGACAAAGCCAATGTGGTAGCGGATGCTCTTAGCAGATTGCCGTGTAGATTAAACACCATGATTAAAGAAACCCAGCCAAGTTTGCATGAAGAGTTGGAGGAGTTCAGAACGAAGCTAGTTAGCAAAGGATTTTTAGCTAGCATTGAACTTCAACCCACTTTGATCAGTCAGATCAAGGAAGCGTAGAAAGGAAATGCAAGTATCGATGAAATCAAGCGTCGTATCGGTACAGGGAACATACCCGGATTCATCGAAGATGAGGAAGGAGTTTTGTGGTATAAAGCACGTATCTGTGTGCCAGCAGATTCCAAACTGAAGCAAGTTATCATGTAGGAAGCTCATGATACTTCTTATTCTATCCACCCTAGAGGAACGAAGATGTATCAGGATTTGAAGGAGCAATTTTGGTGGCACAAGATGAAGAGAGAAGTCGAAAGCTACATAGCCAAGTGTGATATCTGTCAGTGAGTCAAAGTAGAACATCAGAGAACCGTAGGACTTTTGTAACCATTGCAGATTTCGGAATGGAAATGGGATTCTGTCGGAATGGACTTTACCACTGGTTTGCCTACATCTAGTAGGGGAAATGACTCTATTTGGGTCATAGTGGATAGACTGTCCAAGGTAGCCATTTTATAACTGTCAAGACTACCTACCAGAGTTCGAAGCTAGCAGAGCTGTACATTGCTAGAATCATCAGTTTGCATTGAACCCCTAAGACCATAGTGTCGGATCGAGGAACCCAGTTTACCTCAAGATTTTGGCAAAAAGTCCAAGAAGGATTACGAACCAAGCTGAATTTCAGCAGCGCTTATCACCCGCAAACCGATGGATAGTCTGAAAGAGTCAACCAAATCTTAGAAGATATGTTGAGAGCTTGTGTTCTAGAATATGGATCAAAATGGGAAGATTGCCTACCTTTTACAGAATTCTCATACAACAATAGTTATCAAGCCAGTTTGCAAATGGCCCCCTTTGAATTTCTGTATGGAAGAAAGTGTCGTACCCTCTTGAATTGGTCGCAAGTAGGAGAGAGTCAGATTTTTGGTCCCGACATCCTAAAAAAACAGAAGAGAAGTTTCACAAAGTACGTGAGCACCTCAAGACCACTCAATCCAGACAGAAGAGTTATGCTGACAAAAGACGTCGAGACTTGACCTTCAATGTCGGAGATTTTGTGTATCTCAAAGTATCACCCTTGAAAGGAACGAAACATTTTCAACTGAAAGGAAAGTTCGCCCCTCGATATATTGGACCCTTCAAGATTTTGAATCACCGAGGAGAAGTATCTTATCAACCGGAACTACCGGAGGAGATGTCAGCCATCCATGATGTGTTCCATATCTCGTTACTTCGCAAATGCCTAGAAGTTCAGGAGGAGACTGAAGTTTTCAAGAATATCCATCACCGAGCCATACATATCAACAAGGATCTGACGTATCGTGAAGTTCCCATTCGTATTTTGGAAGAAGCCTTCAGAACCACCAGGACTTGGAGTTCAAGTTTCTCAAGATCCAATGGAGCAACCATACTAAAGATGAAGCTACTTGGGAGCGAGAAGATTATATTAGGACTGAGTTTCCAAATCTCTTTAGTTCCTAGTTTTCCTTAAATCTCGGGATGAGATTTTGTTTAAGGAGGGAAGGTTTGTAACACCCCAAAAATACTAATCAAGATTATCAAGTTCTAATCACCCAAGTTTAGGGTTAACAAAAACTTTTATTCCAAAAATATATATGAGTGCATGTTTGTTTCACATTAGTGTATGATTGAGTAAAATTCCCATGTTTTGATTGCTAAAAATGATAGGAAATGGTTTAAGGATGAATACTACATCATCTAGGCCAATTACAAACAATTTCAAAAGAAATCAAATATAAAAGATATGAGCAAATGGTCTTTTTGACCAAAGTTAACCACTAGGCCACTTTGACTGTTCCTAGAAAAAATTCCTAACAGAAAAAATTCCACTTCTTTTCACCCCTTGCTAGACCAAGTAAAAGTGAACCCAAGCCCACATTACAAACTCACCAAAACTTTTTTCAAATCCATTTAAAGGACAGTTGAAAATTGAATCAAGTCCATATGGTAAGATCACCATTTTTCAAAAACCACTCAAATCAATTAACCTTGGGAAACCCAAGCAACCAGAGACTACCAAGCATAAGTTTAGATCACTCACAAAAATTTATTCAAAAAATTTAAATTCAAATTCTTTCGGCCATTTAATTAAACACCTTGCAGACACAAAACCAACTCTGCTTAACTTCACTGTTTGGGGCATTGATCACTCGACCAAATGCCCCCATTGCACTCCCCTGTCTCCCCCAGCCTTTAGCAGCACTAGACACGGTCCCCCTTGGCCATTTTGCACCAGTGAAGCGCCGCCCAAAGCTAGCCTCGCTGGCCGACCATGGACACAGTGCCGTGGAGCACACCACCCTCTCCCACAACGACCAGGAGACAGGCGACCGTCCACCGCCACCCCCTGTCCAGCCCTCGATCACAGTCAGTCCCTGGACCACCCCAGCATCGCCGCGCCAAATGTCTCTATGCCATGCCATGCGCCAGAGCGCCGCGCCCGACTAGCTCACACGCGCCGCGCCTAGCACCCACCTCGCATGCACAAACTCGCCATGATCACAACTAGCTCCCAGACACCCCTGTTCGCCGCCGCGCGACCCGTAGCACCAGTGCGCCATCTCAAACACCGCCGGTTCCGTGCAGAGTGCCGCACGCGCCCGAGCGTTCCACACTGCCCTGTGCCGCGCCTTTAAGCCAGTGATGACCGCTAGGGAACACCGCACCGTCCCCTACCCACAGCCACGCCAATAGCACGTTGTGCCCCCATCGCCGGAGAAGCCATCCCATCCCGCTCGACCCCTTTGCTGGTGTATAAATAGAGGCCTTCTCTGCTTCAATTCTCCACACCACCTTACTCCCCACTCCTCACCACACCGCCACACCCTTTCCCGCAGCAAGGCGAGTGAAGCATCGCCGGAATTTAACCGGAGCCCGCCACTGCAGCGAAGGAAGGGCGTCGTCGATTGAAGTCGCCCTAGGAGCTATCGCGACCACCGTTCGAACCACCGTCGTCGACAACATCATTTGCCCCCATTAGTGACCCTAGATGGAGCCCAGGTGAGCCCCACACAACCCCCACCGCCACGTTAGGGTTCAGACCTCGCCGGAGCTGTTTGTCGTCGACGATGAACCTCAGCCGTTGGATCGCTTTCAGATTGAAAGATACCGTTTCGGGTTAATATAATCACTGTCTAGTGGGGCCGTTCTGTCAGTAGCCCTCTACGCCGCACTGTGCAGATTTGGCCGGCCCAGTTAGTTTCCCTCGCAGGCCTATGAATTCAAATAGTTATTTTCCAATTTAGTTAAACCCATTTTCTGTCAATAGATTCAAAAATCAATTCAAAGAGTTTCACTGAACCAAATTGCATGATTCCAATTTTGTTAGAATGGTATTTAAATTCCGATCCCATTGGAATCAAATCAATTGGAGTTAGAGATCATGTATAGTAAAAATAACAAGACAGAGACTTTTCTAACTTCAAACATTTTTCAAAAAACAACCATAAATGCTTTTGAGTTGATTCCAACTCTCAAAAATCACATTTTATAAGATATATCTGAATATGTAGAAATATTTAGGTTTACATGCAGTGACATTGGACTAGTACTAAAAGAATGCTATATAGGCATTTCTAGTCACTTTAATTGTATTAAATAGTAATGTTAAACTTTATAAAATATGACCAAGACTTTAAATCACATTCCCATGGATTAGAATATGTGGTGATGACATGTGTCAACATGATCCCATATTTTAATTGGAGAATGCTAAATCTTAAGTATTTTCAATGAGTAGAAATTACTTTTCTAAAAATAAGATAAACAGGATTAAGTCTTTATTTCATGTGATATTTGTGATGATGCTAGATCATCAAGTGTGAGCCTTAGTATGCTAAATAGAAGTAGTTAAGTATTGTTTGGTGATTGCGTACCTCGTATTCATTTATAGACGATAGTACCGACCTAGGATACGAGGAGGAGAACTTCAATCACTGCACCAATCAAGGCAAGCTAACACTTGCAAGTATTATACCTATGCAAGCTATCACTAATTGCAAGCTAGAACTATGCAAGTTTACACTTGCCCACTTCATAACTTAAGCAAGATGTATTAGGCATGCTTGGTTATACAACTTGATTATACCCATCGCAAGTTTTACTTGCAAGCTTTATTCTTTTTACTCTACCAAAGTTCTTTACTTTTAGCTAGTACTTTGTGAGTATTGAAAAAATAGTATGGATACCATAAAGAGTATAAAACTAGGGCTTACCATGTATGAAAATTCTTGCGTTTCACACCAAATGACCAATATCATATTTATGATAATGTTCCCATATTTCACCCACTCATATGACTTTCTGTCGATTTGTCAAACTAGGTATAATTTAATAATCTACAAGAGCGTGAGAGCAAGTTCAATAGTATAACCAACTCTTAGGTATAAGAAAGTGACATGTCGTCATCTATTGCTAGCCTTATACCAGTATATGCACTACCTAGCAATTAAAATATAAAACAACTAGCACTATGATGCAAAAACCTAATCAAAAAGCAAGAAAAGTAAACAGAAATAAAATTAAAAAACCTTTCTATGCCCACTTGAAAAATCCTAAAACATGGGAATTGTAAGAAAGCAAGGTACAATTTGTATAAAAGTTATGGTGGTGGCATTATATTTTTTAAACTGGGGTACCAAGGCCCCGAAGGAGCGACTTAGTTCAACTATCGCGCTAGTGTTTGCACTCATCGCTACGGGGTCTAATGACCTTTTGTAATTATTACTACTTTTGAGCCTTTTTGTACTGATGTTGAAGATTATTGATAGATCAGACGAATTTCACAAAAATAACACGATTGCTGGAAGAAGATCGGTGTGTCGTACCAAGGCACACGTGCGCAGCGCCGTGCTGTGGACGAGGGAGAGGCCAATTTTGTCAAGCGGGTTTTTCAGAAGTTTAAAAAACTCATATTTATCATTTATCGTTGTAGGTAATAAACACAAAAGGATTCCATACACGAGCATTTTTTATTTTTCTTCATTTTCTTATTTTTTCTTAAAAGTAGGGTTAACTTTGTTAGCATGCGAATTCTAGTAAGAAGTTAAATCATTCAAAAATCTCGATCACTCGTGATATATTGACTTTCTGGTGGATACCTTCAAAATAATTTTATAAGATTTGAAGAGCAATTAACAACTCCCTTGTGGTTCAAATTAATCTGACCTAATTTCGAAAAATCAACATAGAGTAATTTAAGTGCGAAAATTTAGCTACGAAGCTTGAAAATTCATAAAACTTACAGCGGAAGACAGCAATAGTATTTTTCCCAAAGGACTGGTCTGCCCGTGACTTCTCAGACAAAGGATGCAGATGCCACCAGCTAACATCACTGTGCCAATAGCTCGGAGCCGCCTCCACAAGAAAAGTGTGATGTTAGAGGAAACGAGGTGAAGGTGTGCGGGTCTGCATGCTAGCAGAACCACACACCCACCTTGTTAATTGAAAAAATAAAAAAAATAAACAAAAATAAAATGAAAAATTTGCATTGTGTATTTCTTAGAGGTACGGCGTCGAAGGGCCGATCGAGAAATTGCATTAATGTTGGGCTGTCACACACCATTAAAATAGTAACTTTGAAAATAAGAAAACTGCAATCCAATCCTGAACATTATTACAAAGGATCCTAAATAGAAGAAAAAATCGTGGATCAAGTCCTAGGTCACCATCAAAATGCTTGATAGCCCAGATAGTCACTCTTCCTAAACCACTAAGATATTTAAAAAGATTCAACTTCTTTCTAAGAAATTTATGCCAACAAATTTCACTCTGTGTTTTGAATCTTTTCAAATAAATTAAATAAAATAGAAAAAATGTGAAAAACTTGTGCATGGCATCCTTTGGCGTGTATTGGTCTCCATGAAAACTCATGAAAGTGGATTTAGAAATATTTGGAAAATTTTGTTCATGTTAGGGCTTACCATGTATGAAAATTCTTGCGTTTCACACCAAATGACCAATATCATGGCCATATCTATATCATATTTATGATAATGTTCCCATATTTCACCCACACAGATGAATTTCTGTCGATTTGTCAAACTAGGTATAATTTAATAATCTACAAGTGCGTGAGAGAAAGTTCAATAGTATAACCAACTCTTAGGTATAATAAAGTGACATGTCGTCATCTATTGCTAGCCTTATACCAGTATATACACTACCTAGCAATTAAAATATACGACAACTAGCATCACGATGCAAAAACCTCATCAAAAAGTAAGAAAAGTAAACAGAAATAAAAAAACCTTTCTATGGCCACTCAAAAAATCCTAAAACTTGGGAATTGTAAGAAAGCAAGGTACACTTTGTATAAAAAGTTAGGGTGGTGGCATTATTTTTTTGGGAACTAGGGTACCAAGGTCCCGAAGGAGCAAGATACTTCAACTATCACGCTAGTGTTTGCACTCATCGCTAGGTGGTCTAATGACCTTTTGTAATTATTACTATTTTTTAGCCTTTTGTACTGATGTTGAAGATTATTGATAGATCGGATGAATTTCACAAAAAATAAAACACGGTTGCTCAAAGTAGATCGGTGTGTCATACCAAGGCACACGTGCGCAGCACTGCACTGTGGACGAGGGAGAGGCCTATTTTGTGAAGCAGATTTTTAAGAAGTTTAAAAAACTCAAATTTATCATTTCTCGTTGCAGGTAATACACGCAAAAGGATTCCATGCACGAGCCTTTTTTTACTTTTTTCTTTATTCTCTTATTTTGTCTTCAAAGTAGGGTTATCTTTGTTGGCATGCGAATTCTTACTAGAAGTTAAATCTTTCAAAACTCTCGGTCGTTCACGATATATTGACTTTCTGGTGGATACCTTCAAAATAATTTTGTAAGATTTGAAGAGCAATAAACAGCTCCCTTGTGGTTCAAATTAATCGGACCTAATTTCGGAAAATCTGCATAGAGTAATTTAAGTGGGAAACTTTCGCTACGAAGCTTGAAAATTAATAAAACCTGAGAATTACAAGTAAAACATTGGTAACCCCCAAGAGAAGGGGATACCTATAGTACCTCTCAATGTGGAAGTAGGGTATCGATCTGCAAGAGCAAGAAGGAAAATCTATTTATTCTCTACAACTAAAATTCTACAAGTTTTAGTTATTTATGCACTAAACAATTTAAATAAACAATGGAGGTTGATTCAATACATGGAAGTAAAGTGCAAAAAAATAGTAATGTAAAGTTTCCCAATCCTCTTCAACATAAGAGGACAAGACAAAGGTTTTGTCTTATGGGAATAATGGACATGGGTTCACTCAATCATCTCTTTCCATCTATGATGAATATCATGTTATAGATAAAAGTACACAGAATTGTCATGTTTTAATGGTAACTTTTATAAAGGCTACATGTCCTAAAACACGTAGTTGAAATAAATACTCATTTGTGCGGCTAGGTCACCCTTGTAAGGCTAGCATTGGTTATTGTCACACCACACATCATACTTATCCCTTATTACCTTTAGAAAAAGGATGGTTTGCTGCATTGTGTCACTCAATACATATGCCGCTATCACTCGTCCAACCATTACCTACATGCATCATATTCTTAATGGAAAACACTCCAAACACTAATGCAATGATTTAATTGTCGTGTGAATTACCACAACTCCCTCATCTACCTCCACTTCGTGGTATCACACACCTTATGGTCATTGGTAAACAAGGCATTTTGCATAGATCAAGCCACTACATGTGATAGAATATTCCCAAAGTATGACAAGATGTAAAAGATCCAACACAATGTTAAATGCATAACAAGTATTCATACCACCATATCCCCCACAAGAATTATATAGATACATCCATAGTCATGCAAGGAACATCATATGGACTTCAACAATGATCATAATATACAGATTAGATCAAGTTACCACCACAAAACCATAGTCCAGGGGGTGGACTACTCCCCTCTCATCAAGGAGAGTGGTGACACTACAACAGAAATGGTATTTATTGACAGACCCCTTTTGTCACTTAATATCCATATTTTGTCAATGAATAGATGTTGTTGACAAAAATGGGTTGCCACTAATTTTGTCATAAAAGCCATGTCATAAAAAATTCATAACCGTGGTTTGCATTTTTTATCATTGTTTAACTTATATTAGTTGACGATGTTAGTTTTGTCAACAATCGTGTGCAACTAGTGACTAAAATATTTGTCATGATGTATATGAAAAGTTTTTCATTGTAAAATAGAAGGGAGTGTAGGATAGGTCATCATTACAGATGTGGCATTTTGTTAATTTAGTGTGATTTATTGACGTGGCATTATGACTTGCAGGACCTAGTGGTTCTTACAGGTGGACCAACGATAGGTCCGAGATGGTTCAGATAGGTGGGACTAAGAGGGTTTAGACAGGTGGGACCCAGAGGGTTCAGACAGGCAGGACCCGGAGGGTTCGGATAGGTGGCACCCATAGGGTTCGGACAGGTGGGACCGAGAGGGTTCGGACAGGTGGGACCTGGAAAGTTCTAACAGGTGGGACCCTGAGGGTTTTGATTGGTGGGACCCTAAGGGTTTGGATAAGTGGGACCCGGAGGGTGCAGACAGGTGCGACCCAGATGGTTCGGATAGGTGGGATCTAGATGGTTCTGACACGTGGGTCCACATGTTGCTGATAGTGTTAGTAATTTCATCATGTTAATAATTATGCAGAAAATAAAAAAATATGATACAGACAAATAAAATTTAGAACCAATATATAAAATGGCAGCGATAAAATTTTGTGCAATAGTATTTATATGCATAAATTGCTGAATAGAAGCACACTGAAATGAAGATACAACTAAGTAAATCATATTGATGAACAATTTCATCAAGATGGATGTGATGTTGAATTTTTTCCATGTCCTTGCTACTGTGATGTCCTTAAGATAAAACTAAGCATGGCTTCTAATTCTTGTTGCTTCTTCTCAGTTAACCTGTTTTTCTCTTCATGTGCCTTCATCAGAGCTGCATGGTCCTCTTTTTTTTCATTTCTTCAAATATTTTATCCTGGGCTTACATCATTTCCTGCATCTCTTGTTTTTTACCTTTCAGCTACGAGGAGTGATTGTTCCTCCTTTTCAGCAAGCTTGTTTTCTAGTTCTTAGATGCGTGCTATGGATACAGAGTTCTTCCTTGAGATTGATCCAAGTCCAAAATTTGAGAGGAATGTGCCTATGCTTGAGTTCATTGTGCTTTTCTCCTTCAATAATCTGTACTTCTATTTTTTCACTCTAATCTTCTAGGCGTGGTCTATTTTTCATGGTCATCATTGCATCCTGCAAATAAGTTCAAATGAAAGCATAAGAAATATTGAAGTAGAAAGCGTATTCATTACAAAATATTAGCAATATTAAAAATGTCTTACATAAGTATATTTGGCTTCCGTAGTCATGATGCCTTCCTTGTTAGTGTGGGTAAGTCTATACAATTCAATTGGAGATGTCACCTCCTCCAAGTTCTACAAGAAATTTAGAATTACAAACATGAGTTAGCAAAATTTCTACTGAGTTTGGTAGAACAATTGTTTCATATATGAACGTAAAAACACACAAGAGCTTCGTAGTGTGCAACGAAGCATCTCTAGTACATTTGCTGGCTTCATCTTATATGCTTCCTGGGGGCTCATATCTTTAATCTTGTCCCAATTCTCCTTCTTAAGTTTGTAGCGTAGTTGGCGCATACTACTCTATATAATATTAGTGCAGACAGTCTTGGTCACTACTTCATTTGTGTCCATTTCAAAATTTCCCTGAAAAATGGAGATACATATCATGTAGTTACATAGGTAGACAAGATAAATAGGTATGATGTAAAACTGTAGAGTTAGGGCTCACCACTACTTTGCGAATAGAACCTGGAATAACATCTTTCAGAGTCTCATCTTTTTCGTATTGAGTCCAGTTGGTTGCCAGATGCACTTTGTCTCGGATTTGTATTCTGACCTGGGAGCTTAGTTTTGCTGCTCGAAGAGGATTTTTAGGCCTTCTAACCCCCTCCTTAAATTCAATTCTCATTTTATTCCCATCATTTCTTCTAGTGTAGTCATGCAGACCATGACCCATGGAAATTCCACGTTCCCCACACTTTCGCTTTGAACCAGAAGAAGTTACCTCTGAAACATGGTAGGAATAAAGTTAAAATTAGAGTATATATTATATGACTAACCATTAGTACAATTATTTAAGTGCAACTATTAATACCTTTTTGTTTTGTAATGACAAGTTGATTGTCCTTAGGTGAGTTGCTTCCTCTAGATGTTAGGTTAAACATTGGTGAGACTGGAACTTCTGTGTTCTCACCCTCTGGGTGTGTAGGGCTCTAACACGTGACAGTTTCAGTTGCTTCATTGACATGATGTGCTCTTGATCTATTTTTTACGGTAGATTGAGGTACAGTTGTTGTTGCAGACTTCTTCTGTGCTGCAGTTGATGTACCATCATTAGCTTGTTTCAAAAAACAGTTAGTAACAAAACTGTATTACTTTACAGAGATTAAAATTCAGTGAAAAGAAGATATGATAACCTTTGTTTTAGGGTTACCGACGTTTTGGTCCTCGTCATCTGAAGTCAGTTCGTCATTAGTTGTGGCCATTTTTTCTACACTGGGTTCATATGTAGGGTCTGGTTGAGTGTGGTTAACATCCTTTTGTTTACCTTTTTGGTGGTCTCTGGCACTATGCAGATGCTGCTATAGGCGAATTTATGTGCTACCTCTTCTACATTTTTTATAGGCAAACCTCTGGCGGCTTTCGCTTCTTTGAAAACTTCCATCATACAAGCTTTATTTTCTTCCAAATTTTGAACTTGTTTGCCTCATACGCATTAGTTAGTTTTTTTGGGTGCCTAACAAGGGATGGTCAAAATTGTATTACAACTCTACAACAGATTACATCATGAATTACAAAGTCCCGACAATTTTTATTTATAAAATAACCTATCCAAGGGCATACATATTAAGAGTGTGTTGTTGAAGAGCAAACTAAAGTAGGTACAGTAGAAGTAGTTATCTGTACCTTCTGAGCACAGGAGTGAGCTATACTGTATTTATCTCTACAAATGTGATTTACTCTAGCATTTGTCTTCCTGACTGAATTCAAATTTTTTGCTAGGACGACTCTAGAATTCCTATGCATGTATTCTAAGTCAAGCCTGTTGCTAGCAACTGCCTTTGCCACTAGAAAGTTATCAGTATAGAGATAGGGCTCTTTTATGTTCATTCTTTGCACTATTTAAGCTGCCAATAACAAGGATTTAACCTCAGCTTGAAGAGGAGAGACCAAATAAAGAGCAGAGGGATGGATTTTTTCCTAGATGTAGCCATTGCTATTTTTTGCTTGGACCAAAATAGACAGAACTCAATCTTTCTACTGCGAAACAATATCATTGCGTGTGTGCGAGAAAACAATGTAAGGAGTGGATCACTATAATTATAACTAGAATGATAGAAATAAGATGTTTAACCACTTTGTAATGAATGGTTCTAGCAGATCTACTACATATGAGAAGGATTGGGGGATTGAATTATAACTTGAAGGTCGTTCGACATTGGGCTTATTCTTTGGTGTAGACCTCAATGGTTCGCGTGCCTTACCATTGCGAAGAGTCCCGATCATGGTGTCGGCCAAGGAGATCGCCGATCAGATGCGGCGATGCATTCTGAACCTCTAGGGACGAGATCGGATCTAGGAGAGGAGAAGGATGAGGTGCCAGAGGGGGGTGGGTTTTGGGAGTTAAGATGAGACACAAATCGTGGGAGGGATTCGTGCACCATTTTAATGTTGTAGGGTTTCAAAGTTTGGCTTAGGGGTGAGGGGAAAAAGGAGGGAACGAAAATGTGTTGAAAATTTTGGAGGAAAGTTCTGTTTAGTTCTTAATTTTGACGTGAGAGGCAAAACATTTTTTCAACATTTGGTTTATTTCATATATGTAAGTTGTACACAATTTGTATTAAAAAATGAAATAAAGTACTGACAAGTTGAAAATTAATATTACATTAAAAAGTCCTATTGCTAGACCTGAATGATCCATACATTACCCGTCCCTAAATCATAACTAAGAATTGTGAAATATTCATATTTTTTAAATTACAAATTCATAAGCCATGTTTTGATATATTGATGCTAGCTAAATGAGCTCAAATTTGGCACAAGGGTTTATCGACATGTGGCTAATGATGTTAGCATTATATCTAGCCATTTTGGTTTGAAAATTTCAAAATTTTCACCCTCGAACTCAAAAAATGGTTTCATTTGTCAAGAAAGTACCAAAACTACAATTTGTAACCTTCAAGTTGCAAGCTTGAGTGGTTGTACATCACATTGGGACCACAGAACAACATTTGTACTTTTCAGATGCTCTAACAATCTCTCGAAAGACTCTGGTCAACCCTGGTTTGACCAAACCTTGTAAATTTCATAAAAATGAGAAATTCCCTATATCTTTTGAAACCTTCAAATTTGTTTACTGTGTGGCAAATACCTTGCATGAAAAATGACAAACTTGGAAAATTTTTGCCCCTAGCAGTCCAGTCTCAAATGTGGGGTAGTGAGGTCAATGATCATGCCCAACTACTCGAAAGAGCCATTTGTGTACCATGTTTTCATCTACCTTTCTTTAAATGGACTCAAATTTGGCACAAGGGTTTGTCACCATGTGGCTAATAATGCTAGCATTGTATCTAGCCATTTTGGTTTCAAAATTTCAAAAATTACACCCTCAAACTAAAAAAATGGTTTCATTTGTCAATAAAGTACCAAAACTACGATTTGTAACCTTCAAGTTGCATTGTTGAGTTATTATACATCACATTGGGACCACAGAACATCAGTTGTACTTTTCAGATGCTTTCACAATCTCCCGAAGGACTCTGGTCAACCCTGGTTTGACCAAACCTTGTAAATTTCATAAAAAATAAGAAATTCTTTAAATCTCTTGAAACCTTCAGATTTGCTAACTTTGTGGCAAATAACTTGCATAAAAAATAACAAACTTGGAAAAAATGGTCCCCTAGGAGTCCACTCTCAAATGTGGGGTAGTTAGGTCAACGATCATATCTGACTACTCGAAAGAGCCACTTGTGTACCATGTTTTCATCTACCTTTCTTCAAATGGACTCAAATTTGGCACAAGGGTTTATCACCATGTGGCTAATGATGCCAACAATGTATCTAGCCATTTTGGTTAGAAAATTTGACCCTCAAACTCAAAAAATGGTTTCATTTGTCAAGGAAGTACCAAAACTACAATTTGTAACCATCAAGTTGCATGCTTGAGTGGTTGTACATCACATGGGGACCACAAAACAACAATTGTACTTTCATATGCTTTCACAATGTCTCGAAAGACTCTGGCCAACCCTGGTTTGACCATACCTTGTAAATGTCATAAAAATGTGAAATTCTCTAAATCTTTTGAAACCTTCAAATTCCTTCAGTGTGTGCCAAATACTTTGCATGAAAAATGACAAACTTTGAAAAACAAATGTCCCCCTAGCAGTCCACTCTCAATTGTGGGGTAGTTCGGGTAACGATCATGTCCGACTACTCGAGTGAGCCACTTGTGTACCATGTTTTCATCTACCTTTCTTAAAATGGACTCAAATTTGGCACAAGGGTTTATCACCATGTGGCTAATGAAGCAAGCATTGTATCTAGCCATTTTGGTTCCAAAATTTAAAATTTCAAACTCAAACTAAAAAAAATGGTTTCATTTGTCAAGCAAGTAGCAAAACTATAATTCGTAACCTTCAAGTTACATGTTTGAGTGGTTTTACATCCCATTGGGACCATAGAACAATAGTTGTACTTTTCAGATGCTTTTACAATCTCTCGAAAGACTCTGGTTAACCCTGGTTTGATCAAACCTTGTAAATTTCATAAAAATGAGAAATTCTTTAATCTTTTGAAACCTCTCAAATTTGTTCACTATGTGGCAAATACCTTGCATGAAAAATGACAAACTTGCAAAAAATGTCCCCCTATCAGTCCACACTCAAATATGGGGTAGTTAGGTCGACTATCATGTCCGACTACTTGAAAGAGACACTTTTGTACCATGTTTTCATCTACCTTTCTTCAAATGGACTAAAATTACGCACAATGATTTATCACCATGTGGCTAATGATGCTAGCATTGTATCTAACCATTTTGGTTTGAAAATTTCAAAAATTTCACCCTCAAACTCAAAAATAGGTTTCATTTGTCAAGCAAGTACCAAAACTATAACTTGTTACCTTCAAGTTGCATGCTTGAGTGGCTTTTCATCACATTGGGACCACAGAATAGCAGTTGTACTTTTCAAATGCTTTCTGAATCTCTCGAAAGACTCTGGTCAAACATGGTTTCACCAAACCTGGTAAATTTCATAAAAAATGAGAACTTCTCAAAATCTTTTAAAACCTTCAATTTTTTTCACTATGGGGCAAATCCCTTGCATAAAAATGATAAACTTGGAAAAAATGTCCCCCTAGCAGTCCACTCTCAAATGTGGGGTAGTTAGGTCAACGATCATGTCCGACTACTTGAAAGAGCCACTTGAGTACCATGTTTTCATGTACCTTTATTCAAATTGACTCAAATTTGGCACATGGGTTTATCCCCATGTGGCTATTGATGCTAGCATTGTATCTAGCCATTTTGGTTTGAAAATTTCAAAAATTTCACCCTCAAAATCAAAAAATGGTTTCATTTATCAAGCAAGTACGAAAACTACAATTTGTAACCTTCAAGTGTCAACATTGAGTGGCTGTACATCACATTGGGACCACAGAATAGTTGTTGTACTTTAGTGAACCCTGGTTTAACCAAAACTTATAAATTTCATAAAAAATGAGAAATTCTTTAAATCTCCTAAAACCTTCAATTTTTGTCACTATGTGGAAAATACCTTGCATGAAAAATAACAAACTTGGAAAAAATGTTCCCCTCGAAGTTCACTCTCAAATGTGGGGCAGTTAGGTCAACGATCATGTCCGACCACTCGAAAGAGCCACTTGTGTACCATATATTCATCTACCTTTCTTCAAATGGACTCAAATTTGGCATATGGGTTTATCACCATGTGGCTAATGATTCTAGCATTGTATCTAGCCATTTTGGTCTGAAAATTTCAAAAAACTCACCCTCAAACTCAAAAAAATTGTTCCATTTGTGAAGCAAGTACCAAAACTACAATTTGTAACCTTCATGTTGCATTCTTGAGTGGTTGTACATCACATTGGGACCATAGAACAACAGTTGTACTTTTCAAATGCTTTCACAATCTCTCGAAAGACTCTGGTCAACACTGAGGTTTGACCAAACCTTGTAAATTTCATAAAAAATGAGAAATTATCTAATCTTTTGAAACCTCCAAATTTGTTCACCATGTGGCAAATCCCTTGCATGAAAATTGACAAACTTGGAAAAAAATGTCCCCCTAGCAGTCGACTCTCAAATGTGGGTTAGTTAGGTCAATGATCATGTCCGACTACTTGAAAGAGCCACTTGAGTACCATGTTTTCATCTACCTTTCTTCAAATGGGCTCAAATTTGGCACAAGGGTTTATCACCATGTGGCTAATGATGCTAGGATTGTGTCTAGCCAGTTTGGTTTGAAAATTTCACCCTCAAACTCAAAAAATGTTTCATTTGTAAAGCAAGTACCAAAACTACAATTTGTAACCTTCAAGTTGCAAGCTTGAGTGGTCGTACATCACATTGGGACCACAAAACAACAGTTGTAGTTTTCAGATGCTTTCACAATCTCTCGAAAGACTCTAGTCAACCCTAGTTTAACCAAACCTTGTAAATTTCATAAAAAAGAGACATTCTTTAAATCTCTTGAAACCTTCAAATTTGTTCACTGTGTGGTAAATACCTTGTATGAAAAATAAGAAACTTGGAAATAAAATCCCCTAGCAGTCCACTGTCAAATGTGGGGTAGTTGGGTCAACGATCATAATCGACTACTCGAAAGACCACTTATGTACCATGTTTTCATCTACCTTTCTTCAAATGGACTCAAATTTGGCACAAGGGTTTATCACCATGTGCCTAATGATGCTAGCATTGTATCAAGCCATTTTGGTTTGAAAATTTCGAATCTTTCACCCTCAAACTCAAAAAAATGGTTTCATTTGTTAGGCAAGTACCAAAACTACAATTTGTAACCTTCAAGTTGCAAGCTTGAATTGTTGTACATCACATTGGGACCACAGAACAACTGTTGTACTTTTCAGATACTTTCACAATCTCTTGAAAGACTCTGGTCAACCCTGGTTTGAACAAACCTTGTAAATTTCATAAAAAATGAGAAATTCTTTAAATCTCTTAAAACCTTCAAATTTGTTCACTGTGTGGCAAATACCTTGCATGAAAAATAACAAACTTGGAAAAAATGTCCCCCTAGCAATCCACTCTCAAATGACGGGTAGTTAGGTCAACGATCATGTCCGAGTACTCGAAACAGCCACTTGTGTACCATGTTTTCATCTACCTTTCTTCAAATGGACTCAAATTTGGCACAAGGGTTTATAACCATGTGGCAAATGATGCTAGCATTGTATCTAGCCATTTTGCTTTGAAAATTTCACCCTCAAACTCAAAAAATGTTTTCATTTGTTAAGAAAGTACCAAAACTACATTTTGTAACCTTCAAGTTGCATGCTTGAGTGGTTGTACATCACATTGGGACCACCGAACAACAGTTGTACTTTTCAGATGCTTTCACAATCTCTCTAAAGATTCTTGTTAAGCCTGGTTTGACCAAACCTTGTAAATTTCATAAAAAATGAGAAATTATCTAAATCTTTTGAAACCTTCAAATTTGTACACTGTGTAAAATACATTGCATAAAAAATGACAAACTTGGAAAAAATGTCCCCCTAGTATTCTAGTCTCAAATCTGGGGTAGTTAGGTCAACGATCATGTCCTACTACTCGAAAGATCCATTTGTGTACCCTTTTTTCATCTACCTTTCTCCAAATAGAGTCAAATTTGGCACATGGGTTTATCCCCATGTGGCTAATGATGCTATCATTGTATCTAGCCATTTTGGTTTGAAATTGTCAAAAATTTAACCCTCAATCAGAAAAAAATGGTTCCATTTGTCAAGCAAGTACCAAAAGTACAATTTGTAACCTTCGAGTTGCAAGCTTGAGTGGTTGTCCATCACATTGGGACCATAGAACAACAGTTCTACTTTTCAGATGCTTTCCATCTCTCGAAAGACTCTGGTCTACCCTGGTTTGACCAAACCTTGTAAATTTCATAAAATATGAGAAATTCTTTAAATCTCTTGAAACCATCAAAAAATTTCACTGAGTGGCAAATACCTTGCATGAAAAATAAGTTGGTATTTTTTTCCCTAGCAGTCCACTCTTAAATGTGGGGTAGTTAGGTCAACAATCATATCCGACTACTCGAAAGAGCGACTTGTGTACCATGTTTTCATCTACCTTTCTTCAAATCGACTCAAATTTGGCACAAGGGTTTATCACCATGTTTAGCATTGTATATAGCCATTTTGGTTTGAAAATTTGAAAAATTTCACCCTCAAACTCAAAAAATGGTTTCATTTGTCAAGCAAGTACCAAAACAACAATTTGTAACCTTCAAATTGCACGCTTGAGTGATTATACATCACATTGGGACCACAGAACAACAGTTGTACTTTTCAGATGCTTTCACAATCTCTTGAAAGACACTGGTCAACCCAAGTTTGACCAAACATTGTAAATTTCATAGAAAATGAGAAATTCTTTAAATCTCTTGAAACCTTCAAATTTGTTCACTATGTGGCGAATAACCTTCATGAAAAATGACAAACTTGGAAAAAAAATGTCCCCCTAGTAGTCAACTCTCAAATGTGGGGTAGTTAGGTCAACGATCATGTCCGACTACTCGAAAGATCCCCTTGTGTACCATGTTTTCATCTACCTTTCTTCAAATGGACTCAAATTTGGCACAAGGGTTTATCACCATGTGGCTAATGATGCTAGGATTGCATCTAGCCATTTTGGTTTCAAAATTTCACCCTCAAACTCAAAAAAACGGTTTCATTTGTCAAACAAGTACCAAAACTACAATTTGTAACCTTCAAGTTGCATGCTTGAGTGGTTGTACATCACATTGGGACCATAGAACAACAGTTGTACTTTTTAGATGCTTTCACAATCTCTCGAAAGACTCTGGTCAACACTGGTTTGACCAAACCTTGTAAATTTCATAAAAATGAGAAATTCTTTAATGCTATCAAACCTTCAATTTTGTTCACTGTGTGGAAAATACCTTGCATGAAAAATGACAAACTTGGAATGAAATGTCCCCCTAGCAGTCCACTCTCAAATGTGGGGTAGTTAGGTCAACGATCATGTCTGACTACTTAAAAGATCCATTTGTATACCATGTTGTCATCTACCTTTCTTCAAATGGACTAAAAAAATGTCACAAGGGTTTATCACCATGTGGATAATGATGCTAGCATTGTATTTAGCCATTTTGGTTTCCAAATTACAAAAAATTCACCCTTAAACTCAAAAAATGGTTTCATTTGTCAAGCAAGTACCAAAACTACATTTTGTTACCTTCAAGTTGCATGCTTGAGTGGTTGTACATCACATTGGGACCACAGAACACCAATTGTACTTTTCAGATGCTTTCAGAATCTCTCGAAAGACTCTGGTCAACCCTGGTTTCACCAAACCTGGTAAATTTCATAAAAAATGGGAAATTCTCTAAATATTTTGAAACCTTCAATTTTGTTCACTATGTGGCAAATACATTGCATGAAAAATGACAAATTTGGAAAAAATGTCCCCCTAGCAGTCCACTCTCAAATATGGGGTAGTTAAGTCAACGATCATGTCTGACTACTTGAAAGAGCCACTTGAGTACCATGTTTTCATCTACCTTTCTTCAGATGGAATAAAATTTGGCACAAGGGTTTATCACCGTGTGTCTAATGATGCTAGCATTGTATCTAGCCATTTTGCTTTGAAAATTTGACCCTCAAACTCAAAAAATGGTTTCATTTTTAAAAGAAAGTACCAAAACTACATTTTGTAACCTTCAAGTTGCATGCTTGAGTGGTTGTACATCACATTGGGACCACCGAACAACAGTTGTACTTTTCAGATGCTTTCACAATCTCTCTAAAGATTCTTGTTAAGCCTGGTTTGACCAAACCTTGTAAATTTCATAGAAAATGAGAAATTCTTTAAATCTCTTGAAACCTTCAAATTTGTTCACTATGTGGCGAATAACCTTCATGAAAAATGACAAACTTGGAAAAAAAATGTCCCCCTAGTAGTCAACTCTCAAATGTGGGGTAGTTAGGTCAACGATCATGTCCGACTACTCGAAAGATCCCCTTGTGTACCATGTTTTCATCTACCTTTCTTCAAATGGACTCAAATTTGGCACAAGGGTTTATCACCATGTGGCTAATGATGCTAGGATTGTATCTAGCCATTTTGGTTTCAAAATTTCACCCTCAAACTCAAAAAACGGTTTCATTTGTCAAACAAGTACCAAAACTACAATTTGTAACCTTCAAGTTGCATGCTTGAGTGGTTGTACATCACATTGGGACCATAGAACAACATTTGTACTTTTTAGATGCTTTCACAATCTCTCGAAAGACTCTGGTCAACACTGGTTAGACCAAACCTTGTAAATTTCATAAAAATGAGAAATTCTTTAATGCTATCAAACCTTCAATTTTGTTCACTGTGTGGAAAATACCTTGCATGAAAAATGACAAACTTGGGATGAAATGTCCCCCTAGCAGTCCACTCTCAAATGTGGGGTAGTTAGGTCAACGATCATGTCTGACTACTTAAAAGATCCATTTGTATACCATGTTGTCATCTACCTTTCTTCAAATGGACTAAAAAAATGTCACAAGGGTTTATCACCATGTGGATAATGATGCTAGCATTGTATTTAGCCATTTTGGTTTCCAAATTACAAAAAATTCACCCTTAAACTCAAAAAATGGTTTCATTTGTCAAGCAAGTACCAAAACTACATTTTGTTACCTTCAAGTTGCATGCTTGAGTGGTTGTACATCACATTGGGACCACAGAACACCAATTGTACTTTTCAGATGCTTTCAGAATCTCTCGAAAGACTCTGGTCAACCCTGGTTTCACCAAACCTGGTAAATTTCATAAAAAATGGGAAATTCTCTAAATATTTTGAAACCTTCAATTTTGTTCACTATGTGGCAAATACATTGCATGAAAAATGACAAATTTGGAAAAAATGTCCCCCTAGCAGTCCACTCTCAAATATGGGGTAGTTAAGTCAACGATCATGTCTGACTACTTGAAAGAGCCACTTGAGTACCATGTTTTCATCTACCTTTCTTCAGATGGAATAAAATTTGGCACAAGGGTTTATCACCGTGTGTCTAATGCTGCTAGCATTGTATCTAGCCATTTTGCTTTGAAAATTTGACCCTCAAACTCAAAAAATGGTTTCATTTTTAAAAGAAAGTACCAAAACTACATTTTGTAACCTTCAAGTTGCATGCTTGAGTGGTTGTACATCACATTGGGACCACCGAACAACAGTTGTACTTTTCAGATGCTTTCACAATCTCTCTAAAGATTCTTGTTAAGCCTGGTTTGACCAAACCTTGTAAATTTCATAGAAAATGAGAAATTCTTTAAATCTCTTGAAACCTTCAAATTTGTTCACTATGTGGCGAATAACCTTCATGAAAAATGACAAACTTGGAAAAAAAATGTCCCCCTAGTAGTCAACTCTCAAATGTGGGGTAGTTAGGTCAACGATCATGTCCGACTACTCGAAAGATCCCCTTGTGTACCATGTTTTCATCTACCTTTCTTCAAATGGACTCAAATTTGGCACAAGGGTTTATCACCATGTGGCTAATGATGCTAGGATTGTATCTAGCCATTTTGGTTTCAAAATTTCACCCTCAAACTCAAAAAACGGTTTCATTTGTCAAACAAGTACCAAAACTACAATTTGTAACCTTCAAGTTGCATGCTTGAGTGGTTGTACATCACATTGGGACCATAGAACAACAGTTGTACTTTTTAGATGCTTTCACAATCTCTCGAAAGACTCTGGTCAACACTGGTTAGACCAAACCTTGTAAATTTCATAAAAATGAGAAATTCTTTAATGCTATCAAACCTTCAATTTTGTTCACTGTGTGGAAAATACCTTGCATGAAAAATGACAAACTTGGGATGAAATGTCCCCCTAGCAGTCCACTCTCAAATGTGGGGTAGTTAGGTCAACGATCATGTCTGACTACTTAAAAGATCCATTTGTATACCATGTTGTCATCTACCTTTCTTCAAATGGACTAAAAAAATGTCACAAGGGTTTATCACCATGTGGATAATGATGCTAGCATTGTATTTAGCCATTTTGGTTTCCAAATTACAAAAAATTCACCCTTAAACTCAAAAAATGGTTTCATTTGTCAAGCAAGTACCAAAACTACATTTTGTTACCTTCAAGTTGCATGCTTGAGTGGTTGTACATCACATTGGGACCACAGAACACCAATTGTACTTTTCAGATGCTTTCAGAATCTCTCGAAAGACTCTGGTCAACCCTGGTTTCACCAAACCTGGTAAATTTCATAAAAAATGGGAAATTCTCTAAATATTTTGAAACCTTCAATTTTGTTCACTATGTGGCAAATACATTGCATGAAAAATGACAAATTTGGAAAAAATGTCCCCCTAGCAGTCCACTCTCAAATATGGGGTAGTTAAGTCAACGATCATGTCTGACTACTTGAAAGAGCCACTTGAGTACCATGTTTTCATCTACCTTTCTTGAGATGGAATAAAATTTGGCACAAGTGTTTATCACCGTGTGTCTAATGATGCTAGCATTGTATCTAGCCATTTTGGTTTGAAAATTTGACCCTCAAACTCAAAAAATGGTTTCATTTTTAAAGAAAGTACCAAAACTACATTTTGTAACCTTCAAGTTGCATGCTTGAGTGGTTGTACATCACATTGGGAGCACATAATAGTAGTTGTACTTTTCAGATGCTTTCATAATCTCTCGATAGACTCTAGCCAACCCTGGTTTGACCAAACCTTGTAAATTTCATAAAAATAGAAAATTCTCTAAATCTTTTGAAACCTTCAAATTTGTTCACTGTGTGGCTAATACCTTGCGTGAAAAATGACAAACTTGAAACAAATGTCCCCCTAGCAGTCCACTCTCAAATTTGGGGTAGTTATGCCAACGATCTTGTCCGACTACTAGAAAGAGCCCCCTTGTACCATGGTTTCATCTGCCTTTCTTCAAATGGACACAAATTTCTCACAAGGGTTTATCACCATGTAGCTAATGATGCTAGCATTGTATCTAGCCATTTTGGTTTGAAAATTTCAAAAGTTTCACCATCAAACTCAAAAAATGGTTTCATTTATCAAGCAAGTGCCAAAACTACAATTTCTAACCTTCAAGTTGCATGCTTGGGTGGTTTCACATCACATTGGGACCACAGAACAACAGTTGTACTTTTTAGATGCTTTCACAATCTCTCAGAAGACTCTGGTCAACCCTTGTTTGACCAAACCTTGTAAATTTCATAAAAAATGAGAAATTCTCTTAATCTTTTGAAACCTTCAAATTTGTTCACTATGTGGAAAATACGATGCATGAAAAATGACAAACTTGGAAAAAATGTCCACCTTGCAGTTCACTCTCAAATGTGGGGTAGTTAGGCCATCGATCATGTTCGACTACTCGAAAGAGCCACTTGTGTACCATGTTTTCATCTACCTTTCTTCAAATGGAAACAAATTTGGCACAAGGGTTTATCACCATGTGGCTAATGCTGCTAGCATTGTATCTAGCCATTTTGGTTTGAAAATTTCAAAAATTTCACCCTCAAACCCAAAAAAATGGTTTCATTTTTCAAGCAGGTACCAAAAATATAATTTGTAACCTTCAAGTTGCATGTTTGAGAGCTTTTACATCACATTGGGACCACAGAACAACAGTTGTACATTTCGGATGCTATCACAATCTCTTGAAAGACTCTGGTCAACCCTGGTTTGACCAAACATTGTAAATTTCATAAAAAAAATGAGAAATTCTCTTAATCTTTTGAAACCTTCAACTTTGTTCACTGTGTGGAAAATACGATGGATGAAAAAATGACAAACTTGGAGAAAATGCCCCCCTCGCAGTTCACTATCAAATGTGGGGTAGTTAGGTCAACGATCATGTCAGAGTACTTGAAAAAGCCACTTGTGTACCATGTTTCCATATACCTTTCTTCAAATGGACTAAAATATGGCACAAGGGTTTATCACCATGTGGCTAATGATGCTAGCATTGTATCTAGCCATTTTTGTTTCAAAATTTCAAAAATTTGACCCTCAAACTAAAACAAATGGTTTAAATTGTCAAGCAAGTACCAAAACATCAATTTGTAACCTTTAAGTTGCATGCTTGAATTGTTGTACATCACACTGGGACCATAGAATAGTAGTTGTACTTCTCATATGCTTTCAGAATCTCTCGATAGACCCTAGTCAACCCTAGTTTGACCAAACCTTGTAAATTTCATAAAAACGAGAAATTCTCTAAATCCTTTGAAACCTCCAAATTTGTTCAGTATGTGGCAAATACCTTGCATGAAAAATGACAAACTTGAAAAATGTCCCCCTAGTAGTTCACTCTGACATGTGGGGTAGTTAGGCCAACGATCATGTCCGACTACTCGAAAGAGCCACTTGTGTACCATGTTTTCATCTACATTTCTTCAAATGGACACAAATTTGCATCCCCAAGCTTTGACGCTTGTACTTATTGGATATTTATTGGGGTGACACACGTGGCATCCCCAAGCTTGAGCTTTAGTCCATTCTTCATCTCATTACTCATTCCTTCCATACACCTGAAATTTTTCCTTCATACAAAACTTCACACAATCTCATTAGCAACATTAGTGCACTTAAGATAAATAAGTCTCAAGATTCAGTTTTAACACCAAATAAACTTCCATTAGAACAGTAGCTACTGTAGAACTTCCTCAAAAAGCTCAATTTCACAAAAGAACTCAAGAAGGAACTAACAAGAAGCAAATGCAGAAAATGGCAGAAATCTGTCAAAACAGACCAGAAGGTAAAGACGAATTTTTCTGAAGACCTTATGTTGCTCAAATAAAAAAATGTTGAACTAACGAAAGTTATATTACAACCTGGGGCAGAAGAAAAAAACATTACAGCTCAATCCAACATACAGAGATCTCTCACGAAATTTTACGGTGAAGCACAAAAATCTGTTTCGGGACAACAACTTTGCCAATCATCACTTCACTCTCATTAGAGGTTACTCTTGGCACAAAAATCAAATAAAAAGGATAAGGAGAGGTTATTGCAGAGGTAATAACTTCCAAGACTCATCTAAAACTCTTGGGTTATCTCCCAACAAGTACTTTTCTTTAACGCCTTTAAGTTAGGCATAGCAAAAACTAAAATGGATAGAATAGAAGTAAGCGGAGATAATCATGGTGAAAACATTGTTTTGTTCAATGAAATCCTTTTGTTAACAAGGTTGATCAGGTCTTGCTACCAAAACAATTTCATATGAGAAAACTTTGTATTCCACTAATGATTATGTTACGTCAACCTTGATAGCAATGGTCCCAATCATAATAGTTTCAAAATTTTCTCTTGGTATGAGACAATATATATCTCCAACTTGAATGCCTTCAACATGTTCAATTGAATTCAAACCATAAGTCCTTTCAATCTTCTTGGGGAAATATACAATGTGTTCATTGAAGGTCACCTTCCCTTGATTACAATTAATGACAGCTCCTGCAGTATTTAAAAAAAGGTCTCCCAAGAATAATAGACATATTATCATCTTCAGGCATAAAAGTTTGAGAGGATGCTCTCATAAGGAATATGAGTTGAAGTAAAAGAGAGCATCAAGGAGCAAATTCAAAACACATTTAAGTCTATCCCACTTCCTATGCATAGGAATCATGCAAGCAAATAAATTTGCAAAGAACAAAGTGACAGTCATAGGAAGATAAAACAAGAGTAACTTCAAAACTTTCAGCACATAGAGAGGTGTTTCAATACCATGAAAACTCCTACCACCATATTTTCCTCTCTCAAAATAATTTTCGATAGCCTCATGAATAAACTCAACAATATAACTATCACATAAAGCATGCTTTTCATGATCTATAAGCACTAGAGCCTTATCATAAACATTTTCAAAGGAAACCTCGGGAACATAACATTCATCCTCCTTTAGTAAGCAAGGGGGACAATCAAATAATGTAAGGGATAAAGAGTTACTCTCATTAGAAGGTAGGCATGGGTAGCTAATCCATTCTTCCTCCTTTTGTTCATCACTCTCCTCCTCTTTTTCATCTAATGAGATTGCAGGTTCGTCAATTTCTTCTTCCATAGGATCCTGCAAGGCACTAGTCTCTTCCATTTGTGGAGATCATCTATTAAAATATTCAAGAATATTGCCATTTTCATCCTTGTACTTATCAAAGAAAAATTGAAGTATACCATAAACCTCATACTTATAAGGTGAATCATGAATATTTTCAAGCAAACTAGCAAGTTCAAAAGCACCCTTCCAAGCAATAAATTCTTCAATTTGTTCCGCATCATAAAAGTCATAAATTCCTTTAGCATAGGAAGATATGGTATCATTACTATTATACTCACATTGAAAAGGGAGGTGTTTATACCTCTTTCTGCAACGAGATTCATCACAGCAATAAGTAACATTATAAGTAGAGCACACATTCCTAGTAATGCTATACAATCTATCAATTTGTTCCCATAAGTGTTTCCCTTTTTGTGACAAGCGGTGCTCCTTATAATAATATCTTTGATCTTCCGTGAACCCACCTTGCTAATAAGCTTTAGTTTCAAAGAAACCAACCATTGCCAACAAGCATGATAAAGCAAGACAATAACAGACCAACGAAAATAACAACTAGAGTAGGAACTATTTTTTTTGTATTTTTGATAAAGAAACAAGCAAACAAGGAGAAAGATAAACTTAGCTTGAATAATAGTGAATCCAAGTGAACTTGATAAATAAAGCTATGCTCCCCGGCAACAACGCCAGAAAATAGTCTTGATGACCCACAAGTATAGGGGGTGTATCGCAGTATTTTCGAGGGAAGTGAAACCCAATTTATTGATTCGACACAAGGGGAGCCAAAGAATATTTATCAGCCTTAACAACTGAGTTGTCAATTCAGCTGCACCTGGAAACAATCTTGCTCACAGCAGTTTATCAGTAGCAACAGTTTTGTAGTAGGAATAGTAAAGTAACAGCAGTAGCAAAACAAAGACAGTAGTAACAATAAGCAGTAAACAGTGGGATTCGAGTGCGGTAGGCATAGGGATGGATGGACGGGTGTTGCATGGACAAGACAATTCACATAGCAATCAGAACATAGGGAAATTGCAGATAAATAAGATAAAGCACCCAACTACTAGACAACCCTAGGCATGTGTTCCATATATAGTCATACGTGCTCGCAATGAGAACTTGCACAACATCTTTTGTCCTGCCAGCCTGTTTGCACCGGGGCCTCTAGGGAACTACTGGCAATTAAGGTGCTCCTTTTAATAGAGCACTGGAGCAAAGCATTAACACTCCGTGAACACATGTGATCCTCACATCAAAGCCTTTCCCTTCTGGTTATCCCGATTTCTGTCACTTCGGGGCCATAGGTTCTGGACAACGACGTGTGTATACAACTTGGAGATAAGACCAAGAACAATACTATCATAATGAATCAATAATAAGTTCAGATCAGAAATCATGGCACTCGGGTCCTAGTGACAAGCATTAAGCACAACAAGTCGCAACAAAGTCATAAAGCACTAATAAAAGATACTAGGCACCATGCCCTAACAATCTGATGCCATTACATGAACGATCTCATCCAATCCCTACCATCCCCATAGCCTACAGCAGGGGATTACTCACTCATAGATGGGGGAAACATGGATGGTCGATGGAGAAGCGATGGTGATGGCGATGATCTCCTCCCATTCCCCGTCCCGGCAGGGTGCCAGAACAGAGTTTCTGGTACTGTTTCGTGGAATCTGGTGGTGGCGGCAGAGCGAAACTCCTTCTGGAAAAACTTCGAACCCCCCGGAGTTTTTAGGTCAGAAGGCTTCTTATAGGAGAAGAGGGAGACCGAGGGGGTGCCTGGGGGGCCCACACCACCCCCTGGCGCGGCCTGGCCTGGCCCGCGCCACCAGGTGGTGTGGCCACCCCCTGGCTCTTCTCTGTCTCATATTCTGGCTCCTAGAGTCTTCTGGAAAAATAGGCACTTTGGCTTTTGTCCCATCCAATTCCGAGAATATTCATTTTCTGACTTTCCTGGAACCAAAAACAGCAGAAAACAGGCATCTGGCACTGTGGCTCTTGTTAATAGGTTAGTCCAAGAAATCATATGAAAAGTACTCCGAAGTGTGGACAAAACACAAGAAAGTGGATAAAACTAAGAATGGAGCATCAAAAATTATAGATACATTTGCAATGTATCAGGGAGTCAAGGACATCTTCACAAAGGGAGTCCCTCATAACCAATCTCTTCAATTTTTTATTTTTGTTTTGCTTAGTTAACTTTTTACTTTGTTTTCTTGTTTCCTTATCAAAAACACACAAAAAATAGTTTTACAAGTTTGCTTTCTTTATTCAAAAACACACAAAAAAAATTAGTTCCTATCTTAAGTTGCCATTATGTCTAGCATTACTCCAATCACTATGTCACCTGAGGAAATGAATTTCACTTTTAAACAAGGAATTGAAGAGAGCTTCAAAGAAGCTTGGTCTAGAATCTCTGATCTACATGAAAAAATTGAACCTAAAATGACTCAAAGCTTGTTCCTTAGTAGTTTTTACCTTGGAATTGCTCTTTTCTATAGATATGCTTTGGATGCTATTGTGGGAGGAGATTCGCTCCAATTTAATGAGGATGATGCTGTTAATGCCATAAAGAAGTTTATCTTTACTTACAACTTGCTTAGCAAATCTGATTCTTCCTTTATGAACATATTTGCTAGATTGAACACTCTTGAGACCCGCACTACTAGTTTAAAGGATTTATAACACGCTTAAAGAGTATCATGATTATGTTCCAATAAATTCTGAACCATCAAAGTGGCTCCCCACAGTAAAGATTGCTATAAATAATGAAACTTTTCAAGCACGTTATGATATCATGTCTGAATTTTGGCTTATTCCCAAAGATATCTATGAAGCTTTGGGGGCTTTCTGAAGAAGGAAAAGAAATATTTCTTGCTAATAATGCCACAATATTACCTATTGGAATAGCTGAAGGAGTGTTTACAAAGATCCTAGGGAAAATGGTTTTTACTGATTATCTTGTTATTGAATGTGCAGGAAAAGGACAAATTACGCTTGGAAGATCCCTATTGAAGCTCCTTGGAGCAATAATAGATGTGGGAAAGGGGACCATGCACTTTTCTTCTCCACCAAACAATCATATCTTCCCCAAGGTTAAGAATAAAATTAAGAGAGGCAAGGGCAAGAAATTTGATTTTAATGCTTCTTCATTGGAGAATAGTTGATTCTTTTTCTTACTTCTTATGTCTAACTTAAAGGCGTTAAAGAAAAGTACTTATTGGAAGATAACCCAAAAGTTTTAGATGAGTATTGTAAGTTATTACCTCTGTAATAACCGCTTCTTATTCCTTTTATTTGCTTTTTGTGCCAAGAGTAACCTCTAATGAGCGAGAAGTAATGATTGGGAAAGTTGCTATCCCGAAACAGATTTCTATGCTTCACTGTAAAAATTCGTGTACAATATATGTACGTTATTTTGAGGCGTGAATTTTTGTGCTTCTGCCCCAGGTTGTTATCTAACTTTCCTTCGTTCAACACTTTTTGATTTGAGCAACAGGAGGTCTTCGAAAAAATTCGTCTTTACCTGCTGGTCTGTTTTGACAGATTTCTGCCATTATTTGCATTTGCTTCTTGTTGGTTCCTTTTTGAGTTCTTTTGGGGAATTGAGCTTTTTGAGGGAAGTGATACAGTAGCTTGTGTTTTAATGGAAGTTTTATTGGTGTTGAAGCTGAATATAAAGACTTATTATCTTGAGCGCACTAATGTTGCTAATAAAGATTGTGTGAAGTTTTGTATGAAGGAAAAATTTCAGGTGTATGGAAGGAATGAGTAATGAGATGAAGGATGGACAAAAGCTCAAGCTTTGGGATGCCACGCATGTCACCCCAAGAAATATCCAAGAAGTACAAGCATCAAAGCTCGGGGATGCCCAAGGCATCCCCTTCTTCATCAATAAAAATCCCAGGTTTCTTCCAACCGCTTCATTTTTATTGTTTCATGCACAGTTGTGTTGTTCTTGGAGCGTCTTCTTTTTCATTTTCATTTTCTTGATTTGCCTAGTTTTCTGAATAAATTGGTTGGACCCCCTCTTTCATACATTGGTTTTCAAATAGTTTGGTTTGGATTGGAAAAGAGTAGGAAAGTTCGTGCTTGTGGTAAAGAGAGCTTGTTTTCGACTGTGGCCTATGCTTTGTCATGCCATGCTTGATATTGTTTTGAATTTATGCTTAGTATTTTTTGATGTATCATGACATGTTATAAACAATTGAGATTGCTTAATGTGCCTTGGAAGGATTATGCGTTGTTTTAGCATATTAAAGCATAGTATTGTGGTATTCTCCTTTGATGCTTTATTTGGGTTGACTTGGCACATGCTCACACCATGTTATGACTATTCCAAGTTACCATAGCCTTGATGATCCTTTAGTTTTCAACTCGTAATATCACTTTATGCTTTGATCAATGATGTTTTGTCGCTCTGCATGATTGTGGCCATTATTGCTCTCTTAGTTTGTCGCTCCCAGTCTTTTGCTAGCCTTCGTAACCAATTGTGAGTTCCACTCATGCATCCAACTCCTTAAACCAAGTTATTACAAAGATTCCACCATACCTACCACCTAGCATATGCTATTCCAAGTATATTCATGTTTTTATCTACCTTCCAAATTAAACTTGTTATGTGAAAATTAGTGATTAAAGCTCTCACGAACTTGATGGCACACTTTAATTTTCTTGAATTTAATAAACTTGAACCATTGGGTCCTTCTTTGTTGCGTATATGATTGTGCTTTATAAGTTGAAATTAGCAGAACCATATATCATGGGGAACACTTTCAACATTGCGCTTGTACTTTGTATCCCATTGATATCATGTTCTTTTGCTTATGGATCCCGGTGATGTGAAATAAAAGTGGAACTTGTAAGATCATGGAGTTTGTATGTGTGTTAGATAAACGTCAGGGCCGCTAGCCTAAGCCATGCCTAATCATGGTGTAAACTTGCAGCATCACCATAATGAGCACTCTATGAAGCATCCTAAATAAAAACCTATGCAAATAGCAAATAAAAAGATCACTGAGATGCTCATTGTCTCTTGCCTTGTCATTTTGATTATGGGATAGCTCCTGTATCATGTGCAAGGGGTACCCCGTTCGTGGTTCTTTATGATACATATGTACTTACAATGACAAGAGCTTACTCGTGACTAAAGTTTAGTAGCATGCGGTTCGGTCTTCGTAAGTAAGGGGCATGAGATTTCGGCTTATAACTTGTCAAGCATATCCTCTTAGTTTTGTCATTTTAACCTTAATCACCTTAAAGATGCTTATGATAGGGGTAATGAGAGCTGAAAGCTAACAAGTACCATAATTTTTGGAAGCTCTTTATGAAACTTGAATCTCTACTTCCTTCTATGAAGGCCTTTCTTTTACTTTTATGTTGAGTCTCCACCTTCTAGCTTTATGCACCTACTTTGAGAGCATAGTGTCCATTCTTAGTTCTATGTACATTGTCCCAAGACTTGTTGATTGATGCATAGCTTTGATATTGCTTGTTTTAAACTATTTGTATCTAGTCACTCTTATGAACTTTGAAGGTGTCATATGCATTTATGTTTTGCTACTCTATGAGGGACAAGCTGAATGCCATTATGCTATGTTTTCTTTATGTGAAACAAACAAACGTCTTGCAAAGCATTGTTATTCATGAATCTTTTGTTTGTACCTTTTCATGTTGCAACATAGTTGCTTTGTCTTATTGTTAGAACTTTGTCTTTCATGTTATGATTGAAGTACTATGATCCCATCTATCAATGTTTTACAAATACCTTGATCAAGTTTCTGATGCTGCATGTCACCTCAAAAATTATTCTTTCTTTTTATTAGTTACCTACTCGATGACGAGCAGGACTTAAGCTTGGGGATGTTGATAGGTTGCTAACGTATCCATAATTTTTGATGTTCCGTGCTTGGTTTTATCTACTTTCTTATGTTTTATCCACACTTTGGAGTACTTTTCATATGATTTCTTGGACTAACCTATTAACAAGCGCCACAGTGCCAGCTGCCTATTTTCTGCTGTTTTTGGTTCCAGGAAAGTCAGAAAATGCATATTCTCGGAATTGGACGGGACAAAAGCCAAAGTCACTTTTTCACCGAGGGACACACGGAGCCAGAATACGAGACGGAGAGGGGCTAGAGGGTGGCCACACCACCTAGCCGTGCAGCCAGGCCTGGCCCGCGCCAGGGGGTGGTGTGGCCAGCCCAGGCACCCCCTCGGCCTCTTCTGACTATAAGATGCCTCCGATACAGAAACCCTAAGTACCCGATCAAAATTCCACGAAAGAGTCTGTAGCCACCGTCATCTCCATCCTTAGATCGGGAGGGATCTGAAGCTCTTCCCGGCACCCTGCCGGAGAGGGGAATTCACCCTGGAGGCCTTCTTCATCATCATGCAAGCCTCCGGTGTGATGCGTGAGTAGTTCATCTCTGGACTACGGGTCCATGTAGTAGCTAGATGGCTAGTTCTCCTCCTTTGTGCTATCAGGTTTAGATCTTGTGAGCTCCGTTCGTGATCAAGATCATCGATTTGTAATTCATAAATGTTGTGTTTGTGGGGATCTGATGGATATTGAGATGCTATTTTAGATTGATTATTGATTCTATCATGTCTTTTTTATTTGTGATCTTGCATGCTTTCCGCTGTTAGTAGCTATCTTGGCCAAGTAGATGCTAGCAACTCCAAGAGTTAGTATTTATCCTCGATAGTGGGTTCATGCCTCTAGTAATCTATGGAAGTGACAGAAATCTCTAAGGTACTAGATGTGCTGTTGCTACTAGGGAGAAAACAACAATCCTTTGTTCATAGAACAATCATATTGTTTACTCTACATGCAATTTGTAATGCAATTATCTGTTGCTTGCAACTTAATACTGGAGGGGGTTCGGATGATAACTTGAAGGTGGATTATTAGTCATAGATGCAGTTGGATGGCGGTCTATGTATAATGTTGTAATGCCCAATCAAGTCTCAAAGGAGTCAAGATGATTAGTATATGCATATTGCTTTCTCGATGTTTGTCAATTGCCCCGCTGTAATTTGTTCACCAAACATGTTATCTATCTTAAGGAGAGCCATCACTAGTGAACTTTGGACCCTGGTCCTTTCTTTTACCATCAATCTATAACTGTTTACTTATTTGTGTTTACTTTCTTCAAACTATTACTTTCTTCCACTCGATACGTTTAATCCTTTGTTTTCAGCAAAACCGGTGAGATTGACAACCTCATCGTAAGTTGGGGGCAAAGTTTTGTGGTTGTGTTGTGCAGGTCTCCACGTTGCTGCTGGCGCTGGTAGTGCTCCCTGCCAAACTCCAGCTAGCAACACCTTTGAGGTGTTTCCTTGCTCCTACTAGATTGATAACCTTGATTTCATAACTGAGGGAAACTTACTTCTATTCTCATCATACCTTCCTCTTGGGGTTCCCTAATGAGCTCGTTAGTATACGAGTCAGCAAAGTTGCATGCTTGAGTGGTTTTACATCACATTGGGACCACAGAACATCAGTTGTACTTTTTAGATGCTTTCAGAATCTCTCGAAAGACTCTGGTTAACCCTGGTATCACCAAACCTAGTAAATTTCATAAAAAAATGAGAAATTCTCTAAATCATTTGAAACCTTCAAATTTGTTCACTATGTGGCAAATACATTGCATAAAAAATGACAAACTTGGAAAAATGTCCCCCTAGCAATCCACTCTCAAATGTGGGGTAGTTAAGTCAACGATCATGTGCGACTACTTGAAAGAGCCACTTGAGTACCATGTTTTCATGTACCTTTATTCAAATTGACTCAAATTAGGCACATGGGTTTATCACCATGTGGCTAATGATGCTAGTATTGTATCTAGCCATTTGGTTTGAAAATTTCCAAAATTTCACCCTCAAACTAAAAAAATGGTTTCATTTGTCAAGCAAGTACCAAAACTACAATTTGTAACCTTCCATTTGCATGCTTGAGTGGTTGTACATCACGTTGGGACCATAGAACAACAGTTGTAATTTTCAGATGCTTACACAATCTCTCGAAAGACTCTGGTCAACCCTGGTTTGACCAAACCTTGTAAATTTCATAAAAAATGTTCTTTAATCTTTTGAAACCTCAAATTTGTTCACTGTGTGGCAAATACCTTGCATGAAAATATGTCAAACTTGCAAAAAATGTCCCCCTAGCAGTCCACTCTATAATGTGGGGGTAGTTATGTCAACGATCATGTCCGACTACTTGAAAGAGCCACTTGTGTACCATGTTTTCATCTACCTTTCTTCAAATGGACTAAAATTATGCACAAGGATTTATCACCATGTGGCTCATATGGTAGCATTGTATCTAGCCATTTTGGTTTCAAAATTTCAAAAAGTTTCACCCTGAAACTCAAAAAATGGTTTCATTTGACAAGCAAGTACCAAAACTACAAGTTTTAACCTTCAAGTTGCATGCTTGACTGGTTGTACATCACATTGGGATGATAGAACAATAGTTGTACTTTTCAGATGCTTTTAGAATCTACCGAAAGACTCTTGTCAACCCTGGTTTGACCAAACCTTGTAAATTTCATAAAAAATGAGAAATTCTCTAGATCTTTTGAAACCTTAAAATTTGTTCACTGTGTGGCAAATACTTTGCATCAAAAATGACAAACTTGGAAAAAAGTCCCCCTAGCAGTCCACTCTAAAATGTGGGCTAGTTGGGTGAACAATCATGTTCGAGTACTCGAAAGAGCCACTTGTGTACCATGTTTTCATCTACCTTTCTTCAAATGGATTCAAATTTGGCACAAGAGTTTATCACCATGTGGCTAATGATGCTAGCATTGTACCAAGCAATTTTAGTTTGAAAATTTCAAAACTTTCACCCTGAAACTCAAAAAATGGTTTCATTTTTCAAGCAAGTACCAAAACTATAGTTTGTAAACTTCAAGTTGCATGCTTGAGTGGTTGTACATCACATTGGGACCACAAAAGAGTAGTTGTACTTTTCATATTCTTTCACAATCTCTTGAAAGACTCTGGTTAACCTTGGTTTGACCAAACCTTGTATATTTCATAAAAAATGAGAAATTCTCTTAATGTTTTGAAACCTTCAAATATGTTCACTAAGTGGAAAATACCTTGCATGCAAAATGAGAAACTTCGAAAAAAATGTCCCCCTAGTAGTCCACTCTCAAATGTGGGGTAGTTAGGTCAACTATAATTTCTGACTACTCGAAAGAGCCACTTGTGTACCATGTTTTCATGTACCTTTCTACAAATGGACTCAAATTTGGCACAAGGGTTTATCACCACATGGCTAATGATTCTAGCAATTTTGGTATGAAAATTTCAAAATTTTCACCGCCAAACTCAAAAACTAGTTTCATTTGTCAAACAAGTACCAAAACTACAATTTGTAACATTCAAGTTGCATGCTTGAGTGGTTGTACATCACATTGGGACCACAAATCAACCGTTGTACTTCTCATATGCTTTCACAATTTCTCAAAAGACTCTGGTCAACCCTGGTTTGACCAAACCTTGTAAATTTCATAAAAAACTGAGAAATTCTCTAAATCTTTGCAAACCTTCAAATTTGTTCACGGTGTGGCAAATACTTTACATGAAAAATGACAAACTTGGAAAAAATGTCCCCCTAGCAGTCCACTCTCAAATGTGGGGTAGTTAGGTCAACGATCATGGCCGACTACTCGAAAGAACCACTTGTGTACCGGGATTTCATCTACCTTTCTTCAAACTAGCAAAGTGGCCCGCGCACATGCGCAGGAAACCATTTTTAATACTTCCACATCTTTTTCTTTTTATAGTTGAAATCCCTTTAAAAAGGTTTTCTCTGCGTATGTACATATTCAATAATATAAGACATATAAAGCATGTTTGTCATCATTCTTTTATAACTGTGTTGTCTAATATATTAAAATGTACATGTCCATGAAAAATATTAGCCATTTATATGCCTTGAAAAATACTTTGGTGTCAAATGTGTTTCTAGTAGATTTTTTTATCATAAGTGAAATCTTTGAATTTGAGTCCTTAAGAGTCAAACATGCCTCATATTTGGAAACATATAAAGAAGTAGTACACATAATCAAGGTTTACAACCTTCACCCATGAACTTCTTTAGAATCCCGTAAAATGTATATTGTTTAGTACTCATAAAAATCTACAGTATGTACATATAAAATACAACATTTTTGAGCATAAACATGCATCAAAGTAACACATGGGCATTCAATCAGATAAAGCCTGAATATAGTACCCTTATATTTTTAATAAGTTTTCATCCTTAAGAATAAATAATGTTCAAAAAATTACCTTATTAAAGGTATTTACGGATTTTTAAATCATTATCTCTCTATCTTAACTAATCTCATATTTTATACTATTCTGATGTTCAAAATGACGATTATACTTGCAATTGTGTTCACACCAAACATTTTGTGTACCTTAATTTCACTGAAAATAATATTAGTCTAATATAAATTATTAGATACACTTATTTGTAAATATTAGGCAATTATGTGGGCTTGAAACTTACTATAGGAACTTGTTGAATTATTCTTAATAATTTTACACTATAAGTTCACTGCTTGTCCGATCATATATTATTTAAGGGTTCCAACTGAATTTACTATACTGGCAAAATGGTGGAATATATGTGTTAATTGTTGTGTCTTGCTTTGAATCAATATTGTATATAATAGTCGAATAAATAACATCAATGATACCCTTTTGTAAACTGCTATTGCAGTAACTATTGATTGAATCATTATGAATATCCTAACCAGCAATTTATATATGGTGAAGTAGGGGGAGGCAAATCATGACTTGAGGTTCATTTTTACTTTTTACACATGCCTGATTTATATATTAATTATTTCTTTTTGACTTATAGATAGAGAAGTTAGTCATTGACTGATTTGTACATGGAGGTGAGAATTAAATTCTTATGTGGTTAGGGTGTATATATACCACATGAAACTACATACATTCTGGACTATTATCAAGATGTAGACATGTTTTGATGTTTACGATCATAGAAACCATTGAGTAGGAAACGGGATTAGTATATCACCAAAAGTTACCATGTATGTTCTTGTTTAATTAATGTGCAAAGATGATTAATAACTAACTTAATATTCAAAGATAACATCCTAGATCATGGTTGACAACATTGTATGGCAAAGCTTTGTGGATTCGTGGAAACTTTATGAGTTTAATATAAACTAAAGATAAAGCAAGAAAACATCTATACTTGAAGTATTTTTTTCCTTTATATATTTATTCAAAATAAGTGATGATGCAACGGTAAAGGAAATAACTATGAAGTACCTTTGAGCAATGCATATTAACTATAATATAAAATAAACGCAGTTTTTGTGTGTTTTCAATGTAAAATTGTTGGTTAATTGATGCTTGCATTGCACTTTTTGTGAGCACATATGAAAAATAAGAAGTGGAGGAAATGATGCATGCCAATCTTGATGACACTATTGTATGAAAGAATTCCATGGTATATTACCTTGAATGACAATTTTATTTTATAAAAATAATATAATGTAATAAGAATGGATCATAAATACTTTTTTGTCAAAAATATTGTAGATCTTATCAAAGGTCAGAATAATATGGAATAAATATAAACTTCCCCAAATGTTGAATAAGAAGTGCTTGGATGGAATCCATAGTAAGCATTAATACAGAAACTTGGTATAACCAATAAACGAAGACAATAATGTTGCCAAATCACCAAGTGTAGAAATTTTTCATAATCATACATGAGGTAGTATTTTTTAATCCATGCTATTTCAATATGATCTGCAATATAAAGTTGCAGAATAGTTATTGTCAGTCCTACGAAATCATGCTCTTCTAGCTGAAGTTAAAATACGCTATTGTGTATAGGTCCTAAGATGCAAAATTCTTTGTTTCTATTCGAGAATATCCGGTGATATGATAGTATTGACTAAGTGGAGAAGTAATAAATATATGGGGCAGTAAAAATGTGTTGATGTGCATCGGTCCTTACACGCAAAATTCCCTGTGAGTGTTATAGAATACCCGGTGATATAATAATATTAACCATATGTTCTAGTAATAATTATATGGAGTAGTAAAGGAAAAGAAAAATGGCTCATCTATAATATAAATGCTAACTTCAGAAATGTCATGTCAGATACTTCAGGCTGGTCAGGTGGTTAGAAGTACATACATCTTTAGTATTTTTTCCTAAGATAGACGGGTGATTAATTAGCATGGCACAGTTATGTGTTCACAAAAAAAATTATTTTCCAGGAAGCAAGTAAAACCTTATCTTCTTGTGTTTCTCTAAAAGTACAAAAAACCATATATACATGATACTACTGCTAGTAGCCCTATTGACTACCATACATGATTCATGAGAAAGTCTTCTTGCTGGAGCCGGACAAGCCGACGCCTGATGCGGAGTCAATACATGTCGATGGGATGAAAATATGATCTTAGGGACGGCGACCGGGCTCTTGTTTCCATCCCGGGATCTTGGCGTTGGTGACTGGGTGAGCACGCTCTTGTTTTTGGGTGTACGGGAGAAAAAATTCATGCAGCTAGATGACTACCTGTATTTAGTTAACATTTGCATGATTCATGCTATGGTTGATCAAGTGATTAAAACACACCTTCTAATTCTTTGTCGATTCCTATTTGCTTGTATGTGCGTATGGATGTATCCATCCATCTTCGTCCCTACAGTGATCGGTGAATGAAAATCCCTAGACCATGTCTCGTACTCGTTCTTATTGCATGCAGTGGAGAAGCTCCTTAGATGCAGCTAGATATAGAATAACCTAACAGTTGCAGATTCCTTTTGGTGAGAGCAACATGAACGCTGGCCTGATGATCGCAAGGTGAATCATAAGCATATTGCTCAGTGTAATTAATTAGTACTGGAATTAAGTTGTGTTTATGGATTGCGCTATAGTTACCGGAGAGTTGGATTAGAAGATCTCAGAAATCAGGCATGTGCTTCATGCTACGCATCACCATCAGCGTTGCGTACCTTGCCTGAGATGATTGAAGATAGATCGCTAGCGCTTGGGCATCAAATATTGTTTCAGCGCCAGGATATGGCGCCGATGCTATAGATTACAGAACGTAATGCATGAGATCCGACTGTATAATAACTGCCACAAACTTCCGACCTTGGCATGTGATCGATTTGATGAACCACTTAAGAGGGAAAAACTCGAGAGGAAAATCAATCTACTACTATAACTCTATCTAAACTATAACATCCCAAAACTTTAATCCAAGTTATCAAGCTCCAAATCACACAATTTAGGGTTAACAATTTTTTTCCATTTAAGATAATTAAGAATGCATATGTGTGTTGCATTAAATTGGACTTGTTTGGAAATGCCATGAGTGTTTGTTCTAATGGTTGTAAAATGAGTCTAAGATGAATGCCACATCATATAGATCATTCCCAAGCAAAAACCAAAATAAAAAGAAATAAAAAAGAATTAAATAATGGAAATGGTCACTTTTGCTATTTTAATCAACTATCCCACTTTAGGTGTTCCTAGCACTCAATGTCAAACAGAAACAATTGTGGATCTTTGCACCCTTTGCTAGTACAAGTATAGATATGCCAAGGCCTACTTTGTGATCTTCCAAAAACATTCAAACTCTAAATTTAAATGACATTTGAAAATAGAACCAAGTGTATGTATCTAGATCACACTTTTTCAAAAACCATCTAAATGAACTCCGTTTTAAAATCCCAAGCAACCAGAGATGCTTAAGCATGTGAAAAACAACTCCACCAAATTTCATTTCAAAATTCAAAAGTTGAATTCGTGCGGCCATTATGTCGAACACTTGGTGAGCAGAATCAAACTGGCCTAACTATTACTGTTTTTGATCAAAATTTGTCGAGCCATTTGAACCCAATTCAATTCCTTTGTCTCCCTAGCCCCAACTAGGCCATCAAGGACCTACCAAATGGCCTAGCACAACAGTGTCGCGTCACCCCGACGCCATGCTCGCCGGCCAACTGTGCCCAACCCGCAGGAGACCACCAGCCCCTCTCCGCTGCTCCAAGAAGGGAGGCATGACCTCACCGCCATCCACGGTCCATCCCACGGCCACTGCTAACCCCTGGACAACCGAGGCCAAGCCCCACACATGGTCTCTGCGCTGCGCCAGCGCAAACCAGAGCGCCATCCCCGCCAGAGCGCCACACGCCACGCCTCGACCGCAGCCCGCGCGCATGGCTCCGCCTTGACCACCTCACCCTGCCAGACATGCCCGTACCCCGCCTCTCGACCCATAGTCGTCGGGAACCATGTCGAGCACCGCCTCTGTCTCTCAGAGCGTGAGACGCTCCTGACAGCAATTCACCGCCCCTAGCACCGCCATTAAGCCCTAGCTGACCGCCAGGTAACCACCCACCGTCCGCCTACCTCGCCCACGTCGATAGCCTCCTGTGCCATCGTCACCGACGAGCTCCGCACACACCTCTCTGCCGCCTCGCCGGGCTTATATAAGGGAGCCTCCCCAGCACAAATTCTTCACACTCTCACACTCCCCTCTCTCCACTAGTCGTTCCCCACCTCTCGCTGGAGCCGCTCGAGCAGCCAACCATCGGAATTTTTCCAGAGATAGTCGCAGCAGAGGAGGAAACGCCCCCGACGATTTCGTCCACCCCCAGAGCTGCCGCGACCTCACCTGAGTCCGCCGTCGTCTCCTTGTTCAAACTCCCCAATCGCCAAGCTTGATGGAGCTCTAGTATGCCCCCACTGCACCCCCGCTGCATCGCTAGGTTTCCGTCTCGCCAGCGACGTGTTCATCGTCGACGATGAACGTGAGTCGTAGATGCTAGCTCTAATCCTACGGTCCATGTTGCCCCGTACCGCTTCGCGTTTAATGAGCTACTGACAGGCGGGACCCCCTGTCAGCAGTCCTCAGCGCCGCCTAAGCCCGCAGTTTCCAATTTAGATTTTTCTATTTTAGCTGAAACTTAGTCCCGTCCCTTAGTTTGAAAATCAATTCAAAGAGTTCTACAAATCCAAATTGAGTGATTCCAATTTTTTTTGGAAAGTTACTTTAAATCTCTATCCAAGCCCGTTGGATTTAAATCAATTAGAGTTAGAGATCTCTCCTAGTAAAAATAACAAGACACAAGCTTTTCCACATTCAAACATTTTTCTAAAATCAACCATTATAGCTTTTGAGTAGATTCCACCTCTCAAAAATCACATTTGAGCATACCTATCTGAATATGTAATAATATTAAGGTTTGCATGCAGTGACTTTGGACTAGTACCAAAATAATGCTATTCAGGCATTTCTAGTCACTTCAAATCATTAAATTAAACTTAAACTTATTAAAATGTGATCCAACCTTTAAATCACATTCCCCTATATTAGAATATGTGGTGATGACATGTGTCCACATGATTCCATATTTTAATTGGAGAATATTAAATCTTAATTAATTTTAATGAGTAGAAATTACTTTTCTCAAATAAAAAGAATGAAACTAGTTCATTAAACCTTGTGATGTTTGTGATGATGCTAGATCATGAAATGTGTCCCTAAGAGTACTAAATATACTAGTTAAGTATGGTTTGGTGATTGTGTATCCCATATGTATTTATAGACGGTAGTACCGACCAAGCTTACGAGGAGGAGGAGTTCTACCAAGAGGAGGAGGAAGATAATTTCAACCACTGCACCACCCAAGGCAAGCTAACACTTGCAAGTTTCCTAACTATGCAAGCTATTGTTAGCAAGCTAGCACTTGCAAGTATTATACTTATGCAAGCCATCCCTAGATGCAAGTTAACTCAAGCAAGATGCTTGGGGCATGCTTGGTTATACATTTGACTTATACTAGCCCAAGTCTTATTTACAAGCTTTAATTTCCTTTACTTTACCAAAGTTATTTATTTTGTTTATAGATAGCATAAACAGTATAAAACTTGTCCTACCTAGTTAGACTTAGATGTCATTCTATGGCATGAGATTGAAGATTAGTATCCTGCCTTAGTGAACACTCTTAACTTAGTAGTTTAGAGCTAAACCAATACTTGATCACTTTAGATGGGAATACTTGGTGAAAATAATTATGAGAACCTTGGAATGATGAGTCATTCTATTGAGATGTTTTGACATGTGTTGAGAAACACAAATGGTTTATGATGATGAAAATGTTGAGGCATGAGCCTTAGCCCTTTTATAAAAACTAATGGCTGGGTTCGGATGCAATACGATTCCAATTTTACCGTACAACCACAATACCTAAATTGGCTAAGGCTTAGCCAGAAGTTTATATGCATTAGTATTAGTTCCCTCGCGGGAGAGGTCTGAGCTGAGGCTACCTCTCAATGTTGTCCACCTATGAAGTGCCCAGGATGGCAGATGGCCATGGCTGGGAGGCCAAGATCATAGGAGAGGTGCTTATACTAGGGTGTGTAATTGAAAGGTTATGTTTGATTATCCGCATACTAAGTATGATGATTCAGGGTTACCCCTGACGGATGTATCGAATCTTGTGGTGAAAGTGTACCACCTCTGCAGAGTGTCAAACTATTCGAATAGCCACGTCCGCGGTTATGGACAGTTGGAGTGGCCATACTGTTCCGTCATCAAATGTTTTCAAAATGACTTATGAAATGAATGATGAATCTTGACTTGAACACAATAGGGTTGTGACTATGTAACTAGCTTCCCAACTTATGTGATTCTAGAACTTTATTTTATCTTTCTTTACTTCTGAACTCGGCTTAGGTTTCAAACTCAACGTTGCAAACAAACTTAGAGTTAGCATTCCTACTAGAACTACTTTACTTGTTAGTGATAGTTTGCGAGTACTTAAAGAGTACTCATGGCTTTGTCCCTGGCTATTCTCATGGCCAGACTATGAAGAGGACTACCAAGAGGAAGGACAGCTGGACGGCTATGATAACTAGGACTATCTTCCATCGTCAGCATTGCCTGTGACACTGAATATGGACCCCACCGCTATGCTTATTATTTATTCCGTTGTTTGTTGTATTAAGACTGGATCATGAGATCCTTTATTTTTGTAAGCCCTTATTATGGTTTGTAATGGATGATGTACTATGATATCCAATCTGTTATATCTCGCAAAAATGGTAATCCTAGGATTGCCATGTATGGCATAACAAGCATTTGAGATTAAAAATTCTGGTGTTGACAAGTTGGTATCAGAGCCATCCTGACCATAGGAGACCCTAGTTAGAATGGACGTCCGAACAAAAACTTAATTTCAAAACCAAAGTAAGTATTTATGAAAACATATTTCCTCTCTTACCCTTGGGATTCTTTCTCTCAAAAAAATACATGTTCCTCCAAATTCTTACATTACTACATAAAATCTTGACACATTTGGTCACTTCACTAACTTTATCATCCTAAATTCTTATAGATGGAAGCTCAGTACAACAAGTTCTACCAGTTGGGCAGCGGAGGCCAACTGATTTTCGAGAGGGATCTTGATGCACTATCACTGGGAGCGTCCGCATCCGGAATTCCTTGGAGCTCAGATCAATGGACCCCTAGGAGGTGATTTACAATGGCTAGTAACCGCTGATCTTCGAGGCAAGATAGAGGCACCCACGCCCGGGAGGATTCAGTTCTCCGTGAGAAAGAACAACTGGCTGGATGGATTAGCCACGGCAATGCATGAAGCTCTCGCTCGTCTTTGCGCGCAGAATGTCAACTTGATTAGCCACGGCAGTGTATGTATATAGATCACACTTTTTCAAAACCCATCTAAATGAACTCCGTTTCAAAATCCCAAGCAACCAGAGATGCTTAAGCATGTGACAAACAACTCCACCAAATTTCATTTCAAAATTGAAAAGTTGAATTCGTGCGGCCATTGTGTCGAACACTTGGTGAGCAAAATCAAACTAGCCTAACTATTACTGTTTTTGATCAAAATTTGTCGAGCCATTTGAACCCAATTCAATTCGTTTGTCTCCCTAGCCCCAACCAAGCCATCAAGGACCTACCAAATGGCCTAGCACAACAGTGTCGCGCCACCCCGACGCCATGCTCGCTGGCCAACTGTGCCCAACCCGCAGGAGACCACTAGCCCCTCTCCGCCGCTCCAGGAAGGGAGGCATGACCTCACCGCCATCCACGGTCCACCCCACGGCCATTGCTAACCCCTGGACAACCGAGGCCAAGCCCCACACATGGTCTCTGCGCTGCGCCAGCGCACACCAGAGCGCCATCCCCGCCAGAGCGCCACACGCCACGCCTCGACCGCAGCCCGCGCGCATGGCTCCGCCTTGACCACCTCACCCTGCCAGACATGCCCGTACCCCGCCTCTCGACCCACAGTCGTCGGGAACCATGTCGAGCACCGCCTCTGTCTCTCAGAGCGTGAGACGCTCCTGACAGCAATTCACCGCCCCTAGCACCGCCATTAAGCCCTAGCTGACCGCCAGGTAACCACCCACCATCCGCCTACCTCGCCCACGTCGATAGCCCCCTGTGCCATCGTGACCGACGAGCTCCGCACACACCTCTCTGCCGCCTCGCCGGGCCTATATAAGGGAGCCTCCCCAGCACAAATTCTTCACACTCTCACACTCCCCTCTCTCCACTAGTCGTTCCCCACCTCTCGCTGGAGCCGCTCGAGCATCCAACCGTTGGAATTTTACCGGAGATAGTCGCAGCAGAGGAGGAAATGCCCCCGTCGATTTCGTCCACCCCCGGAGCTGCCGCGACCTCACTTGAGTCCGCCATCGTCTCCTCGTTCAAACTCCCCAATCGCCAAGCTTGCTGGAGCTCTGGTATGCCCCCATTGTACCCCTGCCGCATCGCTAGGTTCCCGGCTTGCCAGCGACGTGTTCGTCGTCGACGATGAACGTGAGTCGTAGATGCTAGCTCTAATCCTATGGTCCATGTTGCCCCGTACCGCTTCGCGTTTAATGAGCTACTGACAGGCGGGACCCCCCTGTCAGCAGTCCTCAGCGCCGCCTAAGCCCGCAGTTTCCAATTTAGATTTTTCTATTTTAGCTGAAACTTAGTTCTGTCCCTTAGTTTGAAAATCAATTCATAGAGTTCTACAAATCCAAATTGAGTGATTCCAATTTTTGTTGGAAAGTTACTTTAAATCTCTATCCAAGCCTGTTGGATTTAAATCAATTAGAGTTAGAGATCTCTCCTAGTAAAAATAACAAGACACAAGCTTTTCCACATTCTAACATTTTTCTAAAATCAACCATAATAGCTTTTGAGTAGATTCCACCTCTCAAAAATCACATTTGAACATACCTATCTGAATATGTAATAATATTATGGTTTGCATGTAGTGACTTTGGACTAGTACCAAAATAATGCTATTCAGGCATTTCTAGTCACTTCAAATCATTAAATTAAACTTAAACTTATTAAAATGTGATCCAACCTTTAAATCACATTCCCATATATTAGAATATATGGTGATGACATGTGTCCACATGATCCCATATTTTAATTGGAGAATATTAAATCTTAATTAATTTCAATGAGTAGAAATTACTTTTCTCAAATAAAAAGAATGAAACTAGTTCATTAAACCTTGTCATGTTTGTGATGATGCTAGATCATCAAATGTGTGCCCAAGAGTACTAAATAGACTAGTTAAGTATGGATTGGTGATTGTGTATCCCATATGTATTTATAGACGGTAGTACCGACCAAGCTTACGAGGAGGAGGAGTTCTACCAAGAGGAGGAGGAAGAAAATTTCAACCACTGCACCACCCAAGGCGAGCTAACACTTGCAAGTTTCCTAACTATGCAAGCTAGATCTATGCAAGCTATTGTTAGCAAGCTAGCACTTGCAAGTATTATACTTATGCAAGCCATCCCTAGATGCAAGTTAACTCAAGAAAGATGCTTGGGGCATGCTTGGTTCTACATTTTGACTTATACTCGCCCATGTCTTATTTACAAGCTTTACTTTCCTTTACTTTACCAAAGTTCTTTATTTTGTTTATAGATAGCATAAAAAGTATAAAACTTGGCCTATCTAGTTAGACTTAGATGTCATTCTATGGCATGAGATTGAAGATTAGTATCCTGCCTTAGTGAACACACTTAACTTAGTAGTTTAGATCTAAACCAAAACTTGATCACTTTAGATGGGAATACTTGGTGAAAATAATTATGAGAACCTTGGAATGATGAGTCATTCTATTAAGATGTTTTGGCATGTGTTGAGAAACACAAATGATTTATGATGATGAAAATGTTGAGGCATGAGCCTTAGCCCTTTTATAAAAACTAATGGCTGGGTTCGGATGCAATACCATTCCAATTTTACCGTACAACCACTATACCTAAATTGGGTAAGGCTTAGCCAGAAGTTTTTATGCATTAGTATTAGTTCCCTCGCGCGAGAGGTCTGAGCTGAGGCTACCTCTCAATGTTGTCCACCTATGAAGTGCCCAGGATGGCAGATGGCCATGGCTGGGAGGCCAAGATCATAGGAGAGGTGCTTATACTGGGGTGTGTAATTCAAAGGTTATGTTTGATTATCCGCATACTAAGTATAATGATTCAGGGTTACCCCTGACGGATGTATCGAATCTTGTGGTGAAAGTGTACCACCTCTGCAGAGTGTCAAACTATTCGAATAGCCACGTCCACGGTTATGGGCAGTTGGAGTGGCCATACTGTTCCGTCATCAAATGTTTTCAAAATGACTTATGAAATGAATGATGAATCTTGACTTGAACACAATAGGGTTGTGACTATGAAACTAGCTTCCCGACTTATGTGATTCTAGAACTTTATTTTATCTTTCTTTACTTCTGAACTCGGCTTAGGTTTCAAACTTAACCTTGCAAACAAACTTAGAGTTAGCATTCCTACTAGAACTACTTTACTTGTTAGTGATAGTTTGCGAGTACTTAAAGAGTACTCATGGCTTTGTCCCTGGCTATTCTCATGGCCAGACTATGAAGAGGACTACCAAGAGGAAGGACAGCTGGACGGCTATGATAACTAGGACTATCTTCCATCGCCAGCATTGCCTGTGACACTGAAGATGGACCCCACCGCTATGCTTATTATTTATTCCGTTGTTTGTTGTATTAAGACTGGATCATGAGATCCTTTATTTTTGTAAGCCCTTATTATGGTTTGTAATGGATGATGTACTATGATATCCAATCTGTTATATCTCGCAAAAATGGTAATCCTAGGATTGCCATGTATGGCATATTAAGCATTTGAGACTAAAATTTTGGTGTTGACAAGTTGGTATCAGAGCCATCCTGACCATAGGAGACCCTAGTTAGAATGGACGTCAGAACAAAAACTTAATTTCAAAACCAAAGTAAGTATTTATGAAAACATATTTCCTCTCTTACCCTTGGGATTCTTTCTCTCAAAAAAATACATGTTCCTCCAAATTCTTACATTACTACATAAAATCTTGACACACTTGGTCACTTCACTAACTTTATCATCCTAAATTCTTATAGATGGAAGCTCAGTACAACAAGTTCTACCAGTTGGGCAGCGGAGGCCATCTGATTTTTGAGAGGGATCTTGATCCACTATCTGAGTACTTGGAGCGTCCGCATCCGGAATTCCTTGGAGCTCAGATCAATGGACCCCTAGGAGGTGATTTACAATGGCTAGTAACAGCTGATCTTCCAGGCAAGATAGAGGCACCCACGTCCGGGAGGATTCAGTTCTCCATGAGAAAGAACAACTGGCTGGATGGATTAGCCATGGCAATGCATGAAGCTCTCGCTCATCTTTGCGTGCAGAATGTCAACTTGATCCAAGGAACACGCTTTGCTCACTATGCAAGGCGTGATAATATGGGAATGCCTTTGGAGATGCCAAGTCACCCGGAGTATGCCTTGACTTCCTACTATACGACATACAGAAGGAATTGGACAATGCTAGAGAGTACGCCAACCACAACATCGCCATTGTCGCCCAGAAGGCCTAGACTTTCTCACTTCATCATCCTGTTGTACGACAGATAGAAGGAATTGGACAATGCAAGAGAGTACGCCAACCACAACCTCGCCATTGCCACCCAGAAGGCCTAGACTTTCTCACTGCTAGTCAAGGATCATCAATCACTTCATCGTCAACACGCAAAGAAGGATCGCACCATCAACCTTCTTCACAAGAAGGTGGCCGAACTCGAGAAAACCATCAAGGAGCAAGAAGCTCAGCTTGCAGCAAAGGAAGAAGAAGAGGACGGTGAATATATCCAACGGGATATTGACTCCTACCTCAGCAATGATGATGACTATCTGGAGGATGATGCCATGGACTTCTACACCGACGATGATGACTCTGACTTCATCGATGATGAGTAGATGCACTAGAGCACAATCGTAGGAATGAGATGTATCGGTCCCATTGTATCGTAGCTCACGGAATGGTTCTTAAAACCATCTATTTTCCTTTGATGTTGTGGTGTGTGTGTGTTTGTATCTTGTGCTTGCTTGAATGAATGAAAAGAAGTTAGTTGCAAAACCTGAGTCAAACTCAAAGTTTTAGCTTTGAAGCCAAAACCATGAACCTTAGAACTTTCCCTCTTACCCCTTTTATCTATGTCAATCTTCAGATGACTCGTGGAAACCAAGGAGAGAACAGCTCATCGCAATACCCAATGCTGCAGATTCTGCAGACACTCATTGCAGACCGTGAAGCTAGTAGGGCAGAGCGCCAAGCAAATCTAGCCACCCTACAGCAGATCGCCCACATGGCTCACAATAATCAGAACCATGGAAATCAGGATCATCATGGATCCAAACTCAAAAACTTCCAGAATACTAATCCCCGAATCTTTAGCAAGTCTGAAGACCCATTGGATCCTAATGGTTGGTTGCAAACAATGGAGAACAACTTAGAAGTAGCTGGAGTGGATGCCAACGAGAAAGATCTTTTTGTCACCCACTATTTGGCAGGAGATGCAAGAGCATGGTGGAACAACACCCGCACGATGAACCATGGTCAAGTGATGACATGGGAAGCCTTCAAGATCAAGTTCAGCCACACCCACGTGCCGCAGGGTCTAGTCACCAGAATGAGAGATGAGTTCAGAGAGTTAAAGCAATACAGAATGATTGTAGTGGAGTACCGTGACAGATTCTTGTCCCTCGCCAGGTATGCACCTGATGAGATCAACACGGAGGCCAAGAAGAAGGAGAGATTCCTAAACGGACTCCATGATGAGATGCAGACAGTTCTCGTCAACATCGGCTTCGAGGATCTCGAAGAGCTAGTTGACTCTGCCATCCAGATGGAAGGGAAGATTAATCAAGCAAACGACAACCGCAAACATCGAATGATGCACCAAGCTGGATCCAACAGTCACCAGAAGTACCATCCCAACCCTTCTGCAGGATATGCGCCGCGGAACAATCGACCCCCAATGTCTCGCCCAAGCTACCCCAACCGTAGCGGAGGAAATGTGAAGTCCGGAGGAATCAACAACCACCTCGGCAACTCTAGCAATTTCAACCGTGCACCTCCAAAGAGCAACAACAACAACAACAACCACAAACAACAACAACAACACTGCACCCAGAACTGGAAGCAATGTTGTGCCCGTGGCAGCAAAGGACAAATCTCAGATTACTTGTTTCGAGTGTGGAGTAAAGGGTCACTACTCCAATGAGTGTCCCAAGAAGATTGCCACCACTGCCAATGTGAATGCCCCAGCTCAATAGCAGCGTCGTCTTCAGCCCAGAAGAAGATTCGCCCCAGGGAACCCTCACAACCGCAACGGTCGTCTCTTCCACATGAACGCCGAAGAAGCGCTAGATGTAGTGCTGGGTATGTTTTCCGTTAACTCAGTTTTAGCAAGAGTACTAAATATACTAGTGAAGTATGGTTTGGTGATTGTGTATCCCATATGTATTTATAGACGGTAGTACCGACCAAGCTTACGAGGAGGAGGAGTTCTATCAAGAGGAGGAGGAAGAGAATTTCAACCACTGCACCACCCAAGGCAAGCTAACACTTGCAAGTTTCCTAACTATGCAATCTAGATCTATGCAATCTATTGTTAGCAAGCTAGCACTTGCAAGTATTATACTTATGCAAGCCATCCCTAGATGCAAGTTAACTCAAGCAAGATGCTTGGGGCATGCTTGGTTATACATTTTGACTTATACTAGCCCAAGTCTTATTTACAAGCTTTACTTTACCAAAGTTCTTTATTTTGTTTATAGATAGCATAAAAAGCATAAAACTTGGCCTATCTAGTTATACTTAGATGTCATTCTATGCCATGAGATTGAAGATTAGTATCCTGCCTTAGTGAACACTCTTAACTTAGTAGTTTAGAGCTAAACCAAAACTTGATCACTTTAGATGGGAATATTTGGTGAAAATGATTATGAAAACCTTGGAATGAGGAGTCATTCTATTGAGATGTTTTGACATGTGTTGAGAAACACAAATGATTTATGATGATGAAAATGTTGAGGCATGAGCCTTAGTCCTTTTATAAAAACTGATGGTTGGGTTCGGATGCGATACCATTCCAAATTTATCTTACAACCACAATACCTGAATTGGGTAAGGGTTAGCCGGAATTTTATATGCATTAGTATTAGTTCCCTCACGGGAGAGGTCTGAGCTGAGGCTACCTCTCAATGTTGTCCACCTATGAAGTGCCCAGGATGGCAGATGGCCATGGCTGGGAGGCCAAGCTCATAGGAGAGGTGCTTATACTAGGGTGTGTAATTGAAAGGTTATGTTTGATTATCCGCATACTAAGTATGATGATTCAAACTATTCGCCCAAGTTACCCCTGACGGATGTATCGAATCTTGTGGTGAAAGTGTACCACCTCTGCAGAGTTTCAAACTATTCGAATAGCCGCGTCCGCGGTTATGGACAGTTGGAGTGGCCATATTGTTCCGTCATCAGATGTTTTCAAAATGACTTATTAAATGAATGATGAATCTTGACTTGACCACAACAGGGTTGTGACTATGAAACTAGCTTCCCAACTTAAGTGATTCTAGAACTTTATTTTATCTTTCTTTACTTCTGAACTCATCTTAGGTTTCAAACTTAACCTTGCAAACAAACTTAGAGTTATCATTCCTACTAGAACTACTTTACTTCTTAGTGATAGATTGCGAGTACTTAAAGAGTACTCATGGCTTTGTCCCTGGCTATTCTCATGGCCAGACTATGAAAAGGACTACCAAGAGGAAGGACAACAGGACGGTGATACATTGCAAATGTATCTATAATTTTTGATGTTCCATGCTTGGTTTCATCCACTTTGTTGTGTTTTGTTCACACTTTGGAGTACTTTTCATATGATTTCTTGGACTAACCTATTAACAAGAGCCATAGTGCCAACTGCCTATTTTCGGCTGTTTTTTGGTTCCAGGAAAGTCAAAAATGAATATTCTCGGAATTGGACGGGACAAAAGCCAAAGTGCCTATTTTTTCGGAAGACTCACGGAGCCAGAATACGAGACGGAGGAGGGCCAGGGGCTGGCCACACCCCCTAGGTGCGGGCTGGGCCTGGCCGCGCCAGGGCATGGTCTGGCCGCCCCAGGCTTCCCCTCGATCTCCCTCTTCGCCTATAAGAAGCCTCCTGACCTAAAAACTCCAGGGGGTTCGACGTTTTTCCAGAAGGAGTTCCGCTCCGCCGCCACCACCAGGTTCCATGAAACAGCACCAGAAACTCCGTTCTGGCACCCTACCGGGACGGGGAATTGGAGGAGATCATCACCATCATCATCACCATCGCTTCTCCATCGACCATCCATGTTTCCCCAATCTATGAGTGAGTAGTCCCCCGCTGTAGGCTATGGGGATGGTAGGGATTGGATGAGATCGTTCATGTAATGGCATCAGATTGTTAGGGCATGGTGCCTAGTATCTTTTATTAGTGCTTTATGACTTTGTTGCGACTTGTTGTGCTTAATTCTTCTCACTAGGGCCCGAGTGCCATGATTTTAGATCTGAACATGTTATTGATTCATTATGATAGTATTGTTTTTGGTCTTATCTGCAAGTTGTATACACACGTTGTTTTCCGGAACCAATGGCCCCTAAGTGACAGAAATCGGGATAACCGGAGGGAATGGCTTTGATGTGAGGATCACATGTGTTCACGGAGTGTTAATGCTTTGCTCCGGTGCTCTATTAAAAGGAGCACCTTAATTGCCAGTAGTTCCCTAGAGGCCCCGCTGCAAACGGGTTGGCAGGACAAAAGATGTTGTGCAAGTTCTCATTGCGAGCACGTATGACTATATATGGAACACATGCCTAGGATTGTCTAGTACTTGGGTGCTTTATCTTATTTATCTGCAATTGCCCTATGTTCTGATTCCTATGTGAATTGTCTTGTCCATGCAACGCCCGTCCATCCATCCCTATGCCAACCGCACTCCAATCCTACTGTTTACCGCTATTGTTACTGCTGTCTTTACTTTACTACTTCTGCTACTTTGCTATTCCTACTACAAAACTGTTGCTACTGATAAACTGCTGTGAGCAAGATTGTTTCCAGGTGCAGCTGAATTGACAACTCAGTTGTTAAGGCTTATAAATCTTCTTTTGCTCCCCTTGTGTCGAATCAATAAATTGGGTTTCACTTCCCTCGAAAATACTGCGATACCCCCCCTATACTTGTGGGTCATCAAGACTATTTTCTGGCGCTGTTGCCGGGGAGCATAGCTTTATTTATCAAATTCACTTGGATTCTCTATTGTTCGCTGCTATCCATCCATCATGGGTAAGTCCCGTGATGGCAAGTTTCCAATTTTACCATCCACTACAAGAAGAGGTACGGTTTTGAACACCTCTGCTACACCACCACATATACATGCTACACACACTGCTACTACTGATGAATCTGAAACTTCTGATGCTGCTTCTACTGTGCTTGATAAGAGTGGTTCATTAGGTCCTTTCCTAGATGCTACGATTGCTAGAACTATAGCTGGAAATGCCGAAACTTCTAATGAAGACACTACCACACATGTTAGTTCACCTGAGTCTAGTGAAAGTTATGATATTGAAGATGGTTATGTTGAGATGACCGATGAATTTATTAAAGAATGTAAAAACACCCATGATAGGAGCGCTGCTAAGAGTCTCCCTGAGAGGCATACTATTAGACCCAAATTGTCTCCTATTGCTAAGTTTGCTGCTTCTCCCATAAACATTATAGATGAAGATTATGATTCCTCTCTCGATCTATCTTACATAGCTATTGTCGAGAAAGAACCTTTTTGTGGGACTAATAATGAAAGTGCGGTAGCACATACGAATTCGCTTTCTACCATGAGTGGCTTGTTTTCTGATGATATTAAGATACGTACTTACTTTGTTGCTAAGATTTTCCCCTTTTCACTGAAAGGAGAAGCTAAAACTTGGTTTAGTAATTTACCCTCCTGGATCTATTGATAGCCATGAGTGCTTGATTAGTACTTTCCTGCAGAAATATTTTCCTCCTAGTGCTAGACATGCTATTTTGCAGGAACTTTCTGATTTTAAACAGGGAGAAAAAGAGGTATTGGCAGAATCTTGGGCAAGGTTTTGTGCTTTGATTCATGCACAAACTGGAAGTCCATTACCTATGAATGATCTTCTTGATATATTTTATAATGGACTAACCGAAGAATCTAGGACATACCTAGATAGTTGTGCTAATTGTGTTTTCAGGAATAGGACTCCTACGGAAGCTGAGGAATTAATGGCTAAAATAAGCAAGAACTATGAAGATTGGACTCCTCCTAAACCAGCTATACCTGAAGTAATTGTACCTGAACCTACTATTCCGGTGCCTATTCCAACATCAAAGAAGAGGGGATTTATTGAATTAAATGATGAAGTGATGAAGGAAGCTAAGAAATGTCTTAAGGAGAAGGGAATTAAAGCTGCAGATGTCAAGAATTTACCTCCTATTGTAGAATTATGTAAGCCTATTCCCTACTCACCCACTATTGAGGTACACTCTCTCCAACACTTTGATGAAGGTGATATCCCTTACTCTAAAGCTCCTGATCAATGCTTAGAAGAATTTGATATATTTATTGTTAACAAGATAATTGTAATAAAAGGGTGCAAAACCATCTAATGGAAAACACTAGAGCTATTGTTGAGTTGAAAGATATTATGGAAAGAACCTCTAATGATGTTAAAATGATTGTTAAACACTTTCAAATGGTTCAAACTCAAATAGATCAACTCGTTAAAGTACAAAACGACTTTCTAGTTAATGCTGCTAAAGAAAAACATGCTTATGAAATTAGAACTATAAGTGGAGCTGCTACCCAGGATCCTCTATATCCTGAGGGGCATCCCAAAAGAATTGAGCAGGATTCTCAACAAGCTGAAAATAGTGGTTCTACTCGTAAGAAAAGTAAAAAGAAACATAAAACTGTTGTAGAACCCTCTGAACCTGCTTTAGATCCTAATAGTATATCTATCTCTGATGCTGAAACTGAAAGTGGTAATGAAGGAAATGAAGCTCCTAATGAAGAGAAAGTTGGGGAAGAACCTGAAAACCACACTAAGAATACTAAATACACCAAAGAAGATTTTATTGCTAAGAAACATGGTAGTGAAAGAGAACCTTGGGTCCAAAAACCTATGTCTTTACCTGATAAGAAACACAAGTCAAAGGAAGATGAATACTATAATAAGTTTTGTGAGTGGATGAAACCTTTATTCTTGCAAATTCCTTTGACTGATGCTATTAAATTGCCTCCTTACTCAAAGTATATGAAGGACATTGTCTCGAATAAAAGGAAGATCCCTAATGAAGAAATTTCTACTTTGCTTCCTAATTATTCCTTTAATGGTAAGGTTCCTAAGAAACTTGGAGACCCAGGGATTCCAACTATCCCTTGCTCTATTAAGAACAGTTATGTTAGAACTGCTTTGTGTGATTTGGGAGTTGGAGTTGGTGTTATGCCTTTCTCTCTCTATAAGAGGCTTCAACTAGAAAAATTAATACCAACTGATATATCTTTGCAAATGGCTGATAAATCTACCACTATTCATGTTGGTATATGTGAGGATGTACCTGTTCAAGTGGCTCATAATTGCTTGATATTAACTGATTTTGTTGTGCTTGAAATTCCTGAAGATGATAATATGTCTATTATTTTTGGGAGACCTTTTCTTAATACTGCAGGGGCTGTTATTAATTGTAATCAAGGAAAGGTGACTTTCAATGTGAATGACAAGGAACATACTGTCTATTTCCCCAAGAAGGTTGAAAGAACTTATGGTTTGAATTCAATTGAACATGTTGAGGGCATTCAAGTTGGAGAAATATATTGTCCCATACCAAGAGAAATTATTTGAACTATTATGATTGGAACCATTGCTATCAAGGTTGAGGTAACATAATCATTAGTGGAATACAAAGTTTTGTCTCATATAGAATTGTTTTGGTAGGAAGACCTGATCAACCTTGTTAACAAAAGGATTTCATTCAACAAAACAATGTTTTCACCATGATTATCTCCGCTTACTTCTATTCTATCCATTTTAGTTTTGGCTTATGCCTAACTCAAAGGCTTTAAAGAAAAGTACTTATCGGGAGATAACCCAAAAGTTTTAGATGAGTCTTGGAAGTTATTACCTCAGTAATAACCGCCCCTTATCCTTTGTATTTGCTTTTTGTGCCAAGAGTAACCTCTAATGAGAGAGAAGTAATGATTGGGAAAGTTGTTGTCCCGAAACAGATTTATGTGCTTCACCGTAAAAATTCGTGTAAAATCTCTGAACATCATTTTGAGGCGTGAATTTTTGTCCTTCTGCCCCAGGTTATTATCTAACTCTCGTTAGTTCAACACTTTTTGATTTGAGCAACAGATGGTCTTAGAAACAATTCATCTTTACCTGCTGGTCTGTTTTGACAGATTTCTGCCATTTCCTGCATTTCCTTCTTGTTGGTTCCTTTTTGAGTTCTTTTGGGGAATTGAGCTTTTTGAGGGAAGTGCTACAGTAGCTAGTGTTCTAATGGAAGTTTATTTGGTGTTAGAACTGAACCTTATGACTTATTTATCTTGAGTGCACTAATGTTGCTAATAAAGATTGTGTGAAGTTTTGTATGAAGGAAAAAATTTAGGTGTATGGAAGGAATGAGTAATGAGATGAAGGATGGACTAAAGCTCAAGCTTGGGGATGCCACGCGTGTCACCCCAAGAAATATCCAAGAAGTACAAGCGTCAAAGGTTGGGGATGCCCAAGGAATCACCTTCTTCATCAATAAAAATCCCAGGTTTCTTCCAAACGCTTCATTTTTATTATTTCATGCACAGTTGTGTTGTTCTTGGAGCGTCTTATTTTTCGTTTTTGTTTTCGTTTTTCGTTTGCTTTGTTTGCTTAGTATGCTGAATAAATTGGTTGGACCCCCTCTTTCATACATTGTTTTTCAAATAGTTTGGTTTGGTTTGGAAAAGAGTAAGAAAGTTCATGCTTAAGTGGTAAAGAGAGCTTGTCTTTGACTCTGGCCTATGCTTTGTCATGCCATGCTTGATATTGTTTTGGCTTTATGCTTAGTATTCTTTGCTGTAGCATGACTTGTTATAAACAATTGAGATTGCTTAATGTGCCTTGGATGAATCATGCGTTGTTTTAGCATATTAAAGCATAGTATAGTGGTATTCTCCTTTGATGCTTTATTTGGGTTGACTTGGCGCATGCTCACACCATGTTATGACTATCTCAAGTCACCATAGCCTTTATGATCCTTTAGTTTTCAACTTGTAGTATCACTTTATGCTTTGATCAATGATGTTTTGTCGCTCTGCATGATTATGGCCATTATTGCTCTCTTAGTTTGTCGCTCCCAGTCTTTTGCTAGCCTCCACAACCAAGTATGAGTTCCACTCATGCATCCAACTCCCTAATCCGAGTTATTCCAAAGAGTCCACCATACCTACCTACTAGCTTATGCTTTTCCAAGTATATTCATGCTTTTGTTTACCTTCCAAATTAAACTTGTTATGAGAAAACTAGTGATTAAAGCTCTCACGAACTTGATGGCACACTTTACTTTTCTTGCCCTCAATAAAATTGAACCATTGTGTCGTCTATGTTGTATATGCTTGCACTTATTTGTTGGGATTTAGCAAAACCACGCTTTCATGGGGAACGCTTTCAACATTTCACTTGGTACTTGTACCTAGTTGATATCATGCTCTTTTGTATATGGATTTCGTCGGTGTGAAATGAAAGGGATCTTGTAAGTCCATGGAGTTATGTATATGTGTTAGAGAAACGCCAGGGCCGCTGGTCTAATCCATGCTGACATGGTGGAAACCTGCAGCGTAACCATAATGAGCTGTCTATGAAGCATTCTTCTTATAAAAAAAGAGTCCTATATTGAAAAAAAAAGAGAAAAGAGAAAAAAAGAGATTATGAAAAGAGGAAAGAGAGAAAAAAGCACAATATTCCCATGGTAAATAAGAAGATTGCTGAGATGCTCGTTGTCTGCTTGCCTTGTCAATTTGATATAGGGATCCTTCCGTATCATCGGGCAAGGGGTACCCCGTTGGCGGTTCTCTATGATACACATGTACTTACGATGACAAGAACTTACAGGTGACTAAACTTGAGTAGCATGAGGAGCGGACCTCGTATACAAGGGACATGAGATTTCTAACTTATACTTCGTCAAGCATGTACACCATAGTTTGTTCACTTTAACCTTAATCACTTCCTGATGCTTATGATAGGGGCAATGAGAGCTGAAAGCTATAAGTACCATAATTTTTGGAAGCTCTTTATGAGACTTGAATCCCTACTTCGTTTTATAAAAAGGCCTTTCTTCCACCATTATTTCTGTCTCCACCTTCTACCTTTATTCACCTACTTTGAGAGCATAGTGGCCATTCTGAGTTTTATGTGCATTGTCCCAAGACTAGTTGATTGATGCATAACTTGATATTGCTTGTTTTAAACTATTTGTATCTAATCACTCTTATGAACTTTGAAGCTGTCCTATGCATTTATATTTTCTGCTCTATTGAGGGACAAGCTGAATACTATTATGACTTTCTATGTGAAACAAACAAACGTCTTGCAAAGCATTGTTATTCATGAATCTTTTGTTTGGGCCTTTTCATGTTGCATCATAGTTTCTATGTCTTATTGCTAGAACCTTGTCTTTCATGTTATGATTGAAATACTATGATCCCAGCTTTGAATGTTTTACAAATACTTTGATCAATTTTATGATGGTGCTTGTCACCTCAAAAATTATTCTTTCTTTTTATCACTTACCTACTCGAGGACGAGCAGGAGTTAAGCTTGGGTATGTTGATACATTGCAAATGTATCTATAATTTTTGATGCTCCATGCTTGGTTTCATCCACTTTCTTGTGTTTTGTCCACACTTTAGAGTACTTTTCATATGATTTCTTGGACTAACCTATTAACAAGAGCCACAGTGCCAGCTGCCTATTTTATGCTGTTTTTGGTTCTAGGAAAGTCAAAAAATGAATATTCTCGGAATTGGACGGGACAAAAGCCAAAGTGCCTATTTTCCAGAAGACTCGCGGAGCCAGAATACTAGACGGAGGAGGGCCAGGGGCTGGCCACACCCCCCAGGCGCGGGCTGGGCCTGGCCGCGCCAGGGCATTGTCTAGCCGCCCTAGGATGCACCTCGGTCTCCCTCTTCACGTACAAGAAGCCTTCTGACCTAAAAACTCCGGGGGTTTCGACGTTTTTCCAGAAGGAGTTCCACTCGGCCGCCACCACCAGATTCCACGAAACAACAACAGAAACTCCGTTCTAGCACCCTGTCGGGACGGATAATTGGAGGAGATCATCACCATCGCTTCTCCATCAACCATCCATGTTTCCCCCATCTATGGGTGAGTAATCCCCCACTGTAGGCTATGGGGATGGTAGGGATTGGATGAGATCGTTCATGTAATGGCATCAGATTGTTAGGGCATGGTGCCTAGTATCTTTTATTAGTGCTTTATGACTTTGTTGCGACTTGTTGTGCTGAATGCTTGTCACGAGGGCTCGAGTGCCATGATTTCAGATCTGAACATGTTATTGATTTATTATGATAGTATTGTTTTTGGTCTTATCTACAAGTTGTATACACACGTTGTTGTTCGGAACCAATGGCCCCGAAGTGATAGAAATCGGGATAACCGGAGGGAATGGCTTTGATGTGAGGATCACATGTGTGCACGGAGGGTTAATGCTTTGCTCCGGTGCTCTATTAAAAGGAGCACCTTAATTTCCAGTAGTTCCCTTGAGGCCCCGCTGCAAACGGGCTGGCAGGACAAAAGATGTTGTGCAAGTTCTCATTGCGAGCACGAATGACTATATATGGAACACATGCCTAGGATTATCTAGTACTTGGATGCTTTATCTTATTTATCTGCAATTGCCCTATGTTCTGATTGCTATGTGAATTGTCTTGTCCATGCAACGCCCGTCCATCCATCCCTATGCCTACCGCACTCGAATCCTACTGTTTACCGCTATTGTTACAGCTATCTTTACTTTACTACGGCTACTACTTTGCTATTCCTACTACAAAACTGTTGCTACTGATAAACTATTGTGAGAAAGATTGTTTCTAGGTGCAGCTGAATTGACAACTCAGTTGTTAAGGCTTATAAATATTCTTTGGCTCCCCTTTGTCGAATCAATAAATTGGGTTTCACTTCCCTCGAAAATACTGCGATACACCCCCTATACTTGTGGGTCATCAGACGGCTATGATAACTAGAACTATCTTCCATTGTCAGCATTGCCTGTGACACTGAAGATGGACCCCATCACTACGCTTATTATTTATTCCGCTGTTTCTTGTATTAAGACTGGATCATGAGATCCTTTATTTGTATAAGACATTATTATGGTTTGTAATGGATGATGTACTGTGATATCCAATCTATTATGTCTCGCAAAAATGGTAATCCTGGGATTGCGATGTATGGCATAACAAGCATCCGGGTTAAAAACCAGGGTGTTGACATAAACCGAGTCCTCTGAGCAGCAGTCCGTGGTAGATACAAACCTGTAGATTGTGTGTGCTTGCATGCTTGTTATATCACTGCTTTGAAAGTTCTTGTGTGTTGGACATACATCTCGGTACAATCTGATACTCTTGGCACCACCAAATGATTGGGAAGTTAATCGGTGCAACGGCCTTAGCCCAATTATTGCCCACAGCGGACTGCATAGCAAAGAAAAAATCACTGATCTCCTCTGGCTGATATGGTTATCACGTTCGCCGGACGGCTGACCTAGGGATCGTATCTAGATCATGTGCCGATCTGGTTGCCGCCATGGTAGACGACCATGTTTTAGATATAAAAATAAAAAAATATGGGTGAGGGTACCACGTTATTCCTATTATAATGGCAAAGGTGGGTAATTTTTCACCTAAACCTAATCTAATGGCTATATATTTAGATCTTATTAAATAAGTGGTCGGGTGTTTCTGATTTTTGTGGGATTTTCTAGCTAATTCTCTAATTCCTGGTTAACCCATCATGTACTTTTAATATATAATTGATGGACTAAAATTTGGCACAAGGGTTTATCACCACATGGCTAATGATTCTAGCATTGTATGTAGCAATTTTGGTATCAAAATTTCAAAGTTTTCACCGCCAAACTCAAAAAATTGTTTCATTGTCAACCAAGTACCAAAACTACAATTTGTAACCTTCAAGTTGCATCCTTGAGTTGTTGTACATCACATTGGGACCACATACCAGCAGTTGTACTTTTTAGATGCATTCACAATCTCTCGAAAGACTCTAGTTAACCCTGGTTTGACCAAACCTTGTAAATTTCATAAAAAATGAGAAATTCTCTAAATCTTATTAACCCTTCAAATTTGTTCACTGTGTGACAAATACTTTGCATGAAAAATGACAAACTTGGAAATAAAATGTCACCCTTATAGTCCACTCTCAAATGTGGGGTAGTTATGTCAATGATCATGTCCAACTAGTCAAAAGAGCCACTTGTGTACCATGTTTTCAATTACCTATCTTCAAATGGGCTCAAATTTTTCACAAGGTTTTATCACCATGTGGCTAATGATGTTTGCATTGTATCTAGCTATTAGGGTTTCAAAATTTCAAAAAATTCACCCTCAAACTCATAAAAATGGTATAATTTGTCAAGGAAGTACCAAAACTACAATTTGTAACCTTCAAGTCGCATGCTTGAGTGGTTGTACATCACATTAGGACCACAGAACACCATTTGTACTTTTTACATGCTTTCATAATCTCTCAAAAGACTCTGGTCAATGATTTGTTGCAAACGTATCTATAATTTTTGATGTTCCATGCTTGGTTTATATCTACTTTCTTATGTTTTGTCCACACTTTGGAGTATTATTACACATTTTCTGGAACTAACCTATTAACAGGATCCCATAGTGCCAGTTGGCTGTTTTCTACTGTTTTGGGTTTAGAAAAGCTAGTAAGGAAATATCCTCAAAATTGGACCGGACAAAATCCAAAGTCAATATTTTAACCGAAGCAACACGGAGTCTGGAGGGGAGACGAAGCAGGGAACCAGGGCGGCCACACCCTAGGGTGGCGCAGCCGGCACTAGCTATGCCACCACCAGGTGTGGGCTCCCTGGTGCTCCACCGACCTAGCCCTTCTGCATATAAAGACCCCTCGGGACGAAAACCATGAGTACCCAATCAAAATTCCACGAAAGAGTCTGTAGCCGTCGTCATCTCCATCCCTAGATCAGGAGAGATCTAAAGCTCTTCCCGGCACCCTGTCGGAGGGGAGAGATCACCCTGGAGGCCTTCTTCATCACCATGCCTGCCTCCGCTGTGATGCGTGAGTAGTTCATCTCTCGACTACGGGTCCATGTAGTAGCTAGATGGTTGGTTCTTCTCCTTTGTGCTACCATGTTTAGATCTTGTGAGCTCCGTTCATGATCAAGATCATCTATTTGTAATCCTACATGTTATGTTTGCAGGGATCCGATGGATATTGAGATGCTATTTCAGATTGATTACTGATTCTATCATGTCTTTGTTATTTGTGATCTTGCATGCTTTTCCTTGTTAGTAGCTATCTTGGCCAAGTAGATGCTAGAAACTCCAAGAGGGAGTATTTATGCTCGATAGTGGGTTCGTGCCTCTAGGAATCTGGGGAAGTGACAGAAATATCTAACGTACTAGATATGATGTTGCTACTAGGGAGAAAACAACAATCCTTTGTTCATAGAACAATCGTATTTTTTACTTTACACACTTTGCTTAATGAAATTATATGTTACTTGCAACTTAATACTAGAGGGGGTTCGGATGATAACCTAAAGGTGGATTATTAGTCATAGATGCAATTGGATTACGGTCTATGTATAATGTTGTAATGCCCAATAAAATCTCATAGGAGTCAAGATGATTAGTATATGCATTGTATGCTTTCTTGATGTTTGTTAATTGCCCTGCTGTAATTTGTTCACCCAACATGTCATCTATCTTAAGGAGAATCACCACTAGTGAACTATGGACCATGGTCCATTATTTTACCATCAATCTACAATCTACTATTTACTGTTTTCTGTTTACTTTCTTCAAGCAATTACTATCTTCCACACAATACGTTTAATCCTTTATTTTTAACAAACCGGTGAGATTGACAACCTCACTGTAAGTTGGGGGCAAAGTTCTATGGTTGTGTTGTGCAGGATTCCAACTTGGAAACAACACCTTGGAGGTGTTTCCTTGCTCCTACTGGTTCGATAACCTTGGTTTCATAACTGAGGGAAAACTTACTGCTGTGCTCATCATACCTTCCTCTTGGGGTTCCCCAACGAGCTCTACGTTTTGAGCAAGGAAGGCTTTTTCTAGCGCCATTGCCGGGGAGTCAAGGACATCTTCACAAGGGGAGTCCCTCATAACCAATCTCTTTACTTTGTTTTATTTGTTTTGCTTAGTTTATTTCTGCTTTGTTTTCTTGTTTCTTTATCAAAAACACAAAAAAATAGTTGTTCTAGTTTGCTTCCTTTATTAAAAACACACAAAAAATTAATTCCTATCTCAAGTTGTTATTATGTCTAGCGTTGCTCCAATCACTATGTTGCTCGAGGAAATGATTTTTACTCTCAAACAAGGAATTTAAGAGCATTTCAAAGAAGCTTGGTCTAGAATCTCTGATTTACATGGAAAAACTGAACCTAAAATGACTCAAAGCTTGTTTCTTATCAGTTTTTACATTGGAACTGCTCTATGCTATAGATATGCCTTGGATGCTGTAGTGGGAGGAGATTTTCTCTAGTGAAATGAGGGTGATGCTTTTAATGCCATAAAAAAGTTGGTTACAACCTATAACTTGCCTAGCAAATCTGATTCCTCCTTCATAAACATATTTGCTAGATTAAACACTCTTGAGACCAACACTGCTAGTTTAAAAGACTGCTACAACATGCTTAGAGAGCATCATGAGTATGTTCCAATAAATTCTGATTCTTCAAAATGGCTTCCTAAAGTAAAAGTTGTTATAAATAATGATACTTTTCATGCTCGCTGTGATATCATGTCTGAATTTTGTCTTATGCCTAAAGATATCTATGAATCTTTGAATCTTTGGGGACTTTCTGTAACACCCTCGAATCGGCCCTATGCAAGTTTTAGCCCTTTCCGCCAAACCCGCATTGAAACGATTCAAGGACGCCCACTAGGCACTTTCGTGCGGGTGGAAAACAAAGTAATACCATTACACAACAGTCCTCAATGGGACCCACAGAATAGATATATATATACAACAGCAACTCAACGAGTCAAGAATACAGATATACAATACAAAGATCCAAATCACCTTGAAAACTTTACAGCGTCCGAGTACGGACAAGATGCAAATGGGGCTAAGAGCCCTGAAGAATAACCAATGGCGTCCATAACCCTGCCCAGGCCAAGCCGGAAGGGTAACCCGGCTAACGACGTCGATCTCAAACCTGCTAAAACAAAAGGGGTGCTGACAAAGGGCAAAGGAAAACGAGGAGCGTCAGTACTGATGCCAGTACACGGCGAGGCTAGAATTCGGCGGCTCTCGCCTACATAGGTATGGTGGACTGAAGCGGCAGCGCAGCATGCACTAAGCAACCTATAAAGACTCGGTACAATTGTCGGCTATTAGAGAGGGATAAGAAAGACTTATTCGGAACCACCTGATACTAACACCAAACATACCCATCCTAGTTTTTCCCCCTCGAGACCAAACGAGGAAGTCAGACCAAGGAACTCACACAGTTGACAGTTTTATTCATTCCATTATAGTTGAAGCACTTACTAGTCATATATAGATAGCATGAGTCATCTTGATAGCATAAGTAGTGGCCATTTTCAATCACCATTTCGTTGTAGTTGGAACATTTACTAGTCAGATATAATTGTCCCGAGGAATCCCAAAACCAAGCAGTTGTTGGCACTTTAATCACTTTCCATTGGAGTTGCAATACTTACTAGGAATATATAACAAGACACAAGGAACCCCAGCTCCACCAGTTGTTGGCATTTTTAATATCCATTCTGTTGTATTTGAATCTGATTACTAGTCACATATTAAGTCAAGTTTATAGCACTACTTTAATTATGCTTGTCTATGATCAAGATACTGTGCTCCAAGTCGTCCATAACCGCGGACACGGCTTTCCGAAAGATTTACCCTGTAGGGGTGCACAAATAGCAACACACACACGATCAACCACGGAAAAACCAAATCAAAACCCAATGAGGCTTTCACGACAAAGCAATCACATGATTCATAAAATATTTCAGGGGGCCACCCCACTAAGCTACCCGCGGCGAAGTTGGCCGGCTCCGAGACGGACGCAGGGTTTGTGTGGACGGCGGTAAACGACTGGGAACCCAAAAGTGTGACTGGGCTTGTCGATACAGCGAAAACGTGTCACGGTCCAAAACAGTACAGGTACTCCACGCACAATCTTAAATAAAGCAGTAAAGCATAACATAAGTATAGGATAGTAATAAAGCCGAAAACTAGTTTGTGGCCCCAAGAAATAAGAAATGAATCAAGCTCTGCCTAAGGGGATTCATGGTCCCATATGCGGATAGTGCGATAGTTAAGGAACAGGTATCAAGTACTCGGGGCCTACGGGACACAAGTGGACATGAAAAACCAAATAGCTTATATTGCCCACCGGTGCCTCTTTCATTAGTTATCCTAGTAATTAATAGTTGTATTTAAAGTCATGATCAACTGCACCGTACAACATCTCCACCATTAAGCATAAGCCAACCTTCCGTTAACGGTGGAACGACAACGACGCGAACCAGCACATAAGCAAGCAACTACGACTCGCAAGGCCGACTATCTATCAAACAACAGGCAAAAGGATGTGTCCAAGGCAATATAGGGGCTGCAAGGAATATACATGGTGCACGGAAACTAAAGCATCGCAATACGGGTAGCAATAGATCAACAGGAGGAAGTAAAGACTATAAATGCAAAATAGGTAGAAAGGGGGAGAATGCTCGCCTGGGAAACACTACCGGAGGTTCATATCCAGAGAACTTGTCGATACTCGCATCAACTCATCGGCCTAATCCGCAAAGAAGCAAACACTAGAAGAAACACCGGATGCAATATTTAATACTATGGCAGAAGATCCGGCATGCTTATGATATGATGCATGGCATGGCACAGATGCGGTGCAATTAGGCAATATTAAGCGGAACCGGGGTCCCGATAATTAATTACACGGTTCAAGTTATTTAGAACCCCCACAATTTAAATGTTGTCTTAACAAGGCAAAACATGGCATCGGTTTGCTAAACAAATTTAAATGGAGCCAATATAAGACTAGAAAAGCCCGCATATATCTCCATATTTAATTTAGGTGAATCGGCAAAATACCCCCAAACACATAAACATGTATGCGAGTATGGATGATTTAATATGCAACAAGTATATGTCAATATTATAAAAATAAGGGTCTTGGAAAGGGGATCACATTAGGGGTCGAAGATCTTGGTTTTCCGGGGGGGGGCTCGGATCCATGGGCCTCGACCATCTGATCCCTGAAGGAGGACTTGTGTTTCCACGCCGGAGGCCTTGGGGTGTGGCACCATATGGTCCGTGTAGAAGGTCTTGGTGGTCCTAGGGCGAAGAACTTGGAATGTGGCGCGGTGGTTGGGGTCGAACTTGGGGCGATCCTCGGCATCCAACGGTCTTCTCAAGCTTGTCGATCTTGGTGAGCTTCTCGGGTCAAACTAACACGACATGGACATCCTCTTGGGTGTTCACGACCTTGTAGGGAACTTGCACGACGCCAGAACAAACTTGGATCGTAGCATTTGCATTCGTCAGATTGCACATAGATAGCACTTAGGCATCGGCACCCGAAAAAACACAGTAGCAGGCACAAACACACGTGCTCGTAGATGAGACGCAGATGACTCAGGGCAGGAACAGATACTACCATAGACGGGCACCCTAAACTGCACAAGGCACACGAGCGATGGCAGGGCATGTCGGACGCGCGCGGTAGAAGTTGGTAGCGGGAAGGAGTTCAAGCGGCGCAGAGGATGACCGGAAGGGGCGGGGGCGGTGCCTCGGGCGGAGGAGGTGGAGCAGAGAGGAGGGCTCTGGCACCGGTGAGCCAGAGGGGGAAGGGCATGGCGATGGCGTCCGGTGCAAGGCGAGGTCGACGGCGACCTGCAGGGGCCGGCGTGGATGGGTGCTGGTCGACGACGTCGAAGGGGCCATGGGGCCGGCGAACTGGACGAGGCCAGGGGAAGCGGCCGGACGGCGCAGATGAGGCGGATGACAACACCAAGGGATCTGGGGCGGGGCGAGGTTGCAGGACACTCCCGGTGAGGAGAGGCTCGTGACGAGGAGGCAGAGGTCAGGGTCCACGGGGCGGACGAGGAACCGTGGCGACTTACAAGGCTCGATAGTGGGGCCCACGAAGAGGAGGAGTCATGCGGCCCGTGCATCGGCGCCAAGGGATGACACGGTGCAGGGCGCAGAAGGCGGCCACGCTCGCCGGAGGCAGGAGGAGAACGCGGCAACCTGGGAGAACCAGGGAGGAGGAGACTAGGGCGGCGGAGAGGCACTCGGGCTCAGGTGGTGAGCAGCAAGGGGAGCTCGAGGCCGGGCTCAGCAGACGCCTGCTGGCGGCAGCGGCTTGTAGAGGGAGCACGTGGGGCGGTCGACGAGCAAGAGGGAGAGGCGAGGATCGTGGGTACGTGGGATAGGTGGGAGAGACGCGGACGGCACGGGACTGGGTGGGCACGTCAGTGGGAGCGAGGTGGGGCCGGGGTATGACGAGGTGGTGGACAGGTGCGGGCGGCACGCGACGCGATGCAGGGTGGCTCGCGTCTGGTGCAGCGTGGCGTGCGGTGCACGGGAGGATGGAGCGGGGCGAGCGGTGTGAGTGGGTGGGGTCGTGCGGCGGCAGGTGTGGGCGGGAAAAGGGCAGGTGGCGGTGGGGTTTGTGCGCCCAGGTGTGGCTGGGGGGAATCCCAGGGTGGCTACCGCGTGTGTGGCGATGGGGAGTTGGTGCGGGCGTGCAGCACATGCAGGTGGCGGCTGGGTGTGGCGGGTAGGAGGGAGCTGGTGAGGGATTAGGGTTAAGTGGTAGGTTTGGGTATATGGGGTAGGATTTTAGTTTAGGGCTTGGAGGTGGCCGGCCGGGCTTTCGGGCCTAGCGGCTGCCTCCTAAAAATAATATAAATATTTTATTTGTTTAAATCGGGGCTTTTGAAATCTGTTTGTAGACAAAACAAAATTTTCCGGCCAAGCCCGGGTTTTGTATTTGAATAAGGCGGGGCTTATTTAGAAAAACAAAATAAGTTTTCGAAAATAGTTTCAGACGAACAGATGCATGATGATGACGATGCTCAAATGCAATGTGGCATGATGACATGAGCATGCGGTCATGATGATGGGATGCACAAAAACACAGCGATTTTCTAGTAGTTGTTTTAGCGGGGTGCCACACTTTCTGAAGGGGAGAAGAAATATCTCTTACTAGTAATGCCACAATATTACCCATTGGAATATCTGAAGGAGTGTTTACAAAAATTCTAGGGAAAATGGTGTCTACTGATTATCTTGTTATTGAATGTGTAGGAAAAGGACAAATTACACTTGGAAGATCCCTACTGAAACTCCTTGGAGGAATAATAGATGTGGAAAAGGGCATCATGCATTTTGCTTCTCCACCAAACAATCATACGTTACCCAAGGATAAGAATAAAGGTAAGAAAGATAGGGGCAAGAAATTTGGTTTTAATGCCTCTTCATTTGAGAGTACTTTATTCTTGCTTCTTATGCCTAGCTCAAAGGCGTTAAAGAAAAACACTTATTGGGAGATAACCCAAATTTCGTTACGAATCTTTTGTTGAGTCTCCGAAGTTATTACCTTAGTAATAACCGCTCCTTATACGTTTTGTGTGGTTTTTGTGCCAAGAGTAACCTCTAATGAGAGAGAAGTAATGCTTGGAAAAGTTGTTGTCCCGAAACAGATTTTTGTGCTTCACTGTAAAAATTCGTGAAAAATCTCTATACATCGGATTGATCTGTAATCGTTTCTGCTTCTGCCCCAGGTTGTTATTTAACTTCCTTTAGTTAAACAATTTTTGATTTGAGCAACATAAGGTCTTTGAAAAAATTATTTTTTACCTACTGGTCTGTTTTGACAGATTTCTGCCATTATTTGCATTTGCCTCTTAATCTCTTTCTCTTTGAGTTCTCTTTGATCACTTGAACTTTTTAAAAAAGTGATATAGTAGCTTGTGTTTTAGTGGAAGTTTTACTTATGTTGAAACTGAACCAAAAGACTTATTATCTTGAGTACACTAATGTTGCTAATGAAGATTGTGTGAAGTCTTGTATGAAGGAAATTTTTAAGTGTAGGGAAGAATAATGTGTTAAGATGAAGTATGGACAAAAGCTCAAGCTTGGGGATGCCACCCGTGTCACCCCAAGAAATATTCAAGAAGTACAAGCGTCAAAGCTTGGGGATGCCCAAGGCATCCCCTTCTTCATCAATAAAAATTTCAGGTTTCTTTCAAAACACTTCTTTTTTATCATTTCATGCATAGTTGTGTTGTTTTTGGAGCATCTTCGTTTTCATTCTTAGTTTTCGTTCTTAGTTTTCATTTGCTTAGTTTGCTTGAATAAATTGGTTGGACCCCCATATCATACATTAGTTTTCAAATAAGTTGGTTTGGATTGGAAAAGTGTAGGAAAAGTTCATGCTTAAGTGGTATAAAAGGAGTCTTGTTTTTGACGGTGGCTTAGACTTTGTCATGCCATGCTTGATATTGTTTTGGCTTTTTGCTTAGTTGTTTTTGCTGTAGTATGACTTGTTACAAATAATTGAGATTTCTTAATGTGCCTTGAAAGAATCATGCGTTGTTTTAGCATATTAAAGCATAGTATTGTGGTATTCTCCTTTAAATGCTTTACTTGGGTTGACTTGGCGCATGCTCACACCATGTTAAGACTATACCAAGTCACCATAGCCTCTATGATCATTTAGTTTTCGACTTGTAATATCACTTTATGCTTTAATTAATAATGTTTTGTCGCTTTGCATGATTATGGCCATTACTGCTCTCTTAGTTGGTCGCTCCCAGTCTTTTGCTAGCCGCCATACCAAGTATGATTTCCACTCATGCATCCAACTCCAAATATAACCAAGTTATTCCAAAGAGTCCACCATACCTACCTATTAGCATTTGCTATTCCAATTATATTCATGTTTTTATCTACCTTCCGAATTAAACTTGTTATGTGAAAATTAGTGATTAAAGCTCTCACAAACTTGATGGCACACTTTACTTTTCTTGCACTTAATAAACTTGAACCATTGTGCCCATCTATGTTGCGTATATGCTTGCGCTTTATAAGTTGTGAATTAGCAGAACCATGTTACCATGGGGAACACTTTCAACATTGCACTTTATTTGGTTGATATCATGTTCTTTTGCTTATGGATCGCGACGGTGTGAAATAAATGGGGAGCTTGTAACCTCATGGAGTTTGTATATGTGTTAGAGAAACGCCTGGGCCGCTAGCCTAAGCCATGCCTAATTGTGGTGGAAACTTGCAACATAACCATAGTGAGCAATCTATGAAGCATCCTCAATAAAACACTATGCAAATAGCAAATAAAAAGATCGCTGGGATGCTCATTGTCTGCTTGCCTTGTCATTTTGATATGGGAAAGCTCATGTATTATGGGGCAAGGGGTACCCCGTTGGCGGTTCTCTATGATACACATGTACTGACAATGACAAGAACTTACTCGTGACTAAAGTTGAGTAGCATGAGGTTCGGTCTTCGTAAGTAAGGGGCGTGAGATTTTAACTTATAACTTGTCAATCATATCCTCATATTTGTTCACTTTAACCTTAACCACCTAAAGATGCTTGATGGCTCAATGCACGGCGCCCAGAAAAGTGCTGGTGCGGTGTTGATGTAGAGCTCGTTGGGAACCCAAGGAGGAAGGTATGATGAGCACAACAGCAAGTTTCCCTCAGTTAAGAAACCAAGGTTTAATTGAACCAGTAGGAGCAAGGAAACACCCCAAAGGTGTTACTAGCTGAGCTTTTGTAGGGCGCACTACCGGTGCTAGTAGCAACATGGAGACCTGCACAACACAACCACGGAACTTTGTCCCCAACGTGCGATGAGGTTGTCAATCTCACCGTGTTTTGCGGAAAACAAAGGATTAAACGTATCGAATGGAAAGAAGTAAAAGTTTGTAGAAAGTAAACACAAAGAATTAAAAAGTTGTAGATTGTATGTAAAGAAAAAGGACCGGGATCCATAGTTCACTAGAGGTGGCTCTCCTTAGATAGATAACATGCTGGGTGAACAAATTACAGCGGGGCAATTGACAAACACCGAGAAAGCAATACATGCATATACTAATCATCTTGACTCCTTTGAGACTTGATTGGGCATTACAACATTATACATAGACCGCCATCCAACTGCATCTATGACTAATAATCCACCTTCAGGTTATCATCCGAACCCCCTCAAGTATAAAGTTGTAAGCAACAGATTATTGCTTTACGAACTGCGTGTAAAGGAAACAATACGATTGTTCTATGAACAAAAGATTGTTGTTTTCTCCCTAGTAGCAATAGCACATCTAGTTCCTTAGAGATTTCTGTCACTTCCCCAGATTACTAGAGGCATGAACCCACTATCGAGCATAAATACTAACTCTTGGAGTTGCTAGCATCTACTCAGCCAAGATAGCTACTAACAACGGAAAGCATGCAAGATCACAAATAACAAAGACATGATAGAATATATAATCATTCTGAAATAGCATCTCAATATCCATCGGATCCCCGCAAACACAACATGCAGAATTACAAATAGATGATTGATGACCCACAAGTATAGGGGGTGTATCGCAGTATTTTTGAGGGAAGTGAAACCCAGTTTATTGATTCGACACAAGGGGAGCCAAAGAATACTTATCAGCCTTAACAACTGAGTTGTCAATTCAGCTGCACCTGGAAACAATCTTACTCACAGCAGTTTATCAGTAGCAACAGTTTTGTATCAGGAATAGTAAAGTAACAGTAGTAGCAAAGCAAAGATAGTAGTAACAAAAGCAGTAAACAGTGGGATTCAAGTGCGGCAGGCATAGGGATGGATGGACGGGCGTTGCATGGACAAGACAATTCACATAGCAATCAGAACATAGGGCAATTACAGATAAATAAGATAAAGCACCCAAGTACTAGACAATCCTAGGCATGTGTTCTATATATAGTCATACGTTCTCGCAATGAAACTTGCACAACATCTTTTTTCCTGCCAACCCGTTTGCAGCGAGGCCTCTAGGGAACTACTGGCAATTAAGGTGCTCCTTTTAATAGAGCACCGGAGCAAAGCATTAACACTCCGTGAACACATGTGATCCTCACATTAAAACCTTTCCCTTCCAGCTACCCCGATTTCTGTCACTTCGGGACCATAGGTTCCGGACAACGACGTGTGTATACAACTTGTAGATAAGACCCAAAACAATACTATCATGATGAATCAATAATAAGTTCAGATATGAAATCATGGCACTCGGGCCCTAGTGACAAGCATTAAGCACAACAAGTCGCAACAAAGTCATAAAGCACTAATAAAAGATACTAGGCACTATGCCCTAACAATCTGATGCCATTACATGAACGATCTCATCCAATCCCTACCATCCCCATAGCCTACAGCGGGGGATTACTCACTCATAGATGGGGGAAACATGGATGGTCGATGGAGAAGCGATGGTGATGATGATGGCGATGATCTCCTCAAATTCCCCGTCCCGGCAGGGTGCCAGAATTGATTTTCTGGTGCTGTTTCGTGGAATCTGGTGGTGGCGGCGGAGCGGAACTCCTTCTGGAAAAACGTCGAACCCCCTGAAGTTTTTAGGTCAGAAGGCTCCTTATAGGTGAAGAGAGAGGCCGAGGGGGTGCCTGGGGGGCCCACACCACCCCCTAGCGCGGCCTGGCCTGGCCCGCTCCACCAGGTGGTGTGGCCACCCCAAGGCTCCTCTCCGTCTCGTATTCTGGCTCCTGGAGTCTTCGGGTGAAATAGGATTTTTGGCATATTTTCCGGGATTTTTCCTGATAGTTAATTTTCTGCACAAAAAGTAGACACCAAGGCAATTCTGCTGAAAACAGCGTTAGTTCGCATTAGTTGCATCTAAATCACACAAGTATAGAGGAGAAACAACAGCAAAAGTGTTCGGGAAAGTAGATACGTTTTGGACGTATCAACTCCCCCCAAGCTTAGCTTATTGCTTGTCCTCAAGCAATTCAGTTGAAAACTGAGTGTGATAAAAGAACTTTCACGAACACATTTGCTTCATATGATGTAAATAATCTCAACAATGTGATCAACTCCTTAGACAATTCATAATAAAGAGTATGCAACTGAGTCTACTTAATAGTCATTGCAAGCTATGAAGAGATTCCAACTCAAGAATAATAAGTAGCACGAAGCACAAACATAAGCAACATTACAATGCTCATAGAAAGGTATGATAGAGTGGTATCTCGCTTTCCTTTGATTATGAATGTCAAGGCACCTCTGAAGTTCAAGTGATGACTAGAAGTAAAGATATCAAAGATACAAGCATCAAAGTCATAACACAAATAATCAAGTAATGGAACAAACCCAAAAAATGACAACTAATGCTCTCAAGAAGATGCTCAAAGAATATGTGGAGACTCAACAAGTAGAAGAAAAAAGGTTTTGAATAATTTTGAAAGGCTTCCAAATGCTGAAAGTATGGTAATCGTTAGCTTTGAGCTCTCATTGCCCCTATCATCAGCATATTTAATGTGGTTAAGGTGAAAGTGACACAACTAAGAGGATATGCTTGACAAGTTATAAATTGAAGTCTCATGCCCCTTACTTACGAAGACCGATCCTCATGCTACTCAACTTCAGTCACAAGTAAGCACTTGTCATTGTAAGTATATACGTATCATAGAGAACCGCCAACAGGGTACCCCTTGCACATGACATGGGAGCTATCCCATAATCAAACTACAAGGCAAGCAGACAATGAGCATCTCAGTGTTCTTTTTATTTACTATGTGCATAGATTTTTATTGAGGATGCTTCATAGAATGCTCATTATGGTTATGCTGCAAGTTTCCACCATGATTAGGCATGGCTTAGGCTAGCGGCACATGCGTTTCTCTAACATACATACAAACTCCATGATCTTACAAGTTCCTCTTTTATTTCACACCGCCGGGATCCATAAGCAAAAGAACATGATACCAACTAAGTACAAAGTACCTATGAAGCGCTGAAAGCGGTCCCCATGATACATGGTTCTGCTAACTTCAACTCATAAAGCGCAAGCATATGCACAACAAAGAAGGACACAATGGTTCAGGTTTATTAAGTGTAGAAAATAAAGTGTGCCATCAAGTTCATGAGAGCTTTACTAACTAACTTTCTCATAACAAGCAAACATTTTATTCGGAAGAAAACAAGGCATATTGAATATGCACGGAAGTAGCAAGTGATGCTAATGGGTAGGTATGGTGGACACTTTGGAAATATTTGGTTTAGGTAGATTGGAAACATGAGTAAAACACTTAGTGGAAATGAAGGCTAGCAATAGTAAGGGAGCGACAAACGAGAGAGCAATAGCTGTCATTATCATGCTTACAACAAAACAAGACTACTCATGGCATGAAAATGATTCAAGATCCTCAAGGAAAAATAATTCGTCAAGGCTTAACTGATTATTACAGTCATGTGCATGCGTGAGCATGTGCCAAGTCGATCAAATGAAACATTCAGAGGAGGATACCACAGTGTCATACCAATTTACGAATAGAGTAATGCAAGCAAACATTCATGAGACATGCTACAAACTATTAGCGAGCTGGAGCTAATCACAAGAAAGCAAGAACTACTAAGCATACAAAGAAAACATACACTCTACCACGCCTCAAGTTGTACAAAAATGATGAGTATATGTATATGTACAAAAAATGATGAGTATATGTACAAAAATGAAGACAAATAGAGTTCGTTACCAGCCTCTTACCACGCCTCAAGTTGTCATTGATCCTCATTATTGCTCTTCACTTGTGTGGCTTGAATAATAATATGAAACCAATAATCCACTAAGAACTGCTGAACCCTGTAGCCAACTCGCAAAAACCAAAGAAGAACGACAAATATTTTTGGTGTTTTCGATTTTTAAACAAGAACCAAAAGAGAAAAACAAGCAAAGCAAAATCTTTTTGGGTTTTTCAAATAGTTCAAACAATATTTTTGGTCTTTTTGTGTTTTTAGAAAGCAAAAGCAAAGAAGAATGAAAACTAGAAAGAGAATGAAAACATGAATATACAAAGAACCGACACAACATGATATGGAGATGAGTGCGGTGTCGGTGTACCTCCCCCAAGCTTAGGCTTTTGGCCTAAGTGGGTATCAATCCTAGGCTGGCCAAGATGAAGTGTCACCGGGGTACGACGAGGAGGTACCCTCGTCCTGGTGCGAGCTAGAATACGTCCCTCTGTAATGTGCGGAATAATCATAGGAGGGCACATCCTCCTGGTGCCGCTCATGGAAACCCAACAAGCGAAGCTCCTCGTCCACCTCCTCCTTGGAGCGCGACCACAGTCTCCTGTCAACACTGAACAAAGCAGGCTGGGGCAAAAGGATCTCCCTTTCATCCCCGTCAGTGAAAAGCATCCTATATACTAGATTGTTCAAATCAGAGGTAGCAGTGACAAAGTGATGAGTTTTCATGGCAACAAGGTCGAGCCTCTGTGGTGCTAGCATAACATCATCGGGAGACACTGGAAGATCTAATGCATTGACTACACACGAGGAAATGATGCCCCCATAGATAGGCCCCCTAGCAGCTAGGCGGCGAGCAATAAGAGAGCCAAGATTGTACTGAGTATCATTGTTGAGCGCAGCAGCAAGGAAAGCTAAGTGATAGTTGGAGATATTACTAGTGTTCTCCCTACCCAATACACTAGTGGCAAGGTAGTATGCAAAGTATCTAAGAGCAGGGAGTTGGATATTTCTTATCTTTCCGCGCTGCGCCACACGGTCATCATCATTGGTCACCCCTCGGTAAAGCTCCAACAAATTAGCGGGCCGCCCTTGAATTTTCTTCACGGTCCCTGTCATACGCACACCTACAATACTACAAAATCTCTCCAAAGGCATGGTGAAGGGCATATTATAGATTTTAAATGAGACAGTAGAATGATAGGATGTGTTAGCAAATGAGAAACTCTCAACAAAAGTTTTGGTGAGCAGAGCGTATTGTGCAATCTCATCTTGCATATAAGAGGTCAAGCCAACCCTCTCAATCAGTAGCAAGAAATCATCAAGAATACTTGTAGCTTGCAAGAAAGTAAAACAAGGGAAAGAGGATGGGTGAGCATCTCCATCATCTCTTTCGCTGCCAATACATGATGCAGTGAGGTCTTCATTATATGATGGCCTAGCTTGAGAGGCTGTTCTTGAGGGCCTTGACCTCCTAGGTGCATCACTCTCAAATATCTCTCCAAAAGTGTGGTTGTTCATGCTTGGTATTCTGAAATTTAAACACCTATTAAACAAGTGATTGCAAAGCAAATATAATGAAGGATTCTACTCACAGGGACTAGCAAGAGGCCTAAACATGCATCAAAACTATATCTCTAAGCATCAAACAAGCTTACAAGCCCTCAAACCAGTCACCTACAGCAGCAAAATACTCAACATACAATCCACTAAACACAAATCTACTGGGACAAGGGGAGGAGTCACATACCAAGGAACAATTGCTCCAAATTTCAGCAAGAAAGATGGGCTGAGCAAAGTGATCAAAGAAATCGAGGGCAAGCACAGAGAGAACGCGATTTCGAGCTATGAACTGGAGCTTACTCGGGAGAGAGAAGAAAGTGGCAGGAGAGAGAGGTAGTGGGGGGCCAGGGGTGGCCCACACCAGGGCATGGCGCCACCCAGGTCAGGCCACGCCACCATGTGGTGTGCCCGCCTGGTGGGCCCCCCTGGTACCTACCAAGTACTCCTCTGCCCCTTTTTTATGTAAAAATTTAATATGAATTTTCTGGAATTTTTCGAGACACTTTATTTTTGGGCATTTTTCAGAAATAGAAGAATGATTTTTCTGACATACAGATTTTGTTGTTTTTGGAAACATGATGCAAGGACAAAAACAAGGCTAGAACTACAGAAGTTCTAGCATGCAAGCAGCTAACAACACAAATAAAAGTAAACGAAAGCAAAAACTAAAATGCAAAGGATAGAAATAAACGGGGATAATCATAATGAAAACATTGTTTTGTTCAATGGAATCCTTTTGTTAGCAAGGTTGATCAAGTCTTGCTACCAAAACAATTGCATATGAGACAAAACTTTGTATTCCACTAATGATTATGTTACCTCAACCTTGATAGCAATGGTCCCAATCATAATAGTTTCAAAATTGACTTTTGGTATGGGACAATATATTTCTCCAACTTGAATGCCTTCAACGTGTTCAACTGAATTTAAACCATAAGTCCTTTCAATCTTCTTGGGGAAATAGATAGTATGTTCCTTGTCATTAACATTGAAGGTCACCTTTCCTTGATTACAATTAATAACAGCTCCCGCAGTATTAAGAAAAGGTCTCCCAAGAATAATAGACATATTATCATCTTCAGGCATTTCAAGCACAACAAAATCAGTTAATATCAAGCAATTATGAGCCACCTGGACAGTTACATCCTCACATATACCCACAGGAATAGTGGTAGACTTATCAGCCATTTGCAAAGATATCTCAGTTGGTATCAATTTTTCAAGCTAAAGCCTCTTATAGAGAGAGAAAGGCATAACACTAACTCCAGCTCCCAAATCACATAAAGCATTTCTAACATAACTGTTGTTAATAGAGCAAGGGATAGTTGGAATCCCTGGGTCTCCAAGTTTCTTAGGAACCTTACCATTAAAGGAATAATTAGCAAGCAAAGTAGAGATTTCTTCATTAGGGATCTTCCTTTTATTCGAGACAATGTCCTTCATATACTTTGAGTAAGGAGGAAATTTAATAGCATCAGTCAAAGGAATTTGCAAGAGTAAAGGCTTCATCCACTCACAAAACATATTATAGTGTTCATCTTCCTTTGACTTGTGTTTCTTATCAGGGAAAGGCATAGGTTTTTGGACCCAAGGTTCTCTTTCACTACCATGTTTCTTAGCAATAAAATCTTCTTTGGTGTATTTAGTATTCTTAGTGTGGTTTTCAGGTTCTTCTTCAACTTTTTCTTCATTAGGAACTTCATTTTCTTCATTACCACTTTCAGTTTCAGCATCAGAGATAGATATACTATTAGGATCTATAGCAGGTTCAGAGGGTTCTACTACAGTTTTATGTTTCTTTTTCCTTTTCTTATGAGTAGAACCACTATTTTCAGCTCATTGAGAATCCTGCTCAATTCTTTTGGGATGCCCCTCAAGATATAGAGGATCCTGGGTAGCAGCACCACTTCTAGTTCTAATTTCATAAGCGTGTTTTTCTTTAGCAGCATTAACTGGCAAGTCGTTTTGCACTTTAACGAGTTGATCTATTTGAGTTTGAACCATTTGAAAGTGTTTAACAATCATTTTAACATCATTAGAGGTTCTTTCCACAATATCTTTCAACTCAACAATAGCTCTAGTGTTTTCCATTAGATGATTTTGCACCCTTTTATTAAAGTTATCTTGCTTAACAATAAAGATATCAAATTCTTCTAAGCATTGATCAGGAGGTTTCAAGTAAGGGATATCACCTTCATCAAAGTGTTGGAGAGAGTGTACCTCAATAGTGGGCGAATAGGGAATAGGCTTATATAATTCTTCTATAAGAGGTAAATTCTTGACATCTGCAGCTTTAATTCCCTTCTCCTCAAGACATTTCTTAGCTTCCTTCATCACTTCATCATTTAATTCAAGAACTCCCCTCTTCTTTGATGTTAAAATAGGCACCGGAATAGATGGTTCAGGTACAATTACTTCAGGAATAGCTTGTTTAGGAGGATTCCAATCTTCATAATTCTTGCTTATTTTAGCCATTAAGTCCTCAGCTTCCTTAGGAGTCCTATTCCTGAAAACACAATCAGCACAACTATCTAGGTATGTCCTAGGTTATTCGGTTAGTCCATTATAAAATATATCAATTAGTTCATTCTTAGGTAATGGACTTCCAGCCTGTGCATGAATCAAAGCACAAAACCTTGCCCAAGATTCGGGCAATACCTCTTTTTCTCCCTGTTTAAAATCAAAAAGTTCCTGCAAAATAGCATGTCTAGCACTAGTAGGAAAATATTTCTGCAGGAAAGTATTAAACAAGAACTCAGGGATATCAATAGATCCAGGAGGTAAATTACCAAACCAAGTTTTAGCTTCTCCTTTCAGTGAAAAAGGGAAAATCTTAGCAACAAAGTAAGTACGCATTTTAATATCATCAGAAAACAAGCCACTCATGGTAGAAAGTTCATTCATATGTTCTACCGCACTTTCATTCTTAGTCCCGCCAAAAGGTTCTTTCTCGATAATAGCTATGTAGGATAGATCGAGAGAGAAATCATAATCTTCATCTATAATGTTTACAGGAGAAGCAGCAAACTTAGCAGCAGGAGATAATTTGGGTCTAATAGTACGCCTCTCAAGGAGATTCTTAGCAGCGCTCCTATCATGGGTGTTCCTACATTCTTCAATAAACTCATCAGTCATCTCAACATAATCTTCTTCAGCATCATAACTCTCACTAGACTCAGGTGAGCTAACAGGTGTAGCAGTGTGTTCATTAGGAGTTTTGGTATTTCCAACTATAGTTCTAGCAATCGTAGCATCTAGGAAAGGACCTAATGAACCACTCTTATCAAGCACAATAGAAGCAACATCATAAGCATCAGAAGTTTCAGATTCAGCAGTAGTAGCAGTGTGTGTAGCATGTGTATGTGGTGGTGTAAGGAACTTACTCAGAACAGACGGTGAATCAAGAGCGGTAGAGGTGTTCAGAACCGTACCTCTTCTTGTAGTGGATGGTAAAATAGGAACCTTGCCATCACGAGACTTACCCATGATGGATGGAAAGCAGTGAACAATAGAGAATCCAAGTGAACTTGATAAATAAAGCTATGCTCCCAGGCAACGGCACCAGAAAATAGTCTTGATGACCCACACGTATAGGGGTGTATCGCAGTATTTTCGAGGGAAGTGAAACCCAATTTATTGATTCAACACAAGGGGAGCCAAAGAATACTTATCAGCCTTAACAACTGAGTTGTCAATTCAGTTGCACCTGGAAACAATCTTGCTCACAGCAGTTTATCAGTAGCAACAGTTTTGTAGTAGGAATAGTAAAGTAACAGTAGTAGAAAAGCAAAGACAGTAGTAACAAAAGCAGTAAACAGTGGGATTCGAGTGCGGCAGGCATAGGGATGGATGGACGGGCGTTGCATGGACAAGACAATTCACATAGCAATCAGAACATAGGGCAATTGCAGATAAATAAGATAAAGCACCCAAGTACTAGACAATCCTAGGCATGTGTTCCATATATAGTCATACGTGCTCGCAATGAGAACTTGCACAACATCTTTTGTCCTGCCAGCCCATTTGTAGTGGGGCCTCTAGGGAACTACTGGAAATTAAGGTGCTCCTTTTAATAGAGCACCGGAGCAAAGCATTAACACTCCGTGAACACATGTGATCCTCACATCAAAGCCTTTCCCTTCCGGCTACCCTGATTTCTGTCACTTCGGGACCATAGGTTCCGGACAACGACGTGTGTATACAACTTGTAGATAAGACCCAAAACAATACTATCATGATGAATCAATAATAATTTCAGATCTGAAATCATGGCACTCGGGCCCTAGTGATAAGCATTAAGCACAACAAGTCGCAACAAAGTCATAAAGCACTAATAAAAGATACTAGGCATTATGCCCTAACAATCGGATGCCATTACATGAACGATCTCATCCAATCCCTACCATCCCCATAGCCTACAGCGGGGGATTACTCACTCATAGATGGGGGAAACATGGATGGTCGATGGAGAAGCGATGGTGATGATGATGGTGATGATCTCCTCCAATTCCCCGTCCCGACAGGCTGCCAGAACGGAGTTTCTGGTGCTGTTTCGTGGAATCTGGTGGTGGCGGCGGAGCGGAACTCCTTCTGGAAAAACGTCGAACCCCCCAAAGTTTTTAGGTCAGAAGGCTCCTTATAGGTGAAGAGAGAGGCCTAGGGGTGCCTGGGGGGCCCACACCACCCCCTGGCGCGACCTGGCCTGGCCCACGCCACTAGGTGGTGTTGCCACCCCAGGGCTCCTCTCTGTCTCGTATTCTGGCTCCTGGAGTCTTCGCGTGAAATATGATTTTTGGCATATTTTCTGGGATTTTTCCTGATAGTTGATTTTCTGCACAAAAAGTAGACACCAAGGAAATTCAGCTGAAAACAGCGTTAGTTCGCATTAGTTGCATCCAAATCACACAAGTATAGAGGAGAAACAACAGCAAAAGTGTTCGGGAAAGTAGATACGTTTTGGACGTATCAATGATCTTGATCATGAACGGAGCTCACAAGATTTAAACATGAAAGCACAAAGGAGGAGAACCAGTCATCCAGCTACTACATGGATCTGTAGTCCAAGTATGAAGTACTCATGCATCACACCGGAGGCTTGCATGGTGATGAAGAAGGCCTCCAGGGTGAATTCCCCTCTCCGGCAGTGTTCTGGGAAGAGCTTCAGATCCCCCCGATCTAGGGATGGAGATGACGGCAGCTACAGACTCTTTCGTGGATTTTTGATCGGGTACTTAGGGTTTACGTCCCGAGGGAATCTTATAGTCTGAAGGGGAGACCGAGGGGGTGCCTGGACTGGCCACACCACCCCTAGCGCGGGTCAGGCCTGGCCGCGCGGCCAGGTGGTGTGGCCGCCCTCTGGCCCCTCTCCGTCTCGTATTCTGGCACTTGATGACATCCGGAAAAATAGGCACTTTGGCTTTTGTCCCGTCCAATTCCGAGAATATTTATTTTCTGACTTTCCTGGAACCAAAAACAGCAGAAAACAAGCAGGTGGCACTTTGGCTCTTGTTAATAGGTTAGTCCAAGAAATCATATGAAAAGTACTCCAAAGTTGGAACAAAACACAAGAAAGTGGATAAAACCAAGCATGGAACATCAAAAGTTATAGATACATTTGCAATGTATCAATGCTTATGATAGTGGCAATGAGAGCTAACAGCTAATAAGTACCATTATTTTTGGAAGCTCTTTATGAGAATTGAATCCATGCTTCCTTCTATGAAGGCCTTCCTTTTACTAGAAACACTAGAAAAAGGGCACCCTTCCTAGAGGGCGCCCCACCTCGCGCCTCGTGCTGACAAGTGGCGCAATATGATTCATCCCACGAATTCCTGTCCCTTTCCTGCGCGCCATGTGTCGACTGCGGAGGATGTTCTTGGTTATGTTTTCCTTTTTCTTTGCGGAACTAAAGACGAAAAATGAAATATCTTTCGAACCGAGCGTCCAAATCAAGATTGTTTTCTCAGTTGTGCTAGTCGTGTCAAGAGCTACAAATCTAGATCCCATATTGATAGATTCTGACAAACTTTTTTTGCACTGCCTTCGGTCCCTAGCTTGCACTGCCTCATGTTCTGCAGTGCATGAGACGGTGCAGTAGTAGTGCACTGTCTTACTATTCTATGTTGCACTACTTTCTGTCGTAGTGCACGGGGCGTGCACTGCCTTATTGTACTACGTTGCACTTCCTTCGGTTACAGTGGACGATGCAGTGTCATTTGCAGTGCACCACCCGTGCACTACTTGTTGTACTGGGTTGCACTGCCTTCAGTTGCAGTGCAGGGCCTAGTGTATTTGCAGTGCACCGCTCGTGCACTGCTTTGTTGTACTGTGTTGCACTGCCATCAGTCGTAGTGCACTATGCGTGTCCTGGCAGTGCACCGCCCGTACACTGCCTTATTGTACTGCTTTGCACTACCTTCGGTCGCTGTGTACTGCGCGGTTTCCTGGTAGTGCACCGCCGATGCACTGCCTTTGGTTGCAGTGTACTACGCGGTGTCCTGGCAGTGCACCGTCGGTGCACTGCCTTGTTGTACCTCTATGTACTACCTTCAGTCGCAGTGCATTGCGTTGTATTCTGGCAGTGCACGCCCATGCACTGCCTTGTTATAGTGCGTTGCACTGCCTTCGGTCACAGTATACGGTGCACGCCCTCGCCTTTTTTTCTCTTTTTCATGGTGCACTACTTTTTTTTGCTGAATACTATTTTTTCAATAGAAAAAATAGCACATGGTACACAACCTCCATACAACCAGGCGTGCGCACAATATTTTCAACTGCTGCCATGCGCTGCCACGTGGCGAGTAGGGAGCCTCGCGCTCCCGCGCGCTGTGAAGGGCACGCTCCCGCTAGCGACTCCCTTCTTTTACTTTTATGTTGAGTCTCCATCTTTTATCTTTATGCACCTATTAAGAGAGCATAGTGGTCATTTTTAGTTTAATGTGCATTATCCCAAAACTTGTTGATTGATTCATAACTTTGATATTTCTTGTTCGTAAACTATTTGTATCCAGTCACCCTTATGAACTTTGAAGGTGTCCTATGCATTTATGTTTTGCTACACTATGAGGGACAAGATGAATACCATTCTCATTATGTTTTCTATATGTGAAACAAACAAACGTCATTCAAAGCATTGTTATTCATGAATCTTTTGTTTGTACCTTTTCATGTTATAACATAGTTGCTATGTCTTATTGTTAGAACTATATCTTTCATGCTATGTTAAAGTACTATGATCCCAGCTATCAATGTTTTACAAATACCTTGATCAAGATTATGATGGTGCATGTCACCTCAAAAATTATTCTTCTTTTTATCACTTACGTACTCGAGGACGAGCAGGAGTTAAGCTTGGGGATGTTGATACGTTGCAAATGTATCTATAATTTTTTATGTTCCATGCTTGTTTTATATCTACTTTCTTATGTTTTGTCCACACTCTGGAGTATTTTACACATTTTCTGGAACTAACCTATTAACAAGATGCCACAGTGCCAGTTGCCTGGTTTCTGCTATTTTTGGTTTCAGAAAAGCTAGTAATCAAATATTCTTGGAATTGGACCGGACAAAAGGTAAAGTCAATATTTTACCCGAAGCAATACAGAGTCCAGAGGGGAGGCGAAGCGGGGAACCACGGCGGCCACACCCTAGGGTGGCGTGGCCAGCCCTAGCCATGCCACCACCAGGTGTGGGCCCCTTGGTGCTCCACCGACCTAGCCCTTCTGCCTATAAAGACCCCTCGGGACGAAAACCCTAAGTACCCAAACAAAATTCCACGAAAGAGTCTGTAGCCGCCGTCAGCTCCATCCCTAGATCGGGAGGGATCTGAAGCTCTTTCCGGCACCCTGCCGGAGGGGAGAGATCACCCTGCAGGCCTTCTTCGTCACCAGGCCTGGTGTGATGCGTGGTAGTTCATCTCTAGACTATAGGTCCATGTAGTAGCTAGATGGTTGGTTCTTCTCCTTTGTGCTACCATGTTTAGATCTTGTGAGCTCCGATCATGATCAAGATCATCTATTTGTAATCCTACATGTTGTGTTTGCGGGGATCCGATTGATATTGAGATGCTATTTCAGATTGATTCTTGATTCTATCATGTCTTTGTTATTTGTGATCTTGCATGCTTTCCATTGTTAGTAGCTATCTTGGCCAAGTAGATGCTAGAAACTCCAAGAGGGAGTATTTATGCTCGATAGTGGGTTCATGCCTCTAGGAATCTAGGGAAGTGACATAAATCTCTAAGGTACTAGATGTGCTGTTGCTACTAGGGAGAAAAAAGCAATCCTTTGTTCATAGAACAATTGTATTGTTTGCTTTACACACTTTGCTTAATGCAATTATCTGTTGCTTGCAACTTAATACTAGAGGGGGTTCGGATGATAACCTGAAGGTGGATTATTAGTCATAGATGTAGTTGGATTACCGTCTATGTATAATGTTGTAATTCCCAATCAAATCTCATAGGAGTCAAGATGATTAGTATATGCATTGTATGCTTTCTCGATGTTTGTCAATTGCCCCGCTGTAATTTGTTCACCCAACATGTCATCTATCTTAAGGAGAATCACCACTAGTGAACTATGGACCCTGGTCCATTCTTTTACCATCAATCTACAATCTATTGTTTACTGTTTACTTTCTTTAAGAAATTACTATCTTCCACACAATACGTTTAATCCTTTGTTTTTAGGAAAATCGGTGAGATTGACAACCTCACTGTAAGTTGCGGGCAAAGTTATGTGGTTGTGTTGTGCAGGATTCCAAGTTGGAAACAACACCTTGGAGGTGTTTCCTTGATCCTACTAGGTCGATAACCTTGGTTTCATAACTGAGGGAAAACTTACTGTTGTGCTCATGATACCTTCCTCTTGGGGTTCCCCAACGAGCTCTACATTTTGAGCAAGCAGTCAACCCTAGTTTGACCAAACCTTGTAAATTTCATAAAAAACTGAGAAATTGTCTAAATCTTTTGAAACCTTCAAATTTGTTCAATGTGTGGCAAATACTTTACATGAAAAATGAGAAACCTGGAAACAAATGTCCCCCTAGCAGTCCACTCTCAAATGTGGGGTAGTTAGGTCAACGATCATGTCCGACAACTCGAAGAGGCACTTGTGTACCATGTTTTAATCTAACTTTCTTCAAGTGGACTCAAATTTGGCACAAGGGTTTATCACAACGTGGCTAATGATTCTAGCATTGCATCTAGCCATTTTGGTTTGAAAATTTAAAACATTTCACCGTCAAACTCAAAAAAATGGTTTCATTTGTCAAGCAAGTACCAAAACTACAATTTGTAACCTTCAAGTTACATTCTTGAGTTATTGTACATCACATTGGGACCACAGAACATCAGTTGTACTTTTTAGATGCTTTCACAATCTCCCAAAAGACTCTGGTCAACCCTGGTTTGACCAAACCTTGTAAATTTCATAAGAAAATTAGAAATTCTCTAAATCTTTTCAAACCTTGAAATTTTTTCACTCTGTGGCAAATACCTTGCATGAAAAATGACAATCTTGGAAAAAAATGTCCCCCTAGTAGTCCACTCTCAAATGTGGGATGGTTAGGTCAATGATCATGTCTGACTACTCAAAAGAGCAACTTGTGTACCATGTTTTCATCTACCTTTCTTCAAATGGACTCAAATTTGGCACAAGTGTTTATCACCATGTGGCTAATGATGCTAGCATTGTATATGGCCACTTTAGTTTGAAAATTTCAAAATTTTCACCCTCAAACTTTAAAAAATGGTTTCATTTGTCAAGAAAGTACCAAAACTACAATTTGTAACCTTTGTGGGTCATGCTTGAGTGGTTTTACATCACATTGGGACCACAAAACAACAGTTGTACTTTTTAGATGCTTTCACAATCTCACGGAAGACTCTGGTCAACCCTGGTTTGACCAAACCTTGTAAATTTCATAAAAAATGAGAAATTCTCTAAAACTTTTGAAACCTTCAAATTTGTTCGCTCTGTGGCAAATACTTTACATGAAAAATGACAAACTTGGAAAAAATGTCTTCCTAGCAGTCCACTCTCAAATGTAGGGTACTTAGGTCAACGATCATGTCCGACTACTCGATAGAGCCACTTGTGTACCATGTTTTCATCTACCTTTCTTCAAATGGACTCTTATTTGGCACATGGGTTTATCACCATGTGGCTAATGATGCTAGCATTGTATCTAGCCATTTTGGTTTGAAAATTCAAAATTTTCACCGTCAAACTCATAAAAATGGTTTCATTTGTCAAGCAAGTACCAAAACTACAATTTGTAACCTTCAGGCTGCATGCTTGAGTGGTTGTACCTCACCTTGGGACTATAGAACAACAGTTGTACTTTTCAGATGCTTTCACAATCTATGGAAAGACTCTAGTCAACCCTGGTTTGACCAAACCTTGTAAATTTCATAAAAAATGAGAAATTCTTTAATCTTGTGAAACCTTCAAATTTGTTCATAATGTGGCAAATACTTTGCTTAATAAATGACAAACTTGGAAATAAAATATCCCTCTAGTAGTCCACTCTCAAATGTGGGGTAGTTAGGTCAACGATCATATCCAACTACTCGAAAGAGCCACTTGTGTACCATGTTTTCATCTACCTTTCTTCAAATGGACTCAGATTTGGCACAAGGGTTTATCACCATGTGGCTAATGAAGCTAGCATTGTATTTGGCCATTTTGGTTTCAAAATTTTAAAAATTTGACCATCAAACTCAAAAAAAGGGTTTAATTTGCTAAGCAAGTACCAAAACTACAATTTGTAACCTTTAGGTTGCATGCTTGAGTGGTTGTACATCACATTGGGACCACAAAACAACAATTGTACTTTTCAGATGCTTTCACAATCTCTCGAAAGACTCTGGTTAACCCTAGTTTTACCAAACCATGTAAATTTCATAAAAAATGAGAAATTCTCTAAATGTTTTGAAACCTTCAAATTTGTTCACTGTGTGGAAAAGACTTTACATGAAAAATGACAAACAAGGAAAAAATGTCCCCCTAGCAGTCCACTCTCAAATGTGGGGTAGTTAGGTCAATGATCATGTTCGACTACTCGAAAGAGCCACTTGTGTACCATGTTTTAATCTACCTTTCTTCAAATGTACTCAAACTTGGCAAACGGGTTTATCACCATGTGGCTAATGATGCTACCATTGTATCTAGCCATTTTGGTTTGAAATTTTCAAAAATTTCACACTCAAACTAATAAAAATGGTTTCATTTGTCAAGCAAGTACCAAAAGTACAATTTGTAACCTTCAGGTTGCATGCTTGAGTGGTTGTACACCACATTGGGACCACAGAACAACAATTGTACTTTTCAGATGCTTTCACAATCTCTCGAAACACTCTGGTCAACCCTGGTTTGACCAAACCTTGTAAATTTCATAAAAATGAGAAATACTCTAAATCTTTTGAAACCTTCAAATTTGTTCACTGTGTGGCAAATACTTTGCATGAAAAATGAAAAACTTGGAAAAATATGCCCTAGTAGTCAAGTCTCAAATGTGGGGTAGTTAGGTCAACGATCATGTCCGACTACACGAAAAAGCCACTTGTGTAGCCTTGTTTTCATCTACCTTCCTTCAAATGGACTCAAATTTGGCACAAGGGTTTATCACCATGTGGCTAATGATGCTAGCATTGTCTCAAGCCATTTTTGTTTCAAAATTTGAAAAATTCACCCCCAAACTCAAAAAATGGTTTTATTTGTCAAGCAAGTACCAAACTACAATTTGTAACCTTCAAGGTGCATGCTTGAGTGGTTGTACATCACATTGGCACCATAGAAAATCAGTTGTACTTTTCATATGCTTTCAGAATCTCTCGAAAGACTCTGTCAACCCTGGTTTCACCAAACCATGTAGTTTTCATAAAAAATGAGAAATTCTCTAAATCTTTTAAACCTTCCAATTTGTTCACTGTGTGGCAAATAACTTGCATGAAAAATTGCAAACTTGGAAAAAATGTCCCCCCAACAGTCCACTCTTAGATGTAGGGTAGTTAGGTCAGCGATCATGACTGACTACTCGAAAGAGCCACTTGTGTACCGTGTTTTAATCTACCTTTCTTCAAATGGACTCAAATTTGGCACAAGGGTTTATCACCATGTGGCTAATGATGCTAGCATTGTATCTAGCCATTTTGGTTTCGAAATTTTAAAAAATTCACCCTCAAACTAAAAAATAGTTTCATTTGTCAAGGAAGTACCAAAACTACAATTTGTAACCTTCAAGTTGCATGCTTGAGTGGTTGTACATCAGTTTGCGACCATAGAACATCTGTTGTACTTTTTAGATGCTTTCACAATCTCTCGAAAGACTCGGGTCCACCCTGGTTTGACCAAACCTTGTAAATTTCATAAAAAGGAGAAATTCTCTAAATCTTTTGAAACCTTCAAATTTGTTCACTGTGTGGCAAATACTTTGCATGAAATATGACAAACTTGGAGAAACTGTCCCCCTAGCAGTCCTCTCTCAAATGTGGGGTAGTTAGGTCAACCACCATGTCCGACTACTCGAAAGAGCCACTTGTGTACCATGTTTTCATCTAACTTTCTTCAAATGGACTCAAATTTGGGACAAGGGTTTATCACCATGTGGCTAATGATGCTAGCATTGTATCTAGCCATTTTGGTTTGACAATATCAAAAATTTCACCCTCAAACTCAAAAAAATGGTTTCATTTGTCAAGCAAGTACCAAAACTACAATTTGTAACCTTCAGGTTGCATGCTTGAGTGCTCGTATATCACATTGGGACCACAGAACAACAGTTCTACTTTTGAGATGCTTTCACAATCTTTCAAAAGACTCTGGTTAACCATGGTTTGACAAAACCTTGTAAATTTCATAAAATATGCTAAATCTTTTGAAACCTTCAAATTTGTTCACTATGTGGCCAATACTTTACATGAAAAATGACAAACTTGGAAAAAATGTCCCCCTAGCAGTCCACTCTCAAATGTAGGGTAGTTAGGCCAACGATCATGTCCGACTACTCGACAAAGCCACTTGTGTACCATGTTTTCATCTACCTTTCTTCAAATGGACTCTTATTTGGCACAAAGGTTTATCACCATGTGGCTAATAATACTAGCATTGTATCTAGCCATTTTGGTTTGAAAATTCAAAATTTTCACCGTCAAACTCATAAAAATGATTTCATTTGTCAAGCAAGTACCAAAACTACAATTTGTAACCTTTAGGTTGCATGCTTTAGTGGTTGTACATCACCTTGGGACCATAGAACAACAGTTGTACTTTTCAGATGCTTTCACAATCTCTCGAAAGACTTTGGTCAACCCTGGTTTGACCAAACCTTGTAAATTTCATAAAAAATGAGAAATTCTTTAATCTTGTGAAACCTTCAAATTTGTTCATAATGTGGCAAATACTTCGCTTGAAAAATGACAAACTTTGAAATTAAATATCCTCCTAGCAGTCCACTCTCAAATGTGGGGTAGTTAGGTCAACGATCATATCCGACTACCCGATAGAGGCACTTGTGTACCATGTTTTCATCTACCTTTCTTCAAATGGACTCAAATTTTGCACAAGGGTTTATCACCATGTGGCTAATGATGCTAGTATTGTATCTAGCTATTTTGGTTTTAGAATTTTAAACATTTCACCCTCAAACTTAAAAAATGGGTTTCATTTGTCAAGCAAGTACCAAAACTATAATTTGTAACCTTTAGATTACATGCTTGAGTGGTTGTACATCACATTGGGACCACAGATCAACAATTATACTTTTCAGATGGTTTCACAATCTCTCGAAAGAGTCTGGTCAACCCTGGTTTGACCAAACCATGTAAATTGCATAAAAAATGAGAAATTATCTAAGTGGTTTTAAACCTTCAAATTTATTCACTATGTGGAAAATACTTTACATGAAAAATGACAAACTAAGAAAAAATGTCCCCCTAGCAGTCCACTCTCAAATGTTGGGTAGTTAGGTCACGATCATGTTCGACTACTCGAAAGAGCCACTTGTGTACCATGTTTTCATCTACCTTTCTTCAAATGTACTCAAACTTGTCACAAGGGTTTATCACCATGTGGCTAATGATGCTAGCATTGTATCTAGCCATTTTGGTTTGAAATTTTCAGAAATTTCACACTCAAACTAAAAAATGGTTCCATTTGTCAAGGAAGTACCAAAACTACAATTTGTAACCTTCAGGTTGCATGCTTGAGTGGTTGTACACCACATTGGGACCATATAACAACAATTGTACTTTTCAGATGCTTTCACAATCTCTCGAAACACTCTGGTCAGCCCTGGTTTGATCAAACCTTGTAAATTTCATAAAAATGAGAAATTCCCTAGTCTTTTGAAACCTTCAAATTTGTTCACTGTGTGGCAAATACTTTGCATGAAAAATGAAAAACTTGGAAACAATATCCCCTAGTGTCAAGTCTCAAATGTGGGGTAGTTAGGTCAACGATCAGGTCCTACTACACGAAAAAGCCACTTGTGTAGCATGTTTTCATCTACCTTCCTTCAAATGGACTCAAATTTGGCACAAGGGTTTATCACCATGTGGATAATGATGCTAGCATTGTATCTAGACATTTTTGTTTCAAAATTTGAAAAATTCACCCTCAAACTCAAAAAATGGTTTCATTTGTCAAGCAAGTACCAAAATTACAATTTGTAACCTTTAGGTTGCATGCTTGAGTGGTTGTACATCACCTTGGAACCATAGAAAAACAGTTGTACTTTTCAGATGCTTTCACAATCTCTCGAAAGACTCTGGTCAACCCTTGTTTGACCAAACCTTGGAAATTTCATAAAAAATGAGAAATTCTCTAAATCTCTTAAACCTTCAAATTTGTTCACAGTGTGGCAAATAACTTGCATGAAAAATTGCAAACTTGGAGAAAATGTCCCCTAGCAGTCCTCTCTCAGATGTGGGGTAGTTAGGTCAACGACCATGTCCGACTACTCGAAAGAGCCACTTTTGTACCATGTTTTCATCTAACTTTCTTCGAATGGACTCAAATTTGGCACAAGGGTTGATCACCATGTGGCTAATGATGCTAGCATTGTATCTAGCCATTTTGGTTTGATAGTTTCAAAAATTTCACCCTCAAACTCAAAAAAATGGTTTCATTTGTCAAGCAACTACCAAAACTACAATTGGTAACATTCAAGATGCATGCTTGCGTGGTTGTACATCACATTGGGATCACAGAACAATAGTTGTACTTTTCAGATGATTTCACAATCTCTTGAAAGACTCTGGTCAACCCTGGTTTGACCAAACCTTATAAATTTCATTAAAAAATGAGAAATTCTCTAAATCTTTTGAAACCTTAAAATTTGTTCACTATGTGGCAAATACTTTACATGAAAATGACAAACTTGGAATAACTGTCCCAATGGCAGGCCACTCTCAAATGTAGGGTATTGAGGTCAACGATAGTGTCCGAGTACTCGAAAGAGCCACTTGTGTACCATTCTTTCATCTACCTTTCTTAAAATGGTTTCAAATTTGGAACAAGGGTTTAGAACCATGTGGCTCATGATGCTAGCATTGTATCTAGCCATTTTGGTTTGAAAAATTCAAAAATTTCACCCTCAAACTCAAAAAAATGGTTTCATTTGTCAAGCAAGTTGCAAAACTACAATTTGTAACCTTCAAGTTGCATGATTGAGTGGTTGTACATCACATTGGGACCATAGAACAACAGTTGTACTTTTCAGATGCTTTCACAATCTCTCGAAAGACTCTGGTCAACCCTAGTTTTACCAAACCTTGTAATTTCATATTTTTTTAGAAATTACCTAAATATTTTGAAACCTTCAAATTTGTTCATAATGTGGCAAATACTTTACATGAAAAATGACAAAATTGGAAAAAATACCCACTCTCAAATGTGGGGTAGTTAGGTTAAATATGCTAGCATTCTCTCTAGTTGGTTTGAAATTTTGAAAATTTACGCCCTCAAATCTCAGGAACAGGCTTTCATTTGTGAAGCAAGAACCAAAACTAAAATTTGAGACCTTTAAGTTGCATGCTTGTGTGGTAGGCCTTGTTTCATCATGGATGTGTAGTTAAATCTTTTTTGAAACATTATTACTTAATTATTGCAAATTAGATTTTAGGTCAAACAAATATTTGCCTATAATCAGAAGAAAAAGGCTAATACTTTTTTCTTTCCCAAAAAGACAGTACACACAAATATCGGAGCATTAGTATATAGGGGCTCCTAACGATCTCGCTTCCTCCCTCTTTCACCAACGCCTGCTCCCATCTCACCACCGTCTTGTTCTGTCGCAACCTCACTCTTTCATCTACTGACAACGAATGGTCCTACACCACCAGGAGAACTATGGCGATGATTTCCCAGGTACAAATGTCGTCTTGACCTAACGCGGTGTGAACTCTACTAGGTGAGATTGTTTGTGATTTTGGTTGTGAAAATGGTCGGCATACCTTGTAGATCTGAGCGATTGCACTCAAGATTTGACTACACACTCATGATCTAATTTATCATGTAGTGTGGTGTTTGTTTCGACACAAAAAAATTGTGCACTGCTGCGACTCAAAAGCAAAAAAAAAAATCGCATTTACCCTAAATCGAGGATTCGAGGAGTGGACGGTACGATTTTCTTATCCGAACACATATGAATGTGAAGATCGTTTTATACTCCCTCCGTTCCTTTCTATAGTGTTTATAGTTTTTTAGAAAAAATCAAAAATATAAGGTATATTGCGTTACACAACTCATGTAGAAATTTTTTATAGCGACTTTATATAAAGTATATAGTGTTTCATGCATGCAGAAAACTCCTCTATTCTATCACGTCAATTAACCAAGAGAATCTTGCCCAAAAATATTTTATTTTTCCCTCCACACGCGTTTCTCAATTTTCGTGCTAGAAAATATAGGCACTATAGAATGGAATGGAGGGACTATATGTTAAGATATGCTGTAGGGGGTTATTTAAAGGGAATTTCATGTACATAAAATATTTTGAGGGGTTATCTGTTACTATTCCATGCAAGTGCCGTCATCTCATTGTGTCATACATGCTAAAAAGGTTCTCCCTATTTTACTCAATAAGTATTCATCCAAAAAACATGAAAAAAGGAAATGCTACGTGTCCTTTACTACACCTGAGAATTTTGAATTTGTGTTGATGGTTACGACTGAACCAAATTTAAGTTTCACTCGTGGTGATGGTTGGAAAGAATTTTGTAGAGTGTACAAACTTCAAAGGGAACAGCTGGTGAATTTCACCATTCACAAAAATCTTTGTGAATCAAACAGTGTTGTCTATGGAAATTTCCCTATAATCTATCCAAGTAATAGTTCTATCTTAATTTCATTCTAGTCTTTATTAACATATATATTTTGATTTAACTAATGTGCCAAAATCTCAATGCATAACGATTTTTGCCACATTTTGTTTGTAGCATACTACCATTTGGGAGTTGACAGGAGAGACATAGTTGATTATCTCACTACAACTGAGCGAACCCATTTTCATTTGAGAATGATGGAGAAGGTGTGCACAGAGGTGGGAAAGCTTGATGTGTTTGTAGACCATCATGATACTGGAGACTATGATCTTGGAAGAGCTTATGGACTGCTTCATACCTTGAATTGGTCCAACTGCACCAAGAATTTTATGGTATTTAATGTTGATTGGTTTTTTATTACATCATAATTCAACTAACTTAGTTAATGTTTTTGAATTGACACAAACACCATTGTTTACAATTTTACGATAGAAAATGCCTCGTTGTCTTCTTCCAAACAACATGGACCAAGAAGTTGCTATTACTATAGTTTGTGATCCTAGAATGATGGTGCCATCGATGTAAACCATTTCTATTCCTGGTATGCGGATAATCAATCCAAACCTTTCAATTACACACCCTAGTATAGGCACCTCCCCTATGAGCTTGGCCTCCCACCCATGACCATCTGTCATCCTGGGCACTACATAGGTGGACATTCATCACGAGGTAGCTCCAGCTCAACCTCTTCCACAAGGGAACCCATACTAAGACGTATAAACTTCCAGTTAAGCCCTACCCAACTCTGGTATTGTGGTTGTACGATAAAATTGGAATGGTATCACATCCAAACCCAACCATCAGTTTTTGTCAAAGTCAAGGCTCATGCCTTATCAGTTTCATCCTCAAACCATTGTGTTTCATAACACATGTCAAAAGTATCATTCCAAGGTTTTCGTAATCATTTTCACCAAGTATTCCCATCTAAAGTGATCAAGTTTTCTGCTTAGCACTAGCCACTAGTATTAAGAATATCACTAATGGGGGTGCTAATCAAGTATAAGTATCCAGGACTAATTCTATAGTCTAGATGGTATCCATCCTACTTTCCACTAATCACAATTCATTAACTAGAGAAGGAAATGTAGTACAGGGAAAAGTAAAACTTGGAATAAAACTTGGGATGGGTATAATCAAATTTGCAATATCCAAGCATGCCTAGTGCATAAGGTATAAGGGGCTAGCATAGATTACATGCATAGTTCTAGCTTGCACTGATAGCTTGCCTTGAGCAGTGCAGTTGTTGCAGTCGTTGAAGTTTTCCTCCTCCTCCTCGAAGTACTCCTCCTCGTTGTAGCCTGGGTCGGTACTAGCGTCTATAAATACATACAATGTACACAATCACCAAACAACACTTAACTACTTCTATTTATCACACAAGGGCTCACACTAGATTATCTAGCATCATCTCAATCATTTCATGTCATATTAACACATTCTTATTTATCTTATTTGAGAAAAGTAATTTCTATTCATTGAAGCTATTTAAGATTTAATATTTTCCAACTAGAATAGTGGATCATGTTGACAGATGTCATCACCACATATTCCAATACTTCGGAATGTGATTTAAAATGATGGTCATGCATTACAAGATTTAATATTACTCCCTCCGTCTCAAAATGTAAGGTGCCTAAGCTCTAGTCAAAAGTCAACATATTTTGAGTTTGGCCAAATTTATACATAAAAATATAAACATTCACAATACCAAATCAATATCAATAGATTCACTAAAAAGTATAGTTTCTCAAAATGTCCATTTGATATTGTAAATATTCATATCTTTTCGTATAAACTTGGTCAAACTTAGAAGATGCTGACTTTTGGCTAAAGCTTAGGCACCTTACATTTTGGGACGGAGGGAGTATTATTTAATAATATTTAAGTATCTAGAAATGCCTATATATCATTTTTTTAATACTAGTCCCGGTTTAATATCTGTAAAACCAAATATTTTTACATATTCATGTACAGCATGGAAAATGTGATTTTTGAGAGTTGGAATCAACTCAAAAGGATTTATAGTTTAGTTTAGAAATATGTTTGAAATGGCAAAAGCCCCTGTCTTGTTATTTTTGGTATAGGTGATCTATAGTTTCAATTGCTTTGAATCCAATGAGAGTGATTAGATATTTTCAATACCTTTCCAACAAAATTGGAATCCTGCAGTTTGGTTCAATATATCTCTTTGAATTGAATTTTGAATCTACTGACAGAATATGGTTTTAAATAAATTGGCAAAATTCTATTTGAATCACTGGGCTCTGAACAGGAAAAGAAATGGGCTGGCCCAACTGCATAGCACTGGCACAGCGGGCTGCTGACAAAACGGTCCCACACGTCAGCGACTAATCTAAACCGAAACGGTATCTTTCAATCTCAGCCCTATGAATAGAACGAAATCTACGGCTATGCTTTGTCATCTCCGTCAAACTGCTTTGGCGAGATACGAACCCTAACACGGCAGTGGGGGTCGCTGGGGACTTACCGGGGCTCCAGCTAAGGTCAGCGATAGGGGTGAATGGGTTTGTCGACAACGGCAGGTCGATTGGTGGTCACGGCGGCTCCTGGGGTGGCTCCAATCGATGGCTTCCTTCCTCCACTAGAGCGGCAGACTCTGGTCAAATTTCGATGTCGTGGTGCTCGCCTTGCTCCGGGGAAGGGTCAGTGAGGTTCCTAGGTGAGTGGGGAGTGGAATGGTGTGTCGAATGAGGTCTGGGGTGGCCTCTATTTATACCCCAGCGTTGGAGGCAGGGCGGCATGGTCGGGCTTCTCCGGCGATGCTGCTACAGGTCACACTAAGCATGGTTGAGGGCATGCGTAACATCCCAAAACACTAATCCAAGTGATCAAGACCCAAATCATCAAATTTAGAGTTAACAAAAACTTTTCCATTTAAAAATATTAAAGCATTCATATGTGTGTGCATTTAAATAGGAGTTGTTTTGAATTTCCATGATTAAGTGATCCATTGATTGTAAAATGATTCTTAGGTGAAATAAACATCATCTAGATCATTCCCAAACAAATCCCAAATAAAAACAAATCAAAATGAATAAAATAACCAAATGGTCATTTGTGCCATTTTAACTACCATGCCTACTTTGGCTATTCCTAGAACTCAGTTCTTAACAGAAACAAATATGGATATTTGCACCCCTTGCTAGTACATGGAGTGATGTACCAAGGCCCACTTTGTGATCTACCAAAAACATGCAAACACTAATTTTAAATGGCATTTGAAAATTGAATCTAGTGTAGGTATCAAGATCACACTTATTCAAAAGCCACTCAAATGACTTTCATTTTCAAAACCCAAGCACACCTAGAAGCTCAAGCATGTGATCAACCACTCCACCAAATTTCAGCCCAAAATTCAAATGTTTTTCTCTTGCGGCCATTGTGTCAAACACCTTGCAGACAGAATCAAACTGGCCTAACTTATACTGTTTTTGATCGATTTTTGTCAAACCATTTGAACCCTAGTAGATGCCCTTGTCTCCCCCAGACCAAACCCAGCCATCAAGAAGCTACCCCATAGCCGTTTGAAGAAGTGCCACACCACCTGAGCACCATGCTCGCCGGTCGAGCATGGATAGCTCACAGCCGACCATCTCTCTCTCTTGCCATGTCTAGGAGCTAGACCAGACCACACCACCGCCCTCTATCCCCTCCCCGAGCAGAGTCGAGCCATGGACCACTCGCAAAGCGCCGCGCCCAGGACGTCTGCACCATGCCGAGCACGCGCCAAAGCGCCGCGCCCGACAAGCATGCACACGCCACTCCTCGACCGCAGCCCGCGCTCAGCGTGTCGCCACGACCTAGGGAACCGCCCGGACATGCCCGTTCGCCACCGCTTGACCCGCAACCCCTGTGCGCCGTGTCGAACGCCGCCTCTGCCGCGTAGAGCACCAGCTTCCCCCGACCAAACGCCACCGCCCCTAGCCACGCATTTAAGTTGTAGAGCACCGCCAGGAGGCAGGCCACCATCCTCTACCTCCAGTCACGATGCTAGCACGCTGTGCAGCCCTCGCCGGAGTCGCCAGCCCATCCCGTTCGGTCGCTTTGTTGCCCTATAAAAGGAGGCCACCCCAACACAAAGTAATCACACCATCTCACTCCCCTCTCTCCACTGATCCTTCCACCCCATCCCCTGAGCAAGGCGGGCCGCCGTTCGCCAGAATTTAGCCGGAGCTTGCCGCAGCAGAGGAGGAGAGGCACCGTCGATTTTGTCCACCCTAGGAGGCACCGCGAGCACGCCTGAGTCCGCCGTCGACAGCACGTTCGATCGCCCCCATCGCCATGCTAGCTGGACCCCTGATATGCCCCCATTGCACCCCCACCGAGCCGCTAGTGTTAGCTCTCGCCGGCGACCTATTCGCCGGGGACGACGATCCTCAGTCGTAGATCTTCTTTTTAATCACATGGTCCATGTTGCCACGTACCGCTTCGCGTTTGATGTGTCGCTGACCTACGGGACCCCCCTGTCAGTTGTCATTTGCATCGCAGAGCGACACTGGGCCGGCCCGTTAGTTTTTCCGCGCTAGCCCATGAATTCAAATATAGGTTTTTCTATTTTAGTTTGAACTCACTGCTGTCTCTTAGTTCAAAAATCAATTCAGGAAGATTTACGGAACCAATTTGAGTGATTGAAATTTTGTTAGAAATCTACTGAAAAAATCTATCCAAGCCCGTTGGATTTAATTCATTTAGAGTAGAGATCTCTCCTAGTAAAACTAACAAGACAGTAGCTTTTGCACATTTAAACATTTTTATAAAATCAACCATAATAGCTTTTGAGTTGATTCCAACTCCCAAAAATCACAATTAACCATACATATCTAAATATGTAATAATATTAAGGTTTACATGTAGTGAATTTGGACTAGTACCAAAATAATGCTATATATGCATTTCTAGTCACTTTAAATCATTAAATAATAAACTTAAACTTAATTAAATGTGATCCAACCCTTAAATCACATTCCCATATGTTAGAATATGTGGTGAGGACATGTGTCCACATGATCCCATATTTTAAGTGGTGAATATTAAATCTTAGTTATTTTCAATGAGTAGAAATTACTTTTCTTAAATAAAAAGAATGAACCTAGTTAATAAAACTTTGTGATGATAATAGATCATCAAATGTGTGCCTTAGAGTGCTAAGTATACTTATTAAGTATTGTTTGGTGATTGTGTACTCTGCATGCATGTATAGACGATAGTACCGACCAAGCTTTCGAGGAGGAGGAGTTCTACCAAGAGGAGGAGGAAGAAAAGTTCAACCACTGCACCAACCAAGGCAAGCCATCATTAACAATGCAAGCTAACCCTTGCAAGCTAGATAACCTAAGCAAAGGCATTAGGCATGCTTTGGTGATACCATTTTGATTTATACCTAGTCCAAGATTTAATTTCAAGCTTTACTTTCTTACTACCAAAGTCCTTTACTTATTTTTGAAGGTAGCATAAAAAGTATAAAACTTGACCTATCTAGATAACCTAAGATGTCATTCTATGGAATGAGATTGATCTTAGCATCCCCACCTTAGTGAACACTCTTAACTGAGTAGCTTAGAGCTAGATCAAAACTTGAGTCACTTTAGATGGGAACACTTGGTGAAAATGAATTATGAAAACCTTGGAATGATGAGTCATTCTATTGAGATGTTTTGACATGTGTTGAGAAACACAATTGGTTTATGATGATGAAAATATTGAGGCATGAGCCTTAACCCTTTTACAAAACTGATGGTTGGATTCAGATGCGATACCATTCCAATTTTATCGTACAACCACAATACCTGAATTGGGTAAGGCTTAGCCGGAAGTTTATATGCATTAGTATTAGTTCCCTCGCGGGAGAGGTTTGAGTTGAGGCTACCTCTCAATGTTTTCCACCTATGAAGTGCCTAAGATAACAGATGGTCATGGTTGGGAGGCCATGCTCATAGGAGAGGTGCTTATACTAGAGTGTGTAAAGGAAAGGTTATGTTTGATTATCTGCATACTAAGTATGATGATTCAGGGTTATCCCTGACAGATGTATCGAATCTTGTGGTGAAAGTGTACCACCTCTGCAGAGTGTCAAACTATTCGAATAGTCGCGTCTGCAGTTATGGACAGTGTGAGTGGCCATACTGTTTCGTTGTCAGATGTTTTCAAAATGACTTATGAAGTGAATGATGAATCTTGACTTGACCACAATAGAGTTGTGACTATGACACTAAGTGATTCTAGAACTTTATTTTATCTTTCTTTGTTTCTGAACTCAACTTAGGTTTCAAACTTAACTTTATAGTCAAACTTAGAGTTAGCATTTACACTAGTACTATCTTACTTATTACTGATAGTTTGCGAGTACTTAAAGAGTACTCATGGCTTTTGTCCTGGGCTATTCCTATGGCCAGACTATGAAGGAAACTACCAAGATGAAGGAAAGCAGGACGGCTATGATAACTAGGACTATCTGCCTTCGTCAGCATTGCCTGTGCCATTGAAGATGGACCCCACCACTATGCTTATTATTTATTCCGCTGCTTGTTGTATTAAGACTGGATCCTGAGATCCTTTATTCGTGTAAGACCTTATTATGGTTTGTAATGGATGATGTACTGTGATATCCAATCTGTTATGTCTCGCAAAAATGGTAATCCTGGGATTGCGAGGTAGGGCATAACAGGCATCGGGGATTAAAAATCCGGGTGTTGGCAGCATTGGTCGATGCGGGGGACTGCAGCGATTTTCATGCGAGTGACGGCACGACAAGGGGCAGTCTTTGTTGGTCGGGCGATGTCGGCGCTCTGTTCAGGTACGCGGGTGTTCGTCACTAAGTACGATGGTCATGGGGCACGCAGCGGTGAACGATCATGTCTGGGAGGTCACTGGTGCCACGACGACTGTGGGTACGAGCGGAGAGAGCGAGGCGCGGCGTGTGCGTGCGAGTCAGCTGTGGCGCTCTGTTGTGCTCTCGGCATGGCAGAGGCTTAAATGGGCGCGGCGATTCCTGCGTTTCCACTCATCACTGTTGGTCAAGGGCGTGGCGGTGAGGTCACGGCTATCCTCTAGGTGTCGTGGGAGAGGGCGGCGTGGCGTACATCGACTGGTTCGTGATCAACCGGCATGGCTGGCTCGGTACGGTGGAGATGAGCCTCTCCACTACATGACCATGGACTAGGAATGATCATGGGCAAGATATGGAGTTGATTGCAGTACAATTGGTGAGCAATTGATAGATCAAAACAGTGTATAGTGGTTGAGGTTGAACTGTGTCTACTAGGTGCTCGACCAAATGGCCGCATGAAATTTACTTTCAAATTTTTGAATGATTTTTGGTGAGTGATCTCGTTACTTACTTAGTAGTCTATGGTTGCTAGGATATGTCCAGTGGAAATTGTTTGAGTGGTTTTTGAAAAGTGATCATCTAGGTATATGAACTTGATTCAATTTTGCAAGGTCTCTCAAAGGGGTTTGAAAATAGTTTCTATCCTTTTGTAAAGTTTACTTGGATTCACTTTTACTTGGTCTAGCAAGGGGTGAAAAGTATTGGAATGGTTTCTGTTATAAATCGTTTACTAGGAACACCCAAAGTGGTCTAGTGGTTAAGTTTGGCCAAAATGACCATATGTTCATATGAAACATAAATGATTTTCTTTTCATTTAATTCTTCTTGGAAATGATCTAGATGATGTAGTATTCATCTTTAGACTAAACCTTATCATTTGTAACAATCAAACATGGCAATTATAAGCATTCATACATTAATGCAACTCACACATGCACTCATATAGATTTTTGGAATCAAAGTTTTTGTTAACCCTAAACTTGGGTGATTAGATCTTGATAAGCTTGATTAATATTTTTGGGATGTTACAAACCTTCCCTCCTTAAACAGAATCTCGTCTCGAGATTCAAGAAAAAACTAGGAAGTAAAGAGATTGGGAAACTCGGTTCTAATATAATTTTCTCGTTCCCAGATGGCTTCTTCCTCGGTATGGTTACTCCACTTGATCTTGGGAAACTTGATACTTCTGGTCCGGGTGGTTTTGAATGCTTCCTCCAAAATACGGATGGACACTTCACGATAAGTTAGATCCTTATTGATATCTATGGATGGGTGAGAAGTTCTTGAAAACTTCGGTCTTCTCCGAAAATTCTAAGCATTTGCAAAGTAACGAGATATGAAACACATCATGTACGGCTGGCATTTCTTCAGGCAGTTCTAGTTGATATGATACTTCTCCTCTACGATTCAAAATCTTGGAGGGTCCAATATATCTGGGGGCTAACTTCCCTTTCAATTGAAAAAATTGCATTCCTTTCAAGGGTGATACTTTGAGATACACAAAATCTCCGATATTAAAGGTCAGCTCTCGACGTGTTTTGTCAGCATAACTCTTCTGTCTAGATTGGGCGGTCTTGAGGTGCTCACGGACTTTGAGAACTTTCTCTTCGTCTTCTCGTAGAATGTCAGGTCCGAAGATCTGACTCTCTCCTACTTGCGACCAATTCAATGGGGTGCGGTACTTCCTTCCATACAGAAATTCAAAGGGGGCCATTTGCAAACTCGGTTGGTAACTATTGTTGTACGAGAATTCAGAAAAAGGAAGACAATCTTCCCATTTAGATCCATATTCCAACACACAAGCTCTCAACATATCTTCTAAGATCTGGTTGACTCTTTCAGTTTGTCCATCGGTTTGCAGGTGATAAGCTATGCTGAAATTCAGTTTGGTTCCTAATCCTTCTTGGAGTTTCTGCCAAAATCTTGAGGTAAACTGGGTTCCTCGATCCGACACTATAGTCTTGGGGGTTCCATGTAAACTGATTATTCTAGCATTGTACAACTCTGCTAGCTTTGAGCTCTGGTAGGTAGTCTTGAGGGGTATGAAATGGAATACCTTGGACAGTCGATCTACTATGACCCAAATAGAGTCATTTCCCCTACTAGATGTAGGCAAACCGGTAATGAAATCCATTCCGACAGAATCCCATTCCCATTCTGGAATCTGCAATGGTTGCAAAAGTCCTACGGGTCGCTGAAGTTCCACCTTGACTCTCTAACAGATGTCACACTTGGCTATGTAGCTTCCGACTTCTCTCTTCATTTTGTGCCACCAGAATTGCTCCTTCAAATCCTGATACATCTTGGTTCCTCCCGATGGATAGAATAAAGGGTGTCATGGGCTTCCTGCATAATGACTTGTTTCAATTCTGAATCTGCTGGAACACAGATACGTACTTTATACCACAAAACTCCTTCTTCATCTTCGGTAAATCTAGGTACTTTCCCTGTTTCGATACGACGCTTGATTCCATCAATACTTGCGTTTCCATTCCGGGCTTCCTTGATCTGACTGATCAACGTGGGTTGAAGTTCTATGCTAGCTAGAAATCATTCACTAACTAGCTCCACTCTAAAGTTCTCCATCTCCTCATGCAGACTTGGCTAGGCTTCCTTAATCATGGTGTTTAATCTACACAGTAGTCTACTAAGAGCATCCGCTACCACATTGGCTTTGCTGGGGTGATAGTAAATGTCAAGGTCATAATCCTTGATTAACTCTATCCATCTCCTTTTCCTCAAATTCAGCTCCTTCTGGGTGAAAATATACTTCAGACTCTTGTGATACGAATAAATCTCACAGCGGTTACCCATAAGGTAATGACGCCATGTCTTCAGAGCTAAAACTACGGCTGCTAGTTCAAAGTCATGGGTAGGGTAGTTCTGTTCATGTTTCTTCAGTTGTCTAGACAGATAGGATATGACTTTGCCTTCTTGCATCAGCACACATCCAAGACCAATCTTGGATGCATCACAATACACATCAAAAGGCTTCTTGATATCTGGCATGATCAAAATTGGGGTTGAAATCAATCTCTTCTTGAGATCTTGAAAACTTGCTTCACATTTGTCGGTTCATTCAAACTTCTTATCTTTCTTCAACAACTGGGTCATTGGTCTTGCGATGCTCGAAAATCCTTCCACAAACTTGCGGTAGTATCCGGCTAATCCAAGAAATGCGCGGACTTCCGTTTGAGTGGTTGGGGATTTCCATTCTTCGACATCTTTGATCTTGGCGGGATCGATAGCAACTCCTCCTACCGACAATATATGGCCTAGGAATCCTACTTCCCTTAACCGGAATTCACACTTGCTAAACTTGGCATACAGTTGATGCTCCCTCAGGGTTTCAAGGATAGTTCTGAGATGTTGCTCATGGTCTTCTTCTGACTTGGAGTAGATCAGAATATCATGGATAAAAACAATGACAAACTTATCCAAGAAGTTCATAAAAATCTTGTTAATGAGATTCATTAAATAAGCAAGGGCATTGGTTAATCCAAAATACATGACATTGTACTCATACAATACATATCTAGTGGTGAAGGCTGTCTTTGGGATATCCGTTGCGTGGATTTTCAATTGATGATAACCAGTTCTAAGATCAATCTTAGAAAACACTCTAGCACTAGTTAGTTGATCAAACAAATCTTCTATCTTCGGCAGTGGGTACTTGTTCTTGATGGTGACGTCATTCAACTTTCGATAATCTGTACAAAGATGGTTGGCACCATCCTTCTTATCAACAAACAAAACAGGTGATCTCCATGGTGATGCATTTGGTTGTATCAGTCCTTTTCCCAGCATATCATCAAGTTGCTTCTTCAGCTCCACTAGTTCAGATGGGTTCATACTATAGGGTATCTGAGCTATGGGTACAGTTCCAAGGATTTGTTCAATGATAAACTCCATATCCCGATCTGGGGGCATACCTGGCAATTCATTTGGGAACACATCAGGGTATTCACAAACTACTCTGCTTGGTTAATGGTGGTTTTGGTTAAACTTTTGTTGCACTTGAATTGACGGGGCAAAGTCTCAGATACATGTTCTACTGATACTCCGGTGCTACTGGTCATGGTTATGGCTTTGTTAGCACGGTCGATTAATCCTTGATGTTTCGACATCCAATCCATCCCTAGCACTACTTCCCAACCTTTGGTTACAAGCACTATTAGATTGGCATAAAAATCTATCCCATGGATTCTGATGGGTATGGACTTGCAATTTTTTCTAGCTTTGGTGGTTGAACCAGGTATTTGAACTATCATAACATGCTTCAAATTTGTTGGTTGAATCTTACTAGTGCATGCAAATTCTTCTGTAACAAACGAGTGCGATGCTCCAGAATCAAACAACACTCTTGCTAATACTGAGTTAACAGAAAACATACCCAGCACGACATCTGGCGCTTCCTGGGCTTCCTCAGCTTTCATGTGGAATAGACGGCCATTACGGTTGTACAGGTTTCCTGAGGAAAATCTCTTTCTAGGCTGGTCACGGCACTGCTATTGGGTAGGTGCATTCATATTGGTTGTTGCGGCAAGCTTCTTGGGGCGCTCGTTGGAGTAGTGACCCATGACTCTGCATTCAAAGCAAGTGATCATTGACTTGTCTTTCCCTGCGACATGCACAACATTGCTTCCAGTCCTTGGGGCAGTATTGTTGTTGTTGTTGGACTTGGGCGATGCACTGTTGAAGTTATTGGAGTTGCCGGGTTGTTGTTGTGGCTTCCTCCGGCCATTGGGTTTCCTCCGCCACGGTTGGGGTAGTTCGGACGGTTCATTGGGGCTCTGTTGTTTCTGGGTGCATATCCTGCAGACGGGTTGGGGCGATACTTCGGGGTATGGTGTGGTCCTGGTTGGTGCATCATACGATGCTTGCGGTTCTCATTGGCTTGGTTGATCTTGCCTTCCATCTGGATTGTAGAATCCACTAAGGCTTCAAGGTCATCAAATGGGATGTTGACTAGCACTGTCTACATCTCATCATGCAGACCATTCAAGAATCTCTCCTTCTTATTGGCTTCATTGTCAATCTCATCATGTGCATACCTAGCTAGTGACAGAAATTTTTCACGGTACTCTACCAAAGTCATTCTGCCTTAAATCTCTGAATTCATCCCTCATCCTCTTGATTAGACCCATGGGGCACATGGGTCCTGCTGAACTTGAGTTTGAACTCCTCACAAGTCATCATCTGACCTCCGTTCATCGTACGGGCACTATTCCACCATGATCTGGCATAGCCGGACAGATAGTCGGTGGCAAACAACACCTTCTCATTAGCATCAACTCCTGCAACTTCTAGATTGCTTTCCATTGTTTGCAGCCAATCATCAGCATCTAACATCTCCTCAGACTTGCTAAACATGGGTGGGTTGGTATTCTGGAAGTTTTTGAGTTTGGATCCATGGTGATCTTCGTTTCGATGGCCTTGATTATTGTGGGCCATCTGGGCTATCTATTGAAGAGTGGCTAGGTTGGCCTGACGTTCAACTCTACCAACTTCACGGTCTGAAACTAACATTTGCAGAATCTGCAGCATTAGGTCCTGAGATGAGCTACTTCCTCCGGGATTTCCGTGAGTCATATGAAGATTGAGATAGATAGTGAGACAAGAGGGAAATTTCTAAGGTTAATGGGTTTGTTTTCAAAAGCTTTAAACTTTTCGTATGACTCAGGTTTTGAAAACTAACAACTTCTTCCCATTCATTCATTCCAAACACACAATATAAGGACACACCACAACTAGAAAACATATGGTTTTAAGAACCATTATGTGAAGCTATGGTTTTAAGGACCGGGTACAACTCACACCTACGATAGTGCTCAGGTGCGACTACTCATCATCGAGGGTGTCGGGCTCCTCATCATCAATGAAGTTAGCATCATCCTCATCAGTGTTGTCCTCCATGGCGATGTCCTCTAGGTAGTCATCGTCATCACTGAGGTAAGAGTGAATATCCCCACGGATGTTCTCACCTTCCTCCTCCTGCTGCTCCTCCATCTGGATCTCCTGGCCATGGATAGTCTCCTCCAAGGTGGCTATCTTCTGACAAAGACAAGCTATGATGCGATCCTTTTTGTCACGCTGGCGATGAAGGGACTTGCATTCCTTAGCGAGGATGGCGAGGGTTTGCTTCCTCTCAACAACTTTATCATGGATCTAGTTGGTGTAATCACGAGCATTGTCCAATTCTTTATGCATCTCATGTAGCATGAAGTTCATGGGGTCCATGTAGTGATTCAACTCTGGATGGGCTGGCATGGATAGAGGTGTCCCGTAGAGTCACATCTTGCATAGTGATCAAAACTGGTGCCGATGATCTAGTTGATGTTCTAAGCACACAAGCAAGAAAGAGCTTCTTGCATAGCCCTGGCTAATATGTCTAGCCAGTTGTTCTCCTGAACGCTGAACTGAATCTTGTCCGAAAGAGGTGGCTCCATTTTGCCTCTTAGGTCGGCAACAATCAACCACTGTAGATCCCCTCCAGATTGATCGTTGAGCTATGCTCCAAAGAAATCCGGGTGCGGGTGTCCAAGATACTCCAAGATTTGATCCAAATCCCTCTCAAAGATAAGCTATCCTCCATTGCCCAACTGGTAAAACTTGGTGTATTTGACCTCCATCTATAAGAAATTGGGATGAGTAAGTTAGTGAGGTGATCAAGTGTGTCAAGTTTTATGTAGAATTGTAAGAGTTTTGAGTAACAAGTGATCTCTTTTTGAAAGAATCTCAAGGATAAGAATGAGAATAGCTTTTTTGTAAATACTCACTTTCTTTGTTTTGAAACTATGTTTTTCAGGGGTCCATTCTAACTAGGGTCTCCTATGGTTAGGATGGCTCTGATACCAACTTGTCAACACACGGATTTTTATGTCCAGATGCCTGTTATCGCATACATCGCAATCCCAGGATTACCATTTTTGCGAGACATAACAGAAGTGGTACCACGGTACATCATCCATTACAAACCATAATAAAGGTCTTACAAATAAAGGATCTCATGATCTAGTCTTGATACAATCAAAGCAGAGGAAAGTAAATGTAGTAGGCTCCATCTTCAGGGTCACAGGCAATGCTGACAATGGGAGATGATCCTAGTTGTCATAGACCTCCTGTTGTCCATCTTCCGGGTAATCCTCCTCATAGTCTGCCCATGGGAATAGCCAGGGACAAAGCCACGAGTACTCTTTAAGTACTCGCAAACTAACACTAGCATGAGTAAGGTAAAGACTAGTAGGAAGCTTAGGCTCTAGGTTTGTTTGCAAAAAGGCAGGTTTATTTCATAAGGACTTTAAGAGTAAAGACCTAATTTAGTTCTCTAAATCACTTAAGGGGGAAACTAGTTTTCATGTCCACAACTCTGTTGTGGTCAAGTCAAGTCATCTTTTAAGTCACAAGTCATTTTTAAAACATCTGACCACGGAACAATATGGCCACTCCAACTGTCTATAACCGTGGACGCGACTATTCGAATAGTTTGACACTCTTCAGATGTGGTACACTTTCACCACAAAATTCGATACATCCATTAGGGATAACCCTAAATCATCATACTTGGCATGTGGATAATCAATCCTAACCTTTCAATTACACACCCTAGTATAGGCACCTCCCCTATGAGCTTGGCCTCCCATCCATGACCATCTATCATCCTAGGCACTGCATAGGTGGACATTCATCACGAGGTAGCCCCAGCTCAACCTCTTCCACAAGGGAACCCATACTAAGACATATAGACTTCCAGTTAAGCCCTACCCAACTCAGGTACTGTGGTTGTATAGTAAAATTGGAATGGTATCGCATCCGAACCCAACCTTCAGTTTTTGTAAAAGTCAAGGCTCATGCCTTATCAGTTTCATCCTCAAACCATTGTGTTTCATAACACATGTCAAACCATTTCAATTGAATGAAGTATCATTCCAAGGTTTTCATAATCATTTTCACCAAGTATTCCCATCTAAAGTGATCAAGATTTATGCTTACCACTAGCCACTAGTATTGAGAATATCACTAATGGGGGTGCTAATCAAGTATAAGTATCCAGGACTAATTCTATAGTCTTGATGGTATCCATCCTACTTTCCACTAATCACAATTCATTAACTAGAGAAGGAAATGTAGTAAAGGGAAAAGTAAAACTTGGACTAAAACTTGGGATGGGTATAATCAAAGTTGCAATATCGACGCATGCCTAGTGCATCAGGTATAAGGGGCTAGCATAGATAACATGCATAGTTCTAGCTTGCACAGATAGCTTGCCTTGAGCAGTGCAGATGTTGCAATCGTTGAAGTTTTCCTCCTCCTCCTCGAAGTACTCCTCCTCGTTGTAGCCCGGGTTGGTATGCGGTGACCCAGCATACCACTACATGATGTTGTACACTATAGTCGTTGACATAACACCAATGAAACACCGTTCACTAGTATTACATCCCTCAGAGTGGTACAACAGAAACACAACAGGTCCAAGACATGACTATAGATTACAATTCGACTCTTTACAAAAGATCCAGAGAACACTCTAGGTTAAAGAGAATCTACTCCTATCTAAACCGACACTTTATCTTCACTTCAGCTGATGTATATGTTGACTTCATTGACTATATTGAAGAACTTGAGTTGTCGATGATGGTTTCTTGAGCAGAAATGGATGTTGATGTCGTCTTCAATGGCTTAGAACCTAGCAAGTGTTAAGAAGGTACGATTGAGTACGAGCGTACTCAGGAAGTTCACTAAAAAGGAGTGTATGTGCACTATCTCTACAGCCATAGACCATAGGTCGTAGGCAATGCAGGTTTTCGTAAACATTTCTTCAAAGATTGATTTTATTCTGAAAACTATGTCCGACAGCCTTCACAGGTTGACCAGAACTTAATGGAGTTCCTTTCCTGCCGCGTTCATAGATCCTTCCCGGAACAGGGAGTAACATGTCACAATTCTTACACTCTGCAGAGGTGCCTCACTTTTCCCACAAGAGACCATAAGCTTTGTTGCACAACCGGGAGTATGTCCCCATTCAAACTTCCTTGGTTTGAGGCCCAACTTAAGATCCAAGCCAACCACTGCCCTCTCCGCAACCCCATATGTCTGCACGATTAAGCCACCAACTAGGGCAAGCTATAACCATGGGAGTTCTCGAAGACTCTGTAAGCAGATCTGACTAGCGGTCACCATCAGCTATGGTGAACTCCAACCCAGACAGCTATGCACATATAATCTAGACACCTAGCTCGTGGGGAACTAAGGGGTCCCACCCATGTGCTGGATTCTCTGGAACTCCATGAGAAATCGACAGCCTCACGATAAGGTCATCTTGCCTCCATATGAAAGGAAGAGGATACAGCTGACTTCTCTGTCCCATTCCAAATCTCATGGTTGACGCGTAATATACGACGCTAGAATCACTCGCGACATTGATTGTTAAGTCCTAGATATTATGTTCCTTTACCATAGGAACTGTATTAGTAGATTATTACCAGTTGGTAAATAATCCATAATCAAATTATTATGAAAATAGTGTTTTCTGACCTTTTTGAAATGCAGGTGATGACATAGTTGAGTTACAAGCATAGAAAATAATTAAAGGACATGAGCAAGTTGTGAACTTGCCTTTTGTGATTGCAAGATTATGCACTCACGGTCTTCGATACAATAGAAGATCCAAATTCTGTAAACAACAGCACCGGTCCGTTAAGGACTAATGTTTAAAGAAGCAAGATGCAATGATGCATACGTAATGTAATGCAATTTTAGAAACGTGAATCCCCTGAATAGTCGTATCTAATCTAGGTTTGGAAACTGGAGATGAGTTCTTTAGAATGTGTTGCACTTTTATAACAGATTCACACTTGTGCTTCTTATTAAGGTTTTGAGAGTGCATGTGAAATAATATGTAAATATAACAAGTATTCTGCAATAGTAAGGCACTCCAATGAAATGGTATTTGAAATACTTCTAAAATAAGATCAAGAATCAAGTAGAGCTTTTATAGAAGTGTTCAAGGTTTACTTTTAATGTTCCTTAAACGAATACCTTTTGAGGAAAGATTACCTTTATAAAGTAAAAAAAGTACTTAAACTTAAGGTTAACACTTTAAGGTTTTCTTATTAGCTAATATTATTAAATAGGAAGACATGACTACATTAAACAATCATAGCATAAGTGGTGGAAATATGCATGTGTTAAATAAGGCATCACTTGTTATCACAGTGTAGATGGTTTACTTCTTAACATTCCACAAAATTAGAGTTTAAATGTTATTACTTGATTGAGATGGTGTTTTGTTAGAGTTGGTGTTTTATTAGAGTTGGTGTTTTATTAGAGTTATAAGTGGATAGAATTCTTGTGATAGACAATATACTATTTTAGTTGATTTTATAATTGATAAAATATTTTTAGGAAAATTAAAATACCTTTTATTTGAGCTGATAGTTTTAGTAGATATATTGTAAAATAGTTTTACCTATGTTACCTTCATTTAACATTAATTGACTTGTTATTACATTTGTTTAGACTTCAAACAAATAATTCCAAAGACATTAGTAAAGGTTTATATAATTTTAATGAAGTAAAATAAAAGAAAAGGGTTAAAATAAGATTTATTAGACTTTTAACTTTTATTTTACTTCAAAAGTATGATTTGTCATTTTTAATGTATAGAATTTATTTTTGTGATCATTTTGGTATATTATAAGTATTTTTGTGATTTTTAAATAATAAATTATGATTTTTATAAGTTTTAGCACTTTATAAATACGAATTAAATAATAAATATTAGTTAAGTGATTTAAAAATGTATAAAATAAATTTATAAGTCTTTATTTTGTTTTTATAATTTTTTTGATATATTATACACATTTTTTATGAATTTTAAATAATAAAAACCTTATTTAAGATTTATCCCAAATAGTTTATTTACTAATTATATTATTTAAGTTGGAAAATAAAATGTGATAATAGGTTTATAATATAGAGTTTATTTTTCTAAACATTTTGATATATAATATATTTATATTTTTCTGAATTAAAAACAAAAGATATAGGATTAACAAGATTTAACTATTTTATTAAATTTCTGGAATTTATATTTATATTTAACTTATTTGGTTTTATCTATTTACTAACATATAATACCTTTTGTACTAACACTAACCCTAGCTGCAGACACAGACATGTGGGCCATTGGCCACGTCATCTACCACGCAGAACAAAAAGACTTTTTACACCTAACTAATTCTACCCCAGAGTCGCAAACAGGTGGGGTCACTCGCCACATCATATTCATAAATATCAAAAAAAATAAACAAAACGGCTTATGACATCAGCATGACGATCACTCGCCGGACTCCCGCCGGATTCTCGCCGGAGTACGGCGGCGATGCCAAAATACTGCACCTGGGGCCTTTTGAAATGGCGTTCGAACGAGGCCAGTGAGGAGAGGCTAACTACGCATGTACTGCTGGGTTTTAGTCACCAGAAGATGGCCAAGGACGAGGACCACCGGCGGCGGTGTTAGGTGCTCGTGGAGGCGGTGCTACGGCGGGCTAGGATCTAATCGGAGAGGTTCATCGAATCAAAAACTTACGTAGAAGCTTGTAGAGGCGACGACGAGGAGAAGCGAGCCCGGACAGCGTCGCCATGGTCGACGGTGAGGGGAAAACTGAGGTGTCAATTGATTTGATTGGGGGCCCTCTGGCAACCGTGGCCTAGCTAGGAATAACGAGTAGTGTACGGCGAGCACAGGAGTGCCCTCCGTTGGAGCTATGGTGGTCCGAGACGACGAAAACGACGAACTCCGGCGAGGTGGTTCTCTGCTCCTCACGACATAGAGAGGAAGAGAGGGAGGGAATGAGGATGAGGATGGATGGAAGGCGTCTTAGTGTCGATCTTACCCCCCCCCAGGCGTCGGTGGCACGAATCTAGACAAGGCTTACGTTATGGCGCAGCGGCGGAAGACGGAGCTCCGTCTAGCAAGCAGTGTGTGTGCGTCGCCGTGACGATGACGGTTATTTTGCACAAAACCCCCTAGCCAAAACTCGGGCTCAACCCGCGGTCCTCTTCGGGTCCCACGTGATAGTGAGAGAGTGTGAGGTGAGATGGGCTGGTACTGGGCCTTTGCAAAGTGAGGGGGAAATTACTATCGTTGCTCGCGAGCGGAAAGTAGGAAACCTGCCGTGGGCCAATACTACTATGCAGTTCTTTTCGTTTTCTGTGTCAATTTTTTGTTTTAAGTTTTCTTTCATAAATTCCTTTCAAATTGGAATTTCTTCAGGGATTTAAATATGCTGAAAACTTGTAAGTTATGGATATTATTGTTTGTATAATTTATAACCATCTTCTCTTAATTTCTTATTGGGCATTAAAATATATTCATTATATTAAAAGTATTTTTCTTTTATTAGGAAAGATTAATAAGGATTAGGGTTTTAGGAATTGGTTTTCTTATAATAAGTTTTCATAGAAATGATTCTGTTTTCACTTGATAATCTTAATGGTATTGGTTTGAAATGTGTATCCATGTATATATAGGATTTTGTTCCCAGTTATCTTCATAAAGGATTTATCTAAATTTATTATGAGTATTTAATACTTGTGGTTTTTAATGGGATGATATAAGTTTCATGGTTCTCTATATTTGGTATTTTGCCAAATCCAATTCTACTTTGTTTGTAAACTTTAGAATTACCACAAAACACTTTTGGTTAGGTGATGATGAATCAATAATAATCAATGGTAGAGAAATACTAAGGTTTATTCAAATATAGGTACAAAGGTTTTGAGAGGATTTAATAACCTATATTCTATTATAGATAGGAATAGGGATCCAGGTTTAGGGATACTCCTTCTAAATCCATGAGTGAGTTTGATATCTCCACATAGAGTGAGATATTGAAATTACTTAGTAATGTGATCAAGATAATTCTATCATTCTAGGTTCCTATTAGAGTTTAAGGCAATCAACTGGGCAAGGCTTCTCAAAAACTCACTTGGTTCTCTAATTACCTCTTGGAAACTTTAGTTGTCCAAAAGGTATTGTTCAATAGCTACCTAGGAATAGGAAATGGTTTCATTATCCATTTCATTCTAGGGTCTTGAATAATACAATAAACATGGGTCTTGTCATGGCTTGATACATTCTTGGTTAAGGCTTCTAAAGAATCCTTATCTTAATACCTTACTAAGGATATCTTGAGATAAGGAATTCCTTTCCTAAATGTACTCCATATATCTCTCTTATCTTATTCACAAAGATCACATCTTCATGAATAAGACAATCATCTGACTCCACCATATCCATCATCATATGGTGACATGGTCATGCCACTTCAACATTACTCCATTCTTACTCCTAGTATATAACTCTTCTTAATTAACTACCATTGATGCATCTATCAATGTAGCTACTTCTAAGTCCATCTATTAACTTACTTAACTTCATCTTGCAACTACTTCCAAGGTTTGCAAGACTACAATCCTTACTATACATACAAAGGATATCTATCCTTTGAAATAGGTATAGTACTTTGCCCATAATACCAGATGTCCTTATATTAACTTGATTAAGATACTATGCCTCCAACTTCTCCATACAACTCAACAAATACTCATCATACTCTAGCTTGACTTCTAATGATCAAGCTAGATGATTCAACTTACTAGGACTTGCCTAACTTGGTGTACTCACAAGTCTTCTTCAACACCTAGTCATCTATTCTCAAGTGACTTGAGAATAATAACCACCATCATTTAATCAAATAAAGCTTAGGCTTCTAATTGTTTGATCAAGATCTATTTCTCAAATAAGTAGTAAACTTTTATTGGTCTCTCTGTAGATTTATCTTGTTAAGCAAGCTTATTCTAAGTCTATATCCACTTGTCTTAACAAGATTATTATTAGACACACTAATACTACTAGCTTTCTCATAGCTCCATAATTACTATCTAAACTCTTGGATTTAAATACTTATTCTAGTTACTCCTAAGTGAGTTAACTCCTCCAGCATCCGATGGTTTGATCTCCACTAAGGATCACATTCCATTGATGATGGTACACTCAACCATAACTAGTTCCTTCTTCTTATTAATCTACTTAAGGTATTTGGAAGGTTAATATAATAGGTCACTAAGTTCTAGGTCAAGGATTGATCACTCAATACTGTTGATCAATTGCACTAGGACTTGGTTAAATAGGTTTGTCATCTGTTAAGATGACAACAAAGATATATGATGGATGGTCTTGGCTTGACTTCCATTATACTTCCTTTGTGATAAAAATTGATATTTAAGAACTACCATGATACCCATGGTAAGAGTAACTATTGCAAAAGAGTGTTTCAAGATTTAGTTATAGAGTTTCCTTACTTAGGTGATATGCTTATCTTGGTATTTAAGTTTGTGGTATATAATACCTTGATATCATCTTTAGAACATTAAGTATTCATCCTTGAGTTGTGGTATGGAATACCATGTAATGACCTCTGTAAGATCAGGTACTCCTTATTAAGTAGTGTTCTGTGACTTAGTTTTATTACATTTGATCTACCCTTAGATCAAATTATATTACCCAAAGATAAGGTTTTAGCAAAGGTCATATAGAAACTTATCGCAGTCAACTTGATGATCTAGTTCAGTTCCACCAAGTTAAGAGAAGGTTCAATCACTTTGACAAGTTTTATTTAATAGCACAAAAATTATCAGGATTTTCTATGCATGAATGCAATGCACACACCTGTGTTCAGCTTATTTCTAAGCTCTAATGCTGGGATGTTACACAGTACTAGCATCTATAAATACATACAATGTACACAATCACCAAACAACACTTAACTACTTCTATTTATCACACAAGGGCTCACACTAGATGATCTAGCATCATCTCAATCATTTCATGTAATATTAACTTATTTATCTTATTTGAGAAAAGTAATTTGTACTCATTGAATCTATTTAAGATTTAATATTCTCTAACTAGAATAGTGGATCATGTTGACACGTGTCATCACCACATATTCCAATACTTGGGAATGTGATTTAAAATGATGCTCATGCATTACAAGATTTAATATTACTCCCTCCGTAATATTTAAGTGACTAGAAATGCCTATATATCATTTTTAATACTAGTCCCGGTTTACTATCTGTAAAACCAAATATTTTTACATATTCATGTAGAACATGGAAAATGTGATTTTTGAGAGTTGGAATCAACTCAAAAGCGTTTATAGTTTATTTTAGAAAAATGTTTGAAGTGGCAAAAGTATATGTCTTGTTATTTTTGGTATAGCTGATCTATAGTTTCAATTGGTTTGAATCCAATGGGAGTGATTAGATATTTTGAATACCTTTCCAACAAAATTGGAATCATGCATTTTGGTTCAGTATATCTGTTTGAATTGAATTTTGAATCTACTGGCAGAATATGGTTTTAACTAAATTGGCAAAATTCTATTTGAGTCACTGGGCTCTTGTGCGGGAAAAGAAATGGGCTGGCCCAACTGCGCAGGGCTGGCGCAGCGGGCTGCTGACAAAACCGTCCCACGCGTCAGCGACAAATCTAAACCGAAACGGTATCTTTCAATCTCAGCCCTATGATTAAAACGCAATCTACGACTGTGGTTCATCGTCTCCGTCAAACTGCTCTGGCGAGATACAAACCCTAACACAACGGCGGGGGTCGCTGGGGACTTACTTGGGCTCCAGCTAAGGTTGGCGATAGGGGCAAATGGGGTTGTCTATGACGGCGGGTCGATTGGCGGTCACGGCGGCTCCTGGGGTGGCTCCAATCGATGGCTTCCTTTCTCCACTGCAGTGGCGGACTCCGGTCAAATTCCGGCGTTGTGGTGCTCGCCTTGCTCCAGGGAAGGGTCGGTGAGGTTCCTGGGTGAGTGGGGAGTGGAATGGTGTGTCGAATGAGGTCTGGGGTGGCCTCTATTTATACCCCAGCGTTGGAGCCAGGACGGCATGGTCAGGCTTCTCTGGCGACACTGCTACAGGTCATGCTAAGCATGGCGGAGGGCATGGGTTGATGCGGGGGATTGCAGGGATCGTCATGCGAGTGATGACACGACAAGGGGCGGTCTCTATTGGTCGGGCGACATCGGCGCTCTTTTCGGGTACGCGGGTGTTCGTCACTAAGTACGGTGGTCACGGGGTGCCCGGCGGTGAACGATCATGTCTGGGAGGTCATTGGTGCCACGATGACTATGGGTACGAGCGGAGAGAGCGAGGCGCGGCGTGTGCGTGCGAGGTAGCTGCGGCGCTCCGTCATGCTCTCGGCATGGCAGAGGCTTAAATGGGCGCGGCGATTCCAGCGTCGCCACTCATCGCCGTTGTTCAAGGGGTGGACAGGGGGTGGCGATGAGGCCACAGCTATCCTCTAGGTGTCATGGGAGAGGGCAGTGCAGCGTACATCGACTAGTTCGTGCTCGACCGACATGGCTAGCTCGGTACGGGCATGTCACTGGTGCAACGGTGGAGATGAGCCTCTCCACTGCACGGCCAAGGACTAGGAATGATCATGGGTAAGATATGGAGTTGATTGCAGTACAATTGGTGAGCAATTGATAGATCAAAACAGTGTATAGTGGTTGAGGTTGTACTGTGTTTGCCAGGTGCTCGACCAAATAGCCGCATGAAATTTACTTTCAAATTTTTGAATGATTTTTGGTGAGTGATCTTGTTACTTTGTTAGTAGTCTATGGTTTCTGGGATATGTCAAGTGGAATTTGTTTGAGTGATTTTTGAAAAGTGATGATCTAGGTATATGAACTTGATTCAATTTTGAAATGTCTCTCAAGGGGTTTGAAAATAGTTTTTGTCCTTTTGTAAAGTTTGCTTGGATTCACTTTTACTTGGTCTAGCAAGGGGTGAAAAGTATTGGAATGGTTTCTGTTAGAAATCTTTTACTAGGAACACCCAAAGTGGTCTAGTGGCTAAGTTTGGCCAAAATGACCATATGTTCATATGATCCATAAATGATTTTATTTTCATTTCATTTTGCTTGGAAATGATCTAGATGATGTAGTATTCATCTTTAGGCTAAACCTTATCATTTGAAACAATCAAACATGGCAATTATAAGCATTCATACATTAATGCAAATCACACATGTACTCATATAGATTTTTGGAATCAAAGTTTTTGTTAACCCTAAACTTGGGTGATTAGATCTTGATAAGCTCGATTAATATTTTTCGGATGTTACACTTACATCCAAGAAATCTACACCAATGAGGGCAACACCGTCGACAGCATCCTCTCCACGTACCTGGAGTGGCTCAAGTACGAGGAGGTCAGGTTTGTCATCCTCGATATGGAGTACAACATCATGCACATGATGATTGCGGTCATGCAGATTGTGATGAAGGTGCACGTCCTTGTCTTCCATATAATCATGTACTACTTGTACTTAATCAGGTACTACATACCTCAAAAGAAAGGGACTAATTGTATAGATTCAACTTTGAGTGAATCTGCAACTACCATTTTTTGTATTAAAATATGTTCGATTTGTTGCAGTTCATCTGATTATGATGTAGTTTTTTTTATCCTTTTTTGACTAAGGTAATGTTGCTCCTCATGTGCATCGCTATACAACCCAGGGAGAGGGGCGGCCCCCTAAGCCCAGTAAAATGTTATCTAAAAAGTAGTAATATTTGGCCCATTTGGCCCCCAATAGTGGCCCAAAATGTGTCCATGGCCCATTTTCCACCCCAACCTGTTGGCCCAATTGTAGGTATAGAATGTTGTAACCAAAATTTCGAAATGAACAGAAAACACCAGGCATGTTCCTTGTTGCAATATGTGCATCTTTTGGAGACAATAACACTCTGAACTGCTTGTGTTATATTTGTGAATGCCTAAGTAGGAACTTCTATAGTCTTATTTGTAAAGTTACTTTGGAAATCAGAATTGCTTGTGTTGTATTTTTTAATGTGCTTCTTCAAATCAGATTTGCTAGTACACCTTGTAATAATCCTATTTGTAATGTAACTTTGGATAGCCATTTCAATCTTTGAACAATGTTAAATCTTTTCTAGTACTTAAATGGCACAGTTCGAGCATGCCATTTCATTCTTTTAACAGAGAATCATTGTATTTGTTACTGCAACATATTTTGAAATGCCTAAGTTAAATTATGCAATGTAGGTGCAAGGACTATGTTGCTAGCCTTCGGGATTTCCTTTGGCGCAAAAATGTAATGTTTGTAGGTGTGGACATAAGGAAAGACAACAAATTGTTGCGGGTAGAATGGTTGTACCTTCCACAAGGCAAACACATTGACATCCAAGCCATCTTTAGACCGAAAGGTCATGGAGAAAGGGCTGGGGTGGCTGCCATGGCTGCAAACCTCATCCACCCTAGGTACAGAGGCATGAAGGATTCCTTTGTCAAGGACATTGCCAAATGCCAAGGCCATGACTATTGGGAATGGAAGCCACTTGCAGAGAAGAACCTCCTGGTATGCCAAGTTCTCTTGATCAGTAGCTTCATTACCAAATTCAGTTTCTGGTACATCATAGACATTTCTATAGCTGAATGTTAGCATCATTTTCCAAGGGAAACCAAACTCAATATCTTCCAAATAAAAACATGATTCTGCTTGACCTTCCAATATGAAGGGGGCATTCGTGTATGAAAGAACAGAAGTATTAACACTTTTGTAGTGTCCATCATCTTTCATCTGCGATTTTTTGCTATCTAGATCAAACTAGTCGTAGCGAAACATGAATACTGATCTAGGACCATTCTTGTTAGGCAGATACTTGAGCTCTAGAACTTCCTGCAGAACACCATAAAACTCATTATCTTGTTGAGCACCAACAAATGCCTTATTCATTACCCCACAATTCTGAGTTCTTAGGTTCTTCTCCCGAATGATCGTATGAAACCTAGCACCCTTTACATTGCAAGCAGAGTGTATAATTACATGCTTGTCTGGCCCATCTGCAAGTGACTTCAAATCTTTAGATGCATTATTCAGTTGAGTCACATGGCTTTTAAACCATGTTGGGAACACTTTATTGAGTGCCTCATCTATGTTATTAGCACCTGTAACAAGTAATTCTTCTCAGAAAACACTGAAATAAATGAATAAAAATGAGACAATATTATATTAAGTATAATAGCTAGCAATTATTTATGCATCATCATGTCCAAAAAACTTACTTGATATAAGATTCTGCCTCTTCACAATTTTCCAGAACATACCAAACCATGTTATCAAATTCCTTCTCAAAAAAAATTATATATGATTTTCCAAACCCTTTGGCTCCATCAGAGAAAACTTTGAACTCATCAGGACTAACTTCCCTTTGGTTATCTTGATCCCTTTCAGCTTTTTTAAATCGTGTTTCCATGTCATCATTAAAATATCTAGAGCAAAATGTGACGCACTCATCGACGATATACCCTTCAACAATTGAACCTTCAGGCCTTCCTTTGTTACAGATAGTAGACTAAAGATAACCTAGTCTTCTCTCAACTTGATACATCTAGCGATAATGGACAGGCCCCCCTAGAATAGCCTCCTCATGAAGATGAACAGCTAAGTGCACCATGATATGAAAAAATGCAAGTGGAAGAGCTTCTCAAGTCTGTACATAATTAAAACTATCTCTACCTTCAGTCGTTCTAGGACTTTTACATGAAGAGTTTTGGCACACAACTCTCTAAAGAATCTTCACCAATCAGCAATAGCCTCATACATTTATTTTGGTACAACACCTTTCAAGCCAGTTGCCAAAATACGTTGCAGAAGAATGTGGTAGTAATGTGTCTTCATACCATGTACTTTTCCAGCTTCAATATCCACACAACTTGCCTAGTTTGAACAAAAACCATCTGGGAACCTAGTTTTTGCCAAAAACTTGCGAACACGTTTATTATTTTCTGTTTCAAGCATCCAGGGGCATGTGGCTTCACACAACTATCCCCTTCTTATTTCATCCAAAACTTCCTCCTAATGTTCATTTTCTTCAAATCAACTCTAGCACTAAAAGTGTCCTTGTTTTTTCCATGAATTTTGAGAAGTGTACCAACTATGTTGTCACATATGTTCTTCTTGATGTCCATCACATCAAGGTTGTGTGATAACAAAAGTGTGGACGAATAAGGTAAATCATGTACGTTGACCCTAAGGTGCCAGGTTGGTTCACCTTTAACAACACGCTTGCACTTCTTACAAGTTGGATATTTACCATGTATGTAATCCGTAACTAATTCTAGCTTCTCCTTTTTTTCTTTCGCACTTAACTGCCTTGGTGGATCCCTCTTCTCAACTTTATCATTGAACAATTTACTTCTCCTATAAGGGTGATCCTTAGGAAGAAACCGACGATGTTCAATGCACCCAATTTTGTGTTTCAGTGACTCATAGCAAGGATTCTCATCACAATACACACAATCATAAAATCCACTAGTGTTACGAATAGATATGGTAGCATACCCTGGATATTCATGAATAGGCCATAGGAAAGCAACGTGCAATTTGAAGTGATCCTCTACAAGAACATCATATGTGTCAACACCTGCACATAGCTTCATCATATCTTTAATAAGAAACTACATAAATACATGAAAATCCTTTCCTAGTGATTATTTCCATGGTATAAGCAATGACAACATAAAGTTGGATTGATCCATGCACGTCCATGGTGTATGGAATCACAAATACTGGCCACATACTGTATGAATTGCTCATGTTACTTCTATAGGGGTTGGATCCATCTGTGGAAATGCCTAGCCATATGCTCCTGGGGTCATCAGAAAACCAACCAAACTTCTCATCAAAGTGTTTCCATGCCTTTCCATCAACTGGGTGCCTCAAAACATCATCCTCAACAACCCTCTTCTCTTTTTGCCACCTCGTATGTGTTGACAATTCTATTGAAACAAAAAATCTTTGTAATCATGGAATTATAGGAAAGTACCTCAAAATCTTGTGACGCACCTTCTTGATTCCATTTGGGTCTCTCCATCTAGAAAATCCACATACAGGGCAATGTGTATGCTTCTCGTGATCTCCCAAAAAGAAAGCACAATCAAACTTGCACACATGTATAGTCTCATAACCAATCCCAACATCAGAAAAGTATACTATTGGCATCAACATAAGATTTTGGGAAATCCACCCATGGCAAAGCATCACATAACAGGGTAAGAAAAAGATCAAATGCTTTGTGTGTGACCTAGTTGTATGTTTTGATATGAAGAAGCTTCATAATAAATGCCAACCTTGTATAAGTGTTGCAACCCTCATGAAGCTCTCTCTTGGCTTCTTCTAGTAGCTTTGAAAAAAAATTAGGACCTTTCTTTCCATACTTCTTCAAGTCATGAACCATATTATATGCATCATCAACATAATTATTCTCATTGAATTCATCATATTCTTCATCGTTATCACTATCATATGCACCATGACCTCACTATTCTGGCTATGTCTATCGCTTTCATTATCACTAAATGCCTCCCAATGAAATATCCATTTAGTGTAATGCATGGACATACCATTACAATTTATGTATCACGCCACTTCTTTCTGATCACGAGGTACAAGATTAAGAAAGAGAGTGCACGGGCATAAAATTGCTTCATCTTCTGTCTTATATTGTCGCACAAACTTCATGAACTCATTACAACCTTTCATGTATGGACTTGTGAACTTTTTTCCATTCTTAATCCAATCACAATCCATTACCTGCAATACAACCTATAGAATCAAATTCATTATCAGTAGTAGTTACAAATCATTAATAATAATACTCCCTCCAATCCAAATCATTAATACAAATCAAAGTTAACTAATTTGGATCGGAGGGAGTATATGAATTCAATATCTGCAAACGCATAAACTAATCTACATGTGATACATGATATGAAGATAACTAGACACATCGTTCGACTGGTTGCAAACAACAATACTATACAATCTATTGGCATTGTCACGCGAGCTAACCTTTAAAATTGTGTGAACCTGATTTTGAAAGGAAAATCTCATAGATAAGGTACAAGCCGACATGTAAACGAAACTCACCTCCTGGAAAATCCTACCCATGCGCCGCATTCTAAATCGCTCTCCGATGAACTGCAATAGTCTTGTCCATGACCTCTCCTACTCTCAACGGCGACCGGGATCGGATCAACGGCGACCGTGCTCGCCTCCTCCTATCCTGCCTCACACCGCCTCAACTTGGAAGGACTCTCACGGCAACGTGGTTTTGTCAAATCTTTCGGTGTGATCACACAGTTAAAGGTCATCTAATTATGACATATCCTATAACAGTTAATTTCTATTACAAAACTATTCGACAACTATACATGGCAAACTCATCACCTCTACCGTAGCGGCAGCAACACTAATCAACTCGTGGTCGCGAGCTCGAACCGCATGTATGACAATATTTTACATTTTATTAATTTCTTTACCTCATTGTTTTCTTAAATTAAATTTTAATGCACCACGATAAAATTTTGTAAATAAAAACTATAAGAAAAAGGAAAAGAAGAGCAACAAATCAGAGAACCTTCTATCTCTCTGTTTGTGTGTGTCTCCTTCTAGAAAGAAATCCATGCACCACTTTCTATCTCTATCTTTGCCTGGCTCACCTCATTCATTCCTTTTTGCCCAATCTGGTAGGAAATCTATACCATCTTCTATATCTCAATTGCTTAACTATTTCCCTTCACTGTACCCTTACCCAAATAGGAAATACCACCACACACTAGCATGTAAAAAAACAAATGTAAGACATAATTAAACATCTAGATTCTAGAAACATAATAGGAAACTAATAAAGCAAGGTTCAACACAAACTTGTTAAGATAAGGTTCAACACAAACATTGCTCAGCAGCCAACATAAACACAGTTCAACAAAACATGCTACTAAAAGCAGAAGCAGCACACGCAACCAAACACATCACAACTTCACTGCCTCCTCGCCGCCTCCTCCAAGTGCTTCTACTCCTGGTCCCGCTTCCACTACTTCTTGCTGCCCATACCCGGAACCTTCGGCGGCTTGGGCTGGGGAGCAGACAGACGCCCGAGCTCGATAGCTCGGTTCAGTTTGTTCCTGAGGAAGATGCCATATGCCATGTGATTGGCCTTGAAGCCATGGACATTGATAGTTTCCCCAACCTTGACACGGCGAGATCCACAGCCTTTGACATGCTGTTGGATGCTTTGGAAGTCCATCTTTATGCTCCTTTTGTAGAAGGGCAGCTGTTCATGGCATCATTCCAGGGTTCACTCCAGTACGTGTCGAAACTCCCAGCCTTCAGCTTGTTGAGAGTGGCCCTAGTCTTCCCGTGACGCGATTCGACATCATTGTCAACATCATCAATACCCTCCTGAAATATGCAAAATACACATGTGAAGCAAATATGTAGAAATTGCAACTAAAATTTAATGCCTAACAAAGGAAGCAATAGATAACACTCGATAGCTAGCAACAACAGAAAGTAGTCAAGGGATCAAGCACATAATCCAATTCCATCGGCCAATAAGCTAGCATTAATACATAGATATAAAACAACAATCCATAGAGGAGAATTGCGATATTATTCTCAATGAGATTGTTTTGGTTACAACAATTACAAGTATAGGGAGTCGTTCGTGGGCAGACTAAGGTGGTTACAGAAATAACGTACAACATATTGAGCATGTCAACACATAGATCCACAAATATTAATCGAATCTGTCCATAATCAAACACTAGCTGGAATTAATCAATAAATCCATTAATTACATAGCTGTCATAATAGATATAAAACGAATCAGGAGATAATTGAAAACCCTAGGCACCAATCATAACAGTTAATACTTGGAAATTACCTTCTCCTCCTCGTCGATGATGTTCTCGTCGAAGGTCGGCGGTAGGGGGATGATGTGGAGCTTGACCACCATGTCGTCCTCTTGCGGTTGCTTCCCAAGATTGTAGACCCACCTTGAGATAGAAGCGGGAGGAGATGAGGGACCGATGGGCCGTCCTTCAGAAATTGCCTCCACTTCATCTTTCGCATCCGCTACGGCTGTGATAGCCACCATTGTAGCTCTTCCCGCCTCCATCGCGTCTCTGGCCACCTCCTCCGCAGATAAGGCCAGCGTCGTGGCCTTTGACTTCGGAGCAGCGATAGCGTCCGATGGGTGCTCCATCGCCGAAATGGGAAGGGGGGAGTGTTTTTCCTGTTCGACAGAGAGAGAGAGGAGTGGGGAAGGGGAGTTGGGAACTGGTGGCGCGAGGGAGTGAATTAGGGGAGGCATAGAGAGAGAGAGGGATGGCTCCATATGGGGTTTGCTGAAAGTTTGCAATAGGACTTTTAAACTATAGATCGACACTCAAAACAAAATGATACCAGTTCGTAAAGTAAATATCTAGAATTCTATAGTTATATTATCTCAATTATAACTAAGCATAAGGTAGTAAACGGATGCCAATGACTACAACAAATTATGCAAATTCACTTTGATTTAGGTTATGATAAATTGTGTTCAACTTTAATCATACTACTACATGAACTTCAACACAAAAACAACATCCCTCGAGTTGTTTTGGTGATTACATGAACCATATCCACTACACCAAGACCGATCATCACATGAGTTGGTGTAGCTTCAAAGGCGAGCATCTAGATGGTCATCATATCAACCATATGACTCATGATTTACCTTTCGGTTTGTGTTCCGAGGCATGTCTATACATGCTAGGCTCACCAAGTAAGAACCTTAGTACTCGCGTGTGTAAAGCTGTCTTACACTCGTTGTATGCGAACGTAGAGTCTATCACACCCGATCATCATGTGGTGTCTCGAAACGACGAACTTTCTTATGGTGCATACTAAGGAAGAACACATTTTTTTTTTGATATTTTAAATGAGGGATCGTCTTATAATGGAGGAAATAATTTTGCGGCCCGAAAGTTGAGACACTAGTGCATAGCGAGGCCCGAGTTGATTTTAATCACCGTGATTCTAAAAGTTGGGGTGCCAATTACTGAGAAGGGTATTTTGAGTGAATGGTGGCTGAACCAAATATTTTCAAATCGTGCCCACTAAGTCAGGATATTCGAGTGAATGGTGGCATGCCCTTCTTAGTCGGTCTCTCTTCTTAGCCACCCTACACGTGTCGTAGGGGAATATCCATTACTATACTTTCCTAACGTCCGACACTGAATCTGGCTACGATGGCGGTGGTCCTTTTTCTCCCCTTCCCCGACACTGAATCCGGCGGTGGCGGAGGTCCTTTTTTCTCCCACCCTTGAACTGAATCCGGCAGAGGCAGAGGTGGTAGCGGCCCAGGATGTCTTGCAAGGCGAAGGTGGTAGCTACGTCAGCCACTGATTTGGGTTCGTCGATGCCAGAGTCTCGAGCTCAACACGAAGCAGCGGCGAGATCTTCAGCCTCGGTTAGTGAGGAGGTCAGCAAGAAGTCTGCTCCCAAGGTACCTACGAGCAGTTGGTTGAAGAGAAAAGCAGGGCCGGAGGCGGATTATATGCCAGAAGTGGGGGGACGCGGCACCCATATCTCGAAAAAAAAACCCGGAAGAACAGCAAGTGGTGAATTTTTCTTATCTGCGCCTCATCTTACTAGTAGATTAGTTACTGCGTAATAGAACTGAATGAACTTAAAAGTCCCCTTTTTAATGAAATTAGGCACATCTTCGATACAAGGGACCTATATGAGTTTGCAATTCATATCCGCCAGTACACTACAAAACTAGATTTTGGTTGTAAGAGGGTTGTGTTCCGGCAGGATGTGCATCTTCTTGTGAAGTACAAAGAGGATGTGTCTGTTTCGCAGCTAGTAGATATGATGCATGCTAGGATTCCCTGGGGTTCTAGATGGAGGATAAAATTGGTGTGGCGCAACATCAATGATACCTATATGCAAAATGAGCACTCCCATGAGCTTTAGATGGTTTGGGAGTGTTGTGTAGCTGATCATAAGGTGAAAGTTGAAGCGATGATTGGTGATGTGTATGTAGATGCTAGAGATCATGCTGCAAGAGCTTTGGCTCCTAGAGACTACTGACCAATAGATGCTGATCTAGATAAGTTCAGCATACATTAGAGGTGGATTCATACATGGAAAAACTTGATGAGGGAGTTAATAAGCTAGTTTTGTCATGTACAGTGGAGATCACTATCGATTCCAAAAACATAACTCTTGATGAAATGAGAGAGATGATCGGTAAGGTAATCAATATTGGCCCTAAGTAGATGGCGCGAATCCGGTGGTGGCATCATAAGCATCAGGAATTCATAGAGATTTTGGATACTAAAGATCTTATGCAGATTATGCGATGAAAGAAGCGAACCAGGAGGTGTTCTTCCTAGCTACCATTTCTGATGTTGTTGAACAGGTTGTAGTGGATGTAGAGGCCCCTGTAGTGGCTGAATAGAACAAGGTGATCGACGTTGATGAGATCTGATGAGAGCTGATACCCTAGGGTTATCATATGGACCGCCGGGTCCCCTGCCTGTATTTTTAACATTGACTCTTGTTGCATTTAGACCATGTTTCTGTGATTATGTTTGATGAGAGATTGCGATATAATGTTGTGCTAGATGTTGAGATTTTCGGACATATCACTCACTGAAACCATCATTGTTGTAATAAGACATAAGTTCATTTAAGTTCACATGATTATGTTTCTTGAGATGATGTACTGTACTTGTTTCTATGATTATGTTTGTTGAGAGATTGTAATGTAATGATTTTCGAAACCATGACTAGACAAGTGATGCATAAGTACCTTGTAGTTGACATGATTTTGTTTCTTGAGATGATGTAATGTACTTGTTTCTGTGATTATGTTTGTTGAGAGATTGTAATGTAATGATTTGTGAAACCATGAATAGACAAGTGATGCATAGGTATCTTGTAGTTGGCATGATTTTGTTTCTTGGGATGGTGTAATATACTTGTTCCTGTGATTATGTTTATTGAGAGGTTGTAATGTAATGATTTGTGAAACCATGACTGGACAAGTGATGCATAAGTACCTTGTAGTTGACATGATTTTGTTTCTTGAGATGATGTAATGTAATTATTTCTGTGAGTATGCTTGTTGAGAGATTGTAATGTAATGATTTGTGAAACCATGACTGGACAAGTGATGCATAAGTACCTTGTAGTTGGCATGATTTTGTTTCTTGAGATGGTGTAATATACTTGTTTCTATGATTATGTTTGTTGAGAGATTGTAATGTAATATTTTGTGAAACCATGACTGAACAAGTGATGCATAAGTACCCTGTAGTTGACATGATTATGTTTCTTTAGATGATGTAATGTACTAATATGTTGCTATTAGTCAAAGAAATTGGGATGGAGGAAGTACATGTTTAATATTTGAAATAAGAATGTATGAAGAGAAAACCTATTAGGTAGGATACAGTAATCGAGGGAAAGGGAATGGTATCCATTAAACTATTGTAACATGCCAAATTAGTCATTGTTGCAGTGGTGACGTACTTCACTTTCCCTACTCTTTCATTCTCTCTCAATCACTCACTCGCATCCTCTCTCTCTCCTCACTATCGCCAACACCGACGCATTCGCCATGTCGTCCTGGAACAACGAGGTTGATCAGTTAAGCAGGGACAGCCTTCTCTCAGACATCGAGTATTAATGCCCCGATGTGAGTTCCTCTGTTTTCTCGGCTAGGGTTAGGCATTGGCAAATCCCTCGATCTGAGCTCCATTTGTGCATGCAATCATCTTAAATTCTAGCTTTTTGTTTCCTTATAGGTACCAGAGACGATCTACGACCCCGAATGGGAGGGCCTACATCCTGATGGAGAAGTACCATGTGACCATGGGCTAAAACTGAGGAGATATGTTGCATTCGAAGGCAGTAACACTAGGAGAAGGTTTTTGGCCTGTACAAATCAGGTTTGTTTACATTATGTGCAATAGTGACATGAAGAAAAATGTGTCGTGTTATGTTCATAACACAATAGTGTTTGTCTATTTAGGTTGGCCTGGTGTGTAAATCAGTAGAGTGGGTGGATCTGGAGTGGCCAGATGCACTTAAGAAATGTTTGGCCTAGTTATGGGAGATGTATGAGTTGGAAACGTCAGGGAGATTTACTGATGCTTGTGATGTAGCTGAAAAAATTACAAGGTGTTAGTACGAAATAAGGAGTTAGAATAAGAAATCAAGAATTTGAAGTCAGAACTAGGTGATAGAATCAATGGGAGCTTGGTTGTGGGAACTGCATGGAAGCTTCAGGATAGTCACATGTTGCTGATTCATAATGCATAAAAGGAGAGGGATCAGCTCAGGGAAGACAAGAAGAAGCTAGAGTACTACATTGCGGATCGGTTGAAGGAACTGAAGAAGGCGCCCGAGGGTGAACAAGGATAGACTACAGAGAATAAAGGAAATTCTAGATGAATAATTTATGCCGTGTTAATGCCTGAAACTAGTTAACTAGAAGACTTGTAGTTGCGCTTTCTTAACTAAACCAAACTCAATCCTCGAGCAAATTAATATCAGGCCAACACATATCATGCATAGAGTTAAGTTCACGTTTACATAATCACCACTACAGAGGATAAAATAGGTAAATCAGTACTAAATAGACATATGTTGGGTTCAAGCGAGCCTAGCCTAGAGTTACTCGTTTTCCTCCCTAAGATTGACCAGCTCCTTAAGTACTTTGTCGTGCGCCCACCGCAGGTTGCAGCGCTCTGTTAGGGATTCGAGAAGTTGGTCCGTAACCTTACGATTTTCCTTCATGAGTCTATTAATGATCTATGTCTGCTTATTAGCGGAGGTGCGACCTTCCCTATGAAGTTTTGCCCAACTGGCATTTACCTCCTTCAGTTTTTGGCACTTGTCAAAAAGGACCACGATTTCACCACGTAGGTGGTCGAAGGCTAGCTTCTGAGAATTCCGCTTCTCCCTTTGGATGGCTATCTTGACATTCAGCCAGGTCGCAAGGTCCGGGTTGAGATTTCGCCTCTTTCCCTGCAACAAAATATATAGTATGGGTCGCTCAGTTCACCAGGACAAGGTGGTAGTTTCCATAATTAACTAAATCAACTTGTGGCACAGTCATAATTTCAAGGAAGAAGCAATCTAGGACTAATCAACATTTTATGAATCTACTAGTGGCACTATCATAATTTCAATTTCAAAGCAAATAAGGTTTTTCTGCAGTTCAGTGTGCTGTGGGTTTTTCCCATGTCACCAAATAGTAGTGGCAAACACATAATGCAGAAACCCATGTCTAGATATAGAATGGAAAGAGCTCATGGTGTCCATTCATGAACTTGAACACCAACACATGTCCATATAGATAAGGAGTTTCTCTAGGATTCTTCTTGCCCCCTCTAACGGGAATCAGATTTGGGCATTGCTCCCTAAACCCTAAATATTACGAAAAGAGTGGAGCACGAACTGATATTCATGCCCCCTCTAATGGGAATCAGACTTGTGCATTGCTCTGATATGCCTCCAGAGAAGACCTTAGCTCCTCGTTCTCTTTCCGAACACCCTCGAGTACGGTGATCCCTCAGCTCATGTCCTCCTTCATCTCTTTCACTGCATACAGGCAACAGTTCCTATCATGGTAGGCTTGGTGGCAGCCTTTGTTTCCTCAATGCATCCTCTGAGTGCCTCGATTATTTTGTCCTACAGGAGGGTGCATCTTATCTAGAGATTCTTATTTTCCTCCATGAGCTCGTTGATTATCTTGATGGCATGTTCTTGCATGTTCAAGTTATGGTCGAGCACATTCTGCAGCCTCACGATGTCACGTGCAAAATCTAGCGAGATCTCCTTCTACACGGATAAACGCTTGTGTAGGCTCTCATTAGCTTGGGTGAGGGAGCATGCAAGATCATGTTGGTTGTCAGTCTTGGTATTGATAGCTGTCACCTTGTCACGGTACTCGGCCTTCGGTCGTTGCATCGTTCATGTTATTTAAAAAGAAATTCTATAATTACACTCCAGGTTCTAGGTGAATACTAAAACAAATCACAAAATCCCCATTGAATCTATGAACAACAGTATTAAAAATTGACCTAGATATCCAGTCATAATCACGAAAACTAATCCTAATCAAAAAATCCCCATTGAACCTATGAACAACGGTATTAAGGAAAGACCAAGATCCAGTCATAATCATGAAAACTAATACAACTGGCAAAAAACCTTAATGCAGGGCAACCACGATCTAAGAAATCCACATTAATACTCAAAGAAATAACAATGTGGATATTTGCTACCTCACTGAGATGTGGAATAGGACCGAACGGGTCCTGCAACACCGCCGTCATGGTGGATCCGTGGTCCATGTCTAGCCTGTAATACGTAGAAGAGGAAGAGCTGGAAAAAGAAGAAAAACAAGAAGAAGCAGAATAAGATCATGATGGAGAAGGAGATGGAGAAGAAGTAGAACAAGAAGACCGTATCGGGGGGAGCCCTCGCCTGCTGGAGCATTCGGCGTCATTGTTGGGAGAGATTGGGCCTTAGTGAGAGGGGGCTTGAGGGGATGGTAGAGCAAGAACTATTAGGCGGCAAGCTCTCTCCTTTTTTCCGTGAGGATGGTCGACCAGCCTCTCCTCGGGGGAGCCATGGCTTGCAGGGGAGGGAAGTGGTGGCAAGAGGAAGACGAGAGTGATTATTGTGGGAGAAGATTCAAAGAGCATAGGCCATGGTCCAGTAGTACGACTATTATACAAGACCACTGGCTACCTTCTCAAACAAGCCAGGGATAGGGAATCGATGGGGCTCGACTGGACTTTTCTTTATTGCGATGGACAGTTCAATGGTCTTTGGTGCCACCTAAAATCCAGTATATAATAAAAGGAGTGGTATCTTACCCTTAAAAATGAGTGGGGCCGGATGGTAATCACGGGCATCAGCGTGCATGTCCTGCGTGCGTGCCTCATGTGTTGACGAGGCAATGACGCGCGTAACTGCTACATGATTGTGTTGGCACGTCGAACTCCATGTCGATAGGAACACACGTTGAACTCCACGTCGACAGGCACACACGGGATATTTATGAGTCTAGAATATGTTGTGTCACTTGTGTTGTGATCAAATTATGTTCAGTACAAGAGATAAAACATTTTTTAATAATCGGAAAATGCATGTGTGTACACGATACATAGAACCATTGTCGCCCCTTAACCAGATCGACACCCAACTTTGTGTACCCGCCACGCTCATTCCGAACAACTTCCTTGAGCACGATGGCCCCTCATCGTGGCAATGGCAGATCCAAGCCGTCCACTGACCATCCTCTGTCCACTGCTATTCGCGGCATTGTTCGTGCCTACGAGTCGCCAACTGAGGTAGCATGTCATATCCGACAGCACCATGATCCATCGAGATCGGCACTCAAGGACACCACGACGTTGAAGCTCATATCGGCCGCACATGAGGAGCATGGTGCACCTGCAGCGATGGACGAGCGCAAAGTAGCAGTCAGGATGGGGGAGCGTGTTACACCAGCAAGAATGGACAAGGAGAGGAACGATAGGAAGACCAGGAAGACAAGAGGAGACAACTATTTGGACGACTCCGACTCGGCCAACAAGGAGGCGTTCATAGATTAGTTGGAGGCAGAAGCGGAGGAGAGTGATATGGACCCGTGGGACTACAAGGAGGAGGACTCCGATTAGGAGATAGCGCGCTTATACGAAGAAGGGGGCGGTGACGGGTCATTAGAGGACGACACCTATGATGGTGATGGCAAGGACCATGATAGTGGCGAAGACGACAACGATCTGGAAGACAAGACGAGAGCTTCTTTGACATATGATTTTTATTCATTTTTAGATGGTTTTTATTTTTTTATGGAGGTAAAGTATTGCCACAGATAGACCCTGCAAAAAAGAGAGGTGGAGAGAGGGGTTATCCTGCCCGTGCGACCATAGAGGATCAAAGATTGGTGGGCATGATCCGTGTGACACCTATGTCAGCCAATCATGGCATAGTAGAAAGAGTGAGGACATGTTTGGGCTTTTCTGAGAGAGGGCAAAACACACTAACTACGTGTGTGCATGTGTACTACTCACAAAAAATATGTGTATGCATGTGTGTTCTTTTCCTAAACCACATTGATCCACTGGAGTCATTGCATGTGTGTTCTTTTCCAAAACCACATTGATCAACTGGTGACATTGAATTTGTGTTCTTTTCCTCAACCACATTTATCCACTGTGATGTTTGCATGTGTGTTCTTTTCCTAAACCACATTGATCCACTAGTGACACTGCATGTGTGTTTTTTTCCTAAACCACATGGATCCACTTGAGTCATTGCATGTGTGTACTTTTACTAAACCACATGGATCCACTGGTGACATTGCATTTGTGTTCTTTTCCTGAACCACATTGATCCACTGGTGTCATTCCATGTGTGTTCTTTTCGTAAACCACATTGATCTACTACAGTCATTGCATGTATGTTCTTTTCCTAAACCACATTAATCTAGTGGTGTCATTGCATGTGTGTTATTTTTCTATACCATATTGATCCACTGGTAACATTGCACATGTGTTCTTTTCCTAAACCAGATCGATCCACTAGAGTCATTGCATGTGTGTTCTTTTCTTGGACCACATTGATCCACTGGTGTCATTGCATGTTTATTATTTTCCTAAACCACATGGATCCACTCGTGTCATTGCATGTGTGTTATTTTACTAAACCACATTTATCCATTGGTGACATTGCATGCATGTTCTTTTCCTAAACCACATTAATCTAGTGGTGATATTTCATGTCTGTTCTTTTTCTATACCACATGGATCCACTAGTGACATTGCATATGTGTTGTTTTCAGAAACCACATGGATCCACTTGCGATATTTGCATGTGTTTTCTTTTCCTAAACCACATTGATCCACTAGTGTCATTGCATCTGTGATCTTTTCCCAAACCACATTGATCCACTGGTGACATTGCATGTGTGTTCTTTTCCTAAACCACATTGATCCACTAGTGTCATTGTGTGTGTTCTTTTCCTGAACCACATTTATCCACTAGTGACATTGCATTTGTGTTATTTTCCTAAACCACATGGATCCTCTAGTGTCATTACATGTGTGTTCTTTTCCTAAACCATGTGGATCGACTGGTGACACTGCATGTGTGTTCTTTCCTGAACCACATTGATCCACTAGTTACATTTGCATGTGTGTTCTTTTCCTAAACCACATTGATCCACTGGTGACATTGCACGTTTGTTCTTTCCTGAACCACATTGATCCACTAGTTACATTTGCATGTGTCTTCTTTTCCTAAACCACATTAATCCACTTGTGTCATTTGCATGTGTGTTCTTTTCCTGAACCACATGGATCCACTATTGACATTTGTATGTGTCTTCTTTTCCTAAACGACATTAATCCACTTGTGTCATTGCATGTATGTTCTTTTCCTCAACCACATTGAGCCACTTGAGTCATTGCATGTGTGTTCTTTCCTAAAATCACATCGATCCACTGGTGTCATTGCATGTGTGTTCTTTTCCTAAACCACATGGATCCACTAGTGACATTGCATGTGCATTCTTTTCCAAAACCACATGGATCCACTGGTAACATTTGCATGTGTGGTCTTTTCCTAACCCATATTGATCCACTAGTGACATTGCATGTGTGTTCTTTTCCTAAACCACATGGATCCACTAGTGACATTTGCATGTGATATCTTTTCCTAAACCGCATTGATCCACTGGTGTCATTGCATGTGTGTTGTTTTCCTAAACAACATTGATCCACTGGTGTCATTGCATGTGTGTTCTTGTTCTAAACCACATGGATCTACTGGAGTCATTGCATGTGTGTTCTTTTCCTAAACCACATGGATCCACTGGTGTCATTGCATGAGTGTTCTTTTCCTAAACCTCATGGATCCACTAGTGACATTGCATATGTGTTCTTTTCCTAAACCACATGGATGCCCTGGTGACATTGCATGCGTGTTCTTTTCCTAAACCACATTGATCCACTAGCGACATTACATGTGTGTTGTTTTCTTAAACCACATGGATTCACTTGTGACATTTACATTTTTGTTCTTTTCCTAAACCACATGGATCCACTAGTGGTATTGCATGTATATTCTTTTCCTAAACCACATGGATCCACTTGTGACATTGCATGTGTGTTCTTTCCTGAACCACATTGATCCACTTGTGACATTTGCATGTGTGTTATGTTCCTAAACCACATGGATCCACTGGTGACATTGCATGTGTGATGTTTTCCTGAACCACATTGATCCACTGGAGTCATTGCATGTGTGTTCGTTTTCTAAACCACATGGATCCACTTTAGTCATCGCATGTGTGTTCTTTTACTAAACCATATGGATCCACTGGTGACATTTGCATGTATGTTCTTTTCCTATACCACATTGACCCACTGGTAACATTTGCATGTGTGTTCTTTTCCTAAACCACATTGATCCACTTGTGACATTACCATGTGTGTCCTTTACCTAAATCACATGGATCCACTAGAGTCATTGCATGTGTGTTCATTTCCTAAACCACATGGATCCACTGGTGACATTTGCATGTGTGTTCTTTTCCTAAACCACATTGATCCACTAGTGACATTGCATGTGTGTTCTTTTCCTGAACCACATTGATCCACTAGTGACATTTGCATGTGTGTTCTTTTCCTAAACCACATGATCCACTGGTGACATTGCATGTGTGTTCTTTTCCTAAACCACATGGATCCACTGCTAACATTGCATGCGTGTTCTTTTTCTAAACCACATTGATACACTGGTGACATTGCATGTGTGTTCTTTTCCTAAACCATATGGATCCACTGGAGAAATTTGCATGTGTGTTCTTTTCCTGAACCACATTGATCCACCTGTGTCATTGCATGTGTGTTCTTTTCCTAAACCACATTGATCCACTAGTGTCATTGCATGTGTGTTCTTTTCATAAACAACATGGATCCACTAGAGTCATTGCATGTGTGTTCTTTTCCTAAAGCACATGGATCCACTAGTGTCATTGCATGTGTGTTATTTTCCTAAACCTCATGGATCCACTAGTGACATTGCATATGTGTTAATTTTCCTAAACCACATGGATCCACTGGTGACATTGCATGTGTGTTCTTTTCCTAAACCACAGTGATCCACTAGTGACATTGCATGTGTGTTCTTTTTCTAAACCACACGGATTCACTTGTGACATTTGCATGTGTTTTCTTTTCCTAAACCACATGGATCCTGTAACACCCTCGAATCGTCCCTATGCAAGTTTTAGCGCTCCCCACCAAAACCCGCATAGAAACGATTCAAGGACGCCCACCAGGCACTTTCGTGCGGGTGGAAAACGAAGTAATATCATTACACAATAGTCCACGATGGAACCCACAGAACAGATATATATATATATAGCAACGACTCACTGAGTCAAGAATATAGAGTTATAGTACAAACATCCAAATCACCTTGAAAACGATACAACATCCGAGTACAGACAAGATGCAAATGGGGCTAAGAGCCATGAAGAATAACCAATGGCGACCATAACCCTGCCTAGGCCAAGCCAGAAGGGTAACCCTGCTAACGACGGCGAAATTAAACCTGCTAAAACAAAAGGGGTGCCGACAAAGGGCAAGGAAAAAGAGGAGCATCAGTACTGAGGCCAGTACACGGGGCGAGGCTAGAATTCGGCGGCTCTCGCCTACATAGGTATGGTGGACTGAAGCGGCAGCGCAGCATGCACTAAACAACCTATAGAGACTCGACGCAACTGTCGGCTATTAGAGAGGCATAAGAAAGACCTATCCGGATCCAACCTGATAGTAACACCAATCATACCCATCCTGGTATTCCCCCTCGAGACCAAACGACGAAGTGAAACCGAGGAACTCACACGGTTGGCAGTTTTATTCATTCCATTATAGTTGAAGCACTTACTAGTCAGATATAGATAGCATGAGTCATCCTGATAGCATAAGTAGTGGGCAGTTTTAGTTAACCATTCAGTTGTAGTTGCAGTACTTACTAGTCAGATACAATTAGCATGTGACGTTCCAACCCCAGCAGTTGTTGGCACTTTTATCTCATTCCAATGGAGTTGTGATACTTACTAGGAAGGTATAACAGGACACGATACACACCAGTTCCACCAGTTGTTGGCACTTTTATTATCCATTCCATTGTAGTGAAGTTGATTACTAGTCACATATTAAGTCAAATTTATAGCACTACTTTAGTTATGTTTGTCTATGATCAAGATAGTGTGCTCCAAGTCGTCCATAACCGCGGACACGACTTTCAAAAAGATTTACCCTGCAGGGGTGCACAAATAGCAACACACACACGATCAACCTCGGAAAAACCAACTCAAAACCCAACGAGGCTTTCACGACAAAGCAATCACAGGATTCATGAAATATTTCAGGGGGGCACCCCACTAAGCTACCCGCAACGAAGTTGGCCGGCTCCGAGACGGACCCAGGGTTTGCGTCAATGGTTGTAAACGACTGGGAACCCGAAAGTGTCACTAGGCTTGTCGATACCGCGAAAACACTCCGCATCCAAAACAATACAGGTGCTCCACGCACAATCGTAAATAAAGCAGTAAAGCATGGCATAAGTACAGGATAGTAATAAATCCCAAACTAGTTTGTGGCCCCAAGAAATAAGAAATGAATTGAGCTCTGGCTAAGGGGGATTCATAGACTCTCCCGTATGTGGATAGTGCGAATAGTCAAGGAACAAGTATCAAGTACTCGGGGCCTACGGGACACAAGTGAGCATGGAAGAACCAAATAACATCTATTGCCCACCGATGCCTCTGCATTAGTTATATCTATTCCCAGCAATTTAATAGTTTTATTTAAAGTTATGATCATCTCCACCATTAAGCATCTCCACCATTTATGATGTGTCAACTTGCCGTCAACGGTGAAACGACAACGACGCGAAGCAACACATAAGCAAGCAACTACGACTCGCAAGGCTTACTATCTATCAAACAACAGGCAATAGGATGTGTCCATGGCAATAAATGGTGCACAGAAACTAAAGCATCGCAACACGGATAGCAACAGATCAACAGGAGGAAATAAAGACTATAAAAGCAAAATAGGTAGAAAGAGGGAGATGCTTGGCTGGGAAACACTGCCGAAGATACATTATCCTAAGAACTTGCCGATACTCGCATCAACTCATTGGCCTAATCCGCGAAGAAGCAAAACACTAAAAGAAACATCGGATGCACTATTTAATACTACGACAAAAGATTCGGCATGATATATGTATGATGCATGCCATGGCAAAGATGCGGTGCAATTAGGCAATATTAAGCGGAACCGGGGTCCCGACAATTAATTAGAAGGTTCAAGTTATTTAGACAACCCGCAATTTAAATGTTGTATTAACAAGGCGAAACATGGCACCGGTTCGCTACACAAATTTAAATGGAGCCAATATAAGCCTAGAAAAACCCGCATATGGTCTCCATATTTAATTTAGGTGAATCGACTATTTAACCCAACCCACCAGATGACATGTATGCAAGCATGATGATTTAATGATGCGACAGGTATATGTCATATTATAAAAATAGAGGCTTAGGGTCACACATCTGGGTTCGGAAGATCTTGGTTCCGGGGTCCGGGGTTCGACCTTCGGACTGCGGAAGTGGGGCTCCAGGATCCATGAGCAGATCTTGGCGTGCTGAGGTTCGGTATTCGGGGTCCTTGTAGGAGGTCTTGTTGATCCGTGTAGAAGATCATGGTGTTCCCTTCGATGACACCGAATAGTGTGAGCACGGCTTCAGGACATGTCATGTTTATCGTGAAGATCTTGTCGAGACCGGAAGCACCAACCTCAGGTAGTTGGGTCTTGTCTATGCCGAACTTGAATGTACTCGGCTTCACGATGGACTTGTGATATTGAAGCCAACAGGGAACCACACGGTGCTGCAGTTGCTACCCATGCGCATACTCGCAAGTGGACAACACACATAGGCCACTATCGAGGTGAGCACGCGCGGGGCGAGGTCGAGGCCCAGGTACTGTGAATATGGAGCGAGGTCACTGCTTTGAATACAAGAAACACACAAGCACCAGCACATACACGCACGGACACGAGTGTGCACCTCCTGGCTTACACGTACCGGCGGACAGACGAAGAACGGGGGCCGCAAATGCTCGGGGGGAAGGGCGCCGTCGAAGTACACGCGCGGAACAACAAGGCGTCAGCGAGAGGAGGCCACGGTACAGCGCAGAAGCGAGGAGGCAGGGCTTGGCGACGCAAGCATGGGGAAGCAGGAGGCCGGCAATAGGGGTCCTGAACGCACGCTCGACCAGAGGCCGTACGCGGCGTCTGCCGTGCTTGACGGGCAGCCAAGGTGCTTGGGGACGAGCTCGGTGGCGTGGTTCGTGTGGTGACGCTACAAGGCGAGGATGCGAAGCGGCGAGGACGAGGCCGGCCTGCGCGAGACAAGGCCGACGGCAGGTGGAGGCGGCGCAGAGGTGTGGCTTGGGATCCCGAGCTCCGCCTGCGGTTACAGGGCAGGGCGAGGAGGGGTCGAGGGCGACGGCGCCGGGCGACCAGAGGCGAAGCATGGGCGGCGACCGGAGTAGGAGGGGCCCGTAGCAGCGGTAGCAGAGGTCGAGGCGCCGAGAAGGGCGATGTCAGCAGGAGGCGCGGCTCCTACGGGCGACGGCATGGTGTGGCTCGGCTCGCAGGGCTTGGCGGCGGTGGATGACGAGGTGAGGCCGAGGAGGATCAAGGTGGGGCGGCGATTCTGTGGGGGGAGGTGCGCGAGGGTAGGGGTAGGTGGTGATCCCGTCGGCGGTGGCGTGCGGGTTGGGGACGAGACGAACGCGAGGAAGATAGGAAGAGGGTCGCGTCACGCGCGCGGCGTGGTGGGGGTGGGGTCCACACGGAAACGGGAGAGCAAGGTGGGCGTCGTGGCAAGGGAGCGGGGCAAAGCCAGGGACCATGCATCATGCGTGATGCGCGCGCGGTGGCAGTTGTCGCGTTGCGGGGTGGGTGGTAGCATGTCGGTGCAGCTGCGCACTCGCTGGTGAGTTGCAAACTTGCAACGTGACAGGGTGTGTGCGATGCACAGCGGCGGCTGGTGTGGTGTGGTTTAGGCTAGGGATTAGGGTTAGGGTTGGAGGTGGCCGGCTAGGCTTTTGGGCCTGGCTGGCTGCCTCCCAAAAATAATATAAATTTTTGGTTATTATTTTAACAGACATTTGTAATTTGTTTTTAGACAAACAAAATATCCGGGAGAGAGCGGGGTTTTGTTTTGAATAAAGACAGGGGGATATTTTAGAAAACAAAACTAGGCTTTTAGAAAATCTTTTTAGACAAAACATATGCATGATGATGACGATGCTCAACTGCAATGTGGCATGATGACATGAGCATGTGGTCATGATGATGCACAAAATAATAACAACACGCGATTTTCTAGTAGTGATTTTATCGGGGTGCTACAATTCGACACCACTAACAATGGATCTCGCCCTCGAGATCCGCCTCATGGTACGGGGAAGAAGGCCGACGATCTAGGTCTTCTCGCTTAGTGTAGATCTTCGCGACACCACTAACAAAGATTCTTGCTCCCTCTTGAAATCGGCGACACCACCAACAAGGGATCGTTGCTCACATTTGTCGAGAGGATACTCTGGAGAAACAAAGGCGAAGAAACAGGTCACAAGGCTACCTCTAACTTGAGTGGAAGGAGTACAATTGCTTGATCTACCGATTCAATGTATAAGAGCGAATGATAAGAGTAGTGGTATGGTAGCTACGCCATCCCGCATTCAAAGCATTACTCTGTACATGAACAAAGGAATCGTGCAACCAACTCTCGGAGTTCAGACTGAAGATCTTGATAAGCGATGTCCGGAGAACAAAGAAATGATGCAGGCTCTGCATCGGATCTGGCGTAGATGATGTCGTCGCGTTGAAAAACACCAAAAGATACAAGAATGATTTAAGTGGATTCTGATCCACCGAAAGGTACAACAGATGAAGGGTGCTCAGATAGCACCAAGATTGGATGTAGAAGCACCGTTACAAAAGGAGGAAGCGAAACCCTGAAGGTACGACGAAAACCCAACCACGAGAATTCCTAGACTCGAAGAAAAGATAAGAGAGTAGAATCAAAACACGCGGAGGTAAGAGGAGAACAGCAGAGGGGTAAGGAGTAAAATCAGACCTAATCACATCTATCCAACCGATTTTGCAAAATAGTTTTAACACTCTATATTGGTCGTTAGCTAGGTTATCCTACAGGCTGGACCAGTGGGGTATCGTAACTACTGAGCTCTGATACCACTCTGTAACACCCTCGAATCGACCCTATGCAAGTTTTAGCGCTCCCCGCCAAAACCCGCATAGAAACGATTCAAGGACGCCCACCAGGCACTTTCGTGCGGGTGGAAAACGAAGTAATATCATTACACAATAGTCCACGATGGAACCCACAGAACAGATATATATATATATAGCAACGACTCACTGAGTCAAGAATACATATATATAGTAACGACTCACTGAGTCAAGAACCCACAGGTCTTGTTGATCCATGTAGAAGATCATGGTGTTCCCTTCGACGGCACCGAATAGTGTGAGCACGGCTTCAGGTCATGTCATGTTTATCGTGAAGATCTTGGCGAGACCGGAAGCACCAACCTCAGGTAGCTGGGTCTTGTCTGTGTCAAACTTGAATGTACTCGGCTTCACGATGGACTTGTGATATTGAACCCAACAGGGAACCACACGGTGCTACAATTGCAACCCATGCGCATACTCGCAAGTGGACAACACACATAGGCCACCATCGAGGTGAGCACACGCGGGGCGAGGTCGAGGCCCAGGTACTGTGAATATGGAGCGAGGTCACTGCCTTGAATACAAGAGACACACAAGCACCAACACATACACACACGGACACGAGTGTGCACCTCCTGGCTTACACGCACCGGCGGACAGATGAAGAACGGGGTCCGCAGATGCTCGGGGGGGAAGGCCGCCATCGAAGTATGCGTGCGAGGCAGAAAGGCGTCGGCGAGAGGAGGCCGCGGTACAGCGCAGAGGCAAGGAGGCAGGGCTTGGCGACGCAAGCGCGGGGAAGCAGGAGGCCGGCAACAGGGGTCCTGAACGCACGCTCGGCCAGAGGGCGTACACGGCGTCTGCCGTGCTCGACCGGCGGCCAAGGCGCTTGGGGACACTACAAGGAAGGGATGCGGAGCGGCGAGGACGAGGCCGGCCTGCGCGAGACAAGACCGACGGCGGGTGGAGGCGGCGCAGAGGCGCGCTTGGGCTCCTGAGCTCCGCTTCCGGTTACAGGGCAGGTCGAGGAGGGGTCGAGGGCGACGGCACCGGGCGACCAGAGGCGAAGCAGGGGCGGCGACCGGAGTAGGAAGGGCCCGTAGTAGTGGTGGCAGAGGTCAAGGCGCCGAGAAGGGCTATGTCGGCAGGAGGCGCGGCTCGTGCGGGCGACGGCATGGTGTGGCTCGGCTCACAGGGCCTGGCGGTGGTGGATGACGAGGTGAGGCCGAGGAGGATCAAGGCGGGGCGGCAATTCTGTGGGAGGAGGTGCGCGAGGGTAGGGGTAGGTGGCGCGCGGGTTGGGGATGAGACGAACGCGAGGAAGATAGGAGAGGGGTCGCGTCACGCGGGCGTCATGGTGGGGGTGGGGTCCACGCGGAAACGGCGGAGCGGGGTGGGTGTCATGGCAAGGGAGCGGGGCAAAGCCAGGGACCATGCATCATGCGTGACGCGCGCGCGGTGGCAGTTGTCGCGTTGCATTGCGGGGTGGGTGGTAGCGTGTCGGTGCAGCTGCGCACGCGCTGGTGAGTTGCAAACTTGCAACATGACAGGGTGTGTGCGATGCACAGCGGCGACGGGTGTGGTGTGGTTTAGGCTAGGGATTAGGGTTAGGGTTTGGAGGTGGCCGGCTGGGCTTTTGGGCCTGGCTGGCTGCCTCCCAAAAATAATATAAATTTTTGGTTATTATTTTAACAGACGTTTGTAATTTGTTTTTAGACAAACAAAATATCTGGGAGAGAGCGGGGTTTTGATTTGAATAAAGACGGGGGGATATTTTAGAAAGCAAAATTAGGCTTTTATAAAATAGTTTTAGACAAAACATATGCATGATGATGACGCTGCTCAAATGCAATGTGGCATGAAGATGCACAAAATAAAAACAACACGCGACTTTTCTAGCAGTGATTTTATCGGGGTGCTAGAGATCCACTAGTGTCATTGCATGTGTGTTCCTTTCCTAAACCACATGGATCCACTGGTGACATTGCATGTGTGTTCTTTTCCAAACCACATTGATCCACTGGTGACATCTGCATGTGTGTTATTTTCCTAAACCACATGGATCCACTTGTGACATTGCATGTGTTCTCTTTTCCTAAACCAGATTGATCAAGTGGAGTCATTTCATGTGTGTTATTTTCCTAAACCACATCGATCCACTAGAGTCATCACATGTGTGTTCTTTTACTAAACCATATGGATCCACATGTGACATTTGCATGTGTGTTATTTTCCTAAACTACATTGATCCACTGGTGTCAATGCATATGTGTTCTTTTCCTAAACCACATAGATCCACTGGTGACATTTGCATGTGTGTTCTTTTCCTAAACCACATGGATCCACTTGTGACATTTGTATGTGTGTTGTTTTCCTAAACCACATTGATCCACTGGTGAATTTGCATGTGTGTTCTTTTCCTAAACCACATTGATCCACTAGTGACATTTGCATGTGTGTTCTTTTCCTAAACCACATTGATCCACTGGTGATATTTGGATGTGTGTTCTTTTCCTAAATCACATGGATCCACTGGAGTTAGTGCATGTGTTTTCATTTCCTAAACCACATGGATCCACTAGTGACATTTGCATGTGTGTTCTTTTCCCAAACCACATTAATCCACTGGTTGCATTGCATATGTGTGCTTTTCCTAAACGAGATTGATACACTAGAGTCATTGCATGTGTGTTCTTTTCCTAAACCACATGGATCCATAGAAGTCATCGCATGTGTGTCCTTTTACTAAACCACATGTGACATTTGCATGTGTGTTCTTTTCCTAAACCACATTGATCCACTAGTGTCAATGCATATGTGTTCTTTCCCTAAACCACATGGATCCACTTGTGACATTGCATGTGTGTTGTTTTCCAAAACCACATCGATCCACTGGTGACATTTTCATGTGTGTTGTTTTCCTAAACCACATGGATCCACTTGTGACATTTGCACATGTGTTCTTTTCCTAAACCACAGGGATACACTGGTGACATTTTCATGTGTGTTCTTTTTCTAAACCACATTGATCCACTGATGACATTGCATGTGTGTTCTTTTCCTAAACCACATTGATCCACTGGTGACATTTGCATGTATGTTCTTTTCTTACACCACATTGATCCACTGTTGACATTTCATGGTTGTTATTTTCTTAAACCACATGTGTAACACCCTAAAAACCCTAATCGAGATTATCAAGTTCTAATCACCCAAGTTTAGGGTTAACAAAAACTTTTATTCCCAAAAATCAATATGAATGCATGTGTGTTTTGCATTAGTGTAGAATTGATTGAAATTGCCATGCTTGATTGTTAAAAAGGTTGAGAAATGTTTTAAAGGTGAATGCTACATTATATAGGCCAATTACAAACAAAATCAAAAGAAAAAGAAATCAAATATGAATTAAATAACCAAATGGTCATTTTGACCAAAGTTAACCACTAGGCCACTTTGAGTGTTCCTAGAAGATATTTTCTAACAGAAACATTTCTACTTCTTTTCACCCCTTTCTAGACCAAGTAAAATTGAATACAAGCAAACTTTACAAACTCACCAAAACTATTTTCAAATCTATTTAAGGGACATTTGAAAATTGAATCAAGTGTATGTACTAAGATCACACTTTCTCAAAAAACCACTCAAACCAATTCCATTTGACTTTTCCAAGCAATCATAGACACTCAAGCATAAGACCAAATCACTCAACAAATTTCATTTGAAATTTTCAAACCAAAGTTCTTGCAGCCATTTCCTCAAACACCTTGCAGATACAAATCCAGCTCTGCCTAACTTCACTGTTTAAGCAGTAATCCATCGACCATTTGGTCTCCCCTTCACTCCCATGTCTCCCCTAGTGTCGAGCAACACCAGACCAGCACCGCCTTAACCGTTGTGCACAATGGAGCGCCTCCCGAATTTGGTCGTCGCCGGCCGATAGTGGAAAACGCGCCAGAAGTCACGCCACCCTCGCCCACGACATGCACTAGACACGCCACCTCCCACCACCACCCCTATCCAAGCCACGACCCTATCCTAGGCCTGGACCACCCTAGCAACGCCGCGCTCCATGTCTCTACGCCGTGCCCAAAGCATGCCAGCGCGCCGCACCCGACAGCCTCGCACAGACCGCGCCTCACCCTCTCCGCGCACTCTCACGCTCGCCATGATCACCACAACCTCCCAGACACACACGTTCGCCGCCGCGCGACCCGTAGCATCCGCGCGCCATCACAAACACCGCTGCTCCCAGCGCAGAGCATCACACGCTCCCAACCAATCCACACCTCCCCTTACCGCACCATTACTTCCGTGATGATCGCCAGGGAACACTGCACCGTCCCCTATCCTCAGCCGCGCTGCTAGCCTTTTGCACCGTCGTCACCGACGAGCCCTAGCCCATGCCGCTCCATCCCCTCGCCGCAGTATAAATGGAGACCCCCACTGCCTCCATTCTCCATACCAACAGCCTCCCCACTCCTCACTGAGCCACCCACAGTTTGTGACATCCCAAAAACTTTAATCCAAGGTTGTTAAGATCCAAATCATCAAAATTAGGGTTAACAAAAACCTTTCCATTTGAAAATATTTAAGCATTCATATGTGTGTGCATTTAAATAGGAGTTGTTTTGAATTGCCATGATTAAGTGATCCATTGATTGTAAAATGATTCTTAGATGAATTAAACATCATCTAGATCATTCCCAAACAAATCCCAAAGAAAAACAAATCAAAATGAATAAAAGAAGGAAATGGTCATTTGTGCCATTTTAACTACCATGCCTACTTTGGCTATTCCTAGAACTCAAATCCTAACAGAAAGAAATGTGGATTTTTGCACCCCTTGCTAGTAAAAGTAGTGATGTACCAAGGCCCACTTTGTGATCTACCAAAAACATTCAAACCCTAATTTTAAATGGCATTTGAAAATTGAATCTAGTGTAGGTATCAAGATCACACTTATTCAAAAACCACTCAAATGAACTCCATTTTCAAATCCCAAGAAACAACAGATGCTCAAGCATGTGATCACCAACTCCACCAAATATCAGCCCAAAATTCAAATTTTTTGTTCTTGCGGCCATTTGATCGAACAGGTTGCAGGCAGAATCAAATTAGCCTAACTATTACTGTTTTTGATCAAATCTTGTCGAGCAAATTGAGTTGCATTGATCATTCTTGTCTCCCCTGAGTCCAACCAGACCAAAACCCACCCTAGTTCTAGCCCCTGGCGCCAATGCTACGCCACCCTGATGCCATGCTCACTGGCCAACGTTGCCAACGCAGCAGCAGACCGCCAGCCCCTCTCCTCCGCTCCAGGAAGCTAGGCGCCATCCTACCGCCACCCGCGGTCCACCCCACAGCCGCAACCATCCACTGGACCACTCCCCAGCCTCGCCGCCCTTTCTCTCTGCATGCAGCCAGAGCGCGCCAGAGCGCCCTCACCGCCAGCACGCCACAGACCACCCCTCGACCCAATACCGTGCACGTCGCTCCGCCTTGACCCCAGTACCCCGCTAGACACGGCCGTGCACCGCCACGCGACCCACAGTCGCCGTGCGCCGCGTAGAGCACCGCCTCTGCCGCGCAGAGCGCCAGCCTCGCCTGACCAAATGCCACCGCCCCTAGCCACGCATTTAAACCGTTAGAGCACCGCCAGGAGGCAGGCCACCGTCCCCTACCTCTAGCCACGATGATAGCACGCTGTACAGCCCTCGCCAGAGTCACCCGCCCATTCCGTTCGGTCGCCTCGTCGAACTATAAATAGAGGCCACCCCCAGCCTCATTATGCACACCATCTCACTCCCCTCTCTCCACTGATCCTTCCACCCCATCCCCAGAGCAAGGCGGGACACCGTTCGCCGGAATTTTGCCAGAGCTTGTCGTAGCAGAGGAGGAGAGGTGCCGTTGATTGCGACTGCCCCACGAGCCGCCGTGACCACGCCTAGAACCACCGTCGTCCACCAGCTTGATCGCCCCCATTACCACGTCTAGCTGGAGCCCTGGTAAGCCCCCACGTACCCCCACCAAGCCGCTAGGGTTAACTCTCGCCGGCGACCTGTCCATCGTCGACGACAAGCCCCAGTCGTCGATCTAGGTTCTAATCACACGGTCCACGTTGCCTCGTACGGCTTCACATTTAAGGAGTCATTGACATGTGGGACCCCCCTGTCAGTTGTCATCCGCGCCGCGGAGCGCCACTGGGCCGGCCCGTTAGTTTTCCCACGTGACCCAGTTAGTTCAAATATAGATTTTTCTATTTTAGTTTGAACTCACTTTTGTCCCTTAGTTCAAAAATCAATTCAGAGAGTTTTAGTAATCCAAATTGAGTGATTCCTATCTTTTGGAAATCTTCTGAAAAGCTCTATCCAAGCCCGTTGGATTTAATTCATTTAGAGTTGGAGATCTCTCCTAGTAAAAATAACAAGACATAAGCATGTGCACCTTTCAACATTTTTATAAAATCAACCATAATAGCTTTTGAGTTGATTCCAACTCTCAAAAATCACATTTAACCATACCTATCTGAATATGTAATAATATTAAGGTTTGCATGCAGTGAATTTGGACAAGTACCAAAATAATGCTATATAGGCATTTCTAGTCACTTTAAATCACTAATTATTAAACTTAAACTTATTAAAATGTGATCCAACCTCTAAATCACATTCCCATATGTTAGAATATGTGGTGATGACATGTGTCCACATGATCCCATATTTTAAGTGGAGAATATTAAATCTTAGTTATTTTTCAATGAGTAGAAATTACTTTTCATAAATAAAAAGAATGAAACTAGTAATGAAACCTTGTGATGCTTGTGATGATAATAGATCATCAAAATGTGTGCCTTAGTAGCTAAGTAGACTAGTTAATCTTTGTTTGGTGATTGTGTATTCCGTATGTATTTATAGACGATAGTACCGACCAAGCTTTCGAGGAGGAGGAGTTCTACCAAGAGGAGGAGGAAGAAAACTTCAACCACTGCACTCCACAAGGCAAGCCATCAATAACAATGCAAGCTAACCCTTGCAAACTAGATAATCTAAGCAAAGGCATTAGGCATGCTTTGGTTATACCATTTTGGACTTATACCTACTCCAAGTTTTAATTCCAAGCCTTACCTTTCTTTATTTTACCAAAGTCCTTTACTTGTTGAAGGTAGCATAAAAAGTATAAAACTTGACCTATCTAGATACCTTAGATGTCATTCTAAGGCATGAGATTGAGATTAGCATCCCACCTTAGTGAACACTCTTAACTTAGTAGCTTAGAGCTAAATCCAAAACTTGAGTCACGTTAGATGGGAATACTTGCTGAAAATGAATTGTGAAAACCATGGAATGATGAGTCATTCTATTGAAATGTTTTGACATGTGTTGAGAAACACAAATGGTTTATGATGGTGAAAATGTTGAGGCATGAGCCTTACCCCCTTTTTCAAAACTGATGGTTGGATTTGGATGCGATACCATTCCAATTTTACCGTACAACCACAATACCTGAATTGGGTAAGGCTTAGCCAGAAATTTATATGCATTAGTATTAGTTCCCTCGCGGGAGAGGTTTGAGCTGAGGCTACCTCTCAATGTTGTCCACCTATGCAGTGCCCAAGATGACAGATGGTCATGGTTGGGAGGCCATACTCATAACAGAGGTCCTTATAGTAGGGTGTGTAAAGGAAAGGTTATGTTTGATTATTTGCATACTAAGTATGATGATTCAGGGTTATCCCTGACAGATGTAGCGAATCTTGTGGTGAAAGTGTACCACCTCTGCAGAGTGTCAAACTATTCGAATAGCCGCGTCCACGGTTATGGACAGTTGGAGTGGCCATACTGTTTCGTTGTCAGAGGTTTTCAAAATGACTTATGAAATGAATGATGAATCTTGACTTGATCACAATAGAGTTGTGACTATGACACTAGCTCCCCAACTTAAGTGATTCTAGAACTTTATTTTATCTTTCTTTGTTTCTGAACTCAGCTTAGGTTTCAAACTTAACTTTACAAATAAAGATAGAGTTAGCTCTCCCACTAGAATTACCTTACTTGTTAGTACTAGTTTGCGAGTACTTAAAGAGTACTCATGGCTTTTGTCCCTGGCTATTCCTATGGCCAGACAATGAAGGAAACTATCAAGATGAAGGATAGCAGGACGGCTATGATAACTAGGACTATCTGCCTTCGTCAGCATTGCCTGTGCCACTGAAGATGGACCCCACCGCTATGCTATTTATTTCGCTCCTTGATTGTACTAAGACTAGATCATGAGATCCTTTATATTTGTGTAAGACCTTATTTATGGTTTGTAATGAATGATGTACTGTGATATCCAATCTATTATGTCTTGCAAAAATGGTAATCCTGGGATTGCGATGTATGGCATCACAGGCATCTGGGATTAAAAATCTGGGTGTTGACACAGTTCTTCCCGGAGCAAGGCGAGCTCTCCCTCGCCAAAATTTGGTTGGAGCCCCCCGTTGCTGGAGGAGAAGGGCGACGTCGGTTGGAGCAACCACAGGACCTGCCGCGACCACCGTTCGAACCGCCGTCGTCGACAACCCCATTCGCCCCCATTACCGATCCTAGCTAGAGCACAGGTGAGCCTCTGTGTGGACCCCCACCACCGCGTTAGGTTATTTTCCTCGCTGGAGAAGTTCGTCGTCGACGATGACCCTCCCCAGTTAGATCGTCTTTTAATCGCACGGCTTAGATTCGCAAATATCGCTTCGCATAGTTTAAGTCTGACTGGTGGACTCCCGTTGTCAGCAGCCCACTGTGCTGTGCTGTGCAGATTGGGCCGGCCCATTTAGTGTCCCGCGCAGCCCAGCGAATTCAAATAAGGCTTTTCCAATTTAGTTAAAACCAGTTTATGTCTAGAGATTTAAAAATCAATTCAGAGAGATTCACTAAACCAAACATGATTCTAATTTTGTTAGAAAGATATTTAAATTGGCTATCCAATCCCGTTGGATTCAAATTAATTGGAATTAGAGATCACCTATAGTAAAAATAACAAGATAGAGACTTTTCCAACTTCAAACATTTTTCAAAAATCAACCGTAAATTCTTTTGAGTTGATTCCAACTCTCAAAAATCACATTTGATAAGATCTATCTGAATATGTAAAAATATTTAGGTTTGCATGCAGTGACTTTGGACTAGTACTAAAATAATGCTATATAGGCATTTCTAGTCACTTTAAATCTATTAAATAATAATCTTAAACTTTATTAAATATGATCAACACTTTAAATCACATTCCCATGTATTAGAATATCTGATGATGACATGTGTCAACATGATCCCATATTTTAATTGGAGAATATTAAATCTTAAGTATTTTCAGTGAGTCGAAATTACTTTTCTAAAATAAAATAAATAAGACTAGCTCTTTATTCCACGTGAGGATTGTGATGATGCTAGATCATCAAGTGTGAACCTTAGTGTGCTAAATAGAAGTAGTGAAGTATTGTTTGGTGATTGTGTACCTCGTATTCATTTATAGACGATAGTACCAACCCGGGATACGAGGAGGAGGAGTACTACCAAGAAGAAGAAGAAAACTTCAACCAATGCTCTACTCAAGGCAAGCTAACACTTCAAGCTATTATGTGCAAGCTAGAACTATGCAAGTTAACACTTGCCCCCTTGATAACTTAAGCAAGATGCAATAGGCATGCTTTTGTTATACCATTTTTGATTATACCTATCCCAAGTTTTACTTGCAAGCTTTATTCTCTTTACTTTACCAAAGTTTCTTTACTTTTAGTTAGTGCTTTGTGAGCTTTGGAAAAATAGTATAGATAGCATAAAGAGTATAAAACTAGGCCTATCTAGTTATACTTAGATGTCATTCTATGGCATGAGATGGAAGATTAGCACCCCTCATTAGTGAACACTCTTAACTTTAGTGGCTAGTGCTAAGCATAAAAGTGGATCACTTTAGATGGGAATACTTGGTGAAAATGATTATGAAAACCTTGGAATGATGTTTCATTCTATTGAGATGTTTTGACATGTGTTGAGAAACACCAGGATTTGATGATGAAAATGTTGAGACATGAGCCTTAGCCCTTTATAAAAACTGATGGTTGGGTTAGGATGCGATACCATTCCAATTTTACCGTACAACCACAATACCTGAATTGGATAGGTCTTAGCTAGAAGTTTATGTGCTTTAGTATGTGTTCCCTCGCGGAAGAGTTTTGAGCTGAGGCTACCTCTTGATGATGTCCACCTATGCAGTGCCCAGGATGGCAGATGGCCATGCCTGGGACGCCAAGCTCATAGGGGAGGTGCCTATACTAGGGTGTGTAATTGAAAGGTTATGATTGATTATCCGCATACTAAGTATGATGATTCAGGGTTATCCCTGATGGATGTATCGAATTTTGTGGTGAAAGTGTACCACCTCTACAGAGTGTCAAACTATTCGAATAGCCGCGTCCGTGGTCATGGACAGTTGGAGTGGCCATACTGTTCCGTCGTCAAATGTTTTCAAAATGATTTGTGAAGTGAACTATGATTTTGACTTGACCACAATAGGGTTGTGGACATGAAAACTAGGTTCCCACTTAAGTGATTTAGAACATTAAATTAGTTTTCTTTACATCTAAACTCAGTTTAGATAAATCTAGCTTTTCGAAAATAAACTTAGTGCTTACGATTCCTACTAGAACTGCCTTACTTGTTAGTGATAGTTTTCAAGTACTTAAAGAGTACTCATGGCTTTGTCCCTGGCTATTTCCGTGGTCAGACTACGAGGAAGACTACCAGGATGATGGACAGCAGGAACTCTACGACAACTAGGATCATCTCCCATCGTCAGCATTGCCTGTGACCCTAAAGATGGAGCCCACTACTACGTTTATTATTCCGTTGCTTGATTGTATTAAGACTGGATCATGAGATCCTTTATTTGTAAGACCTTATTATGGTTTGTAATGGATGATGTACTATGATATCCAATCTGTAATGTCACGGAAAAATGGTAATCCTGGGATTGCATCGTATGGCATAATACGCATCTGGGATTAAAAATCTGGGGTGTTAACAACATGGATCCACTAGTGAAATTGCATGTTTGTTCTTTTCCTAAACCACATGGATACACTTGTGACATTGCATGTGTTTTCTTTTCCTAAACCACATGGATCCACTAGAGGCTTTGCATGTGTGTTCTTTTCCTGAACCACATTGATCCACTGGTGGCATTGCATGTGTGTTCTTTTCCTAAACCACATGGATCCACTGGTGACATTGCATGTGTGTTCTTTTCCTAGACTACATGGATCCACTTGTGACATTGCATGTGCGTTCTTTCCCTAAACCACATGGATCCACTAGTGACATTCCATGTTTTTTTCCTAAACAACATTGATCCACTTGTGAAATTGCATGTGTGTTCATTTCCTGAACCACATGGATCCACTAGAGTCATTGCATGTGTATTCTTTGCCTGAACCACATTGATACACTAATGATATTGCATGTGTGTTCTTTTCCTGAACCAGATGGATCCACTAGTGATATAACATGTGTGTTCTATTCCTAAACCATATGGATCCACTAGTGAGATTGCATGTGTGTTCTTTTCCTAAACCAAATGGATCCACTAGTGACATTGCATGTGTGTTTTTTTCCTAAACCACGTGGATCCACTGGTGACATTTGAATATGTGTTCTCTTCCTAAACCACATTCATCCAATTGTGACATTTGCATGTGTGTTCTCTTCCTAAACCACATTGATCCACTTGTGACATTTGCATGTGTGTTATTTTCCTAAACCCCATGGATCCACTTGAGTCATTGCATGTGTGTTCTTTTCCTAAACCACATCGATCCACTGGTAGCATTTGCATGTGTGTTCTTTTCCTAAACCACATTGATCCACTGGTGACATTGCATGTGTGTTCTTTTCATGAACAACATTGATCCACTGGTGACATTTGGATGTGTGTTCTTTCCTAAACCACATGGATCCACTAGTGACATTGCATGTGTGTTATTTTCCTAAACCAGATTGATCCACTGGAGTGATTGCATGTGTGTTATTTTCCTAAACCACATGGATCCACTTGACTCATCGCATATGTGTTCGTTTTCTAAGCCACATGGATCCAGATGTGACATTTTCATGTGTTTTCATTTCCTAAAACACATTGATCCACTGGTGACATTGCATGTGTGTTCTTTTCCTAAATCACATTGATCCGCTGGGGACATTTGCATCTGTGTTCTTTTCCTAAACCACATGGATCCACTAGAGGCATTGCATATGTGTTCTTTTCCTGAACCACATTGATCCACTAGTGTTATCGCATTTGTGTTCTTTTCCTGAACCAGATGAATCCACTAGTGATATTGCATGTTTGTTCTTTTCCTAAACCATATGGATCCACTAGTGAAATTGCATGTGTGTTCTTTTCCTAAACCAAATGAATCGACTGGTGACATTGCATTTGTGTTCTTTTCCTAAACCACATGGCTCCACTGGTGACATTTGCATATGTGTTCTTTTCCTAAACCACATTGATCCACTTTGTGACATTTGCATGTGTGTTCTTTTCCTAAACCACATGGATCTACTAGAGTCATTGCACGTGTGTTCTTTTCATAAACCACATGGATCCCCTGGTGACATTTGCATGTGTGTTCTTTTCCTAAACCACATTGATCCACTGGTGACATTGCATGTGTGTTCATTTCCTAATCCACATTCATCCACTGGTGACATTTGCATGTTTGTTCTTTTCGTAAACGACATGGATCCACTGGTGACATTGCATGTGTGTTCTTTTCCTAAACCATATTGATCCACTAAATTCATTGCATCTGTGTTCTTTTCCTGATGCATATGGATCCACAGGAGTCATGGCATGTGTGTTCTATCACTAAACCACATGGATCCACATGTGACATTTGCATGTGAGTTCTTTTCCTAAACCACATTGATCTACCGGTGTCAATGCATATGTGTTCTTTTCCTAAACCACAAGGATCCACTTATGACATTGCATGTGTGTTATTTTCCTAAACCACATGAATCCACTAGTGACATTTGCATGTGTCCTCTTTTCCTAAACCATTGGAATCCACGTGTGACATTTGCATGTGTGTTCTTTTCCTAACCCACAT